>CM057054.1:61083613-63483613 GCA_029948455.1 Solanum rostratum | reverse complement strand
CCACTTTGTAGCAATTTCCAAACTAAAAATAATTGAACACCCATGATAAAGAATTTTTGGATAAGCCTCTACTCATGTGCACCTAATTCATTCGGCTCGCGCGCAAAAGGTGTTGATTTTGCACTAGGTTTGAAGTGTTCATCAATTCTTTGTACCTAGTTTGATCTGGGACATATACACCCAAACATTACAAGGAAAACCTGAAAGGAAAGGTCGTGGGATAGGAAACATAGTGGAAATGTGAACTCAGATCTCACCTTTCATTGCCTCGGTAGGGTTGGCACATACTTTACCGCCTAGCTTTAAGAACTTATCAACCAAATGACTGCTTGCCTGTTGATACCATATATGAAAACCACCAACCATAAACGGGATTACTAAGTTATATGATGAACCAAGAAAATCATTCTAGCCCCAGTGTAAGGGGTCAAAGAAAGATAATTTAACAGTTGTTAAAAAAAAAAAAAAGAAGAAGATAATTTAACTTTGTTTTTTAAGTAGAAAGAAAATTTAATATCATTGGTATCCTATAATTCTGTAAACACAATTATCTACAATTTTGAAACAGACCCAAGTAATTGTTCAGATAAGCTAACAGTAGATGGAAAAAATTTCAAAGCACCTCTTTACTATCAGGCATTGAAAACTTAAAGTGCTTTTCTTGAAATCTCTTTCTTAATAGCACGTAGCCATAAATAATAGAGATAAATATTGAAAACACCCTTAAACTTGATGCAAATTATTAGATTCATCTTCGAACAATTGAAAGCCTTAAAAACACCCATCTACTTGACTATTTAAGTTTGCCTATTTAAGTTCATTTAGTCAAGTAGTTTTAAGTTTATCAATAGTTTGGAGTGTTCTTGGTACTTCTTTCTAAATAATAACGGCAATACAAATCAATTTTTTTCCCAATTGTGTTAACGTCAAGTCAACCACCCATGAGAATCAGAACTCAGTATTAGAAACATTCAAGGCACTGCCTAATGTACATGTCATCTCCCACCTACTCACCCATCCACACACCGACAAATATTGAAAACCAGAAGAAGGTAAAGTCATCTAATCTAAAGGATTAAACTATAAATCTTCAATTTTCTTAAATTTTTAATTCAAGATCTTCATAGTAAATCTTGATAATTATCTTGAAGAGAATACACTGATCGCCTAATTATCTATTAGATTCATAAGAAAAACAACTGACAAGTTCTATAATGATAGAAATTATGATCAGAAGAAGTAGAATAGTAAGTAACCTCGAATGCCTGAATAGAGTAACCAGAATGAAGAAGCGAAGTAGCCAATTCCAAGCTAATATCATCCAAACCGACGAACCCAATTACACTCCCAGTAGCCATTACTGAAGCAGAGAGAAACAGAGTAATAGTTGGGAAGAAAAATAAAAAGAAGAGAGCACTGACAAATGCGCTTCCTTATTTCATATGTCTGTCTCCTTTATAGAAAATTCGGTCCTTTTGCACCGATCCAATATTTATTAAATTATTTTATTAACTGGAATATAAATATTATCAATATTGATAGATTTTAAGTGGTAATAAATAAATAATTTTTAATTTTTTTCAAAATAGATTATATATATTTATATAGTAGTAAATTATTTTTTTTATTTTTTTACAAATTTAATGCAAAAAAAAAAAAAATCATTGAGATATCCTCAATTAGAATATTTTTCGTTATTGATTATTGATTTTTCACTCAAAATAGTTATAAAATATATATATATATATATATATATATATATATATATATATATATATATATATATATAAATATTGCTGACAATTAAAATAATAAAGATATAATTAAACGACATGAAATGATAACCAAAGGTTATAGTTAAAGCAGGTCTCATAATTTTGAAAAAATTTATATGTCAATTAAACTAAAGTAGAACAAAGAAAATAAATTTTAAAAAAAATATGAATGCCCGTATTGATTGTTTCTGCTTCATCTGAAACTCCCACTTATATAATAAAAAGAATTTTATTTAATTGTGTAATTTTTCTTAAAAAAGAGAAATTTAAAATATTAAAGAATTAAAAATCAATAACACATTTAAACTATTCTAATTTTTTGAGTTTCATATTTAAATTATCATTCAATGATGTGTGTATTCTCTCTTTTATTAAAACTCTTTCATGTTTAGTATATTTTATATATTTTTATTTTACGACTTTAAATTTAATATTAAATTAAAATCAGATAAATAAATTAAAATAATGTGGTTAGCATATACATTTTCTTAATTATAGTAAGAGCTTGATAATTTAGCTAGTATATATGGAAGCAATTTTCATTAATTAAAAGTTTAGACAGCAAGAACATTAATAATAAATCCAAGCTTAGTTATATAATTATCTTAGACCTACAAAGAATTAAACTCTTTAGAGCACTTACGTTAGTAGCTAGTGTTTTGTATGATAAAAAAAAAAAAGTAATAAAAAATATCCTCCAATTAAGACCTAAAATTAATTTTCTATTTTTTAAGATCACAAGATCATCCAATTATTCTTGTGTTACTTTTGAATTGGAAAAAAATCACAAAAGATTTTGGATTAAGAAATGTATTAAATTCACTAGATACACGAGACTGAGCAAGCACGGGGCCACGGGCTCAATTAAAATTATTTTATACTTTATTTTCTATTTATGTAGCACATGTAAAATTTAAAAAAAAAAATTATACAATTTTAAAATACTTTAAATTGTTAATTTTTGTGGTTTATGGTAATTTTAAAATAATTTTCAAACAAAAAATGATACTCCCTCTCCATCAGTTTATATGGCACATGTAAAATTTTGAAAGTCAATCGTATATTTCATATGTTTTTAAAAAAAATAATAATAAATTATTGATTATAGTGATTTATAGTGTTTTAAACTTAATTTTTGAAAGGCTTAACTCATAAACAGGCATTTAAACTTGTCCTCATTTTTCACTTAGACGCCTAAAGATAAGTTCCTAATAGACACTGCTAAAATTTGATCTCATTAAACACTTTTATCTTATTTGACACTCTCGACAATCTTTTTTCATGTTAATTGGCATTAAACACTTATCCTACTTTTATCAGTGCTAGGACAAAATCCCCACATCGCCTTCTCAAGCCCAAAAAAGTACTCCTACGAAGCTTCACATTATAAGTGATAAGTGAATTCGACAAATTTAATTGACCCAAAAATAAGTAAATTACCTCTCGACTCCAAGCTCCTTTCTATAGGACTAATATATTTTTAATTTAGAGAAAATTATTATATTAGTAAAAAAAATTAATTTATCTTTAAAAACAGATATAATTTAAAAATATTATTAAAAGTGATTATATTATATTTAAATAGCAAATTAACTATATCATAATCTATTTTCTTGTCCTCTCTTCTCTCCTGCCTCTTCCCATCTCTCGTCCTCTCTTCTCTCTCACCCCCTTTTTCTTTACTGCCAATAAGAAGAATTATATTTAAAATTATTATGTATTAATTGTATTCAATAAATATATGTGAGAGTTTTATATTTTATTTAATTGTATTCGAAAAATTATATAATATTTTTTTTTGGAATCAATTGTATTTGTATTCATAGGAATGCAATGTGCATTCATCTTCTTTGTCAAGTGTATTTGTATTCGATCAAATAGAGGATAAATTTGAAATACGATTGATACAAATAAATATATATATGATTTGATTTTATATCCAATCAAAATCAAAATATAATTGATGCAAAATAAATACAAAATACAATTCAAAGTAAATGACTCGCCTCTCTCCTCTTAATATGTATTCACCTTAATATAAATTAGTTTATTTTGATATTCTTTTTTCTCAAAATCAGCAAAAAAAAATACAAACTTTTTGGCTAAAATCCATATTTAAGCAAATTATGGTTATAGAGTCTTATTTAATGTTAAAGTATTATTATTTTGAAAAATTCTTCTTCAATTTACATGACATAAATGGAATTTCGAGCATTGATCAATTCTTTTTTTTTATGATTTGTACATTTTTTTAATTATTAATCATTCTAATTTATAGTATTTTTTTTTATATAATTTTCAGATAATATAGGTTAGTTAATCTTATGTGGCATTGTTAGAAATTTTAAAATAACATATGTTGCTCTTTTTATCTCAATTTATAGACACTTATAAAATTCCAAGAGTGAATCAAATTTTTTATGCGTCTTTTAAATTGTTAATTATTGTGATTTATTAAACTTAATAGTCATTTCAAGTAATATACGTTACTTTCCTTGTCCTAGTTTTTATAACCTCAATAGAAAAAAATCAATCAAATTATTTTATATCTTTTAAATATTTTAATTTCTTAATTATTATAATTTATAATATTCTTTATATAATTTTTAAATATATAACAGATTAAAAAAGAACAGATAAATTAAAATAAAAAATTATGCAACAAAATAAAATTGTTAAAATAAAAAGTTACCAAAATATTGACCGCTTGATTGTACTTTTAAAACATGTGTAAAATGGGGCCAACCAATTGGAGACATATAGTACAATTTCAAAATGATTGCAACTATGAAGGAAGTTGTAAATAATTAAAATAGTATGACCTTTTTTGTCACGAAAGGCTAACGTAGCTGCACAAGAATATGAGAAGATTTTACAATAATTCAAAAATATTTTTGAAATAAATGAATTTTTAAATAGAAATAATATTTTCTTTGTTTGCTTTAATTTGAATTTTGCACGTCCTCTAAATATTAATAATTGGTACGAGTATTTAGCATAATATTTTGTATTAATTAATGTTTAATATTATGTCTTTTAAAATAAATAGTTAATGCAAAGAGTAAATACGAGGAAAAAAATTATCTTTTCATACTTTATTAAAAATGACAAGTCACTCCCTATATACCAGGGTACTTCTTTATATTAGATACAACCCTATATATATATATATGTATTTCGTTTGCGTCGATTTATGTGATATAAATAAAATTTTAAAAGTTAATAAAAATTTATTTGTATATTTCTAAAACACTTTTATTTATACTGTTATAGAAGGGAGAGTTACTCTACCTCTATGAGGTAGTGATAAGGTCTGCGTATATTCTATCCTCCTCAGATCTCACTTGTGGGATTCCACTGGGTATGTTGTTGTTGTTGTGTAGAAGAGAGAGTTACTTTCTAGGATCAACATGTTAGTTTTTGGTCAAATTTTAATTTGTGAATGGCAATTTGATCTCTTTATTAACTACCACGTACAGTAATAACGAGGAGAGGGCAATTAATAAAAAGACCAAATTGCCATCCACAAATTAAAATTTGACCAAAAACTAACATAATAATCTCAAAGAGTAACTTACTCTTGTATAATAATATAAAAAGTCAAAGTTGTTTTTTCTTAAAATTAAAGTATACTTATATTTTTAAAATGGGGGTGTTTGACCAATTTTTTTTTAATGAGTGTTTTTGAAGAATACTGGAAGCTATTTTTCTAAAAAGTATTTTGAGTAAATACATAAGCACTCATTAAAGCTTTCGTTAAATATAAATCATCTCAAAAGTACTTTTCATAACAAAAAAAAAACACTTATTAAAATAGAATCCCCACGAAAATGGGTCAAGAAAAAATAAATTTCATAATTAATGTCAAAGTCCAATTACTTGTCAAGATAGCATCAGATTACACATTTTTTTCTTTATGATTGGAAGAATAAAATTAACTCAATCTCCATAAAAATCCAAGCTCAAAGTCAAATTAACTTCAATATTGTTCAAACCAGTGTCACATCCTCTTTTAAATAGAGCAAACCAATTTCATTTGCATTCATAAAGCACCATGTCTCTTAAAATGGCTTATTACCCTTACTCAAAAATTCTACTTCCGTTACTTATTTTGTCACTCATCAATATTATGCATATAACAAATGCTTTCACTATATTTCCAAAATTTACCCTTACTTTTATAAGTGATCTTCCTGAAAATACACCTTTAGCCCAAGTTCATTGTAAGTCTAAAGATGATGATCTTGGTGTTCGTATACTAAAACCGGGTGAACAATTCAATTTCTCATTTCGTATAAATTCGATTGGAACTACTCTTTTTTATTGTAGCTTTTTATGGGGTTCAAAGCATAATGAATTTGATGTCTTTAAACGCCATGGC
This sequence comes from Solanum rostratum, assembly GCA_029948455.1. Lineage (NCBI taxonomy): Eukaryota > Viridiplantae > Streptophyta > Magnoliopsida > Solanales > Solanaceae > Solanum > Solanum rostratum. The sequence continues at coordinate 63,477,457 of CM057054.1, read as the reverse complement.
CATTGCGGAGCTCGTAAATTATTTGAGAATGGCTATTGCACATGGTTAATGAAGGAGGATGGTATTTTCATGGCTGCTGGTCGTCCTAATCCTTCACCTGGGGACTACTACTATTACTATCCTTGGTATTGAGGGGGGTGGGGGTGGATTTATTACATTTCTATGTAATTATTACATGGAATTATCTCTTTTATGGTATTTTTTCAAAAATACTATTAATCAAATAATAAATATTTTTATTTATTATTTTTTAATATATTAAAAAATTATTTTTTTATATTTTATCATTTATAGATATAATATTAAACATCAATCATTATAAATATTATGATAAAATATTTAAATTAATCATAATTTATTAAAGAGTGTTCAAAATTCAGAATGAGCAGATAAAATGAACCTAAGGGACATTGTATCTTATTTCAAAGTTCATTTATTTAAGGATAATTTGAAAACATTCTGAAGTCAAAATTCATTTATTTAAAGATAATTTGGAAACATTCTGAAGTCAAAATTCATTTATTTAAGGATAGTTTTGAAGTCTCATATAAAGTCACTCCCTATATACCAAGGTACTTCTTTATACATACAACCCTATATACATATATGTATTTTGTTTGTATCGATTTATGTGATATAAATAAAATTTAAAAAGTTAATGAAATTATTTATATATAACTAAAACACTTTTATCTATACTATTATAGAAGAGAGAGTTACTTTTTAGGATCAATATGTTAGTTTTTGGTCAAATTTTAATTTGTGGATGGTAGTTTGGTCTCTTTATTAACTACCACGTAGAGTAATATCGAGGAGAGGACAATTAATAAAAAGATCAAATTGCCGTCCACAAATTAAAATTTGACCAAAAACTAACATGTTGATCTCAAAGAGTAACTCGCTCTTCCATAATAATATAAAAAGTCAAAGTTGATTTTTCTTAAAATAAAAATACACTTATTTTTTTAAAATGGGGTGTTTGACCAATTTCTTTTTAATGAGTGTTTTTAAAGAATAGTGGAAGCGATTTTTCTAAAACTGTTTTTTTAATCAAAAATGAAAAGTATTTTGAGTAAATACATAAGCACTCATGAAAAACTTTCGTTAAATATAAATCATCTCAAATTTACTTTTCAAAACAAAAAAAACACTTATTAAAATAGAATCTCCACGAAAATGGGTCAAGAAAAAATAAATTTCATAATTAATGTCAAAGTCCAATTACTTGTCAAGATAGCATCAGATTACACATTTTTTTCTTTATGATTGGAAGAATAAAATTAACTCAATCTCCATAAAAATCCAAGCTCAAAGTCAAATTAACTTCAATATTGTTCAAACCAGTGTCACATCCTCTTTTAAATAGAGCAAACCAATTTCATTTGCATTCATAAAGCACCATGTCTCTTAAAATGGCTTATTACCCTTACTCAAAAATTCTACTTCCGTTACTTATTTTGTCACTCATCAATATTATGCATATAACAAATGCTTTCACTATATTTCCAAAATTTACCCTTACTTTTATAAGTGATCTTCCTGAAAATACACCTTTAGCCCAAGTTCATTGTAAGTCTAAAGATGATGATCTTGGTGTTCGTATACTAAAACCGGGTGAACAATTCAATTTCTCATTTCGTATAAATTCGATTGGAACTACTCTTTTTTATTGTAGCTTTTTATGGGGTTCAAAGCATAATGAATTTGATGTCTTTAAACGCCATGGCCATTGCGGAGCTCGTAAATTATTTGAGAATGGCTATTGCACATGGTTAATGAAGGAGGATGGTATTTTCATGGCTGCTGGTCGTCCTAATCCTTCACCTGGGGACTACTACTATTACTATCCTTGGTATTGAGGGGGGTGGGGGTGGATTTATTACATTTCTATGTAATTATTACATGGAATTATCTCTTTTATGGTATTTTTTCAAAAATACTATTAATCAAATAATAAATATTTTTATTTATTATTTTTTAATATATTAAAAAATTATTTTTTTATATTTTATCATTTATAGATATAATATTAAACATCAATCATTATAAATATTATGATAAAATATTTAAATTAATCATAATTTATTAAAGAGTGTTCAAAATTCAGAATGAGCAGATAAAATGAACCTAAGGGACATTGTATCTTATTTCAAAGTTCATTTATTTAAGGATAATTTGAAAACATTCTGAAGTCAAAATTCATTTATTTAAAGATAATTTGGAAACATTCTGAAGTCAAAATTCATTTATTTAAGGATAGTTTTGAAGTCTCATATAAAGTCACTCCCTATATACCAAGGTACTTCTTTATACATACAACCCTATATACATATATGTATTTTGTTTGTATCGATTTATGTGATATAAATAAAATTTAAAAAGTTAATGAAATTATTTATATATAACTAAAACACTTTTATCTATACTATTATAGAAGAGAGAGTTACTTTTTAGGATCAATATGTTAGTTTTTGGTCAAATTTTAATTTGTGGATGGTAGTTTGGTCTCTTTATTAACTACCACGTAGAGTAATATCGAGGAGAGGACAATTAATAAAAAGATCAAATTGCCGTCCACAAATTAAAATTTGACCAAAAACTAACATGTTGATCTCAAAGAGTAACTCGCTCTTCCATAATAATATAAAAAGTCAAAGTTGATTTTTCTTAAAATAAAAATACACTTATTTTTTTAAAATGGGGTGTTTGACCAATTTCTTTTTAATGAGTGTTTTTAAAGAATAGTGGAAGCGATTTTTCTAAAACTGTTTTTTTAATCAAAAATGAAAAGTATTTTGAGTAAATACATAAGCACTCATGAAAAACTTTCGTTAAATATAAATCATCTCAAATTTACTTTTCAAAACAAAAAAAACACTTATTAAAATAGAATCTCCACGAAAATGGGTCAAGAAAAAATAAATTTCATAATTAATGTCAAAGTCCAATTACTTGTCAAGATAGCATCAGATTACACATTTTTTTCTTTATGATTGGAAGAATAAAATTAACTCAATCTCCATAAAAATCCAAGCTCAAAGTCAAATTAACTTCAATATTGTTCAAACCAGTGTCACATCCTCTTTTAAATAGAGCAAACCAATTTCATTTGCATTCATAAAGCACCATGTCTCTTAAAATGGCTTATTACCCTTACTCAAAAATTCTACTTCCGTTACTTATTTTGTCACTCATCAATATCATGCATATAACAAATGCTTTCACTATAATTCCAAAATTTACCCTTACTTTTATAAGTGGTCTTCCTGAAAATACACCTTTAGCCCAAGTTCATTGTAAGTCTAAAGATGATGATCTTGGTGTTCGTATACTAAAACCAGGTGAACAATTCAATTTCTCATTTCGTATAAATTCGATTGGAACTACTCTTTTTTATTGTAGCTTTTTATGGGGTTCAAAGCATAATGAATTTGATGTCTTTAAACGCCATGGTCATTGCGGAACTCGTAAATATTTTGAGAATGGCTATTGCTCATGGTTAATGAAGGATGATGGTATTTTCATGGCTGTTGGTCCTAATCCTTCACCTGGGGACTACCACTATTACTATCCTTGGTATTGAGGAGGGGGGGGGGGGGGAGTTATTACATTTCTATGTAATTATTACATGGAATTATCTCTTTTATGGTATTTTTTCAAAATACTATTAATCAAATAAATAAATATTTTTATTTATTATTTTTTAATATGTTAAATTTTTTTTTTATATTTTATCCTTCATAGATATAATACTAAACATCAATTAATATAAATATTATGATAAAATATTTACATTAATCATAGTTTATTAAAGAGTGTTCAAAATTCAGAATGAGCAAATAAAAATGAACCTAAGGGACACTGTATCTTATTTCAAAGTTCATTTATTCAAGGATAATTTGGAAACATTGTGAAGTCAAAATTCATTTATTTGAGGATAGTTTTGAAGTCTCATATAAAGTCACTCCCTATATACTATATACAACCCTATATACATATATATATATATATATATATATATATATTTCGTTTGTATCTATTCATGTGATAAAAATGAAAGTTAAAAAGTTAATGAAATTATTTATATATTTTAAAACACTTTTATCTATACTATTATAGAAGAGAGAGTTACTTTTTAGGACCAATATGTTAGTTTTTGGCCAAATTTTAATTTGTGGATGGTAGTTTGGTCTCTTAATTAACTACCACGTGGAATAATATCGAGGAGAGTGCAATTGATAAAAAGATCAAATTGCCATCCACAAATTAAAATTTGACCAAAAAACTAATATGTTGATCTCAAAGAGTAACTCACTCTTCTATAATAATATAAAAAGTCAAAGTTGTTTTTTCTTAAAATTAAAATATACTTATTTTTTTAAAATGGGGTGTTTGACCAATTTCTTTTTAATGAGTGTTTTTGAAGAATACTGGAAACTATTTTTCTAAAACTAATTTTTTTTTAATCAAAAATGAAAAGTATTTTGAGTAAATACATAAGCACTCATTAAAAGCTTTCGTTAAATATAAATCATCTCAATAGTACTTTTCAAAACGAAAAAACACTTCATAAAATAGAATCTCCATGAAAATAGGTCAAGAAAAAATAAATTTTATATTTAATGTCAAAGTCAAATTCAAATAATTTTATTGGTCAAGGTAGCATCAAATTACACATTTTTTTCTTTAGCGTTGAAAGAATAAAATTAACTCAATCTCCAGAAAAATTTAAGCTCAAAGTCAAATTAACTGCAATATTGTTCAAACAAGTGTCATCCTCTTTTAAATAGCGCAGACCAATTTCATTTGCATCCATAAAGCACCATGTCTCTTAAAATGACTTATTATCCTTACTCAAAAATTTTACTTCCGTTACTTATTTTATCACTCATCAATATTATGCATATAACAAATGCTTTCACTCTATTTCCAAAATTTACCCTTACTTTTATAAGTGGTCTTCCTGAAAATACACCTTTAGCCCAAGTTCATTGTAAGTCTAAAGATGATGATCTTGATGTTCGTATACTAAAATCGGGTGAACAATTCAATTTCTCATTTCGTAAAAATGCGATTGGAACTACTCTTTTTTATTGTAGCTTTTTATGGGGTTCAAAGCATAATGAATTTGATGTCTTTAAACGCAATGGCTATTGCAAAACTCGTAAATCTTTTGAGAATGGCTATTGCTCATGGTTAATGAAGGATGATGGTATTTTCATGGCTCTTGGTCCTAATCCTTCACTTGGGGACTACCACTATTACTATCCTTGGTATTGATGGGGGGATGTATTACATTTCTATGTAATTATTACATGGAATTATCTCTTTTATGTAAAAGAATTAATTTCTAATATACTTGTGCACATGGACAAGTAAATTTATAATTTTACAATGTCTATTGCACATAAACAACTATAGTTTAAGGAGTCGTTTTCTTTATGAAACCCCTTATATATTTTTATATATTTTTTATTTTAATTTATGAGATATAATTCGACTGATATAGTTTTAAAAATACAATATATATATATATATATATATATATATATATATATATATATATATTATTTTAAATTTATCCTTAAAATAAATAAATTTTTAAATATGAAGAATACTTCCTCTATTTATTTTTACTTGTCCATTTTGATTTGAGTATTTAACACAACGCTCATATTAATTGACATTCAGTATTACATTTTGAAAAATAATTTGAAAAAATAGTAATTAATACGAAGCTTTTTGTAAAGAGTCGCTATTTTATTTCGATTTCTAGTTCTATTTTTCCCTTTGTTCCCTTTCCTTCCCTTTGCTATATCTAGTTTATTCTGCTAAAGGGTTGTTGAGTCGAGGGTCCCCAGGAAACAACCTCTCTACTTTTTATGAGGTAGTGGGAAGGTCTGCGTATATTTCTACCCTCCCCAGACTCCACTTATGGGATTTAACTGGGTATGTTGTTGTTATTGTTAATTGTTAGTAATTAATACGAAGGATAGAACATGAGAAAACAATTATCTTTTTTATTTATTTATTTATTTATTAAAATGACAAGTAAAAGTAAAAAATTAATTTTATAGTAATAGAAAAGTAAGAATTTATAGAGAGAGAAATTAAAATATGGTTTTTACTTTGTAAATATTATTATTATGACCAAACACACACTTTTTGCACACTACATATCAAAGTGGACAATTCTTCCATTTGTGGGTGAACTGTGACAAAAACATGTAATTTAATATATAATTTAAATTACATGAAATATCCTGTCTCAATTTGATGTGTATCGTAAAGTCTATTTAATACGTGATTTAAATTATACGAAATATGTAATTTAATTTGTTTGGGTTAAGATAGATAAAGGGCCGAGAATGGGTAATAATGGAATGATGAGGTGTTTTTACGAAAAATGAGTAATTTAAGTTAATTTGGAGTTTGTCATCCTATTGAGGGGTAAAAATGATAAGTTTGTAAACAACGGGGTATGGATAGCCGCATAATATAACTAAGGATAAAGTTAGTTAGTAGACGAATGTTAAGAGATATTTTTTATGAAATTTATGTTTTTTATTTTTAATCAAATGACTATTTTTTTTCATTTTTTTTATTAATGTTTACAGGACTGTCAATGAGCTTATGTATTCAAAGAATAATTTTGGTTGTTAAAACATCATTTTGATAGGAATTTAAAAGGGAGAAGCTAGATGTTCAATAAAAATTAAATCAAATTCATGCAAGCGTAAGGTTTCATTTGTGGAGAAGTACTTTTTATTCAGAATTCAAACTTGAGATATTCAATCATCAAAATAGCTTCATCCACTTCGTCATAATCTTTGATGGTATTTTTGATAAATGTCATTTCATCGTTCTTGTTCATTTTATAATGACACTTATACAAAGTGTTATTATTTTTCCCAAATTCATTTTATAATGACGTTATATATTTACAAAGTCAAAAATATTTTTTTTAAAATAAAATATGCTTATTTTTAAAAATGGAGTGTTTGACCAACTTTATAGAAGAAAGAGAGTACTTTTGGAGAGTATCGAAAGTTATTTTTCTAGAGTTGAATAATATTTTTTCCAAAAATGAAAATTATTTTTATGTAAATATATAAACACTCGTTAAATACTTTGGTCAAACAAAAAACGAGAAATACTTATTAAAGTACAATCTCCACAAAAGTTTATCAGGAAAACAATTTCAGCTTTAATGACAAAGTCAAACTCAAATAATTTTACTTGTCATATTACACTTTTTTTTCTTTATAATTGGAATTGTCCAAACTCAAAGTCAAACAACCTTCAATATTGTTCAAACCAATTTCATATCCTCTTCTTAATAGAGAGCAAACCAATTTCATTTGCATTCACGAAACGTTAGGTCTCTTAAAATTGACGTCTAATCCTTATTCAAAAATTCTACTTTCGTTATTTATTTTGTCATTTATCAATATTATACAAATAACAAATGCTTTTACTTTACATCCAAATATACCATTCGAATAGTAAGTGACCTTCCCAAAGATATACCTTTACTCAAAGTTCATTGCAAATCTAAAGATGATGATCTTGGTGATCGTACATTAAAATTGGATGAACAGTTTAATTTTTCATTCCATTTAAATGTAATTGCAAGTACATTTAGATTTATTTATCCTTGGTGATATAAAAAATGAAGGGATGTATTACATGGAAATGTCATATATATATATATATATATATATAAGATTTAATTTTTAGTAAACTTGTGCACATTACTTTATATAAGGATACTCTTTTTTTTTAAAATGAAATCGCTTATACGTTTTTATTTTTTTTTCGTTTTAATTTTTGTGATATACTTTGATTAGATGTTCAATAAAAATTAATAAAAAAAAATATGGTGTACCAAAAAGAAATGCATATTTCCAAGGTAAATGTCATTTTCATCAATCTCGTAATGACATTTTATTATTATTATTAAGGTATAACAAGAAAAGTTAAATCTTAGATCTAAAATCTCATCTCATCATTATTATTAATTTATTATTATTAGCTGACATGTCAGCCAATTAATTAATAGTTTCTTTGTTAATGATGGGATTAAAATATCATATAGTACCAATTAAAGTTTCACCAACCAAATATTTTGCTAAAAAAGTATAAGGACAAAATAAATTCGAGATCCTATGAATTAACTCATTAAAATAGTTGAATAACATTTAAATAAATAATTACATATTTTGAATAAATATGTTAAAATTAATAATAAATAGCTAATGTATTTGCTAAGAAAAGAATAATAATTATTTTTCTATAAATATGATAGAGATATTGTTAACTGATATTATCAAAATAAATATAAATTTAAAAGAGTTTCCACATAAAGAAAATGTATAACTAAAATAATGAGAGTTAAATGTTATACTGTGGAAGAGTAATTTGGATATTTCAAAGCATATCAGGGATAAAATTATGAAATGTTTGGTCAAACCAAAATTATTTACTATAAGTTATGAAATCATTAGTTGGATTTCATGATAATTATGGCATTTGATTAATTTTTGGCTTATAAGCACTATGATTTATAAGTTACTTTTAGTATATTGGAATACACGTAATTAGTAGGAAATTTACTTAAATATACCAAATTTAGAAAATATTTACCATTTATAATTACATAATTCACTTTTAATATATAATGCAGATTTTTTATTAATATATTTTAATACGTTTATATTGTATTCAAAATTACTTTAATACATGGTGCAATACATCTATATTAAATGCAAAAATCATTTTTAATACATAATGCAGTTTTTTTTTTTACCAAAATAAATATAATACATGTATATTAATATATAGTTCACTTTTAAAACATAGTACATTGCTATAAATAGTAAATATTTTTTAAATATGATATATCTAGGTATGAATAAAAAATATACTTAAAAGCAATAAATATTTTATAAAACGAACTCAAAAGGTAATTAGACTCTCTTTTCAAAGTCCTTTTCATCTTTCCCTCGCGGTACTTGTTCGCTATCGGTCTCTCGCCCGTATTTAGCCTTGGACGGAATTCACCGCCCGTCGCGACGGAAGCGTCACACCGGCCGCCTTGAAGTACAATTTCCATCGAGCGGCGGGTAGAATCCTTTGCTTTGTAATTAGTGTTGCAGCTAGTACAAAGTAGTGACTATTTTTCCCAGCCCATTTTTAATGGAGTATTTTGCAAGCCCATTTGACAGGGTTAAGATGTTATTGTGTTGGGCTGGTATCAATATAATCCAGTCCAATATTACATTGGGCTGTTTTCATATAGTCCAGCCCAATCTTGGTTCTACACTTCTACTTACTAGTTACAAGACTCATTTTAGCCCCCCACCCCACCCCACCCAGCCACCCAAAAAAAAGAGAAACAAATTTAGTAGGAGTGGGTTCGATTTTTGCGGTTCGGTTTTTCCCTAAAATCAAAGACAGAAAGGAAGGTAATTTGGCGGTTCGGTTCGGTTCGGGTTTGCCAAAAAAAAAGTAAACCATTGGTTTTTCGGTTCGATTTTTTTCGGGTTCAATCTTCGATTTTTTTCGGTTTTTCAAAATAATTTTTTAAAGTAAAATAATATGTTGGATAGAGACATATCATTGTATAGATATGCTAAACAATTGGTAAAGAGTAAAGTTTGGATTTTTACAATTATCACAATATAAGAACTACAATTATCACCAAGAAAATTGCAAACATATGTTCTAGAAAAACAAATATCAAATACTCCCTGGAAGGTTCAAGTCAATTGTGTGTAGCCAAAAGAAATTATCAAACAATTATCAAATACTCCTTGAAGTATCAATTAGTTGCAGGTGACAGTAGCCAAAAGACTTCTCCTTGGAAGCTTCAAATCTATGTCTCTTTCGTGCAACAAGAAAGACTTTCCTTAGCCATGTAGCCTATAAAGTATAAACGACGTAGTATAGCAAAATCGTTTTTGACGGTTCTGTTCGGTTTTAGAAGATCAAAATCGAAATCGAAACCGCACAGAATCGGTTCGGTTCGATTTTTTGTGTTCGATTTCGATTTTTTACGGTGCGATTTTTTTTTGGTGTTTTTCGATTGATTTCGGTTTTAGGGATCCACCCCTAAAATTTAGTAGGATCAGCACTGATGACCAATTATCATACTGCAAAAGAGATTAAAAAAATGAAATAAATCTAGATTGTCGTCTATTGGTTCACGTGAACTCAATAGCTTTTGTTTAAATTCTATTTATGTGTTAAAAATATTACTGAATATTTAGCTGTGAACCCAACTACTATTATATTAACTTGTAGTTGTTGTAAAAAATCATAATTGTAAAGCTTGAATTCAATTGGTGCCATATAAAAGAGCAATTTTTGTTGTTTTAATGAATTACTTTATGTTATAACTGGTCCAATCGAGCACCCTGGCATAGTAACTCTCTACCATTTTTGTGTACCAACAGCTTCAGAACAATGATGTGATCTATGGAGGAATTAATACAAATGATTAAAATAATAATGGTTAAAAATATGTGTTACGAAGATGAGCTACAAAAGGAAGATAGTTAATAAAGTACCTAAAAGACGAGTTATGTCATCAAAAGCGGATGTTAATAAGATGAATAGATTCTCTCCATCTCAGAAGTGGATTTTCCTGCAAAGGTACTTGAGCACGATTGCAACTATGAAAAGCTTATCGAAAGAGGAGAAGTACAGTCAAACTTCTCTATAATAGCATTCTTTGTCCTGATATATTTTAGGTGATAATATAACATAATATGAAAGATCGATTAAAAAATAAAACATTGTTAATCTGTTATAACACTAAAATGTTTTATAGAATATAGTGGGATTTATAGAGTATACAATTTTTTCAAAAAGTCTCTTATTGATTTGCCTTATAAGACGCATATGATCAATGAAATTTACTTGAATAGATATTGCAGCCCACTCTACTGAATTAACTACTTTATTTTTGATACCAACAATTAAGAATTGTTTTTTCCTACTTGCTGCCCAATCACAAACTTCTGATAAAAACCGAGCAATTCTAGTAAGATTTGTAATATGAATACTCTTACGCTTTGCAGAAATATAAGACGCTATTTTAGGTAAAATGAATGAATAGCATGGTTAACTAATTTGAGGTTAAATTTTAGCAAAATGATTGAATGATCACACTCATAATTGTGATCATAAGTAGAAATTATTTTTTTCCCTCCACCTAAGTCCCATTTAATAATTTTGGAACTTTCATTGTGTCTGTCATAATGAAAATTAATGTCACTATCATGATTAATAAGTTGTAAATTGTACCTCCACAAGACAAGGCTTTTTTTATTGGAAAAAAAATCTAGTGAGGTGTTATACATCAAGCAACAAGAAAAGCTGGAAGATTAAAAGATAGAGATGGACTATCAAAGTGTCATGTTTGTCAAAGAAGTGAACTTATAAGAAACAATTTATTCATGTTTAATTTTCGTATAAGTCGTACAATATTTAGAAATAAATTATTTATATATAAATTTAGTATAATGTTTAGTTTATAATTTAGATAGTTGCATAACTAATACATGTATAAATTATGAGATAGTTAATTTGTAATTTTATACTAGGTAACAGAAGGAATAGCTAGTAGCTAATAAAAACAACAATAACTCACTCAGTAAAATCCACAAGTGAGGTATATAGAGGGTAGAATGTATACGGACCTTACTACTATCTCATAGATATAAAAAAATTGTTCTCAGAAGACACTCAACGCAAATATATCAATCCCAATAGCAGAAAATATTAGAGACAAGAACAACTATAGTGAAAAACAATTGAAAACTCATAAATACCATACAAATAGCAAAATAAATGACAATCAATAACAACATAATATATAGTGACACGACTGATCCTACAATCCTACAATCCTACTATATGACAAGGCAAAACATCATTCTAATACGCGACCTCCGGTACTTTCTATCTAAAATCATGTCCTTGATAATACAAAAGTTCCGACACCTACTAAGGTCATGTCACTTAGCTAGTAGCTAATAGTACTTGAATAACTAATATATGAAAAAGAAAATTTAAAAAGGGAGATCATTTCCACAAAGAGGAACATGTACCTTTTTTCTCCACTTTTCCACCAAGAAAAGGTATGATTGCATAGTGTGCCCCTAATTTACCCCCACCCCCACTCCAGGACCATTACTGATGCACAAGAATCACACTCTAAACTGTAATCTTACCACTTTTTGCTTTATCCTCAAAATATATCTTCTACAGAGGAAATTTGAAGCCCTAATTTTGGTAGCAATGTTGGATCCGGCCACTGATTTGGTACCGCCACCTTCTTCTCCAACTATTTCATCTGTTTCTTCGTCTGATCTCGACACTGAGGTACGAGTTACAGCTCAATCGCTTTTTTTTTTCAATTGCACAATAATTTTGAGATTTACGTTTTACGGTGCGAACAGTCTACAGGTTCATTTTTCCATGATCGGAGTATAACATTAGGGACGCTCATGGGAGTTACATTCCAGGCGATCACGTTTAGAGCTCCATCCATGACTCAGAACCGCCAGTCCATCGTTGAGAGCTCCGTCTCCGCGGGGAGTACTTCTCGGAAGAATAGGAAATCGAAGAAGAGTAGAGTAGCAGCGGTGGAAGAGGAGGAACGCCGCCATTACCGTCGACGGAGGTGGTGGAGGCTTTGTAGAGATGAGAGCGATTCCAAGCCTGCGTCACTGGGAGAGTATCTAGAAGTCGAACGGAGGTTGGGAGACGGAGCGGTTGACGGCGGCGCAGCCGCTGCAGCAGCAGCGGCGGAGCTTGAAGGTGTTGTCATCGATGTGCAGCCGACGAACGGAAGGACGTTATTCGCCGACGGGAGAGTTCTGCCGCCGGTGGAAGTGGAGGAAGAGTCATCGTCGGCGGGAGCTTTGGGATTGTGTAGATTCTCGGTGGCGTCGCTTTCGGGTATCTGTAGCCGTGGTGCTGGCTGTGTTGGATAAGCATTAAATTCTTCATTTGTTATTAATTAGCTTAAACTTTGTCATTAAATATAATACTAGTGATTAAGAAGATGCCTAAACGCATAGAATCAGAAAAAGTATACAGTAAATCGTACTTTATTAGCCACTGTCTGTTTATTCTCATATTTATCTTTATTAATCATGATATTTATTTAAATTTTTTATTCTACTAAAGTAAAGCAAGTTTCCGACCCCTAGTAATTGTATTTTGGAAGGATGTGAGGAACTGATCAGAAAGTGGGGTAATGGAAAAAAGAAAAATACAATATATGCTAGTAAACTACAAGGAAATATTATTTCTAACTTTTTCAAATGATATTGTTTTTATAATTATATATTTTTATTAATTAATATTAATACACACGTACAAAATACGTATACACAATCAGTACAAACAAGTTAATTCAGTTAAAAAATAGTACAATATATATAATCTATTATTTGTGCTTGGGCATCGGATGCTCCAACTGATAAGATTCTCCTAAATATCCTTTGGCTTACCGCAATCTTTGGGTCTAAAATTATATTCTCCATTATTATTATCAAATCACATCAAGATACTGTTCTTGGAAAATTGCAAAAAATGGGTCAAGATGAAGACAAAAGGAGAATGGACTCTATGTACCTCGTTTCTGTTTCTGTTTCAATTTGTGTTTTCATGAGGAACTTTGACTGAGACCAGTCACATGTTATCGTCAAGATAAGTCTTGCTGTGGGCCTTGGAATCTTGAAAATGGACTTGGACTATTTTGTTTTGATGGGCTTAGTACTCAACCCACATACGCTCCTTTCAATTTTTCGAATTTGATGCCATTTCACGTGGGGCATGAGGAGGACAATATGTACATAATTTTATTTATACTTTGTATAATTAGAGATATTAGTTTAGATAGACCGTCTTCTCAAATAATACATAGCAAAAATTTTATATCTAGGATGATATCTTTAGTAAGTTGTAAATGTATTATGTTCTGTCTAATCATCTTTCCCTAATATTCTTTTGACTTATCACCGTCTCTTATCATAACGATACTGCCAACCTCTTTCACCTTTTCATTGGATATCCATTTTTCTCATTTTAACATGCCTGAACAATTTCGAACTCACTTTATTCATCGTGTCCGCCATAGAGATCATACTCACCTTATTTCGAATATCTTCATTTCTGATCCTACCTCTCCTAGTGAGCTCAAACATTTATCTTAACATTCTCATCTTCGTTACCTTCATCTTTTGCATGCATAAGTTCTTAACTGGCCACCAGTATCATGCTCCGTATAACCTACTCCATATAACATAGTTAGTCCAGCAACCACTTTATAAAACGCACTTTTAACTCTTGGTGACGCATGCTTACCACACCAAAATCGGATATGAGCATTCATTTCATCCACCTCGCTCTGATATAATATGCAAACATCATCATCAATCTCTTAATTTCCTCGTATTATTGACATAAGATAACTGAAACGTAATATCTTCAAGATGACTTGATCAATAACCACTTGACTTCTATATTTATCATATAAGTTGCATCGCCAGATTTACACTCTAAGTATTCTATCTCAGTTGCGCTCAATCTAAACTATTAAAATTCAATGGTCTATCTTTGGACCTCCAAAATATCACCAACTCCATTGCATGTCTAATCAAATAATTTCGTGTCATCTACAAATAACATATACCATGACATATCCCTTCAAATATGTCATTGTAGTTGGATTAAGATCTGATCCTTGCTGCAACTCGATCCATCACTACTTGTAAGTGCTCTAAGAGCTCCCGTGGATTGACTTACCAAAATAATTTTTAAGCAATGTTAAAGTGTTTTGGGTAAAATTAGACAACGCTTATAAATACTTATTTCTAAGTCAAAATAATAAAAATAAGTTAAAAATCATAAGAAAAATTCCGACTAATGACTTTTGGCTTATACGTCATAAGCCAAAAGTCAATACCAACAAGCTCTAAATCTCCTCTTATACTATTTTGACTCAAGTTTTAATTTCATCGTAAAATTTTTTAATCACCTTAATATAAACTACATGTGCGATGTACCTAACTTTAAACCTTCAAACATTTTCATAGAACTCCTAGGGATTTTATCCTATGCAATTGATGCCATTAGTCCACATGGGTTCCAATATTCATGTGAAACCTGTTGTTTTCTTCCTTCCTCGGACTAGGCAATGGTGTCAGGTTATTTTATTAATACGATACTTCATTTTTTAAGTTCGATGTAATTAAAAAAATATCACATCCTTTTTCTATTTTTATTAGTCACATGTTATGATAAATGAGTTTTATAGTCTATAGAGTTAAAATATGTAATACATAAATTTGAAGACTAAAAAAAAAAAAGATACATTTATTCTTTATTCAATGGCATAGTTGTACTGCTCAGGAGGGGTTTACTTCTCTTTTGTGAATTTTAATGAACTATTTATGATTTGTTTTCTGCTCGTTAAATCAGGATAATTTTAATAATTATTTTTAAAATATTAAATTAATTATATTTAAAGAATAATATATTAATTTAATATTTTATTAATTAATTTTTAACTATAAAAATATGTCAAGTCGAATATCAACAAACATAATTGAACAATGAAGATATTATTTGCTTTGAATTTTGAAAGTGCATAAATAATGAATACTTTGAAAAATATTGACGTGCAAGGTACTTGCTTCATATATTTTTTTAGATAATTCCTTATCAAACAAGAACCATATTCTAAGTTGACTATATATACACTCTTTTAACTAAAGTCTTTTATTTTATTTTTTAAATAAATGGTGGAAATGTAGTAAAATCATAGTTAAAACAATTGAAAAGATGATTTATTAGGGTTAATATTATAAAAATTATAATTGAAGCAGTTGAAAAAATATATTGAAGCAATCGAAGCAGACATGTCAATGTACAATTGCTTTAAAAAGATTAAATTAAAAGCCTATAGAATATTTTTATTGACTCCATATGATAAAGAAGAAGAAGCAGATAGAACAATTGAAAGCTCCTCGATTATTCTTATATACAAGTGTAAATAAGTTAATAATAGTACTCCATTTGGTAGTAGATCACAATCATGAATAACCACTTCATATCTAATCATTGTTCCAGCTTAATAATAAAAACAAAAATTAATTAATTTTACTTAATTTAGGACATCCTACTTGAGTCTTCAGAAGTACAATGCTCCATGTCTCATTCAGAGAAAGTGAAAACAAATAAAGGGTCTTTTGGCTAAAATATGAGTAGTACTAATACATACATTTCTTTGAATTATTTATTTATTTAATATCAATAATAACATTTTTAGTGGAATTCTATAAGTAAAATTTGAGATGGGTAAAATATTCATAGACCTTACCACTATCTCATACAGATAGAGAGGTTGTTTCCGGAAGACCCTCATCTAGAAAATATCACACTCCAAAAGCAGAAGATACTAAGTATGGAAAAAAAAAACAAAGCAAGCAAATGATAATATATAAATACAAATAAAAGAAACAAACATAAGACGGACAATGACAACACAAGATATAAAAACACGATTTATCCTACTAACTTACTATGTCACAATGCCAAACATCATTTGCCCCTACTAGTTTATTAACCTTCTACCCTACTATGCGTCCTCCACTCGTTTTTATCTAAGGTCATGTCCTCTGCGAGATGAAATTGCGCCATATCCTGTCTAATCACTTCTCCCAAATACTTTTTCGGCCAGCTTCTACCCCTCCACGTAACCCCTAAATCCAGCCTCTCGGTCCTAACAAAAGCATTGGTACTTTTTCTCTGCACATGCCCACCATCGCAATCTCGCTTCTCTCATCTTGTCTGCCACAGATGCCACCCCTAACTTTTCTCGAGTGGTCTCATTCCCAATCTTATCACCTTTGATATGCCTACACATTTATCTCAACATTCTTATCTTTGCAACTTGCACCTTCTGAATGTATGAATTTTTGACTGGCCAACACTCTACCTCATATAACAACAACGGTCTATTCTACAAAACTTACCTTTTAATTTAGATGATATCTTCTTATCATACAATACTCTAGAGGCAAACTTCCACTTCATTCATGCTGCCCCAATACGATGTCTGACATCATCATTTATATTATCACTATCTGAGATGATGAACCCAAGATATTTAATTAGTCGAAAATGTAATACAAAATTTCAACTTAGCTGTTGTAATAAAGTTCGTGAGCCCATGACACGTGGGGATCAAAACAAAAAACATCAATTCTCAGGTTTGAAAAATTCAAAATATGGTGATTACTTAGTTAAGAAAATCGGCAAGAAATTTCCACTGATTGAACCACTATGACGTGAGGTGGAAATTTAAATATTTTATTCTTTCGAAGTTAAATATTTTTTAATTGTAATTTTGCTTTATTAATTTTGAGTTAATATCCTAAAAAATATAGTAACCAATATTTAATTAATAAAAAAAAACAATAAACTCAATAGTATTATTTTTTAATAGATATATTTAGGTAAATTTGAACGGAAGGAATAATAAATAAATTAATAGCCGTGCCGGAGTTCGGATAAACGCGTCGTGGTCCCACCCAGACACGCCACGTGTCTCCCAGCAAATTGGTCCGCCTACCCCACCAAGTGACCGGTTTAACCCAATCAATCATTAACCCGAAACCGGATCCCTCTCGTCATTCTTCCTTACACAGCGAGACTTGAACAGCCATGGCCGTTTCTCTGCCTTCGATTCCTCCAAAACCCCCATTTTCTCCTTAATTAATTGAAACCCTGTAATTACTAACGGAATCTTAATTCGACGATGGTACTTGTTACCGGAGATAGATACTTAGATTCACTCGTCAAATTCGTGGAGAATAATGTGGAGTCATTGATCGAAGGGACGTTGGTGTTGAAATTGAATCCGATTGGGCTTCACTACGTGCACTCGAGGCTTGAGTCGTTGTCGGAGCTTGAGAGTCTTCTTTCAGGTGCTCCTGTAGATTATTTGCGTGCTTATGTATCTGATTTAGGTGACCATCGTGCACTCGAGCGGCTTCGACGGATTCTTCGTCTCCTTACGTCGCTCAAGGTGGTCTCTGTGCTTCCGCCTCCTGCTAGGGATCCTACGCCGTTGTCACTTTTGCCTTTTGGTAGACTCAAGGTTTTGGAGCTTAGAGGATGTGATCTGTCGACCTCTGCTGCTAGAGGACTTCTGGAATTAAGGCATACCTTGGAAAAGTTGATATGTCATAATTCTACAGTGAGTTCATGTTTTGCATGTGAATTACTAGTGCTATTGTTTTCTTTTTTTGGATCTTCATTTCTTCCGTGATTGATTCTTTCAGGACGCTCTAAAGCATGTATTTGCTAGTAGAATTGCTGATATAAAGAATTCTCCGCACTGGAATCGGTTGTCATTTGTCTCATGTGCCCGCAATAGCTTGGTTCTGATGGACGAGTCCTTGCAACTTCTTCCTGCTGTTGAAACTCTTGATTTGAGCAGAAACAAGTTTGCCAAGGTGGATAATCTGCGGAAGTGCACCAAATTGAAGCATCTGGATCTTGGGTTCAACCACCTGAGAAATATTGCTTCCTTCAGTGGGGTAAATATTGCATATTCACCCTGAAAATTTCAACATATAAGTAATGATTTCCTAAGAACAGTGTTTGCTATGCGTATCAAAAGAACTTCACATCTTGTCATTGATTACTATCGTAGAACTTCTTAAGTTTGGGAATAGTGCTTGACCAAGCCAGGAATCAAATGGAATCTTATTTAAATGTCATTATCCACAAGAACAGTTCTTTTGTCTTAAGTGCCATGGATTGCTTCTAGCTTTTCCTTTTCCATAGAATCCTCACTTGTAAAACTTTTAACTGATTTAGACTACACAAATTACTTTGGTAAACACAAACCATTCTAAATAATTGTTAAAGGAACACGAGGAAGAAGAAGAAAAAGACAGTAATAACAATCATTATTATCATAGGGTTCTAAATTTCACAGTTGAAATTTTATGTGATATCTTGATATTTGCCTATGAATTTTTTAAATATTATTATTATGATTATTCAAAAATGAGTACTAAAATAACTTCTCATCTTGTCGCTGATTACTTTTGTTGAACTTTGTAAGTTTGGGAATAGTGCTTCACCAAGCTAGGAATCAAATGGAATCTCTGTAAAAGCATATCAGTGCTATTGTTTCATACACTTGGCTGTCAATGAAGTTATAGCCTTTCAAGTCTCAAGCATATTCATGCGCAGATTGATATTGAGGATCAGTACAAAGTGTTGTGAAATTTTGAGCAGTTATGAATATTGTGTCAGTGTCATTTGTAAATGATTTAATGAAATCGCTTTCTTGTCAAGTATCTGATTAGTTACTGGAAACTCCTTGCTCCTAGTTGCTGGAGTGAAGAACGAGAGGAGAAAATGTCTTAACAAAATCAGATTGTGTCCAGTTACTATTTACTTCAAAAAAATTATATTGGTGATGTGAGGATCAGCTTGCGTGTACCTCAACTATTCCATTGGGTACATGCTATGTAACAATTAATTCTATTTACTTTAGCATGTGATGGAATATGTAATAAATCACTTGAGTGTAGTCTCAATGATTTTCCTTCAAACTTGGTCTTATAACCATTTACTAGGAAGGTAACCTATCCAAAAAAAAAAAAAACATTTGCTAGGAAGGTTTGAAGTTATAAGGGCCAAAGTACTACTCATTCCTAAATTGTTGTATTATGAACAGCTTCTCATGAAGTAATATTTATCCAGTGCTAATTCCGCACTTTGGATTGATGTGCCATAATTTTAAATATTTAGTTGTTCCAGCACCTTTCTTTCTGTTGGGTGAAGTTGACATGAGTGTGAAGTACATGGGACGATGCTTATCAATATGTTGATTTATGGAGGTTTTGTTGCTGCAGATCTCATGTCATATTGTTAAGCTTGTTCTGAGGAATAATGCTCTCACAACATTGCGTGGAATTGAAAATTTAAAGTCACTTCAGGGGCTTGATATTTCGTACAATATAATCTCCAATCTCTCAGAGATGGAAATTCTTGCTGGTTTGTCATCTCTTCAAAGCTTGTGGCTTGAGGGGAATCCTCTATGCTATTCTCGTTGGTATAGAGCTCAAGTCTTCAGTTTCTTTCCTAGTCCAGAGAAGGTAAGTTATCTCTTTGAAATCTTTTGGCTATTGGTATCACTTGTCTGTTTCTGTCACTGTAATTAAATTTTCTTTTTGTCCATCCTCTGCTGCAGAGGTTGCCTCAGGAATGTGGCTCTTCATCTAACCTTTTAATCTTTGGACTTAACTATTTTTCTTTTCCATGATTGCACACTCCAGTTGGAGCTTGATGAAAAGAAAATCTGTACAAGTGAGTTATGGCAGCGGCAGATTATCATCGCCAGTAGGCAAAAACGGCCTGCTAGCTTTGGATTTTATTCACCAGCAAGAGATGGGGCCAAACTAGAAGGAAGTATTAATACAAAGAGGGTCAGTATATCCTTAGTTGCTCATTTTAATTTTCTCTTTCTATAAGCGACAGTTCTGTGCTCATCTTTATATGCCTATTGCAGAAGAGGCTATCACGCGTGGCTAGTATTGAGACTGAAGAACAGAACATTTCCATTTGCTCCGACATAGAATCTGTGTCTGTTGATATCGAAAATCAAAGCAAGGAGGAGAATGCCCTTTCTGATGAAGAAGCTGAAATAGTTGAGTTGATGAATCGAATTGAAAATATGAAGAAGGAAAGATCTGATGTATGGCTCCAGGAGTTCAAAGATTGGATAAATGACTCTTCTGACAATTTTGTTGGTGTTGCTAGAGGCAAAGAGACAGTTTCCAGTAACCACAGAGATGACGAAGTTAGGAATCAGACTAGAGACAAACAGCTAGGTGAGACCTCAAAATATGTGTCCGACTCCATGCTAGCTTCTGGAGATGACAGCAGCACAAATATACTAGAATCTGACAACTCATTTGCAGAGACGCCCATTAACATCAGTATGTTTCATTACCCTAACCAAATTGGTGAAGCAGCCTCAAGATTTTCGCACAAGCACACAGGAGAGTCCATTCAGATCACTGGAAGCCGACACCAGAATAATTTTAGCCCTATAGATGATGAAGCGTTTCTACATCATACGATGTTCCTTCAGTCTGAGTCCTCCTCAATCCAAAGGGGTCTTAAAATGAGTGCTAAAATTAATATTCCTCTAGTTACTGATGCTGATAATATTTTGGATTCTCGATCATCCTTGGCTAGCACAGTATCACCTCCTCACTACAAGGAGGACATTCTGCATAGACGCCAAAACTTGGAAGAAGAACTCCTGCAGCTGTCTGCTGAGTCTTTGTCAGTTGCATCTTCTGATAGTGATACAAGCTGTAGCGACAGTGATTGCCCTGATTTGACCTCAATGTCTCTGGTTGATAAGTCTCTTACCGACAATGTGTCAGAAAGGGGTGTGGAAGACCGCTCACCAGTGCATCTGTCCATGGATGTATGCCATGAATTGTATCCGATAAAAATAAATTGTAGATTCCCAGGACGTTTAGATACTGAGGGAACTTCTGATTGCTCGGCGGTCAGAGAATCAGACGCTTCCTCCCGGCAAGGGAATTTTTCTACCGACATAAAAAGTGTAGAAAGTGTTCAAGTTGTGAAGCAGGATGCTGATTCGTTGGAAAAGAAAAAGCGTCGGAGGAAACCTGCAAGGAGAATAATCTCATTGTCTGAGGAAAATAAAGAAGCAGAACCTAAAAAATCAAATGTGGATATAAATGGTTTCCAAGAGAGGGGGATTGGAACACTGATTGCTTCAGGGGGAGCTTCTTGCCAAAGTGAGATGAGAATATCCGTTGATAGTTGTGGCGAACAACTTCATTCCGAGAGAACCCGATTATGTGTGTCTGACGAGCTAATTAAGAATTACTTTAACAACAAAGCTGCAGATACTGGAGTTGATGAATCTTGTCAGAGATACATTTTATGCAACTGTTTGCTTGTGAAAGACTCTCTGTTCTGTGAAAGGTAGATGTACCATTCCCAAAATCTTTAATCTAGCTGGAGCAAAGTTTTGTGCAGGGTGGACATTTTTATTTTTCTACTATGTGCGCTTCTGATAAATGGCATGAGTTTGTCAGTTAAGTGTTAGCAATTTTGGATTGCAATTATGACATTCCATTATAGTCACCTTTTCTTTTTGCGGAAGGATATTTTAGTTTACTATCTGAATTTCTTGTGTTCAAATAATCAGCCTTGCATATTTACTTATCTTACTCCTTGAGATTGTATCGACATATGACTGAAGTTTGAACTCCTCGTAGCTGCCATTGCTCTAAAGACCTTTCTTTGTCAGTTGTTATCCTCTCGCCTAAACATGCTCAGCTATCTCATTGAATTGAGAAGTGATATTTGGCTTGGAGACAGTGGTTCCAGGGTTAATGACTTCTGTAAAGGTCTGGAGGATGTCTAGGTTTTCAGGACAAGTGGGGGTCACAAAAGCTGGTGAACTATATATGGGTGTTCCAGTCTGTCGCCTCTGCTACCAAAAGGGCTAAATGAATTTCTTTAACTCCTGTTGAAGGTCAAATACGCTACTACTAATTTTAGTCAAGGAGGGAAAAACTTCAATAGAGGTTTATGATCAAGGTTTAGTTTATTAGTCTAAGTGGAAAAGAAATGAATGCTAAAACTTTTGCAACTTGCATTTATAAAAAAAATAAATTTGCAGCCTTTTGTCACCATATTGATGCACATCATAAGTGGAATGTTTCTCTGATTCATTTGCAAAAGAACTGGTCTACGTGGAAAGAGCTCTCTAATGCATGTCGTGCATCGGAAAGAAACTAGATGGTGATGGATCCACAGATATGGCATGCCTCGATAGGATATTCAGATGTTTTCTGCCAATTGTTAGAGTTTCCTAAGCATTCACTTGCCTTCTCTTGTTCTGAGTCTTTCGATTGCCGGCTTTATTTTCCCTGCATCATCTAAGGACATAATTCTAGATTTGCTAAAACATGTCGCATGTCTCGACTTTATCCTCTAAGGATTGTTGCTACTTGTTATAGTTTATTTTTATGGGCACTAACATGCTATTACTTTTCTGAGCCCTATATATTTAAGCTACTGTTTTCATCCACTATTATTTACTGTAATCCTATTGAATGTTACAGCGAGGTAGCTGTGACCTTGAGTAGTGAGCATAAGTTACACGTGCTACTCCTTGAGAACTCATGTGATGGGTCAGGTTAGCTTTACTGTGGTATGAACATTTTGCAAGATGTGAAGTTCTTTTTCTTTCGATTACTATTTCAGAGACAATGAAATGATGCAGCATGCTTACAAGCACTATTTGTCCGTTGGATTTTAGCAGGTTCAAGCTTTAAATTGGTTGGCTGTCATGGCACACAATGGATGAGAGAGATTTTTGTGGGTTTGGGACTTCAGATTGTAAGGTTTGTGGGTTTTGTTTCACTTTCATTGGTTTGCATGCCTTTACTTTTCTGAACATCTTATTCTCTTCCATCCTTTTTAAGCAGTGTGCGCTTTGAACGGGACACAACCTACCTCTTCGTGACCAGAAATATAAACGTGTCCAGAGAACTATTATCGATATTGGGGTTTGCTGATTCACATGTGATGGAAAATAACTGTTCTCTGCGAAGGTGATATACCTTGTCTCTGCATGTCTATATTGGTTTAGTGGATAAACTTTTGAGTATTATGTTATCTGCTTTGATTACCATTTCTTCATGTGCTGGTTTTTTGCAAATTGATGACAGTGTAGAGAAGGTTCAGACTGATCTGTTCGAGAGGCATATCTGTGGAGGTTTGAAAATGAGCATTCTTCAGTATTCAATGGTGATGTTCTGGTGCAACAATTCGAAAGGTATTTCTAGTTGTTCTTGCAGTCTGCTGTATGATTAATCCTTGTACTGATGTAGTTGAAAAAATGGACAGAGAGGGGTCTTCAATCTTCATAGATTCATTGCTGATGGCAAGAAAAGTTAATACTCCTTCCTTCCCAATTTATGTGACACCTTCCGACTTTTGAGATTCAAACAAGTTTTTCTTTGACCTTAACTTTTTCATATTTCTTTTAAATATCATGAATTATCAATTATTATGACTTATGGTACTTTTTCGTAGTTTTCAGATATGCAAGTTTTTATTTTAAATAACTTATATATTTCATGCCTGGATTCACGGTCAAAACTAAAACTGTTTACTCTCGAAGTTTGAATTGTGCCACATAAATTGGGACAAACGAGTAAGCTGTATTTGTCCTATGAGTATTTTCTGAGTTTGTTTGTTACCATTTTTTAAAAAAAGAAGTTATGAGCTTGCTGTGTCAGTACTTCTCATTGAGATGTTGCTGCTTCTGTTAAACAAAGCTAACAGTTTTTAGTTGGAGTAAATCATTCTCTGTGTAAAGAAAGGGTGGCATATTTGCGAACATTTTGTTTTTACAATAACTTTCCCTTTTCTCAGTAACTTCAGCTGCTTCTATTTTATCCAAAGAAGTTTCAAGTTGATTGACAAAAGCAAATAAGATTGCAGTAAATGGCACCAACACGAAACAAAAGGAGTGATGTCAGTTATATGAGACATAGAACTTAGATAGTTCGACTGATATAATCTATTATTTAGCTTAACGGATTACGTAGGCTGACTCCTTGCCTCCTTCCTAAAGAAGAGGAACGAAAAAGAGAATTCTCCTTTTGCCCCAACATGGTGCATCTATATTTGCCAGCCTTGTTATTAATCTCTCCTTACGCTGCTTTCATGGTTTCTTTCTGTTTTATTTTGCGGGGGGGGGGGGGGGGTCAAGGAGGATTTGAGGTTTTTGTAAAAGGAGAAACGATTTTCCATCTGTCCTGCAATGAGTACATATTACTGTTTGTCAGAATTGTCCAACTTTGTTAGGTTGATAAAGCACGTCAGTTTTGAATTTCCTGTTTGATGTAGGCTGATTAATGAAACGTCTTTATAATTGACAGAGGATTCATGGATGGGGAGGTCACTCTTT
Source organism: Solanum rostratum (assembly GCA_029948455.1). Lineage (NCBI taxonomy): Eukaryota > Viridiplantae > Streptophyta > Magnoliopsida > Solanales > Solanaceae > Solanum > Solanum rostratum. Next base: position 63,452,382 of record CM057054.1, on the reverse strand, counting down.
GTGCTTGGGAGGTATCTACTTCTGTGCATGGAAGATGTAATTCTGCTTGGTTCCCTTTCTGAGAGTGCATCTTGCTCTTCCTATTTCTCGTTGGAATCTTGTTGTTCCATTGTCAGCGTGTCAGAAGTGGTAATAATTTTGGTTTTTAGCATTTATTTCTTATCATATCTAGTATCATGTTTTTCTTTTCAATAATTCAATCTAGCAACATCATCTTATACATGGGTAACCGTCGATAGTTCACCCCTTGGCTGTTGAACTATTTCTACATCCTTGTCATTCGTTATTTTATGGTTCACCTTTTCGTCAGGTCATCTGGTATCAAGTATAACTCAATATTGTTAATGTTCTTGTGTAGACAGGTTTTTGTATCAAGGCAATTGATCCAGCTACCTAAATGTAGAAAAAGAATCTTCGGAATATTAAAAGTTATTGAAGTTGTCACATATAATTAATTACCAAGTTGGAATAACATTGAGTACCTGAAAACAATTAGATACTTTTGAAGTCTATTATAGTTTATTACCGAATTTATTGACTACATGACATCACCGATCAGATGAAATAGTATGTTGGAGACAAATTTAGTGAATACATCAATCAGTTATCTATTTTCCTGACAATAGTTACGGTGTAAAAAGTCTCGAGTCAGGATCTGCATTTGCACTGATTTCTTATACCTTCTCTAACCATTCCTTTTCAACAGAAGCCATTAAGGTATTTAAGGTAACTTTTTTCATTCAATTTAGCGTAGCAGATTGTGACAAATTCTGACTTTTCTATTAACTGGAGTGACTGACAGTGTTGGGATTATTAGATGGGTCAGATCATGACAAACTCTGAGGTGGGTTTGTAAATTTCTTTTCTATTAACTGGAGAAACTGACAGTGTTGGGATTATTAGATGCGCACCCTCTTTAATCTAACACAGAAAACTGAATTGCCTTTATGAATCAACTGTAAGGCCTAGATTTTTTTGACAAAGGTAACAAATTTGTATATAAATCATCAGCACTAAAGGCTGGAAACCAGATTTACATCATAAGCTATCAACGGATGTAGCCTCAAAACAGCTCACAAACGAAAAAACTAATTTCTGCTTCTTGTTACAGAGAACCTAAGATATCTACTGTAGCTACAAGATCATTAACATATTTGGAACTGCACCAATAACAAAAAGTGATACTAAAGTTCATTTTCACCCTATGTAAAGGACTGCTAGTGTTCTCAAAACATCTCAAATTCCTCTCCTTCCAAATTGTCCACCAAATTACTGCTGGGACAATTCTCCATCCGATCTTGTCTGCACAGCCATTGCCTTCATAATTCCAGCTCACTGTAGCCTGTACTGCTTTGCCTCTGAGACTGGTGAATAGGTTCCACAGTTGCCTAGTCACCTTACTATGAAGGAACAGATGGTTGATTGTCTCTGCCTGTTGCTCACAAAAAGAAATCTTGGGCACATGTGTATCCCTCTCTTCATCAGGGTTCTCCTGTGTAAAGCCTCGATATGCCCATGGAATTTAGAGACAACCGAATATAGCTGTTTAAATTCTTATCATAGGGTGTTCTACATGGCCTTGCAGATATTGATCCTATTTTGGGTGTATTGCTGATAGTTCTTTAATTTTCTTGGGTATAAGAAATCATTTTTCTGACTGCTCTCAACATGTCTGTTATGCGTATTTGGGCAATACTGGTTTATAAGATCTTATAGATTGTGGATTTTCAACATATAAATTGACTCGGAAATGCACCTGAGCTAGTCATGTACTTCTCTTTCTTGTACAACTCAGAGCTGATGTTTTCTTCAACTTTCAGGTAATTGAAACTACAGATTGTTATTGCGTGACCCTGACATTGGATAGTGTCATGTCAGAGTTCCCTCTTTCAGTGAAGGAGGGAAAGGTAGTCAAGAATACTAAACTCATGAAGAGAAAACCTATCTCAGGTCCCCAGAAATGGAAGCTGAAGTGGTTTTCAGAAGAAGGTCTCTCCAAATTTGTGGCCTTATTGAAAGCATTACACAGTGAAGCAACCACAAATGCCCTACTTGTACAACGTCATTAAAGCGAGAAAAATCTGTCTTTTTTCCATTTCGCGGTATTGTTTTATATTCATTTCATTCTTTGGTTCTGATATACTCTTCCGGTGTCCCTTGGCAGTGTTGTATTTGCTTTGCTTTTTCTTTTTTCCTTTTCCTTTTCTTTTAGTTGATTTGTTTTCCATTCTTTCATTTGTTGTGATATAGGCAGTGATATGTTGTAAAAAGCTTATGGAAAGGGAAATTAGTGTCATAATGACGGTTTGGTTTGGAGATCTTTTTACTTGAATGTTTGATGGTTTAGTTTTACCTTTGTAAAAAACAGACTCGATCTGACTTGGTTTTATTAAACCAATCCTAATGGCAATACCCTGTATGCCCACATGTACAATCACTTTCCTTTTAGAGCCTGTTTTAGGCCAAATTGAGCACTGGAATACAAAATAAATGATCTTAAACTTGGGCATAACGTTAGGTTGATTCTGGCGGAGGCAAATGCAGATCAGCAGGTTTTCTTTCTCCATAGGTAGATTGTTCCAAGCAGAACTATATTCAGTAATTTAGTTAAAACTCTCCTCCAAGGACTGGGAAAATGCCTTCGAAAGAACAATGACAACATGCGCAATCTAATTACATGTGGGGTAGTATATACGCAAACCTTGTAATTTCTGATGCTCTTGGCTCAATCCTCAAAAAAGCATCTCTGAAAGAACAATTATCAAAACAAAATTTGACTTATCAAATAACTCTTAGCTGGCAAAACCTTGAGAATATTACAAAACGGGCATTTATTGGGTTATACCATTTCAAAAAAAATGGGTTGCATTAGCCTGTAGAATCTAGGAGTAAGAGGATTGAAGGTCTATGACGAGTTGAAAGTATAGCAGCTTTTCCCTCCTTGGAGATGGTCATCATTCTGTTATATTCTCAAGGGCCTTAGGTGCAAATCAGAAGCATTGCCTCAACGACTAGTTGCTCTTACATTGTCAAAAATACCCTCGTGGGGATCAGTTCAAAGGTTTGCTATCTCCGACTTTTCTTTGACTGTAGCCTCTTATAAGCCATAAACGTCACAGCAGCTGACAGAGAATACCTGGCAAAAAATTAGAGATGGTAGTTCAGAAAACAAACAGAGAGAACAAATAGAAAGAATAAATCCAGATCATTAAGTTTTTTTTTTGTTTAGAGGGTTATGTCCTAGTTTATTCAAGGCTGCAACAAGGATCAAGCAAACATCCCCATTCCCTCTATTTGCAGCATAGTCAACAATAGGACTGAAGTTTTGTAGGTGTCATCCAATTGAAATCTATTCTAATTCTGAGCTATAAGCTTCTAAATAGTTAGTCTTAGTAGTTTGTAACGTAATAAATATACTTTCATCTTAACAGAAAATTAACTTTTTGACTTGTTCGGAATGCAATATTAGCTGATAAAAACATGACGAAAAAAGAGATGACAATCAACCTAGGATGTAAAAAAGTTGGCAAAAGGAAACGAAATACTAGTGAGATGAAATTTTAATCAAGCTTAGGTGCACAATTTTCGGGATAAAAGCATTAGAGCTAGACAGAGAGAAGAAGGGGTCTCAATAAGACGAGAGGAACAACCAATTTACCAATGGTAAAAACTTCAGAAGCATCTATCACAGTATCAGAACATATATTGAATAGGGAATACCATGTAAATGTATAGTTAAGATGATCTTGTGGCATTACAGAACTTCGAACCAATGTGTTTGTATCCTTTGGAATTGGATAAGGATTGCTTGGGTCAACATTGTCATTGATGCTTTCAATGTAGAGTGTGTTCTCGGGAAGTCCACAAGCACGAGCAATGGCTGAAACATCAACGTAAAACCACTGGAAGGAACTGGGATCATTAGCTGGAACAAATATACTGGGTTTCTCACTCCCTCTAATGACTCCAATTACTTCTGTCGGTTTAACAGATGAAACTTGATCCTGTTGATTGAATGTATTGCCATCAGGTGTCATGTTCAGATTACACACAACTTTAATCAGGAAATAAAAGAAAGAAAAGAGAATAACCTCTTCCACTTTCTTCTTTTTTGAAGAAAACATCCACCAGGAACTCTTTGCACTCTCTTGAGACGGGGGCGCAATACTTGAAGGTTGGTCATCAGCTACAGCCACTTCCAAAGACTTGTCTCTCCAATTCCGGGGGACCCATCCCCTATTGACAAGAATTGGTGCCTGTACGCTGAAAGGAATTTGACACGTTAGACAGAATCAACCACTCATGTTGCTGCCAGACATGAACTTGGAAGTGATTTTTCACAGTATCATTCAGAATCCAAATGAAAAGGTGCCAAACTGTAAATGCATACATAAAACTTAATCTTGGAGAGGAACTAGATGATTGTATGATGGTTAGGTTGATGCCTATGAAGGTAAGGAGTGTAAAAGAGGGAGTAAATGGTGTAAAAGTTAGTTGTATAAAGTCTAGAAACCAAGTTGATTAATCAATCAATTAATCCGAAGAGCATTTAAATAAATTTAAAAATAGATAAACTAAATTCCACATGAGATATGCAATAAGAAAGCTAGATTGATTGTAATATAGTATTGTAGTTGAGCTGACATATACATAGAGGATTCAAGTGGAGTTATAGAGGTATACACTTGACTTGAGTTGCCCACACACAAACTAAATGCACCAGACTCAGATTAAAGGAATTAAATGCTTGTCAATGAGAAATCTATATTTGAGACCTTATAACAACAACACTGATTTTTAGACGCGCAGCGAAGTACAAAATAGGATCATAACAACCCCCAAATATATTTGCTCTCTCTGTACTAACTCAGGATCGTAATTCACTGACATCTCAACTGCTATGTGGTAACTTCCTTTTTACATGAATAACAGTGACTGATGTAGCAATTTTTTTTGGTGACTAGATGTAGCCTAAGTCCTTTTTTAACCTTCACCAAGATAATTAACAAAGCTTGAGCAAGATTACATACCAAAACAAATAATGCATAAAGCTATGAGGACTTTGTCTTATGAACATGTACCTCTTAGGATCATTTGCCAAAGGCACAAGAGGAGTAATAACATAGTAACCATTCTCAGTCACCCCTGAAATGCTTCTGGAGCGAGGCCCTACGAAAATGGACTTCTTCTCATCAAACACTCCTCTACAAAGTACCCTGCAGAACTCCAAAGAATCCAGATTTTCACTTGAAGGGGAAACCTCATTGCAGTTTAGAGGATCCATTTGCAATCGATTTTGTCTGTACTCAAGCATTTCAATCTGCAGATAGTGATCAATGTTTACAATTTGTTCCTCAAGCAATTTTGCATTTACTGGCAAATAAACTGAAAGTATAATGAACTAACCACACTCCAGGATTCAGACACAGTGATCGATCAAACCAAGCAACAAAAAGTATCCATCAGAAACTAAATTGCATCAACATCATTTTTTATCGCGCTTCATTTAGCCAATAGAAATGATAAATCCCCAGTAAAGAAGTATTCACCTTATCTTGCCTTCTGATGATCTGCCAAGTGCCAAGGCCAAACGTGATGACTCCCGGTACAAAAAGCAGTAACTTTGACCATTTTGAAGGTCCGCCTTTCTCTGAATATAAACAAACAGGCAGTGATTCAGATCACCTGAATTCCGGAAGGACGATAAGAAATTTCCAATGGAAACAAATTGCAGTAAAATATTAACTTGTGGAAGAAAGGAAAAGACCTGGAGGTTGAGTTTCAGTCACAGAGATGGCAGGAGCTGCAGTAGCGGCGCAAGAAAACCGGAGCTGCAATGCTTGTGTAGTCTCACCACTTCGCCGGAGAAGATTTCTGGTTAGGGTTTTAGATATGGAAGCTGCCATGATCAAACTGAAGCTACCATTCGAAATGTCGTCGTTTTGATTGAAATTCAAATAGAGGCAATAAGTCTTTGGGCGAAAATGAAAATTACAGAATACTTCGAGGATCTGGTTGTAATATTTTCTGAACTGATAAAAGGCCCATTCCCTGGCTGGGTTAACAGGCCCAATTAGCCCAAATACTAAAACAAAAACTAGGGCTCTTTTGACCCTTATTCATTTCACTTCATCCTTTATAAAATCTCAGATCCTTCTGATTGTTCGTAATTTGGTCTTCTTCAACCGCCGCGCCGGTCATCGTCTCCGTTCTCTTTGCCGGAATACAATCGAAGATCTTCTGTACGCAAATTATGTTTGTCATTTTTATATTAATATGTTAATAACAAAGGCAATTAGTGTGCAGACTGCGCTTAGAAAAAAATAGTAGCGCAATCAGCCATTTACGTTGCCGATAACGTGCCGGTTTCCGGCGTGAGGTTTATATGCTTGCATGTGTCGTTATTTATTACGGCTTGTGCACTAGTAAGCTCGTAAATCTTTTCTTCTTTCTGATTTTATAATTTATTGTGCGATTGCACAGGTATGAGTAGGATTAAATAACTTCTAGTTCAATGAATCAATGGTTGGTCCACTGAGGCCATAAGAAAATGCTCTAAGAACAAACAATTGAAACCATAAAAATCATTGAAAATGATCATAAAAATCATGCACAGTATAATGGATTTCTCATGCTATTTCCCTAAGCTAATCAACACTTATCCATAAGCTAATCAACAGTTACAGCCATTAGTTCCAGTGCATATCATAGCAATAAAAGAACTGCTCAATTCAAATATTAGAATTTATGAACATCAAAGTACCTAAATAAAACAACAGCACTGAGGTACTAAGCTGTGGAAATATAATTAAACAAAGTGCTACGATTTCACCCCATAAAAAAACTGGCCAAATCTAGACCTGGATCAACAACCCAATAACTGTAAGACACTTACAAAAAATAAATTCTCCTTTTATAATAATAGGCTGATAAACAAGTTGCAACCAGTGAAATGCACATTTACTTCAAACAAAGAACAAAGTTCTTAAGTCTGTTTTTAATATTACGAGAGACCACAAGGAGTAGCAACTAAACAAAGATCTTCCTTTCTTCTTGCAGTTACTCCATCTGTTTCTGTCATATCAAAATTCTCTAGAGGGCCTTCGTAAGGAGTCTTCCAATCGAAATGATAAAGCAACTGAGCTAAAGGATGTTCTACGTTCAGTAATCCAAATAACAACCCTGGACACATTCTTCTTCCTGCACCAAAGGGGATGAATTCAAAATGGTTTCCTTGAAAATCAATAGAATTATTGTCAAATCTCTCAGGAATAAAGCTTTCAGGATTATGCCAATATTCAGGATCTCTTCCGATTGCCCAAACATTAATTAGGACTCTGGTTTTGAGAGGTATCGTGTATTTTCCTATTCTTGTTTCTTCTCTGCATTCCCTTGGCAATAATAAAGGAAGTGGAGGGTGCAACCTTAATGTCTCTTTAATCACTAATTTTAGGTACTTCAACTCTTCAAGATAAGTATCCTCAAATACTTTTTTCCCCTTGAGGACTTCTCTAACTTCAAATTGCGCTTTAGCCAAGATACTTGGATTTCTTATCATTTCTGCCAGTGCCCAAATAGTTGTCGCAGATGATGTCTCAACTCCTGCTATAAATATGTCCTGCATATAACTAAAAATATTGAGATATATCCAATTTTAATATTTCAATGTGTACTCTCAAATAAAAAGAAGTCTAAAAGAAAAAGACAATGTGATATTTTATATGTAACTAAACTTACAAGAATAACTGCTTTGATATTATTATTTGTGATGGGAGTTCCTAATTCACCAGTCTCCATTACTCGCAGCAAAACATCAATTAAATCTTCCCCTCCAAATTCACTGTTCCCCTTCTTACCATTTGCTCGATTTTCTTGATGTTCATTGATGATATTCTCCAAAATAGCATCTGCTTCTTTGTGAACCTTCAATATTTTCGACTTTAATCCAGAAAACCTATGGAGCCATTTTCGCGTTGGAAATAAATCAGCCAAGTCAGTTCCAGCAGCTAATAATGCGATATCCTTTATCAACATTATCAACTTATCTTGACCATGGATTATTTTTCCAAAAGCAGACCTACAAGTTACAGAACTTGTAAACAAGAAAATTTTGTTTGACAAGTTGATTAATGAGTTGGGCATAGAATTAATCGATGAAATAAGACTTGACATCTCTGCTTGTCGAATTGAATTAAATGATTTGACCATCTTTGTGCTAAGAAGTTCCATGATGCACACTTTGCGCATGTTTCTCCAGTAATCACCATATGGACAGTGTCCAATGTTTGAATGGTTGTACATAATAATTTCTCCAACCATTAATCGAGGCCTATTAGCTAAATGAAGGTCTTGAATTTTCATGATTTCTTTGGCTATATCAGGTGAAGATACAACAATGTTTGATACTTCTCCAAGACGTAAGTGAAAGATTGGCCCATACCTTTGCGATAAATCTCTTAAAGTATGATGTAGAAGGTGGCCATTCATTAACTGGTGCAAGTTCCCAATAAGAGGTAGTCTCCATGGTCCAGGAGGCAATCTTTTGTTCAAGGTTTTTGATTCATTCCTTAGACAAAGGATGAAAGAAAGGAACAACAAGAGAGAAGTGAAGATGAAAAGTAAGTGTTGGGTCTCCATAATATTACTATTATGAATGTAAAGCTAGTGTATTTCTTATCTTCCACTTCGAGAAGTTCACTATTTTATTTGAACTGATAAGAAATACTCTCTCCGTAGCACGGTATTTAGGAAAAAAAGAAAGACTTTTGAAACTTGTGGTCTAATTAAAATAATTTATAGATATTTGTGCGGTTGAAAATTATTTTATTAAGGATATAAGAGAATTTTAAAGTTAAATTATTTTTAATTCTAGTAAAGTGATATATTTTTTTGAAACAGACTAAAAAGAAAATAATGCCAGATAAAATGGGACGAAGGGATTAATTAGCTAATTATGAAAAACTAGTTACACATTCAATTGGGACCGCTATGCATTATGCAGCAGATATTTTCAAAATCATTGGCGTGCAAGCGACTGCAAATTTGACTTTAGTTTATGTAGCACGTTTTGATTTTTGACTTTTTATACACTAATATGTATCCATAAATAAAACCTAGATTACAATTAGGAATCGGTTCTTCTCCATTTCCTTTATCTCTATTTTTCCAAGTTTCTATCTTGCGGCATAGTCAAGATTTACAAATTAATTAACATAAAAAAATTGAGCAAATTTTACGACTGAAGCATATCGAATGGCTACAGGGGGAAAAAAATCTTTATTTAATTTGTTACTCCTTGTGATCTCTAAATAGACTACTAGTGGTGGTCAGCCCGTGCTGAGTAAGGTCCCAATCTTTTGGTGTATATTAAGTTTATTGTGACTAATGAAATTTTAGTTATTTTATATTTTTTTCGTCAAATTTAGGATTTTGGGAAAGCAATTAATAGCAAGTTGTTAATCTTTATCTATATTTATATTTACACAAAATTCATTCATGTTGCAGCTGGTGGTAAGCAAGTAACACCATATTGCTTCCTTTTGTTTACATTTATATTTATACAAAATCCAAAAACACAGGTTGATGGGTGGAGCACATCCAAAAATATTTGTACACTTTTACGGAATCAACGGCTTGTTCAAATCTGGCTACTGATTCAATGTACATGGTAGACAAGTTGAAGCAAATCGTTTGTGCCAGTTCCTGCAATCGGTTCTTATACATTTCCAGAAAGCTTTCAACAAACCAGTTTGCAGCATCTTTGTTAATTTTAAGGGAAGTACACAGGTTAAGCTAGTAGCCATTGGCTCCAACTTTGTTGAAATAATTAACTCCAGTCCCAGTTAGATGTACATGGATCACCCTCCTCCCTGATATGTGATCTTATATATGTAACCTATATCATATTATTCTATATTAATTGATAAAATGAGATTAAGAAGGAAAAAAAATATTTTTGACTTATTTAATTAGTTAAATTAACTTTAAAAGGGAAAAAAACAACAGGGTATTCGTTAAAAGCAATATTTTTATTATGAGGGTGTTTCTTGATCTATTAAGTCAAAATAAGGGTATTTTTTGATCTATTAATCGAGGACATTTTTGTTTTATTTCACATAACTCAAAAACATTTTTTATCCTTTTCTATAATATCATTACTGAAAGAAATAATAAATCAAATAGAACGTACTGCTAACCATCATAATAATTAACAAGAACATATCAAAACACAATTACTAAACATCACATATCTCATAATTAATAATTGGAGAAAAGAAATGGTGATGTAAACTTAAAAAAAAAGTGAAACAATCAAGGCATTATCTTTCCTAATAAGAAAATTAATACTTAATTAATCCTTAAAATGCTAACAAAATTACTAAACTCATAAGAGATGCAACAACAACAAATCCTCCAAATTTGGATGTCACACTAGCTGCGTTTTCTGCTGGTGCACTTGCAGTTTTGTTACTAGAATTCGAACCTGAATTTTTTTTTTCAATAAAAATGTTATATATATTAGCGAATAATAAAATTATTAATCATACGAAGCGTGACTATAATTAATTGAAATGTCATAAGTCGAGGAAAATTAACTTACGACGCTAAAAATACTTACTGTTAGTTCTTGAAGCAACAGAGGGAAATGGGGCTGAAGCTGAACCAGGTGTAGTGGCTATATTAATGCACATTTAAAAAAATTAGGTTAATCACAAGAAAATTAATTAATAGACTCATTAGTGTAATTACAATCAAACATTTAAATAAGATTTTAAGTTAATCGTTAAAAGAATATTTATAGAAAATAAATATCAAATTTGTAACTTCAAATATAAGATAAATTATTTGCTAAGTTGAAAAGTGCATCTAATATAGTGCACAAGCATACTAGGCAACAAATTCTATTTGATTAGATCTTTTATCCACATTATCTTAAACAACAACAATATACCCACAGTGAAATCCCACAAATGGGGCCTGGAGAGGTCAAGGCTGTTTCTTGGAAACCCTCGTCACAAAAACATCCCCATTATCTTAAATTGCTAAAAATATATAGTAGTACTCCCGTGGTCCATTTAATTAGTTGTCATGACCTTGGCTAAAAATAATTGGTCAAAAATATTTGTCATTTTAAAAAAAAAATATAAGAACTATTTATTTTTTCCACCTTTTTCCTTTGATTTATTTTTTAGAATATTTAGATAGTTGAAATCATAACAGACGTCTTTCGACAAGAAAAAAAATGTTTTTACCTTTTTTGCAAAGGGAAAGATCAGGTTTAGCACCACAAGCTTTTGCAAAATCTAAGGCTTCATCTTGAGTTACATTCATACTTTTCATCACATCAGAATTAGCAAAAATAGTGCAGAGGCATTGTGCATCATTTGCCATGATGTCCTTCAATGGCGCACAGCACGATGCTGGAGGAGCATTTTTCATATGCGATGCCAATGCTGCTTGACACGGCATTAGTTTTTCCAAGCATGGCATCGCAGAAACACCACCATTATTTTTATCGACTCCATGACATAAACCCACAAAAAAACATGTCAAAATTACAACAACAAATGATTTCGAATATGCCATGGGTTAGTTAATTCTTTTGGAATGATGATATGATGAGGAATTGAAATGTATATATAGGGGAGATGTAAATGTTATTTTTGGTAGTTACAAAAATATAATAATTCAATTTAAAAGTATTTTTGTTTGTAACTACTTTTCTATTTTTGAATCTATTCTTTGTGCTATTCGTGTGTCTAGAACATTCCATAATTTTCGTTATTACTGCTGACCAAGTCCCTACACTTAAACTTATTCTAACCTACTAAAATTTAGACAATTCTTAGATTTGGATTTGCAAATTTTTTTTTTACAGTCAGTGTTTAAATTAATCAAACTTGGAAAATTTAACACTAATGTTCACAAAGTAAAATTAGTATACATATCATGTAGCGTAGCCAGAATTAACTAATAAAAACATTATTGATAATATGCCATATTTAACGCTATTCTTATACACGGTATCAAATGACCCCTAAATTTTGTTTAACATGGAAGGAGCTTTTTTTCTTTTTTTTTCTAATGACTAGGGAAGCCCGCAGCCGCTACCCTTTGGGTGCGCACAAGATAAACCCCCGCTCCTATACAATAGCTCGCAAACCACATAGGCAAGCCCGGAGTAACGAGCTCGACCCAAAAGGCAAACCCCTTGCTTTAGGGGGCAAGGGGTTTCGAACTTGAGACCTTCAACATGAAAGCCCCAAGGCCAGACCATTGGGCCACCCCGAAGGGTAACATGGAAGCAGCTTTTTTCCCAACAAAGAAATTCACTTTCCTGGACCAATTTCATCTGACGGACATATTATATTTGTAGAAGTTGGAACAACTATTACACTGTTGCTGCTTGCTTCACGTTGTCGTTTTAAAGTGCATATTCATATGATGGCAGTAGTTTTGACATAAGAGTATAATTACACAAGTGAAAAATCACCAAATTACCAACAAATATCAAATCTGAACCTGTAACTTTAGAATTATAATTAGTTAAGCGCTAAAAACTACAAAGATTGAACCATCGAGTTTAAATCTTGAATCCGCACCTTTGGTTTGCTTCTTCCTGAAAGAGCCATTATGATGAGAATGTTGCAGCTATAGCAACGCAAACTGCCTTTCAAGTGAAATTGTTTCTGCTAATTTCATATCAAGTGAATGCTGTTATGAGCTCGAATGGAGCAAAACCCAGAGATTATCTGTCAAGCATAACTCGGTTTACAACATCAACAGGCAAGGCATAAGCAGGATCTATCGGCTTTATTCCTGGATATTCAAGAAGCGAAAGCCCTGGATTGCAGGAAAAAATCGAACGAATAAGTAAAAACACTTGGGATCATTAAAGGTCAATCTAAATTGTCATCATCAAGAGAAAAAAACAACTGCAGCAGAGCTTAGACAAAGTTTCCAGGAACATCCCTTAAATTTACCTATAGTATCATTACTTATATAGTTTTATCACTTCAATAAACAGCATATTAGAAAGGCCAAGAACGATTTTGATTCCAAAAACCGTGATTTTGGACAATAAAAACATAGAAACCTGCTTCTGTAGGATTGTCATATGAAAGAGCTTTTTCAAGGACACAATTAGGAATGCAGCAGCCGACACCAAGATCCTTTTCAACAGTTATATGGACCATCATATCATCAGAAGAAAAACACACATAGGCCATAGCCATTTCACAATACAAAATGTCATATGTCCCTTACCAGCAACTCCAAAGTAAGTATGGAAGACATCAACAGCATCATCTGGCCTATCTGAAATTCCACCACTCTCCTTATCCTACATTCTTGAAAGGAATATAATTCAGACTTTACGAAAATGTCAGACAACTAGACAAAGATATAGTATTCAATGTGAAGCTTCAAGTGAAGGGGAGTTGTTATATTAGGATGCCACCTGACATTCCAAAATAAATTTTACAAGCTTTTCTTTGTCAATCCAATGAACCCTGTCGATCATAATTAAGCTGGAAAGAACCCACCAAGAGTAGCAGACCTGAGAAGTAACAACATGACTATTAGTAAAACTCAAAACTGACTTGTTGATAGAAATTTCAATAAAGCGGGAGTAACAAACATCAGGAAGCTTTTCTGGGCGCCCATTTAGACCCCCAGATTTGACTTGTCTTTCACATAACCACCAACCAAGGAGGTCCTTATCAACATGATGTAGAGACCCTGTAATTGCGAGAGCTGCCACGCAACAGAAAACTGCAATGCAGCATAGTCAAAATTGCTTTCAGTAATGCAGCAATACACAACTCAAATAATAAGAAAACTGCTGGAAATATGGACACTAAGAGGAAGCATAGGTTAAAAACCAGCAAACGGCTAAAAACTCTGCTCCTTTTCACTACCAAATATGACATTAACCGTCATAAAACCGTGTTCATACCGAAGGAATACATTCCTTCTTCAAAACCTGTTCCTTACTTCCTTTCATGTGAAAGAAAGAAAAAAGCAGAGAAGAAAGGATTTTTCTACACGGCATTCTATGATTAGGTTCATTAGATGTTCATCAAACTATACCCACACACATATAACTTCTCTTGATATGTTTATCTGACATGCAGATCTTGTTAACTGAAGGAGGAAATCATTCTTCATAAACATGCAGATCTTGTTAGCTGAAGGAAGAAATCATTCTTCATCCCCAAATGACTATGTCAAAGCTGCTGACAGCTTGGCGTATATTCAGCATCAGTATGGCATTATCTTTTAACTTATCATATATCTTTTTGTTTTTTGCCAAGTATCCGAGGTTACTGATGAGAGCTTATAGTCTTGGTGATAATGATGTCATGAACTACGGTTTCGGTGATAGTCTGGCTTTGATAATTTTTTATAGATAACCAAGGAAATCATCCGGAATAGAGGAACACAGTTCGTAACTCGGTGGACAATGGGATGCCTGGCGTTGATATTATAGGAATTAAATAGAACAATTAAGAAATGGAATCCTTTGGTAATCAGTAAATCAACACTCTCGTTTATCTTTCAGTTTAGAAGCCATTGATAGTATGATAAAATGCATGATTTCTATATGTGACATACTTTGCCCCGCATGAGATTCTGCTCCCGGTGTGCATCCAAATCCACCATCCATATTCTTGCAACTTAAAATATATTTCACTGCTTTTCCAACATCAATCTTATCTAACCGATGCAGCAATGCGAGTGAAAGGATCGAAATGTAAGAGAACCTACACAAAGAAAACACACATATCTAAAGATATAAACCTTTTTCCGAAAGAAAAATGTATGGCTTAATCCTTGGAATTACAAGTAAATTTAAAAACTAAAACCAAATAAAGGATCCTAAATTTATTATAGCAAACAAAGTGAGAAGCTGTTACCGTGTATCGACTTCACCCCATAAATCACCAGAAAATGATCCATCTTCATTTTGCAGGCCTGCAATATCTAGCTGACAAGTTAAGTTCACCACTTCGTAACACCCAAATTTCTTAATAGTACTTCAAACTGCCAATGCCGAGAATGTCTCTATTGTGACGAGTACTCTCGATGTTAATTTATCCACATTTTTTGGTTTTGTGAGGGTGAAATTGTAAACTCAGTAAATGCTAGGCATTGCAGCAGAGTTCAGGGATATAATACATAGATCTAGAAGATATGTACACACAACCTCCAAAACAATTGTAATTGTCAGAAGACATGAAGTAGGATACAATTTGACACCCTATCAATGTCAAGGACATGTAATTTATCAAATAACGCAAAGACTTGAATAGCACTAAGTGTATACAACACGTGCGGATCATGTCCAATATTACCACCAAATCCACCTGCATATTATACAAAGCGAAGTGAGCCTATCTATAGATCAAAACATGATAGTAACTACCTCTCAAGGAGAAAAGGAAAGAGAAAAGCAACATCTATTAAAAAAGCAGTAGGCATAGTATAGCTGCAACATTTGGAAATATTGACAAAAAAAATCATTCTGAGAAAGCAAGAAAGAAGTGCAAGATACAAACCAGATTCGTGTTGGCACTGCATGACCCATGAAATAACTTCATCTTGCTCCACAGCAGCAAGCTTTCCCATAATATCCAGAGATGTCAATCCCCAGTATGCCCCATTTAATCTCAAATGCTCCGTCACCACAGATTCAAAATCATCTTTCCTCTGAAGGTATACAGGAAGGTATTAGAGAAAGCAAATGACAGAGTAGCAAGAAAAATGCTTTAGAGGCTGTTTGGATTGGCTTATTCTAAATGCTTTTAAGTCAAAATAGCTTTTAAGCACTTATTTTTAAGTCAAAATGACCAAAATAAGTCAAAAATCATAAGTTAGAAATCCTAACTTATAGCTTTTGGCTTATAAGTCAAAAGCAATAAGCTCATCCAAACGGGCTCTTAGTGGGTGGTGGAAAAGAATAGAACTCCATAAAGTACTTATATTACATGAAGGATATGTACGAAGGAATCATCTCATAAGTGTGAGAATAGGAGGAGTTAGGGGGTATTTGCACCAAGTCACATTTCTTCTGTTTGATGTAAGATGAAACCAGCACAGCAGAAATGCTAGTCCTAATATTCCCACTCAAACAAGTACAGATTATAGTGAAATGCCACTGTTCTGGTAGCTGGTTAGAGTTATTTAGGCATTAGTAATGTAGAGATTAATTATGAGCAAATTTCCACATTAGTTTATGCAGGAATTAGTTATTTCACCCTCTATCCTGCATAAGATAAACTTAAAAATGTATTAGTTATGTGTGTTTCGAAATTGTCAACCAAACGTTGTATTAATTTTATATGAATAACTTATTTCCTATCAACCTACCAAATGTCATAAAAAGCTATACGGAAATTAATACATGGATAAGTAGAACTTATCCAGCTACCAAACGACCCCTGAGGGATTAAATCTCAAGGATCAAGCCCGCGATCAATCATATCATAATTTCCAACCTATACCAGACCAAAAGGGGTCTAGAGCCATTCCTTATCTCCCAAACAACTCCACCATCCACATATTTAAGGCTGGATATGATATCATTCCAAATATGACAACAATAATTTTGAACTTGACAATTGAGACAATCTGAACGCTAGAAGTTCCTAAAATACTAGTCTGGAGTACTCTAACCCAAATGTTACTAGGATGCTTAAGAAGGATCCATCATACTTTAGCAAGTAGAGCAGAATTGGTATCGCGATAATAGCTAATGCCTACAAACCATTCTGTGTCTCCTTCACAACAGTCTTCCAACCATCGAGGTGTATTTTCCTGGCTTCAAGAGTATCTCCCTCCAGGAAAATCCTATTTAACTTGTCCACAGCATTTCAAACACATTGAAAGGGGCCTATTCGTTTGCTTAGAGTACACAGGTTTATGAGTGACAGATCAAATCAGGGTGGCCTAACCACCTAACCTCAGATTTCTAGATACCGAATCAGAGAGTATATTCCTCATCACTTTCTCAATAATATATCCCTTAATAAGTTTTGAGACTCCACTGTGAAAGACAGACACCCCAAGGTAGTTTCCAAGGTCGGTATTTTGGTTAACACAAACAGCTTGTTAAATTGTAGTCGTTAAGTGCCAAGTCAAAGATGCATGCAAAAAGAAAATTCCTAGTGAAAGAACAATACCAAAAAATAATGCTGGATGAAAGGCAGAGGAAAATCAGTGAACATGAAACAAATGAGTACCTTCTCAACATTTATGATGTACTTAACATGCTTTCCCACCAGCAGCTCCCCCATCCTGCAGTCATCATGGCTCAGAACTCAAATCATCAAGGGAGAGAAAAGAACATGATTGTATTAATAAAAGACCTAATTTTAATTTAAATCCTAGTTTCAGACCTGCCTAAAACCAAACTTTTGCAGTACCTTCGAACCAAGTCAACAATATGGCAAATCAGCTCAGGGATTACTTAAACGATAAGAGATTGACTAGGGATATGAATGTCCCTTTTTGCACAATTTTCCCTTTACATAACAATGGAGTAAATAGGTTCAACTTTTTGCAATTAGTATTATTACTTGATACGAAAAGGCCCGTTAATGGGCCCAATGTTACAATCTGAAATTGTATTTGTATGCGATTAATCATATTCTTAAATAATTTATAACTTGTTTAAATTGCCACAACCAACATTAAAAGATTATTTAATCCAATATTCATTTTAATATTATGTCAGACACAAACATTGAATTGAACAGACATATATTGAATACAAAATATCACCCTTTCTTTAATTATATGTGTTTCAAATGAAATGACATATTTTATGTGGTTAACATAACTATACAATGGACGTTTGAAAATATGCATACATTTTTTTTATTTTTCAAAATTTGAAAAAAAAAAAAGTCTCATATGAATATTATATCATATATTTACGTGCTCATTCGGAAAAAGATGTAGCTCGAGTGTCAAAATAAATTTTACTAACAATTTTAATGGTGCTATTAATATATAAAGCCAAACAAAAATCTATTTTATAAAATAATACCAAAATAATATTTTTATCCAACACAACCACATTTTCATTTAATTTTGTTGTATATCACAAATGACAAAATATTGGAACAAAAATATATTTAGTTTGGATATCTTAATTAGGAAAAAAAATTTGTTGAAACACTATTAATTTTTACTTTGTTAAAAATATTTTAAAAATTATATTGAAAAGGCTAAATTGATTTTAAATAGTGAATGCTAAAAATAGGACAATAGTAAATTTATAATAGACAATAAAATTAAAATGATATAAAAAGAATAGGTCAATATGTATTACATGTGTTTAGAGGCTATTGGTGGAGAAATAATATAATGCCAAGTATATTGTACAATTTATAATGCTTATTGTACAACTCTTCATAACCATGGTTGTCCTTTTAGATTGAGATTTTGAAGACTAAACTGAAGAGATTTTCCTAAAAATCAACACGCAACTGAATAATAATTCAAGCAAACAGTTAATCTTAAGAATTAAGAAGAACAAAAACTGGGAAAGAGAAATTCAACAGAAAAATCACCTGTTACAAATTGGATTCGATGAATTTGGGTTTGAAACACAGAAAGAGAAGAAGAGACTTCTTTTGAGTTTGCGCGATCAGTCCCTAATCTCTTGACTCAGGAAACTAACGCACCATATTTCTGCAACTTATGAGCAGTTTTGGTCTTTCAAATTTGTTTAAAATGAATAGTATTTTTTTTCTTTGTAAATATTTAATAAATTATACTCCAACTGTTAATAGACTTAACGTAAAATTTTGATGACTAAAACTGCCGAAGTATGTCTAAATTAATACTAAGAGCTATTTTTGTCATTCTGTATATAAATTGCGATTTATTTATTTTTAAATGGAAATACAAGTTAAATCAGCGGTAGATTGACTCATAAATCAATTGCATTTTCTTCTTCTTTTTACTAGTGGCCTTTTGGTAAATCAGAAATTTGTCATATGATGAAAAAGAGTGAATTTAGAAAGATTGGAATTGATTTAAGGAAGAACAAGAGAAGAAACTGTTCATAGCTCGTGCCAACGAACTATGCTTGTGGCCACAAATATAAAGGCAATAGCTGAAGTTTTGTGCCAACAAATTATGTTTGTGGCCACGAACTTGAAGAAAACAGAATGGCTGAAAAAAATGAGTTTCTACCTTACTTCACGAACACAACAACTGAAGCACGAGTTTGCAAAGAGCTCGTGTTTCAACTGACCAAACTATAGTAAGATCAATAAGATAAGCTATTCAAACATATCTGCTTAGATTCACCAAAAGAAACTTTCTCCCTGTATGAAGTTGCATCAGATGAAACTTTTTTACAACAGTGTACTCAGTAAACCATGAAAGCACTTCTCTATTGATAGGAAGTCAAAAAAGACTATGCCTTTTGTTCTAACAAAGCAATTCACAAAACAGCAGACTATTTGCTAAGAGAGAGTAATGCACTAATTCAATCAGTATCAATCAAGTTAGCCTGCATATTGGGCGATCTTCTTTTCCAGTAAATTCCTGTCAGCACTTACTACCATGTCAACCTCCGTGCCATTTTTTATGAAAAAGAAAGATGGAATACCACTGACGTTCCATCTTGAAGCCACGTCTCTTGCCTCATCAATATCAGCCTTCAAAAATGCAACTTTTGGATATTTTCCAGGCAGGCTTGAATAAAATGGAGAAACATAACGACAGGGTCCACACCATGTTGCAGTAAAGTAAAGGATAGCTAGACATGATGCTTTTGAAGCAGCATTCAACTTTGTCTCTAGTTCGCTCACAGAATGGATATCAACAACATTTCCTGTATATAATAAACAAGTTAATTTGGATAATCGCAGGAATAGACTGATGGATATGTTAATTATGATCAACTATCTACTGGCAAAAGAGTGATGCCATATTTCAAAGGTCAATATTATAGCAACAAATGCTGGGCATTACTGTAACACAAGGACTGCTGTCAAGAATGAAATATCTGTCGTGACAGATTAAAAAAAATCCTAGATACACTTAAAGTCAACCATCAAATATCAAATGAGTAATGAATTCGAAAATGAAGATCATACCATCATTCAACTCAGAAGCAGAAGCAGAAGCAGGATCCTGCATCATATTTTGAAAAAAGAATTAACTCATTATAAGAAGAAATGAATCTATAAACAGAGTAGTAAAGGGACTGCAGAAAGGGAACAGTCAAATTTAAATAGAAGGCCTACTCTATAACTCAGATTTATTCCCTAGTCTTTTTTGGCTACTTGATTTAAAGCATGGATTAAATGTGTAGATCAAGGAATCCTATAGTTAACGGTGTGTAGCAAATTGTGTAAACAAATATCATACTTTTTGTTCATCCTCCTTGATCAGTAAGGAGAAAGCCTGTGCCACAGAAGGGAGTGGATTCATCACGAGGATATTGTCCCTCACCACAGAGTATTCTTCATTCAATCCCATGAGAAATTGGATCAAGTGTCTATCCTGCTCCGCTTTGTGCATACTGTCCTTAGCACCACAAATGCACAAGCAATTGCACCGACTCCTCAAATTCAAACTGCTCAATTCTTCCCACAACTCGTTCATCCTTGCGTAGTAGACAGTGATATCCAAATTTCCTTGTGTGAGATTGTTAATTTCCTTCTGAATTTGATATATCTTTGCTCCATTGATCTGATCATACCTATCCTCCAGTACCTTCCAAAGTCCCGCAGAGTCATTGACATATTCCACGCTGTCCGAGATTTCCTTAGTCATAGAATTCAATATCCATGATGTTACCATATCATCGCACATCTTCCATTGACGGAATTGAGGTGAATTTGCATCTGGTTTTCCACAGCTCCTATCAATGAAACCTAATTTATTTTTCACTGACAAAGCTTGCATAACTTCACTCTTCCAGGATTGATATCCTGTTCCATCAAAGTGAACTGGAACCAACATCATCCCAGGGCTATCCGAAGGATGTAGATAGAAAGCACTGCCCGTATCACTAGCAGCATTGTTCCCTTCTGTAGTGAGAGTATCTTTGTCACCTGTCATAGACGTAGTATTCGAATTGATTATGGAGTATGATCAAAAATGAATCGAAAACTATGAATCGAACTGAATTTCACTAAGCTCCGAGAAAATTCGATTGCATGTATCGAAGTGGAAAGAAAGAAGCCGTAGCTGGCAACTGAAGGAGGAAACTGTACGAGACTAGTGCTTTGAGAAACTGAAAACTGACACCTCCTTTATATCCTAACTGTTGCCCTAACCGACTGACCTTGATCAGTTAACTAACAAATAGCAACATAGTCCCCAAACTAAGATATTTTCAGTTGCCAAATAAATAGCCTACTGTTTTATTTTCTACAAACAAAAAAAAATAATAATTATCATTGTGGAGCATGTATGTAAAGTTCAAAGATGAGCATGTGATGAGGAGTGAATTGAGAATGACAGGAGTTGATTTAAAAACTAGGATACATAGGAAGAACAAGAGAATAAATTTGCTGTTCGTTATGCAAAATATTTAACGCAATTGCCGAAAGTATGTGCCAACGAGCTATGTTCGTGGCCGAAGAAAATGAGTTTCTACCTCACTCCACGAACCTAACAACTGAAGCACGAATTTGTGTCAATGAATCATGTTCATGCCCACGAACTCGTGCTTCAACTAACCAAACTATAGTAAGAGCAATAAGATAACCTATTCAAATATATCTGCTTAGATTCATCAGAAGAAACTTTCGGGAACCAGGAAACTACAGAAATTTCCCTGAATCAAGTTGCATCAGATGAATTTATACAACAGTGTACTTAGTAAACCTTGAAAACACTTCTCCACTGAAAGAAAGTTACAAAAAATAAATAAGCCTTTCGTTTCAACAAACCAAAGGCATTTAATTCACAAAACAACAGACTATTTGCAAGGAGAGTGTAATGCACTAATTCGATCAGTATCAATTAAGTTAGCCTGCATACTGGGCGATCTTCTTTTCCAGTGAATTCTTGTCAGCACCTACTACCCTGTCAATCTCCTTGCCATTTTTTATGAAAAAGAAAGCTGGAACACTACTGACATTCCATCTTGAAGCCACATCTCTTGCCTCATCAATATCAGCCTTCAAAAATGCAACTTTTGGATATTTTCCAGGCAGGCTTGTATAAAATGGAGAAATAAAACGACATGGTCCACACCATGTTGCAGTAAAGTAAAGGATAGCAAGACGTGATGCTTCTGAAGCAGCATGTAACTTCGTCTCTAGTTCACTCACAGAATGGATACCGACAATTTTGCCTATATATAATGAACAAATTAATTTATTGCATAAATATGTAGACTTGTCCCTCTCAAATGAAAACTGCGCTACTTTGCAGCATATAACACACTTCTATTCATCATATTGTTAATGAAAACCCAAATGACAAACAGCACATGAAAAATGAAAGTAAAACAAGTTTTCCAGAAGAAATCAACATAACAAAGTTCTGGAAAGCAAAGATTGCATGCCCTGTAGCTTCAACATATAACCAAATACACAAGAGCTTTACCAAAACATCATCGCGTTTCCACCAGCAGCCTTCCCCTCATTTTTCACTTCTCAAAGCATATAACTACCATCGTATAACAAATCCTACCCCACGACCACACTGGAATCCCGGCACCTCACCCCAAATGGTCAACAGCTTTTTCCACTTTCTCCATGACAATGAGAACTGCACTGGTCAATCTCCTTGATATGATAAAATATCAGGCAATGACCAGAAGGTACCTAATAAAACCTAGAAACCAGCTACTCCATCACACCACACAATTGGGTGCATGTAGCACACACAACTATCTACATGAATTTTTTTTCAAATAACGGTTACTTCACAACTATCTACATGAATATCTCATCAATATTTCTGTGCCAGCATAAGCTGTCAATTCTTATTATAGCTTCAGGTGGTTATTACCCAGTTCACTTGATTAAATATACTTATTTTTACAAATTACAGCTGATTATAGGTAGCAGCTGACTAGCTCAACAAACGAGGATGACTATGGTGGTGATGCTAGGTATTTTCGATCAGTTGAGGATTGTACATATCCCCTTGATATTCTTAAGCTTACATTGTTCGAACACCAGTAGATTAAAAACCCCAGATAATCGCAGGAAGCGACTGATGGATATGTTAATTATGATCAACTGTCTACTGGCAAAAGAATGATGCCATATTTCCAAAGTAAGTATTATAATAACAATTGCTGGGCACCACACTAACATAAGGGCTACAGTAAAGAATGAAATATCAGTCACAATATATTAAAAAGAATCCTAGATACACTTAAATCAACCATTAAATGTTGAATGAGTAGTGTATCAAAAAATCATACCATCATTTAAATCAGAAGCAGAGTCGGGATCCTGCATCATATTTTTGAAAAAAGAATAACTCAATATAAGAAGAAATGAATCAATAAACAGAATGATAAAAGGGACTGCAGAAAGGGAACAGTCAAAATTTAAATAGCAAGCCAACTCAATCATCCAGTCCCTAGTCATTTTTTGCCACCTGATTCAAAGTATGGATTAAAATGTAAAGATCAAACAATCCCATTGTCAATGGCGAGTTGAAATTTTCATAAACACAATATCATACTTTTTGCCAGCAATATCACTCCCCACCCCCATCCCTCTGCAATGCCCCTACCACAAAGAAAAGAGAGAAGAGGTAACAACTAACAGGTCAACTAGGAATATGGATCCAATGGAATGCTAGCTAAAACTAGGTAGGAAGAGATAACACAGGCTGCACAAGACAAACAGAAAACTGAAATACAAATGAACAAAGTTGAAGTGGGGGACTACGCAGGGAAGTTGGAGCTCGGAAATAAGTAATTAATAACTAGTCAAATGATGTCTCAACAAGAAGGATGCCAGCTTTAGGTACAAACTAAATTATGAACAGATGCCGCTGGCTGAAACTCATGGAAGATCACAAACAATAAACTTCTTATTTCAGAAAATCACACCGTGTGACAGCAGGAACACAAAAGTATACCCAAGAAAACTTACAGAAGCTTCATGCTTAGATTGCTCTTCTTTCTTTTTACTCTTCTCATAAGCTGCCTGCAATGCAAACTGATGTCAAGAATAATGAAAAGTAGCCAGTTAGTGACTGAATACTTGCAACACACTTAAAAACACCTTTAGTTCTGTCTGATGCTGCTGGGTGTCACGCTTAATTTTTCTCAACTTCTTCTCTTCACGCAGCCGTTGATACTTTCGGCAGTGCTCTTCAATTTTGTGAGCATTAGGTTCAACCTGCCATATTAGCCAAAGAACTTCCATTTTAAAGTTTGCGAATATCTTTTCCTTCTCTTACACTTAAGGAAACACAATGAAATTGAACTACATATAGTAGAAAACCGCGTGAACCACTCAGACGGCTCGGGTACATCAGGGAGAAGGCATAATAGACAAGAAGTTAAAATATTTGACCTTTTTAAGTATCTCAGCAATCTCCTCATCAAAATCTATCATGGATGCCACACGAAGATCGCTAGCTGCCTCTTTCCATAAGCCCAACATTGCTCGAGCCATACCCCTCACTTTGTATCCTTTTGCTGAGTCAGGGTTGACCTTTAAATGAAATGATGCAAGTATCATTAGGATTTAGAACTCAAAAATACAGTCACAAGCATAAATTAAGCAAAAATTTCTTTCTAGCTAATGTAAGCATGGCTTGAAATAGCTTCTGAAACACCTGTAAAGCAGCATCAGCATCACGGATCGCGGCATTGGGTTTTTTCAGCTTAATGAAGACGTTAGCTGCATAGACGTTAGTATTTGTCAAAAGATCACATGAAGGACATGATACAAAATAACAAACATTAAGATGGTATATAGGCCAGATACATACCTCTCGTTGCATATAATATTGCAGAATTTGGATTCAACAAAATAGCTTCAGTTAAATGGTCTATGGCTTCATTAAGCTTGCCTGCCAGGAATGCACAGTTCTAGTAAGGTGTAACTTCTCTAATCAATACTATAAGAAAGGAATCTTCGTAGCAAAATCAGGTAAAGATTAGAGTGCCTTCAGATATAGCATCCAGTGCTTTAGCTTTTGATATTTGAGCAGCATCTCGATTTTCATCTGTTACTTCACTTGAAGGATCTCCCATCTGCAATTAGACAAGAAAGATAGAAAATTCATTAAATACAAAAGACTACGCCGAAGTTGCATCCACCTAACCCCTTCATGACACACCTGTTGTGGAGGATCATTGTCAGGTTCCACAATATCAGTGTTATCCAATTCTACATCAGACTCTATAATGTCTTCATCCAGCTCATCATCATGCTCCTCTCCAACTTGTTCCTGCAAACTCAATACATGAAAATAAACAACATTTCCCCATTTCACATTGAATGTCACGTTTCTCAATCTTTAATTTGGCTCGTCCGAAAAAAGATGATCATTTTTCCTTCTTACAAAATAAAAACTATCGCACACAATAAACTAAAATCACTATTTAACTCTTTGGGACTATCGAAATTAGGTTTACAGTGTTCAAAGCAGAAAACAGTTACACAAAACATTCAGCAATCACATAACATCAAAAATTGCAGAAGCAAGTATAAAGGCGAATTGCTTACAGATTTAACCGACGAAGGAACTTGAGCACCCAAGCTGTAATCAATTGATTGAATAACAAGAAACAGTTAATCAATTATTGGAAAGCCGAAAGGTTTATGAAAAAATGATGAGTATTCAGTACCTTTCGAGAAAGTTCTTGAAAAAAATAAGTGAAGGGTTTAGTAAAATTGAAGGGTTCTCTTTGCAAAGCGCCACAAAATGCTTTAGGTCTTCAAGCTTCTCATTATCCATCATCGTCCCTACGACTCCACTCTGTCTCTCTCTCTGTCTCAACTAGTCAATTTTCAAACAGGACAGCGAGGGTTTTTCTCTTGCCTTTTCCTCTGTAAGTCAACTTAAATAAGTATTAAAATTAAATTAGATTAAGTTAATTGGATATTTTAAAATAAATTTAGATATCTAAAAATTATTATTAATTATAAATTTTTTTATATCAATATGAAAAAATATTTTTTTAAAATATTAATCAAAATCTACATAGTTTGACTCTAAAAATAAAAATTATGACAATTAAAATAGGACGAATGGAGTATAAAACATTTTCTTGTTGTCTCTTATTTTTGTTTTTGTCAAAAATATAGTATCTATTTATTGAATTAAATTAGGGTCATTCAAAATCGAACTGAAATTGATAATTAAATTGGTTTATTGGGCTAACGGATTGGGATATTTAATTAACGGTTCAGATATTAGTTTAAAAATTTAGGATATCAAATAATTGGTTCGGATGTCGGTTTTGGCCTTCTAAAATCGGGCCACCTGATAAGTTATTTAGTTATTTATTACCTTAAGTTTTTCTAGTCGTTTAATTATCCCGTGTGTTTCGTTTTGAACGCAATTAGGCTTAGAAACTCCCATATGAGCAACTGCTTCTTATTGCCATACTTGACAGTTTAGAAAGTTTTCATTCAAAGTTAGTTTTCTATGCGAAATTAAGATATTTGTGGCATTGTACATTGCCATTTAGTCAAACTTAGGTAGTGAGCTTTTATTATGCATAACTTCATATGTTTTAATTGCTAATTTAGTAAAATTTAAAAAAGACTAAAAGTATTACGTATTTAATGTAAATGTAGATTTTGGCATCTAGTGCTACTGTTGGTCTATCTCAAGATGTTAACAAACTCAATCGACATAATCTGATTTTGGATACACTAATTTTCAATTAAATAAATATTGCAAAAAATATTAACGGTTAATCCGATAACCGAATTGATAACGATTGATTAACCGATGATCGATTACCCGATATCTTAACGATATCTTTGATATGCCTACAAACCAATAATCAATAAATAAAATCAATAACTTTCATAACCAAATCGAATCACGGCCCTAAATTACATATTATATTTATTTTTTAACTGAAACTATGAATAGTTGAGGGATTTTTACCAAATGGCATAAGAAGCCAAGAATTGTCATTATTTGACTGCGGACTTCCTGTGACCTTAAAATTCAAGATCTTGGGAACACAAATTCTACTCTAGTGGTCCTTATACAACGTTATCGCCATGTCCCTTTATGCCAAAAAAGGATAAATTGATCTGTATTTTGTCATACAAAATGGTGTGAATTTACGTATGAGCACCCAACATATACAATAGCCCAGACCAAAACCATTGGTGTCAACAATACACAACTATTGTTCAACTTAGTGCTCATCCAAACACAACACTGATGTGATGGTAATAACAAAGCGCCAAGCAAAAGCATCAGCCGTGCAAAGTGGCTAACAGATGAATAAAAATATATAACTTTCAAGTTTGAAGAGGAAAAAATGCTTCTTTACACTGGCAAAAATGGAAAACCTACAAAAAAGCTTGTAGTAATTTCATCAGATGAAAGGCTCTGATAACAATTACTACAAAAAACAGCCTAGCTCTGGAGTAATCGTATCTAGGAAAAAACTTAAAAGTATTGAGGTCAAAAAGAACGCAATTTAATAGCTCAAAATAATCTTTCTGGGACAGTCTTCATTTTGTGTCTACATTATTGTGCCGCCTTTGGCAATTCACCATCTACTTGACCAAATTGATTATGTTGGGAGGACAGGAGCCTGAAGAATTCATAGAGAGGCTTCTGCCAAGTCCAGGAGTGCTACATTCTGGGGATTGCTTGCTGTTGGGAGGATAAGGCGATGCACTTATTACCCTGGATTTCAAGAACACGACAAGCTTAAAGGGGAACCAGATAAGTAATAAACTGTTTGAATAGAACAGCAAAATTTCACTCAAATTAAAATGAAAACAAACCCCAAATTACCTTTCCTTGCGCTTCTCCAAGAACCGAGCCAAGGATGCCTTGCGTGCCTGAGGCACAGCTGCAAATGAGAAATGTCCAATCATTATGCTGACATAATGTACGAGTGGAAAACATTGGTCAAGAATATCTGTGATTAGCAGTTCAGTTAGAAAAGCACGAGAATATACCTGATGGAACCAGGGTGGCTGTAAAAGATCCTACGGGACTGGCAACTTGGGAAGGCTCTGCTTTAAGAGAAGGAGATGGAAGAACACCTATTGATTTGATAATAGTTACTCCATTTGTATTACTCGACACTCTGGCAGATTGCGAGCCACCATGGGATGTTATAGAAATGGGACTGGCAAGAGTTGGTGTTGTATTAGCGCACTGATTTACAACAAAAGAGTCAATTGCCGAGGAGTTGGGTATAGGCGCCTGAACTGGAGATAGAGTAGATGTTGCATTTGGTGTAACAGGTGGAGCATTTCCAGCGAGCAACATAATAGCTTGAGCCTAATCCAAAAGAATATAAACAATTGCTAAGATAGTCAACATAATATAAATTCATGAGACAAACATCAAAGAGAACTTAAAGGTCTAGAGCATTTACCTTCTCTGGTGAAACATTGTCATAAACGCAAACAGAACCGCCGTAAAAGATGGTCAACTGGGCAGGACCTGGGGGAGTCTTGGGAGCCCCCCTACCAATAAAGATCCACAATAAACTCAGTATCTCCCTTCAGTGAAAATTTTCTAAACAGACATTTTATATCAATGTTAGCTAACATACCTTAAATCAGTGGTGCCAACGACAGTGCTGCTAGATGGAACAGCTGAAATGGGGCTAGCAACCGGAGCTCCCGCACCAGGGAGTTGATTTACAGTAGTTATCAGATTCTGTCCAACAGGAGAAATTAAAGACTTATGACCAGGTATAGTCATAGATATAGAAATCTGATTTGTTGGGTTCGCAACTGGGAGCATTCTCACTCCATGAGATCGACGCACAGGGTGTGCATCATAGTGATGAGGAGGGAAAGTTGTCGCTGTGTAATGTGTTCCACCTTGCCTTTCAAGCATCGTATTTTTCTGACATTTAGAGGAACAACTAATAAAAGGACAGAAAATTGGGAAGGTACTCATACAAGATCTCTGGTATGATAAAAGTAGAGGTTACGGAGATCCATAACAAACCTGTGTGACATCAGGGTATGTCCGATGACTCGAGTCAACAGCTTCAGCAGTGGTTATAGTCACCAATCCAGTTGATGCAAGAGAATCAAAACCAATTTTCGGTTTATCCTCTGGGGCACTCTTGAAAGAGAGGTATTGCGGATGAGCAGAGATGTTGTTCGAGAATGACCACCGCATCGCTGAACTTCTTATAGGAGCTGCAAAATCATAAGACAAGAGAAAAAGATACCATCTTAGTTGCATCCAACATCATATTTACTTACTAGGTGTATAAACAAAAGCTTCTGATGTAAAAGAAATACCTAATTCAACTTTTCAACTTTACCAATACACAAATGTAATTATGTTGTTACCTAATTAATAAACAACTCTTTGGTAAATTTGCTGAAGTATACATTCAGAAAAGACAGACGAGACGCCGACCCACGAACCTATTTATTGTCATAAACTCTACGCTTATACCAAGACCTTCTTTTTCCCCTTATAATAAGACAATATGATCGAATAAATAATTCAAAAATGCTTCACCATTGCAGCTGAAAAAGGGGCGGAACATGTTCTTTCCTTGTACGAATTTAAATACATGCTACTAAACTTCTCATGTGCAATATAATAGTATACAATATTGTATATACCAATGCAAGAAGAAATAAAGAACATGAAAAACCATCTGGTCAAAATAGTTTTTTATACATACAGCCGTACCAGTTGGGATTTCTTTAATAATAGTACCTTATTCTAATGGGAAAGGAAAAGTAGTTTATTCATGTTCTTGGTAATATCCCACCATAATTTATTCATGAAAAAAGATGACTTGTGGGGTTTCACAACTCATCCAAATTAAAAAATTTATTCTTCAAAAGTAAACTAATCCAGCTTACACAATGCATTCAAAAAGGTGCATGGAATACACTAAACAAAGCCTAGCTCAAAGGTTCCATTCCATTAAAAAGATCAAACACTACAGTTACAGAACCCACTCCATAATTTATATTTTATACTATCCCTTTTTTTAATTTCCCCATTTGAAGTATTCCCACTCAACGTGGACCACACTACCTTGCTCATTAACTTTAACTATAAGTTGTTTCCTTTTTACCCCTGAATCATCACCATCCATGAATTAAGAAAAGTTGATAGTTAAGGTGTGAAACTCGCAATAATAAACCAATACAAAAAAAGTTTATTTTGATGAATAGAAAAATACCCTTTTCTCTATTTGGGGTTTCAGAAAAACAGATGAAATTTCAAGAACCACAACTAAAATCTGAAACTTTTCTTAGTTAGATCAAGACCCAATTCGATTCTTGAGCACCCATATGAGTTTCAATACTATTTGGGTTGGTTTACAATAAAATAAATGGAAAAGGGACGATTGAAACAGACGAAATATTCCATATAAACACGAATAAACATCTAGTAACTTACAAGTTACAAAAGATTCATTCTTGGAAGAGAAAACATTAAACATGAAGGAAAAAACAATATAGTTACCTGGATCTAACGGTTCTTCAATAACTTCTTGCTTCACATTCAAACCCATGAAATCTCTCTCCATTTTTCTTCACTTTGAAATTCAGGAATTTTAGAAGATTGCTAACAGTAGCTGAAAGGAGAATTGCAAAGAGATACAGAGGCTCTGTTTTTTTGTTTACTGTGAAAATGAGAAATGTGAGGGAAATAGTACAGAAGAGGTTTTAAATGGTCACACCTTTTGTTGTTTTGTTTCTTTAATTTATCAGATAACATCACTGCCGTTGATTCCTTCAAGATTAGGCGTACCTATTTGTCCCATCAAAGTTAACCGGTTATCACCGGTAGGCGGTATCCATCCCGTGTTATCTGTGTTTTTATCCGTACGTGCGAAATATTGATTACTCCAAAAAATAAAAAGTTACGTAAAGTTCACAAAATTTGAATTCAAGTCTAATTTTAAAAAATCTATTCATCACGTCATTATCTTATTGCAATTTGTATATATAAAAATATGCATTGATGCATTTCTTGAGTTAGAGGTATGCCGTGGTGGAACTACATTGAAATTAAGGGGTCATCGGAAATTTTTTTGACGAAATATTATATTATTTATTTATGATTAAAATATTTTTTATATATATAATAGATATCGATCCTCCTTCGATTAGTTTGTGTATTTACTTCTTAAAATTTTAAACGCACTTGATGAAAATCATCACTCTACTATTGAAGGTATAGATAGTTTCAAAAGAGAAAGGGGTGGATCGAAAAAGAATCAGAAAGAAATGATTACATAAAATATCACATAATTTCAATTTATTGACGATATATATGACCTTAGATAAAAAAAAAATACGGAGAATATACAATATGCTAGAAGTTAGCAGATAGCAATGTATTGTCTTATCATTTGTTTATACCAATTATAGGTGTAGTATTGCTTCTATGATTTTTGGAACCTTTGATTTTTTTTTCTTTACTATGTATATTGATTATTATATTATTTTGTTATAGTTATTGTCATATTACCATCTACTATTTTTGTTCTCAGTTACTATTCTCTTCGTTCAATAATAGTTGTCTATCATAGATTTTAGCACAGGGTTTAATTACCAAACCACCGTTATTAAATATAAAATCATTTAAATATTAAAAAATAAATATTATTTAATAACGAGAAATAAATAGATATAACGAGACATTTTTATTCATAAGATGCTCATATACTCTATTATAATGTTCAAATTCATTTTGTAAGATCATATTGAATACATTGTTATTGCGTATATTATGATTTGTGAAAAAAAAATTATTTAATTTTATGTGATGAAAAAATTAAAACTTGTGATTTTATAAATTAAAATTACATTATTTTTAATTATAATAAAGTGACTCATATTTTTTCTTAATTTGAGAAATAAGCAAAACGCCTGTCATTAATCACGTTGTCCTACAATGACACGTAGCAAAACACGTGAATATTCAAATATGACATACTTTATCATTTAGTAATCCCTTTTCATAATTAATTAATTAATTAATATGCGTTCACATCTCTGAGTAGGGTGGATCCTACAACTTTATCGGTAACAGCTGGCTCGCCCTATGAAACAGCAACGTGCCACGACACGTGGCATCATCACATTCGGCCTTCTTTATATTAATTAACCCACTTGTAATACTTTAACACACATATCCTCTCAATTTAATAAGTCACGCTTTTGCCTTTTTTCACACTCAAATTTTTACTAATTCTTTTAAAATTTAAATATATATAAATAGTAATATACTAAAAAAACAATATTTATTAAAATTACATGAATTTTGAAAAAAGTGTGATCTTTCATCTCTTGCAAAAATTCAAATAAACCTTTATACACCACTTCAATTTAATAAAATTCAAAATAGAGTGAAAAATATTTCGCGTCTTATCACCAGCCACCTACTTAATTTTTTGTTATTAATACTTTCTTCGATCCTTTTTATATATCATTTTTTTGTTTGTGATTGCACTTGCATTAAAAAAAAATAACTCTTCTATTTTGTCCTTATTTACAACAACAACAACATACCCAGCGGACCTTACCACTACCTCATAGAAGAAGTTGTTAAATGTATGTCTGTTATATGTTATCTATCTGTCTTTATATGTTAATTGTCCCGTATTTACTTATTATCATGTGCTTTTCGTTATTAATTGTTTTTCCTGTGCACTTTCTCCTTCTCTTTCTTGCTTGTTTATCATATCTAGTTTATTCTGCTGATGGGTTTTTGTGACGAAGGTTTTCAGAAAATAGCCTCTCTACTTCTACGACGTAGTCATAAGGTGTGCGAATATTCTACTCTTCTTCGCAGATTTCACTTATAAGATTTCACTGGTATGTTGTTGTAATCTATGAAGAAGACTGGTCAACCATGTTAAACATGTACTTCAAAGTCCAAACCTTCAGATCTGGCAAAAAGTCAATGCAACAAATGCTTATAGTATGTTTTAGAAATATGAAATTATCATAAAGTCATCTCATATAATAATAATAATAATAATAATAATAATAATAATAATAATAATAATAATAATAATAATAATAATAATAATAATAATAATAATAATAATAATAATAATAATAATAATAATAATAATAATAATAATATTTTACAACCATCTTTTTAAAAGAAGGGAAAAAGTTAGATTCCTTGAATGGTTTGCAATATTTTTTTTCGTTGAATACTCCAGCCCATTAAAATTTATTTAATCAGAATCATAATATTATTGAAATTGAAATGAAAAAAGAAACAAAGCAAAGGAATCTGGAAATTTTTGAATTCAAACGAGATCCAAGAATTAATAATTCAACGAAGCACATGAAAATGGACAATATTTATTTAATATACTAAAAAGTATTTAATAATAAGAATAGTTATTTAAAACTATTAAAAGTACAAAAATAGAAATCATCATACTATATTTTTAAGAATAAATTCACATGACAACGTGACCACTAACTAACAAAAAATTATTATAAATACATTTTAAATACATACACGTCACCCATGACTTTGCTTTTAGTCATAAAATTGTTATTGTTATTTTAGTAGTTATTATAATTATAATAAGTAAACGAATTGATAAGTCCTTAAAATAAAATGAGAAAGATAAGTCTAACCCCATATAATATTAATTAATGTATGAATAATTCAATGATATGACTTACCAAATGTGCTAGACTGTTCTAAAATAGTTAGAACTTTATATAAATTGGAAATTACTAATTATATGTATTGATAAATCATAGTTGCACTAGATTTATAGCTTGTTTAGATGATGTTACATATTATATTACAAAATTTAATTTCATGTAATGATTAATTTAATATGATTGTATTGTTATTTTTTATTTCATTTTACTTTTACTTATTTACTAATAATTCATTTATTGTTTATTTACATTTTTTATAATAATTAAATTTGTAATCTATTTTCTCAAAGATTTATTCTTTAAATCTACGACATGTAATGGAAAAATGATACGTAACAAACAATGGATACATATTAATTATTATTTTCATTTGTTTGTTTTATTTTCTTATGAAGTAATTTTTTTCCCGGGTTAAACGAACTATTTTATTAAGAGTAGTTCCTAAAGTGTCTACTTCAACTACAGCATATATCAGAGAAACTTCTAAAAACATTAGATTATGTAAAGAATACTTCAAGCATCCTCCTTAGCTAGAATATCTATCACGCTATTTTGCTCTCTAAACACGTGCTTGAGCATTAGATTCTCAATTTCGATATGAGCACCTATATTAAAAAATGATGTTACAAAAAAAAATTATTCATATGCACATAAATAACATTTATTAAGACAATATTAATTTTCAACGATTCAAACTATTGATTTTTAAAACTTTTATTTAAACAATTTAATAAATTTCATTAAACTTTAATACTATAATTAACTATATCAAATATCTTCAAACTTTGGTACTCCATATATATATATATATATATATTTATAATAGATTAGTTTTCGTCAACAATATGTTAATCATTTTCTATCCATCCATTCTCAATAATGGGACATATTTTATTAATAAATTGATTTTCATAGCAATATTAGCTTCTTCTTTTTCAATGAAAAAATCGTGGTAATATTAGTTAAGATGTTTTAGTTGGCAACGCAGTTATTTGAGGATTGAAATTTTTTAAAATTTGGGGAAGCAACAATCAAATATGTCACTTTTATTCTTATTTTTTTAATTTCGATCAAATTAATATATAACTAGATAGTTTTAATTTTTAACGAATTATGTATTTATGTTTGGTCTCTATCAATTTAAATTAAAGCGATACAGATTTATCGCTCAAATAGAGAATAAATACAAATAAGGAGTAGTAAATGGTAAGTTGGTAACAATCCCATAAGTCATCATAAAATTCATAGGTGGAGTGATTTAACAAATAAACATTTCAACTAACTGCAATGACGTTAAATAATTCGGGCTCAAATTGAGAAGGGATTGTGACACCAAATGAATATAAACAAAGAAGGCTTTTTTTTTTTTTTTTTTAAGTTTTTTAAAAATGTAAAATAAATATTTTCTATTAAAAATATAATAAAATTAAAAAATA
This sequence comes from Solanum rostratum, assembly GCA_029948455.1. NCBI lineage: Eukaryota > Viridiplantae > Streptophyta > Magnoliopsida > Solanales > Solanaceae > Solanum > Solanum rostratum. Next base: position 63,417,149 of record CM057054.1, on the reverse strand, counting down.
AAGCTCTCGATCAGTTCTTTTGAAACTTCAGTAGGCTCCCCATTCTTTGACGGTAAGGCTAATCACTAAAGATTACGAGGTAGAAGAGTCTTATTTACTACATGGATTACCAATTCTGCGAAGCTGATTTAGATTCTATACTTATTATGATAATAGAATGGTAAGAAGGAACCTTCCTTTTAAACAACTACGACGTAAATTGATAAATGTGAATGCTCATGAAACTAGCAAGCCTTGCCATTCTAAAGAAAACCTTAAGTTATACGTCTCTAATCTTGCTCTCTCGTCTTTTTCCCCCTGCCTTTCTTTTGTAGTTGACCCTTTCTTTTCCGGTGTGTCTATTCATCCGTCAGATCAATATCCAATTGGGTAAGCGATGGCGACTCCCGTTTACTAATAGATATGTTGTTGATAGTATAATTAAAAAGAAGAATATTAGCATTCAACATCAAGCTTAAGCGTCACGACATGTTGATATTAATTATCCTTGAATGGACTTTTGCTGATTCATAAACCTAGACTGTGATAGCCTTTATAACTAGCAAAATGAGTACTCTACTTCAAACCATCTATATTCTTAAGACCAAAAATCGTACAGATGGAGAGAGGAGGGGGGCCTCCAAGTCTGATTCTCCTATAGTTGGATCTTCCGAAACCACAAAAATTTTCAGTCAAACGACAATGCCACTGACAAAATCAAATTTGAATTACATATATCTACGATACAACCATATATTTTCAGAATACAAATAAAATAATCATTATCATAATAGGACAAACGTATTATAATAATAAAACATATTTTAATTGTTATAGGTCGTTACTATATTATATTGAAGACATGTGAAAGATAGTACAATATTGTATGTAAATATTAAAATCACGTTGCTACGGAGTGATGGAGCCGCACTCGCATATTAAAATTTGAGGCCGACGTCATTTCGTGCGTAATTGATAGGCACACTATCTAATTATTATTTTGTACTTTCAAGCACTCATTAATTACTAATATTTAATTACTCCATATTTTTTTAAAAAAAATCTATAAGGCTCCCTCTTTTCAACAACCGCACATGGGAATTTTAAATTAAGTGTAAGTTTTTTCTAGTTATTTTTATGCCTAAATTAATTTTTATTGATATATTTAAATAAATTTGTCGGTACATAATTTTTTTGTTGTTGCTCTCTACTTCTATGAGGTAGTGATAAGGTTCTGCGTACATTCTACCCTCCCCAGACTCCACTTGTAAAATTCTACTGAATATATTATTGTTATTGTTAAAATAATGGCATGTCCTTAAAGCAATATTTATCAAGGATAAGCGGTAAAATATATGGCAAAATTATTGCAAGTGTTTGTAAGTTGAAAATATTTGATCAACTTATATTTTTCAAAAATCGACAGGACTGCATGAAATTGTTGTTCCTTTTAAGAATATTGTCTATATAACTATTTATTATCTGATCTACTTAAAGGCTACTTACTTGATTAAAATCGTAAAAATACTTAAATAAATATTCACGATACAATATGCTTGCAATAAATTTTGGTTTGTCCCCCTTTTATTTTTTTTTAGAAAAAGTACTCACCCTCTTATGTCCTCGAAACAATTATATTCCATTGCTTTTCCAGATATAAAAAGTATACAAAATAATTGGAAAATGCTTACCAACGTGCTACAAAACTGTGGGCTTTTGTTACAGTAGAATTTAATTAATTATATTTGTGTAACACCTACCCAGAATTAACAGAACTTGCTCGATATTTTGTCTATACTTAAAAGACATAGTACTAATCAATAGGTAAAATATTAATAAAGAAATTAATTAAATATCCGCTCCTTTCGTCTTTACCTGTGTCTTATTAATTTATTATCAGAAATTTTGTTTTATTAAAATGCTATTATCAATCAGGCTCTGGAAATCTAATATGCAATTAAATTATTAAATAAGTCTTAATGTGGATACAATTAGTGGAGTGTTTTCATCCAAATTTAGAATTTCAACTTCTAAAATTATTACAATAACTGAGAATTAATATATAGTGATAACTGTGGTTTACAGTCATATATTTATACAATTAATTTCTTTATAAATATATAAAATTTGGATGATAAAGGCTAAATTCCAATAAATATATTACCAAGTTTCGTGTAGATCTATCTCTGATCTTCAATAAATGAGACTTTAAGTGCTCAATTATTACAAATATTTGGTGAAAGTAAACACCTTGATTTTACTAATTAAACAGTGAAATAATTAATAACTACACGAATTGTTGCTTGGACAATATATACAACTAAAACAATTTCACCATACTGTGTACACGTTTCGTTTCAATAAGAATGATCTAATTTGACTTGATATAAAATTTAAGAAAATAAATAAAACTTTTCAATCTCGTGTTCTTAAATTAAAATGATGTCAAACGTACCAATCCTGTGGTGTTGACCATTCGTATGAAAAGTCAAAATTAAAATATTGTCCAAAAAGAAAGAATTATTTATTTAAAATTGATTAGAAAAAGTGGATCATTACTTTTATAACGGATAACGGAGGGAGTATTTTTTACTTACACTTTGTTTGGATTGTTGTTATGTATTGTTTCATTATATTATATTGTATTGTATCGTACTATATTATTTCAATAAATATAATATTTGGATAGATTGTATTGTTTTCCGTCATTATATAATGCCATACATTCATGATTTGAATGATAAACTTGCAAGGAATTGTAGTGTATGTGGTAGATGCCACAAAAAGATAAGGCAAATGATAAAATAGAATCATTAAAGATAATAAATAAAGTCAAAATATTAAAGTAGTCTTTGCATCGTTACCTAACGATACGATATAGTGAAATTTAAATAACAATCAAAATAAATATTGTATTTAAACTAACAATACGATACAATACAATGGGTAACAATCATCCAAACAAGGGGTTAATGAATCAGACAAATCATTCATTTAAAGTTTTTTTATAGAAGTTGAAGAAAACAGTTTTTGTACAATGTCCTCTATATGTATTATTTCTTATGGGCCATTGAATTGGGCTTTTTTAATACATGGAGCCCGTAACTGTATTGATCATTAGAATGGCCCATACATATCTTCTATAGTTCACCTGGAAGTCCAGTTAGCCTCCCACCCCAAAGAAAAGTTCATTTGGGAAGAAATCGAAAAATATAATTTTTGCATCCTAAATTAAATTTTATCCCCCATTTTTAAAATCAACGAGTGTCATTTTCATCTTTAAAAATGGATAATTCCTCGATGTTTAGTTATATTTCAAATAGCGAGGCAATGTGTTAACAAGCGGTTCGAAAACTGATAATTTAGAGTTGCATTTTTACGTTCATTTGTCTTGTTTATATAGGTTGATATCATTTGATTTGTATCTATTCAATTTACATGAATGTGAAAGGGCTTTATTGCCAAGTTTTGTTGGAAAATTTGATACATAATACTTAAAATTTTCATTTTTGAGCGATTAACTTAATAGTCCTATTGAAAGGTTGTTCTTTTAGTGTGTTTGATTAGAGTTCGTCGAAAACATCTAGACATAATTATATACAAAGTTTGAGGTGATTGACACTAGTTTGGAGTTTAGTTTCACATATGAAGTTAATGCGGAATGCATCGTTACATCAAAGAATATTAATGTGTTATGTATATCATTTGTGATCTTTTAAGACATTGCGGATTTACACGATATACATAAAAATATATTGATGTATAAGGAAAAATATACACGAGAAGGACGCTTTGATATAAAGGGAAATATATATAAATATACATCACTCTTCAACTCGATGCACCAGCTCAGAATTTTGATTACTAATTTAGTTCACCCCTTAAATTAAGTCCGTAATTTAATACAAACTCCGTGCATTAATTTTAGGCAAAATAGTAATAATAATTAAAACTCACTTAGAATAACAATAGTTTTTAGATTTGATTTTTAATCTCAAAGCTTCAGCTCAATAATGATGAATTCTAAGGTCTTTAGTAGTTAAATATAACTCTAGTACTAATAGTGGTTAATGAGAAATGATAACTAATACAAACGACCTATCTTGATATCAAACATCAAAGATTTCTCTGTCCAGTGATGTCGACGCCTGAGTAGTCAATATAGCCGGGGCATCATAACAGATAAAATGATCTTTTTTTTTGCACTTCTCCCTCGTGTGAGAAAGAGACATGATTAATTAAATCAAATAAATAATTGATAATTAGATGAAGATGAAGAATAATATTAATATTAATCACAACATAGTGTGTAACCTTTTTAATTCTACTTCATTGATAACCCAATGAGATATAATATCACTTTTATTACACAATAAAAATACCATATAATTTAAATCACTTTTTTTTTTCAAATTTCACAATAAAATACGATCAAACACCCACATAATATTATCAATTCTCATGTTATAACTACTTAATTTATATTTAGTAAGTAAATATCCATTCCCAACAAAAAAAAAAAAAGAAATTAAAACTAATATACTAGTAAAAGTCATGATCATAATAAATAAACATATTTCTCAGTATCTACTAACTTAGTACTTGACTTCTTTGGACCTTATCCATACACAAACACATCCATTATTTTTTTCTACTATATATATATATATATTATAAAAAACTATATTATACACATATAATATAATCTTTCTATTTTAGGTGTGTAAGAAATTTTCCAAATCAGAAAACTCCAAATACAAAAATGGGAGTTTTCCACTACCTGTCAGAGTAAATGTTTGCTTCATTTCAGTCTTTCAGCCCCACTTTTTCTTTATCCATCCAAAATCCGCGCCTCCTGAAATTCCTCTCCATTTTCTTCGCTTTGTCTGAATAAAGAAAGAAGAAAGAAACTCTTCTCATTCATTCATGCTTTAGTTCAACAAGCGAAGCCTCCGGCATGCAGTTTTTTGTGCTGCTGGGGCGGTGATTTCTACAAGAAAAAAACAGTGCTATAAACCCTAAGAGATGGTGTTCAAAGGCAGATTTTTTTCATCCAAGAAATCGGATACTTCAAGCCCAGATGGATCCTACAACAGTGCAAGATCCAGTGCTTCCAACTCCCCAATCCGATCTGATAGCAAGAAGAAAGGTAAATCTAATTCTAAGGACAACTCTCCAAGTACCCCGACTTCGTTATCCAGTTTTGCTAGTTTCAGGGATAAGAAAAAGGATGGTAAAGGGAAAGAAAGTCAGAGTTCGACTCCGATTAAGAATTTAGAAAAATCCAGTACAGTGGAAGTCGGGGAGAAGAAAGGGGTAACGGAAACTAAGGAAGTTGGGGTTACTTCGAAGAAAGGGGCAACGGAAGCTGGGGTTACTTCTTTTCCGTTGTCGCCGATAATGGCGTCATCGTTGGGGTTGAATAAAATTAAGACTCGATCAGGGCCGTTGCCTCAGGAGAGCTTCTTTGGGTATGGGAGTAGAGATAAAGGAAGTGCTTTGGGTGCCAGCAACTTGTCTAAGACGGGCGGAGATGGGGCATTGAGTTCTGGTTTGGGAAAGAAGAGTTCGGGGAAGAAGGATGAGAAGAAGAACGCTGGTCAGATGGATAATGTCAGCAATTCAGATGGTATGCCTGCTGACAGTGCTGCATTGAGAGATCGAAGCACACGTATACCTGGACCATCAAGGCTGCAGAGTGGTGAATCATCTGCTGGAGCAGGTTAGAGCAAAAATCGCGTTCAGTATTTGTTGTTTGTGTTTAATATCGATGATGATACAACATCTATCCTTCCAATTCAGTAGTTAAGTTGTGTGGAAAAACACTAAGTGAGACGCCTCTTAGCTAAAACTATGGATTCATTGACAGGTCTAGGTTAGTATGATGACTCACATTACAAAGCTGAGTTGTGGGGACTTGTTATGCTTCTTGGCCAACCACATTGCTAAAACTTAGAAGTATATATCACTACAACTGAAGAGGTATAAATGAGGCACTGTGTAATCTTGTAAGGGTTTTAGCTATTTCCCATGATTACATGTTCGATGCTTGTTATTAAAAGAAGGAAAGGATGCATTTAAAAGATAAAACCTGGTTTATCTTCTAACAAATCACTCTATATTCCAAAAGTGATACAGCAGAGAATTTGGAAACTAAATTTAGCGATCCAAATTATTGCCCTTTACCGTGTAGAGAATGTGGTTATAGTAGTCTATTTTAGAAATTTTACAATTTCAACTTTCCAACTTCTCTTACATGTGGGACATTTTAAATTTTATTATGAGTTCTTTAATGTCACACCCAAAGACCAAAGTGGGCCATGATTGACGCCCAACACTAACTGCCTGTTGAGTGAATCCAGAACTAGCTAAATTGATAGATAATATTGCTAAATTGTCTGATTCTATTGAAAAAGGCCAATGTAATTAAAAAGACTGAAATAATCGAGTCTGAAACTGAATACTTAAAACGAAGAATGAAAATCCATATACACCACTAGGGTCAGTCATGAGCTGCTTTGAATACTAAAAACATACTGTCCTTGGGGCGTTCCCCAGAATATTAAGGAGTCGTTTGGTAGGGTGTATAAAAATAATGTTAAATAGAGTGCATTAGTAATGCGTGTATTAGTTATGCATGCATTGATTATGATGAGATATTTCTTATGTGTTGTTTGGTTTGGTATATTAAAAATAGCATACATTGCATAATTTTTTTTTAAAAATATATTTATTTACTAAAATACCCTCCATAAATATGGTGGAAAAGATAAGATGTGCATAAAAAAAGTTTTGAGGGGCAATTGGGTCTTTAACCATGCTAATGCATGCATTAAATCCCCTTGCATTACTAATACCTAGAAATTGATGGTATCGGTAATACACACTTCAATACACAATAGAGTGTATACATAGCATGAAAAAGTGTACCAAACAAGGTACTATTAATATACCTAATTAATGCTTGCATTATTTTTACTAATATACTCTAACGATCTCCAGGGGTCTGAAATCACATGATAAAGACTAGGATCCTTCCCGTGTCACAGAACTGAGCTAAGATGAATGCTAAACCTAACTGACTTGGAACTTGATTCATAGTATTTGCATGCAAGAAAATAAAACTGGTCCTCACGTGCTAAGTATCTTCGATAGGATGCCGGGAAGTCTCATCTGCTACCTCCTTAATAAAAAGGGGGCGAGACTTTATGGGGTAAAGGCACAAATAACAAGGAAATAAGAAAATCATATAAGACTGGAAATTGATATATGCATATAGTTGAGGTTGTAAACTGATAACTGGAGGCTAGACATTTTTTAATCAAGTAAAGATTTCGTTCATAATAAAAAGGCTATATGGCCATATACAAGAGGTAATCAAAAAGGAGAGATCTACGAAATATGCTTTTCCCAAAAGACAGCTAATCCTCTATACAAACAAAAACTAGACTATAAACTGAATAACTATCATGAAACTGAATATTGAATTAATTTGAAAACTAATGTTGTTTTCGTGAAAAAGGTTCTCATGCAACACGAGGGATTTGTCAGCCTATCTCCCCAAAAACAATGCGATAGCTCCCACAAGCAATATTTTTTAGTGTTAACTCTTAAAGACTCAAGGGAGGAGAGAGATGGAGAGTATAGAGGTGATGGAGGAAACAATACTGAATAAAGGATTTGGTCTTGGATGGAAGATGAATAGGAAGCAAGCCGATCTTTGCGTTTGGGGGGATGACACAACTATTGAGGTTCTTTATCAAAGATAAGAACAAGCTGAGAACTACATCATCAAAAAACGCAATGGAACATGGGATTGAATGAGAAGTGCGCGGGTAGAAAGGCATAGAAAGGCGTCATAAACTTTTCAAACTGAGAGGATAGAAAGGCATTACCACTGCGAAAAGTGCGAATAGAAACATCTAGTTGACTTAACTCTAGAATATATGAAACAACTCTAAACGATCTTTCATTATTAAACCAAGTACATCTTGAATCATCATTAATGGAACTAATTAAATAGCGAAATCCTAAGATTTAGCTAACTCTAAGACCCCATATATATATATACACACACACACACATATTTTGATGGCAAGGGAAACCCGCAACCGTCACCCTTTTGGATGCGCCAAGGGTAAAACCTCCGCCTATGCAATAGCTCTCAAACCACATAGGACAGGTAACTCGCACTAGGCAAGCCCCGTGCGACGAGTTCGACCCAGAAGGCAAACCCCTTGCTTCCGCTAGCAAAGGGTTTCTAACTTGAGACTTCTAACATGGAAGTTCTAAGCCCAAACCACTGGTCTACCCCGATAGGTCTAAGACCTCATATATCAAAATGAATGAAAGGAAAAACAAATTCTTTACGCTCCTCAATTATACATGGAAATGTGATTTGGTAATGATTCCCAAGTTGATATGGCTCACAATCTAGCGTAGAAAAATTGGGCACCATCTTTAGAAACTTGGATAAACTCGACTGTCTTTAAAGTCCGTGAATTAAGTTTTGAGGATCTATAATTGAAATTGTTGTGGAGGAATTCATAAAGGCAGTAATGGCCTTGTAATTCACGCTCTATGCCAATGGTTTGTCCTGTACAACGATCCTGCATGACAAAAGAATCATTAAGGGATATTATGACACAACCGAGGCCATGAGTCAAACGACTATGCAAGACCAATAAAAGGATAGCTAGAGACATAAAGAACATAAATGAAGGTTCTAGTTTTTTCTTTAAAAAAAAAAAGACAAAGAACATAGTTTTGGATGATAGAGGATAATGGATTAACTTGTCCAACTCGTTTTGCTTTTGTTTGGAATCTATTGGTGAAAGTGACAGTGGAAAGAGATTGAATCTATTAGACAAGTGTTTTTTCACCACAAATATGATAAAAAAATGCCTGAATTTATGACTCATGGTCCAAAAGGATTAGACTGTGTAATACAAGAAGCAGAACTACCAGTTTGAACAAAAAAGGCTACTTGTGAAGATATATGCATATTTGCTTGATACTGCAGGAATTCATGTCGGCTTGAGTAAATGAGCATTTTTGAGGGGGTCGATCATGCAAAAATAACTTACTTCAGGAGTATGACCAAGCGATACAACAACTACACTTAGGTCGTGATTTTACTAAACAACCACTTCCTCATCGATTCTTTGTAGTCTGAAAATGCCCTATTTTTCAGTATCTGAGATGTGAACAGATGGGTCAATGGTTGATGATGAGATCATTGTGTAACTGGGTGATGTAGCAAGGTGAAGCAGTGTAGAAAATAGTTCATCAATTCAGGAATGCTGGGACGGGCCTAATTTTGGTCATGCACCAAATCAAGATCTTTAGGAACTCTAACACGGGTAGACTTCTTTTGTCGTTGTTCCTATTGTTTTTCAACATTTGCAGTAACTGACATCAACTTCTCAAAATTTTTCATGACGCATGTGCCTGTTCTAAGTAAGTACACATCCAATTCCTGTTTCTTCAAGTTTTCCATCCGATCTATCAAATCATAAAAACGAGATATGTCATTAGTGTATAAAGTGTAAGCTTTTTACGAAATCAAATAGTATGTCTAGAATGGATGAAACAAAGACATCAGTTTGGATCAATAAATCACCACATGAAACTACATAATTGATCATACCATTTCCACTGATGCTAAATGTCCTTTAAATAACATCTACTTCTAGAAAATGCCAGTTCAAAAACAATTTAACAATAACCTTAGAAAATAAAAGAATCCAAATAATGCAACTACACAAATCAATCAATTTGTAGGAAAATACAAAACCGAAATCGATGAAACCAAAAAGAAAGAAAATCTGAAACTAACACGCTAAGCACAATTGCTATTTGAATTTCTTGTAAGTAAAGCAAAATAGAACCTTCAAATTCAAAAGCACAATATTCCCAACTAAAATCGATGGAAATAGAAAAAGAAAATGAATAATAACAATTGCGATTATAACTTTCATCGTTTTCAACTCAAAAAGCATCAAGCACACATAAAAACTCCAAATCCATCTACAATGAAGAAAATAAGAGAGCAGAAGGAAAATCATCTGAAGCACGGGAAAGAAGTGAGAAAGCGCTCAAATATTAGGAAGAGAGGAATTTTAGGAGAATAATTAATTAGCAATAATGAGCAAACAAAGAGAGGGGAATTTTAGAAGAATAATTAATTAGTAATATTGAGGGAATAAATAAGTACAGATAAATTATGTAAAATTAATTTGATAAGATTGTGGGAAACGAGTGAGTAGAGGAAACAAAGGCAATTCTGATTTTTTTTAAGCACTGAACAATGAATACTAAGAACGAATAGAGGAATTTATGAGAATAATATATTAGTAATAATCTACGATGAAGGAAATAAATTTGGCAATTATGTAAAGAATAATTTCAGGAAAGGCATGAGAAAAGAAGCGGACATAACTGACCTTTGGACTTTAAAGAAGTGGCATTGTAACTGTTCAGAGAAGATACTAGACGTATTAAAATAATGGTGAAATAAGGATAGTAACATGCAGAAACAGCAGAAAAAGAGGGACATGCGAGAAAAATTAGAAAATAGAATTCTTGGCCTGTGAAGCCTTCCATGTCACTCGATCTATGTCCTTGAACTATATACATACAAATTTTGGTCTTTCCACTCTAGGGATTAAGAAACAGTTAAAATAAAAAATAGAACTAAAAAATATTAAGAAACAGTTAAAATAAAAAATAAAACTAAGAAATATTACGTCAAAATGTCGGGTTACTATACCTTGTGGTTGGCTCGTAAGTTGCAGTAATGCATTTGGATGATAGTAATTGTTAGTATGTTCTTAGACTGCTCACACTGTTATATGTTAAATTCTAGTCAACATGATGTTTTTCTCCCTTCATTTTTTTCCTACCTGGAAAGTTGCTTCTTTTCTTGCTGAAAATTCCCTGGCGTACTTAATTTGTTGTAAAAACCACCTTATAAGCTTAGGAAAAAGATTTTTTGCTAATTTGTGATTAGACCTCTGGATACTAGTGAACATCATCTGAGAGTTCAGAAACTTTTACATGATCCAAAATCTCATTTACGTTATTCCCATTAAGTAATACATGTATGACTTCAACTATAGAATTTGCGTGGTTCATTACAAGTGTTTTCTTTTATCTATTGCATTTTTATGATAGGGAAATTTAATCCATCTTGGAGCCATTCTGGAGGTCTCAGGGGCATGGATGTTTATACTCCCGAATTGAAGGTAAAAGGGTTCAATGATACGTGTTGTATTGGTTGATTCTTTCCTGCTGTAACATTGTCCTTAGCTAATGAAGATGTGCTTTCTAGACATCTTATGAATGGGAAAACCCAAAGGAGTCCGAATCACCTCGTGTTCAAGCTATACTGCGGGTAACCAATGCACCTAAGAAAAGGTTTCCGGCAGATATAAAAAGTTTTTCCCATGAACTTAATTCCAAAGGTGTACGGCCTTATCCATTCTGGAAGCCTCGGGGTTTAAATAATTTGGAGGTAACTTAATTTATTTTGCTAGGTTCTTTAATTTCAAAAATGGTCAGCATGTTGCTTTCAATTATGACCGATTCTTTTGTAATTTTAACAGGAAGTCTTAACTATGATTAGAGCAAAGTTCGACAAAGCAAAGGAGGAAGTGGACTCTGATCTGCGGGTTTTTGCTGCAGATCTGGTTGGAGTTCTAGAAAAAAATGCAGAAACTCATCCAGAATGGCAGGAAACTATTGAAGATTTGTTGGTTTTGGCTCGGAGCTGTGCAATGACATCACCAGGGGAATTTTGGCTTCAGTGTGAGGGGATTGTTCAGGACCTGGATGATAGACGCCAGGAACTTCCAATGGGTACACTGAAGCAGCTGCATACTAGGATGCTTTTTATACTTACAAGGTGTACGCGATTGCTTCAATTTCACAAGGAAAGTGCGTCTGCTGAGGATGAACCTGTGTTTCAACTTCGTCAATCGTTTCAGCCTGTGGAAAAACACATTCCTCCAGGTATGGGAAGAAATGTGATGATGTCTGGTCCTATGCAATTCCCAAAGGTGCCGGCCCCAAGAAAATCTTGTAGTCAGGAACAGCATGGGTTAGAGTGGAAGAGAGATAAGGCTGTACGTCAAGGGGACTCTCAGCTCGCGCAAGCTGAAATTCCAAAAAAATTGGAGTCTCCTGTTGGAATGGATCGGATGACACCCTGGAAGAAAGCAGTAAACAGTCCCAAAGAAACTGCTCCTACCAAGGAGGACACAATTGATGGCAATATTGAATCTTCAAAGCTATTAATGAACAAAAGAGGAAGTTCTAATGTAAATCTAGCTGCTACCAAGCATGCTGAGCTGCTTTCTGCTAAAGATTCTCATGCTTATTCTTCAATTCCATCCAAGCACCAGCATAAAGTTTCCTGGGGATACTGGGGTGATCAACCAAGTGTTTCAGACGAAAATTCAATAATTTGCCGCATTTGTGAGGACGAGGTTCCCACTTTGCATGTAGAAGATCACTCCAGAGTTTGTGCTATTGCTGATCGTTGTGATCAAAAGGGTCTTAGTGTTAATGAACGCTTGCTTAGAGTTGCAGATACTCTTGAGAAGCTCATGGAGTCTTTTTCACAGAAAGATTTCCAGCCCATTGTCGGAAGCCCAGATGTCACAAAAGTATCAAACTCTAGTGTGACTGAGGAATCTGAACCCCTCTCTCCAAAGCTTAGTGATTGGTCACGCCGAGGGTCAGAAGACATGCTGGATTGTTTTCATGAAGCAGATAACTCTGTGTTCATGGATGAATTTAGAGGTTTACCTACTATGTCATGTAAAACCCGCTTTGGGCCAAAGTCAGATCAAGGAATGACGACATCATCTGCAGGCAGCATGACTCCTAAGTCCCCCTTGCAGACACCAAGGACTAGCCAGATAGACCTGCTATTGGCAGGTAAAGGGGGTTTCTCTGAGCATGATGATCTTCCTCAGGTAGTTGCCAATACATATCTGCTGCCTATGTTTTAATTTTGTCATTTTGTGTTACTGGTATAAGGATTTGTTTTGTAGCCCTCAGTGGTTACTTGGAATTTTATTTAGTGTGTTTGTGTGTGTGTATATATGTGACGAGGGTTTCCAGGAAACAGCCTCTCTACCTATGTGGTAGTGGTAAGGTCTGCGTACATCTTACCCTCCCCAGACCCCACTTGTGGGATTTCACTGGGTATGTTGTTGTTGTGTGTGTGTATATATGTACATAAAAAATCAAATGTTATTTGAAGCGGACATATGTATTCATTTTCAGTTCGAGCTGTATTTTCTGTCTTATTCCTGGGAGTTGCTCCATTTGAAGTTTGAGAAGCTTGTATTTCTTGCGACTTAGTTCATTTGAATGGAAGTTTTCATGATATTTCCTATATTATTGTAAAGCTTCAGTATAGTAATAAATACGTTATGTCCTATAGTTGCTTGTCTTAGGGGTAGTATATTTAGTATTGACTTCTTTCAAGAGTTTTGAATTGACATTTTGATGTTTTATGTCTTGATGGTGTAGATGAATGAACTGGCAGATATTGCTCGATGTGTGGCGAACACGCCTTTAAATGATGATCGTTCTACATCTTATTTGCTCTCTTGCCTTGAAGATCTGAAAGTAGTGACAGAACGCAGAAAGTGGGATGCACTTACGGTTGAAACATTTGGAACCCGCATAGAAAAGCTGATAAGGTAAGTTAGTTTCTTACTTGTGACTTATACTTTGCTGTGCTTTCTGAGTAAAAAAGAAGACAAATTATAAGAATTGTGAAAGGAGGGGGTGACTGTGAAGGAAATAAACAGAAGGATACCTTTTCTTTTGTCCTCCAGGGAGAAGTATTTGCAACTATGCGAACTAGTTGATGATGACAAGGTTGATATCAGTAGCACTGTCATTGATGAAGATGCTCCCTTGGAAGATGATGTTGTACGCAGCTTGAGAACCAGCCCTATTCATTCGAAAGATCGTACCTCTATAGATGACTTTGAGATAATAAAGCCAATTAGTCGTGGGGCATTTGGTCGTGTTTTCTTGGCGAAAAAGAAAACTACCGGAGATTTCTTTGCAATTAAGGTACACAGACAGTTTGCTGTAGGAGTTTCTTTATTTGTTGATCTACTCTCCTCCTGGCAAATGTCATAGGAGCTTCTTTATTCTTTTTTTTATCCTGATCAACTTTGGGACATTTTTTCCCCTTGCTCTGAAGATTATTTTCATGTGGCAGTGAGCAAGCACTTGTAGAACTTCGTCTTCCTAAACCCCAGCCAAAAGAAATAACTGAACAAGAACTGCATGTCATCACTTCATTTTGTATGCTATTATTCATCTCTGGAAGCAAAATTTATGTTGAATTTGGGGATTCTCCTGGAAAGATTTATGTTACAATGGCAAGATGTTCTTCATCACAAGGGGAATGCAATAACCTTAGGGAGATGAAAGAAAAGATATTCACGAGGACTTTTAGAATCAAAAGAATACATATTTGAGTATATTAAGAAAATGTTTAAAAACCTTTTTTCCATTTGGCAATTCAAAAGGAGTTGCTTAATTTATGCATTTTTCATTTAAAAAGATGGAAAGTAAGCACTAAGCGGTTGCATCACGTGGCCCATGCAGGTCTTGAACCTGCAACCTTCGCAAGGGGAGTTGTTCAATTAACTTTATGATGTATATGTGTGTGCTTCTTTACTTATCAAAAAATTGTCTGCACGTGTATATCTTTTCAAGGTCTTGGGCAGGGAGGTGTGATTTCATCATTTGTTTGAGATCTCCCGTTTGTATTTTGCTAGATATATGTTGTTGAAATCATTTGTTTGAGATCTCCCGTTTGTATTTTGCTAGATATATGTTGTCTGCATGTATGTTAGTTTCTCTGATGATAGGATTTCTACTTCTCAGAAGCTTCTGGTCTGTGGAACCAAGATTAGGATGAGAACCATTCTGCTATCTTGCATCAGTTACTGTCTTGTTCAATGGAATTTGGTTTTATGATTAATGACTTACTTGTGCTTTATACTTATTTGAGTAGACATGAAATTTTTGTTCGACTCAAGGTGAGAAAGATCCTGTCCTTCCATTGGTGCTGGTGGATAGAGTATGCTACTTTTGTGATCCCACTTCTTCTTAGCCTAACAGTCAATATCTTTATTGTACAGGTGTTAATTTTGTGTATATCAAACGATGTATTTTTGTGGCATTCCAACTTACTTGTTTAATATACAGGTTTTGAAGAAGGCTGATATGATACGAAAAAATGCTGTTGAGAGTATTTTGGCGGAACGTGATATTTTAATATCAGTTCGCAATCCCTTTGTGGTGAGCATGTGAACTGAGAAAACTTTTACTTCTAGATATGATAAACTGTTTTACTAATTTTATTACATATTAGGTTCGCTTCTTCTACTCATTTACTTGCCGTGAGAACTTGTACCTTGTGATGGAATACTTGAATGGTGGGGACTTGTATTCATTGTTGAGAAATCTTGGCTGCTTGGATGAAGATGTTGCTCGTGTTTATATTGCTGAAGTAGTGAGTATTTCTATCTCCTTTACAAAAACGTTGTGCACAAGATGGCTAAACATAAATTTGAGATTCTGAGCTGTTCAGGTGCTTGCTCTGGAATATCTGCACTCTTTGCGAGTGGTTCATCGTGATTTAAAGCCAGACAATTTGTTGATTGCTCATGATGGTCACATCAAGGTAATCATTGCTCTTATTTTTTGACTTTATTAAGTTCTATCAATGTGGACTTAGCTAAGATTAGAGCACAGTGGAAACAGAGAATCTATACAGGCAAATCAGTTTTGCGTGTCTGCTGGGTTGCTTGGAGATGCTTGTATGTTGTAGGAATAAGTGTGAAAGCTAAAGAACTTCTATAGTTGTTGAGAACCCCTAAATTACTCTAAAAGGCAACTTATTTAGTATTAGTGAAATGGGCCATGATAAAGCAGAATAGTCATAGAAATTTCATATAGGGGACAGAACTAATTTGGGATTGAGGTGTAATTGATTGATTGAGTCAAGTGTTGTTATATGACTGTTTTGCTGGAGCTATATTCCACATATATTAGTTCTAGATTTCAACTTCTTGGGAATTGAGGGGTGGGGGAACTTACATAATGCTTGTGCTTTTGTGGTTCTCTACCCACTTCATTGGTTTGAAGAAATTTCTCTTATATACTCTGGTTTGCTTTTATTCTTAGCAAGTGCATGTTTGGTATCCATGTTCTCTCCAGGGCTTTGGTTCAGCGGTAAGGGTACCAGACACAGTGTCTTGGTTAGGCATATGTCATGAGTTTGAACCCAGTGTGGACAAAGCCTGGTATTAACTGCAGAAGGATAACAATGTGGAGCCAATATCTATTAAGTTCCGAACTGGTGCCAACTTGCCATTAGTCTTTCCGGGTCATTATTCATAAGTATATAGCTTGCGAGCATGTCACGGATGAGAGGAAAGGTTCCTGTTTTTGAGGGTACTCCCGGGAACAGATCCAGTGGAGAGTGGGTGGGGCTTGTAGCTCAGAGGATTAGAGCACGTGGCTACGAACCACGGTGTCGGGGGTTCGAATCCCTCCTCGCCCACAACTGGCCCTTTGCGAGAGTGTCACGTACGGTTCCTTTGAGAAGGGTGTGATACCACCACCTGTCAGGCTCGACGAGCAGTCCACGGAGCTGTATTATGTGAATGCCGATCTGTAATTCATATTCCTACCATCGTATTGGGTATCTCATGACTGGACTTGGGCTAGGAGCCTAGGCTTGTCACATCAATTTGGTATTTTGTATTTCAATCTTGACCAAATAAATGCCCAGATTTGGGATATTAAAAAAATTAAGGCAACTCTTACTAAATTGGGGAACATGTAATTCAATGAAACATGAATAAGCATATAGGTTGTCAATAGTTGGTCACCATGAGCATAAAAAGACGTTAGTTACTCAACAAGAACCAGGTTCTTGTTTCACTGGCCGTAGAAAATACTAAACAGATTTGACACCAAGAGTTATAGTGAAACAACCACTACCTACAGTGTGTAGGATTTCAACCAACTTCACTAACTTCAAAGAGCAACGTTTATATTACAACTCAATAATCATTCACTCACTTCTCACTTTGCGACTCTAATAATCTACTCTGATTACTTCACAACTCTAACGATTTACTCCTATCACTTCACAGCTCTAGCAATCTTACTCCGATCACTTACTCTACTCACCAAGAAACCAAACCTACTTCTTATCACAACTCTATCAAAACACGTTCACACTTACAATAATTGTCCCTAAACAATAATTTTAGCAGAATACACAAAGTAAGACTTTTCAGAATGAAATTTTAACTTTAGATCTTTTTTCTTCTTAAGTGTTGCTTGATGATTTGCTCCTCTAGGCAAAATGTTGGAAATGATACCTTTATTTCCGTGTCTTCCAGCTACTTTATCGCCTACTTTGATTTCACGTTTTCGTGAAATATATACACGAATCATTTCGGGATCATAACTAGAACCACCAAAAGGTAACAAAGGCGTGCAAAGGTTTCCTCGGGCCAGACGAAGATTGGCCCTCGAGTGCAAAGGCAGAAGGGAGCTTGACTGCAAGACCTTCACTTTCATTACATCGATGTGGATTGCCTCGTGAAATAGCAATACAACTTTTTCAGACATTTGTAATTCGTGGTCTAATTAGACAACATCTTGCTTTGCTGCTGGATCGCCAATGTTTCCTTGGTGTAAAAGTAGACAACAAATCCTCGTTTACTTTATTTAGGGGTTTATTGACGTAAAAGAAGGTTTTCTTCCTTTTTCCTCTCTTTTATCTGATTCGCCCTTTGCCTAATTCTGCTTGATGAACCTGGTTCACATTTTCTGATTTACTTCTTGCTTAGGATGTCTTCATAGCATTCTTTAGCCTTTTGTTCAGCCTCTCATACTACCTTCTGAACTTGGTTCACTTTGCCATTATCAAAACACCTGGTTTTCAATATGCCAACAAATTCTGAACCCAGTTAGTTCAATGTCATTATCAAAACACCTTATACTTTTCAGCAAGCCAACAATAACTATTTTCAAGAACCTCTTCCTTAACATAACAGGAAGTTGTTGGACCATGCAAGAGCACACCTTAGATCTATTTAGTTGTTGGATTAGGAGGGGTGGAAGTAAGAGTCAAAGGAAATGGTGGAAATTAGTGCCATCATGTATTTGGTGGTCAGTGTGGTTAGAAAGAAATGGTAGATGTTTTGAAGATAGGTCCAATTCCATTCATAAAGTAAAATGGAATTGTAATGTATCTCTACTTTTTTGGTGTAAACAACTGTGTATTATAGATATAGATCAAATAGTGGGCTTGAAAAGAGACTTGTAATTGCTACTAATTTTTTTTGGAGGTGGCCAGCATACCCTTAATGCTGAAGAATACAAACCGTACCAATTTTTTTTAAAAAATAAAATAACTATTTTCAAAGTGAGTGTAACAGTTTACCCTGAAATGCTATGTAATGCATATCTTTTAGCCAAACACCCTTAGGTTCTTTAATGGATTATAAAATGATAAATACTCTTAATGAATAAAAGTGGTTGAGGGTCTTGTTGAAGTAATATACCCTTTAGTTCATTAGTGTTACGTCAAGTATTTCTGTACTCGCATGATCCTATATCATTTGTTGCCTTTTTGAGCTTGGGGCTTGGGTTCAGTATGCCAATGTTAACTTATCCATCTCAAGCACAAATAACTGAAATGTAATTTCATAGTTTTTGCTGATGTAAGCAGGTATTGTCAATTGGTGTCCAGATGTTTGCCATTTCTTAAAGTACTATTATTCTGTTCTTTTGCATGGATATCCTGATAATAGTCAACCCAAATGCAAAGTTTGTTGATAGATCATAGAACTGTTTCTTTTGTGGTTTCTGGTTTGAATTTTATTATGTGCAAGTATGTAGTTTTTTTTGTGCTGATGATAATGGTGGTATTGTCTACAGTTGACAGACTTTGGGCTTTCTAAAGTTGGTCTTATCACAGATGACTTATCTGGTCTGGCAGTCAGTGGAACATCCATGCTGGAAGATGATGAATCTCAGGCACCTGAACATCAGCAGGAGAGCCGCAAGAAACGCTCTGCTGTTGGCACACCAGACTATCTGGCACCCGAAATACTTTTAGGGACAGGACATGGTTTGTATTTGTGATTTGTTGTTCTCTACCTTCACAGACAATGAATTGCTGTTTGAGAAGTGTCAGATGAAGCAACCAGCTATACAATCAACCTGTTACCAGTCTAAATTACCTTTCCCCTTCTTACTTACCCCTATGGTGTAATTACATAGTCTCTTCTTCATGACCAAGGGGAATTACTTCTAAATACAATAAAAAATTGGTTATGCATGACTTGGCGGTCAACGTTCTTCTTTCGTGCCATTCTATTCCTTGTTAAGTGGTTTACCGTAGCTTGACTTTTTTCAGGTTTCACTGCTGATTGGTGGTCTGTGGGTGTTATTCTTTTTGAGTTGATTGTTGGCATTCCACCTTTCAATGCTGAGCATCCTCAGGTTAGTATTTTGTAATACTTGTTTCTTTATTCTTTATTTTCCCCTGTGATCTTATGAATATATGTCATTGATCAGTTTTATATTTTTATATACAAGGATGATTAGTTATTGTTCTATACGTGTCAAATTAGTTCAAAGTTTTTCTTCTATGTTGCCTAAGCAATTTTTCCAATTATGGGAAAAAGATGGCCCAGTTTAAAATACTTTAAAATGTCTCTTCGGGACATCGGATAAAATTGGAACTATTAGGTCGGAATACTTGAAATAATGCTAGTTTTAATATGGAAAATATACTCAATTCTTAACAGCTTCTTTCATTTGGAATATGAAATTGATTTTAATTGCTTCAACGTACCTTAAATAACTGATTTCTTACTAACCATTTGTATTAGAGAAATATGTGGATATCGTAAAAATGAAAATGACTAACACAAATGATAACCAGTTTTGTATATAGAACTGAGTTAGTAATAAAAATCAGGTGAAAAAGAACTAAATCAAGCAGGATGTAAGTCATTTATGGAAACGACTTAGATCTTCACTTACAAAGAGAATAGTGTTTTTCTGAGATTTTTGCCTTTCTTTCACAATTGTGACACTAGGGACATTTTTTCTCCTCACATTGACTTCATATTTTCTGATTTAAGTTTTAGGTTTTTTTTGAGTGTCATCCAGACTTTAAGTTGCTTTTATGGAGTAAATTTGGGTCATATGATGAGAAATGATTTACTTAGTATTGTTTAGAGTTCACAGAGCTGTTCTAGTTGTAGAACCTCTTTCCTATCATTTGGTTGGGACATTGAGTGACCCAGGGAGGAAAGGCAATAGGGTCACTGGGTTGGAGTGGGTAGAGTACGTAGAAAAGAAAGGCATTGTATAATGTTAAGAGTTTCTTTCATTTTCTTTTTTCTATTAAATGAGTTTAATGTTACTTTCTTTTTATTTTTTCTATTAAATGAGTTTAATTAAATAAAAGTAAAGATAAAAAAGGAAGTCCCAATAAATTTTATGGACTTTGTTACTAAGTGTTTTTTGGATCTATTACTAATAGCATCCCTTATTTATGTGAAATGCTATTCCATGTCACGAGTTACCAATTAATGAATTATGCCTCAATCCTAAACTAGACGGATCAGCAAAATAGATCTTTGGTATACTTATGACTATTTCATGTTATGAACTAATGAACTATGCCTCAAATCCTAAACTAGTCGGGTCAGCTAAGTAGATCTTTGGTATACTTGTGACAATTTTATGAATTTGTCTTAAAGTTAGATTCTTATTTACCAGGAAAAGTTAGATTTGAACATTTTACAGTTTTTCTTTCTTAAATCAATAAACAATTAGCTCGTGAATAAATACCGTTAATTTTTACCTTCTTGTCATTTGCTCCTCTGTCTCAATCATATGTTATACTTTCCTTTTTAAGTCTTGAAACTTCTCATTTCACCCTTATTGAGATGATTTGTAGCCACACAAATGTCTATAACTTGGTTTAGATCAGAAGTTTCAAAAGTCTTTCGTTTTTTAACTTTGTGCCTAATCAAACGCCTCCACATCAATTGGGACAGAGGGATAG
Source organism: Solanum rostratum (assembly GCA_029948455.1). Taxonomy (NCBI): domain Eukaryota; kingdom Viridiplantae; phylum Streptophyta; class Magnoliopsida; order Solanales; family Solanaceae; genus Solanum; species Solanum rostratum. The sequence continues at coordinate 63,396,022 of CM057054.1, read as the reverse complement.
TTTCTTTTAATGAATTATACATTTTAATTTTTTTTGTTATTTAAAATAACAATTTTAGACACTTATTGACTAAAAAATGTGAATATAGCCTACAAACATCAAACTTGATCTAAACAGTTATTGCTGGGAGACACATACATGATAAAAAAGCATTCCCTTTTCTTGCTCGTTAGCGCTTGACTAATAAGATAGTAAGAGCCATTCTTGCTTGTTTAGTAGAGAGCCCATATGCTTAAGACAGGGAATTCGCAGCAAAGAGAGCGAGTGAGGGAGTAGGGGGGAGACCACTTTGCTTTACCGAGAAAGGGAGTAGTGAGAAAGGGGTGACTATCATACGAAAATGAAACTAGTAAAACCAGCAAAGGGGGACAGCCATGCCAATCCAAGCATAGTAAAAGTGTGCCCGCTCTACCTTTCTTCCTATTCCTATCGGTTGAGTAGTCCAAGCTCCTCACTTCTATTTCGTTTTTTATTAGTATTTTTTACCCTACAATGGCAGAACCTAGAAAGCTGCTCTTTTTTCCAAGCACTCGTCGAGGGGTTTCCGTTTTTTTTTTTGTTGATATATATGCTGTTGTTTTTGCATAAGTACTTCTAAATTTGGTCTTAACCTTTTCTTGTATTCAGAAAATATTCGACAATATTCTCAATCGTAATATACCTTGGCCTGGAGTTCCTGAGGAAATGAGTCCTGAGGCATATGATCTGATTGACCGGTATGAAAATCTGTGGCTGTTCTTATGAACGCCAAACATAATTTTTCTATCTTAACCATGAGTATTTAGTTTATTTTCTCTTGTTTTTGGCCAGAAGCATGTGTGAATCATTATAATTTTTCTAAATGAGTAATCAGTTTTCTGGACTTCAGAGAGGTTGTGGATGTTTAAATTGGTTTTGACCACAAACATTGGTGCTTTATATTAAAAGATATCCATAAATTGTCTAAAGTTGGTCAATGGTTGTGATACTATAGCAACCATTGACCTTTTATAATTTACAGATATCCAAGGTTAAACTTGGAAACAAAACTTTATCCAAGTTTATCCACCTTCAACCAAACACATGTTTTGGATTATCCACCATATATCTCATTTTTCAATACAACGAACCAAAGCACTGGTACTAAATAATCCAGAGATTATTTATCCTTGCTATTCCTGCATAATTTTGTCCCAAACCAAATGGCCTTCAAGTAAATCTGTTCTGACAAATGACAATGAGTATGAGTTTTGAACCTACTATTTGGCATGTGTAAAGAATCAATGTGCTGATCCAAAACAAGTTTTAGTTGGCTACATGAATCCACTGTATCCATTCAGCTCTATTTGGGCCCATTTATCACAAACTTTTATCTAGTTGAGTCAATTCCTTATTCTTTGAAACATTAATAAAATTCATTTACTTGACCCAAAGAAAATCCATAATGTTCAACTGCAGTTACTCAGATTTTACTAGAATTGTCCATGTCTTGGTGCTCTGAACTAGGAAAGACCAAGCTTCCAAAAACATGAAAACACAACTACTTACTAAAAAAAATATAAATACAACATGATTTTCTTCTCAAATTAAACGAAATCAGAGAGTCAAAAAATTAAAGTGAACATGGCATTTTTTTCTGTCCAATAGATGTATCATAGAACTATTTTTGTTATCTGTTTCTCAAATTTCTGGCTGCTGTCATTTTAAATTTCAGGTTACTTAAAGAAGATCCAAACCAGAGGCTTGGAGCTGGAGGAGCCTCAGAGGTAAGTCATTTTACCATTGTACCATTGATATGAACATAGTTCTATTCATTCTTTAAAGTTTAAATCCTTGAAGTTCATCTGGAAATGAATATAGTTCTTATACAGGTGAAAGAGCACCCTTTTTTTAGGGATATTAACTGGGACACACTTGCTAGGCAGAAGGTTTGACTGCAATCTCTATTTCATATCTATAGTAGCTGATAGGTAAATAAGGTCCCTTGTAAGCTAACCACCGCTACACCAAAATGCTTGTATGTCTCTCAGGCTGCATTTGTGCCTGCTTCAGAAAATGCACTGGATACAAGTTATTTCACGAGTCGCTTCTCTTGGAATCCTTCAGATGAACGTGTATACGCAGCCAGTGAATTTGAGGATTCTACTGACAGTGGTAGTGTTAGTGGTAGTAGCAGTTGTTTGAGTAATCGCCATGAAGAACTGGTATGATATGCAATCAATGTACTTGAGGTTTATTTGTGAATATGGATCTGTTTGAGCGGGTTTCTCGATGCATTGCTGAACAGGTTGATGAATGTGGTGGTCTTGCAGAATTTGAGTCAGGCTCTTCCGTCAACTATTCTTTTAGTAACTTCTCATTTAAGGTAGTTTTTTGGTTTGATCATACTTGATTCATGATTGTTTGCTTGCCATTGTTATCAGTTTGTGTCACTTTGGCATACTAAGCTGTTCTTGATTCTGGTACATAATCATGAAGTTATTGAACCTTATGAGTCATACTGTGTGACTTGGTTTGTTACATGAACAACCTTAACATTTTATTAACACCTGTTATCTGTCATTTGATTAATCCAAAATAAATCTTTTAGCTCTGATAAACCAATTGTCAAGTTTTGTTATATGTTGATGTTCTCTTTTCCATACTTCCATCAACTGGTCTAATTGAGTTCTCTTCCTGCAGAATCTCTCTCAGCTTGCATCAATCAATTATGATTTGCTTCCTAAAGATTTGAAAGATGATCAGCCAGCAAATCCTAATGCATAGCCAAAGGGCTTTTGCATGCCAGAGTATCATATCTGATTCCGTCTGTTGGGCTGACGTAATGTAAAGAAACGTCTCCACCTTGTAAATTTATGTGCTTGCCTAATGGTGTTCCATTCTGTAGCACCGTTATGCTTCTGAAGATGATTATTGAAACTTTTGTCGCTGTTGCAATGCAGATATATATACACACATATATAAGCAGCTTAAAGACTGAACTGACTACAGCAGGATGTGTTATGTTGTCATACAAACAAGTTTGATGCTTGTGAGGTTTCATTTAGTTTTTATTTTACAGCCGTCCAGTCTGATTGTACTTGTAAGTTTCCCTGCACAGCTAGAGAAAACACATCTCATGTGCAAAGGTGATATAACTTGTCATCTCAATTTTTGGGCTGTCTGTTACCTGGTCTTTCTCTGAAATATTAGTGGACGATTGTTGCAACACCGTCCACTTTTTTTTAAAAAAGAAAAATTGGTTCATTAGCTGGTCTTATTGGTTGATTTGTCATGTCTAAAGTTGGGCTATGGCAAATCCTAAATCTGTATGTTTAAAGTTTTAATTAAAGGGAAAACTACACAAATTGGCTCCTCTCAGGAAAGTATTTATTCAAATTGGACTCAAACATACAATGTATATATAATAAATTAATTAACTAACAAATATAGTTTTTTTTATTTACATAAAAAATATTTTAAAATTATAGAAAATATATATGATTACACAATATAATACATTGATTATATTAGGCTTTAAATCATCGATATGTCTCATATCCATTAAGAAAAACAACAGCACAGGGAGTAAATTTTAGTCTACTCGACCCAAAGGGACGATAAAATTGAGGATTTTTTATAAATCGTTTTTCCTTTATGAGATAAGAGGTAACATTTACGACACATTTTTTTCTTTTGATATAAAATAGTTTACTCAAACCAAAAAATAAAATAAAATAAAAAATAGCCAATTTAATAATGCCTACTTAGAGTGCATTCCTAACGGCTCACTATTCGAGTTTGTCCTATTGGTAATTGATTAGTCTGTCTTGGAAAAGTCCTTTGTCTTCTTGTCCACCCTGAATTCACAACTGGACCAAACCCTAAAATATAAAATAAATTAAAAATAGCTGCATGTTAATATAAAATAAAAAATAGTGAGTACCTGCATTTTATTGGATAATAACATACTCGGTGTAGTTCGATCTGAGAAAGATAGAATGTATGTATGTCTTACTCTTATCTCAAGGAGTTAGATAAATTAAAATCCTCAACTCAAGTGCTTCAAAATCAAATAGTTACGAAAATTTTTTTACGAAATTTGACATAAGAAAAGTATTGTAGAGCATTCAAAAAGACGAACAGTTACAAAAACAAAATAGTATAATAACCAAAATAAAACAAATAACCCATGGTAACAAATATCAAAAGACAATAACTACGATAGATAATAAACTACTTCATGAATATGACTAATATTACGACAGATATAGTGCTCCAAATTATCACCATGCCTATCTCATAAAAAACGAGGCAACGTTCAATCACCTACTAACCTTCCATTATTCAACCTAACTATCAACTTTTATTTGTTACAGCCTTTAATTAGGTGGCTTAGGTTGTTACAATACCAGATGCTCCATTGTACCTAAAATCCTTATTCTTATCATTATTTGGTACTAGGTACTTTCTTGGACATCAAATTTTTACTTGCATTTAAGATTTGGAAATCTTGGAAAAATAATTATAATAGTATATATTAGCATTTAAAAAATCAACTCTAAAAAGATACATACTCCTGACATTCCACATGAAGATGGATGGGGAGGATGAAAATTTTCTTAAAAAAAATCTCCTCTTGCTACATAGGTTATACTTTGTATGTTTGGTAACATGTGGTGTTGGATTTTGAAACCATTTCGAATCATTTTGGTGAAGAGATGTTGGAGTCGGTGTATGCACATCTCGACTATTTTATGGGATAACATTATCTTTTAATAGTACTCGTATTGAGTAATTTTGTCCATCAATACTAGATATATATATACACTTTTTTATTTCTCGTGAAAGTTGAGCCGCAATTTCCTTCAATTTTTACCCCAGTAATTAGGTTGTAGCACCGAGGATAGTAGTATGACAATGGAGGGCGAGAATAAGGGTAGACAAATGTAGGTAATCGAGCCTCTGTAGTTCCTTTTTCAGTTTTGTTAGTATTATTCTACTATTATCTTATTTTTCGTTTCTAGCATTATAAATGTTGTTTTCTTTGCTTTAGTTATCATATTATTTATGTTGCTATTGTTCTCTCCATCGTTGTTTGATATGCTTCATTTGAGTCGGGATCAATTAGAAACAACCTCCTTGCCCTCATAAATAGGGGTGAGGCTACATACACAGCATCCTCCCTGTGGGGTTATACTGTGCTTGTTGTTGTGTTTCCTTTGATTTTTTTACCCATTTCATAGACGATTAGACCATACATTTGAGTATGATATGATGGTGATTGGGTGAAAGACATATTCAAAAGTGGTTAGGTGGTCCATCCCAAGGAAGAAACCTTATTTGTGATGGCACATGCTTAGGCATTCAATTGTATGAACACTAGGGTAAAGAACAGCTCCTTAAACAGTTTCAAACAAAGCAAGCCAATACATAATTGAAATATCACCAAAATAGGGTCACAGTGATTGAAATAAGTTTCTTTACAATTTTGTTTCTTTTCTATTTACTTGATTATTTTGGCTGTTATATGAGCTTGTCATTGGCCCAATGCCAAATAGATCCAAGGATGATGAGACCTTTGAGATCAACATAAAATCCTTTCAATGCTTTGGATGCTAACCAATTCTGAATGGGCCACTAAGTTTACCAGTGTCTGCTCACTCTCCTCATGTGTGACCAACAATTTTGTATTCAAAAAATGTGGACCACTAGAGCAGCACACACTCTTTTCTCAACGTTTCAGTGGTAGATTCAGAATTTAACGTAGACTTTGAACATTGAATTCTGCGAATTCATAAACCCATGATTAGGTTCGTCACATATTGACAGCTCTTTTCATTTATCTTTCACTTTCAGTCTCACAATCTCTTTAAGTATTTTCAGACTTTTAATGAGTCTTGCAATAAATTTTCCAACTGTGATTCAACAACACCTTTTGTACTAAGAAAACATCTTATTAACCTTAAAAATTCATCAGCTTTAGTAACAACCAGAATCAAACTTATCCGCATATGTTTGCAAAGACACATGTCATGTATTTATCGAATTGGTGTAAACAGCCGATGCGAAGAACGAGGCAAATAAAAGAAAAGGGTATCTAAACCCCAAGGCATATTTCTTTATACCATCATCCAACTTCCAAGAAGTACCACAAAAAGAAGCCAACTTCCAAGAAAGACAATTAATTACTTTAATTAGAGCTTGGATAAAGTGATAAGAGATCATCAAAAACGAAGTAAAAAGGGTACAATAATCCGTGAAACCTGATCCACCAACAAACCATGCCAACTTCACTAATTTACTACTAGTACTAATACTCCTACCAAACAACAAACCTCCTAAATGAAAATACAAAGTAAAGGTAGGTATTATGTTCTCAGCAAAGTTGGATAAAAGTAAAAGCAAAGTAAAGGCTGAAAGTAATAATTACAGCAACCATTATCCACCCAACAAGAACAAATGGTACAGAGATTGGCCCCCCACACAGAAGAAAATGAAAAGGGCTCTAGCTCAACTACAATGGAGAAATAGGAAAAAGAAAGGGGCATAAATTGTTAAATTTAAGTGAAAAAAAGACAGGCCCTACTAACCAACAGAAAGCATGAAAGTTTTAATATGCTTAAATGGGATTCTGTAAATTGGTGATGGTGTTTCTTTAGTTCAAGTACTGCACATGTAAAAGAACTAAGGACCACCTCAATCAGATTCATTGACAGAGTCAGACTGTTCTTGAGTAACCCGCAAGCTTGAGCGACGGAGCTCTTGAATCCGCTCACAGACCTCAGACATAGATGGTCTGTGGTCGGGATATTGAGCTGCACAATCTATTGCTAGCTGCAAGAGTTGAACCATTTCTTCCTCAACACTCTGGTACCTGAGGAGCTCGAGATCAAATACTTCTGAAGTCCATTGCTCTCGAACAATGGACTGCACCCATCTTGGCAAGTCAACACCTTCCTCGTTCAGGAGGGCATGAGTAGGTGCTTTTCCAGTAAGAAGCTCCAGAAGCAATACACCAAAGCTATATACATCTGCCTTTTGGGAAACTCTGCGTGGGTCAGTTACCTCTGGAGCACGATATCCAGCAACTCGAGTTGGGGAAGTTGGAGGTCCAACCAGCTGGGCTAGGCCAAAATCTGAGACTCGCGCTTCATATGATTTGGTTAGAAGAACATTGGATGATTTGATGTTCCCATGGACACTTGAACCTCGAGAGTGTATGTATTCAATGCCCCGAGCAGTACCAAGGGCAATGCCTGACCTGATTTCCCAATCCAATGGTGTCCTGCCAGCTCCCTTATTTCCTGGAAAATAACAGAACTTGGAAGTGAATAGCACGAACAAAACTGTAGCAAGCATCTTACAATCTATTTCCTCAATTTAGCAAGATCCCAAATTTCACAGGCTATAATAGCAACACCTCACAGATGCACCTCTAGCAAATCTATAGAAATGAGAGGGCATTATTAACAATCCGACTCACACTTATAGAATTCATCGAACAGAGATGTTCAAATTCATAAAAGATGCATTACGAAGATCTACACACGAGTCAAATAGATGCCTTTTAGTTTTAGAAAAATTTATTCCCCTAGCAATAACACTCCAGAAGTTTAAGACATGATTGGATTAGTACAGGTTAAGGATATTGTTGGATAAAGTTATGACATAACCAAGAATAGGAAAACAGAGTTCTGCTAAAAAGAGAACAGTAACAATCCTTGGAATAGAACGAAATGTAACAAAAGATACAAAGAATCACATTAGGCATGCTAAAACAAGACATCTATCTTTCATTCAGTTAGATGTTCTCTCTCAAAAAGAGGCATTGCATGTAGCAGAGTAAAGCACAAGTCCAACAAATCAATCCACAGACTAAATCAAGAAAAGCATTAGAGATTGCCCTCAGGTAATATATGTCCAACAGCAATAAAAAGTTATCAATTATAAGGAGTGTGTGTAACTTTGACTCACCATGAAGAAGTGCAGATAAGCTTCCCATTGGCATGTAATCATAGACAAGAAGTTTTTCCTCCCTGCTATAATAATATGCCCTAAGAGGCACCAAATTCTCATGATTCATTTCTCCAACCTTATCGATTTTCTCCCGGAATTCCATATCAGATAAGGTCACATCCTTCAATCTCTTAACAGCTACAATTGTGCCCATCTCCAAAACCGCCTTGTAAGCTGTTCCAAACGTCCCCTTCCCTAAAACCTCTGCAGAAGCTCTCAACAAATCTTCCAAATCGAACATTCTAGCAGACCCGAAAAAGATCAGCTTTTTAACACCATTTCCGCCGATCTCTCCTCCCTTTCCAGTAGCCGTCATTGCAGCAGCAGCTGCTGCTGCCACTGAATAGCCATTATTTGCACCACCACCATTTTCAGCATCCACATTGGACTTCTCCACAGGAACTTCTGTTTCCGGCTGCTTATATGTCGCCACATCAACAGACCTGGCGTTGTTACCAGACCTCTTTCTACACAACACAAACAAAATCAACAACAAGAGAAGGAACCCCACTACAGATCCAACAACAATGCCAGCAATTGCACCACCAGACAACTTCTTTTTCTTATGCACATTCCCAATATCAATCCCACCAGTAGCTATAGCAGGCTGAGTAGGAGCATTTCCTGGGCAAACATCAAGAGGCTTCCCACAGAGTGAATTCCCAGTAAAAGCACTAGCAGGCATTCCTTCAAGACTCTTCGGAATAGACCCATTTAAGCTATTGCCAGAGACATCGAATTGTACGAGCTTTGAAAGCTTTAGCTCTGGAATAGACCCAGAAAACTGGTTGTTTTCAAGCAGAAGAGTCCTCAAACGAGTCAAATTGTTAAACCCAGATGGTATTTCTCCAGAAAAACTGTTATTAGAAAGATCTAAACGAACCATCATATGAAGCGTGAAAAACGAAGAAGGAAGAGAACCATCAAATTGGTTATCCTGAAGGTAAAGATTACGAAGCTCAACAAGTTGAGAAATATCAGAAGGAATGGGACCCGAAAGCCGGTTATACCGAAGACTAATCGTTCGAACCCGAGTAAGATTCGAAATGGTGTTCGGCGGAATCTCACCGGAAAGTGACGCCGCCGGTAGCCGGAGAACAGTAACACGGTTGTTTTCACATAAAACACCCGCCCAATTACATGGGGTTGCGTTAGAAATGTTCCATAACAAAGTACGACCACCCACAGCGGCGCGTAACGCCAGCAAAGCGTCACGGTCGGAGTTCAGATCTAAAGAACTCGTTATACAGCAATGACAGTAAAGAAGAACCAAAAACAGCAGCATTGACAACCTATGCATCCTAAACAAGCGAGAAAAACCCAACATTCTGTCTGAAAACTTATACATTCATACCATAGAAATGAAGAATTGAAAAGAAGAAAAGACAAATTTTTTCAAGAAAGCCGCTGTAGCATTAAGCGTTTTGCTTTTGTTGTTGGCTGATATTAGAAGTGACACTGGTTTCTTGTTTGTTTTTTAATTAATAAGGGGGAAAGTAGAAATAATTAAAAATCCAGGGTGTAAAATGGAATAAATGAAAAGGAAAAAGAATAAAATATAGAAGAAACCCTAGTTGTTGTTTTTCTGATCTCGGTCAACAGTTACCAGAGTAGATGGCTGTGGGTTTAATTAATTAATTGTTACTTCTGTCACTTCCCTTTTTTATTCGGTCAAAAAAAATTATTTTGATAAAATTATTTTCAATTATACAAATATTTAAAAATAATTTATATTATAAATTTTTAAAATTTTTATTTATTTTTTAAATGTTATGTAAAATCAAAGAATGATACGCAGTAAAGAAAGTGGACTAAAGAGTGAGGAGTCCAACAATTTTTGTTTTAATTTTCCATTGTTCCCTTCCAATTCATATTATTAATATGATGTTTTTAATTTAAAAATAAATATTATTTTACTAAATCAAGAGGGGTACATTTTTTTAAAAAAAATTCAACCCTTATTTAGATAATAAATGAGCTTCTATAAATGAGAAAATTTTATTAAATTACTTTTTGGAGGCAAGCGGGAAAATTACACTCAATAAAAATGAGTGTTCTTGAATCTTTTATCTTTTACTTATTTTGTAGATAGATCTTTACTCATCAGAGTCAAGAATTAAGCTAGCGTTTGACTATAGACTTTGTGAATATAAAATATAGTAGTATTTGATTTGAACAAATATTTCATGATCAAATATTTGTTTGACCATGATATTTGATTTGACTTTGAAACTTAAATGTTTTTAAATTTAAATTTTAGTCATAATTTTTTAAAAAAAAGTCAAATAAAATGTCATATTCAATTTCAAAATTTAAAAATCGTAACTTCAAAAACTCAAATTTTCAAGATAGAACTTCAAAATTTATCTGTCGTTATTAATAAAACTTGTTAAATTTAAAACTTTGCACATAGGGCGACTCATTTCGACATTATATTTGTAAATCATCTAATTATTTAAGGAATATATCTAAATTAAAAATATCATAAAATATGAATCATAATTATTTATGGGGCTTTCTTTTTTCTTTTATGGGGTTTCAGCTTTGTCATAGAATTTCTTGATTGGATAAAAAGCTTTAAAGATTTATTTGATTTAATGAAAAAAGCAGCTTCCTGCAACTTTTGGACTATCTGTTCTTTGAATTTCTTGAACTGGGGTTCTCTTTTTATTTATTTTTTCCACCTTTTTTTAAGGTTGTTTTCAAATAAATTATTTAAGTGATGGAAGGAAAAAAAAGAATGTTTTCTCTTTTCAGAAATATTTATATTGTATTAAGGGGATATTCAATGTATAATATAAGTATCCTTGATATTAAACTAAATAAAAGAAACTAGAGATGAAGTTAACTTTTTATTTTCTTATGTGTCATTCTTTTTATAAAGCTAAATTTTGTACAAGTTATCTTATGTTCAATCTGGAATAAAATAGTGTTGAATTATTATATAAAACTATACTAATATTACTATGAGATATTAACAATTATTATAACTTATTTAGATGATCGATAGTTATTGTGTTATTAGTTTAAATATAATATTTATTTTAATTGTTATTTAAATATTAATATTTTAATTGCATCGTATGTATCGTTATATCTATTATTATGTAATAACAAAAAATCATATTTTATATAACAATCAAATTGATAATATGATTCTATGTTTTTTTTTAATTTATCTTTTCTTACCATTTTATAATTTTATTTTATTCTTTATTTTTCCTTCATACTAGCTCCCCCACATACTCTACTTTTTTTTATAAGTTTATTTAAATTACTAATGTTTAACATTATATAACAATTAAAAAATAAATATAAATATTAATAAAATTATATATTATAATTATTTAAATAAATTATTAATTAAATAATCATAGGAAAAATTAACTTAACTGCTGAAAGGACAGATTGAAATGCCATGAAAGAGATGGGTCCAAGAATTACATATTTAATCACTTTCATAATTTGTCATTCTTATTTGTAGGGGCCAACCAAATCCAAAACTCTCTTTCAGAATTTCTTTTTTCAACTTATAATTAATTGTCTAATAATAATATTATTAAATGAAAGGAATTTAATTTTTTATCGTACGAAATAAGAACGGGTTAAATTTTAAATCTAACAATAATAATAATATATTCAGTGAAATTCTACAAGTTAAAAAGAATAAAATATATACAGACTTTACTATTATCTTATTCAGATAGAAAGACTGTTTTCAAAGTTAAATTTAAAAATACCTTATACATTGAATGATCTGAAAGTCAACAAATAGAAATATGTTAGTTAGTAAGAGTAATCAATGAGACTTCATGAGCTAACTGCATGATGTAATTTTTCAACTATATCTTCTTTCTAATTATTATTCTCTCGATTTTATGTTAATTTAATTTGTGAGATAACATACACATATTAAAAAAATATTTATGAATATAATTTAAATTATATTTTTTACTATTATTTTTCGGGATACCATAAATGTAGCTTTACAACTAGAGTAATTTATTTTCTAGAAATATAAAATTTTAATAAATTAAAAGGGCAAATATGAAAAAAGAATTCATTCATCTTGAACTTTGAACAATTTCAATTATTTTGAACAATAAAAAAAATATAAATTAGGAATAGTTTTATTATTTTGTTTTTATTTATATCTTAAAATATAATATTTTCTTATTAAATATTTACTTTATTTATATTTCGTTACTCATAATTGAATTGTCTGTGATTTTTAAGAGTAATTGCTATTAAAAATAAAATAATGTTTTCTTCCTCTCTCCAAAAAATAATTCATCAAAATAATGAGTTTCCATAAATCATAATAAGCGAAGAATCAACGTATTAATATTTTCCATTAAATAATATTCAGATGTTAAACTTTTAAAATAATAAATAATTTAAAAATCACGATAAATAATTTAAGCCGGGAAAAGGAGCATAATGTATAAAGGATTTGAACTGACGGATATGGTGTTAATTTAGTGAGGATTAAGTATAAATATTAAATACTCTTAAGATCTCTTAGGAAACAACAGTCAGCTTCCTTAATGGCAGTAATATAAAAACTAACATGTCTTTTTTTTTATTATTATTATGTGAAGCAACATGGATTTAGGAAAAAATATTTTATTATTTTTTAAATGAAAAGTAAATAGCTTTTTATTTACTTTTTGATGTTTGATAAATAAATAAAAAGCATTATCTCAATATATATATATATATATATATACACTTTAAACAAACGATACGAAATGGAGGAGAATGAAGGGGTGAGCCAATGGGAGATAAGGGCGGGATCAAGATTGCTAATTATGTAACTAGATTCTTTTTTAACTTTTTACTAAGGAAGCTAATCAAATATGAAAATTAAAGTATATTTTAAGCCGTATCACATACATTCTCTATCATATAATATTTGTTTAAATACGAAAATTAAAATATACGTGAGAGGATAAGTGAGGAATCAAGATTGCTAATTATGTGACTTGACTCTCTTTTTTTAAATTTCTACTAAGAAAACGAATCAATTATAAAAATCAAAATTTATTTTCAAATCGTACCAAACACACTATTTATTGATGAAAGAACATGTATAACTACTTAGCTTATTAAAGTTTTAATTAAAGTATATTTATGAACCACTCTACTACTCACCTAAACACATTTAACTCAAAATGAGCAAAAGAGAAAGAATAGGGAATTCTCTATTTTCCATTTGTTAATATATATTTTTCCCTATTTAATTTCCTCCTTTGGAAATACAACTGTTATTGATGACATTAATGAGGAATATTAATATATAGTTGCTAGACAGTATGTATCCATCATTTCCCCCTTTTTTTCTTACTTATAATAGCACCCTTTTGTTTGGTTTTATGCATTTTTTTGGGGGGGTGGGGGGGTGGGGTCATTTCATTTTCTTGGATGGGATGACAGCATGATTATACAGTTAGAGAAATGAATCATGTACAGCAAAATTTCATAATAACATGATGCAGGTGAATAAAGTTGACATAAACTAAAATATAATTAGTACATCAAAAGAAGATTTTTTTTTTCAATTTTTAATTTTCTAGTATATGATAAATAGATAGAATATAGGCTTAACTCACAAAGAGATATCTAAACTTGTCCTCATTTTTCACTTAGACACCTAAACTAAGACAAGTTCCTAATAGACACCTCAACTGCTCAAATTTGATCCCATTAAACACTTTTATCCTACTTGGCACTCTCCGATATTATTTTTTTAATTTTTCAGCTAAAAATAAATAGTTGCGGTCCAAAAAAAATTTTTTCTCAGTTAACCATGTGCAAATTTTTTTTATTTAAATTGTAATAATTTTTTTTCGCATATAGTTAACGGAGAATTTTGAGAAACTACTTTTATGAATTTTTTTTTTTGGATAACTGAGAATTTTGAGAACCTACTTTTATGAAAAAAAAAAATTTTTTTGGACCGCAACTATTTATTTTTGGCTGAAAAATTAAAAAAACAGTACCGGAGAGTGCCAAGTAGGATAAAAGTGTTTAATGGGATCAAATCTGAGCAGTTGAGGTGTCTATTAGGAACTTGTCTTAGTTTAGGTGTCTAAGTGAAAAATGAGGACAAGTTTAGGTGTCTCTTTATGTATTTGGCCTAGAATATAATTATATATAATCAGACAAACATTATTAGAACTGACATGGGTCTGGGAGGTGGAGGGGACGGGGAGGAGTTTAAAAACAATGGGATAATTATAGTATATTGTCATTCGGTCAAAATACTTATCGAAAAAAATAGTCATTTGCTGTATAGGCATGTGTAGTCAAACTATATTTGGTTTTTGAGTGTATCATGATGTAGATTTAGTGTATAATTCATGTATAACCAATATACATTGTATTAGTCAGTATATACTTTCTATGACTTTTGACAAGTTATCGAATAGTCATGTATATTTTCTATGAATTTTGGCTATTTTTTGTAGATAAAATAAGGCTATATTTATTGTAAATAAATTAGTTTATTGTATATATTTGAAAGGGGATTTTTCATAAATATACATTTAAAAACCACTTTTTCATTTAGGATACCAAGCCAAAAAAATTACAACTAGAATACCAATTTTTATTACAAAAGTAGGAGAGAGAATGTTTTTGGTATAATTAATATTGTATTTGATGTGACGTAATGTGTTGGGATTTGGAAAAAAGTAGTGAATGAAAAATTATTTATTGGTTGATGTGATATATTAGTATTGGCAAATGGTGAAAAAGTATATAAAAATGGTTCAGTGCGGCAGTGAAAACCATACATACACCATACGGGCAGCCTTGCCGAAACCAATACAAGTAACCTTATAGAAACCAATACATATATACACATATATATATATATATATATATATATATATATATATATATATATATATATTTATATATATAAAATGATGCAAAAATCCTACATGGAAAACTGTGAAAAAACCATACAACCCCATGAAAAACCATTGAAAATTATATGTTTTCCAGTAATTAACCATAAAATGAACCATAGAAAACACAAAACCGTCAATCACATTTAATGCCTCTTGAAATTTTTTAAAAAAAAATTATATATATACAAATATATTTCATTTGACCACATTTAATATATAACACACCACGAAATTAACCACGTCGGGCACCATTAATGACCTGTCACGCCAAGGTCATTTCAGCATTAAATGCTGACGGCGCATGTCCCGAAAAACCATTAAAAATTATATGTTTTGCAGTAATTAACCATAAAATGAACCATAGAAAACACAAAGCCGTCAATCGCATTTAATGCGTCTTGAAATTTTTCAAAAAAAAATTATATATATACAAATATATTTCATTTGACCACATTTAATATATAACACACCACGAAATTAACCACGTCGGCCACCATTAATGACCTGTCACGCCAAGGTCATTTCAGCATTAAATGCTGACGGCGCATGTCCTGAATTTAAAAAAAAAATTAAAAAAATAAAATAAAAAGGACATGTGACTAGAATTATTTGAAAAGGGAAATTTGTATAAAAATCAATAAATGTGAAAAATCATGATAACCCATTAACGGTCGAAACACCATCAAAGCAACCATACAAATTTGGGGCCTGGGAACCGTAGGCACATATACATCTAAAAAGTATTTATCAATTGTGTACATTTTAAAATAAATAACAAAGTCATGGCTTAGAAATAGAGAACATTTAATTTGATGTGATATGAATACAATTGGTAGGACCTAGTGTTTCCCTAGGTAATTATTACTTTAAGGTACTTTAGACACATGTGCAAAGGTGTCATCATATTGAGTTGGTACGGTTTGGAGGGAAAGTTTGGTATATAGTCTTATTTTGTTCATGTAAAATTCTTTTAAGTGTTTCACCAATTGTTGTGAAGAAGGTTTTTTTGTGGCAAGGCAAAGGTATCCTATTGGATAAGTAAGAGCATGGGTACCGAAAATATTATATCAATCTTGGTTAAATATAATGGGAGGTGGGATTTTTTGTATGTGTTAAATTTTTTATTTTTTTTTGACATAACAGTGAGCAAATTATTGGTATTATTGTGTTGATGTTAAGATTATTATTTAAATATTTGGTTTTATTGGTTATGAAAATGTTATGGTATATTCCAGGTGTTGACTTTTTTTTTTGGGGTTTTCTGGATAAGATCAGCGATGGTGCGTCTGTTGGTAGTATTGATGGTGTGCTTGTTGTTTCTGATAGATGGTAATTTTCTGCATGGAAAACAGTGAAAAAAAACATACAACCCCATGAAAACCTATTGAAAATTTTTATGTTTTTCAGTAATTAACCATAGAAAACACAATAATTTGTGTTGGCGCACGGAAAACCCCATACACCACCATGAAACAACCATTAAAAACCCATTATGTTTCAGTTATTCACTATAAAAAGAACCAATATATATGTATAAAATAAATAACAAAGTTCATTGGTTCAAATATAATTTGTGTTGACCCAAAAAAATATAAAAATCAACAATATGTGATGTGACTAGAATTATTTGAAAAGGGAAATTTGTATAAAAATCAATAAATGTGAAAAAGTATTTATCAATTGTGTACATTTTAAAATAAATAACAAACTCATGGCTTAGACATAGAGAACATTTAATATGATGTGATATGAATACAATTAGTAGGACCTAGTGTTTTCCTAGGTAATTATTACTTTAAGGTACTTTAGACACATGTGCAAAAGGTGTCATCATGGTGAGTTGGTACGGTTTGGAGGGAAAGATTGGTATATAGTCTTATTTTGTCCATGTAAAATTCTTTTAAGTGTTTCACCAATTGTTGTGAAGAAGGTTTTTTTATGGCAAGGCAAGGGTATCCTATTGGATAAGTAAGAGCATGAGTACCGAAAATATTATATCAATCTTGGTGAAATATAATGGGAGGTGGGATTTTGCAGGTAACGTGGAAAAATTTGGTGTATGTGTTAAATTTTTTATTTTTTTTTGACATAACAGTGAGCAAATCATTGGTATTAGTGTGTTGATGTTAAGATTATTATTTAAATATTTGGTTTTATTGGTTATGAACTGTTATGGTATACTCCAGGTGTTGACTTTTGTTTTTTGGGTTTTCTGGATAAGATCAGCGATGGTGCATGTGGTGGTAGTATTGATGGTTTGCTTGTTGTTTCTGATAGATGGTAATTTTCTGTGTTGAATACCTACATTCCTGGACAGGTGAATACGTGGATTATATGGTGGAAGGAGTATTATATGACAGTTCGTCAAATTATAATGGGTTATTGAGCGTAATTGCATCACAAATAGGGGTGGACAGACCATGCTCCCACATGGTGATACAATATGTTGTAGATGCAAATTCACCGCCTCTGAGGATCCATAATGATATGGGCGTAAAAGTCTATTTGGATCAAAGACGATGTAACCCTGACTCCTTTTCAAAATATCCCTTGTGTGTTACATACATTGATCAAGATGGTGATCGGCGTGGTGAAGTTCAAAGTACTGAAATAGTTATGTGCAGCCCTATGCCGATGTCAGACCCTGGGTTTCCGGCCGATGACACTGTTTCAGTGGATTTGTGTGACGAAAACGAAGAACAATTTATAAACAACCCATTGACTGACGTAGTTGCCGTGGGACAAGTCTACGAAAACAAACAAACTTTGGTTGCCGTTATGCAGAGGTATGCGTTATTGAGGAAGTTCAAATTCAAGGTCGTAAGGTCATGTACATCAAGGTGAAAAAAATCAACAAATCATTCTTACCGTTGTGGTGTTTAACATGCAATTGTAAAAAAAAATAGAAGTGCTCTAATTATTTGGTTATTGTATTTGTAGTTTTTCGTTGAAGTGTGCATGTGATGATTGTTCGTGGGTATTAAAATCATCATCACTTGGTAAGTCTGGTTTATTCAAGGTGCGCGTTTTCGATGATGAACACCAATGCGGGACTGGTTGCATGACATACTCAAAGCGCCAATCATTGAGTTCGGTGCTAGGTGCAATGTTACTGCCAAAGTATGCTATTGCCAAATCAGTTTACAATCCAGCAGACATACAATCCGACCTAAGGAGGGAACATGGTATTTCATTGACATACATGCAAGCCTGGAGGGGTAGGCAAAATGCACTAAAGATTCTGCATGGCAACCCCGAAGAATCATACAGT
This sequence comes from Solanum rostratum, assembly GCA_029948455.1. Lineage (NCBI taxonomy): Eukaryota > Viridiplantae > Streptophyta > Magnoliopsida > Solanales > Solanaceae > Solanum > Solanum rostratum. The sequence goes on along the minus strand of CM057054.1, from coordinate 63,377,857 downwards.
AGATTACCAATGTATCTGTATATGCTGGAAGAAGCTTATCCTGGGAGTATTGTTAACCTTAAAAAAACCGAAGATGATAGGTTTCTATACTCATTCATAGCACTTGCTGCAAGCATCCAGGGGTGGGAGTATTGCCGTCCCATTGTTGTAGTCGATGGCACTCACCTACGATCCACGTTCGAAGGGACACTGTTGATAGCTAGCACCATGGATCCTGGAGGTTTGTTTTCCAAGAAACATGTTGCACGAAGTATCCATGGAAAATCAAATTTTTTCTTTACTGTAATTTTGTTTTTTTTCATAGGGCACATTTTGCCGCTAGCATATGGGGTTGCAGATTCTGAGAACGACGACGCATGGAGTTGGTTCTTCGAAAATTTCAAATTAGCATTTGGTGATAGGGATGGCATGTGTTTTGTTTCGGACCGGAATAAAAGCATATGGAATGCTACCGCAACAGTTTACCCGGGCATCAAACATTATGCCTGTATCTACCATTTGTGGACTAATTTGTTAAAGATGGCGCACAAAAATACAGATGAAGTTAGACGGTTGTTTTTTGCGTTGGCTAAAGCATACACAGTCGAAGAATTTGATGAGCTGATGGCCAAAATGCATGAGATCAATCCCAAAATCCGTGCATACCTCATTAAGGCTGATTACGAGAGGTGGTCTCGATGTCATACAACAGTTAAAAGGACGTGGACTTTGACAAGCAACATAGCTGAATCCATCAATAGCGCAATCGTATGTGGAAGAAAACTGCCAGTAATACCAATGTTGGAGTACGTGAGGGAAACAATGCAACGCTGGAACGAAAAAAACAACGAGGAGGGTAGGAAAACAACAACCGTACTGACAAGGAGATATAACAAGTTGCTAGTAGATAATATGAAACGGTCAAATAGTATGATGGTATGTGACTTATAGAGTTCTTAGGCTTAGCTTATAATTGTGTTTGAATTGTTACGAAACATAATATTTTGGTGCAGGTACGAGCTTCTACTGAACATCTTCATACCGTGGTGGATGGTGCTAAACGATTCGTTGTTTGTCTAAACACGCGTATGTGTAGCTGTGGGAGGTTCCAACACGACGAACTACCATGTGGGCATGCAATAGCAACTATTGAATACCGAAAACAGCGCGTAGAAGACTACTGCTCAGCTTACTATAGTACAAAAAACTTCAAGGATGCTTATGCAATACCAATAGAACCGCTACCCGGTGAAACAACACGGAATATACCAACCCATGTGTGGAATGATGTATTGCTGCCCCCCAACACAAGAAGAAGACCAGGGAGGCCATCAAACAAAGAACGGAAAAAAGGATTCACTGAAAAGTACTCAAAAAAGAAAAAAAAAAAATTCCACTCCGGATGGTGTAAAAGTCGACGAAAAGAGGCATTGTGACAAGAGAAATGGAGGGTTTTAAGCATATTGCTTATGAACAGCGCTTGGTAAACTGGATAGGTGGTTGAATATGGCTTTTGTTGGTTGGAATTTTCACGACATACCATGTTGGTTCTACTTTTTTGCTGTTTTGTAGTAACATTCCCAGTGGTCTGGTTTGTGCGTGTGGTGTTCTGGATGGTTGTTCTCTGTGATTTTGTAACTGTTCGGCAGTTGGTTTGGTTGTAAGGATGTTTTCAAGGGAATTGGGTGGAGTTGGTGCTCGCCACATTTGTTTACTGTTCCGCTGTTTTCTTATTTTGGAATATTCACTGTATACCATGTTTTGCTTGTGATTTAATGTTTTGATACAATTTATGTCGGCCAAAGCCACCGCGGTTGTACGTTTGGTGTTTCAATAGATGTATATCGTAATGTTGTTTTTCTTGATTTCTTTGGTGTTGTGGATGCTGTTACGTGGAGGGGGTGTTTCCCAATCTGTTGTTGGTTTACACCATATTTCCGTGTTGATTTTGGCAGTGTGAATGACTTCTAAGTGTTCATGGTTTTTTGGTTGGGAAAAAAATTACTTGGGGCATTTTATAAAAAGATTAAAAAAAAGAAGTCAGTCAATATATATAACATAGAGCAAAAAAGAAAAAAAAAATTTCCACTCCGGATGGTGTAAAAGTCGACGAAAAGAAGCATTGTGACAAATGAAATGGAGGGTTTTAAGCATATTGCTTATGAACAGCACTTGGTAAACTGGATAGGTTGTTGAATATGGCTTTGGTTGGTTGGAATTTTCCCAACATACCATGCTGGTTCTACTTTTTTGCTGTTTTGTAGTAACATTCCCAGTGGTCTGGTTTGTGCGTGTGGTGTTCTGGATGGTTGTTCTCTGTGATTTTGTAACTGTTCGGCAGTTGGTTTTGGCAAAGTGAATGACTTCTAAGTGTTCATGGTTTTTTGGTTGGGAAAAAATTTACTTGGGACATTTTATAAAAAGATTAAAAAAAAGAAGTCAGTCAATATACATAATATAAAGCAAAAAACTGTCCACAAAAACAATTACACCATCAGGCAAAAAGAAATCCATGTTGTCCCATGGGAAAAAAAGAAAAATTATCCAAATTTACACAAATAAACTACGACTTCCTCCTGGGGACATATTTAGACGCCGGTACGCTGCTGGTTTCACCAACCTCAACAACCTGCCTGGTGGGGCCTCCATATCTGCCAACAACCTTTCCGGTGACCTCGCTTTCACTCACAGCACCAGCGTCGATTTTCTTCTTACCATAGTCCCACAGTAAAGTAGCATATCTCCATCGCTGAAATTCCGCATCAAGAGGTTTCGCTGAAATCTCGCCATAATCATAACCTTGGCAAATAAGCTCAGCAAATACACTGATAAACAAACCACAATCGCTGCAGGAATAAAACAAAAAAAAAAATAAATACCAGCCTTCACACCTTGAATAAATCAAAAAAAAAAATTTACTTACTTGGAGTCACCGCGCTGCTGGGGGACATTATCCAATATAATAATGGACAACGCATCCGACGTTGCATAGTCCGCATAGTCCGGTGAGTTTTGCCAATCAATGTCGTTCCTTTTGCCATAAAACCCAGTACTGACCAGGAACAAAGGGATGATTTCTGCCAACTTTTTCACCAATTGTATTACCCCCCTGTAGTGAATCGACCCAACCTCGCATAGGGAATCATAAACAAAAAGACACCTATTGGAGATCGAAAAAACTACCAAGACCCAGTGACATTGCTTGGGGACATGTACAGGGATGCAAACGTAGTCCACTTTATCCCATGGGGTATTCGCCAGAATCTTGAACCCCCGGATGTATTGTGCTACGTCATGCTCCTGTGTTATGATGGTATTATCTCTGTTATTAGCAACCCAACTGTCGTGAATCTGTTCAACCCAATTAAAGAAAAAGGTATCGGCCGTCGTCACTCTATTCTGAGTCGCATCCCCGTACTTGCATTTCTTCCGCAAGTAGTACATGACAACATTCACATGCTGGTATTTTGCGTGAAAAAAATGTGATGGAAAAAAAAAAATTAAGAAAGGGACGAAAAACTGTAATGGCATCAATAAAAATACATACACAAAAAAATGTAAAAAAGGAGGAGAGCATGACTCAGGTAGGGGAAACTTACCGCATCAGTCCATGCCAATCCAGTGGTGGCCATGGTGTAAAACCAGTCCATCAGTCCAACGGATTCAACGCCAAAATCAAATGGGGGGGTTATCTTGTTTGACTGGGCCGTAAAGGCACTGGCTCTCCTAGATGTGTGTAATTTAATAACATTGATATTAACATTTACTTAACAAAAAAGCATGAAGAAAAAAAATACATTGAAAAAAAACAGAGCATACCTGCCCCGTTTCTTGGACAAACGGTCGTTCATCCACTTCTTAAAGGCCTCCACCAAACCTGGGTGGACTCCCATCTCATCGTGGCCAACAAAGGGGTGCTTCACATCAAAAATGATCGGCGATCGCACTAATTTGCCGCCAGAGCTACCAGACTCTGTAACTAGGCTAGCGCCAAAATTCAAAGTGGCTTTTACTGCTTCACGTTGCGTTGGTGTAAAATATGGTATTCTGTTCTCCAACGCCATGATCTGGGACTCTCGGAAATCAGGGAACTCAAAATCATCCAGCGTGGGGGCCCGCTGCACGGGCGTCGTGGCATCTGATTTGGTTCCCTGGTTTGCCACTTCCTGTACAGTTGGCAAATCTGAATTTTGTTTATCACAATCACCCGCATTACCATCCACCTCTGGCCCCTTTGACCCTGCAACAGCCTATATAAAAAAATAAGTAGTGGCTTTACAAATTCAGGGAAAAAACAAAAAAAAGGTATATAAAAATGACCCTCCCCCATGAATGGATACCATCCTCCCCCCCATACCGCATATTGTTCACATTTATATACCAATTCGGGTACCAATTTTATAGCATGTTCTAAAACATTGATTAACACCACCTCTGTATGCCATGCTTAAAAACAAAAAAAACCCAAAAATAATTCCAGTACACATGAGAAAAAACCCTATTAAGATAACCATTCACATGTAAAACCACCCCATGTCAACCAAACAAGAGGAGAAAACACACAAAGGATGCCAAAAATCAGAACACCACCAGGCGTCGCCATACACAGCGCTAAATTACTAAGGAAAAAACAAGAAAAAAAAAAAAAAAAGGACCCCCCCCCCCGGTGCATGCATACCATGCCCTGTACCAACATATTGTTTCATATTATATATACCAAACCACATACCAATTTGATTGTGTGTTCTAACATGGTGAATTACGACCACTGTGTGACATGCTTAATAACGGAAAAGAAAACAAAAGAACTCACCATGCACATGAGAGAAAAAATTATTAAGATAACCATTCACATGTAAACCGGCCATGACAACCAAAAGAAGAAACCAAAAACACACAAAGGGATGCTAAAAAACACAAAAACAGCGAACGCCAACAAACACAGCAATAACGTATTCAGCAAAAAAACAGAAAACAAAAATATAAAAGGACCCCTTCCCCCCCCCCCCCTCCCCTCTGCACGCATACCATCCCCCCGTACCAATATATTGTTCAAAGTTGTATACCAACCCAGGTACCAAAATCAGTTCTGTGTTGTAACATGATTAATCACCGCCTCTATGTGACATGCTTAATAACGAAGTAGAAGCAAAAGAAATACCAGTACACATGAGCAAAGAACACAACTTGCTAAGATAACCATTCACATGTAAACCGCCCATGTCAACCAAACAAGAAAAGAGAAACACACAAGGGATGCACCAAAAAAAAACAGCAGGGGCATCGCCATGCGCAACACTAACGTACCTGTTCCTGCCGAACACCTTCATCACTCGACCTTTCACTCCTTGGATTCTTAATCTCATTAACAAAAAACCTAAAACAATCTTGTATATATCCTTTCAAGTCTTGAAGTTGCGCCGCAACTTTGAATTCTAAGCCCTTGAAGTCCTTGCGCACCTTTTAAAAAAAATGAACTTAAGGTGAACAAACAACTACCGCCATGGTATGATTCTTAGGAAGACTGACACCATACTAACCAGAAAAATTTCCTCTTCAAGCTTTTTTAACTTGCCCACATCCACATCCACATTCGGCTCATCGCTGCCATGGTGAATGTCATTCGTGACGGGATTAGAATCCTGAAGCTGCTCATCATCAAACGCAGCCAATTCTCCCGCACGGAAACTAATGTCTTGAAACTTGTACTTCAAAAAATAATAGAACAGATGCAGGAATGTTTATTAATAACTAAATAAATGCTACATTCAAATGGAACATTAAGACACACCATTGAAATTGTTTTCTTACCTGACTGCCATATTTCCGAAACATTCCTTGCATCAACCTGTCATAATAGAGTCTGCCATCCACTGTTCTCCAATTGAATATACGAGGACTTCGATTATCAACTCGTAAAGCAATTGCCGGATCTACCTTGTTGCAACATTCATAAAGCCATATTTGAATGGCAAGCGGGAAACCACAAAATTTAAAATAGTCCGGTTCCGCCGCAAGTTGGCGGACCAAAGAATCTCTGAAGTCAAAAAAGGCACGTCGACCCCAAGGGTACGTAACATAACGACCAGATTCTACAAGCAAAAAAAATTCTACGGGGACAAAGAATTTTTTGGCAGGGGACGAAAGCAAGTATGTACTAATAAAGTATATGACCGCTATATTGAGAACGTCCTCCCTTTCAAACATTCCTGCCTTAAAGGCATTAATCAGCTCCCGTTTCTCAACGCCCCTTGTGCTGGCCGTCGGGAAATACCTCTCTATTAACTTTGAAGTTCCAGTCAAGTCGTGCGTGTAATCATCCACTGTACCACACTTTAGCCCAGTAATTGCCCTAAATTCCTTCAACCCAAAACGCAACTCTTTCCCATTAAAGTTAAAAATGAACACATCACCAATGTTGTCCTTGTTGGACATGTGGTGAACTATGGCTCTAATGACCTGTGATTGTACATTCAGAGGTGGCAACCCAAAGAGATAACCAAACGGGCCGCTTTTAAAATCATCAATCATACCATACCGTGACAGAAAGCCGGTTATTTCATCAAAGACATCAACGTTCACATACGAGCACCATCTTGTAACTCTGTCCTGAAAAACACAGAATAATGGAGGTTCAAAACTCACAGTGCTACCATCCGAAAAAAAAAAAAAAAACCCAAAAATCATAGACAAATAAATACCTTTGGTTCACGTTTGGTTTTCTTAATTCTGACATTATCCTCTTTCTTTGAAGTAGAACCCACGTGAGCCTTCCGTTTCTTGGCAACGGACTGCCAATTAAATAGAAAATTAAATTAAATAAAAAAAAACCAAACTGACATACAGAAATATAGACAAGAAAAACCAAAAAAAAAAAAAAATACCAACCTCCACGTCCACGTCAGCAGTCGGATTGTTATGTTCTGTTTGCTTTACTCTCTTCGAAAGAGGAATTTCATCCTCAAAGTCACTGTCATGGGGTAGATTGGCAGCATTCGATTCCCCTGCCCCGTCCTTTTGCAAACATAAAAGCCTTGGGCTTTTCCGCGTTGGTGTAACGTCCATGATTTAATGGTATACACTAGAAAAATCATTGACAAAAATAAAAATAACCTAAATTATATAGCATAGTAGAGACAAAACAACAAATTATGCCAAGTCTATCAGCCTCGTATAAAACAAAGGGGCAAACATAAAAAAAAAGGTTCGGCATCTGGAGTGGAAGAGAACAAAGGGGCAAACAACAAAAAGAAGGGTTCACTTTGGAAGTTCAAGGTGAGCACGGGCAGTGTCACAACAAAAAAAATAACTAGGAATCACGTAAAATTTTACAACAACTAACATTCCTTCATAAGTTCCGACAAAAAACCCACCAATTACCACATTGCGCGCACCAAGACAAAAATCAGGGAACAATGCCGCCAACCAAACAAAAAAAACTACTCTGCATACCAATGCATCCTCCCATATTTCAACACCAACAAAAACTCAAAAAAACAACAACAAAACCCAAAATTGTGCCCATTAAAAAAAGGGCACACTAACTACCAATAAGCAACCATCTTCCGATGCCTAGATACTACAAAAATAAACAAAGCACACACATCGTATGCCCCCAAATCAATTAATTGAAAAAACCATCACAAAACAAATACAAGGGATCAATAACCATCACAAAACCGTGAAAAGGAAAGGGTCGAAAAAAATTCACTTGCTACATTTTTACACTATTTGCGCCAAAAAAAGGATATAAATACACATGGTGGCCCAACCCTAAAAAATGCCGCAAACACAAATAATTTATTGCCCCCAGAATAACCACGATTCTCGCCCAAATCTACCCATTAAACATTTAAAAAGGGTCCCCCCCCACATGAGGGACTACCATCTTTTTCACCCCGCACCGAGACCATGATTTTCCCCCAAATCTACCCATAAAACATTAAAAAAGGGTCACCCCCACATGATAGCCTACCATCTTTTTCACGCCACACCGAAACCCCCCCGACAAACCAAACAAAAAAAAACCGCAAAAATCAAAACGTTTATGGTAGAACACTTAACAAGAATCTATATCATAAAACATTTAAAGAAAACATACATATTGCGAAAAAAAAAACACATACCTCAGAGGTTAACAGCGACGGAGAAGAGAGAAAATATGAGAAAAATGACCGGAAATTGTAAAGTTAGAATGGTTATTCAATGGGGTTTCAAAAGTTGTATTTGAAAGCATGGGGGGACGCGCCGGCTGATTGGACCGGCGCGTCAGTCGATACTTCAGCCGTCAATCACATTTAATGCCTCTTGAAATTTAAAAAAAAAAATTATATATATACAAATATATTTCATTTTTACGCCACGAAATTAACCACGTCGGACACCATTAAATGACCTGTCGCGCCAGGGTCATTTCAGCATTAAATGCTGACGGCGCATGTCCCGATTTTAAAAAAAAAATTAAAAATAATAAAATAAAAAGGACATGTATATTATGGTAATTTCGGTGCTATTGTTGTAAATAAATGGAAGTGTGTAAATTTGGTAGAAATGATGTATATTTTGGTAATAACATGTATTTGAAATTATCCCTTAAACAATTGTATAGTGCCATTTATAGAACTTGTATTTCGTATTTTTATTAAAAAAATTATTTTTCTTATTTAAGGAACTTGTTTTGCTGGATCAAATATTTTTCTGACCAACCAAATATGAAAGAATTGAAAATGCTCCTCACTAAAGTATGAAACATTTTATAAGGAACTGCTCTACAAAGGACAAAATTGACAACATTTCTTTAAGCAAGCTGATGTTCTGTTAATAGAAAGGAATCCTACTTAATTGAATTCTTAGGTAACACAAGGAAAAAGAAATTGATTAGATTGGATGAAAGTATCTTAGTTACCAAACAAAGATAGAGGTGGATTTTAATGAAGCTAATAATGAGGAACAAAAGTTTAGGTGATAATAAATTAGGTGACACACATTATGAGAATAAATTTGTCAAATCTTGTATTGTATTTCCTATATTCTTTCCAACTAAATATTTTATTTGAATCAAAAAAATATCAAAAATAATCTTAAACGAGATATACGTTGTTCTTGCGAGACTCCAATAGTAAATTTGTCAAACCTTGATAACTGTCTCACCTGTGTACAGACAACTGTGTCAAGCTGTTACTTTTCCTTTTTTCACTTGTCATTATGATTACTTCTTCTGTTACTTTTACTTTAATCATATGGATAAGCTGTTAAGGTTAAACTTTACAGTAAGGTTATAGTATATTTTTGAGTTGGAACTGCAGCCTTTGTTTCTATACACTGTCGGCCACAACCATCCAATTCCCAATTATATCTTTTCACTTACTGCTGAAAAGTGCACATAATACATGCACATAATACATCTAACGACTTTTTATGTATTGAGTACGTACTTCAACGACAAGAACATATTCAGTAAAATTCACAAATAAAATCTAAAAAAAGATATGCAGATCTTTAAATCGTTCAGTACGTACTTATACAATCAAAAGGCTTGACCTTGATAGGCACGACTAAACTTTTTTCTTTTTAAGCTTCATTCTCACTGACTGAATCCATTCATAAACCTAGAACGCGATAACCTTCATAACTCAAGCGTCACGACAACATGCAAAGGTGAAAGTGAATAGAAAGGAAAGAGAAATCCCTTTTCTATTTGCACTGTCATGTGCAGTGGTTCTATGTCAGTCAGTGGAAATCAAACATGCATGTGGTAGTAAAGACAGCAGGAACAGGATCTTTTGAGGAATATGATTCACTTAACAGCAATCCTCTATCATGAAATGAAAGACACGAAGCAGCCTAAGACAAAAGAGAAGTAGATATAGAGGTTGCATAAGAAAAGAGGCAGTAAAAGAAGAACAAGAGGTATGATATGGACAGGAGGCAGTGATACAGGAATAAGCAAAAATATATATTACAAATTCATATATTGCATGAGTTAAAGCAGCAAGATATCACAACTACTGCTCTTTAATTTCCCTGTGAAGAACAAAATTTGGCTTGACTAATCGTTTTTGCTGCAAAATTTTACTATAACAAACTTTCACAAAGGCTAAAATACATGCTCCAAGTAAAACAGTAGAAAGTGATGTCATTAGGGGAAAACTACGTAATGGTCTGTCTGAACTCCATAAAGTTGTCGTCTCTGTGCCAATCGATGCAAATTTCCTACCAGATCGTCCAATCCTACAGACAAGGGACATAAGCAAACAAATAAAAATACAGACAAGGGTAAATTTTTGGTATGAAAAATACTCCATAAAACTTTTGAGTGGAATAGATTCTCGTATTCCTTCTCAAGTAACTGGACTTGATTCTCATCTAGTTGCTTTTACATTTTATTCTTTCTTTTCATGCATGTTGATTCATAAATAAAGAGTAACTAATTCATTTTTCAAAAATAAGTTGGCATTTCAAAATCTTAAAATAAAATATGATTGCAGCACATAATGCACCTCAGAAAATCTTTGATCGGTTTCCACAAACGCGCAGCACCGCTACTTTTACCTGCAGAAGCAAGATTCCCATCCAGATTATTTCTTGGTACCCTTTCAATAAAATTAAAAGGTAAAGGATGAAGAAACTAGTGACCATGGTGTAACATGACATACTAAAAATAAATAACTTCAGCATCTTAAATGCATCAAATGATGTAAAAGGGAAAGGTTGATGTCATGCTTTGACACATTGCAAACTTGAGTGCGTTAAAGATATGAGGCTGGTTTGCTTTTCGATATCACATTTGAAATTATTTCTGACAAAACGACATGGTTCAGTATTTTCAGGTTCAAATGGTAGACCACACTAATTCAAGCTTGTCAGTCCTAATTCCTTCTTATTTTCATCACTGTTTTATGTATAAGATTGTTGAAAAAAAATAATAATCTACAAGATTGTGGGGAGGATTTTAGAGAATGGTCAACCTTTGAAGGGAGTGAATGTAGTGTTTTTGGAAATTGTGTGAGAGAGAACTAAAGATTTCACTAGAACCAGAAGTTGTTAGTACTAAATTCATCTAACATGTTCACTTCCTTGCCTACCTCCTTACACCTGTCGTCATAATTGTTTCTCACATAACATTCATTCGGGTCATGCCTGCACAGGTGATCTGTGATCGAACTAGCCTCTCTATCTTGTGAGGTAGTGGTAAGGTTTGCGTACATTCTACCCTCCTCAGACCCCACTTGTGGGATTCCACTGGGTATATTGTTGTTGTTGTTTGTCATGTGATATGGTTATCTAACTGAAGTCTTCCTCAATATCAAATAAAGATTTTGGACTCTTTAGAAGGAAGAAAGAATAAGAAGATATACCGCCAGATGAGTCTGAATGCTGTTTGGATGTTGTTCCAAGTGAGGCCAACTTCTCAACTAAGGTGCGCTCTGTATCACTGACATATAAGAAGAGAACTCACATTATTGGAACAGACACACATAACAAACTGTTTTAGATTAAAGCAACGAAATAGTGAAGATGCTCAGTGAGAAACTATGTTTCTCAAGCTCAAGAGAATTATCCAACTCAGCCTCTATGTTACAATAACAACAACACACTCAGTTTGATACTAGAAGTAGGGTTGGGGGAGGGTGGAGTGTACACGGACCTTACCCCTACCTAGTGTAACTCAGACTCTATGTTACTTCATAAAATACGGTTGACATCCAGGTGTATCTGAAAGCTTATATGAACAAATTCAAACCTGAGATTCTTGGGGATCAGAACATTTATTAGAAAAATATGATCTCCTCTCACTGAAGATCTATTCATGTCTGGCACTCCCATTTTTGACATTTTTATCTTTTCTCCAGGTTGACATCCAGGAGGAATGCGAAGATCTTTTGTACCATCTACAGTTGTCACCTGTAGGAGTCCAAACAGGAGTCTATATGAGGAAAATAAAGACACCCATAAGTCATCATTTAGGTGATGTGATTCTTTTAAGAATTAATATCACCATTATACCTACATGGAACCATCTGCAAGCACTTCAAAGCTAATTTAAAATGCCAGAAACACGCAAAGTCACAAAGAGATATTGTTTGGGGGAAGGGCAGGGAAACAGATATAGATTATAGAGAACAACTGAAATGAGAATAAAAAGTTACAAGCAATCAATTCAGGTTTGATGGTCTTTAAATGTGCCTTTCTGAAAGAAGATAAAAGCAGTTCTCTTTTTGCAATGTTTTTATTTACCTTCTTAACTGTCCCCAGAATGGCCTCAGTAAAATCAATGTCTAATTTTGAGTACAGGTTGAGACCATCCCTCCAAATTTCACGGTTTTTCTCGACATGGATGACCAAATAGAGGTCACCAGATATACTACTGCAAAGAAGACCAAGTTAAGCTGTGAGATGATTGTGGAAAGGAGAAAAGCATATCTGCATCTATCTCTCTGAGGGCATTCGAACACCCAGCCCACCCCTCAAAAGAACCATAATAATTTGCAAAGAGAAACAGAATAAGAGAAAGAAGAAAAAAGGTTAAGTTACACTGTCTAACTTAGGTGAGAGGAAAGACATTGAGAAGTTTGGGCAAATTAATAAACAAAAGTTAGCTCCTTAGCCCATGTTCCTTTGGACTTCTTCTTACTTTTGCTTAAATTAGTTTATAGCTATTACAATGAAGACGTGCTTCATTTTATGACAGACTTCCTCAAAATCTTCTACATTCTCATGATACAATGTACTTGTTTCACAACACAGAATGAAACAGAAGACACGAACAGCAAAGCAGAAAGAAGAGCGCACACAGCCTAGAAAGTATCCACATAGGATCAAAGACAAGGAGATAAAAATCTAGGACACATATCAAAGTCCTTTGTACTGCACAATTCTAGCACCTTGAAGTGACAGATCAGTAGAAGTCTTGTTTGGTTGTCAAACGGAACAAAAATGATCAAAGACCAGTCAAACATCTGTAGCCTATTGAAGATTGAGAAGCATGACATTCTGTAGCATATTGAGGATTTTTTATAAGCGGTGTCGACATCTGTAAAAGTGAACAATCACTACAATGACATGAGATATGTTGCAAACTACAGAGAAGGATGAGTAGTTTTTTCCTTTCAAAATGATGGTTCTAAATTTGTTTATATTATACTAAACTGCTTTTCAGTTGAATTATATTTTTGTCACAGTGGTAATAGTGAAATGAGTTATGGTGCATTGATTTAATCCAATTTTTGCTCAGTGGCAAACAGAGTTTGATTCTTACAAGATAGTGTGTAATTTATGATTAAAAGGTTTAGAAAATGTGGGAAAAACGAATGGAGATAGTTTCAATCCCCCCCACCTCCACCCCCCACCCCCCACCCCCGACCTGGTTCTGCAAAATCAAGCATCTGACCATCAAACCACGCGGTATGATTTGCCAAGGTGTCATTTGCTATTTATATATACATATTTGCACATTATTTGTAGAAATATTTAATAAAATTTTCAGACAAAGAGGTGTTGGATGATACCACTTTGACTAACGTGCATCCGCCCTTGATGACATAAACACCAATATCTATAACTAATAACAAGCAGCAGAAGCAACATTTTAAACAGAGCGGCAGATCAAACATGTATTTAGACTCAGAGGAACATGTTACTTACAATCATAATACTATGTATATGTTCAATTAAACTAAAAGTTCAAATTGCATATACTGCAGATTTTCTAGTGAATTGACCAATTTTAGTCAAAGCATGAAGTTACTACATGGAATAGGGAACATCTGCTCAATCACATGAACTACAAACTTTAATTAAGGGTGACCTTTTCTTGTCAATGTTACCCTCTCCTTGAACTTGCATAGTGGCTCCGTCATGAACTCCAGGTGGAACAACCACTTTGATACTTCGTTTTGACTGTACTTGACCACGGCCACCACATTTTCGACAATGATCAGTTATTATCTTCCCATTACCTCCACATTTCAAGCATGTAGACACCTGAATACATAAATCAGCATCTAGAAAGCAACTCAAGCAGGACCAGAAGACTAAAATAGTAGATAGCAGCAAGTTGTTCAAAATAACACACAGGTCGGAACTTTTATTTGTGCTTAAACAAAATAAAACATTGAGCAGAATAAATAAGCCATGTAGTGATCAGAGCAAATAGTATCTTTTTTTATGGAAGTTCCACTCCCTTGAAACAGTAGTGTAAAATTACTTGCCATAGGTGAATGACAGTAGCCTCGTATAAATTAATCAGGAAATAGTACAAAGGTCATATTAAACTTGTCATGACAAACCCGTGGTGATTAAGTTTAAAACATTATATGAAATGACGAATACTCCATACACCAGTAGATTCCTGATATATTTGAATCATATTGTGTAAATGAAAAGTAAAAGGTTCGGCATGGTGTGTAGTTATTCCAATAGCTTATTGAGAGAATTCAGAAAACAGCACGATATATTGTGGAATGTTAGAATGATACCTCCAGATTTATTTATTACATGAAAGTATTAGCGATTTAGTACATTGGGAACATGTAAGGTCAAGTCATATATTGAATTTTGTGTTACAGAAGAGCAAATAATGGATAAAATATATGGAGAAGAATAAAATTGAGTCTCATAAATCTTTTAAGGTTTAAGAAAATATCCTCTCTGCTATTTTAACTTTCTTACTTTTCTTTTTTGCTTTGTTCCAAAATGATGTCTAGTCCATCTAATAAGGAAGTTTTATTACATTTCATGACACAAGAAATTTCACGGGGACCCTCTTTTATTCTTAATACAAGTTCGAAACAGACTCAATTACATGTGTTAAGCATTGTGCCCCAAAAGAGAGCTAGGTTCAATGGTACATGCCTAGTAGCTGCAAGCCTAAGATGAAAGGCAGTTCTAAAAATGAATTCTCTTATGCTACTCCCAAATACAGAAGTAAGCAGGTACCTAATAACTTCCGCCAGCCCATGTAACTTTGTCCTGGTATTTTGCACTCACTTCATTGACCACTAGGCCACAACCTAGGGTGCGCTATTTGAACTATCATCTAAATGATTGTGCCAAGTAAAAAAGCAGACTATGAAAATGGACAAAGGGAAATTTCGGATTTTTCTTCCCTTGATAAGTGGACATTATGTGGGATGAGCTAAAAAGGAAGGACTATACTTTTAGGACAGAGGAAGTGGTAGAGAATATCAAATAACCTGTACATAGAACAAAGTCTAAATTTTCATACAGAGAAATCCCTCAGCAGTCAGCGATAACCCCCATGTTAGCATGTCTATTAATCAATAAAAGATGCAAGCTTGCAAACTTTTCAGTGAAAGTTGACGGAAAGAACATAAAAAAAAAAAGCATTTCAAACAAGAATTCAGTTTAGATTTTGTAAGACAAAAAGAAGATGGATAACAAAAGAGTGATTACAATAGCATTCAACAATTACTAATTTCTCATGCTAGCATGTGAAATTACCTGAGACATAATTCCAAAGGGTGTTTTCTGAGTTTTCACCACTCCTCCTCTTCCACCACAGTCAGAACAGACTTTAACACAACTGCTAGATTTAGCACCAGTCCCATCACAACTATCACATTCATCGAGACAGGGTACTTCGATGTCTCGCTGACCTCCAAATATAGACTCTTCAAAGCTCAAATCAAGGTCATAACTGAAAGACAAGAAATAAATTCATCAACACATATTCAGCTAATAGAAAAGACAGACTACGAAGGAAGACCAAATCAAATTCTTTCCTCTAGTCCTAAATAATTGGCGCATAAGATCAAACTAAAGCTGATGGAAAGTTATTCTATTTTCTTGCTTATATTTCATTGATGCAGGTGAAGCCATGGAAGCTTATACAAACCTTCACCCAGCAGTATATAAGAGCTACAAAACTCTACTCAGCAATGAATGTTACTATAAAGAAGTGTTAGATGCTCTTTCTTGGGGGTGGGCTGGAGTGGAGGGAAGAGTAAGAAGAAACTGCCCAGTAAACAATGGGAATCATCATCTTAAGACTGTATGTTTTCTGCATGAAACATATCCTAGTATCACCAAGAGCAGATATACAGAAATACATAGTTTCAGAAGCACATGGCATCGATACTCACCGAATATCAAGATTCTGCCTCCCCCTATTCTGGAAATCGAAGTTGAAGCCTCCGAACCCACCGCTTCCTCCAAAAAAGGCACTTGATTCACCGAAATACTCAGAGAACACTTCAAAAGGGTCCACCTAAGAGGTCAGATAATCATGTGGGTACAGATACCAGTCATCGTGAAGAAAAAATGAAATATATATGAAAAACATGAAAATATAAACAAAGGTCAGTACTTTACCCCCTGTGGACCGCTACCAGGCACATCATATTCTCCTCGCAGCCCTGCCTCACCAAAACGGTCATATGAAGATCTTTTCTCATCATCTGATAATACCTAAATATACAACTTCGTAGTCAAATTGAAAGAAAAAGAGCAGAACTAAATTTCACCAAATTAACCAAGTGTAATGCATTTATATTATTAATTCAACATAAAATACCCCAACAAAAAAGAAAGGAAAGTTTTAGAGGTACAGGGAGCAGGATGTTACCTCATATGCAGCACTAATCTCCTTAAATTTTTCTTCTGCTCCAGGCCCTTTATTCATATCAGGATGATACTGTTTCCAAATAAAGAGAATCATTAAGATGCAAATAAGTGTGTTAATCAAAGACATTCAAGCACAAAGCCTGTTTAAGCAACAACGAATAATGTGATAATAACAATTAACAACCTACAAATGACAACACCAAAACACAACTTATATATAGTATATAACATATGGTTGTTTAACAGTAAGTAAATAGATGAGTATACCTTGCGAGCAAGCTTGCGATAAGATGCTTTGATCTCTTGGAGCGTTGCATTTCTACTGACATTAAGAACTGAATAGAGGTCGGAGCTGGACTTCTTAGCGGCTGCATTAACAGTCGCAAAACGCCGTCGTGTCCGGATAACTGGGAATGGGTTAGGCGTAGTAGAGACGAATTTGAGAGATGGAGATAAGGAGCTTGAAAATGTGAGGGTATTAGGGAAGCTGAAGGTCGAGAAACCGAAGTTAGGACTGATACTAGAAGAAGTATAGAACCAGTTAGGGTTATGGATAGCCGGCATCGCCGGCCGGAATCTAGAGGTAAGAAGAGGCCGGTGTCTGGTTCCGGAGAAGGAACAATAGAGAAGCAAGGTAGAAAAACCTCTCTCCAAGGGGACAAAAGGGGTTTACTATTTTTTTTAAAATTTATTTTTCGATATTCCTTCCTGCTTTGAAATTCCATTAAATTTGAATACAATAAATATATCTATCTATTTATGCTAAATCAAATAGTTCAATTATAATTAAATTTTTATGAAAAACAAACGTAGATATATTTAATATGAATAAAATTTAATCATAAATATTATGGTAAGAATCCTCTTCATTACTATATTTTTCATTACTCGTCAACGCTATAATGTATATTGTTCACTTGTACAAATGAATATGAGAAGCTAAAATTATTTTCCTCGACAGTTATGAGTTTATAAAAAAAAATTAACGTTAAAGAATTAAAAGATGTGAATCTGAACTAGTCAATTATATAATGCAAATAAGTATCAACCGAATATCATATCGGGTACAAAACACTGTGCAAAACAAAAAACATTTTACATCGTGCCAATTACATATTTAGACATAAAGGATACCGAGCCATTGCAATTTGGTCTTCATAAGAACTGATTTTTACATTCAAAAGCTAATTCTACTTGCCTATGTAGCTCTTATCATCCCACAAAAAGTTTAGAATTAATCAAAAAGCTTATCATCTCCCCTTCACTGCTCCCTGAAGCTGATCCATTATCAGATGTGCCACTGATTTGTAACCCATCCTTCTAGCTGGTTTCTCCAAAGATCCAACAAGAAATTAGGCAAATTCTCAGTACAAATTATTATACAACAGATATGAACGAATGAACAAAACCTCAAGTGAAACTAGTGACGACATCCAAACCTTTGAATATGGTGGTTGGAGCTATCTTTCGCTTCTTTAGGCACCATGAACTAGAAAAACACATGCAGGAATCGATCCATGAACAAGAAAACGCCAAATGGAATTTGCCAGTATCAGTATGAAAAAAAGTTACTATATAATCACTACATACTTGTTACATATCCAATATGGATTGATGCCTGTTTCTTCAGTGCAATGAGGGCATACCCATCCTTTGTTTGCTCTAACCTCTTCCAGTTCTATTATGGACATTCATAAACAAGAAAGCAAAGATCAATTCACAGAGTTCCCATTGTTACGCCTTAAATTAAACAGAACAAAGGAGTAAGGTTTAGTGAGTCATGGCAAATGCATCATGGGTGACTTTTCGTTTGTAAAATGCATATCTATAGCCTCACCTTCACCATATCGATTCTTAAGACAACTTCGGCAAAGAACACCATTGCTAGAATGACAAATTGAACAATCCGTCTTGGCTGTATGGGAAATTCTAGACTCATCAGTATGAAACCAAACTAGTTTACAGAAATGAAAAGTGCTTTGTATGACCAACCTAAGCAAGGTTGATCCGTATCCAAATCACCACAACGTTTACAATCTTCCTCATCACACAATTCCTTTTCACTGCAACAGCATTCAGAAATAATCATTTTCAGCCGATAGAGTGACAAATTAGCAGTTTTAAAAGTACACAAGGACAAGCTTAGAGGTGATAGATGTGCGAGAGTCAAACTTGAGCGGCTCAAGAAAGTCAAAGTTATAAAGGATCAAGATCCAACCTATCTAAAGTCTACTGCTTAATGAAAAATGTGAAAGCTAACATATTCTTCTAAACTATTAGCTTACCATAATCAAGTTCATTCCTTTAGGACAAGTCAATGAAAGAGTCAGGAACCAACCTACTTAAACTTGGACAGGTTAAGAAAAAACAGAATGTAAACTCAAGCATAAATTTGCTTGCTCAGTCAGTCAATTCATGGAACAATGAGCTATAAATAACTGTAAGTTGCAACATCAATGGCAAAAAGATTGGCGAGATATCCAAGGAGAATATTACCAACTCAATGCAAGAGTCATGAACCAACCTACTTAAACTTGGACAGGTTACGGAAAAACAGAATGTAAACTCAAGCATAAATTTGCTTGCTCAGTCAGTCAATTCATCGGACAATGAGCGATATATAACTGTAAGTAGCAACATCAATGGCAAAAAGATTGGCGAGATATCCAAGGAGAGTATTACTTGCAGAAGTGACAGCGAACGCCCACTTTCAATCGATTGGAACGCTGAGCCAAAGCTTCCGGTGAAAGGAAATCGAGAGTCTTTAACCCTCCCTCTTCAAAAAGACACAATCAATATACAGAGAAAGACACAGAAACATTTTCATATCGAAAATACACATTAAAAAAAAACACAAACTTTTCGGTGATGGTGCAGAGTTGCCTTTCAATCGATTGGAACGACGCAAAGGGGCCGAGAAGTAGTCCACTTTGTTATTTTTTCTCTTCTCTGATTGTGATTTAGTTCGAAGCTCTCCGATGATTTTTTGAACCCCAAGACTGGCCAATCTAGCCTGTAACAGTAACCCATGAAAATCAGCTACTGTTTGCAATTTAACATTGACTGAAAAGAGAGAGAAGAAAACCTGGTTTTCCATGATTTGAGTTTTTCGCAGTTCTTCATAGTCAGCTTTCATTCTTAGCCTTCTCATTGATGGGCTATGGCGATTTTCCCTCCTCTTTCTTCTATTTATGTTTTCAATGGCGATTTTCCCTCCTCTTTCTTCTCGTATACCCTGGATAAAGCCTGAGACTCTTTCTTTAAAATTGAAATGTCAGAACACGGATGTGGAGCTTTTCTTTAATTGTTGCGCTTAATTTTTTTTCATGCACGTAACATGTTCAAACCATCTCAAGACTCTTTCTCACATTTTATTCTCAATGTGTGTTTCAAATGTATTTGATCTCATTGTATCACATTCTGTTCTGCCACATTTGAAAATCACCATCAATACCTCGGTCTAGGTTCGAGATAATGCTTTGTTCCATATCCCTAGGTTATTTACAATTAGCCAATTAAAAATTTTCCGATGTACTAACATTGTATCTTTGATGCAGTTATCGATTCTCCCAAGAGCTCATAATTATCGCGAGTAAAGATATTAATGACGAGGGAGAGTTTTTATCATGCTACTAATACTTGCTGTGCTATTCTGCCCAAGCCTGTCTGAGAAAGAGTTATGGGGGAGTTGTTCAAGGAGACCCTGTGTAGTGTGTAGTTCAGGCATCTTTCAAAAAGGAAACTGAATATGAATCAGGCACACTAACCCTTGAACTTCCCTCCTATAGGTGGGTGCTTACTTCCTTCTCTTTGTCCATTTGGTGAATAAGGTCTGAAAGGACAACTCTTAATAAAATTAGATGCTCGACCTAGTGGTCATTTCTAATCTTGTTTAATTTAATATGATCATTTGACTTCAGCATTCTAACATTCATTGCCATATAACATGTTCAGCCTAGGCCCGTATATTTCATAATTGTTTCATTCGAAAGATAGACCAAGGGGATTAATGATACCATATTGGTTTCATCGCCCCCTAGTAGATCGAACAACAGATCTTTTCACTAATGGTTTCATTCTCCCATAGAGAGGATCCAAAGCTCGATAAAGAAAGATAGATTCACTATATAATTCTATCACATAAACCCCGGTAGAGCTTCTCCACTGCAAAAATTAAGTACACAAGTGTCAAAGGAACAAATTGTTTCTTATTCAAGGTAGTAAAACTGGACAATAGAGTTATTTAATTTTCATTAATCAAACCAATCTAAGAATGCGTATCACTCAATTCTAATCATGTGCTATAATTTCCGTCAATCAAACCAATATAAAAATGTATATCACTCAACTCTAATCACAAACTAAACAAACATGTCTTCCATGTTTAAGATGTATCTCATTTGTAATTTTATGATGCAAGAGGAAGAAGCAGATGAAGACAGAGGAGGAGGAGAAGAAGAAGCAGGTTATGGCGGATGTACAGCGCCAAGCCTGCTTTTGGACAAATTTCTAGAACTTGTTCTAGAAGCCTTCATTTAGCCTTTGTACCCTATATTGCTTTGGATAACAACAT
The DNA here is from genome assembly GCA_029948455.1 of Solanum rostratum. Lineage (NCBI taxonomy): Eukaryota > Viridiplantae > Streptophyta > Magnoliopsida > Solanales > Solanaceae > Solanum > Solanum rostratum. Next base: position 63,356,721 of record CM057054.1, on the reverse strand, counting down.
ACTCAATTATTTCCACAAGTCACGTCTTCATTTAGGCTTTAGATATAACCTCAAAAGAAAGGTGGGCACAATTTCAAAATGAGGATCCTTGACATAACAACCAGTGATTGGTTATAACATTCATTTTTACATTCTGAAGCTATTTCTACTACCTATCTAACTCTTAAAGTCCAACAAGAAGCTTACAACTAAAAGTAGTTTATCATCTACCCTTCACTGCTCCCTTAAGCTGATCCATTAACAGATGCGCCACTGATTTGTATCCCATATCTCTAGCTGTTTTGTCCAGCAAGGAAAGGAAAACGAAAACAACAAGACAAAAAGTTAGAGCAGTTCTCAGTGCACACACTATATGATAACAGATGTGAGCGAACAAAACCCCAAGTAAACTACCGTCAAACATACAAACCTCTGAATATGGCGATCCCAGTTGGAGCCATCTTTCGCTTCTTTAGGCACAATGAGCTAAAAAAGTAAGCACGCACAAGCAAGAAATCAATCCATGAACCAAGAAGAAAACCAAATGAAGTTATCAGTATCAAAAGAACTTGACGTATCAAAAAAGATTATCAGTATCTAAAGAACTAGACTTATGAAAAGAACTTATCAGTATCAAAAGAACTTGACTTATCAACCACCACATACCTATTACATATCCAATATGAATTGATGCCTTTTTCTTCAGTACAATGAGGACATACCCATTCTTTATTTGCTCTCACGTCCTCCATTTCTAGCACAATTTGCACAAAATTAGTACTAGTTGACATTAATAAGTGAGAAAGCAAAGACCAATTTCACAGAGTTTCCAATCATGGGCGCCAAACAGAATATAAAAGTAGTGTGTATAACATGGGCGACTTTCAGATCAAAACCATGTGATTTCATATTTCAGTATCTAAAATGCATAGCTATATTGTCTCACCTTCACCATATCGAACCTTGAGACAACCTCGGCAAAGAACACCATTGCTAGAATGACAAATTGAACAATCTGTCTTGCCTGTATACGAAATTTTGTATTCATCAGTCTGTTTACAGACTAGTAAGTACCACCAAACAATAAAGAACTTGTAAGACTAACCTAAGCAAGGTTGATCCATGTCTAAATCACCACATCGTTTACAGTCTTCTTCACCACACAATTTCTTTTGCCTGCATTAGCGTTCACAGATTATCATTTTCAACTTATCCTTGTGTGACACCTTAGCATTTTTGCGATACATAAGGACAAGCTAAGCTAGCACAGATGTAAAAGCGCAAAAGTCACACTTCCTAGCAAAAAGAAAACAAAGGAGCTGTCTTGGGGAAGTCCCTCAATTCACTGCACAGTGAGTGACCAGAGACTAGGATTTACAAAAGGATTTAGGCTATGTACCTAACATGGTAAGAATTCTTTACACTATCACTAAATACCTAACTTGTTTACCAGGTTATCAGCTCATGGTTATAGCGGTGACTTGACAGTAAGTGATCAAAAACTGGGAGTTACAACTTACAAAAGGATTTAAGCTATAAAACTAACACATCATAGATTGTTTACAGTATCAGTATATTTAACTAGTTATAGCAGATTACTTAATAATTTTAACGAGATTATCAGCTCATGATTATAACAGTGAGTTAAAACACATTTTAAATGAATGGCAAAGAAAACAAGCAAGAGGTATTCGAGAATGAGTGCAAAACCTGCAAAAGTGACAGCAAATACCCAAAATAGGGTCATATATAGATCCCCTGTCCTTGCTGGCGCAACGCCTAGCCAAAGCATCGGGTGTAAGGTGCAGCATTAAGCCATCTTTCACTCTCAACAGAGGTGCATTAGCTGGTCTCTTCTCAACATCCTCTCCTTCTTCAAAACGTCCCAATTTCCCTAAAAGCAACATAGAATTCTCATTTCAAAATCTACACACACACTCCGATATACAGGGGCAAGTAATAAAAAGGAGAAAAGAGACATAAATACAGACTTTTTGCAAGCGCAGTAGTTCGGCGTGAATTCTCAATCAAGCGAACCGAACGGCGCAATGTTGAATCGGGAGAGTTGCCTTTCAATCGATTAGATCTACGCAAAGGCATTGACAAGTAGTCAACTTTGTTACATTTTCTCTTCTCAGATTGTGGTTTAGAACTGATAGATCTAAGCTCTGCAACAGTTTTTTGAAGTCCGAGACTTTCCAAACGCGCCTGTAATCAAAGAGAAATTCAGCTATAGCAATTAACACTGACAGAAACATAGAAAGACTCAAATTGAGAGAGAAGAAGACCTTGTTTTCTAAGATTTGGGCGTTTCTGAGTTCTTCATAGTCAGATTTCACTCCAGATCTTCCCATTATGGAGCTTCAATGGCGATTTGCTTCGTCGTCGTCTTCTTCTTCTTCGAGATTGGAAGGTTTTCTAAGGGATGAGATTTTGAATTTGAAATGAGGAAGTCGACCGTTGATTTAAAGACATAATGACCTAATTAAATTGCCGTAATGTGATTTAATGGAGTTTTGGGCCCCTAAAATAAGGGACTAATTTCATTTTGTTGGTTTAAAATTATCCAAATATAGGGATAATCACAGGCAAGGTCATTTGGCCAAAATAATCATAAAAAATTAGTCATTCGTTGTATAGTCAATGTTTATTTCATATATAATCAAGCTATATTCAAATTTTAAGTGTATCGTAATGTATATTTAGTGTATATTGCATGTATAAGTAATATACATTGTATAGTCAATGTATGCTTTTTATGACTTTTGGCAAGTTATATTGTATAATCAAGTATAATTTCTATTAATTTTAACTTTTTTATGTAAATTTATTATAAATTAACTAGTTTTTTTGTATATATTTGAAACTATCCGTTAAATATAGCCTGAGCATTTTTAATTTCTTAACAATTTATGTGAGTGTCACGTGGGTTTAACAACATTATTTTTAACCGAGTTATGTTAAGAAGACTAAAAGTGCTCCACTTTACTAAAGCTAATGGACTAAAAATACTCAGGTTATATTTGAAGGATCAAAATGAACGTACGTCCACAAATAAGGTAATTTCAATCTAAAAACTCTAATTCAATGGCTAGTTTGAACTTGTGACTCTTTAAAGTTTAATAAAGGAAAAATGTCCATATAATATATATAATTTGATTATTTTTTTATTCCAAAAATTCAAATTATCTAAAATTTAGCTTATTGCATGACAGACTGTCCAAATGAAAAAAATTATTTTCATTCTCTATATAAAGACATATATCATATACATATATATAATATACGATTTACAATAAATATATCTTTTTTTAACTTTTTTTGACACACCACAATATTCAACGACAAACACAAAATTAATATAATCCCACGTATGAGGGCCCAAAACAATATTGAAAATACAAAATAAAATATTCCACATTAGTCCAAACAATGATCCCAAAAATAAATTTAAATACTCAACAAAAAAATAAAAAATTGAACAAACAAACCCAAAAAACAATAAAACAAATTATTAGAGAAGATCATTTTCGATATATGAAATTTTCTTTTATTGTTATAACAGCTTGAGAGTAGTGTCCCCTCTCTTGTATTTGGGGGAGTTGGCAACTGCTCCTCTCTTCAAAACATACTTTATTCTTTTTTCATTAAAACAAATACAACTGCAAATCAAGGATAAGCCAGAATAACATGTTCAATAACAGGAATTTGCACAATCGAATGCTTATTGAATCCAGCTGCGGTCAGAATATGAACCCATTCTTTTTCAGTTCTCTCTTTTCCATTAGTTGTGTGAGCCATCATTATAACATCTAACATGTAACCAACATCCTTGAGGCTTTTTCCTTTACCTGTTTTTTCATCAAGAACTGCCTCCACAATTATCACTTTTCCTGTGTCCTTTGGAATAGTCTCTAAGCAATTTTTCAAGATTTGAATGCATTCCTCATCACCCCAGTCATGTAAGACCGACTATTTTTCACCAAGAAAATTAAATTGAAATAAAAAATGTACATTAATTAAAGAAAAATTAACATAATAAACGCACATTCAAAAAAATTTAGTTAGTTTGATCCGCATAAAAGGTGACCAACTTAATTATGACTGTCGTTGGGTTAACTCATGAAATACATTTGTAGATATTAAAATTTTAATAAGATGTGTTTGATTCCAATAAAGTATTATATTCCCTTAAAAGACATCTGGAATATCCCATAAGCTTTGGAGATATTAATAAAGATCATATCAAGATGTGATCGAACTCTTCTGGATAAAATTAAGGAACTGACAGATTTAATATATGCATCTTGAATATCCTTTGCACAGAGATTCTTCTTGATAATCAAATACTTCATGAAGATCCACAAATTCTTCTTCATAATCAAGTAGTTTAAGAAGACCACAATTTCTTCAATGGAGATCTAGTACAAACGGTTCTCGAATCACAAAGTAAAAACAGATTTGTACCCGCATTATCTTATCAATAAAATTATTTTACTTTATATTTTATTTGAGATTACAATTTATTTTATATCACTTTAAAATTTGTCGCAAACAACATCAACAAATCGAAATATGTTTATAAGTTAATTTTATCAACTTATAATATATTTTACTCACGCAATGGATGGATGTAAGATAAATTGTTTCATTAAGTTAGCCTACTTACCATGAGGAAAGCAGCCTGAGCTTTGGGAACAGAATCAAACATGTCCCCTTCAACATGTACAACACCATGACAAGGAGGAGCAACAGACACAACATGAGGGAGATCAAAGTTAATCCCATTCATCCAAGGGAATGCCTTCACCAACATGCCAAGAGTTGTTCCATTACCACCCCCAACATCCACCAATGACTCTATCCCTTTGAATATCTCCCCACAAGTATCGATAATCGCGCGCATTGTCACCCGCGCATGGCACGCCAATGCGTCGTTGATCAGCTTGCTATGCTCCGGATTCGTTTTCGCATACTCCCACAAGTCCTTTCCATGAGCCGCACTAAATGCTCCACTATTTTCTGTCCAGATATAATAAACCTAGTTAAATAATTAAAATTAAGTGTATCTAAAACAATTTAATCTTTTAGAACATGATTCATGTAACTCAGACAGATTATTTAATTAATTGTTATTTCTAATCAATATTTTAAAAATTAAGAATGTATCTATTCAAATTATTTAATGATTCAATCCGCTAAAAATATAATATGAACTCAATTATTTAATTTTTCTCCATCAAACAATATTTCATGATTATACCACTTTCTAGGAATGATACCAAACAGTTGAGCACGTCAGGAGAACTCCAAAACCTGCGGTCTCTTAGACCTATCAAATTCTTTTTGTTAACTTTGATTTTTAGATGAAAAATTAGTTAATTCGAAAAAAATAAATAATTGTGTCTATATTATATTTTTAAGAAAAATTATTAAATGACTTAAATGGATATATTTTTAAACAAAATATTAATAAGAAATAAAAATTAATTAAATAGATTGAGCGACTATAAGAATAAAATACTGATAGTTGAGTGACTTTTGAGTTAAAAATCAAAGTTGAGTTACTTTCTAAGAAAAGAACTCATAATTGAATGACTTTGGAGTTAAAAATAAAAATTGAGTGACTTTCTGTGAAAGAAATTTATAATTGAGTGACCATCTGTGATATTAACTCTTTGTTATTAGACCCAAACAAACTTTAGTCAAATTAAATTTTAATTTAGCCAATTTGACTTTGAACATGATATTTCAATACCGTTTGACAAAACGCGGGCACTGAGGTAGTGCCACGGGGCAAGCATAACTGGGCTACTTTCAAGTAAGATAAGAGCAGCCATGCTATTTTCTCCATCTCTTTTCAGCAGGCGAGAAACAGGTGTTTGTACATAACCCATTTCGCCATTTCCAGTTGACACCAATTTGAATATTCCCCTGTTAATTAAGAACCTGAGGATCCGATGCAGGGAAGCAGCAGAGCAGCCTAATGCAGAGGACAATTGGTTTAAGGGAACAGGTTCTTGATGGCTTTCCAAGAAATCAGGAATCCCCAATTCAATTGCACATTTGGCGACAGCCATTTCAGTGAAACCAGATATGCACTTCCATATATCCAACTGAACTTGAGACTCTTCTTCCTCTCCTTCATGGATGAACCTTGCAACTCCATTTGTTTCTTTCGCCATATAACAATTTTGCTATGATAAAGCTACTGAAAAGATAAGATACTAATTAAGCGATTCAGCTATTTATAGAATGACACTTTCCTCGAGCCAAAAGTTGTAATAGTAAGTAGCAAGGTGCATGTCCCCAACAGTTTAAGTTTAATTATTGATGGCATAATACAGTGTGTCATGTAACTTGGATTCACGTTATATTTATGTTATTCATTTTAAGTGTGTACAAACACGAATATGCACTAAATTTATATAAAATTTTAATAAATAAACACATTTATCCTACGTGGCATAATATATGTATGGTACAAATGGTCATATAGAATTCACACATATGTATTTGTCTACTTATTTAATTTTGTATAAGTTTAAGTACTTTTTTATACATGCCCAAAGTGAAAGGCATATAATATCAACTAAAACCAAATTAAAAAGTATATTTATATGTTATATCAATTTTGATTTATAACTTTAATTTCTGCTCATCGACAGAGAATGATTATTTTTAGCCTTAAGATAAATTTTTTGACATGCAAAAATAACAAGCAAACAAACTTCTAAAACCGGTAAAATTTTCGATCTATAAACAAATAACTGATCTGGTCCTTGTTTACTTTTCTTAACAGATATATACGTTTTACGGCGGACGATTTGAAGGAAATCACTGACTCAATTCCTGTTAGTGAAGTCCGTGGAGAAAGACAGCGTGAAGTCATATCCAAGTACGATTATTAGTTCGCTAATACACCATTAAATAACTAAATCCCCAATTATGTGTTTTGATTACTGAGATGATCATCCTCTGATTGTGTGACCCTGTCACTTTAATTGGTTTCAAGCCATCTTTTACCAGGACATGGATATTCCTAAGGTTCCACAAGCAGATTATGCTATAATGTCATGGAACTTCTCCTTTCATCATTTAAGTAATATTAATTAATAGTTTTGTTGTTGTTTTTCCGACCAGTGTTATTAAATATTATTCTACCATCATCTTATTTCTTACTTTTGTTTTTTTACTTTGGTTATCCGGTCCTTACTATATTGGCTGTTAATATTTTCCTTTCTAGGTAAATTATTCGTGCTTCGCGCGGGAGTAAGCTATTTCAATGAGGTCACATTTTATTGAATTCATAGTGTAGTTGTTAAAGATACAAACTTATCATTTTGGTTAATTGATGTCTACGGATATACGTCTGTGAAAATATTACCATTAAAGCTATTAAATATTATTCTGTCATCATCTTATTTCTTATTTGCAGTGACATTATAAAGATTTCAAGCAGACACGAGCAGCCACGGGCGTGCAAAATTCACAACGACAAAATTCAGGAAAGCAGTAACCACAAAATATACCGTTCAAAAAATAGCAAATCCCTAAAAATTTTCCTCAAATACAGCAGGTTAAATTTTGAAGAAATAAGAAAGCAATACAGCGAAACATATTATCAAACACCTTGCATGCGAAATTCAGTTCTAAAGATTTGAGGCGTTGCAGCATCCAAAAAATACCAAAGCTGTAGAATTTCGAAGAAATAAAAAAGCAGGAAGAATTTCAACTTACTTAAAATGGCGGAAATCCTTTAAGTTGAAGTGCCTGAAATCGTTGAACCCAATTTTTTCTCAGGAACAGTCAAAGCAGAGTAACTCAGGGAGCTGGGAAAGAAGAAGAAAAACCAAGCAATTACAAAAATGCAACTCCAAATTCTAACTCAGGGAGCTGGGAAAGAAGAAGGAAAACCAAGCAATTAAAAAAATGCAACTCCAAATTCTAACCCAAAATATGACGTGAACACAAAAATAAGGCAAAACAAAGAAAGAGAGAAAGGGATTAAAGGAATTAACCTTTCAGATTGCAATGCAGGAGCAAAATATGGAGAAAGTTGCTTAAAACCAAAAACAAAGGTGAACATGCACAGGGGCACGTGTAAAGGAAAAGTTTCAGCAATATTGAAGTGGCAGCCGCTTAGAAATATATAAGAATAGATATTTACCTAATTACCCTTGGTAGTACCAAGGTCTCACTTATTAATAGTAGAAATATATATATATATACCTTTATTGTTACACAAATAATTCATAAATAGATTCTTTTTGATTGATGGAAGTGAGACAATTGATTATAATTTTACTTTGTTTTATTTTTTAATCAGAATAAACAGAAACACTGAGAAAATATTTGATTCTTCACGCAAAATTTAATGGTACATGTAATCCTTCTTACAGATAATTACTTTGATCATTACATAGAATAACTTTTCAAATGCAAAGAATAAATAGCAATTTGGTCGCTTAGCATTATTATTGCAAATAATAAAGAATCTTGAAATTTTGAGAGAGTCATTTTTAATTCAGTTCCATATTCGAGCTCAAACACGAAATTTTTGGTGAAAATATATTTTACTTTTCTTTTTTATATAAATAATACTCTTCTCCATTCAATTTTACTTGTCACTATTTCACTTATCGAGATCAAACTATATGAACTTTGACCAACATTTTAAGATAGTATTTTTTCATCATATTGATATGATAAAGATTGCAACATATAACATTTTTCGTATAGTTTTCAACCATCTAAATTTTATATTTCAAATATTAAATTTAACTTCAAAGTTTAGTCAAATTGACCTTAAAGAACGAATCAGTGATAAGTAAAAGTGAACAGAAGAAATAGAATATCTAATATAATTTCGTAAGTGAAGTCTAAATATGCATTTCGACTATCTTTATAAGTAATATAATGTATAGTACTTTATAAAGACAAGGCAAGTGAAATTAGTTTTAAAAAAATAATTTTTTTTAATAGAATATATGTCCACTTGATTTTAACATGTCACATACCCACAAGTGGATAGTAATGTGAATTCAGAAAAAAACATAAGAAATGAAGATAAGTCTTTATTACCAAACTCACCAAATTTGTTGTATAGTTAGGCTGGTGATATACAACTTATTAAAAAATTCTGTAATTTAATAATTTGTAAATCTCTTAAAAAATCTTGGGTCTTCTTTAAACTATTATTAATGCCAACTGCAATCAGATTGATCATGCCGGCAATAATATATCCCGCGGAGGTGGAGTCGAAATTATAACTTTGTTGGTTTTAAAGTTTAGAATAACGAATTTAAGTGCTAATACTTGAGTTGGTTACGTCACTAATTTCAATATTGAATGGATTTTTCTCGATAAAACTTCAGATATTTCAACAACGATATATTCAGTAAAATTTTACAGTGTTCGGCCTTCAATTTCTCTACAAATTCAATTCCAAAATTTATGCTATAATAATCCTATATTATGTAACAAAGGGCGCCTAAACCTTTTGACTAGGGTGTTAAACGGCAAGTTGAGTTGAAATTGGAAATGTTAAAATGGGTTTGAAATAGAATCTGGATTGGATTATGACCCGCCTAAATTTACTCTGAATTCAAATGGCCTAAAATTCGAGTTAGGTCATAACGTGCCCAATTTGATCCGATCAATGTCAATAATTTTAACATATTATTATTTACTTTTTATAACCATAATTTGAATTTCAACTCAAGAAAATAAAAATAAAAAGTTAGAAAATAGATAGATAAATCATAGAAAATATAAAACAAATAGAAAGCATGCAATACATCAATGCAAGTAAAGAGTCTTAGAACGAGTTGAAATTGAAGATTCTTCCAAAATAGGTTAAGGCTTGAATGACTTAAGATTGAATCCAGTTCAAATTATCTCGAGCCCAACCCATAAAATTTTGGATTAATTGGCAGAGCTATTTATATTTGCGCTCATTTTACACGTAGTTTTCACGTTTCTATTTTTGTTATGATATTTGATTTCATGTGAAAAGTATAATAAATTAACATATGAAAAGGACTATTTGTGTCCAAGTACGTGAATTCACAAAAACACTAGAAAAACAAGGTAAAGGATGTATCTTGGATCAAATTGGTTAGAAATTTTGTCACTATCACACCACAAAACTATAGATAAAATAGAAAGAAACTTCACCAATTCTTGTTGTCTTGTTTATAGTGTTGTCACTATAAAAGAAATTAAACAACATCGAAAAATATAATAACGTCTTGAAACTTAAATCGAATTGGTATCTCAAAAGATCGCTGAGGTTTAGCTGTCAATGAAGGGAGCAGTTTTTTAAGAGATTTTTGGTGCATGATGTGTATGGCTTCCTCGTGAAGTCCCAACAAACATGTCCACAACATCATTAAATAAAATCATATGATTCTCAAAGACACTCCACGACTCATGGATGCTTCCAACAAAATAATTCTAAACCATGTTTCTTTCTTTCATGGCAACTTCCATGTATGTTATGTTAGTAATACATATCAAATACAGTCAACTGGAATTGGCTTAATTATTTTTCTATCCTGTCGGCAATGATATGTTGAAATGGTCTCTTTCTAGAGTTTAAAAATAAAACTATGTATGGTTGGTAGAAGAGTTCCTCACCTATCCATCCCAACAGTAATAAATTTGTCCAGAAACTCAGACAAGTCAAGAACTTCATATCCATTACTTTATAGTTCAATCATTGAATGAACAGGGTTATGCCAACAACAAAAGACAATCATTTTGGGTTCAATTTTGGTGTACTTTTACATAGAATCAAGTGATCATGTACATTTTTTCAACTAAGTAAGAACAAAAAAGAATTAAAGAATGAAGTTAGAAACTTTTGCAATTAACCTCTAAATCTCCCTATCCTGACAGATCTCTCTATCTAGCATATAACCTATATCTGGAGTTTGAGAAAGACGTAATACATAGATAGATACTCAAACTTGGCCTCGACTGACAACTAAACACTTCAACGAGGATACACATCTAGACACCTCAACTCGTCTTCACCTCTAGGATTCATGTGTCATGTCCGCGTGATGACACAGTGGGGATGAGTTGAGGTGTCTACATGTGCATCCCGCAAATTGAAGTGTTTAGTTGTCAATTAAAGCCAAGTTTGTGTTGTGTGCCTACTCTATGTACTATGCGCCTTTGAGAAACTAGATTAGTTTCTCTTAGGATCATCTGAAACAAGGTTGATCCAAACTCCTTATCTGGTTAAAGTGACAATATAGAGAATTCTATCAGGCAGGATTTGAAAGATTTTTTCACTGGTACATATAACTGCTGCCTGTAACTGCATCCTTAGATGATTCTCCTTTCTTTGCAGATTGAGGGGAATAATGCCAAGTCCTGCATTTTTAGAGTCATCAAAATTTCTGTTGACAGCGTTCCAAGATTCTTTCTTTCTCCTTTACATTATGCTGATTCTTGGCTCCCACCTCGTCGAGGCGTCCCTTGTTCCTCATTCTTGGTTCTCAGAAGTCTTGAGATTTCTTCCCATCATTTGTTTGCTAGCTGAAAGCAGCAATGCTAATTCTTCCCAATTTTTCATTGAACATCTTCTGGGATTTGGTGCTCATTGTTGCTTCTTCACTGAACATTGAGTTTGCTACATTACTAATTTCATCGAAAAAGGGCTTTCGCCTTGCTTCTTCATTGAACATGAGCTTACCTAGAGAAGGCTTAGCTACAAGGCTAATTCTCAGCTCCTCCTCACAGGTCAAGTCATTAGCTTCAATGCTGATTATTGGTTCTTCATAAAACATTGTGTTAGAATTAGATACAGCAACAACTGTCTGTTCATAGGACAATTCATCGAAAGGGCATGTTTGAGGCTCGTCGCCTTTATTTCTCTTTGTGAGCCTTGAAGCAAAGACATCTAAAGCTTCCTTCATCCAGGAATGCCAACATACTTCCCTTGCTTCACTAAATTTCAACTGCAAGATGGAATCAAATACAACATCAGGATACACCATCCTACTAACAAATTACACAAATCAAATCAACTCAAGATCATGATAGCTTTAGTAGGCAGATTCACAACTTACCCATAGACGTTTTCGGACAGTTTTCTCAGGCCAATCATCAAGTTCTTCTGTGACAAGCAAAGGAAACATATGCCCCTCATGAAATGTCCCTTGACTTTTGCTCTTAAAACTCCAAGTACCTAAATACTCCTGAACCTCAACATCACCAATCACACCAGATTCCTCAAAGGTCTCTCTTAAAGCTGCATCTTCTAATGCCTCATCAGTTTCCCAACCACCCTGTAATTTAATTTCAAAACAAAAAATGTCAAATCCAAGAATGATTAAGAAGATCATCCAAGCCAAATAAAACAGACAAATTGGATTAAAATTGTACCTTAGGGAACATCCATCTTGGACTCTTCTGTGAGCTGATCAATAGAAATTCCAAATCATCGATTTGTGTCCCCTGAACTGTAGATGATTGGTTGGTTTTTCTATATCTGTACGGGATGCATCTGCACCATTGGCAAAAATTGACAGAAAAAAAAAATCAGATTACAAAGAAATCCAACATACCCAGAAATGGATTTCAAAATTAAACACAACCCCACATAAAAAGATTTCAACTTTCTTGAAATTCAACCAAAAAATCATAAGAATACACACCCAACAACTTGACGACATCCATCATTATATCTCTGCAAGTCTCTTCCGGTTCTTGATATCATAGATAAGGTCTTCGTCATTGCCATATCGAAATAACTCCAAAAGAAAAAAACAAAAATACCCTTTTCTCTGTTCTTCCCAAAGAAGAAAACCCTCCAAAACAAGGAGATATATATATATGAATAAATATAGAACTGCAAAGTAATCTGTATTTAGTCTATCAAACAGGGAAAGATCAGATATTTCTGAGATAAGATCATGAAAGAAGCTAAAAATACAGTTTTTTTTTTCTAATTTGTGTAGATAACAAAATGGGAAGCTCTGCTAAAACTGTGTGTGTCCACTCCTTTTAATAGAGAATGAGAAGATAGATAGTGATTTATAGAATTTTCTTGAGAGGGGGCCAATTGGGGAAAAGTTGGCAAATTGAGCGTGGGTCAATCATTATTTTATGTGCTTTGTAATTTTCTGAGAAGGCCGTGTTTTTTTTATATTACGGGTCGTTTGGTGGGTGGAATGGAATAAATATTTATTTTATTTTAAAAAATAATTTATTCTCTTCAGGTCATGTCATGTAAGTTGATATTCTTTTTTGGGATGGACCTAAAAAATAAAAAGTGATAGGAGAATTTTTGGTGGAGCGGTGAAATGTGTAGAGATCGAAAAGAACATCAACGACGAAAAGACCCTGCTGGGTCGATACTGACACTGAGAGACGAAAGCTAGGGGAGCAAATGGGATTAGATACCCCAGTAGTCAAAGCCGTAAACGATAGATACTAGGTGTTGTACGTACCAACTCGTGCATAATAAAATAATAGTATAAATATATTCGGTAAAATGTTATTAATGGTATTTGAGAGTGATAAAGTGTACATAAATTTTATCAAGAAAGCTATGCATAGCCTACAAGATAAGAACAATAATAACAATACAATGATACGATAATCGAAAGACATAAAAAATCGTATATATATATGTATATTAAAAACAAGAAATACAAGAATACAATTAGTAGCAATAAGTCTAAACCTTCAAAAAGTATGACAACACTTCATTGTCTACTACTTCCTATATCCATCTTTACTTTCCCACTATATTAAAAATAGATATCCAACAACACTTGTTCACTTTATGAAATTAAGAGATAATTTTACTTACACTTATTTCTTATTTTACCCTTATCATTAATTATAGTCGTTTGCCTATTATATTTTTCAAGATATTGTATTTATTATATTCAAAAGGAGATTTGGTAAAATTACCGTTATACATTTACTGCTTCTTAATTGTTGTGTGAGTAAATAGTGAACAACTATTTATGAAAGTAGAAAGTAACATTATGCCTTAAAATGTGACCTACTGACTTTCATGTATAAAATTATATCCTCATAATACTACTTATCACCAATATATGTGATAAAATAATTTTTTAAAATACCGCAAAATCATTATTTTTATCTCACCGATCAAACATCACCTTTTAAGAAATAAAATTATTATTATTAGGTTTGTTGTTGGGTGAAGCCTATAAGTAGGTCCCCACGTAAATGTATAAAACAAGTAGGTATTGTTGTTCCGCGTTACGAGTCGCTTTCGCAAGTGTTGTAATCTAATCTAAAGCGGAGGGTCTCATCACTCGGTTTTTGTGACCAGCAATAGTAATGACTCCGGTTCAACTTCCGCCCCAAACTCGGCCTATACACGCTTACGACTCGAACCACGATGCTTCCTTCCAACTATCTTTTACTCACACCGGTTCACATAAATTCATAGTAAAAATTTGTAGGATTATTTTATTTAATCTTATTGAATTCATGTAGGGAAAAAACTTTAGAAAAGAAAGTATTGATGGGAGCAACAAGACTGATATTTGTATTAGGTAACTTTAGTAACAATATTTAAAAATTCGATCTTGTCAAATTCATTATTTCAATAAAAAATTAACTGAAGTTAGAATTTGGATATGTCGTACTAAATATCAAGCAAAAATATTTGATATTTGACCGTCATGAGATCACACTTCAAATGAAAATATATGAAGACATATACAAATTTTCAACTTTAGTCGTATATGTATCAAAATTGGAAAACATGCAAAAATCATTAATGTTTGAAAAATCATTTAAAAGTAATCTTTTTTATGCCAAAATACCGTAACGATTTCATAGATTTGGAATTTAAAAGATGGCTACTTTTCAATGAGTTTTAAATTTGTGGAATTACCCAATATCAAATTTACTAATTCAATTTATTAATGATATTGTCCCTTTTCTAATCGTAAGCTTACCAATCTATAAAATGTATCATTTGAATTTAAAGATTTGTTATACGCTCAATATATCTCTAGTATTTTATAAAGATGTTCACATGAACACCCTACGTCGGCAAACTTTTTTGAATATATAGGTTAAATATAGATATTTTGACATATACCAATTATTGATCACTCTTGATACAAAAATCACTTACTCATGTTCTAAAAGTATGAACACCCTCAATAAAAATGCCAACTACATCACTGTTCACAATGGATGTATTATTTTGGTCACTTGGGTAGCAATCAAAATTATTCATTTTCTATGTCTAAATCATAATTGGATTTAGTACTTGTCGCAGCTCCAGTCCTATGAAAAGTGCTAAAAACCATGGCACTGTCCATGTTCCCCCTTTCACTTATGTTGTTTTATTACAATTTAAGGCAGTTGAGACACTTTCCAAAATTGGCATGTGAAAACTACTATATGTAGTGTGAATGAGAGAAGAGTGAAATTAGCATGTTATTATCAACATGAAATATTTCTAAACACTAGAAAATGAATGAATAAAGAAGTAGATCTTGTTTTCTTTTAATTACGAATATTTGATTTTGTTGACTGACTAATTATATAGAGAGAGGTTACGATACAAATATATTATGATGTGAATAATAATAAAATAATAACACTGTTTATTTCATACTTCCTTCAATCTAATTTATATGATATCGTTTGATTTGACACTGTGTTTAAGGAAAAATGAAAATTTTGTAAAACTTATCGTCTAAAATAATTCTTAAATATTTATGTGATTGTTAATTATTAAGGGTAGAATTTTAAAGTTGAATTATTTCTAATTATAGAAACGTGACCTTTTTTTTAAGACGGATTAAAAAAAAAGTGATCACATAAAATGAGATAATTATATATATATAACACATGGGATATTTGTTTTGGTAGATCACCTAATTTCAGAATTGTGTTTTCAATACTATTATCATAATAATACTTATATACATGTATATTCAATCCGGACCATTCTTCCGTCATAAAATATTTATTTAGGATAATTTTAAAAACTTTCCTTCAAATTTAGCTTTGTAATATGATTCTCTTCTTCTGATTTTTATGATGTATGACCAACACATTAGCCAGTTAGCCCTCATTATCGAGAAAGAACTTATGTCTTTTTCTTATTTAAATACAAAAAAAGAAAAAGAAGTAATCGTATGTCTCACCCGATATATATATCGAATAATTATGTCCATCTCTCGATTTAGGCGTATGAAATGAAATCACCTAGCCCTTTCCATTCTATAGAATTCAAACCCGGTCTCCAATGGTCTTTATTTCAACCACCAAACATGCCCTTAGGTGCGGAAGAATTTTCCTCTCGTATGGCTTTTTACTGATTTCTTTTTTGTCGTTGTTCATATTTTGCTTTTAGACTTTTAACTACCAAATAATCTATAACGCAACTAGTAGTTAGTAAAAGGTAACAACAGCCTTTTAATTTTGGAACAGTAGAAACTAATATATGCAATTTGAAAAAGATCTTCAACTCTTTACATTACACAAGTCACAAATTTACCTTGTTGACAAATTTGTATATGTAAAACATTGATGAAAGTCAAAGAGGAAGAAAAACAGTACACGTTTGGCACACACAAAGACAAGATTTGTTTTATTGCATGCAAATTGTGAGGACGACCATGTCTAAAACAAGCAATAACGTATAGCATGGTGGACATAGAAGACGGAATCAAGATTTGATGTTTATAAATTTTATTTTATTTTTCATAACAATTTATAATTCAATATATTTAATACCATAGCTCCGCCCCTACCCTAACAAACAAGAACATGATGATGCGAAATTAAAATGACAGGACCACGTGTATTGCAAATCTTAAAAGGCGTTTATTTGTGGACCTATTATTTAAAAGCAACTTGTCTTATACCTGTTCTAATCCTTACCAAAATAAGTGGTGCTCAAGGATGTGCCCGGTCGGAAGGAATAAAATTTTTATAAAATAAATAGATTTTATAATTAACACGAAATATTATCTCAAAAATATTTATATATAATTTAAAATTAAGATTTTTGAGATATTTCATGAGCTTGGAGGTGAGCACATGATGTGTCATTTTTGCTCTCATATCAATCCTGTATGAATCAATGCTCACCTTTGGATTCGTTAAAATCAATAATAAATGCTATCACATGGAATTATTGATGATGTTAACCACTGCTTTTACTTTCCCATAGAATTTTTCTTTCGAAAAAGTATTCCTCGAATTTCTTTTTGACTTTTTCTAATTGTATATGTCATACTTTCTCGAAAATGCTTTTATTGGTTTTTCATTTATATCTATGTTGAAATTTGATTAATTTGAATTCGCATAATATAAGATTAAAATTGAGAGAAAATACTCCTTATTTGTTTTTTTTATATTTATAACTCGAATTCGAGATCTCTAATCAAGAGAGAGTAACCTCGCTCACTATGATTTAGGAGTAAATTGTGAATGAAATCAAACTGAAAATCACAACAAGACACAAACTAAGTCAATCCGGGAAAAAAAATTGACTAGTGATTTGATTTCATTTGATTTGATGTGGAAAAAAATTCGATTATACTTGGATTGGATTAGTTTGGTTTCAACTTTAAATAAGTTAACCTCACACGAAACCAACGCGACCTTATATATATAATTTTTAAAAGAAATTTTTACACAAATAACAACTTTCACCCCCAAAATTACACTTTAAAATTTATTTATCAAAATACCAAAAAAAACACACTCTTTTTCATTTTCCAACACTATTATATCATACCACACACCACAATAATCACACTCAAAACACTCTCTCTCCTAAATTTGTAAATAAAGTTGGTATTTTATATGGTATTTTTCAATGATTCGGTAGGGGCATGTAATTTTTATCCAAAAACTTGGTATTTTTGAAAACTCCCCTTTTTAAAATTTATTTATAAGTAAAAGTATTTACGTTAATATAATTTATATTTTTTATAGTTTTTTTTTTAAATCTTTTAGCATATTATTTTAAATTTAACTTAGAAATTTGAATGGAAAGTTATAGTCTATATATATATATATATATATTTTACTGACACTAAAGCTTAAATAAAAAATTAAATAAATACTAATGCTCAATACTAAGAATGACTATAATGTTAAATATTTATTCTTTAGTTTTTCATTAATTTAGACAATTAAGATACATAATATAATTTTAATTTTTCTTTAATGTTTAGTCATGCAATTAATACTTATTTAAATTTATTTTAGTATGATTTAGTACCTTAAAATTGTGATCTTTTTCATTATAATTTATTTATTTTATGTGATTTCATTATTATTTTTAATAAATATTTTAGTATCATCACTCATATCATATTTTATGTTATTTAAAAAAATGCCCTATATAATTATATTTTAATAGGACTAAAAATATATTTAAAATACAAGTTAATTATATATTTATATTTTATCAATAAATCCAAAAATCCAAGATTGAAAAACTTGAGCTTATAATTTGATTTTATTTATAAATTGAAAAAATAATCATAAATAATTTAATTTAATATTTAAATAATCTAAATCAATCCAACTCATATGCATCCATACACTCCATTCTCAAAATGTAGTGAGAGAAAGGAAAGTGCACCCAATCAATTAAATGTTGACCTCGTCATTTTCTTCAGCCCATATTATTTTAGAGGACCTAAGTCAACAAATAGCCCATTGTTTAAAATCATCTGCCCCAATTATGGTGTTTTTTGTCTTTCTAGAACAAACGACTAGTAAGAGCCCAAGCATAATTATAAATTTACAGTTCATCCCCCCCTTTTGTCTTATTGAGGAATTAGCCTAGAAATACTGCGCCGTCTGAGTATTTTGGGTGCTTGAGGAATTCAGTATTCTGGACCTTCTATTTTGGTCTACTACTAGAGATTGTTGAAAACTTGAATAGTTACATTTGTTTTGATCAAACTAAATTTAAAAAAACGAGAACTGAAAAAAAATCAACAAAGTGTCTGCATTCACACGCCATTGTTGTACACTTACCGACCATTTAGTATGCAGAATGAGATAGATATAAAAAATTTATCAAAATAGCTAATTCACCTTTCATATCAAATAGCTAATTATAAATAGTGGAATAAAACAATATCAAAATTCATTAATATTCAGAATCGAATGTAAAATAAAATAATTTTGTTCGATATTTAATTAAGATATTGTTATCTATATTTTAACTAAGGTCTCGAAATAGAGCTTGAGTATGAAGTCAAATATTTTATTTCTCAATGTGAAACTTTCGATGTGAATCCAAATTAATCGAATTTTAATGCGAATTCCAGCTATCGAATAAAAAATTGAGGAAAAATAAATTGTTATCTATCCACCAACCACAAGCAAAATTGAAAAGGACTTGTCCACAGGCCACAGCAAACCCAACGGCATAAAACTTCTCAATCTATCTAGAGCCACATCACCAGCCAAAATACACGTAAATCTTATCGAAAATTCAGAATTACAAATCATGTAAAAAGTAGATTACGTTTTTCAAATATTTTATTTTGACCTTGTAAGTTCTTTTCCACGTTCCCACCTGAAGTCCACCATACATGCATTTAACTTGAAGATGAGAAGGGGATCGTCATCCAATCCAAAAGATTAGGATGCCTTTCATCAAATAAAACAAAATTTACTTAGGCTCGTTTGGTAGCCAAAAAGTATAAAAATAATGTCGAATAAGTGGGCGTTTGGACTTGCCTTTTTTTTTTAAAAAAAAAAAACTTTTTAAGCACTTTTTAAGTTTTAGAAGTGTTTAGATAACAAAAAAAAAAATGTTTAAAAATACGTTTTAGAAGTACCCAAAAAAGCCAAAAGTAAGGATCCTCAACTTATGACTTTTGGCTTTTAACCTACGAGCCACTTAAAAAAAGCCGTTTCAAACACCCCCTAAGTTGCATTTTTAATGTTGTATGTGTAGTGGTAATACTAGTTATGATGATATTAATTATGTTGAAATTATTTTTTATGTACAGTTTCATTTGGTGTTATATAGATAACATGCCTTGTATAATTTTTATAAAAAGAATGATGGAATACCTTATTTTGAAGTTATATCTTTTAATCATGCTAATACATGCATTAAAAACACCTGCATTGCTAATATGATTTTTCATGTTTTAACTATAACATATTGACAATACATAAAAATAATGAACGTGTTATAAACATATTTGTAGTATAATGAATGTTTATTATGTAGATTCCTTTAAGGG
Source organism: Solanum rostratum (assembly GCA_029948455.1). NCBI lineage: Eukaryota > Viridiplantae > Streptophyta > Magnoliopsida > Solanales > Solanaceae > Solanum > Solanum rostratum. Next base: position 63,336,493 of record CM057054.1, on the reverse strand, counting down.
TTAGGAATCCTACTGGGAGACCCAGTCAATTTCCTACTTGGAGACCAAGTCAGTTTTTTCCTATAAATACAAGAGTTTCCTTCGTTGTAATACACATCTAAATACACTTGAATATTATTCGAGAGGAATAAGAAATTTTCTCTCTTCTCCCTCTACCTTATTCTTTATATTATTTTATACTTTCATAACAAAACCCATTGTTTTTTTTCTTATGCATCCCCCAAACGATCCGTTAATGTTTTTTTGAAAAAATAAACTCTTAGAGCATGTTTGGTAGGATGTATCGATCAAAATAATCCTTGGATTAAAATTTAGTCCACACAATACAATGTTTGGTTGCTCAAATACATCTAATACATGGATAACTTAATCTACCATATGTGGTCTTATCTAATCCCTAGGATATCTAGGGATTACTAATACTAGGTTTAGTAATAATTGGATAAAGAAACAAAATGACTAAACTACCCCTCAATTTCTTTATTAGAAATAATTTTGTCCAACAATACATCAAATAGAAATCTTATAATAGTTTAAGGGTATAAATGGAAATGAGCTTTTTATAGAATTTTAAATTAAATACAAAATTAAATAGAAAGCAATAAACTAAACACGGGATAAAAAATAATCCTAGCATTATTAATTCCTGCATTACTAATCCTGCATTATTCATTTTTGAACCCTTATGTTGTTTTATTTTCTATGTATTATATATGTAGAAGGACATAAAATTATAAATAAATTTGTAAAGCACATAATCAATTGACCTATTACGAAGTTAACATTACTTTTCATATTATTCGTATAATACTTGGCATAAATTTATTACAGGATTTAATTTACACATGATACGTATAATAAATCTTAAGATACCAAGTTACGCCAAAAATAATAACATGTAATCGTGAATAACGACTCTGAGTTAATGACATGGAGAAAAAAATTACTAACTTACTACTAAAGTAGTATATGATTTTTTTTAGGTTACATAAATTAAATCCATTAATATATCGTTATTCATGTACCGTGAACATTAAACCTATGTAATTAACTTAGTGCGTGTATCTTTTGACTTTGCACCCAAAAAAAAATGTATCTTTTGACTTATAGATAGAGGTTAATGTTCTATTGTCTGGAAGGAGAAGAGTTTTAAGAAGTCTTCGTCTGCCGTTCATAAGGGGAAGAACATTTAAAACACATACTGAGTCTACATTTAGTGAAATTGTATAAGATCCAATCATACCTTGTGATACTAATGATATAATATTTCACGTGCATCATACCTAACGCGTAGGGTTGAAAATTACCTTATTTTTTTGGTCAGAAATTCGTGCGTCTGGGATATCAATATGGTCTTAAACGGTCGTCTAAGTTCTCAAGTCTCAAAAACTCTGTATCAATCCAATCTTCCAAAGAAATTTCCATCTTCCACCAATTTTTTTGTCTCACTTCCTCTCTTCTTACGGTTCATGAATCACGACCAAACTTCCAACCACAAAAGGTTAAAAAGCGAGAAAAAATCTTGGGGGTTGTCAGTTGTGTTTGGGAGCCAAACTCACCAACTCTATACTAATAGGCAACCATTTCAGTGATTTTGTTAAGAGAGAGACTGCCTATTTTGGTGAGTTCAAATGGAAAAGAAGAACAGCTACCAGGCAAAGAAAGAAGAAGGATTCTTTGAACAAAACCAAGAAGATGACAATCATCATCATATTATGCATAGCCAAGTGAAGAAGATTAAAGAGGAAGAATCTGAGAGAAACGTAATTGACACGCCGGTTCTAGCAAGGGAGGTCATCATGACTAGGCAACACTCTAGATCACGCCTTGGATTAATCTCCAGCCAACCAATCTCTGTCGTAGACTCTTAGAAGTATTGAGTCAAAATTAGTTGTTTTCAATTTTTAGAAGTCCATATAGATTACTTAGGTTCTATCATCTCTCATGCTCTACCATTTAAGAGGGGTTTTGGTTTTGTTTCTATGTGTGTAATTATGACTTAGTACAGAATATTAACTGGTTATGAAACCTTTAGAAGAGTTTATCTCAGTTACCTTTTCTGTTTAGATTGCTTCTTTGTTTAGTCCTTTTGCTTTTCGTGTTTATGTAATTTTGACTGGATGACTGATAGATCAGTCTTATCTTATCCATGTTTGGCAACTTTTTGTGAATGTCAGAAGCTAATGATGAAATTGAAACAATTTTATATTCTCTCCGCAAGCACAGAATAAAATCTATTTCTATTTACTGCCTACAGCTTTTTCTGTGTTTCTACCAATGTTAGGCCTACATGGCAAAAGATTCATTTGTTTCACCATGTTTTTAAGAAGATGAATCATGGATCTTGAATCTCAAACAGACAAAGGTACTTTGTAGTTTATACTGCAGTTCTTAAACTCAGAAACCCACTCTACTCTCTAGCTGATAGCATAACGAAAATCACTTACATGTACTTGACCATAAAAGTACAAATGGAATAATGCTTGATTTCCACGTATCCCTGGGAGAGCTTGGTGACATGGATCATAATTCAAAATAAGGCGATTAAAGTAATAGATGGAATGTAAAATTAAGAAGGCTCCCAGCTTGCTATGAACAACTTATGAAACAGGCTCACAGCAGACATAGCAACGGGAACAATAGATTGGAGAGCAAAATAACAAAATGAAGAACATTAAGAAATCAAATAGATTTGTACACCAAAAAAGTTCACCGTACCCAATTTGTGATATCTATTATAGGCTTCTCGATAGAAAACTAGTAGTATCAAGTTCTGTCAGGGGAAATACTAAGCAGCTTTACAGCAATTCTACAAAAGCTATTATTTGCTACTGTTTGGATCATGTAAAGCTTTGCCTTGTTCTTTTAGTGAGAACAGAAGTATTGAACTAGGTGACAAAGGCAATAGAAATACGGAATATCAAATTACCCAGGTTAAAATGAAAGCTTACCTATTGAATTGAGAAGATTTAGCATAGGGCATATAGCTCAGGATTCACCCTGGACATTCTGAAGTAGATATTTAGCATTCAGCAAGAGACCATCAGCCTCCTCATTTGAAGTATCAACCAAGCGCAGTTCCTTAATCTCTTCTTGCCACTTTTCCATCTGTTCCTTGTGTATTCTGCAAATAAAAATACTTCAGCATTTTGTAGCCGACCTTGTCCTAGTTAGTTAATTTTTCTATTTCCACACTTACAAAATTATTCGCTCTTCAAACTCATTACTCAATTCCTTAAGCATGGACTTCCCTGATTCCAGCAGTTCAGAGACCTTCCCGAGATGATAACAAAAATTGCATCAACCAATACAAATGCATATATCAAAGAATACGAGCGAAACTTAAATTACAACCACAGGTATTAACAATAAAGTATTAACAACTTCAAGTCCATCATTTTTTCAGTCTCATAGTTATTTGTCGAGGTATAAAAAATTAAGAATCTAAACTATACCAGGTTAGTGAAACGGTTGATCTTTTCAAGAATATTAGCAATCTCCTGCTCCACCTGTTCTGATGCCAATGTGGCAACTGCAGTTTCTTCTTCTACCGCCTTAGCAACTTCACCATCAGTCTGTGTAGTCCCATTATCCTCCACCTAACAGCAACAATAATTTCTATCAGGAAAAATATGAAGTTAAGATGCTTCAAAAGAAGATAGGGAACATACAGATGGTTTCAGGCGCTTATTTGTGACAGCAGCAACTTCTATTTCCATTGTGGATCTGTACTAGCAAATACTGGACAATAATCCAGTCATAGGAGAATTACCAAGAGAAGAAACGAATGTGAGAGCAAAGAGACGCCATATTAAGGAGAATTCCCTCATGATCTTAGTAACTGAAATGCATATGTAATGCTCTATCAAATGTAAGATACAAAACGTGCCTCAAGAACAAACAAAAGTTACTAAATTAGAAAACACTAGCACTTCCTAGTAAGAACAAGCGTGGATCAATGCTGAGAGTACTGGTAGGAACAAGCAACAAATGATGGTCATATAGAAGCGATGAGCAAATCATAACAAACTTTAGTTAAAGCTTGTACTATTTGACCACCTAAACAACAGAATACTCATGAAGCTAAATTAGAATCACATAAATGAAAAAAAAAACAGTAAATTTCTTGGTTGAGTAATTGATATCGGTCAAGCTAGATAATACGTCAATCGCTTATATATCTCCATATATCGTGCTTCTCGTCATCATTAATATAGTAGTTATGCTATCACTGCATGTGAAATACCAATTTCTAGTCATAATTCTTCTTCAAAAATAGGCAAAACAAATGCAACCTATAATGCAATCAGAAAATCGATAATCGTACAACTTATACGGTGCAAAATAATTGTGGATTAAGTAATTCGAACGAGTTTGTTCCACAGCGAAAAAAGTCGATTCGGAAAGTAAGATGACGACATATATAGATAGAGAGACTTACAACTCGATTCTGCCGGAGAAACTGATAACCGCGAATTCTCCGATGAAGTAAAATGGAGCGGAGGAGAAGCGTTTTTCGACTTGCCGAAAGAGAGAAAGCTCGCGCGGAATTTGAAAATTTAGGGGAGGTAATGGATCAATCGGGATATTGATAGTCAACTTGACTAAAAGAGACATTGTGGGCTTGCAGGTTTAAAATCATAGTGGCCCAATGGGCAATATAGACACTTTTTACACTGTTATTTAGGAATTAGAGTACGTAATTTGCACAAATGTCACTTTGGTGTCGTTTTTTAAATTTTAACCTCGTTTAAAATATTTGCAACAATAGCCTCGTCTGAATTCGTTTAAATTTTAACCTTGTTTAAAAGATTTGCAACAATAGCCTCGTCTGAATTTAGAACAAAAGGTATGATGTATCGTCAGGATTCTTTTAATTTAGCTAGACTTGCTCTAACAACAAGATTATTTTGATTGTCATAATTTTTTTAATTAAATCCGGGTGATTATTATACATCTTGTGTATAAACTGTCAATATATTATGTAATGAGGATAAAGATGGTATGATTATTTTTTAGAATCATTTTAGATTCATGTCGAAACGTTCAACCACACAAGCCATTCATTTTGTAAACACATTGTAGAGAGATATAGGAAGAAGAAGTACTTACATATGGTTAGTGGTGGAGTTATGATTTTTACCGAGGGAGTTCAAAATCTAAAGAAGTGAACACACTAACTAATCGAAGACGGATTCAATATCTATCAGAGGCACATAAAAAAATAATTTTACCATACATAAATAGTGTAATTTTCTAATTTGAACCCCTTAACTATAGCTACTCCACCACTTCATATGGTATTCATCGGCCTAAAAAGGACTTACGACAAAATCTAAATGAGATCTACAAAGATGTTAGGAGATTGGAAGTGTACATGTGGCATATGCTATAATGATCAAGAATATGTGCGATGGAGCCAAGATCACTTAAACACAATGAAAGGAGACTCATTAATACTTTCCAATTTTTAATGCGATTGCATCAAAGATTAATTTGTTGCCCCTTTTTATTTGTTTTGGTGTTTGATGAATTGATACAGTAAATTCACGTGAACTGTCATGGTGTATATTACCTATGTATGTATAATTATCAAGGTGAGGAATCGTGGATATTACTTGTCCATTGATATTCACCTCCACCTCACATGTTCTGACACTAAACTTGCATAACAAGTGTTATATTTTAGTTTCGCTAACATAAAAAATCTTTTAGACTTTAGGGCATGTCTTCAAACATCCGATCTATCATTAACTCCATCATATATCTCGCCAATCAATATTGCATTGTTTGCAAATAACATACACCACTAATCTCTTCTTTTAGATAGAGTGAGTAAAATGTTGATCCTTGGTGTAACTCCACCACGATCATCAAAGTTCTTAATCACATCATTAAACATCTCAAGAAAAAACTTATTAGTGACTTTATCCTACAATTTTTCTAGGTCAGTAAACACCATACGTCGGTCTTATTTTCTATTTTTATATGAATCATAAAAATTTTAATATAAAAAATATAATAATTGTTGTATTAAAAAAGCACAATAACCATATCCTATCAGATTTTTATTTATACCATGTCAATCAACCAAACCATATGTTAGATTTTTTTTGTTCCACAATAAAATGAAAATCAAGAAGAAAAAAAAAATATCTGAGCCACCAATTAACTGTTAACACACGGACTCCACCGCCTGGACCATACCCTCCAAACATACCGTTAAAACGAAAGGCTCATCTTTAACAAACCCTCTTTTCACACAGTTGCGATACTCTCTACAGCGACTTGTTACATTTTTCATCTCTCTTTCTCTCTTCTCTGTCCCATAAACCCTAGTTTCTCAAGAATTGAATCTCAAATATGCAAGCAACATCTGTTGTATTCAATACCAAGCCGGTTCTAGCTCCAATTCATGTCAAGAGTCTATACAACGACCCGTCTCAATCCAATTGGGTCAACAGGAAGAAGAGTATTAAGTTGCGTTCTCGTAGGCATCCTCAGAATCGAGCTTATTTCATCCAGCATAAGGTATCATAGTCTTCTTGTTCTTTTCCAGTTGTCTTGGTTCTCAATTGACTTTTGTTGCTTCACCGTGTCGAGAATCAGCAATAGTTGGTTTCTCGTATAAATAGATTGTCCCCGGGTTCTCAATTCACAAAGTTTGAGGAACAAGTTCCAGCTATGCCCAAGCCAATTAGTGGCGGAGCCACATGTATCCAAGGGTAGCATGTACTATATATATTGGGTCCCTTTGTGTTTTTCGTATGCTGCCAATTGAAACAAACTAAGTCTAGTATTTAAGTAGAGAATATATTGGCCTAGAAAATGTATTTATCAGTCATCAAAAAGAAAAAATTAATGGTCAAGAATCTGCAATTAGCTGGTTGACTTGTAAGATTATATTGTTTGAGACATGTTTATGTGCACTTGGTGGACTCTACTTACCAAGATTTAGGTAGACGGGAAGAAATCACCAGCAATGTTCTTTCTCTGTTGAGATATGAACGCGAGACATCATGGTTCTCCCGGTACATCATTGGCCACTAGGCCACAACCTTAGACATATTAGTCATTTCCTGTCTTGAGTTCAATGAAATGTTATTGAAGGTTGTTTGGATTCATTACAAGTTTGATAGTTCTGATTTTTTTCCTTAGACATATTAGTCATTTCCTGTCTTGAGTTCAATGAAATGTTATTGAAGGTTGTTTGGATTCATTACAAGTTTGATAGTTCTGATTTTTCTTTACAGTGTGTATATAGTGATCTCCATATTTTGTGATACTTAACTTTTCAAAATAACAAAGTAGTGTTTAGATGGATATACCATTTAGTGTGTCCTTTATCATAGCTGGAGAATTATAATGATTGCCTAATTCTTTATTAGGCATCACAAGTTCATGCCTCTTTTAGAAAAGCCTATTTTTTCCAATTGGAAAGAGAAATGTTAAAAAACTGTAGCAGCTGGTGATATATGTGCCAGGACAAGGCCTTTGAAACCATTTTGGCTTCTTCATGGTCTTGCAGTAGTTTGGTCCACTTATTCTGCTCGTCCAACTTATTCAGTGATAAGGGGAAATGTAGATGATGGTTTCGGACATGAAGACAAGCCAAAATATTTTAAACTAGAGGGAAATGAATGTATATGTCTTTTGCTGCTTTGTGGTTATTTTGTCTCTTTTCTTTCTTTTCTTGATTGAAGAACACGTCCTTCTGTCGGTGACATTGTCTTTGTTAATCTTTTATCTTTTTGCTAAGTTGCAGAATGTGCAGGGAAGATGTCTTCATCAGAATGTGGAACAATTAAATAGAACCAATGTATCATATCGAAGGCAGCCTGTTTCATGCTTTCTCTATCCACAAACCAAAAAAATTCCTGTCAAAAGACCGAAAAATGGAGTCTTTCTTGACAAGTCTAGCTTTCATCTGTCAAAGCAGCCTCATATCAGCATCTCTGTAAGGGTTATCCTTCAGCAGTATTCATGGTGGCTATTAAGTTGTTATATGATGGTTTAAACACTTGATAAATCTGCAATTGTTTTTATTCATGACTAAATGCTCAAATCAAATATTTACAGGGTTTATTAATTAAGGACACAAGTCACAACAACAACAACAACAACATACTCAGTGGAATCCCACTAGTGGGGATATTAATTAAGGACACACTTTTTTTTAATTTGATAAAATATCTGTTGAGATTGTCTCATTGACCTGGCCTTTTAGCATTGAGATTATTGGTTGGAAATGGAATGGTTTACAGTGAAGAAGTCGATCTGTGCAAGGATCATATAGTTTCTTAATAGTAAATCCCTATCCCCGAAAATGTTCCAATTCCTCTTCATGATGATGACAGCAAACAGGGGAACACACTCGTTCATGCAGCGCTGTCTAGCTCAATCAAAAGTTGATCTGTAGATGTCAATGTGAGGAATAGCGAAGCATTTTCTTAGCTCTGATTAAACTCGTTTGGTGCTCCTATAAGGATTTTGCATGTCGAGATGTTTGGGCTGTTAGTATTTGATATTTTCTATGTATATTGCGGTACTATTTTTTATTATTTCTTTGACTTCTTATTACTTGTTTAAGAACTAAAAGCTGCAGTTTTGATTAGCTTTATATCCTTGATTCAAATTGTTCGACTATTATTTGCCTAGTTTTGATTGGCCATAGAATATCAATTCCAAGCCAAAAAATTGCAGGTTCCACGTGCAACTGTTGGTCCAGATGAACCTCATGCAGCAAGTACCACATGGCCGGATGGTGTCTTGGAGAAACAAGGATTTGATATGCTTGATCCTGAAGTAGAGAGATCAGAGTTTGAACAGTTTTTGAGTTCTGGACTTCCATCTCACCCAAAATTGTACAGAGGGCAGCTCAAAAATGGACTTCGCTACCTCATTCTACCTAATAAAGTTCCTCCAAATAGGTATGTTCCTATTACTTTTGAAAGGTTTGATATACTTTGATTATGTTATAATGATTACAAAAATCTCGTGAATAAATGTTATTTATGGATGTTACTTCTCTTCGAATTCGGGAGAAACTCATAGTCAATATATAATTTTCTTCACCTTTCATTTTTGTAATAAATTAAAGTATTTTATAACAGCACACCAAGTTGACGTTGAAAACTAATTATGCAGTATGTGTGGCCTTTTATCACAGTAGTTCCTTTAATCTTACCTTACCTTATCTGCCCTCATCTTTCAATCCTAACTGTACAATCACACTGCGCTTCTTCTTACACCATAAGAATGTATGGAATAGGAGTGCTCTTTTAAATACATCCTCTGATTAACTTGAAACTGCCATGGAAAGGTAATATGCGAGATGAGCATGCTCATCAGAACTGTCTAAAAAACGAAATGACTAAAACCAAATTAAAATATTGTACAACCCTAGACAAGAGAGAATAGCTCAACTGAAAAGCACTTCCAATGTCCAATCTTAAGGGTGTGAGTTCTAGTCACCATGGAAGCACATTACCATATAAAAGAACTAAATGTTGTATGAACCTAGACTATCCTTTAAGGGCGTAAAAAATCAGTTGTCCCCCTTCCTCTTTGATAAGTAAATTTGATTGTTGTCATGCTATAAAAGAAATCATGTCTTTCCCTCGTCTCTCCTTATCCATTATTTACTCTAGTCCATGTTAAGTACAGATTTGAAGCACACATGGAAGTTCATGTGGGATCCATTGATGAGGAAGATGATGAGCAAGGAATTGCACACATGATTGAACATGTTGCTTTTCTTGGAAGTAAGAAACGTGAGAAACTTTTGGGAACTGGGGCACGATCAAATGCTTATACAGATTTTCATCATACGGTGTTCCACATCCATTCACCCACTAGCACAAAGGTTTGCCAAGTTGTCATGTCATCATGCATTTGAGTTTGTGCTTGTTTATTTTCATGATCAAGTAGATGATCTCATAAATACAGTACTCATGCCTGTTTCAGTTTCTTCTTTTTTGTAACATTCAATTTCATCTTCCTCAAGTTCAAAAGTTCCCACCCCCAAAATAAATAAATAAAATGAATAGAAGATATTAGTAGGAATGCAAACTGAGGGAACAGAAACCAACACACCTCAAGAATGTTAATGCCTTTTTGTGATGAGGTATTATATCAAATGCATATTGTAATATAACCAACTAGAGGTAACCTGGTCAATGCTTCTTTTGGTAGACTTGCAAAGTGTATGGAGACTAACTTGTTCCATTTATTGCTTTTCCATCTGTTACAACTCATAGTGTGGTCTCAATTGCTTTCTATGTTATCCACATATTATTTTTCTTGCTTTTCGTGAGTTTGCATTGCATGAGTTTGATTGATTATTATTTCTCCTTCCAGGGATCAGAAGGAGATTGTCTTCCAGTGGTCCTAGATGCTCTGAATGAGGTATTATTAGTAATTATTTTCAGTTGCTTCTTTGATTGCTGCTATATCGCTTTTCCAATCTGATAAAATCCTTTCCCTCATGTGTGCTTTCCCTTTAGGTTTACTTAGTGACTAAGCTTATGACTGATCATTTTACCTTTTTTTAAAAACAAATATAGATCGCTTTCCATCCCAAATTTCTCGCTTCGCGAGTTGAGAAAGAAAGACGTGCAATACTGTCAGAGCTGCAAATGATGAATACTATAGAATACCGTGTCGATTGCCAGGTAATTAGCAAGATGATCATAATCATCTTTTTGTTTGTTTTTTATTAGTTCATTAGTTTGAAATTCTCATACTAATAAAAAAACCGAATATCTTCCCATGCTCTGTTCATCTCAGTTGTTGCAACACTTGCATTCTGAGAACAAGCTGAGCAGAAGATTCCCAATCGGGCTGGAAGAGCAGATCAAGAAATGGGATGCAGATAAAATCAGAAAATTTCATGAACGTTGGTATTTTCCAGCAAATGCCACCTTATACATTGTGGGAGATATAGATAATATTTCACAGACCATTTACCATATTGAAGTATGTTCCTTAGCACACAGAAATGTTTGTGTCATTTTGTAGAAATTTCCTGCAACTGTTGTCTAGTACTTACAGAGGATTCTCTCTGTAGGATGTTTTTGGGCAAACGGAAATGGAGAATGAGCCTAATTCAGCACCAAGTCCGAGTGCTTTTGGTGCGATGGCTAGTTTTCTAGTTCCCAAGCTTACAGTTGGACTTTCAAGCAATTCCACGCATGACAGATCATCTGTTTCCTTGGATCAGTCCAAAGCATTGCGGAAGGAGAGGCATGCAGTGCGGCCTCCGGTTCAGCACAATTGGTCTCTTCCTGGGCACAACGATGACGTCAAACCTCCACAGATATTTCAGCATGAATTACTACAAAATTTCTCAATTAATATGTTCTGCAAGGTATGACTGGACCTGTACTGTGTTGAACTCGTGTTGCATAATTTCCTACTTCTATTTTTCAATCTCATTATTATATTTTATATTTCTCAATCTCAAAAATAATTATTATTTAGTAGAGTCTACAATATTTCTCCTGGAACCATTTGTAGCTTCCTAACTGATCACACTAGACATGACCATATATTGAATGGTAAATAAAAGAAAGCTACTTTTGTGAAGATGTGGACAGATAATTGCATGCCTCAGGTAATATTTAGCCAAAGAAACACAGTCAGAAGTGCTATGTCCTCTGTTGTGTGGAGATTTTAAAATGTCATTTGAAGGTTCTTGGTTCCCTTATCCCAAGATTTCATGCACTCTTGTCCTTCTCTTTCATCATGTTTTAGCAGATTGTGTGCTTGTTACTTAAACATGTTGGCAAATTGAACTTGTATGGCTTAGGGATTAGGGAATTTCTTTTTTTAATTTTTTGTTATTTTCAGTGTTCAACCTTCAGGGCCCTACTATGTCAAGATGAAATTTAATTTTGGTATCAGATTTTGACCTTTTCTAGGTGTTCTAGCCTCTAGGTGCTTTCTTCCTTTGTGGTGGAGTCTTTTCTTTCCTAAAGAGAATCTAGAATTTCATTTATTCGGCAATATTATAAAGAACAATTGCTTTAGGAAAATCAGACTGATAGTCATATGTGTGGAAATTATTGTTTCTATTTCCCCTGGTGTAAATTCAGCCTGTAAAGCTCTGCAGGTGTTTTTTATTGTGATTAAATGCAAACCATCAGACAGTCTTAACGCCCTGTCCTGTTTATCTTTTAAGTTTTTGGCGGTGAGGGGGAGGGGGAGGGTTAGAGTTGGTGCCAGCTGTAGCAATAAGTTTTTTGGTTTTTGAGTTTGACTTTTTCTTTTATTTGTCTATGTGAGAAATATTGGGGAAGAATATTATTGAATTGTTGTCTCTACATTATTACATTGAGACCCTATTTATAGATACTATATGTCTATATTAGACTCCTTTTCCAACTAGGATACTATAATACAATCCTTTTCCAAGTAGGATTCTATATACTATTGTTATTCCTATTCCTATTCTAATTAGGATTGTAGTTACCTATTCCTATTCTATCAGTCTATAAGATCATAGTAATGTTGCCTTCTCACCCTTGGGGTGCATACATCATCCATCCTAACAATATCCATTCTCCTCTTTGACAATAGGAAAGATAGATCTCACTCTGATATGACTATGTGAACTGATGTTGTTCAATCCATCTCGGATAGTTATTATTATTGTGCAATATGCATTTCATTTATGGTGGTGCCTGCGGGTGTATATCATGTTTGTTTTTCCTAGCATTTTTTTTTCTCAATTTCCTATATGAGTTCCCTTCTTGGATCTGCATTCTCTGATTTGTTTTTTCTCTTATTGATTTTCTTTTCCTAGATTCCTGTGAATAAGGTCCGGACATATGGTGATTTGAGGAATGTGCTAATGAAGAGGATATTTCTTTCTGCTTTACATTTCCGCATCAACACTCGGTACAAGGTGCATTTCTGTAACTTTTATCTACTTCTTCTTATCCTTTTCCCTTTCCTATTTCCTCCTTATATTTTACCATATGATGTGGCTTTCAATGATGCCTCAAATGTTTATACTTATTTGTTATGGTTTTATCAGTCTGGAAAAATGTACTCCCTCTATTCTTGGTATCCTGAATTGGACTTTTATTAAATAAAAGGTAGTTTTATTCCCGAAAAAATGTATGTTCAGTATATTAGAGTTACAAGGATGACTTTCCCTATTTATAAACTGAGAATTATGCTAGTTTAGTTTTTGGGGTGGGTGGTGATTCTTCTGTGCTTATAACAGTTAACATTAAATTTTTGCAATTTTCTTGTTTGCTAATTATGAACTTTTCAGAGTTCAAATCCTCCATTCACCTCAGTTGAACTGGATCATAGTGACTCTGGAAGGGAAGGGTGTACTGTGACCACTCTCACAGTGACTGCTGAACCTAAAAATTGGCAGAATGCAATCAAAGTTGCTGTGCAGGAGGTTTGTTCTGCTATTTGTTTCATTACAGCAGTTACTTTCGTTTTTTTTCTCTTGATAATTTGTTTGTTATCCTCCTTTTAGCCATTGTACTCTTCTTGATTATGATGTTTGTTTTTGTTGGAGCTATGATTAAGTAAATAAATGTATGCTCCCTCTGAAGCTTAAGTTTTCTGATAAGATGGTTTGTCACTTCAACATGGTATATTTGCTTAGCGGAGATCCTCGGTTTGAGGCTCCCTGCTACCCATTATTAATTTTTGTATTTATTTTGATGTGCTTGACTCATGAAAAAGTATTTATCGCAAGTGAGGTGTGTTGGAGATATTATCTAGTAAACAAAAAGTTATTCTCTCTAACGACTTAAAATGAGATGGTCACACACTTCTACATTTATATCCTTCCCTTGCAACTTTTCTGTGCTTTTCTTCAAAAATGGATCAAGGCTGCTCTTTGCAATTTCTTAATGTCTATTTTCTTTATATTGGTTCTGATGGGGATATTCATTTTTCTTTATGCTGATTGTATAGGCTCTTGTCTTCTTGCCTTCCATTTTTCTTGAATTTTGAAGATGTTTTCCTATATGTGGTAAAGGTCCGAAGGCTGAAAGAATTTGGTGTCACGAAGGGTGAGTTAGCACGTTATACAGATGCATTGCTTAAAGATAGTGAGCAGTTAGCTGCTATGATCGACAATGTTTCATCAGTGGATAATCTGGATTTTGTTATGGAGAGTGATGCACTTGGCCATACTGTTATGGATCAATGTCAAGGGCATGAAAGCTTGCTTGCTGTTGCCGGAACCATCACTTTGGAGGAGGTGATCTTCTAATTGGTGCTTGTACACTTGCTGTTGACTTTTATTCTCCACATTGTGTTATTAGATTATCTTGCAGATTCTATCAGTCCAACATGTTGCATTCAATCACAATTATTTGAGGTTTATATGATGAATAAGCGTTAATTTTATTACGTTCTTAACCTGCATATATTTGCTCCTTTGGTGCATACATGGTCTTTTAATCCTTGATCAATATGCTACTCACTCCATTGTGCCAACCATATTTTGATATGTGTTGTGCATTCAAAACTGTTGCTTCTTGGTGTTTGAAGTTCTTAACGAAATGTTTTATTACCTAACTGCATTTCAGGTAAATGCCACTGGTGCTGAAGTGTTGGAATATATTTCTGATTTTGGAAAACCATCAGCACCCCTTCCTGCAGCAATTGTTGCATGTGTTCCGACAAAGGTACATGTTGAAGGAAGAGGAGAAGATGAATTCAGAATATCTCCAGAGGAGATAACAACTGCTATCAAATCAGGTCTGAAGGAACCAATTGAGCCAGAGCCGGAGGTGGATTTTCTAAATTCTCTCGTCTTTTAACTGCTTTCAGCTTATTTGTTTATGGAGCAGTGGGCCTTTTTAGCTGATAGTTCAGGGTGCAAATTGCTGCAGTTTACTTCAAGTATATTCTCTTAACATAAGTCTAAGTAGTATGGATTTTTGTTTTCTTTTTCGGATCTAAAGCCTCTCTACCTCTGCGAGGTAGGGGTATGGTCTGCATACCCTCCCCAGACCCAACCAGTTAACTGTGGGACTCCATGGGGTATGTCGTTGCTGAATTTTTTTTTTTTGTCTGACCTAAAGCCTCTCTGTCTCCTACCTCATCTCCATGAGGTAGGGGTAAGGTCTATGGTAGGTATGTTGTTATTGACTTGAGACTCTTCTTCAATTTGTAAAAGCAAGGTATTCATAGTTGACTGTTCACAATTTTTTCTTTAATGTTTTCAGCTTGAGGTGCCGACAGAGTTGATCACGTCACCACAACTTGAAGAACTGAGGTTGAAGAGGTGCCCATCCTTTGTTCCAGTGGACACAAATTCAAATATCACTAAATTCAGTGACAATGAAACTGGGATTGTTCAAAGACGTCTTTCAAATGGTATTCCTGTAAATTACAAGGTAGGGTCATTTACCATGTTCAAGTTATGTTTGGATTCTACTGTTTGTCCTTTTATCACCTTCAAAAGTCTGAAACTTTAATGCCCAGTGTTTAGGATTATTTTGATTCCTCTAATCGAGTTCATCAGCTCATCCTTTTGGTGTATCCAAACGATCAAGAATTGATGTACAGTTAAGAAACATCTGAGATCTTGCAACAAATACAATAACATACCCAATGGAATCCCATAAAATCATTCTTTTGCAACAAATGAAAAAGAAAATAAAAATTAGAGAGGTTTCTTGTTTTCTTGCTGCTAGTTTATCTAGTTTTTGATTTTTTAGTTGTAATTTGATAGATTACAAAAGATGAAGCCAATTGTGGGGTGATGAGACTTATTGTCGGAGGTGGACGGGCAGCTGAAAGTTCTGATCAAAAGGGATCCGTGATTGTGGGTGTTCGCACTCTGAGTGAAGGGGGCCGTGTTGGAAACTTTTCAAGAGAACAGGTTAGAATCCTATTATTCTTGATGAAATTTGCCCACATCTTGTATGCTCTTTAAACAGCTTGAGAAACCATGTCTCTAGTATGCCCTTTGTGTTGATCGAAGTTTGTAAAATAGAATAATGCGCTGCATCAGGATGATATTAGCTCTTTTAGCTCCTCTTTGGCCTGGCAGATTCTTGCTGGTTCTTGTACCGTAAATCTTTTTTCTAATGATAAGTTGTATCATTTGTCTTAATTGTGCTATTTATCAACTAGTTACCTAAATTAGTTAATATCCAATACTAAGCAAAGACTAGACTGTACACAATACTTCTACGTGCCTCTACAATATGTGAACTAATTGGGGGCTCTCATATTATGTTCTTTGGACTTGGTGTGTTGTTGAAGATAGCTTCTGCTATTCATTTGCTGCGGTTTCCCCTTCCATCTGATCAATCTTACCTTTTGTTTTTGTGAACATTTTCCATGTTCTGTAGATTGTTTATTTTTTGACGTATTTGCATCTGGTCAATGGAAATATTGTTGCGCCGTGGAGTTAAATTCTTTGCTGAATCTGCATAGACATTGTCAGGAATGACATCTGTCAACTCTTTGGTCTTTTTTTGATGTGCCTCCAGGTAGAGCTTTTCTGTGTGAACCACCTAATAAATTGCTCACTGGAGTCAACAGAAGAATTTATCTGCATGGAGTTCCGGTTTACTTTACGAGACAATGCAATGCGTGCTGCTTTTCAGTTACTTCATATGGTGCTTGAGGTAATTTCAACAAAGTCAACATATTAAGTAGTTCATACTATCATTATCAATATTAAGTACAGTTCTGCAGTTGCTCTCAATGTTGCTTATCATCCCCCACTTGGTTTTTCCGGAAATAAAAACGACGCCTTTTGACATTACCTAGATGAAAAATGATAGGTCAATTTATGGATCACCTTGGAATATTGTCAAGATTTTGTTTTAATTATTGGGCTGTTATATCAGGAATTCTTTGGTTTCTAACTTGAAACTTTGCAAGGAGATGTTCAAAGTTTCAATTTGCTGGTCTAGTTGTGTGTGGCCGCTGTGCTAATCATCTGTACAATTGAGAACACTAACTTGCTATTGTGTTGGCAATATTCTCACTTAAGTTAAATATGTATGACATGCAGCATAGCGTTTGGCTGGAGGATGCATTTGACCGAGCCAAACAGTTGTACATGTCATATTACCGCTCTATCCCTAAGAGTTTAGAACGCTCGACTGCCCATAAGCTCATGCTAGCTATGCTAAATGGAGATGAACGTTTTGTTGAGCCAACTCCACATTCATTGCAAAACTTAACGCTGGAAAGTGTAAGAACAGCTGTAATGGATCAATTCGTCAGTGACAACATGGAGGTGAGCTTTGTCTTCTGTACAAAAGTATTACGATAAGTTTTTTTGGTCAATTTATTGTTCTGCTCATTTTGAACATAGTAACCGTGTTTGTTGACTGTGTTTCTTCTTCATTTGATTGTAATTGTCCTTTCTAGGTGAGTGTGGTTGGAGACTTCTCAGAGGAAGATATTGAGTCATGCATTCTTGACTATTTGGGAACTGTCAGTCCAACAAAAGGTTTTGAGAAAGCACAGCAATATAGCCCAATCTTGTTTAACGCTGCTCCCTTTGGTGTGCAGCATCAGCAAGTAAGAAAAGACTGTTTCTCAGTATATGTTTTTTTCCTGCGTTTTTTTGGATGATCATCTAGGACCTAGGCGAGTGGATTCTTGTGATATATGTTAAAAATTCCTACATTGAAGGTCTCAATTCTGTTGTGGGCCAAAGATTTTTCATGCTTTGATAATTCCAATTCTTTCCTTCATTTTTCTTTTAAACTGAAGTTAGTTGGTTGTGACCAGGTATTTCTAAAAGATACAGATGAGAGAGCATGTGCTTATATAGCTGGCCCTGCACCAAACCGATGGGGATTTACTTTTGATGGGAACGACCTTTTTGAGTCTGTTGGCAGTCTATCTTCAAATGACGGTGAGTGTTTTCACCATATACTTGGATTCATTCTTGCAACAAGTGTCAAATTTTTGAACTTGTTCCATTAAAAATTGTGACAATTAAAGGTAATCTGATAATGACCCCATGTTTGCAGTAAGATTTTCTTTAATCTCGTCTGTAGCATGTCTAGAGTTGAAAAAATAATGTCTTCATAAAATCATCAGGATAGATGGCTGGGATGGTCATTCTAACTAACTGCATTTCTTTCTTCTATGGATTCATAAGCACACTAAAATTCCTCGTTCTGTTTTGTGTGTTTGTCTCATTCAGTCATTTACAGTTTGTGAAAGAAATTCAAGAAATTATCAAAGCATAATAGATGAACTCTATGATCACAAAATTGTAGTAAGAAGATAACTTAGAACTTTCTTTTATATGTCTAGTACTAAAAAGGTGAGTTGTTAAAAAAGATGAATTAAGAACACCTCCGTCTGAAGCGTGGAAGAAAAAAGATGAAGCTTAAAGTAGTATTTGGTTAAAAGAAATTATTGTCTACGGCAGCGAGAGGATCATTTTGAACTTTTTTATATTGTTAGTATTTAAAAAAAGTGCACCTGGCATACCAAATATGGAGGCATGGCATCAACAAGGTTGGAAGCTAGTCTTCAGGAGAGCTTTAAATGACTGGACATAGAAAGAGTAGGTGCACTTTTCAATACTTTTGAAGCGTTCAAAGGTACAATTGTGGGGGCTGATTCACTTACTTGGAGAGGAGGGAAAAGACCGAGTTATCCAGTGAAAGGGGCATACTTTTGGCTATGCAGGTAAGGTGATCACCATATTGGCCTGGAAACAAATTTGGAAGGTCACATCCCCTATAAAGTATCATGTTTTGTGTGCCTGGTCGCTAGCAAGACTTGTTTAACTCCTGGGAACTTACAGGAGGGGACTGACATTTGGTTTCCAGGCGCATCTCCTCTGTAATGATGCACAGGAAAACAATAGTCACTTGCTCATTTATTGTAGAGTGACGGATCAAATGTGGCAGTTGTTTTTGCCATTGGGGTAGGTGAAATGGGTAATGCCAGGAAACACTGTTGACCTGTTGAGATGCTGGAATAATTCGGCAGGGGGTAAAGCAAAATGGTGGAAAGTCATGTTAGTTTCTATGTGGTGGACAGGGGAGAGAAAGAAATGTCAGATGTTTTTAGGGTAGTCAAAACTCTATACAGGAGATCAAGCTTGATTGTATTTTGTCATTGCATTTCTGGTGTAAAGATTTTCTTGTAGAGGAGTCCGAGTATACTAGAGTTTTGGAATCTTTGTTAGTAGATATATTTTACTTATCGAATTTTTTGTAAATCTGGCTCCCAGCACACGTGCTGATGAATATACTGTTAACAACAACATACCCTAACCTTCCTAGTGAGGTGGGCGGAGGGTATAGAGTGTACGCAGACCTTCTGGGACCCTCAGCTTAGATAAAGCCTTCCAAACAGTTTGAATGAATATATTGTTACCATTATCAAGGAAAAAAAGGTGGGTAGTAAAGAAAGATGAATCAAGAACACCGTTGTCTGAAATCTTTAAGAGAAAGAGATGATGAAGCTCAAGGTATCATTCTTTAACCAATAAAAATTATTAAGAGAAAGAGATGATGAAGCTCAAGGTATCATTCTTTAACCAATAAAAATTATTGTCTACAGAAGGTGTGAATTCCTTGTTCCCTTCCACTCTGAAGTGCTTATTTGCTCTGCTAATGTGTATGTAGATAACCATTTGTGGAACTAGTGAGTGACTGTCTTTCCTTGACTTGCTTAGTTGCTTGGCTTTGACTAATCTTTTTATTCATACATGCCATTCTTTTCATTACATCTGTTCGAAGTCCGCTGTAGTATTGCTTTCTTTCAAATCCTAGTTTACTATGTGTTCTTATAGATGAACTAGTTAATGCACGGTGCAGCATGCATGATATAAAAGGTTCTGCATTGACATAATTCATACTGAATTCTCATACATCAATCTTTATCTGCAAAGCTTCCCAAGAATAGAGGAGTTCATGAATAATGTCTGCATAAATGGTATAATATGTTAGTCATCAACATAATGCAAACCAGTGAATTTCTTTCCAGATGAGTTGGGACAAACTGAGACAAACCTACAAGGACGAATCCGTAATCATCCTCTGTTTTTTGCTATTGCAATGGGTCTATTGGCTGAGATCATAAACTCCAGGTAGATTATGAAAATAACTTTGTTCACTCATTGTAGTTCTTTTCCTTCTCTTGATTTTGAATTATATGAGAAGACGTGCAATCTCTTGGAATTCATGCTAAACTAGTGAAGAACAAAGCACTGTTGAAGGAAAAGGTCTATATGGTTAGTTGGGATTACGCGTTAATCATGTTTTGTTTGAAAATTTGTAATTCTCTGTAGGATAAGTAAATGTGGGACTTTCTTTTTTCTTTTTCAGATGTGTGTGTGAGAGTTAGAGAGCTCCTTTTTTGTCTTAAGAGATAATCTTTTACTTGCAATTTCTCAACTTTACCTTTATAAAAAAAAAAAAAAAGAGATAATCTTTTAAGTACTTGGAAGTGAATGTGTCCAAATAAAGAAAAATAGCTATAGGGGATTCTTGTAAACATGACTTAGGATTGAGGCGTAGTTACTTCATGGTAACTGTACTTTTAGTGTCACTATGGTGGTACTGAGCTGTCAAATAAACTAAAAGCTATATTCAGATGACACACAAGTAAGTACCTGTTACATACCCTCTGCAGCTAATACATTGCTGGTTTGTGGATTTTGAGGGTTGCTGTAACTTACTACCTCAGTTGCGATATTAGTTATCTTGTGCTTATATTACAGTATAACATGTGCAGGCTTTTCACAACAGTTAGGGACTCTCTTGGATTGACGTATGACGTTTCATTTGAACTTAACCTCTTTGACCGGTTGAAGCTTGGGTGGTATGTCATCTCAGTGACTTCAACTCCTGGAAAGGTACAATCTTTTTTCTACTTGAACTAGACTATATAATAGTGTGAATTTGTTTTCTCATGACTGATCAATGTGCTTACAGGTGCACAAAGCTGTTGATGCTTGCAAGAGTGTCCTAAGAGGTTTGCATAGCAACAGGATCGTACCGAGGGAATTGGACCGGGTAAGTTTCTTTCCTCATGAATAATTGTTAATAAAAGATCATTCTGCCTCATGTTTCATCCACTACATGAGTCATTTCCCTTGTTTTATACTAGAATTTCGAGATTCTGGCAAGTGATTGACTAGTTAGTAAAACTGATCTGAACTAATGTTTTTGAGTCTGATTTATTCGGCCTTTTTGTTCCAGGCTGCAGAAATAATTTAGATGTTAGTTAGACTTCAAATTGTCTAAACTAAATTCATATGTTTTGTACAATTCTTTTCTGTACAGGCAAGGCGAACACTGCTTATGCGACATGAAGCCGAAATCAAGTCAAATGCATATTGGCTTGGATTGTTATCTCATTTACAAGCACCTTCTGTACCTAGGAAGGTATTGCTCTATTCTTGGTTTATGTTGTCAACGTACTATTTTATCCATGACCAAAGAGACATCACGCGAAAATCCAAAAGTTTTGCAGTTTACTGTTTAGCTTCATTATTTTTTGAGCTTTAGCTGCTTCTTTCCTTTTTTTTGTTGTTATCAGGACATCTCTTGCATCAAAGATCTTACTTTGTTGTATGAAACTGCCACCATTGAAGATGTATATGTTGCCTATGAGCAGTTGAAGATAGATGAGAACTCTCTGTACTCATGTATTGGTATTGCTGGGGCTCAGGCTGGAGAGGATGTTTCTGGTAAAAAATTATGGATTTCTGAATCTGGGTTTGAATTGCTTTAAGTGTCATCCATTACTGCCATCTTTTTGCCTGCCTTCACTGATCTTGACCATAAGATTTTCCACTTCAAGCTGGAATAAGCTTTTGAAAGGCATTATCATGGCTTGTCGTTCCCTAGTTTTTGTTTCTCTTCACTTGGTACTAAAAGCTTTGTGGCCAATTAGTAATAGTTGATCCCATTATTTATTTTCCTCTTACCCTGTAGGAAGTTTCTCAATTCTAGGCAACTCTTGTTCTACATTTTGCCATTTGACAATTGCACTGTTTGTGCAGCCTCATTAGAAGTGGAAGAAACAGACGAGGGCCTTCAAGGTGTTGTTCCCATGGGACGTGGATCATCTACTGTGACACGTCCAACTACATGAGTCATTAGTGAAAAATCATTGATCAGATTAGGTACAAACTCCTGACTGTTTCATCTCACCAAATAATAGGCATTTCTATCATTCAATTTCTGGGAATTTGTGAAGCTAAGCCTCTGAAAATGGATTGATGATCTGATATTATGTGATGATTGGTAGTTTTAAAAAGTAGTGGAAAAAGGTACTAATGAGAGGTTTTCTGAAACATGAGATTCAAGCTATATGATTGTGAAATTTACATGTTTTCACTTATCTATTCTATTGCCATCAGAAAGGTTTGAACTGGAGAATATTTGTCTGCAGAGGTCTAGCTTTATGTTGTTTCTACTAGTTCTTCTCTGTAAGACTTGGAATAGGCTTGGATCTTAAATTCCTTGTACTCTCTTATTTTAAGAAGAAATGAGTATCTGCTTGAGTCCCACAGAATCTATTAGATGCTGTAGTACTAGTTAATGCCATGTCTATGTATATCTTCCCATCTACTGGTTTTTTCTAGCCTTACAGATTTGGTCCCTCAGTCATTTTACCCTATCAGACTAAGAGTAGCCTTACAATGGTTTGGAATCTGCATTTAAACCACATTTTGCTGTTTTCTTTTGGGTTTTAGGTTATCATACACGCACAAAAGGTTTACGCGACAAGCTAGTGCATCTTACATGATAATTGACGTGTGGCAAAGAGGAGGTTTAGCCATTGGAGATCTGAAACCTGCAGAAATACCAAAATAATAAGCCATTGGAGCAACCTTCGATGATGGTTTGTGCAAAGAACTACTCTTCTTGAGGCCAAGCAAGATTATTTGCAGAAATACATTGTTCCTTTCGCAATGTATCGAGTATCAACCTGTTTAATGATAAAAATCCACAGAATTTCTTTCTTTTTTTTTTCGGTTACCGCAGATCGAGTAGCATTTCACTTCTTTATTTGATGTATAGATTCTATAGCTGGGATTTTCTTTATCCCATGTATTTGTTGAGGATAGTCAGAAACTGACAAGTTCACAGTTCATGTATAGTGTACATATGTAAGTGCAGAATATACTTGAATTCTTTTCTAACCCTCCCTCTCTCTTTCTTTGGTATCATTTTTGCACAAGCACTCACTTCTATTTCCACCCCACTTGTGGGATTTCATGGTATGTTGTTGTCGTTGAATACACTTCCATTTCCAAAAGAAATAGTCTGCTTACGTTTCATAATGGATAACAATCTCGAGACTACTTAGTCTACTCCAAGCTCTTTTGAAAAGTTAAAATTGGTAATATAAATTTATTCAAGTATATTTATAGTACTTAACACATGTTTATATTATACCCAGTCTCTTTCTTGCCCCAATTGAAATAAAAGTGTGTTCTCTACAGATAAAAGGAACAAAAAATGACCTTTCGTGTGATTTGTTTCATAATACGCCCTTAGTTAATCCATCGCGTTCATGAATGCCCTGTTTGGTTTTCCGTTATTCTTTTTTCAATTTATTTAGTTATTTGGGTTGTCATACAAGAATACGCGAATCTAGTATAGTCAAATCATTATATTTCAATGACAAAAAAAATTATTATTCTAAAGAACGAGAAGAGCAGCTCAAGACCTTTGTAATTGTTCAGGTATTGACAGAAACATACATCCTTGCTTTTTAGTTATTTCCATTATTTCCTAGAGCACAGAAGTCAAAACTATCCACTTAACATGACCATAAGCCTTGTATTTTACTAATCAAAGCATCATATCAGATGAAGAAAAAAGCTCATCCTATCACACACACGTCATATTAAGGGAAGATATAAGTCTGGCTTTTACTAATTGTATCAAGCAGCATCTTCGAACAGTTAACATTACACCATACATGACCCTATAATATGTTTTCCCTTCATAGAGGGACCAAGGCTAAAGGAGTTGTGTTCTTGAACAATAAAGGAAACATCACTCTCCCTTTTAAGTAAAGCAGCAGCTCCTGTCTGAGCACTAAAAAGCAAAATGGAAGAAATAATTCGACAGCAAAAATACATGCATTTCCAGGAGCTCTCAATCATAAGCCTTGTCCCAATCATCCACTACATCTGCCATATCGTCGATCCCCACATCTTGTGGTTTGGGGGGCGAAATTGAACTTCCCACTGCTGTCTCAGTAACAGGTTCCTTGATTGTAATAGATGCTTTAGCCGAGCTGGAAGTAATTTCAGGCTCTAAGACACTCCACCTATTAGACGAGGCAGCAGGTGGAGCTTCACTCTCCTTCCAGGCAGAAGGGGCTGCTGAGTCAGTAGGACTATTGGACCATTCTTCTGCATCCCATGGGCTCTCCCTCAAATGAGGCTCCTGGACTACAGCTTTCTTCCATGGATTACCCTTAAGAGCTGCGACTCCTCCCCCGTCCTTGGCTCCTCCAGAGACTCCCCAAACATTAGTAGTGGATGCCACTGCTGATGCAACCCCACTCTGAGGAATTACAGCAGCACCAAAATAAGCCGACCCCTGGTCTAGCCTTCTCATAGCTGTTGCGGCTCGGGCAGGATCACTGAACACAGCCAAGGCATTCTTGTCATTCAACCAGACAAGCTCGCACTCACCACCGAACCTGAGAACTAACGCACTAATGTCTGCATCTCTTGGCAAGTCAAACAAAGCCACAACAAGCCTTGGATCCATATCTATCAGATAATCAAAAACAGCAGGCTGAGCAATGTTATTGACAGTTGTACCTTTGGTACCAAGTATACGTGTTGGAGCTTTGGACTTGGGTGTAACGTGTACAGCGATGAATCTCTTGGGTTCCCAACCAGCTGCATTTACTGAAAGCTTCCACCTTGCAGCTATTAGTCTAATTGCATCCCGCTTTTCCTTCGACATGGGGCAAAAAACATGAACTTTGAGCGCATTCACCCCCCCTCTGCTCCTGCCAAGAACCAAAAACTTGCACCTTTCCTCTATAGACAACACCCACTTAGCGTCCCGCCTAAGAAGATCTCCCAGCACTTCAGAGACAGCTGCATTCTCACCAAAATGGAGGGCCTCCAAATTAGGGGGAGTTATGCCAAAAGCATCAGAAAGAACCTTTTTCTTCTCCATCTTTGCACACTCATCATCACAAGTGAGCTTCCTTTGACCAAGAGGAACCTTCTTCCCATTTATTTCAATAGGTTGAAGAGGTGAAGGCAGCTTTTGGATAATAGAAGCTTCAAAAACAGAGTCAACAATCTGACCTCCAGCATCACAGGGAACATTTGCTGTGATCCGACCACAAGAACAAGTAATAGTAACAGGAAACTCACATCTAACATCTGGACATGGCGAAGAGGGGTGACAAAGAGCAGTACATGTGTGCCTGCAATCTCTTCTAGGAGCACCACATGTCTGTCCACAAGAAGCTCTGGAGCCATCGCTTGGTCCGGCAGAAACATCACATGGCGAAGGATGACAAGTTCTAGCACATGCGTGCAAGCCACACTGCCTGGTCTTCCCACAAAGCTTGTTGCATCTGATGTCCTTTGATCCGCAAGGTATGTTTCTCAAAATTACATGTCCACCAACGCACTCTTTTGCTACAGGAACAGCACACGGCAAGCAATCTCCAAAATGGCAGCTGTGAGTAGGTGGGTGGCCACAAGGCTGTGAAGCTGAGCACGGTAACTGGCACGAAGGAAGAGGTGTGCCACAAGGTAGCGGAGGAGGGATTGATGTCCTCCCACAAGCACAAGTCAAATCAGTGAAAATTGTCTCGAGGCAGGGAGGGCAGTGACCACTGTGACAAAGAGACTCGCAAGAATGTTGTCCACATCTAAGCTTTTTCTCACACGGCATTGAACAAAAATGAGGATTCCAACCACCAGTGATGGAGTTTCTTGGATTAGAAAGAGGGCAGCATCGCTCACTGCAGCGATGCCTTCCACAGTTCTTCTTTTGCCCACAAGGCCTATCACAAGTGAACTTCTCATCTTCTGCCCGCGTTCTGTAACACTCCACTGTTCGAGAAGTTGATCCACAGCGGCAGCGCTGGGTCACAAGAACGAGACATGGTGCACAGTCACCAGAATGACACACAGCTTCACAGCGATGTACCCCACACTGGAGGCTTTTACCACAGACCTTGGAACAGGTTGGAATTGGATCCAAACAACTCTGTCTTTCTTCTTCCAAGCCGGTTTTACCACAACAGCATGTCTTGACCTTGCTTGGCGACGAGGCACAGTCACCACATGGCCCTGGATGACAGAGCTCACGACAGACGTGGTTTCCACAATTAAGCTTCTCTCCACAAGCTGAATTGCATGAAAAGACGCCATCCTCACTCTTGATATCTCCTTTCAGACCCATATCTCCACAGAGAATGGATTCTGTTTTCTTCTTACAAAAGCAATAGGCATTCACAACAATTTGACAACGGCCACAAGGACCAACATGGCAATTCTGTTCACACCGATGCCGCCCACAGTCAAGAAGCTTACCACACTGCTGTCCACATGTAAGAATAGACTTCCGATCAGAGCAGCGAGTGGTAATTACTTCCTTTCCGCAGGGGCAACTTCTAGCTGGAGCAAATGCCTTACAAGGAGGACAAGGACCAGGATGGCATTGCAGGACACAAACATGAGGGCAAAGATCCTCTTCACTCAGCCCATGCCCTGGAAGCTCCTTCTCAAGTTTCTTGCCACAAGGCTCTCCACATGAATGTGGAGTCAAGTACAAATCTGAAGGGGGGTCTTGCATCTTCCCACAAAAGCAAAGATACCGTATTTCCCTGGATGAAGTGAGCTGGACTGATTGACAACCTGGGCAACGCCAATTAAATCCTTGATTCTTCCCCGCAGATGTGTCAACAGAAGTGGGAGCTCTTGCCCATTTCTTGGTACAGTTAAGATGGAAAATCGAGTAACAGCTCGAACATGACCACATGGGCGCAGACCTCCGCACCATATCATAGCATATCATGCACTCAACATTCCCCTTCAACAGCTTCTCCTGAATTTCTTGCACAAGTTGAGGCAAATTAGGGTCCTTCACCCGTTCTTGATTAATCCTCTCATTGATCGCCCTGACCGGCCTCTCCATCCTGTTCTCTTGATGATTATAGCTCCCCCTACCCCTTCCCCTCTCTCTCCTCTGATTCCCATATGTCCCCCTATTGTATTTGGGTTCCACATAGGTCTGATTATGATTCCGATTAACCGGTGCACCTGACACATTATCATTCTCTCTCCCATTCACACCGACCCCAGGGGTCACAACAGTGGCTGTTGCTACCGGGGTGACAGGGGCAGCTGAAAATGAAACAGGGTTGGTGGAAGTTGATGATCCCCTCGCCACCCACTCACGGCGACCACCACTTTGAACAGGATTATTATTGTTTCTAGGCCGATTACTGTTGTTATTCCTTCTATTGTTTTGTGCAGGAAAGCTCATATTCTGACGTGAATTGCTTATATAACTATCCAAACCCAGATTCCTATACGGCAAAATAACGGGGGAAATTCAGAAAAAATGACAAAAGAAATTCAATTTCAAACCCTAAATATTAACAAAAATGCTAAATACCTGATTCGGTAAAACAGGATCAAACGCCCGAACACAAAATTGACAAAGAGAAGCTCTGTCTTTTGGCGATTCACCGGAGTCGGCTACTGATTTTTCTCCCGAGTCCCGAGAAGAGAAGAAAATTGAGGAAGAATGAGTAGAAATGAAAGGTATAAATAGGACTAAAAGTTCGCCTTGGTGAACAAGGGAATGGACCAATGACATATTTACTTGGACAAGATGCTTCATTATTGCTAGGTCGGTTCAAAAAATTTCCTTTTTTTCTTTTTAATTATTATTTTATGAAATCTTCTCTAGATTTCTCATCAAATTATTTGTTGATTTAGAGATTAAACACAAAATTCAAAAAGAAGAAGAAGTTGTTGAGATTACACAAGTTATAGTGTTTCTTAGATGTACACGATACGCCGTAAATTTTAGTAATTCTAAATTTTTTATAATGTGTTAAATTTGACGACGATGGAATTAAGTAATGGTTTCTATGACTGGTTAATGACTTATTTCGTGGTTGAAATATATCGGCGGTGATAGATTTGACGATAGAGTAGTTGCTTTATACAGTAGATGAAGGGAAGGGGGGGGGGGGGGGGGGGGGGTTCGCGCGCTCTTAAAGGATGTGTAATACACGCGTCATATTTTGTTAGACGTTTCTGTTTAATTGGTACGTTTTTAACTAACATAAATTATAGCAGTTTCTTAGATGGAAAGAATCTTAGACACGTGAACATATTGTAAACTCCTGTAATTTCTAAATCTTTTGTAATGTCTTGAATTTGATGACAATAGAGTTGAGTAATGGTTTCTATGATTAGTCCATGACTTTTTTCATGGTTGAAATATGATGGTGGTGGTAGATTTAGTGATGGAGTAATGGCGACATACCGTAGATGGAGGGAAAATGAGGGTTTTCACACTCTTAAAGGATATGGAATACACACGTCATATCTTGTTAGCCGTTTGTGTTTAAGTGGTATATTTTAACTGACATAAATTGCAGTGCTTTCTCAAATGCATAGAATCTTAGACACGTGAATATGTAAACTCTAGTAACTCCTAGATCTTTTGTAACGTCTTGAATTTGATGATGCTAGAGTTGTGTGATGATTATGACTAGCCAATAACTTTCTTTTTGGTTGAAATATGATGGCGGTAATAGCTATGGTGATAGAGTGGCATCGGCAAACAATAAATGAATGAGATGGAGAGAAAATTAGTTTTTCACACTCTTTAAAAAGATATAATACACATCGTTAACACCCAATTTTGGAAAAAAATTCGCGGAATGACGTAAGAATACATCTACGCTATCAAATATTGATAGGTATTTGAGGCCCAATATGCTTACATGCCCATCAAAAGTTTCAAACTGAAGTTCCCATCGGCCCCAGTTCATTTTAAGTTATTATTTAGATTATATTACTATTTTCAAATTTATACAAATATAATATTCCTCCATGTGATATCATTTGATTTATCACTTTGGCTCAAAAGCTACCTGAGATGTGTTGAACACCTCATTATCGTCCATACAAAACATGAAATTATCGTTTAACATTTGAATAATTTATGAAATTTTAGACCATGGTATAATGTTTCGTGTACGAATTATCAATTTATTTAAAAAGATCTTATATTAAAAAAGGATAACAGGTGAAAATCAATGTATGTAATCAATGGAGACCGGTTGATTTGTAAACCCGGTTCATCTCCGGGTTTGACAACTATTTAGAAATGGCTTTTATGAGTTTAATGAAAATGTTTCAAAAAGCAAAATGTTATGCAAAATTACGAGTTGTTGAACGTAGAGGCGGAATCATAATTTCAAGTTATGGATTTAGAAAATTTTAGTTTTTTAAGTTACTGGTTACTAAGTTAATAATTCATACATATTCAAAAAATATACTTTCTCTGTCTCATTTTATGTGGCATCCTTTTTTTTTTTATCCGTGTCAAAAAGAATATTTCCTTACTCTGATTGGAAATAATTTACCTTTAAAATTTCCTTTTTACTTTTAATGAAATGATTTTAGACCGCAAATTTTAAAAGTTTCTTTTTTTTTTCTTAAACACTGTGTCAGGTAAAGGGTACCACATAAAATGAAACAGAGAGTATAATGAATCAACGTAACAAATTTTGTTCAATCTCTCTTTAATTTTCTCGTTCGTTTCTTAATTCTATAACAATTTAGATAAAAAATATTGAGTTCGATCAAACATGCAGAAGATGCCCCTACTTGCACTTAGTCAAGTTGAGAAAGGTAGAATTGAGACAAAACATTAGCTAGCAAGCATCCCCAGCTTTGTCACATAAGAAAGCAACATAATATACATACACTGATTTGGATAGGATTTGCTAAGTAAATATTCACCACTCAATTCTTTTCTTTGTTTTGTCAACTTGTATAATATTATTACTGTGCAATTGCTATGACTTCTAATATTGCAGTCATATTTGAATCTTGAAAAAACCTAACCCCATTTCTTCTCTGCATTTCTCATAGTTCATAAAATGGCTAGTGTTTCAGCTACTTGTCTCAGATTTGGTTGTTCTGTCAATCAGGTGTTCAACACATCTCAGGTCAACATTTCACCATAACGACGATTAAGTTTTCATTCGAACAGATTTTTCATATTATGTTATATATTCTGTGTAACAACATTTCGTGATTACAGTCAAAATATATTTGGGACGAATAACGTTATTATAAAGAGGTTTGCGTTCTGTTTATACTACTTTATTCAGCTCCTAATTTTAGCAAACTCTGTGCAGATAAACAGAGGTGTGAAGTTGGTTTCATTGGGTTGGGGAAGGAGTACTGCTGGTTTTCCTTCTCTCAGAACATCCCGCTTCCATGTTGCAGCTGTAAATCTACTTCTTCTCCATTTCTTTTTGTTGCACACATTATATATAGTTAGCATTCGCATAAAACAAGAGTTAATAGTCAAAAACATACCTGAACTATTACTCGATTTGTATTAAAACACACCTCGATGCTGAGTTGGACTAATATTTGTTCCTGATTAACATCAGGAACATGTGTGTTTCAATACAAATGGATCGCAATAAGGTAATGGTTTAGTTGAGTAAAAAGAACAATGGATAGTTGAAGTATGAAAGTCGTAAAAAGAGTGATAGTTTTATTGTGTTTTTAACTATCAACTCACAAAACAACTATGAGTCCTTGTACAACAAATTGAGCTAAAATCAGTTATACTTGATAACTACATATCTCATTCATTGGCCTTGATAAAATTTATATGTGGAAAAATGCATTCTTTTTTCACCAACTTTGCCTACTGTTCTGGTTTAAAACGAGTTAGGTTATGATTTATTTGTTGACTTGATTATTCAAAAGATTGAATTCAAAATTACTCACCTTTTCATCCTTTTTCAAAAAGGTAGATGTTTTTCTCCTCGATTCATCGAGATTTCAAGCTAGACATCTCCAAACGTAATTGTATTGTTGGTAAATGGTAATGGCCTTGGTGAATGCTTAGAAGTACTCTTTGTGTCGCGGCTGCTCCACTATGCTACACCAAAGTCATGTTTGATTTTAATTCACTTTTACAATTATATCCTAGTTCAAACACAGCAAAATGATACGTTTTCCATACCACAAGCTTAAATTTTATATCAAATCAAATCAAATAAACAAATTGAAACAAAAGAATTATCAGT
The DNA here is from genome assembly GCA_029948455.1 of Solanum rostratum. Taxonomy (NCBI): domain Eukaryota; kingdom Viridiplantae; phylum Streptophyta; class Magnoliopsida; order Solanales; family Solanaceae; genus Solanum; species Solanum rostratum. The sequence goes on along the minus strand of CM057054.1, from coordinate 63,305,212 downwards.
TTTTCAGTTTTTATTGATTTGATTGATTTTGCATGAGCAGGCAAAGGCAGAGACAATTGATAAGGTAATAAGCATAGTAAGGAAGCAACTGGCTATACCAGCAGACACTAAGGTCAGCCCTGAAAGTACTTTCACTAAGGATCTCGGAGCCGACTCTCTTGACACTGTGAGTACTATTAGTATCTGATCCCGAATTTTCATCAAATAATTCAACATTTAGTTACTATATATATATTTAAAAAATAAAATAAAATTAACCTTATATATACAGTATGAGAATGACTTAATAAGTGTTTGTGACACGCGAACAGGTGGAAATTGTGATGGCCCTAGAAGAAGAGTTTGGAATTGCAGTAGAAGAAGAGAACTCAGAGAATATTGTAACAGTCCAAGATGCTGCTGACTTGATTGAAAAACTTGCTGAAAAGAAGTAGACATTTTAATTTAAATAGAATGGGAAAATAAGAAGAGTGAGTTTTAATTTTAGCTCAATTTTTATGGACTGATTGTAATTCATATTCTTGGAACATTTTGTTTTTTTTTTGGTATCTGAATGAGGATGACTTTTGTTTAATACTTTGTTCTTAGTGTTTTAATTATTATTCCAAATTTTACTAATTATATTTTATTAGTTGGATAATCTGTAAGAAAAATTTACGTGGATAAGTAAACATATATTAATTAATTAGTCAACATAGCGATAGTTTGAATTATTAACGGTTCGTAGCAAACATCCAACTGTAATTACAATTTGAGTTTTGTATAATTTCCTATTCCTTTCTTTCCTTTCATCTTTGTCATATCTAGTCTAATCTGCCTATCGGTTATTGAGATGAGGGTTCGCAGGAAACAACCTCTCTACTTCTATGAGGTAGTGGTAAGGTCTACGTATATGCTGCCCTCCCCAGACCTCACTTGTGGGATTTCACTGAGTATGTTGTTGTTGTTGAGTTTTGTATAATTTGCACAATTTATATAAATGGTGTGTGCGATTATATAAAATTGTGGACGAAGTGAAAATTTTCTAATTATAATACCTAATCCATCAGAAAATACTGCTAACAAAAATAATTTTTTGCTTCCTAGTAGTATTGTCAACTGTGACAATAATGGAGATTAGCGTGCAGCCGACATGATTAGTAAATTGTATGTAATTAGGGAGGAGTTTATACTCTGGATTAATTAGTGGTAATTGATTATCAAAGTTTTTTTTTTCAAAAGTCATCTTATTTTATATAATTTATAATAATGATCATTTTAGGCGAATTTTATATTTTTAAAAAAGAATTAATGATGCGGTAAATTTAATTTTAAGAAAAATAGTTAAGACATTAATTTAGAAGTTGGACCTATTTGAAACAATCAAATACAAAAGTTTTGGTATATCATTTTTGTACGAATGACCTTAAATCAAATATAATTCATAATTGAGCTTCGAATTTTTCTGAACAAACTCTTTGAGTCATTGAAATCATGTCTTTTTCAACGAAAATGAATAATCAAAAAGAGGATTTGAGTAAAGCACGATCTTAAGTAAACAAAATTAAAACGCCAATTTAGTTTTGTTCAAACATAATATCATAATATTGAAAAAGAAAATTTGTTCCTTCTGGATTTCTAACATCTTCTTGTTTTCTTTTTGAGCAAATTTCTAATTTCTTAAAAGTTTTATCATTGAAATTATTTCTCGATTTGGTAACTCGATAGTGTAATAATTATTTTGCTATTTGCATAAAGATTATTATTTAGGATAAAATAAAAATTATTTTCGTTATAGACAAGATGAGGGAAGAAATATTGAAATAATTTGAATACGTGAAGATGCAAAATGTTAACGTCTTAATGAGGAGACATAAGAGATTGATAATGACATTCGGCATTAGGAAAGATAGAGACAAACCAAAGTATTAACGGGTAAGGTTATTAAACAGAACTTGATATGTCTTGAATTTAATGAGATCACAAGCTTAGGCATAATTTTACAAAATAAATTTAACGATTACGGTTGAACTTTCTTAATACTTGCACTATTTTCATAATTTAAGACTGTGTCAATACACCTTATTTAAAAAATTTGGGGTGTAACATAAGAAAAAAATTTCTTAAAAGGAGTTAAAAAGAGGAGCAATTAGTAAAAAATAGTAGCTCAAGGTCCGTCTGTTTTTTTGAACGGTAATTTCTTCCGTTTATATCGTCTCTCCCGCGATCCGCGTTTCGTTTTCTCTATCTATAAATTACTTCTTCAAACTGAAGTCTGACGCCGTCTTTTTATCCGTCAAATCTCCCTTTCTTCCGATCTTCCATCGGAGAAAATCTAGGTCCTAACGATTTCCATGGAAATCTAGAAACTTCTCGAAATTCACTAACAGTTGCGGTGGAGTAGATGGATCGGCGGAGGACCGGAAGTCCGGTGTACGCTCGGCAGTGGAGTGGAGGATCAAGCAGCACCGGTTCATCATCGCCGGCGGGATCGCCGGCTCATCCCCGTGCACGTCTGCCTCCTACGGTGACAGGGATGTCTACTATAAAGAGAACTCAGAATGTCGCCGCCAAAGCTGCTGCTCAGCGTTTGGCACAAGTTATGGCTTCTTCTCATAGGCCGGATGAAGACGAGGATGATGATGATGATCTAGGGTTTCGGCCTCCTACAGCTGCTTTCTCCACTAACGACAATCGAAGTAATAGCAATAGCAAGAATAGTGGTTTGTCTGCTATTTCACTAGCCAAGCCCAATAGATCTCCTTCCCCCTCGGTAATTTTTACTAACTTTTTTTTTTTAATTTTTGTAAATTTGAACTGTGTTTCCTATGTTGAGTTTTCTGCGCAGTTATTGACTGTTGCATGATTTGATGTGAGGTTATGTATGATTCATTTTTGTTGCCTAATTTAGTGGAATTTGTTTGGATTGGAATCGGTTGGTCAATCAAATTCTCGATGAAAAAAGAAGAGTTAACTAGAGGAGGGAAAAATAATATTTGCAGGTCAACGCTTTTCTTAGGCAATACACTTTTTTACTGAAAATATGCTATAACCTTGCTTGACTACGAGGGAAAGGTGCATTAATGTTGTTTCTGATTTGACTTTTCATCCCCTGGCTCAAGATTCAATGAAATAAATTTGATTTTGATATATCTCGTTCTAAAATCTGAAAGCCAAAGGCTGTCATTTCACCTCTATCTTGCGAGTCCGAATTTACACAAGTCGGGATGGTAATGAAAAGTCAGCTTCTATCTTAAGAGATTTCTTTGTTGCAGAACTATCAAGTCTGGTGACTTTTGGGATCCACTTTCTAGAAGACATTGGACTTTCCTTTATAAATTACTAATGCTTTATAACTAGTCATACAAATACTTTTTGTAAATTTTCTTTTCTGATGGTAATTAGATGCTATCATGTTTAGTTAGGTCGGAACTTTATGGATTACACTCCTTCTGTTCGTTCATCGTCTACTGGAAGACCCTCTTCGATGTCTGTTCGTACATCAGCAGCAGCAACAACTGGAGCAGTACTGCAACCAAGTAGGTCATCAGTGAGAACTCCAGTTACCGTTCCGCCAATAGAGCCTCCTAGTAATCGCTTGAGAGAGAAAAGGTCACCATTGCTATTTTCTTTATCTTCTACTGATAACATCTATTAATCTTTTGATTCAATATTTGACTAAACTACATCATCAACTTTTTTTTTTTTTGACAAAACCAGTATACCATGTAACTTACTGAAATTGAGATTGTGAATTTGTGACCTGACATTGAGTTTTCATCTAGTTCTCATCTTTTCTAACTTACAGATTTTTTAATCATCTTTTTCTTGCTTGTTAGACTACATAAGAAAGCCTTCTTCCTGTGGCATACAGGAGGACTGTGGCAAATAACCATATGGCATATTTTAAATTATACTATTAATTGATGTCTCCTTAATCTGTATAATATCTTGATCCAATGTGTATTCCTTTTTATCACGGCAAGCGACAATGATCTTTTAACTGTATTAGAAATTAATTTTAGGTTCACACCAGAATTAGGACGAATTGATTTGAAGGATTCTGGAAATGATCATGAGACTTCTGCGCTTCGTGATGAGGTATGTCATCTAAGTGAAGTTGGTATCTGGATGGCTTCTTTAAATTAGATTAGACTTGCCCATTCTGGTGCATGTCTTCATTATGACTCACGTAATTTGGACGATTGACAATTCTGTTAACATTCAAATAAGAATTTGTAATTCTTTGCAGCTTGATATGCTTCAAGAAGAAAACGATATTATTTTAGATAAGGTTAGTTGTTTTACCTTTCTACATGAAAAGGATAGATGAAAAAACAATAGTTTATGTGACTTTGTAACTTTTTGCATCACAATTGCTGATGTAATTTACAGCTACGTCGTACAGAAGAACAACGTGAAGAAGCTGAAGCTAGGGTTCGTTTGTTGGAGAAACAGGTAATTTACCAATAGTAATGGTCTACACTGTGGATGGTAGTTTCTTCAGGGTGATCCCAATTTCACCTACTATAATTAAATATGTACCCAGGGCATTTATAAAATGTTAAAAGTAGAGTAATTATAAGCACCAAGAAAAGTGGTGCAGCTGATTATTGTGCGAAAGAGGTTTCAGTCAACTTATGATAATAACTCTTAACTGGTCTTCATTGGGTGAGACATATATTACTTATGGCTTTATAGAACGGGATTCTAGTGGAGGTCATGGTTGGTCTTCATTTAGTTTTCTGGATTTAACAGTTGTATGAAGCTATTGCGATTCCTTTTTTACAGGTTGCTTCTCTTGGAGAAGGACTATCACTTGAAGCCAAATTATTAAGCAGGTATAGTCTGTAATGTTTTCTCTCCTTCCGTATTGCTGCTTAACAAACATTGTCTGATGGTATGCAATGACTACAGGAAGCAAGAAGCACTTCGTCAGAGAGAGGTAGCTTGAAGAACTGTGGCTACAATTAGTAAAGACAAACATTGTTACTTAACTGTGTCACTGATGTGTCACAGACCATTGCTTGTCAAACTTTACTAGTGTTTTAACTTTAATTAATGTGTCTAGACAAGTCTATTGGGAGTTATAATAATGATCCTTCTTACTTGCTTAATGTTTGTGCTTCTTTTGCTTTTGGTTTGACGAATACTGTCTCCTGCAATGTTATTGTAGGCTGCTCTTAAAGCTGCACAGCAAACTAAGGATGGAAGAGAAGATGAAATTACGATACTTCGTACTGAACTTGAAGTTAGTCCATGCTACTTTAGAACCTATCTCCACACGAACAAAGGAAAAAATTCATGCTACTCTCTGGATGGTGTGTGTTTTTTACTGCCACTGATCTTTATTTTCACTTTTTGTGCAAATTTTTCTTTGTTCAGAACTTGAAGGATGACACTGCAAATGCAATGGAACAGCTTCAGGAAGCTGAATCTGAAGCAAAAGCTCTTCGAACAATGACACAGAGAATGATTTTGAGCCATGAAGAGATGGTTGTTGTTTGAATTCTGATGAGATAACTTTTTTCTTTTAGCTTCAGATTATGCTACTCACTACCCAGTCTTTCTCGCTTTTATCTCTGTTGCCATTTTGACATTGTAGGAGGAGGTGGTTCTAAAAAGATGTTGGCTTTCTCGATACTGGGGCCTAGCTGTACAATATGGTAATTTGCTTGATCAGCACCTTTCTTGTGTATTTAGTTAGTAGTTGTAATATATATAGTACTATAGTTACTTCTGAAGTTACAATCTTTAGCATCTTTGAATTTCTTATTTAGGAGGAAACATGGGCTAACTAGTAAAGAAATACCATGATCACTAAAAAGTGTCCATAATGTAGCAATTAGGAAGTTGAGAAAGCCCTCCTAAGTCAGTTGACCAAAGAAATGGTTGAAGTTTTAGTTACAGAAGGTTCAAGGAGCATCAAATTGCCCAACATGGCACCAGTCTCTGGGTGTGACGCCATTGTGATTGAACTTGTTAAAAGGGGGGCCGAAAGTACGTAAAATCATATGGAAGAAAGTTCACCTGAATGACTTATAATGTCCTGGAATCCATGCAGACCTGGCGAATAAGAGGGCATAGTAGAATAAAAAGATGTATATAGGCAACACCATTTAGTTAGGATTATGTTAGTTATATTAGCACGTTACTTTAGGTTCAATGGAGCGAGTTGGATACTGAGTATTCATATGACTGGCCCCAAGTTTCTTGGTTGAAGCATGGTTGTTATCCAAAATGAAGCAAATCCAAAAAAGATCTCAACCTGTATTCCCTTTATTCCTCCTTTTTTATTACCAGGATTATGCAGGTGCATTCTCCTGTTATGAGGTAGGATCTTTTGCAACATATCTCGAAACATGCAATACGTGGATTACTCCGCCTTGAACAAAGTCTCTGGTACTTGAGAGGAGAGTAGAGGTGCGAGCTGATGCTCTCTAAATTTCAAACCTGGGGGCAATTTGGCTTTCCATTTGGCTATCTTCATTCAATTTATTTATAATGTTGGTATTCAGCAAACTAATCCCCACCTCGATTAATCTACTGGTTACTTGATAGCTTCCACCAAGGTGTAGACAGATGAGTTAAAATCAACCAGTGGGTTGTTCTTTGGTCTCTTCTTGGATTTGAAACCATTGACCACTTACCTGAGTGCTTGACTATCTTATTTTTCATGATCCATAAGTCTTAGTTTGCCTTACGAAAACTTTTGACTCCAATTGCATAATCACGTAGATAAGCCACCTGACTCTTAAGATTTCTCACGAAGGAAACAAAGCCACCTTGAGATGAAATAGTTGGGTTGACCATCCTTGGAAACATTTTAAATCATAAATCTTATGTTTAGAATGAAATTAACATGCAAGATAAGTTATGGATGAAATTGGAATATTGTTGGTTATTAGTTGAGGACCAATTATTAATTTTACCCTCAAAAAATTGATTTATGAGAGTCCTTGTCATAAAAAAAAAGATTTATGAGAGTATCAAAAAAATTTAATGATATGTGGGAGTCCCATAATGAACTAAGCCGTAGCCTATCCTCTTTCATGTTCAATCTTATTCATGAAATCAAAATAGTTTGGGTAATTCTCTATTTTATAAGAGTGTTCTTCCTGGGTTATTTGAGCCTGTTCAGTCATGTGGTTCCTTTAATATTTACATTTACATGCATTTTTGGGTTGGGGTTGGAGTGGGAGGATGCTAATAATGAGTTGGTGTTCTAACTTTTATGGTTTCAGGTATCTGTGCAGATATAGCAGGGGCGAAGCATGAACATTGGTCATCTTTTGCACCTCTTCCATTTGAAGTTGTGATTTCTGCTGGCCAGAAAGCCAGGGAAGAATCCTGGGATGGTGCTTAGCTTTTCCCTTACACTTTTCTGTCCTGCACCAACTCCAAGATGTGTCTTTCTTTCTGCTTCTTATGTTTCTCTCTTGCATCTAAGTTGGATTTTAATCTATCTTGTGTTGAGCAGGTGGTGATGATTCTGATCGAAGCAAACGTGCTCGTGACATTAGTGACCTATCTGGAGAGGGAAATATTGAGAGTATGCTATCAGTTGAAATGGCTCTAAGAGAATTAGCCTCCCTTAAGGTTTCTGTTGTTTCCTTCCCAAGATGTGTTGTAAAAGGCTGTGCAGTATATTATTTCTCATAAAATAAAACAGAATACTGTGCATTATATTCAGTAAACAAAATTTTTTCTGCTTTTAGGTAGAGGATGCTGTTATTCTTGCATTGGCACAGTATCGCCGCTCAAATGTAGTCCGGCAGTCTTCTGGTATGACTTATGATTTTGTGTGAATTTTTTCTAGTTCTGTTGGATTCAATAAATGAAACTGATGTTATCTACTTTGCACTCCTCTCATCTCAGGTTTATCTATTGTATGCTTTTACACATCAAAGTTTCGATCTCCTAGAGTTCATGCTTTTTTCTCTCGACACTGTATCTGATGTTCCATAATTGCAGTAGGGCATAGTCATCAGTTTAGAGCAAATACCGGTTGTCCTTACCCATGTTTGGCTATCGTCTTCTGTCCATGTGAACCTGCATGTTTGTTGAGCATGAGAACTTTAAGGATGGTTTACGCCATTTGGCCATCTCTGGTTGTTTGCAATCCTAAAGACTATTATTAACTTGACTGCTTGCTAAACATCCGGGGGCACATGTGCTTTTCCTTAATGATCAGTTCGCTAGTCTTCTTGCCGTTCCATAGCCCCTAGTCCATCTTTTGTTGGTTTGAAAATAGAATAATCTCAACAAAAATTAAACCAAAATAGAATAATACTGACTCTGTCTTTTATACTTTTGTTGCTTGCAGATCCTAAATCATCTGCTGACCCCAAATTGATGGATGCTTATGGTAAGGAATATGCTCTATCCACTTGATACAAATTTTAACACGTTTGATTTGGAATACCTCGATTTGCTGGTTATTTGAATATCCTCCTTAACTAGGATTGGCAGATCGATATATTTACATTCCTATTTTTAGAATTTGTTAAAAATTTCAATTTCATTCTCCCTTTCGGTACTCAATTCTCCCTCGGGGAGGGAAAAGGGTGGGGTGGGGTGGGGTGAGAGGATCTGGATAATCCCTTCTTGATCTTATGTTCTGTACATATAAACTTTCCTTAGGGCTGCTATGCAGATGTTAAAGCCTTTTATAAATCAGTTTCATTTCCCCATTTTAAACTTCAGTATGTGTTCTTTTTCTAGACTATTTGATATATAGGTCATGCCTTGTTAAATCTGGAGGCTGTTAACATGTTGATTTGCTATGGTATAATACGTGCCTTCTTTCTTGGGGTTCTTTACAAGGGTTTGATCTAGACCTGTGTGTTTTTGGTTGCAGAGTTAGGCCAAGAGGAATCAGAAGATGTTCTCTTCAAGGAGGTCAGTTGTCATTTTAATGATTTAGTTATTTCGTTCTGGAGCCATTTCCTCATCTTCTGTTGTATTGTCCCTGAATATCAATTGATATGCTGGAAAGGTTGAGCTTTATTGTTTCCCTCATAGCATAATGAAGTTGTAGATATCATACTCTACCTATCAATTTATTTTTACATACATGTGCTGGTGAGACCAATTTTGCTAGATAGAATTTTGTTGGATCTATAAAGATCTGAATAGAGGCCATGGTTTAGTTGAATGTTGAAACTAGTACAAGATACCAGATCTTGAGGAGTTTCCACTTGACCAATGTCGGTTGCATTAGTTCCACCACGTAATGATCCATTGTTAAAATTGCAGGCTTGGCTTACATACTTTTGGAGGAGAGCCAAAGTGCATTGTGTAGAGGAAGATATTGCAGAAGAGAGGCTTCAGTTCTGGATTAGTCGTAGTGGACAGTCGCCAACCACTCATGATGCAGTTGATGGTAATTCACTTGCTCAACTTTTTTCTTGAATAAAGGAATACATCCTTACTACTAATAAAAGGTCAGATAATGGTTGCTTTTACATTCCATTGTTGCCACTTAAACACAGTTCCATTCAAACTGTACATGGAAATTCCTATCACAGAAAAAGTTTCTTCCTAAAAATCCATGTACCTAGAATCCTATCATCTTTAATCAAGTTTGAAGCATAAAAAACCTTATTAGTAATTTTATACTACCAAAGAAAGCCCAAACTCCTGCAATAAATAGCAGAATCTCTTAATCCTTTATGGTTTAACACTCTGAATAGCCCCATTTTGTGCTGCTAGCTTGAGGTAGGATAGGGTTAAATTGGTCTTTCTACTACACTCTACTTCCCTACAAGGTTTATCTGGTATTATAATTTTCTTTTATTTTTCTCAACATTTTCAAGGACTTCTAAGTAATTATGTATGGAATTGAAGTCTTTTGAAAAATCACGAGTTCTTTTTTCAATTGGTAATATGTAATTTTCATTAATATATAGGAAAGTTGCAACCAAGTAGTTTCTCACAAGTCCAAGCAACAATCATGCTAGAAAATTTCAATTTAAACAGTTTCAAGGAAAGTAAAAGAATTTTTTTTGAACAATATCTCCTATGTAAAATCACACATGTAATAGAGTTGAATTTGTAATAAATAATATAGAAATCGTTTGAAAATAATTTTGCCCCTTCACTTACAGCAGAGAGTTACTCTTTGCTCTTCCTGAATAGGAATTAAGATATCTTTCAAACATGTCAGGAACTTCCACTTATCATGGTTGCGAAAGTCCATACTTTTGCAGGCTTTAGTGGAAGAGCTATATCGGGTAAAACTAGAATTGGCATCACTTTGTGGCCTTGGTGGGAAAGCTATATTTGTGTAAAATTATGAACATTGGTTAGTTGGATCCAGAAAGCTTCATCTAGACTTCATATTGTCAGTGGTGCAATAGAACATTCTTTTGTAGGTCTTGGTGGACAAGCTTTTTGTGTAAGTTATAATTGATCATCACATGCATTGGTTAGCATTGGACCAGCAAAGCTAGTGTTACCTAGGCTTCATGTTTTCCAACGGCGCCATAAGAATATTTCTTCTAGAATTTGTCTTCCATCCAGGCACACTATTTCGTTGTTTCTCTATTTACTTGCATCTATAAATGGCAGCTGAAAGAATTGAAACTCTTCTCTCCCTTTCCACTGATAGGGCTTGACGTAACCTATTCCAGATTGAGTTATTTATGCTCACTGGAAGTTGTTACCTAGTGATATGGCATTGCCACCTTTCTTTCCACCTATAACTTGGTGGACAACATTATTAGTCTATTTTAATATTTCATTATGCTTTAAATGAAGTAGTTTCTAAGGACTTGAATGGTGAAAGTCAGAGTTAAAATTGTCCTTTGTTTGTGTTATGGAAATATATTGACTGAATGGTTATCACAGTTGAAAGAGGTTTAATAGAATTGAGGAAGCTGGGGATAGAACAGCAGCTGTGGGAAGCTTCTCGTAAAGAAATCGACCAACCTAATGGAAAAATGACTGCGGATTCAGAGGCATCTCCATGATGGACGTGCATCAATATACTTGTTTGATGTCTATTCTTTCAAGGATTGTTTTCTTCCCTTTTTTTCTTTTTTCTCTTTTGGGTTTACAATTCAGATAGATATTCTTTCTTCGACATCTTTTGTTTTATTCTTCCGGTTTGTTTGTCTGGAATTTTGAAATGGTAGAGCTTGAGAAACAGAGAAATTGTAATTAGTAGTTGTTTGTATAATCAATTGAGTGATGCAAAAGTGACATATAGATAGTCTAGTGTAATTGAGGAGGTGCAATGTTACCTTTTGTTGAATTAAATTATTCCCTTTACTAACACGAGACGTGTCAGAGACCTCAGCAGAAGGTAAAGAGTGCAAAAATTTCATTAGTGAGTCAAATAGATATCTTTTGAAACATTATTATTGCTGGCATGAAATTCATAAAAAAAGAACATCATGTTTGAGCGTGCAAAAGATGTAATAATCTTTTTTGGGAAATTGCAATCTTATGTGTGCCTTTCACGCTACATATGTATAATAATGAGTAAATGTAATTGAAGTTACAAGAGTAATCAATCTTTTAGTGTGATGTTACTGTTCATCTTCTTTTCTTAAAATAATACTGCCTCCTCCATCCTTACATGTCATTGGGCGCACTATGGAGAAACAATAAATAAAATGCTATAAACACTTTAAACAATACGAAGATAACACATAAAATCGAGTAAATATTCAAATCTTAAGACATACGTAAGGGTCAAATTATACATTGTTGATGATATTGTAATAATTTTGATAATATTATTGATATTTAACATGTTATAGCAGACAACCAAGCTATTCTATTTTCTTGATGCTAATCACACTTACTACAAATATAACTGTGTTTTATTTGATCTAATTTATATTTCTGTGTATCGAAATTAAAGCACAATGATAATTCAAAACGTTGTTACCGCCCAAAAGTGATGCATTGACCTTAAATAAGTCAACAAATTAGGTGCACTATATTTCTCAAGTTAGTTAGGGAAGGTTAAGAGTTTGAAAAAATGCCACCAAAAAGATGTCTTTGACTTGTGTACTCAAGTGTTAACAGCTAATTTCCCAGTGATACATTGACTTTTAGCTGAAAAGAAGACATTATATACATTCCCTATAATTTTTCATGCAAAGGGATTTATCACAAGGTCTCAAAAATCGTTCTTTTTTTTTTTATCTTTGTGGGGAAGGCAATGATAGAGTACTTGCATGGTCTGAACGAGATTAAAAAAAGAGCAGGCCCGATGCACTAAAGCTTCTGCTATGCGCAAGGTCCAGGGAAGGGCCCCACCATGAGTCTTACCTCCAAGGCTCCCCTTCGGTCTAAATGAGATTCAATTGAATTATTTCGTCAATTATATTGTATACATAGATAAAGTATATATATTCATATATATATAATCATTGGATCTTCTAAACTTTGAAACATCAAATGCAATGCAATGGTAAAAATTGCTTCTAGTGGCAAAGCCATATAGATATAGTTGAACAACTTTGGTCAAAAAATTCTATTACGTATATAGAATATTTGAATGAAATTTCAAACTTCGTCAATGCTCGAAGCTACAATAGATAAAAGGATAGAAGCTTAGATGTCTATCTGTCTCTGCTTTTGGAGAGTTATACAAGTGGGAAAAAGAGAATGATTTAAGTAAGTGCAACTTTTGTAAAGGTTCTTTCTGGGCTGTAGGGGACTGTGGGGGTGGGGACCCTGGCTTAGAAGTAGAAGGCATAATGAGGTTCTTGTGAATGTGTGTGAAAAGTCAATTGACAAATCATGATACTTCATTATTAATATAAGATCCCCTTTTCCTTGTGGTGCCCAAAGACTATATTATAATCCATTCAACCTAATACATACATAAAGAAAATGTCTACAAGACTGTTGTATTTGATTTGAAGTATGTATATGTCATTATCTACTTTTGTACATTCTTTGAACAAGATTCCTTTTTTTTTCCACTTGGTGTCCGATGTCCATATCGGAGTCTGACGCCGGAAGGAGCAACCCCATCCGCTACACTACATCCTTTCGTGGTCATTGAACAAGATTCTAATCTTTAGTGGACCACATCATCTCATTTTCCCTTGTTTTATCTAATGTTTATCAAGTCTTTGTTCTCATTTTTCAGTTGAGTTAATGGTTAAAATTTCTCTTAAACTATGCTTAAAGTAATTACAAAAACTGTAATAATAATTTAGTGGAACTTTTTAGCTTTATAAGTTCTTGCAAGAAAAGAAACTATGATCCTGTCATGCTCTTTACTTGGAGATGAAGCAAAAAAATAGTGTAATTATTCTTTTTCCCCTCTGGAGACACTATATTTCATGTTCATTTTTCACACATTTAGTAAGACATGGAAAATATTATTGTAAAGCTACTTTCAAAAAAGAAACATGCCTTTCCAGTGTTTCAGCTACCTGCCCAAAAAGATGACCTACTATGTGCTGGTTTTTAACTCTGTTTTCATTATCTTGCCCCTTGGGAACCTAAAACTTATACTTCCACCGTTTCAAGTTAAGTATCTTTTTTCCGTTTTAGTCTGTCTCAAAAAATACATACCTTTCTACACTTTTAAGATCATACAATATAGATAACTACATATTTTTAAAGTCTGTATTCACTTCTCATATAGACAAAATGAGATGTTAAGATTTAGGAAGTTTCTCTAATTTAGAAAGGTCTCATTTTCTCAGAATGGACAAAAAATATGCCTTGTAAAATGAACAGAGAGGGAATAAAGAAGAGTGTAATTTAGAATTTTTTGAGTGAAGAGGGCCAAGAATGCACCTTTCACTTTCAAGAAACCAAATGACAGAAGCCCCATGGTAAGCAAAGTAGGGACTACCACCTAATTAAAAATAATTTCCCCTCTGATCATTTTGGTCTGTCTATCATCAATGTATTTCCATGCCTACAGTAACTACAGACAAGAAATGATAAAAACATTTATTATGACATTGATATGTTGTGTTAGGCATGCTATTTCTTTAATCCCCCTAGCTAGTCCTTGACACTTTGTTAAAAATAATAATTGTTAAGTTTATAAACTTTAGCAATTTATTGAATTTTTACATATATAACGACAACATACCCAGTGAAATCCTACAAGTGGGGTTTGGGGAGGGTAGAATGTACGCAGACCTTACATATAGATATGAAATTTGAATTAAAATTACTAAGTTTTTCAAAGTATATGGGCTCGTCTGATACGATGAGTTTATCTCATATTTGGTTGGAATAAAATCGTGGAATAACTTATTCCCGATCAAACTAGCCTTGTGTGTGTATATATATACTAGTTTCTAGACATGTGCGTTGCACGTGTGTCCCATGTTGCTTTATAGATTTAGAACAGTTAAACTTTTATGAAACTATGTATGTGTAATGAATAATAAAATACAACAGTTCCAAATTAATATTTAAAAGTATGATAAGAAGCATCAAACGAGGGATGTATTTTGATGTTTAAAATTGATTCTTTTTAATCAATTAACCGTAAATTTTGAATTTTGGTCAGTAGTTAGCAAATTTTCAATAAAGTCACAAATGATTAATTTAAGCACAATAAATATATAGACTTACAATAATTAGAAATTTTCATAAAAAATCAAATCAACAATGTCTAACAGAAAATACAAATAAAAATAAATAGAATGACAAATACAACATGTACCTACTTCTTAAAACTTTAAATGTAACAATATAAATGGAAAAAAAATAGTATATAATTTTTGGAGCTCTTGTTAACACCATCTCCCACAACCAATCAAAATTAAAGAGTCATCTTCATCGATTCAAGCTAGAGCATTAATTAAGTAGTACAATAATATATAAGTTCTTCATTCACTACTTTAAATATGGGATGAAAAGCTTAATGTAATTATAATTCTTAAATTAGATATTTAATCAGGAATTAATTCAACGAAGTCCAAAAGTTACTAACATTTTAATATCAAATTTATGCCTGAAGTTATGGAAAAAGTTAGGTAGAGGAAGAGTTGAGTAATTTATCCTGAGTTTTTTTGCATTTATTTGTTTAAGTTTAATGTAATTATAATTATTTTAGATTATAAATGATAAACATTATTATTAAATTAGATATTTAAACCAGAATTGATTCAAAGGAAGTTCAAAAGTTATTAATATTTTAATTAAAAATGATACAATAAATAATTAAATATTTTATTAACATTTTAATTTATATCAGTTAATTCAAGAAAGTCGAAAAATTACGAATATTTTAATTAAAATGATACAATAAATAATTAAATATTTTTAATAGTTTGATTTATATCGGGTAAAATCGTAATTCAACTTTTTAAGCTTCCCACTGTGATATAATATGATATAGCTCCTCTTTCAGTGACATAAGACTCTCATTCTTGAACTTCTTTGCAGACTTCAAAACCAATGGCTATGGCTGTTTTTCTCTCTCTTCTTTATGCTTCTGTAGGAATTGTGTCTGCATTGTCTCATCCAGACAAGATCATTAAATTGCCTGGACAACCTCAAGTGGGGTTTCAACAATTTTCAGGATATGTTACTGTTGATGATAAGAAGCAAAGATCTCTCTTTTACTACTTTGTTGAAGCTGAAACAGATCCAGCTTCAAAGCCTTTAGTTTTGTGGTTGAATGGAGGTATACAATTTCAAAAAATTTAAGACATTCTTGTTTTGGGGTGTTATTTTTCTTGATAAAAATCCAATCTTTTTTGAGAATTTGAAATTAAAAAATATCTGCAGGACCTGGATGTTCTTCACTTGGGGTTGGTGCATTTTCTGAAAATGGGCCATTTAGACCAAGAGGACAAGTTCTTGTTAAGAATGAACACAGCTGGAACAAAGGTGATATACACCATTTTATTCAAGAAAATTTTCCCATTTTTTTCCTGTGGTAACTTCATAGTTCTGAGAAGTAAAAAAATGATTGTTTTATCTTTCTTGAAATATTTGCAGAGGCAAACATGTTGTATTTGGAAAGCCCAATTGGAGTTGGGTTCTCTTATTCATCTGATACTTCTTCCTATGAGACAGTAAATGATGAAGTAACAGGTATTTTTGCCTCTCCCAAGCTATGTTTTTCACACACTTTGACGGCTACAGTTCCCTGTCGGATCCTCCAAAAGTAGTACATTTTCTGAGAATCCGACATGGGCTCGGCATCAGTTTTGGAGAGTCCGAGCAACATAGCTCCCAAGTACTAATTCAACATGCATTTCACGTTGAATCTTTGTAATTACAACTATTGGTTAATTTCCAAAAGCTTGTTCCTTTTTCTCCTTTCCTTTTTGACTTTTATGATGAGCATCTGATTGCTGATCTTCAGCAGTATAATGGAGTAACTTACAATTTAATGGAACGGAAAAGGAGATCTTCTTTATTGTTGATGTGGATTATGGGAACTTTCTGAATTTTTTAATCCTTTTTTTGTTGTGATTGAATTTTATATTTCTTGCTTTATATGTCTTTGCATCTAAAGCTGTCATCTTTTTATATTCATAAGCCAGAGACAATGTTGTATTCTTGCTACGCTGGTTCCATAAATTTCCACAGTACAGAAAAAGCAATTTGTTTCTAACTGGTGAAAGTTATGCAGGTAAGATTATTCTTTATAAGTGCCATAGATGGAAAAGTATTTGGTATTTTTATTTCTTTTGTTCATGGTTAATCACATTTTGGATTGTATAATTACAGGACATTATGTACCTCAACTAGCAAAACTCATGATGGCATTTAACAAGAAGAAGCAATTGTTCAATCTAAAAGGAGTTGCAGTAAGTTTATCCTAAAGTTTCTAAATAAGTTGCAGATCAAAAGTATTTCTTTATTGCTTATATGCATTGTGTTTGATGTTACATGTTATTGAGATATTTAAAAGAAGTTCTGTTTTTAATCCATTTTTTGTTTCGTTGCAGTTAGGTAATCCGGTTCTGGAATTCGCTACTGACTTTAATTCAAGGGCAGAATACTTCTGGTCTCATGGTCTAATATCAGATCCAACATACAGAATGTTTAGTTCTGCTTGTAATTATTCTCGATATGTTAGCGAGTACTATAGGGACTCTGTATCGCCAATCTGTTCGAGAGTCATGAGTTTAGTAAGTAGAGAAACCAGTAAGTTTGTGGACAAGTATGATGTTACCCTTGATGTTTGTATTTCCTCTGTGCTCTCCCAATCCAAGATTATTAGTCCCCAAGTAAGTCTACTTTCTCCCTTTAATTGTTAGGCTTCTCTCGTGTTCTTTTCTGATTAAATTGACAATCTAAATTGATACTAATAACCAGGAAAATGCTGAGAAGTTGGATGTATGTGTGGAAGATGAAGTCGTCAATTACTTGAACCGGAAGGATGTGAGAAGGGCTCTTCATGCCGAGCTTGTTGGAGTACACAGATGGTCTGTTTGCAGCAGGTAAGCATTCTTGCTTTGCTAAAATGGTTAGTAGCGGAATAGTACAGTGACAAAGAAATATTAGTATTTACACAATCAGGTCATAAGTTAATGGATAACCTGGAAAGATGGTAAAGAAACTGCTACCATAGGTTAAAGTTCACTACTATTAGAGTATATAACTTAAAGCCGTAGCAGAATATGAAGTGCATCATTCAAATGGCCAGGGATATTAATAACCACCATCTTCTAGTTCTTCTATGTTGCTCGGACTCCCCAAAAATGCTACTGCACCTGTGTCAGATCCTCCAAAAAGGCACTACTTTTGGAGGTTCCAACATGCACTCCACGATGTTTTTAAAGAGTTCAAGCAACATAGCTGGTCTCTAGTTTTTAATGGACCATTGCCTCTGGTACAATAATTTGCAAGTTTACAACTTCCTAAATAACAGATACTTCTCATTGCTTCCACAGCATTCTGGACTATCAACTGCTTGACATAGAGATACCAACCATCTCCATAATAGGAATGCTTGTCAAAGAAAGAATTCCAGTTTTAATATACAGGTACATATGCAGCCACATTTAATGTCCCTTCATGCACTTAATTTCTCATGTGAGCTTGGCAGTTCATTCTACATCTAACACCAATGTTCCTAAAATCTTTACAAAAGCGGAGATCAAGATTCTGTCGTTCCATTGATTGGAAGCCGTGCAACTGTTCAGCAACTAGCAAGGCAGATGCGGCTGAACACAACTGTCCCCTATAGAGTTTGGTTTGCAGGACAACAGGTACTATTTTACAGACAAATTCAAACTTATACATCCACTAAAAGTGCAATTTAACATTCATTAGAAGGTTACTCGTCTTACTTTTCAGGAGACTAACTCCACCTGTATGGATAATATCAAGCAATTACAAAAACAAAAGAAGAACTACATTATCAATGCATAGTTTTTAAACGGTCTTTATTTCTCCGCGTCCAATTTACTTTTTTTCAGGCAAAAGTTCATTTGTTTTTCGTTTTTTTGCTGAGTTAGGTTGGTGGATGGACACATGTTTACGACAATATCCTCTCGTTTGCCACGATTAGAGGCGCTTCTCATGAGGCTCCTTTCTCACAGCCAGAGAGATCACTTGTGATGTTCAAGTCATTTCTTCAAGGCAGGCCACTCCCTGAAGTTTTCTGATGAGATACCAAATTGTAAATAGCTCTGTCACCATTAAATGTTAAAAGACCTTTCTTTCTTTTGTTTTTGGCTTTTGCTCTTCATTTTTTTTTTGTTCCAAAGATGAAATGAAAAAAGAGACTAGAAGTATCAAGTATTAATCCTCAGACTGTGGAAAAGAAGAATGGAAATTGATTACTGCAAAATTGGAAGAACACAAAAATATTGTGAGGTGATGCAAGGAAGATCTAGGGAACTCCAAAAGACGACAAGTTTTTTTTTTTTTCCAATTCTAGATAGCATGTAGATGAGTGCAAGTGTAGAGTGCTTGTAACTTTTAATTGGACACAAAAGATTCCATGACTAAATATTTGATCTTTAATGTAGTTTATATTGATGTTTAGGTCCTAGATTGTGTTTAAATAGTTGTTTACGTGAACTTGATCAAGAAATTCAATAACTATTATCGATCGATTCTTCATATTACATTTGACAAACTTTACTTGTGAAGTTGAGTTGAGGGTCAACCTAATATGCAGGCTATCAAATAGTGTTTTACTTTTTAGCTTTCTTTAGAATTTGGTCTGAATTAAACTAAAATAGACTCTGAACTAAGAAAGTATGATCAATTACAATTTTTTAAAAATAAATTCTGAAGTTTTAAACATTGCAAAAATTCTAGCTTGGCCATTATAAATAAATACTAGCAGCAGTGAGTGTGTCATCATCACTGTCGACTAAAAACAAGAAGCTGCCCACCTGAGTTTGGATCTTAAATCTCCATGAAAAGCGCTCTCTGCTAAACAACTCTGATTGATCTTGAACCCCACTTACCAAATTCTCTCAAATTCTAAACGACCCACAAGAAGCGGCAAATTTTATTTTGCTTTTTCAAAGAAAAGTAAAGCAATGACCAATGAGAATCAAGAAGACCTCTACTCCCTTCAGGCACGCTCTCTTTCCTTCACATTATTACCTTTTCTATTCAAATCAACCACACCCATGTCCCCTTTTTCATAAAAAATGGGGGAAAAAAAAATCTTACCTATATAGATATATAGGCATCGCACATCAATCATTATGAGCTTTTAGTTTTACTGTACTTGCTGTATGTGTGTGTATCGAATTATATAGATCTGGTTCTCTCGATTTTGTATTGCTTATAGAGATCTTATATAAGTAGGAAGAACTCTATGTATATGCAGAGAGAAGACGAGAGAGATTTCGATCTGGGATCTGACGAGCCTGACGCTCCGGTGCCCCTAACAGTCACTTCTCGGGTCAGTTTCATTGTTAATTGTTTGTTTTGAAGTTTGGGAGATTGGATAATTGAAGGTAGATGGACATTGCTGTTTTGCAGGTGCTGTATATGTTGGGGGATATCACGGCAGGGCCAGCGTATCGGTTCGCCCAATGGCTTGAGCTGGTACGTAAGCGTAGCAGCAAGTACCGCTCTTCTGGATTCCCTAGACGTGTAGATAGCATGCCATTAAGGTTAGTGGGAAAAAAAATGCTACTTTAGATTGATGTTTACTCACATTGCTGATCAAAGAGAACTGATATTGATGCTTACTACTCAAACTATTAGTCCAACTATTGTGTATTAGGCACACACATTTCCTGCTGTCCTAACATTAAATGAGATTTGAGATTAGTGACTTTGATTCTTTTAGCCTGATTTGAGTCGTCTTCCATGAAATTCATGGTTATATTGTATTCGAGTTTTAGTATGCCTAGAGCTGTACCTAATTATAGACCACAAGTTGCAAGTTCTTTTAGATTTTTATCTTCAGTCAGTGGTGGCAAGGGAAAGTTGTTATTACATCTGTTTCATCCTATATGGTAGTGTTTAACTTGTCGTGGAGTTTAAGAAAGAAAGGAAGTTTTTTCATACATAATGCAAAGATATATAACACTCCCAAATCAAATTACCCATAATATCGTGCTGTCAACACATGCCACTTCAATTCCCCAAGATAATGTTGTAAGGACTAAATTAGAACGTTAAAGAATAGAAATGTCGTTCTTTTTTGAATCTGCCAAAAAGGGATAAGTGCCTAATGAAATGGAGGAACTTGTAAGTTGGCTTATTCATGTTATTTTTCTATACATAGGACTTGGAGCATGAGAGAAGATCTCCTATCTGTCTATCATCTTCTTCACTACAAGGAGTCTAGTGAAAAATAGTACCTATGTTTGGTACAAGACTTTTCTGCAGTGTTAGCTGCTACATCGACACTTCCTAAAAAATGGAAGAATGGGAACTGTGTTTTCCCTTTGAATATTGAAACTAAATGAGTGATGCATGTTATACTACACCTTAGTTTCAAGGGAAAAAAAAAATCAAATGTGGGCCCATATTATTTAAAGAATAGGAATTACTTTTTTATTTTTCTTTCTGTCTATTGTGCAAGTAATTTCATGGATTAGCCGAGCTTTATAAACGTATAAATTACGAACTACAACCATAATGTAGCTCCAGTATAATTCTGGTTCAGTGCAGAAGAATCGAGTCTTGATCAGGTTGATCCTCTACCATCTGAGCCAACAACAGAAGTAAGTTTATGGGAGAGACTTGGAAAAGCTGCAGTTTCTGACATTGAATCAAGCACCTTTTCGTGGAACATGCTGTCTTCTCTTCACCACACCGAGCACAATAGTAGTATTGAACAGTCCGAGGATGAAACTAATAAAGCATTAGAGGTATTTCAGTTATGTTTCCTCATTACCTGATTGCCTGAATAAGATGTAGAATTGACTGAAACTAGTAAGTACGTCCAAAAGAAAGTAGCAGCAGCATTAGCCTTAGTCATCTAACTCCTTTTTCTTTTTAAGTTCCTTAAACTTTCCTTTCACCAAGGAACTTCATGAGTTTGATAATCTTATGGATCATTGTTAACAGAACATATTTTCTGGTATGAGAGAATTTAAGAAAGTAATGAACTTGTGGTGTAATCAACTTTTGTTTTTATTACTATAAACAGCAAATGATTGACAAAGGGAAAGTCAACTTACACACTCTTTGCACAGTTTAATAATTTTACATTATTGTTGTGTTCTTAATAATTATTTGCTCATATCAACTGAACGCAGGTGACGGTAAATTCTGGGGGGGTTGTGTTTTTTGCGTTATTTAACGAACTTGAAAACGATGATGCTTCTCCAAAAGAATCTGCAGCAGTTATAAAGATATCCTCTTCAAGGATGGCAACCCAATCAGAACGTCTTGGCTATGAATTTGCAAAGTGGCTAGGTGTCCAAACTCCGCAAGTCGTTCCTTCTCACTTTCTTTATTATTGTTTATAGTCCTTTTTTATTAGTTAGATTTTGTAGGTCATATCATTAACTATGATTCCAAATATGCAGGCCAGGGTTATTCATAACTGTAGTCCAGAGTGGTTACAGATCAAGGAAGCTGCAGAAAAAGCAAAAGATGCAGCTATTTCAGAAGGTGACGAGATTGTGGAAATGACGTGTTCAGAACTTCTGGAAGCTCTTGAGCTAAGCCGATGCCTTTTGCTAATGAAGTGCGTATGCAACTTGATCTTTTTATGGAGCATTAGAGCGCTGTTGCATTAATTACCCTGTTTCTTAACATCCTTTGCTGGTGGATTAGTGCCTGAGAAGGATGGTGATTTAGATGAACGCACTTTGAAAATTATGAGAGTATAATCAAGAGGATATTACTTACTATGGGAAGCGAATTTATTTGAAGATAATTTTTGTTCTTTCTAGGTTTTAAATGTTATCAAATTAGGTTTTGTTTAGAAAGCCTAAGCCAAATCCGAGGAGCTGTTGCTGG
The DNA here is from genome assembly GCA_029948455.1 of Solanum rostratum. NCBI lineage: Eukaryota > Viridiplantae > Streptophyta > Magnoliopsida > Solanales > Solanaceae > Solanum > Solanum rostratum. Next base: position 63,282,886 of record CM057054.1, on the reverse strand, counting down.
ATCGGGCAATCTTTTCTTTCAGCTGATGCCTTCTTGTGGAATGAGAATATACTCTTTGCTTCATTCTTGTATTTGTATGTATGGCTTAAACATATGCTATCACATAAATCATGTGCTTTTGATGCGTATGCATATATGTTATTTACTGTTTAGCTTGAATATATTACTAAATCATAAATTGGAATATTTAATGTAATGATTATGAAAACAACTTAAAGGAAATAGTTAAAGATGATGGAGCCTAAGGTAGGAAAGTGGAGTGAAAGACCAAGTTAGATGATCTACAGTTTTGGGGCTTTGCTTGTGCTACAGATAATATGACAAATTTTCGGTGCACTAGGAGAGGGACCACTTTGGAAGTACTTGTGTTACATTTCACCTTCTACTATCACAAAAGATACAGTTAGTTTTGGGAGTAAGGAAATGTTATATGATGCTAAATTATATTTTGATACTTATATTGCTTTTATGACCTGCTGTTTCAGCTACATCCATGGGTCCCCTCTATTGGAGAGCTCAAATGCATTTGAGTCACGAGAAGCAGGAGAAAGGACTGCAGCAGCCCTAGGTAGGGTTTTGATGTTGGATCTTGTCATAAGAAATGAAGATCGACTTCCATGTCGCTGTCTGAGATGGCGCGGAAATCCTGCAAACTTGTTGTTGGCTGATAAAGCGAGTTCTGTGAACTTGGATGCATTAGAGGCAGCCTTTGATTCTGCAATTGATAGATATAGGCCGAGAGTGATTCGGGCACTTCAGAAAGAAAGAAGAGCTAATTCCGTAGATAGCAGAATAAGCACTCCTAACCCAGGATTAATATCACAGAGTTCCGACCTATCTGACATCACAGAATCTCCAAAATCCTGCAATCTGAGTGTAAGTCAAACAAATGAGACAACATGTCCATATTTTCACATTGTAGCAATAGACTCTGGGGTTCCTCGAAGACCACCTGCAGGAAAGCGTGCAAGTGACCAAGAAAATTATCCTAAGCTGGTTGAGCTACTTATTAATAGTCCTGAGTATGCTTCAAAATTGTTATACGAGATTACAGGAGGAAAACTAGGGTCTTCTCCAGAGGCTTCCGATGCAACGAACAACAATCAGGCAGCTGATTTGGCTTCAATAGTGCATGAATTTCGGATTGGTTTTCGAGCAGCACTGCGTGACTTGCAGGGATTTCATATATTCCTCCTCACCCTTCACCAGAAACTAGATAGCGTGTTTCGAGTATTTCTTGGTGTTATCAACAGAGCTTCTGCAGGCGATCTTGAGAAAGAAGACATGGTAATTCCTGAGTCACCATCACAATCTGCTGGTTTTGTAGGGCATTGTCCTTCAACACCAAGCAAAGAAAGGGTGCCTAGTGATACCTATTTGGATTCGAATGAATCTGAGTGTCAAAGAACGGCTCCTAGATCTTCATCTTCTGGATGCAGAGACAGTTTGGATTCCATGGTTTCTCCATATTCACGTGATAGCCAAGGGAAGTGCTATAAGAGCAGTGGTGAATCACTTCGTAGTCTCCGCATGACATCAAAACTCCGTGACTTTCACAAATTTGCTAAGGTTTGTGATGTACATTGAAAATTTCCCTCGATAAAACACTAAAGATGACTTTACTCCAACAAGAAAGCGAAAAGATGTTGATAAGCTTATAAAGTGATATTCCAAAAATTTAGACAAGAAATTCTCTTTCCCCAACATTAATTATGCCATAGTGAATAATATTCCTTTGGGTACTAAAATCTAGAGAGGATGTGTGGCAAGTTTCCTATCAACAGAAAGAAAAGACTGTGTTTGTGCTAGATAGAAGTATTTGAATGTTTACTATACTTATTGTTTTATTAGTTTAATCGGGCTTGTTTTGGTGCCAGTTGATGTGTCGCAAGTTTCCTATTAAAGGAGGAAAAGGACAGTATTTGTGCTAAGTTTGGTGATTCATGAAAGAGTAGTTTGCTAAGGTTTGTGATGTACATTAAAAATTTCCCTCGATAAAACACTAAAGATGACTTTACTCCAACAAGAAAGCGAAAAGATGTTGATAAGCTTATAAAGTGATATTCCAAAAATTTAGACAAGAAATTCTCTTTCCCCACATTAATTATGCCATAGTGAATAATATTCCTTTGGGTACTAAAATCTAGAGAGGATGTGTGGCAAGTTTCCTATCAACAGAAAGAAAAGACTGTGTTTGTGCTAGATAGAAGTATTTGAATGTTTATTATACTTATTGTTTTATTAGTTTAATCGGGCTTGTTTTGGTGCCAGTTGATGTGTCGCAAGTTTCCTATTAACGGAGGAAAAGGACAGTATTTGTGCTAAGTTTGGTGATTCATGAGAGAGTAGTTTGATAAGCTGCTCTTGATAACTATGTGATTTTCTATAATTAGCTTTTAATACTACAGTTGCTTTCTGTAAACATTGATGTGTATTTGCATGTGAAATATGCTGGGTATCATTAAATTTTCCCAGCTATGACTTGAAGAATTTTCTTTTATTGCTTGACACAAAATTATTTCATATCCTGGTTAATGTTCCGTTCTTGTCGTGGGTTGTGGCATGACTTTTTATAATGTTCTGGAGATTTCCTTCTACTAAAAGAAAACCCTAAGTCAAGAAGCTCCTTCTCTCAATTACAGTCATTTGTCTCTCTTTTTCAGGTAGATGCAGAATTAAATAAAGAATTAGAGCAATGGAATGAGATGCTTAAAAGTGATGCAATTAAAATGTGCCAGGAAAACAATTTTAATACGGGTTTCTTTGAAGGAAGTGATAGTAATTATGTGGTCGATGCTTATGAGCTGAAGGTATGAGTCTTCTACTCAGCATGTCTCTTAAGACGCTTGGCACCCGAGTAATTTGTCTTTTTTGTAATCCTTTTCTAATTTCTGCAACTTATAGGTCAGGCTTGAGCACATTCTGGAAAGGATATCATTGATTTTTGATGCAGCAAATACAGAAAAACCATCTGCAATCTCAGGCAGTCTGTTTATCGGTGGGGCACTTGCTGCTAGATCTGTGTACACACTGCAACATTTAGGAATCACACATATCTTATGTCTGTGTGCAAATGAAACTGGGCAGTCAGATTCCCAGTTTCCTGAATTGTTTGAATATAAAAACTTTTCCGTAAGTGCTCAAATCTCTCTCTAAGCCTTCTTGCTTCGTTGGATTTATATTTTTCATTCTGGCTTCAAATTGTATGATAAGCCTTTGTGTTTCATACATTATCTCTGACAAATTCAAATCTGTCTCTTAAGCAGTGAAAGCGCTAGAATTTTCCTAATTTTGTGAGTCTTCATCATGTGGCTACTGAGATGAATCTGTTTTTCTTAAACAATTTAACATAATTATCCAACAAACTTTTAATCTTTGACACAGGAGGAAGTAGTTCTTTTTAAATCTGTTGAATTTACAAAAAGCTAAAGTCGAAAGAAGTTTCTTACTGATGTTTTTATATTAGCAACTGAAGTACTCCCTCGTTTCATATTACTTCGCCCCAATACGAAAAATAGATGATTCATTTTACTTGACCAATATAGAAAATCAGGAGTGTTTTATCATATTTTCCCCTTTCTTCCTTAGTATTAAATAACAGCATAAAGTAGTACGAGTAGTCAAATTTAGAGTTTCAAAGCATTACTAAAAAAAATTTAGTGAAACACCCCTAATAAAAGCTTTCTTAAGGGGTGTGCGAAGTCAACTTGGGCCAAGTAATATAAAACGGACGGAGTAATCAGTAATCTGTTTGGGGCATTTTATTTTCTCAGAAATTCTTAAACCGTAATTGGATGTTGTCCGACTCTTATGTTTGTTATATAGTAGCAGAAAACTGCATGTCTGTTTGATACTTCTTTTGTATGGGCAGATATATGACGATGAAGATTCTAATATCAGTGGTCTCTTTGAAGAAGCACATGATTTTATCGACCATGTTGAAGAAAAGGGTGGAAAAGTTCTAGTTCATTGTTTTGAAGGGAGAAGCAGGAGCGCTACAGTAGTTCTCGCCTATTTAATGCTAAGGAAGTAAGTGCCGAAAGATCTCATGAATGGCTTATGAATTAACTTATGTTTTGTATTTATTTGGGAAAGGCCATGAGGATATGTAAGGAACAAAATGTTTCTGAGTGACCCAGTCTCTCAAGACTTGATATTATTCTGCATAGAAAGTTCTCTAGTAGGCTAGTTTCCATTTTCAGAAGCAATTTTCTCAGGAAGTAATGCAAGAAATTTCATAGTGGAAAGGTTTTATATGGTGCAGGAAGTTTACTCTGTTGAAGGCATGGAATACATTGAGACGAGTTCATCGTCGAGCCCAACCTAATGATGGCTTTGCAAAGATTCTTTTGGACCTAGATCGCAAGTTGCATGGTAAGGTTTCTATGGAATGGCAACAGCGGAAGCCAATCATGAAGGTTTGCCCCATCTGTGGAAAGAACGCTGGCTTGAGCAGCAGTTCTCTGAAGCTTCATTTGCAGAAAGCACACAAGAAACTATCATCAGGGAGTGTGGACAGTGCTATGAACATGGAAATTCAGAAGGCCTTAGATGCACTCAGAATTAGTCGAGGTGGAAGCGTCAGCCCTACGCAGAGACAAACTTCCATGATTGAAGAAGTAGAATCCTGATGTTAGATCATTCTCGACGGGCGATCATGAATCTCAAAGTCTTTCCCATGATTATGTAGTTCCAATATCAGTCAAACAAGGTAAAACATGTACAAGTGGAGGGCTAGATGCTCTGTAGAGTACCATATCAGAAGACAGAAATCTTCTCCTCTTTTGCAGTCATAGAAGGTGTAAAAGAATGTTTATTAGCCTGCCTAAGCCTGGTAGGTCGAGTTATCAGGTACCTATACTAGTGAAAAGTAATAGTCGTGTCCATAAGTTGGCCCTAACACCACCGTTATGAGAAAATGTTATTATGGGTGCCGTATTGTGTTTTGTCTTGAGGTTGATTCTTGTATTAAGACACATTTGTTGTTGTCCTAGTTTTGGTCTTGTAAAATGTAGAAGCATGGATTCTTTTGGCTTCCTATTACGTAAAGCAAATAAAGATGTATTTTTTTCCTACAAGAAATGTTGATTTTATACGTAAGTTGAAATTTCTAACTTCTATGCAACTACTACTTTATTTGTGTTTGACCATTAAAACATAAATCATTTAATTCATGTGTTTAGTAGTAGTATATTTATTGTTATTTTTCTTTTCTGCAAAATAACAACAAACAAGGACTTGAATCTTGAACTAAAAACAAAACAAAAGTTATTGTCACTCCAAATATGAGCACATCTTTTTCTCTTCTTTTTTTTTCTAAAAATGAGAGGATCTACTTGTTCCAAGTTTCCACAATCACTTGCAAATATCAAATAAAATATCATAGTGTATTAGTTTGAAGATGGATAAAAGTTTTTAAGAAGTGAATAAGATTCAATTTTATATATATATATATCATATTAAAATGTATTTTTAATAGACTCTATTTTTTTTAGTATCCAGAGCTTGAATTGAAATCGCACAATGTGCTCTCTATGAGATTTTTCTCGTATTCAGAGCTTGAACTTGAAATATTTAGTTAAGGATAGAGAAATTTCATCACTGCACCATAACCATATTGCTCTTTTCAGTATACTTTAACATATCATATGTGAAATATTAAAAATAATTTTTATTTTTTTTAAGGACGAGAGAGAAATTACAAAAATTAAGATCAATCGAACATGTCAATAACAGTGGTGTTAGGGCATATACTATTAATCATGTGTTCATACATGGTATTCTAGAAATTTCAAGATTAAATATTTAAGTAGAAGATTGTTAGAATATACACTATTAACCATGCGTTTATATATAATATATTATAATAATTTTGATGGTTCAAGTTTATGTGGGAGATTATTTAATATGTATTATTAATCATGAAATTTATATTATTAACCATGTGTTTAAATATACTAGTATATATTAAAGAACAATTTGTTTATTCAATTTTACAATAGTTTTTTCATAGATCATATAGTTTTATGTGCTTATTTACGTATATAGTAGATGATTTAGTGTATAGTGTTAGCTTATACACAGAAAATTAAATCATCGGTACTTATAAGTATAAAGTTTTTTGTTTACCATCTAAGATGGAAATCAGGTATGATGATTGAGAAAGATTCAACCAATTTGAACCGCTCACGTCACAATAGTAGTAGCTTAAAGGCCGTTAGTCGGGGGGGCGGCTGTCATCGGTACGATTGTAGCACAAGATTATATATAATTTATCTTGATTATGTAAACTGTATAATTCTAACTTCTTGTGCTAGTGCATTTTGTATGAATTGAACGAGATCAAATAGAAATAATTATTTTTGACTGACTAGCACAAATATATTATCTAAACTGTCAAATATACCTATATTCTCAAACATGACATAACTATCATGAATTTGTATATATTATATATCTTTTGATTTATTAGAAGGTGAGATTCTGATGTAAGTCAATATATCTGATAGATTAGATGATAATATACATTTGTGAAACAATAAGTTAATTGATACTTGATGGAATCGATGTCTCGGTATAGAGATTGATGATATGTCTTTTCAAAAATAATATTTTTTTATAAAAATACTTGTCCATCCTCGACCGTAAATTTGAAATCATCGTGGATTTTTTATTATATTTTAAAAGATATTTATCGAATTAAATTTTAAAAAATTTATGTGTTGTAATATTATCATATATGTTTTAATTTTGGAATTCTTCATATAGCTTTTCTACAAGTGGGGCCATACAATCTTTTTCAAATCTAACGGTGGAGATTTTCCATAAGAAAGAGAGATATTTTTGTGTGTATGCCGGTGCAGGAGCGGTCAATGGAGTTGCAAAATCGACAATTATATCTACCTACCTACTAATTCTGTATAGCTATCGGCTTATCGCACGGCCGGCCGTCTCTCTATTTCTTTCTTTCTTTCTTCTCCTTCTTTTCACAATCTTTAGTGTTGTTGAGGTAAGCATTTTAATGACTAATCCCTTTATCTGTATGTATTTATGAGTGAATAAGACAGATTGGTAGTAGGGTTCTTTTCAAGATTTGGTTTTGGGGATGTGTTGAATGCTTTGTATTAGGTGTTTCTACATTTTTGTGCTTCGACCCTTTATTTCTTGGGGGGAAATTCAATCATTACTTCTGTAAAAATTGTAACTTTGGACCTGATTTTGTTCATTTGTGTTGTTCTGACCTGTTTTTCTAGCCATTTTTGGTGTTTTTACTTGATGAATTAAACATGGGTCTTTTGCTTGTACTAGTTTCTTTCGAAGTTTAGCAGCTTTTGGTTGTAACTAGGGTTATTCTTTTATAAATTGGTATTGTTGTGCATTCTGAGCTTGCTTCTATGAGAAGGGTATAATGTAGCTAACCATTTTAATATTTTTAATTAAGCACTTGATGTAGTTCTTATTGACTTGTTGTGGTGTTAGAATTCCCACTTAACCTCTTCACTATAACTTATCCCATGGTATAAATAGTGGGAACCAAACTAGATACCAAAATTTTGTCCCTTCATTATATTTTATCTCATGACTATTTATTTTATCCCTTGCACCAAACGACTAAGTGTTTAATACCGTTTGGTAGTTGAGAGTTGGTATGCTGAATAAAACTGGTTAGAGTGAGTTGTTGTTGTTGTATTCTAGAGTATTGTCATATATTCCCATTAGATCAAGTTAACCTATGTGATAGGAATAAAAACCTACAATTAAATACATCTTTTGATGTTTCATGATTCTGCCAGTTTAGAAACTAAAGTCCTTGCAGCTTGGCTGCTTAATCAGGTCTTCTGATTTAAAGGCTTTATTATTCATTTACTGATGGAGTAACTCTTATGATGAAATTTGAATGTAGTTTTAAGCTCACGTGCTAGTTGTATGTTGCTTGAGTATTTTTTGAAAATAGGCAATATGCATTTGGAGAGCTTTTTGAAGTTTGGCGTTCCCATAATGATCCTATTTCATTGTGTCACCTAAAAAACAGTAACATTCAATGGTAATTTGTTAACGATGGTTTCGTTGAGGTCTGCTAATTATGAATTCCTTCTTATCTGTTATGTAATATGAACCTTGGTATTTTGCCAAATGCCACTGGTGATCTTTTCTGATATGCTATCACGTCACGTTGCAGGTCCATCATGGCTAGAGCTTTAGTTCAGTCAACAAACATTCTATCTTCAGTTGCCGGTGAAAGGGCTGGACAATTCAATGGATCCCGGAAAAATCAAAGAACTGTTAGAATGCTATGTAATGCAAAATCATCTTCCTTGATGCTGAATAGTTTTACAGGACTGCGAGGGTACAATGCAATAGATACACTACTTGTAAAATCTGGACAAAGTCTCCATGCAAAAGTCGCGGCTGCAACTTCTGGCAGACGGCGAAGAGGGTGTCGATGTGTCCCTAAAGCAATGTTTGAGCGCTTCACGGAGAAAGCAATTAAAGTCATTATGCTTGCACAAGAAGAGGCCAGACGACTAGGTCACAACTTTGTTGGCACAGAACAGATCTTATTGGGTCTTATTGGTGAGGGAACTGGTATTGCTGCTAAGGTTCTTAAATCCATGGGAATTAATTTGAAAGATGCCCGTGTGGAGGTAGAGAAGATCATTGGAAGGGGTAGTGGGTTTGTTGCTGTTGAGATTCCTTTTACTCCTCGTGCAAAGCGTGTTCTAGAACTCTCTCTAGAGGAAGCCCGCCAACTAGGTATCCCGATCTAATCATCAGCCTTTTGTTGGATTGGCTTACGGTCATGCAGACACAAAACTGATCTCCTTTTAATTCTTGCCTTTTGTTGGATTGTCTTACGGTCATGCAAACACAAAAATGATCTCCTTTTAATTCTTATTTTGATGTAGTTGTTATAGGCATGATTTTCTATAGTTATTTTTTTCCTCTCTAATTCTCTCCATGCACAAGCTTCACTGGATTCTGAAAATCATTTGGTTGTTGTATTTGTTGATTGGTTTTGTGATTCAGGGCATAATTACATTGGCTCGGAACACTTGCTACTTGGATTGTTGCGGGAAGGTGAAGGTGTGGCTGCCCGAGTTCTTGAAAACTTGGGTGCTGACCCTAGTAACATTCGCACACAGGCAAGTAATTTTCCTGTCTTAAATTGGTTTGAAATGCTTTTCTTGAAGCCGAGGTTCCAATCGGAAACATCCTCTTTACCTTCACGAGGTTAAGCGTAAGGTCTGCATACTTCTAACCTTCCCCAGATCCCACATGTGGGATTATATTGGGTATGCTGCTGTTTTTTTTTTTTTGGATAGGGCTGAGGTGTTTAAATTGCTTGACTTCATTGTAATCAGTTCTTTTTTTGAAAAATAAATGAATAGGTCATTCGGATGGTTGGTGAAAGTAATGAGGCGGTTGGTGCTAGTGTTGGAGGTGGAACTTCTGGCCAAAAGATGCCTACGTTGGAGGAGTACGGCACCAATTTGACAAAGTTAGCTGAAGAGGTGCATAGAAAGATATATTGTGGTTTAACTGGACCTTTTCATTTATTTGATCCGTCATATTGTATTTTCAGGGAAAATTAGATCCTGTAGTTGGAAGACAGGATCAAATCGAGCGCGTCACTCAAATCTTGGGTCGCCGTACAAAAAACAACCCTTGTCTTATTGGAGAACCAGGTGTTGGAAAAACTGCTATTGCCGAAGGTCTTGCTCAAAGAATTGCTAATGGTGATGTACCTGAAACAATAGAGGGGAAGAAGGTAAACTGATGTATGATAAATTGGCAGAACATGCTGTATGCTTGTACTTTATTTTCTTCTCTCTTCCTTTTCATTTGTATCTCAACTGTATGGCAGATGCAGAAGCTGTGCCACTCTCTGAGATAGAAAGACTTCAAAAATCATTTGTATAGTGTCTTAGAATTTGATTTTATAGTAGTGGGTAATTTATTAAATTGGAAGTAAAAATTCTGCAGACAAAAATATATACACAAGAAGTTGCTTAAAGTAGAAAATGCCACATTGTTATCTGATTCACGTTTGACACCCCCTATCCTCTGGGCCAAAAAATACGCGATTCTGAAGTAACCAATCGTCCAGCCCATCAATATTTTTGGTAGGCATGTCAAAAATTTGCAGAAACACATGAATATCCCACTAACTTGGATTAACAGGTTTTCAAATTTCAACCGCCTTGAGCGCAATTTACACATTTCTTTCATTGACTGATTTATGGACTCAGCTATAAAGGCACTAAAGAAAAACAGGTTTTAGTTACCCTCTTACTTCAGTTCCGAGTCTAACTGAAGTCATAGGATGGATGAACCATTTTTTTTTAATCTTTTTACCTGCAACTATTTTGATGTGGCATTCCCCACTTCTACAAAAAATTTATAAATCCTCGTCATTATATGAGTCTGACTTGCTCTGGGTGATGATCAGGTCATAACACTTGATATGGGATTGCTTGTTGCTGGGACAAAATACCGTGGAGAGTTTGAGGAAAGACTGAAGAAACTAATGGAGGAAATTAAACAAAGTGATGAAATAATACTATTTATTGATGAAGTGCACACATTGATTGGAGCTGGAGCTGCAGAGGGAGCAATTGATGCTGCAAATATTTTGAAACCTGCCCTGGCTAGAGGCGAGCTACAGGTTCGTTCCTTGACCTGGAGTATGTCCTTCCTTGGATTTTCAATGAGAACTATGAAATCTACTTTAAATTTGGTGTTTAATCATTATCTAGATCTGAGTTCATCCTGGTAAAACTACAAAAGAATTTCAAATGTAAATCTGTTAACATAACAAAATGCTAAGAGCTGGTGTAACTGAGAAGTATTTTGCCTGGTTTCACTTGTCAGTGTATTGGAGCCACAACCCTGGATGAGTATAGAAAGCACATTGAGAAAGACCCTGCACTGGAGAGGAGGTTCCAGCCAGTTAAAGTCCCTGAACCTTCTGTGGATGAAACCATACAGATCCTGAAAGGACTTCGCGAGAGATATGAGATTCATCACAAGCTCCGTTACACTGATGAAGCATTAGATGCTGCTGCCAAGCTTTCTCACCAGTACATTAGGTATTAATCATCTTCTCATTTCCCAAATTATCTTCCGGACTTGTTGGTACATTTTGACTTTGGGATGTCATAACTGACTAAATTTTTTCTCATATGATTTGGATATGTCCTTCCCAATAATAAAACTCTTAGGAGAAGCAGTTTTTCTTTTGTATTGGTGTCTGAATACGGTTATGCACGTTTTATATCCTGAAAACTTGCACATGAATCTCCACTCCTAAAAGATTCATCTGAATTCCATGATTTATCTCAATTTAAGTATGAATATGTTTTTGAGTTGAACCTTTGTTCCAGTGACCGCTTTCTGCCTGATAAAGCAATTGACTTGATTGATGAAGCTGGTTCCCGTGTTAGACTTCGCCATGCACAGGTATAGAGTACTTCCCATCTTACTCTGTCCTTCCCTTTCCACCTAATGGAGTCGTAACCCGTTTTCTTGATACCATCTAGCTCCCTGAGGAAGCAAGAGAGCTAGAGAAAGAGCTTCGCCAGATTACAAAGGAGAAAAATGAATCTGTCCGCGGCCAAGATTTTGAAAAGGTACCTGGTTTCCTCTCGATCCTGTATATAAAATTCCGCTGAACTGGTTAATTTCTTATGGAAAGCATTGAGATGTTCAAGATGTGCAATTTTAATCCTGCTATATGTGGTTTTGAATTGTATTTGTCAGCCAATTCAACTAGTACTCTACACATACAAAATAAATAATTCCTTACCTTTCTATGCATTGGACAGGCCGGGGAGTTGCGTGATAGAGAAATGGATCTTAAGGCACAGATCACAGCCTTGATAGACAAAAACAAAGAGATGAGCAAGGCTGAATCTGAGGCAGGAGATGCAGCAGGTCCCTTAGTGACGGAAGCAGATATTCAGCACATTGTCTCTTCCTGGACTGGCATTCCTGTAGAGAAGGTCTCAAGTGATGAATCTGATCGCCTCCTAAAAATGGAAGAAACTCTCCATACCCGAGTCATTGGTCAGGATGAAGCTGTAAAAGCCATTAGTCGTGCTATCAGACGTGCTCGTGTTGGACTCAAGAATCCCAACCGACCTATTGCCAGTTTCATCTTTTCTGGTCCAACTGGTGTTGGGAAGTCAGAACTGGCCAAGTCTTTAGCAGCGTACTACTTTGGTTCTGAAGAAGCAATGATTCGGATTGATATGAGTGAATTTATGGAGAGACACACCGTCTCTAAACTCATTGGTTCTCCCCCTGGGTATGTTGGTTACACTGAAGGTGGTCAATTAACTGAAGCTGTGAGACGTCGACCTTACACTGTTGTGCTCTTTGATGAGATTGAGAAGGCTCATCCTGATGTCTTTAACATGATGCTTCAAATTCTTGAAGATGGAAGATTGACTGACAGCAAGGGAAGAACGGTCGACTTCAAGAATACACTGCTCATCATGACATCAAATGTTGGAAGCAGTGTGATAGAGAAAGGAGGCCGTCGTATAGGTTTTGATCTAGATTTTGACGAGAAGGATAGTAGTTACAACCGTATCAAGAGCTTGGTGACTGAAGAGTTGAAACAGTACTTCAGGCCAGAGTTCTTAAACAGGTTAGATGAGATGATTGTATTCCGTCAGCTCACTAAGTTGGAGGTGAAGGAGATAGCTGATATCATGCTTAAAGAGGTCTTTGCGAGGTTGAAGAATAAGGAGATAGAACTTCAAGTGACAGAGAGGTTTAGAGACAGGGTGGTTGAGGAAGGATACAACCCAAGCTATGGAGCTAGGCCGTTGAGGAGAGCTATTATGAGACTGCTGGAGGACAGCATGGCTGAGAAGATGCTTGCAGGTGAAATCAAAGAAGGTGACTCGGTAATTGTGGACGTGGATTCAGATGGCAATGTCACCGTCCTCAATGGCAGTAGTGGTGCTCCCTCAGATCCAGCTCCTGAGCCTATCCCTGTGTAGATCAATTCTTCATTTAGCTCTGCAGATTTGTTGTCTGTAATGTTGCTATCGGTTGTCTTGGCTACTAAGCTCTCCAGCGCTTGTGAAGCAACTGGTGAGTAATTTTTGGGGGGTGACAGATTGATATATTCTGCCAAGTTGAGAAGGTAGCATCTTTCCCAAGCAGAGCGTCCAGGATTCCACACTACATACATAACTGGATTTCATTAAAATTGTAGTGACAGAGAGACTGTGTAGAAGCATTTCTTCTAATTTATGGTAGGTGATAGTTAGACTTTGTCATCATTGCAGTTCTTTCCTGCTGTCTTGTTACACTGTTTGGCTCAAATTACAACTAAAGATTTAGGTTATGAACTTTTATTTATCTACTGGTTTTTTAGCTATTGTCCACAATAATTACTAGACAAATGTAATTCCAAATTTTATCTGGGGATAACCCCCCAATCCTTGTAACCAAATGAACCCTTGGATTAATATTCCGCACTAGAATACCTGCTGGAGGAGTCAACAGGATTTGTTGAACTTGAATGGATTAATCTTTTGTCAACTCTACTATCTTTTGAATTGAAGTGTGGTACAAGAAGCAAAGCATAAGATTGTGATTACATCTATGATATGATATTATCTTTTGGTTGTCAATCCACTTTTTAAAATGCAGTAATATATTCTTTTCTGCAGAGACTTGTTTTTGCCAAACTGTTCATCCCGTTTTCCATGATGTAGTAGACTAATGTATTAATTAAGGGACTTCGTTGATTACAGGTGCCTTGCCAATGAAAGCAATTAGGAATAAACTGGAAAGATTAGAATGAAAACTTTAAATAATTGTAGTGGTCAATGAAAAAAAAATTCAACCCCCTAGTTTAGTATAAACAATTTTGTCTTTGAAATTAGTGATAATCTCAATAGCCTATATATATGTGTGTGTGGGGATGTGAAGTCCAACTTGCAAGCACGAGTCTATCAAACAAAACTGAGAAAGCAATGGAGTTCCATAATAAGAGTGTAAATCTAATGTTCATATTTACTCTTTCTGCTATCAATTTCATATATTGGTTCAACTTAAGATGCATTGCAGCAGCCACTCTACAAAATGAGACGGACATGAGAGCATTGCTCGAGTTCAAATCCTATATAACTGACGATTATTTAGCAATCTTGGATTCTTGGAATGGTTCTTCACATTTCTGTCAGTGGCCTGGATTTACATGTGGCCTCAAACACCAAAGAGTAACTCACTTGAATCTGAATGGCAAGAGGTTAGCAGGAAGCATCTCACCTCATATTGGAAATTTTTCCTTCCTAAGTTTTCTTGATCTTTCGGACAACTCCTTCCGAGGAGAAATTCCTCCGGAAGTGAGTAAGCTCTTCAAACTTAAGAACTTAAACATCAGCTACAATTTTCTTGTAGGTGAAGTGCCATCTAACTTGTCTCGGTGCTCCAAACTTGTGACCATTGCACTAGACCATAACTCTGGTGGGGAAGATTCCTTCTGAACTGGGATCACTTCCAGAGCTCACCAAACTGCACTTAGGAAGCAACAATCGAGTGGAAGTTTCCCGGGTTCACTTGGAAATTTTACATATTTGCAAGAGCTTGGACCGTCATATAACCAGTTGAAGGGAGAACTTCCAGAGTGTCACAAATGAGAAGTTTGACACTGATTGATTTATCAGTCAATAAACTTTCTGGTGTGTTCACTCCTCCACTATACAATTTGTCATCACTTAAAGGAATAGGTATGTCCTATAGCTCCTTCTCGGGTAATCTGAGAAGCAATACTGGTGTTGCTTTTCCAAATGCAGAGAAGATCAACTGGGGAATGAATTTGTTCACTGGAACATTTCCAGATTCATTTGCCAATGCTTCAAATCTTCAAATATTTGATCTTCCAGGCAACAAGTTTACTGGAAATATACCTGCAAGTCTAGGAAAAGTGAAGAACTTAAGGTGGCTCAATGTAATGGTAATCAGTTGAGGAGTGATGAACCTGATAACATGAATTTCATCAGTTCCCTGACTAACTGCAGCAACCTACAGTACTTGCTTTTGGCCCACAACCACTTTGGAGGCATGTTTCCAAACTCAGTAACCAACCTGTCCATCCAATTGACCGGATTACACATGGGACAGAATAGGATTCAAGGGAACATACCCAAAGAAATTGCAAACCTGGTGAAACTAAATATACTATACTTGCAAGAAAATCATCTAACTGGTAGCATTCAGCATCTATAGGGATCCTTTCCAACTTGGAAACTCTCGACTTGGATTCAAACAGATTGACAGGCGAGATCCCTCCTTCAATAGGCAATATCACGAGACTGCTCTATCTTTATTTGTCTGGAAATGCTTTAAATGGAACTGTTCCTCCATCCCTTGGAAATTGCAAGCAGCTGTTGAGGCTTTATATAGGTGAAAACAAACTAAGTGGCATAATTCAGGGCAACTGCTGAGTTTGTCATCCCTAGCATTAATATCTCCTATTAACTCTTTTACGGGCTCCCTGCCAATGGAGATTGGAGATATAACAAACCTTGCAGGCTTGATCTTTCTTACAACAATTTCTCAGGCGTGATTCCAAGCACCATAGGGAAATGTTTGGGCTTGGAATTACTTTACATGCAAGAAAATTCATTTGAAGGGTCCATCCCATACTTAGCTGACTTAAAAAACCTACGGGAGCTAGACCTTTCAAGAAACAACTTATCTGGAGAAATTCCACCTTGGACTCTGAATCTTTCCTCCCTACTGTACCTGAATCTTTCAGACAACAATTTAGAGGGTGAGGTTCCCATCCAAGGAGTATTCTCAAATTCAACCGCATTACAAGTTGAGGGGAATCCCAAGCTTTGTGGTGGAATCCAAGAGTTAAACTTAACACCTTGCCCGAAGCAAGAAAACAATAGAACAATGAGGAAGCGTCTTAAACCCGTCCTGATTGCGATTATCAGCGTTGTTTTATTTGCTGCAGTTGCGTGTTTTCTTCTTTCTATGTTTTTTATTAAAAGATCCAGAAAACAAAGAGATGCAACGTCCACATCTGGGCATCTCGTCCTCCCCATGATTACATATAAGGAGCTTCATGATGCAACTAATGGTTTTTCCTCAGATAGATTGTTAGGTTCAGGCAGTTTTGGCACTGTGTACAAAGGAATCCTTCACTCATCAAATGAAAATCCAGTTACAGTCAAGGTACTCAACCTCCAAAGACACGGTGCATCTAAAAGCTTTGTGGCTGAATGCCAAGCCTTGAGAAATACCCGGCATAGAAACCTGGTGAAAGTCATAACTGCATGCTCTAGCATTGACTTCAAGGAAATAACTTTAAAGCCATAATGTATCAGTTCATGGAAAATGGGAGCTTGGAGGAGTGGTTACATAAAAAATAGGACAAATACAATGCAATAGCTTAAACATTCTTCAGAGATTAAATATTGCAATAGATGTGGCTGCTGCATTATATTATCTTCATCATCAATGTGAAACCCCTGTGGTCCACTGTGATCTCAAGCCAAGTAACATTCTTCTGGACGACAATATGATAGCACATGTAAGTGATTTTGGATTGGCCAGGCTCATCCCTAGTTTTTCTGGGGAAGGCAACATTAACCAATTCAGCTCACTCGGAATATAGGGAACTACTGGATACGCTCCACCAGGTAAATATCCTTCCTCATTTTTTTTTATTATCCTCTACATAAATCTGAAAATACTTCAAAACTTGGGTTAGTTTCAAAATGCACGTTTCACAGAGAGTGAGTGGCTAATATGGATCAATACTGCAGAGTATGGCATGGGTGCTGAGATCGCTGTAACAGGAGATTTGTATAGTTATGGGATCCTATTGCTGGAGACTTTCACTGGAAAAAAGCCCACAGACAAACTATTCAAAGACAATGTGAATCTGCACCTCTTCGTCAAACTGGCATTACCAGATCAAATAATGGATATAGTTGATGCATCAGCTCTTTGTGGAGAAATGCCAGGAGGGGATGCTAACAAGAGTATAAGTAGTGAACAGATCAGGTGTTTGGTTTCTATTTTCCAACTTGGACCAGCATGTTCAGCAGAAACACCACAAGAGAGAATTAATATGGAGCGGGTTTACAGGGAATCAATAATAACCAAAGACAGGTTTCTAAAGTAACAGGAACACACTGCTAAGCAGTCCCTACAGACATCTCAGAGAAAAGCTTGATTGAGTTGTTAGTTACCAATTGTCTTATGTATGATCAATCAATCTCAGATATCAACTTATACTTTATTTAAGACATGGTGGCAATAATATCTTTTTCTCCCAGATGATAGAATATATCACAATAGCCAAGTTCATCCCAATTTATTATGTCTTCAATCAAAATTGCTGGTCCACGTTACTTGCTCAAGACATGATAATAAGCCATATAGCTTTGACAGTTAACACGGCAGTTAAGAAAGATATAATTATCAAGTCAAAAACGTCTTAAATCATATGACATCACAAAAGAGGAGCTCTGAATTAGGGCATCATCCAAACAGTTACATCACAACTATTATTTTATTCATTTATAGCGTGGAACAAAAGCTCAATCATTGAACATATAGGTCAAATATGAAGGAATTATTCATCTCCATCTAGGCCAAATTTCAAATTAAGATTTTGAGAGAGGAAGTGAACAATCCTTGTAAAAATAGGGATAGAAGTGGTAAAGTAAACATCACATGTCCTCACAAGATCTCATCAAGTAAATATGCATTATCTCCAGATGTAGCCTAAAACAAAAACAAAAAGGAGGGGATGCATAGATTCTGACAAAACTACAACCAAAATTGGCATCATTCACTCCCTCCAAACCAGTAAGTTTTTTCCACCACCTCTGGTCACAACTAATAGAAGTCCCCAAAAAATAACTACAAAGAGGCTCAATTTTACTAAAGATTTCTCTGATCACTTACAATTCCCAAAAAACAGAGAAATCAAGATAAAAGAGAAGAAACAGTGCTAACCAGCAAAAGAAGCTATTTTCATAAGCAATAAGATTGTCATGTCATCCTCATCATATCATTTCCTGCAACATTTGGCCAATCAAGAAACTTATAACCTTGAAGAGATGGTGGCAAGTAATTCTGGGATGAGTTTGGATTGTCAGGAGGATAAATATAGTCCCTCCCATAACCAAGATCCTTCATTAGCTTAGTTGGTGCATTCCTAAGATGAAGGGGCACTCCTTCATTTTGTCCAACAGATTCCCTTACCACTTTTTGAGCAGCCCCTATAGCTCTATAGACAGCAATAGACTTTGGAGCCAAGGCCAAATAAGCAACACACTGAGCAAGGATAACATTGCACTCAGGCATGCCAATAAAATGACAAGCTTGGTAGCAAGCAACAGCTTGGCCAAGAGCCAATGGATCAGCTAACCCCACGTCTTCACTAGCAAACCTGACCAGCCTGCGTGCTATGTAAAGAGGCTCTTCACCCCCTTCCAACATTCTCGCCAGCCAATAAATGGAAGCGTTAGCATCACTTCCTCTCATAGATTTGTGAAGAGCACTAATAAGATTATAGTGTTCATCCCCTGCTCTGTCATAAGCCAAATGCTTACATTGCATTGCTTCTTTGACATCGTTCAGACTGATAATTGCAGACAAAGGAGACTCATCAGCATTTCCTTGGTTGTCCCCGTTTGATCCTCTTGCCATTCTCGTATGTGCAGCAGCAGTGGTAGCTGAAATTTCCAAGGCATTTAATGCTACCCTCGCATCTCCATCACAGTTTGTTGAAAGAAATTCTATACATTCATCATTTACTTCAATTTTCATCGTCTCTCCCATACAACAGGACAGCCCCTTATCAGAATCAGCCGCAGCCCGCCTGAGTAGCGTAGCAATATGGTGGGGCTTTAAAGGATTGAGAGTTAAAACTCTGCACCTGGACAATAAAGGCGTAATCAAATGAAATGATGGGTTTTCAGTGGTTGCTCCCATGAAAATGACACTGCCATCTTCAATTACCGGCAAAAAGGAATCTTGTTGGGCCTTGTTGAACCTATGAACCTCATCAATGAAGAGAATGGTCCTTTTGTTGCTCTTCTTTTTCATTCTTCTCGCTTCGTCAACAGCATCTCTAACATCCTTAACGCCCGACGTAACAGCTGATAAAGAAACAAACCGATAGGTATTTACACCAGCTTCAGAAGCAGAGCAAGTGTTAACTATGGCTCTAGCAATGGATGTTTTGCCTGTCCCTGGTGGTCCCCACAGAAGTATTGAAGGAAGACGACCGCAATCAATGGCTGATGAAGAAGGGATTTGGGTGCCAAAAGATGATCTTGCCCAACAACATCGTCAAGTGTTCGAGGTCGCATTCGTTCGGACAAGGGTTCATGAGGGGGTCGTTTCTTTCCTTGTTCAGATTCGACTACTTTAGGACGCTTAGCTAGACGGAGTAATGGAGGTTCCTCGTCTTCTTCTTCTTCTTCATGGGTCTTCACCCCCTTAGTAGTAACAATGGGTTTAGGCACTGAAACGGAAGCGGGTGTGATGGGTTTGGAGTGAGTCTGAAAAAATCGATCGATTTTGGGCTGGAATGGATGGTGATCCTGGGCGGCGGCAGTTGGAGAACCAGAGGAGGAAGAAGAAATTGGATTGAAATTGCATGAATCTTGAGAACTCTTGTGGTTATGGGGGTGACTGAGAATCCATTCGGTGGCTTTGACGATATCCCCGCCGGTTGCCGTCAGAGCTTCGGCGGCGATGTCTTCTGAAAAGCCCATGTTTACAAGCTGCTGCTCAGCCATGGTGCTGTTCTTTTCCCGCTTCCTCTCTCCGCTTGCCGCCATTTAGTTGATGAAAAACGTATTTAACAATTTTACTCGTCATTATTCCTTTAGAAAAATTATTAGTGTCAAAATTAATAAATTAAAAATAGCAGAAAAACAATTAATATTACTAATTTGCAGAAATTTATATTCCTATGAAAAATCGCTTACCTCTTAATTAGCTATCCAATAAAATTTTTTGTTGGCAGAAAATAGATTTATATACAACAAATCAAAGGTTTGTAGCAAAATATGCAGGGGAAAGTCTCACAAATTGGTCTCTTGTACGACCATTACATCAATAAAACGTTACTAATCAAAGATATAATGCGTGTCCAAATAAATATTATCAGATAATTTTTGCAAACATTAATTTGATTAAAAGTTTTGTAGATAAAATTAAATAGATATTAAATTTGCATTTCACGTATTCTAAAAAGGCACAATTTTATAAAATTTATATTTACATGACTCATAAAAATAAAGATAAAAAAAATGAAGTATCAAAAGTACCCAAATTATTTTCTTGTTTTGAGTTTCTAACTTAAAATACTGAGAAACACAATTAAATTATCACTCATAAATTAAAAAGACACACCAAATGTAGAAGCTTTTGAGTATTTGTCAAGTTATAATTTAATTGTATTTTGATATTGAACATTTGAACTTGACATAAAATCTAAATAATAAGTTTAGAAAGAGACATTTGCGTGAATCAGGTGGGAAGGAAAAGGTAATTGGGCCTCTATCATGTTGCTGTTTGGGCCAACCAAGCATAACTTGGGCTGGAGCGCAGGCTCAGATGACAGGATTTATAACCCGACTTTGATACTATTGGGCCGGGCTTTTGCCTCATTACCAATAAGATCATTTGATATTGTTTTTAAAAAAAATTATTTGACCGACATTTTTTAATAAATGATTACTGATTTTAGCAATATTTTTTTGTTTATTATGATTTATAATAATATTATGATAAATTTGTACTTATTTTAAATATACACTGTGTTTGTTTGGTAAGAAATTAACACAATATATTATAAGTGTGTGACAAATATATTATTATCAGATATTCATGAGGCATGTCGAACTGACAAATATTGTCTTTCTTCATAAATTATATGTCGGATGGAGCATAATTTTAATATAATTTTTATTTTACCTGTTTTATTAAATTATTTATATGTTTTGTCATTTTGATTATAATTACTTGTGACTTGCGTTATTCACAAATTTCATTAGATTAAATTAGTATGATCATTATTTTTTACTATCGTGTTAAATTATACATATGTTATAATATTTATGTTTGAGTGTACTATTATTTTAAAAGTGAGTTTAAAATAAGTTATAATTAGTTATTTTTTAAATTTAAAATATAATTTAAAATTTTGATGGTCAAACACTGATTTCAAATAAAGTAAATTTATTCTAAAAAGAAATAGTGAATTGCATCTCTGTATTCAAATAAATAGTTTAGAAGCGAAAAGAAATGAACAATCACACAAATAATTTTTTATTTTTTAATGTCAGCAAATCATACAATTGTTATAATAAAATTTCTCTTCTGGTTTGAATTTTTGGGTAAATCTACCATTGAAAAATAAATAGAAAGCTATTAAATTCTCCCTTCATTCACTTTTATTTTTTCACTAAATAATTTTGTTTTTACTTTTCACTATTTGCATATCAAGATAAATTTTATTCATATCTTACCTTTAACATTAACTATTTATTCTCTAAATTATTTTTTAAAATCTAAATTTATATATTAATTAATACAAAAATTATAATAAAATATCCATATTAATCATTAGTTTAAGATATATATATATATATATATATAATAGTTGAAGCCCACAAATTAAACTAAAAAAAAAAAGAGGAAAATAAGCAGTCATATTGATGCCTTGCTGTGTGCTTATAGTCATTTTTCAGTAAATATTTAACATACACACAAAATATATATATCATCATCAATAGTATATAATATAGATATATATAACTATTTCAATCATATTAATAAACTAATTAATCAAACAATATCTATACATATATTAACTTCACACACACACACACAAAGACAAAAGCACCAATAGTGTATCTCCTAATTCACGAGGAAAAGGAAGAACTTTTAAAAGGTTGATGAAACATGGACAAACCTATCCATAAAGATTGTGGTGGAGTGATAAGTACTCATTCATCCTTAATTATAGATCTCGGGTTCGAATTTCCTTAAGTACGAAGTTATCTTTGTCAAAAAGTACTTTAATCATAACGTGAGATTTTTCAACACGAATCCAAATTTAGTCGAGCTCCAATTTCAAACTTATATTAGCATCTGAATTATAGCTCTTATTTATTGTTCCTGAATTGTCACTCTCCCACTACCCCACTATTTATTCTATGTCACTAATATTTTTTTAAAAATAAATAGTTTCAAACATCTTTAACACAAAAAAAATGAATATATGTATACACACACATCAATTATGTTTATGCATTTATAACAAAGACATATATGTTTGATACAAGATCCAATTTGAAAAGGAACCCTCTTTGTCTTGGTCACTTCTCACTAATCATGAGGCTGATGTAGCAGTTTGAGGTTTTATTTCTAAATCTTATATAATTATTTAAATTTTATTTGTCAATGTTAATAATAATAAATTTATTTTTCTAGCTTTAATTTATATGCCCGTTTACCCCATTTTCTTCTTTCTTATTTTATGTTTGTGATACCATATCGACATATTGATACTATATCGGTATCATATAGGACTAATTTTAATTTTTCGTGATACCCTATCGGGATCACGTAGAATTGATTTTTTTTTAAAATAATCAAGAAAACATTATTAAAGCCATAATCTTATTTATTAAACTCTAAACTCAAATGGAATCTATTTACTCGGATGCTATCAAATAGTATTTGAGCACTTTTTTTTCTGAAGCACTGTTAGTTCTCTCTTGACGGTATCAAAGTATATATACTCTAATGGTATCAAGAAGTAAATGAGTAGTATTTTTATTGAACCATTGCTTCTTGACCCTTGATACTATCATATTATATATATTTTGATGATATCAATTGACCAATCTTTTCATGAAGCACTAAAATGTTCCTCCTTGATATCATCAGAATTTATATATTCTAATAATTTCAAGAAATAAATGATCGATATTTTCACTGAAGCATTATTTTATGGACCATTGGAATTTAAAGTCTATAATTGGGAATTGGGTGCCGTAACAATTTAAGGCCTCACGGGTTTCTTGGCTCTCTCCCTTTTAGTCATTTTCCCCAACGCCTACTCAATTTTTGACTAATTTTCCTAATATTTTAACCCAAAGTTTATTTATTTTTTTCTAAATATGCAACAATTAAAAATAATAAACGTGGAGGAAATGTATTAGAATTAACTTTTTAAAATTGAGAAAATTTGAAGAAAGAAAAACATGAGTAGTTCAATTGGTTGATACCAAGAACTTTCACTTAGTAAGGATTTAATTTTCGATCTTGTTATTTTTTTTCCTTTGTTTCTTTTCATTTTTTGTTATAATAAAAATAAAGTTTTTTTTTTGTTTGAAATATATATAGAATGAGGAGAAAATATTGCTTCTCTTTCTTTTTTATATTTTTCTAAAAAATAAATAAGTTGTGAAATTAAAATAATAATGCGAAGAAGAATAGAGAATTGGATAACTTCAATACACTTGAGATAATTCCAAGAGAAATGAAACAAGTAACAAACAAGGGTTGCATTGGAGTAATAAGTACTCCGATATTTTTAATTAAAGTATTTAGGTTTAAATCATGAATATGAAGATGTCTTTATTAGGCAGTGTTTTATCTCAAATAAGAACTCAGGCGAAATTGAACTTAATTGAGATCAATACAAATACTCAATATCAAGTGGGGAAAAAGCAATGAAAGTGGGCTTGCACGTAAAAATAGATCAAGCATTTGAAGTTTATGAATTTCTAATATCTCGATTTTTCTTTAAAAAAAAAGTCACATCTTTATATATGTCCAAGGAGAATCGAACCTCCGTATAAAAAGCTAACTTAACTTAAGCAAGACCTTCACTAATACTAGATTAAGTATTGTTTTGTTACTTAGGTTTTCATAAGAGATTTCTTATATATATAGTTAATAGATTTCTTAATATAAATATAAGGTCTACGCCAGAATTATTGAATTTTCGATATCCTATATCTGACCATAATATATCAAAAATCATGTACAAGTAGTGTATAATTGTTAAGATTACAAGATTATATGTCCGTCATAATCTTACCTCTTAGTAAGGATGTTAATTAATAGATATTTAATTGTTGTTTTTAATCTGCTCAAGTTTAATAAATATTAGTGAAAGTTAATAGATATTTTATTAAATATTTGAAATGTGCACAAATTAAATGAAGCAAGTTATACAAAAGCTAGAAAATAACATTTTGTTCATAATAAATAGAAACAAAAGGAAGGAACGAATTAGCAGGTGTACGCAATCTCTCCAACATAGAAGAGATATTGGGTATATAAGTAAATAGATTTTATCTACTAGTGACGCATTTTAAAGTCATGAGGATCTAAGCCCAAAGTGGACAATATCACTTGCAGACTGTTATCGTTCCCAAGTTATCAATCTAATCTGTTGTTAGTAGCGTCCCATACAGTGTCAACCATAAGATGAATTCCGCCTTAGGTCTTGCATCGTTATTAAATGTTAGAGACTTCCATAGAACCCTATCCGATTCACCTGTCAGCTGCAAATGTATTTGTTTCGTCAACCGATAGATATGAGGTCGTATGTTGGAAATTTTGTCTAACTTCAAAGAATTTCCTGATCATCCAACTTGCTTATTGTGGAATTCTTGCATGCTCAACCTGTAGTCCCTCAATATAGTACGAGTGTATCCACTTGATCCTTAGTTTATCAACCTTATGCTCAATATCCCAGCTAGTTTTATAAATGATGTAACAAGAAGTCTCACGTCGGCAAAACACAAGAGAGATGCTAGATATATAAGTAAAGGACTGGTCTATATACGGCATCTTTTGGGGTGAGCCTAAAGGGACAAATTTGTGACGGACTAGACCCAAGAACGAAAAATACTTCACAGTGTTGGCCAGATTTTGGAGTACACACTTTATCCCAAGCTATCAAAGCTTTCTTGGTGATGATATTAGTACCTGACCATAGATAACCAAGATAATATTTTGGCAGTCCATGAGGTAATCTTGGCCAATATTTTATTAACTAAAGGTTGCCATTGGATAAATAAGATAATGTTTTATAAAATTAAAATACTTTATAAAAGATTATAAAATTATATGTTAGTTACAATCCAACCTTTTAGTAATGATGTTAATCGATATTTTGTGATTTTATTTCTTTTTTTGTCTGGTCAAAGTTTGTTAAGTATAACTATTTGATAATTTTTATCGGTGAGAGATGATGGATATTTGGTGAGTATTCAAAATGCGCACAAAATAAATTGAAAAAATTACAGAAAAAGAAAAAAAGAAAGAAAGATGCATTTTGTTCATAGGTGGAAATAAAGAAATAAATAGAAAAAAGACGTTCAAAATGGAAGAGGTTTTGAGGAATTAACAAATATTAAAAGTAAAATATAGAAATTGGGTTAAGTAAACTGAAAAATAATTTTTCAAATATTAAAAGAGGCGTGAGTTGTGAAAAAAGTTTACCTATTTTTCATAATTATTTTAGGTTTGATTTCAAAATTATTCTTCATGAATTTGATGTAAATGGACATGTATGAACACTTATTATGACATTTATGGGAGAAGAATGTGTTATTTTGAATTCAGTATAAATGTCATATATTATTTTAAAAAAGAAATGGGCAAAAGCTTAATACATTTGAATATTATCGTCATAAAAAATTATGTATTACTCTCTTCTCTCTATCTCCATAAGGTAGTGGTACGGTCTGTGTACATTTTGTCCTCCCATACTTCACTTATGAGATTTTATTGGGTATGTTATTGTTGTTCTATTGTATTATATTAGTCGCTATTATTAATGAATTATAATTATTCTTACGAATCTAAAAACATTCACATGGGCACTCGTGCAACGTATGTGTTCAGAAGCTAGTATTGATAAAGCACATCATATGAACTCGTGAATTTAAAATTAAGCGATTTCAATACAAATATCAATAAACACCTTTTATAAACTCGTGTTTTTAAAAATGAAGTGGTTGGAATCCGCATATTGAATATCACATAAAAATAAAATAAAAAGCAGTTAAAGCGGAAGAGGTCAAATTTGTGTCAACTTTAATTATTAATTTGTCATATTTCGAGTATGTCGGCTTCTGCGTCAGTCAGATTTTGAGTCTGTCGGCTTCTAGGTCGGTTGGATTCTGAGTCTGTCGGCTTCTAAGTCGGTTGGATTATGAGTCTGTCGGCTTTTGAGTCAGTCAGATTCTAAGTCGATCATCAGGTCGTGTCCCAAATTAGTGGTCGAATTTGAATCCTAGAGCGGTTATTGGAATTGATTTTCGAGTAAAAAATTATTTTTCTAAAAAACTTTTAAGATTTTTGTTATTTATCAATCAAACATTTGAAAATATTTTTTACTTACTAATTAAATACGAAAAAATGAATTAAAATCAATTTGCTTTTCAAAAAAATATTTCTAAAAAAAAAACGTTTTCCATCCTTGCGAATTTAAATTATTCTTATAGATCTGAAAAAGTTTACATGAGCACTCGTGCAACGCACGTGTTTAAAAGCTAGTATTAATAAGGCACCTCATATAAACTCGTGAATTTAAAATTAAGCGCTTTCAATACAAATATCAATAAACAGCTTTTATGAACTCGTGATTTAAAAATAAAGTGGTCGGAATCCACATATCGAATATCGCATAAAAACAATATAATGAAGCTATTAAAGCGGAAGAGGTCAAATTTGTGTCAACTTCAATTCTTAATTTGTCATATTTTCAATCTGTCGGCTTCTGCTTCAGTCAGATTCTGAGTTTGTCGGCTTCTGCTTCAGTCAGATTCTGAGTTTGTCGGCTTCTGAGTCGGTCAGATTTTGAGTCGATCATCAGGTTGTGTCCTAAATTAGGGATCGAATTTGAATCCTAGAGTAGTTAATGGAGTTGATTTTCGAGTAAAAAATTATTTTTCTAAAAATCTTTTAGGATTTTCTTTATTTATCAATCAAACATTTGAAAATATTTTTCACTTACTAATTAAATACGAAAAAATGAATTGAAAATCAATTTGCTCTTCAAAAAATTATTTCTAAAAAAACATTTTCCATCCTTGCGAATTTAAATTATTCTTATAGATCTAAAAAAGTTTACATGGGCACTCGTATAACGCACGTGTTTAAAAGCTAGTATTGATAAAGCACCTCATATAAAATCGTGACTTTAAATACAAAATATCAATAAACACCTTTTATGAAGTCATGATTTAAAAATGAAGTGGTCTGAATCCGCATTTTGAATATTGCGTAACAACAAAATAAAGAAGTTGTTAGAGCGGAAGAGATCAAATTTGTGGCAACTATAATGATTAGTTTGTCGTATACAAGTCTGTCGGCTTTTGAATCGGTCGGATTCTGAGTCTGTCAGCTACTGAGTCTCTCATCAAGTTGTGTCCCAAATTGGGGGTCGAATTTGAATCCTAGAGTAATTATTGAAGTTGATTTTCAAGTAAAAAATTATTTTCCTGAAAATCTTTTAGGATTTTTTTTGTCAATCAAGCATTTGAAAATATTTTTCACTTACTAATTAAATACGAAAAAATGAATTAAAAATCAATTTGCTCTTCAAAAAAATATTTCTAAAAAAAACATTCTCCATCCTTGCGAATTTGATTATTCTTATAGATCTAAAAAAGTTTTCATGGGCACTCGTGTAACGCACGTGTTTAAAAGTTAGTATTGATAAAGCACCTCATATAAACTCGTGAATTTAAAACTAAGCGATTTCAATACAAATATCAATAAACACCTTTTATGAAGTCATGAATTAAAAATGAAGTGGTCTGAATCCGCATTTGGAATATCGCGTAACAACAAAATAAAGAAGCAGTTAGAGCGGAAGAGATCAAATTTGTGACAACTATAATAATTAGTTTGTCGTATTACAAGCCTATCGGCTTGTGAATCTGTCGGATTCTAAGTCTGTCAGCTTCTGAGTCTCTCATCAGGTTGTGTCCCAAATTGGGGGTTGAATTTGAATCCTAGAGTGATTATTGGAGTTGATTTTTGAGTAAAAATTTATTTTCCTAAAAATCTTTTAAGATCTTTTTTTGCCAATCAAGCATTTGAAAATATTGTTCACTTACTAATTAAATATGAAAAAATGAATTAAAAATCAATTTGCTCTTCAAAAAAGTATTTCTAAGAAAAACATTTTCCATTCTTGCGAATTTGATTATTCTTACAGATCTAAAAAAATTTCATGGGCACTAGTGTAACGCACGTGTTTAAAAGCTAGTATTGATAAAGCACCTCATATAAACTCGTGAATTTAAAACTAAGCGATTTTAATACAAATATCAATAAACACCTTTTATGAAGTCATGATTTAAAAATGAAGTGGTCTGAATCCGCATTTCGAATATCGCGTAATAACAAAATAAAGAAGCAGTTAGAGCGGAAGAGATCAAATTTGTGGCAACTATAATGATTAGTTTGTCGTATTACAAACCTGTCGGCTTTTGAATCTGTCGGATTCTAAGTCTGTCAGCTTCTGAGTCTCTCATCAGGTTGTGTCCCAAATTGGGGGTCGAATTTGAATCCTAGAGTGATTATTGGAGTTGATTTTCGAGTAAAAATTTATTTTCCTAAAAATCTTTTAAGATCTTTTTTTGGTCAATCAAGTATTTGAAAATATTGTTCACTTACTAATTAAATATGAAAAAATAAATAAAAAATCAATTTGCTTTAAAAAAAATATATTTCTAAGAAAAACATTTTCCATTCTTGCGAAATTGATTATTCTTATAGATCTAAAAAAGTTTTCATGGGCACTCGTGTAACGCACGTGTTTAAAAGCTAGTATTAATA
Source organism: Solanum rostratum (assembly GCA_029948455.1). NCBI lineage: Eukaryota > Viridiplantae > Streptophyta > Magnoliopsida > Solanales > Solanaceae > Solanum > Solanum rostratum. The sequence continues at coordinate 63,254,008 of CM057054.1, read as the reverse complement.
AAGCACCTCATATAAACTCGAGAATTTAAAACTAAGTGATTTTAATACAAATATCAATAAACACCTTTTATGAAGTCATGATTTAAAAATGAAGTGGTATGAATCCGCATTTCGAATATCGCGTAATAACAAAATAAAGAAGCACTTAGAGCGGAAGAGATCAAATTTGTGGCAACTATAATGATTAGTTTGTCGTATTACAAACCTGTCGGCTTCTGAATCTGTCGGATTCTAAGTCTGTCAGCTTCTGAGTCTCTCATCAGGTTGTGTCCCAAATTGGGGGTCGAATCCTAGAGTGATTATTGGAGTTGATTTTCGAGTAAAAATTTATTTTCCTAAAAATCTTTTAAGATCTTTTTTTGGTCAATCAAGTATTTGAAAATATTGTTCACTTACTAATTAAATATGAAAAAATAAATTAAAAATCAATTTGCTTTAAAAAAAATATATTTCTAAAAAAACATTTTCCATCCTTGCGAATTTAAATTTAAATGCTTTCAATACAAATATCAATATCTTGTAAATTTATGATAAAAGAAGTAGCTAATTACACAATGTTGTCATCTTTAATGCAAAAAGGCAGCTTGTTTTGCTAATTACACAATAATAGCTAATTACTCTAATCTGAAATTGGAAAATATATACTGTATGAGTTTATTTGATTATATTTTGCTTAAAGAAGAGAAAAAAAATATTTTATTTGGAAATTTAAAATTGAATTTGAAGTATAGATCATATTTTCATATTTTAATCAATTTTTAATTGAATTTTGAATTTTGATGACCAAATATTTATTTTTTAATTAAAATCCAAAAGAATAAATAAAATATTTTTAGGAAAAAACTACACAAAATAGACTCAGTGTGAAATTATTTACACAAATTGGACTCAACCCAAACTATTTATATTTAATGGGCTCATATCCCAAACTATTTACTCTCATATTATTTACAAGTGGTTTCAACACAAATATCAATAAAATACCTTGATTGAACTCGTGAGTTCAACACAACTATCAATAGAACACTTTGTATAAACTCATGAAGTTAAACTTAAGTGCTTTTAACACAAATATCGATAATACGCCTCATATAACTCATGAATTTATTATTAAGTGATTTCAATATAAATATCAATAAAACACCTCGTATGAACTCGTGAATTCAAAAAAAAAATGATACAAATATGAATATCAAACATCACGTAAAAATAAAATAAAAGAAATAGCTAGAGTGGAAGAGGCCAACCTTTATTATACACTTGTAATAAAATCTACAATGTTAAAAGACTCATTAAACGTTATGCAACAAAAAGTATACATAATTAATAAAAAATTTCCCTATATAGGTATAAACGATATGAAATTATTACGATAAGAACAAATATGTCAAGACATGATGATCAACATGGACAATTCTAAATAGGGTTATCTACTATTTAAAAGTCGCGTGCGATGTACGTATCGTGGATCTAGTTTAAAATTAAGTAATTGCAACATAAATATTAGTAATTCAACTCGTATAACTCATGAATTTGAAATTAAGCGATTTCAATACAAATGTTAATAAATACATTTTATGAATTTGTAATTTTAAAATGAAGGGATTTGAATATGAATATTGAATATTGCATAAAAACAAAATAAAGAAGCAGCTCGAGTGGAAGAGGCCAAATTTGTGTCAACTTTAATGATCAGTTTGTCGGATTCCGAATCGGTCATCAGGTCGTGTCCCAATTTGGGTGTTGAATTCGAATCCTAGATCGGTTATCGGAGTTGATTTTCGAGTAAAAAAATATTTCTTTAAAAGGCTTTTAGGAATTTTTTTTCATTTATCAATTAAGCACTTGAAAATTATTTTTTACTTACTAATTCAATATAAAAAAATAAATTAGAAACCAACTAATTTTTCAAAAAAATATTTTCCTTTCTTGGGAATCTAAATTTAAATGCTTTCAATACAAATATCAATATCCTAAAAAATTATGATAAACGAAGTAGCTAGAAAGTAACAACACTTCTTAAGATAAGAAGCCCACTAAAACATAAGAAGATGTTGGGTATATTAGTGAGTAAGCCTTACCTACTAGTGATGCGTTTTAAAGCTGTGTGAGCCTAGGCCCAAAGCAGACAATATTACTAGTGGGCTAGGCCATTACAAATGATTTTAGAGTCACTCCTTTGTCAGCCTTGTCGATGCAGGCCAAAGTTCAACTAAGTTTAGGTAAATCTCAGTGCTGAGTCTAGGTAAATTTTATACAGCGGGGCAAACCTCAGCAAGGACGCTGAATCCATAGAGAGGGGTGTGTATAACTCTTCTTAAATTAAAAAGTCCTACATTCGCAAAACACAAAAGAAATGTTGGAAATATATGTAAGTAGGTCTTACCTATTAGTGACGCGTTTTAAAATCGTGTGGGTCTAGGCCCAAAACGAACAACATCACTAGTGGGTTGAGTTATTACAGCAAGTGGAAGAGGACACAATGTTGTGATTAAGGGAGTTCTGGATTTGGATAAAAATACGATCCAAACCGAATAACCAAACCAAATCGATTAAATAAATAATTAATTTTATTTGGATTGGGTTTGATTTTAGTTTTTCAAAAATCGATAGTGTTCAGTTTGGTTGTTCGAAAAAATTGAAAAAATAACCAAACCGAACTAATAAATTATATACATATATTTTATAATTATACATACATAATAAATTAATTTTAAAAATAGTTCTAAAGATCTTATATGTTTTCATCAAATTTTACATTAATCTAATTTTTTTTATGAAATATGTCTATCTATGACAATTTTTTGTGGGACTAGAAATATCACTCTCACTTCCTTCTAAGTCAAAATGATGAATTTTAAAACTTTATTTCCAGTAAATTAGTGTTTGAAAGTTTTATAATATTAGTTGTTCTAATTATTTTTCGTTTTGAATAGATTATTGTCACTTTTTCTCGGTTTTGAATGTCAAATTTCTTTTATTTTTGTGTATGGTTAATAATCGAATAATCGAACTAAACCGATAAATACATATTACAATTAGTTTGATTAGATTTTAAGAATTTAAAAATAATTAAATAAATTTAACTTTAATTTTAATCAATAACCAATTCAAATCGATCCATGAATACCGTAATTGTCATCTTTACTGAAGAATGACAGCTTGTTTTGCTAATTACACAATAATTGCTAATTACTCTATTGTGAAATTGGAAAACCTATACTGTGAGTTAGTTTGGTTATATTTTGTGTAAAGAAGAGAAAAAATTATTTTATTCGAAATTTTAAAAATGAAGTTGAAAAATATATTATAATTTATTTTTCATACGCTTAACTTGACTTTGAATTGAAAATAGATTCTAATGGTCAAACATTATTTTAAAAATTAGAATCTAAAAAACAAATACAATATTTTTATGATCAAAGGGGTTATAAAGAAATGAACCCATTAACAACACGTAAGCCCATTCCTATTACGTTGAAATGATTTACAAGAAACGGGGTATGTTCAAAAATGCCCCTTATAAGAGATCGTTTTGATATTTCGTCTTTCATAAGAAATGTCTTATAGAAATATCCTCATAAAACAGGTAGTTTGATTCAACTTAAAATGATAAAGGGTTATTTTATAAGACTTTTTTATGGATGGCAAAAAATCAAGATTATTATATTTGGTGAGTCTTCTATGTAATTTTCTGCAAGAAAAAGTTGCGTTGGAATGTGATATCCTTTTTAAAAAAAAATTACAAAGTTTTTTTATGTGTTTATTTTTATATATTTTATATGTAGCAATTTGAAAATTCTTATAAAAATACAATTAAAATACTTAATAATAAATGATAAAATTATCTGTCAGTTATAATCTTATCTGTTAGTAATGATGTTAATAAATATTTTGTGATTTTTTTTGTAACGTCAAATTTGATAGATATAATTATTTGATAGTTATATTAGTGCGAGTAGATATATGATGGAGTATTCAAAAGGAACACAAGTTAAGTTGATCAAATTAAAAAAAAAAAAGATATTCAAAATGGAAGAGGTTTTGAAGGAATAAACAATAAAGCTTTTTTATGTGTCATTTAGCTTTTTTTTTTTATGTGATATCTTTTTTAAAATAATTTTACAAAGCTTTTCTATGTGTTATTTTTAGATATTTTATATGTAAAATTTTGAAAATTCTTATAAAAATATAAAATTAAAATATTTAATAATAAATTATAAAATTATCTGTCAATTATAATTTTATCTGTTAGTAATGATGTTAATAGATATTTTGTGATTCTTTTTTGTAACGTCAAGTTTGATAGATATAATTATTTGATAGTTATATTGGTGCAAGTAGATATATAATGGAGTATTCGAAATGCACATCAAATTAAAAAAAACTATTCAAAATGGAAGAGGTTTTGAAGGAATAAACAATAAAGCTTTTTTATGTATTATTTTTAGCTTTTTTTTACACATAATCCATTTGATATCTTTTTTAAAAGAATTTTACAAAGCTTTAATTTTACAAAGCTTTTTTATGTGTTATTTTTAGATATTTTATATGTAAAAATTTGAAAATTCTTATAAAAATATAAAATATTTAATTAAAATTATAAAATTATCTGTCAGTTATGATCTTATCTGTTAGTAATGATGTTAATAGATATTTTGTGATATTTTTTTGTAACGTCAAGCTTGATAGATATAATTATTTGATAGTTACATTAATGAGAGTTGATAGATATTTGATGGAATATTTGAAATGTGCACAAATTAAGTCGATCAAATTAAAAAAAAAAAAAGAGATATTCAAAATGGAAGAGGTTTTGAAGGAATAAATAATAAAACAAATGCTAAAAATAAAATATAGAAATGATTGTGATGTAGTGATAAATATTCAAATATTATTTATAATTAAATAACTCAAGTTTGAGATATAAATATGAAATCACATTTGTTAGAATGTATTTAATTCAAGTATAAATGAAAATGTTTAGTATAAGTTTTAATTCGATCAAAATTTAATAAGAATATCAGACATTAATAAAAGTAATAAATACTTTTTCACGTGAGTCTTTGAGTCTAAAAAAAATTATTTTTTTTGTTAAGGAATATTTAACCCCTAGTATAAACTCATAGATTTAAAATTAAGTGGTTTTCACGCAAATTCAACAAAACACTTTGTATTAACTCGTGAGTTTAAACTGAAGTGAATTAAACACAAATATCAATAACATACTTTGTATAAATTCGTGAAGTTAAAATCATTTGATTTTAACACAAATATCAAATAATATACCTCATACAACTCGTGAATTTATAATTAAGTGGTTTAAACACAATATCAATAATACACCTCGTATGAACTCGTGAATTTAAAATTAAATGATATAAATCCAAATATCAGATATCGCGTAAAAACAAAATAAAAGAAGTAGCTAGAGTAGAAGAGGCCAAAGAAGTTAAAATTAAAGTGATTTTAACACAAATATCAATAATACGCCTCATATAACTCGTGAATTTACTAAGTGATTTGAATACAAATATCAATAATATATCTCGTATGAACTCGTGAATTTAAAATTAAGTGATGTGAACACGAATATTAGATATCGCGTGGAAATAAAATAAAAGAAGTAGCTAGAATGGAAGAGGCCAAACTTGTGTGTGTCAACTTTAATGATGAGTTTGTTTTGCTTAATAACAAAATAAAAGCCCAGATTTTTGCATAACTTTATCTCTTCCATATGAAGCTCAAGAATCCAGCCAAAAAAACTAATCATTACAAACTAAAAACAGTTGGCAAATTTCACTATAAAACTAAGCTTAATGGTGGATTTGCAGAAGCAGTAATGCAGAGTTCTCTCTCTCTCTCTGTAACGTTCTTGGCTATTAAGTGTCAAGCTGACTCTCTTTTATATAAAGAAAAAAAAAAGCCATTTCCTTTTCTTCTCTGCTGCTACTGTTCCTTCTGCTATTTTGCTCACTGTCTTTCTGCTTTTTTTAATACCCCTTTTAGCTAAATCTGTCGTTGTTTTTGTTGTTTTTTACTAGGCCCTTTTGATTATTCTTGAAAAAAAAATGTTGTCTGGGGTGAATGGTATGGGTTGGATGGATGGTAAGGAGAATGAAGGAACTGGTTCTTGGGGTAATGGGAACAACGAAAATCATCAAGAAAATAATAATGGTGGAATGGAGAACAGGGATGATATGGAGTTGGGTGGGCTTTCTAGTTTCAAATCCATGCTTGATGGTGGAGATGTGGACTGGTACATGGGTGCTAGTAACAATCATCACAACAACAATGGTGGTAACATGCAAAGTTGCATTAATTTCCAGACGAATTTCACTGAAGCTGACAACAATTTGCTTCTGCAGCCGGTGGATTCATCATCTTCTTGTTCGCCTGGTTCTGCTAATGTTTTCAACAACCTTGACCCTTCTCAGGTAAACTTTTTCATGCCCCCTAAATCCACCATTCCTCCTTTGCTCAATGGGTTATCTAGCAACCCATTGGAGAACAGTTTCGGTTTGGGCTGTGACAAGGGGTTTGTTAATAGTCAAGGGTTGGGTGTGTTGAATCGAGGTGGGAATGGTGGGTTTCATAATTTGAACTCACAGAATCTGAGTTCGTTTCCCCAGTTTTCTTGTTCCAATCTGCTCCAGATGCCTCAGGCAGCTGGTGGGTTTGGTTCTTTGGGGTTAGGGGGCAACAATTCCGCAAACCAGAACTCTTTGTTTCTCAATAGGTCTAGAATACTTAAGCCTCTTGATACCTTTGCTTCGATTGGAGCACAACCGACTCTTTTCCAGAAAAGGGCTGCTAAGAACTTGGCTAATCATGGTGAAAATTTTGGAGGGTTAGGTATTGAAATAGGCCAATCTTCCACCACTGTGGAAGGTTCTGATAAGAATAAGGAATGGAACAATAGGAAAAGAAAGTTTAGCAACAGTGATGATCTTGATGTTAGCATGGATGGAACATTAAATTATGATTCGGATGAACTTATCGAGAACGTTAATAAAGCTGAAGACAGTGTCAAAAATGGAGAAAACAGCTCCAATGCAGCCAGCACTGTCACTGGTGCTGATCAAAAAGGGAAGAAGAAGGGGCTCCCGGCCAAGAATCTGATGGCCGAGCGACGCCGTAGGAAGAAACTCAATGACAGGCTCTACATGCTGAGATCTGTTGTTCCAAATATTAGTAAGGTATGAAATTCCTTAACAGAAAATTCTCGTGAATTTCGATTATGATTTTAACATGTTTTAGCCATTTACAATCATCAGCATTTAGCTTCCATTATGTATTTGTTTATCTGTTGTTTACTCAAGGTTAGCTTGTGTATTTATGGTTAGCAAGACTGAGGTTTGCATAGTTCAGAAGATTTTTGAATTAAGTACAGTTGATAGTATAGCATTTAATTCACTCACATGGACTCTATGAGCTGATTTTTAAAAGCATCTTAAATTTGGACCACATAGGGAATAGAACTATTCCTGAAAGGTACCTCCCCCCTACAGTAAAGAGTGTTGTTATCTGTTCACTGCCTTGTTGTATGAATTTGATTTTAAATTTTGTTTGAATTTTAATGTAAGTGGTTATTGGGACATGAAATTACTCTTTCCTCCTTGGCGAGGGAATGAAAACCGCCCTCGTCCAACCAAGATAATATCGATTGCTCTTGCTCGCGTGACATCAATCTCTTCCCCCGGCCACTAGGGTTGAATGACTCTTAATGAGCTTGATGGTCTTGACTTTATGTGTAGCTAACCTCTTGGTTTGTGATTCATCTGTATGTTGGCAGATGGACAGGGCTTCAATCTTAGGAGATGCAATTGAGTACTTGAAGAATCTTCTGAAAGCCATCAATGAGCTGCATAATGAGTTGGAGTCCACACCACCCAACTCTTCGATGAGTCAAGCATCAAGTTTCTATCCATTGACACCGCCTGCACCAGCTCTGTCTGGTCGGCTGAAGGAAGAACTTCTTCCAAGTTCTTTCGCGAGTCCCCTGTCCAGCCCTACTGGACAATCTACAAGGGTAAATTGGCATCTCATTCTTTTTTCTTTTCCCTTCGGAGATAGGTAAGTTCGTCTTACCATTAGAAGTCATTATGTTTGAGATGATGCATTGTTGTTCTTTATATACTTGTAGGTTGAAGTAAGGGCCAAGGAAGGAAGAGCGGTGACCATTCATATGTTCTGCAGCCGCAAATCAGGGGTTTTACTCTCAACAATGAAAGCTCTGGACAATCTTGGACTGGACATTCAACAGGCTGTTATCAGCTGCTTCAATGGGTTTGTGCTGGATATCTTCCGAGCTGAGGTACCTTCTTTCGATTAACTTCCATCTCGGACAGTAAGATTAAAATTCGATCAATCCAGTTCTTTGACTTGTAATAGTACTAATTTTACATAGTATTTAATTGCAGCAATCGAACGAAAGTCAAGACATCCATCCAGATCAAATCAAAGCTGTGTTGCTGGACTCTGCTGGCTTCCATGGGGGGATGATTTAAGCTTCTATGGTTTACGAAGGAGAGATCTCAGGCTGCTCAAGCTGTTAGACCTCGACTTCTGATGCTGCTGCTTTTTTAGTTTATTTATGTTTTCATGCAATTAGAAGGTGACAGACCATTGTGGTCGGAACCTTCCCAGGATCCCGCACATAGCGGGAGCTTAGTGCACCTGTCCGTTTTCCTTTTTAGTCAGTTATATTGGTGTTTTCTTTGGTAGAAACATCGAGCATAAGCTCCAAAAGTCTATGCTATAATATTTTCCTTTCAGCATGATCCATTTTATTCAGACATTTTTTTACATTACTTCAGTTGAGTAAAATGAGAATTCACAGTGTATATAAATGAACCACCCCCTCAATTAAATTAAAACTAATTATAATATTAATAAATTCAATTCATGAACTTAGAATAAAAATAATGTAGAAACCTATTTCAGAAAAAAAAAATTAGAGGCAGTAATTGTTACTCCATTACTTAAAGAACCAAATTATAAATTAATCTAAATTCATACCTCTCGGAAGAATCATTTTACAAAGGTGTTAAAGAACACAAACTATCAAATAATAACAATACATGAACAATCTATCCCAAATAACATGAAAATAATTAACTAAAAAAAACATGTAAAAATAATACCAAAATTTTTCCCAAAAACATCTAAAATAATGAAACGAAGGAAAAATAATGTAATTAGGCAAACATATGATATGTATTTACATTATACAACTATAGTTTGAAAAAATTACAATTCATAGTTATAATTAGGGTTATGTTGCTATTTTCTATCTCCTCTCTTCCCCTCTCTCTCTCTCTCTGCAATTTCTTGTCAAATATACAATTACATATGTATACCAGCTATATATATACAATTATTCTGATAGATATACATAATCATTTCGTCATATATACATATACAATTCGCCTCTCTCCACTCTCTGGCTCGCCTCTCTCCTCCCTCTCTCAATCTCGCTTGCCAGACATACAAATACATATGTAATTTGGTTACATATATATAATTTGACAACTGTACATATATACAATTCGCCTCTCTCCTCTCCTCCAGGTCACATAGCCGAAGTTATGCCGTGTAATTATATAAAATATAGCTATTTGACCATATTAAATTTTAAGCTAAAGCTATTTATGAAAATTTCTCAATAATGAATCCACGTCCAATTTAGGAACTTTTTGGGCTTTCATTCTCAACAAACTTTGGGTTAAATTTGTAGTCCTTAACTAATTCCTGCGACTCTTCTTCCACAGTAAGCATCTTCTTAATTTCTTATAAAAATCCGCTGCCAACTTTAATGGAGGTACATCACGTTGCTATCAACTGTTTGGTAAGCTTGCTAATTCTGTCTCTAACAAGCCAATCACCTAAAAGGAAAAAACAAGCAGGATATGTATGTTCAATCCCCTGTCTAAACCTTAAATAAAGAAGCACAAACACTGCAGTCCACAGAGCATCAGTAAATGGCCTTAGAAATGCCTAACGAGCAACAAGACAACGAAATGACTCACATTTTACCCATTTCAGACGATCTGGTTAACCTTGTGTACAGAAAAATTCAGTGGCGGAGGAACAACCAAATCAAGAAGTTACAATGTCCGGCTGCTCCATCAAATCTTGATTAATCCCACTATCCTACCGTAGATACTGAAATTTTATGGGAGTTGACAAGACGTGTTGGATTATAGTTAGGGTTTTTTGGAGTCTACGGGTATTATATTTAGGCATCTCAAATATCCATGAACTCTGGAGATGAGATATTCTTAAGGAGATCAAAATAGATCTTAAGGAGGTCTAAATCATCCCGCGTTCGAAAAATACACCACTAACGATCCTCGAAAAGTACTAGGTTCTTCACTACAAAAGCACCTTAAGTAAGTTTCCCAAGCTCCTGGTCAACACCTCAGTTTGGCCATCAGACTGAGGATGGTATGCTAAAGAAGTGTTCAACTGAACCCCTTGTATGTTGAACAATTCATGCCAAAAGTTGCTAAGAAAGACAACATCTCTGTCACTAGTGATTGTATCAGGTAACCGATGCAGTTTAACCACTGTATCCATAAAACTCGCAACAGCTAAAAACCACTAACGATTCTCAAATTATGGAAAAATTTAAAGAGAGAAGAATCAAAGGAGAAACAGATTTATACTCACATTGTTTATGAATAAAATTATGTTTTTATATTTTATTTGTGATTGCAATTAATATTCTATCACATTAAAATTTATCGCAAGCAAACTTGCACGCTGTGAGACCAAACCAGTCCTTCGTCTCTTCACTCAGAAATCAGATTGGGAAATCTAAAGCCAAAAAACTATGAGTACTTTAAGCCTCACTTTGAGTTCATAAGTCAACACTCCAACTAAAGAGCATACATATAAATTGAAATTTTATGAAATTCTACTAGACGTTAGAACTATAATTAAGATTTCTTAGAAGTTACTCTATCATAAATTCCATCTTATATTTATAAAAACCTATTAACTTAGTAAATATTCATAAAGAAATCAAAATCAAAATCAAACTCAAGAAGGTTAAAATTATTATGAATAAAATTACATTTTTTCCTATTTATTTTTTATATTCTAGTACATTGAAATGTCACAAACACCTCTGATTCAAATCAATGTTTTCGAACATTAATACAAGTAGGTGATATGCTCAACTTTCCAAAGGGGAACAGCAATATGGTTGTGAAGACAATGGGCAAGGAACCTGACCAACAAGGATAGATAAGGCCAATGACAAAATATGCCAATTTGCAGAACACAAACAGCTGTTCACCCAGAAAAAACTTTTCTATCGCATTACCATAATATCTAATACAAAATATGTCATCTGCCCAGAGCAGTTGGATACCACTTCAACAAAAATCAACAGTAAGGCAGGTACATAGTTGGACCGACATCTTACTTACAGCTAGAGCTAGAAAAATTGGTAAAAGGGATATGTACAGAGAGATTGATGAAAGCAAGGTTAAAGACCACGCTGATAATTTACATATACTATGTATAGATAGGGTAAGGGGGCCAGATATTGGCTCCAAAAAGGGGGTCCAAAACTGCAAATACTGAAGCTGCATTTATATGAAGAGGCCACCCCATCCAGAAGTCAAAGGGAGTTGATATTGTAGGTTATATTCAAAAACCCCCCAAAAAAGCAACATCTAGGTGGTAAAAGCCATCTCCTCGTCATCTTATAAACCTGTCAAATATAAAACAACAGTAAGCAAATAGAGAAAACAGCTGGAGTCATCTCCCACCCTAATTTACAGGGGAAACATTTTCAAAAAACTGAGGCAAAAAGGAATCACTTACTCTTCAAGTAGATCTTCCCGAGTACCTTGATTTTGGAGGAAAACCTAATATTCTTCTTGACAAGATTCAGAAGGAAGTTGCTGATTCTTCACTTCTTTAGCGTCTGAGCCCTCTGCAACAGAAGAAGTGTCTTCGCCTTTTGAATTGAGGGTCCCCGGATTCATACGCTGCACCTCCTCTTTTGTATAGATGAAAATCTTGCGAACCATACCACAAAATTCCCTGTTTTAAACCAGTGTTAAGCCGGTAAGATAATGTAACAAACACAAAAAACACAGCACTGATCTAGAAATACTACACAAGTAAGCAGCACATGAGGAAAGAAAATAACACTTTGATGTATGAATGCAATGAGATGAAGTACTCACTGCCATGGGTCATCGCCAACAAGCATCATGTCACCCTCATCATCAGTGTATACAACCAGCCAACTCTTACTCCGAGCCTTGAGTTCACCATCAAAATCAAAAAGCCGATCCAGTTCAGCAATCAATTCGTCATAATTGTTGAACTTTGCAAGATCCACAGACCTTCCAAGCGCTGTACCCTGTTTGTGAACCTGTAGGCAAAAATAGATCGTTGGAAATTTCATTAGAGCCAACAGCCAAAGTTGTGACAAAAGACCAGATTCAAACCTTTGTGCAGCTCCTTGTAGAACTACTATGACCTTTCCCACCATCCCTTTCTCTAACAGCAAGATGAAAGGTCTGAAATTGCTTGTCATGATCATTAGCTGCAATTCCATCATCTACCTTTGATCCCTTTGATTGCTCAGACCTTTGATCAGAATCAGTGGCAGGGGATTGATGAGGGTGTATACCAATATTCATGTCACTTACAGGATCATGCAACGAACTTTTCCGCATCGTAACAGGATCTGTGCAAACGTTACTTGTAAGTGGAATGCCAAATAGTTTGCAGTTACCCTCTTTGGGTTTCACAGCCTCGGGCTGCTTTACTACAGTGGGTTTATGCATCATTTCTCTTGAATGAGAGGAGAGCTTCATGTAAGGCGAAACCGGTTGAGGCATAACCCAGCTTCCCTGCGGATTCGCGACCCTATGACCAGGGAGGACTGAAAACTCACCAAAACCACTATACCTAGCATCGCCTCGCATTTGATAGGGACTTTCACCCCGTAGACCAGGAGCTTTTGAGCCTGAATCCATCAGATTAAGAGACAGACTGGAAGACAATAGAGACCATGGCTTTCCCAATAAGCTAAAATCCTTTTCCTGATCTTGTGTTTGTTGCTTCACCAAGCTAGCACCAAATGCTGCTTGGTCCCCAGAGGGTAAACAGAACCCATGAGAGGAATTATTTGGCACTCCAAAACCTGATAATAAATCTGTGAGTGACGACTCAGGCCTCCCTAAAGGCAGCCATTTATCTGAATGGTGTCGCTTTGACGCAGAATGATTATCATTCTTTTCATCATTCACTGATGGCTGCCATAACATTGGTTTCTCAGAAAAGTCTGTCTCATTACTTTCTGCAAAACCGCCTCTGAAGGTCGATAGCTCTTGACCTTGCAAGACCCTCGAAAACCCACTGGCTTGGGAATGGTCTGCTGTTACTCTGGATGAACCTTCAATAAAACATCAGAAATTACATGACAATTACTAACTTAGCTCACAAGTCTTATAAGCGGTGCAAGATACTGAATAGAAAAGATAAGGATGATATATCCACCTTCCCTAGTAAGGACAGATGAATCTGGAGACGAGGGCAAAATATTGGATCTAGGCCTTTTTGTCCTTGCAACTGGAGGTGCATTAAGTGCAGGAGGGCTAAGAGCTGGTTCTATTTTCCATGGTGAAACACGGTCTGGTCTTGGAATGCTAGAATTTTCATCCCACCGAACCTTTAAAAACCATTAATGAATGACTTTCACTATGACATGAGGTAAATGAAATGGTCAAACCAGGAAAATAAAGTCGAAACTACCTTCAGACATCTCCATTTAGATTCAAGCCACCTTTGGGGATCAGCATCTTCAATGCCAACTATTGTTCCAGTAAACCTATAACATTGTAAGTTAATTAAATGAGAGAATTGAATAGAAGATACCATGCTACAGAAAACATAAATCAACAGTCTAAAGGATAAACAGCCAGTCACCAAATGGCTGTCATTTTTTTCTATCAATTCAGAAGTCCACTACACAGGTCAAGAATACAACCAGCAACTCACAATTTCAATAGTAAATAGATGACTTCTATAAATTAAACTGCAGCATACCTCTGCTCTGGTGCTTCTTCACCTTCAAACCTCATCTTAAACCTCATTCCAATAGAGTAATTATTTTTCACAGATTCCATATAGTGGTCATATGGAATTATGAACTCAGCAGGACTTGTCCTGTAACATAACCAGTAAGGAAGGTTAATCCTTTTGTCAATGTTAAACCAACAATAACTCAAGTACCCACTTCTTTCCCTACATTCCCCAATAAATGGACATAAAAGATACCAATCAAAAAATAAATGTGCTTATGAAGTATGTCAAGTTACTGATATTAAGACCATCAAACATATGAAGAAGCCAATAATTCCAGTGGGTAACCGATTAAGATAAACTGGTATCCAAATGCATAGAGGACAACCAATGAAACGACATGTACTATTAATAACAATTGCTGGAGAAATGCATAAAAATTTCCAAATGTATAGATGATAAGCAATAAAACAGCATGAGCTATTGATTCCAAGTTTCCAAACCTCTAGAGAAAGACTAAATGTAACATGCGACTTATAATCAAAGATCTCTAGTTACATCCTTTAACTCGGTGCTTTATTCAGTCATTTCAGACCAGGTACCTTGGTTTGTAATACACAGTAAACATCGTTTTTGTCTGAATGGCATGCCAAGCTGTCGCAAGTACACCAAGATGCATGCTATGGCTCGATATCACCGATGATGGAGCATTCCCCTGCTGTCTCATGGCACGTCTAACTCCAACCCGAAGCTCCCCATTTTCACCTCTAAAGTAGCACAACACCGCTAGTCAGACTCTAATAATGGAACAAATAAAATATAGAGAAGGTTTCACAAATCAAACCTAAGAAATATGAATGCATCCCCAGCAACAAGCCTCTTCGAACTAACGAAAACACTCCAACCACTCTGAAGAAGATGCCTCCTTGGTTGGCCTGGAGTTCAAATGCTTAGGTGAGAAACAAAGCAGAAGTTACATAGAAGGAAAAACACACCAATCCCTCCAATAATGGCATATGCAGTAAACAGTAAACAAAAAAGCACGCTACCAGACTTCCGAAGACAATGCCAAATACAAAGAAAAGGTGAATTGAAAATCTAAAACTCAGTGTTTACAGAAGCACAAATTTTTCAACCGACTGCTTCCCTCCCCTCCAAAGCCACATTCCAGAAGAAGAAAATGAAAATCAATATTTACTCCAAACACTATTCTTTCTTAGAGTGGTGAACACTATGTTATCATATTTTTAGTTGATTTATTTTATAGGTAACAAACGAAAAATGAAACACAGAGACAGAATAATTCCTTAAACAGATAAAAATATCGTTCAGATGAAATTTACATACTCCAATTTTTCGCAAATCCCAAATAATATTCCTAACATTTTTACAAGTGGCACATCAGGTTACTAGCTCTTCATTTGGCCATGTGCTTACAAGATTGAAACTGGTGGTGTACATCAACAATAGCATTTAATAGGGAAGAATGTGTTTTGTGATGGTTCAGCTCTACGTTGCATCCCCCACCCCCAAAATAGGTCCTTTATTGCCTTCCGCTTAGGCTCTCAAAGGGCATAAATTGTCCAAACAGGGGTGGAGGTGGTAAACTTTATAGGCATAAGGTGATTAAGATTCTGCATTGCATCATACCACGGAATATATGCCTGAATCGCCATTCATTTCCATGTAAATCTTTGGCCACCAATTCCTGAGTTGGAGGCTGCCGAGACATGTCCTGTAAATGATACAAACAAAACCAATTAGCCACTCTATTTCCCCATTACAGGGACCATGAACACATCAAGAAATATTCTTCTAACCAGCGGGGGGAGGCATTCATCAGCATGCCGTCTCAAGACAGAAAAGCCACCATGGGTGCTTGTATCAGAGGCAGTTAGTGTCTTACAAAAAGAGTGTACATGAAATCGTGATGGAGGAGGGCGCAT
Organism: Solanum rostratum; assembly: GCA_029948455.1. Taxonomy (NCBI): domain Eukaryota; kingdom Viridiplantae; phylum Streptophyta; class Magnoliopsida; order Solanales; family Solanaceae; genus Solanum; species Solanum rostratum. Next base: position 63,238,007 of record CM057054.1, on the reverse strand, counting down.
AGGTTCCTTCTTCACTGCATTTTCATCTTGCTGTAACAGTCATTTAGAAAATAAGCTGATATTTGGACAAACATTATTCAACATGAGATCTGAAAACTGAAAAATGAAAAAGAAAGAAAGTTAAGTATAAACATAAAGGTAAACCTACATTTGGCTCTGGCATCAAAGTCACTTGTGCATACACCTCATCAGTATCTGGTTCAGCCTGAAAATGTCATCAAAGATAAATACAGAAAACGCCAGCTAAGCACAAACTGTATAGATAAGAACGTTGATGAATGGAAATAGGACCGTAAGCTAAAAAAAACACTTCTGAACAAATTAACACAATAGCATTAAGAAAACCATTACCTTTAACAGGACATTCGCCACGCGGCATAGGATCTTAGAAGGAAGATTATAAAGAGGCATCTGCTGGTCAGCCACTTGATTTGTTGATGCTTCAACCTATTATACAAACACATTAGATTACAAAAAACTCTATTGTAAATTAGTTCCAGCGAGAACTTAATCATCCCAAAACCAACCCTCTCTCCCCCAAAAAGGAAAGGATCATGATCCCATAAGAGCTGTCAAGCACATCATTACGAGAAAACAGAGTATCCCGATAATGCATGTTCAACAGTGTATTTCACGGTGAAATTGTACAAAGGATTCATGTAAGACGAAGGTAGAAAACGGATTTTTAGAAACAAACCTGCTCGATGTGACCTTGAGGGAAATAGTACACCAGCTCACCCTCGCGAGGTACCGTCACAAGTGGACCGGCACATGAACGCCAAAGCTCCGTGTATAACGCCGTATCAGCATCAACTTTGAAAAAACAAAAAACAAAGACAAATAAGAAAACTCAGCGGAAAAACTCCGAGTTACCGAACAAATCACTACAAAATCCGGTCAAATTACCTTTTCCGACACCGGAAGTACTCCTTACAGTCTCTGAAACCGTTCTAGAGCCATCACTTGGCTCGCTGTAACCTTTAATCGATACCTCCGAAGTAGCCATTTCCGTACACTAATTTTCAACACAGATCTTTCATCTCCACACTAATCAATTCTAAACAAACACAAACAGACACTTCCTTCTCCAAAATTCACCAAAAAAAAAACCTCAAAACTCTTCCTCAGCTCAAAAACATGCAAAAGTGTTAACCAAACAGACCTTAAAAACAGCAATCAACACTCGAAATTCAAGTTGAACAACTTTCTCGCTCTAGTTTCTCTCTCTAAATATGCGTGTGTACATCTATCTTCTATGGATAGAGGATGGAGCTGGTTCATGTAGTGATGAGAGAGAAAGAGAAAAGACACAAAAGCATTGAGGGAAAGAGGGAGAGCCTTTCGATAACCAAAGGGGTCAAAACGGTTGCAGCAATCATTTCAACCCGCGGTTAAATTTTAACCCCAGTTGGGCAACTTACTACAGCCCGTTTGTTAATGTCTTTTCAACCGGGTATAGCCGGTCGTCAAGACACTGTCCAGGGGGACAATTAGTAAAGGGGGTATTAACGCCGTGTACGGTTAGCCGTTTGATGCTGTCGTACTCTCATTGGGTTTCAGACTGACGCCGTTAGTTACAATATTACGGCTACTTACCATGTTTATGTGGGAAATATAATTTTCTTAAAATTGTATTTCTTATGAAATTTAAAAAATTAAATAATTCCTAAAAACATATATTTAAATTCTTTTAATTTATATTATTTAAATTTTATTTTTTATCGAAATATTGAACATGAAAATTATAAAATAGGACTAACATAGATTATAAAAGTGCAAATTCAGTGTTGTGATACATCAAAATTAGAATGAAATTATGTTTGGAATTTCAAGTCATCTTTAGAAAATGAAATTTAAGTTCTATGGGACTCATTATTGTCCAAATAACGGGAGACGAAAAAGTATGTCATGCATCGTATTGAGGTGATTAAAATAGAGGCTAATGTATAGTGTTATGTAGGCCAAAAAGGTGTTGTTAAATATAAAATAAATTTTATGGAGTAAGGGCTATATTGATTTTGTTGTGTAGGGGCAAGGTGTTGGCCAATCAAGAATTTTTAAATTCATTTGATGAAAATTGCAGAAATGATAATGTCAAGAAAGAATATGTAGGCTTATTATAAGATACAATCAAAGCAAATATATTCAGTTCAAGATGGTAATAACTTTCGTGATAGACAAGATGCACGAGAGAAGGATGAGATGATCAGGCATATCAAAAAAACGTGTATAAACACACCAATTGAAGGAGGTATGGAGGTCTAATACCGGAAGGCATGATGTGATATAAAGGTGCTCATGCAAGACATGACGAGTAATCTTCTTATCGAAGACATCACTCTCTTTATAAAAATGTGAAATTTGAGGATTGAAATAAGAAAATTAGTAGCATGCACTTTATTTTTGTCATGTTCAATTTATAAAATTATATTAAATATGTTGTTATTTTAAAAATTGTGATATTAAATTTTAGACATTGCGTGACTAAAAATCAATTTTAAAACAAAAGAGAATTTTAAAATTGAATTATTTATAATTATAGAGAAGTAAAAATATTTGTATGACAAGTTAAAAGAAAGTGTCACATATATATAGTTTGAAATAAAAAAATTACTATTAAATAGACCTATTGCACAAACGTGTTATTTAATTTGTCTTCATTTGTATATATATACTTCCATATTTATAATGCATAAGTAAATATTTAAATTTGTATAAAATTAAACAATAAACACGAGTGTCCTCCGTGATGGCTGACATATACATTTCACACATGACACGCGTATCTACTTGGTTAATTTTATATAAATTTAAGTCTTTAATTATAAACATCCAAAGTCGAACGTATAAACTTTATTCGAACAAACAGACACACATATCTTATGTAACATCATATGCAATAAATAATTGATAATTTACATTTTATAAGACATCCTACAAAGTTTAAGTATTTATTTATATATATTAATCTAAAATTAAAAAATATAAATATCAATTGAAATTAAATTAAAAAATATCTATTTATTTATTATGCCTAATAAATATAATAGATGGTTGGTGTTGGTTTTATAAAATGTGCTGTTTTAATGGGGAAGCTGCCTTGTCGTGCTATAAACGGGCAAAGTAGGATGGGGGGTTAAGTACGCACCATTTAATTGGCAATAAAGGTGCACATCAACCGTAGTTACTTTTGCATTAGTAAATCAAATGTACTGAGTCTCGATTAAATTCAAATTTTATTAGAGAAAAAAATTTAAAATATTTCTAAACTTGACACAAATTAATAGTTATATCTCTGAACTAGCTATAGTATAAAAAATATCTTTTTATTTGACTAACTGAAATTACATATATCCCTGATCTTGTAATAAGAGTGAAATACATCCCTACAATTCTTATCAAGTTAAGAGATATTTTCAACACTTGTGATAGTTCAGAGGTGTATTTTAGTTTAGTCAGTCAAGTAGATGACTGTTTTTAATATTATTGTCAATAGTTTAAGGATGAAAATAATAACTTGTGCCACGTTCAGAGACGTTTTAATAGTTTTCTCATTTTAATATTATGTTATAAAATTAAAATTTAAAATTTGTGATTAAGAATGGATTTATTTTTAAAACTAACAAACAGCATGCTTTATTGGCAGAGAAATCTAGATTTTAAGTTCATGAAATATATTATCTAATAAAATATATTTTACTAAATTCTGATTATTATTTTAGATAAATAACTTAAGTTGAGTAATTTTTCTTAAATAATTGTTAGATTTTGGTCTAGATTACTAAATCTCCAAAGTTTGCCTTAAAACTAATTAACTGTACTAGCTAGCATAAGATAAAAAAACTATATAGAATATGAAATAAGAATTAACATTAATTATTATTATTATATGGATTGAAATCACTAGATAATAAAAGTAACTCTTAATTATAGTAATTAGTTTTTTATTTTGTTAAAAGTTGATAATATTGTATGAGGCGAAAACAAGACATTGACACATGCAAATAAAGATGACGCGTGATAGAAAAAAATAAGTCGATTGTGACTTACCAAGAATAACATCAAATAATGTATTTGAAGTATGATGGGCGAGGAGAATCATTTACTCTTACTTCGTGTTGTTAAGCTCTCAAACTTCACGACTTCATGGTTATGAACGAGATCAATTATATATAGCTTATTCAATGATGTTGTCCTCTATCAAGAATGACGAAATCATGTTATATTAGTCCAAAAATTACGTTATTTAAATAAGATTAAATTTTCTTTTTATGTGCATAAATACGATATGTTGACTTTTCCTTACGTGTATTACATGTTTGTTTTTTTTGGCATTCTTTAACAATTTTTTTTTCTTAATTTTGATTATATCACTATCTTTTTATTTCCTTATGTATTTGACAATATGAATTAAGCAAGTAGTAACATACAAATTATGTGTTCTAATAAAGCTTAACTGTATCGTTTTAAGAATAAACGTATATACTTTGGAAATATAAAGATATAGTGACGTAGAATAAAAGGTAATGAGAAAAAATCGAACATTTCGTAACATAACTTAACTCTTTATTATGGCTAAGTTCATTGTCAAAACGGTTGTGGTCATTAAGATAATACATTGTACTTGTACATTTCATAATAACGAATTACTTGTTCATTTAATATGGTATTAATTGTATTTAAGAAAAAGAAGGGAAGACGTATACGTAGTGATTAGGAGAAATTGAAAACGGAGGTATAATTTAATTTAACCAAAAAAAGTTAATTTTTTTATATTTAAAAACAAGTCAATTTGAGTTTAATTCTTGATGAAGTAATATGTGACCTCATAAATTGTTATGATGTATTAAAATCGTAAGTTTTTAAAAATAATCTAATATTTTATTTTTAATTAATTAATTAATTAATTAATTAATAATAATAATAATATAAATATAGTAGCATATAAATTGAGACTAAAATGTTTTGGCTTCGTTAAGATTACGCGGGGAAGGAGAAATAATAAGGTGTGGAATAGCATACAGTAAGAACAAATTCTACTACAGTGTGGTCTAAAAGCTACTTCCTCGAAATAAGCTAATGTTTTGAATTAAATTTTCAAATATTCTTTATAAAATTATTTTTAAAAATATGATTTATATTTTTAAATTCTAAAAAATATTTAAAATATTCATAAATTTATATAACATTCTATAATAAATAAGTTTTATTAGAATAAAAAAAATGATAACATAATTAATATTATGATTAACAATAATAAAATATTAATATAGGCAAGATCAATATATTAATCACATATTCAAACTTGTCATTGATTCAGTTTGAATTATGATCCATTAAAAGCAAATTATTCTTTTTCTCTTAATCTTATCACTCAAATTATAATTCAAACTTTTTCAAAGGAGATAGATAAATATTAGCTGGACTAAATAAATAATGGGTATTATTTTATAAAATATAAAAATTTGAAATAATTTTCAAATATTTAAAACTTTCAAAATATTCTTGACTAATACAACCATTGAGTACCAATAAATTTTTTTCTTCGTTTACTTGACCCCAAACCCCAAAGTAATCTATCATCCTTGTGGTGCTATAACAGATTTTTGACTAATACAAATATTGAGTACGAATAAATTTTTTTCTTCGTTTACTTGACCCTAAACCCAAATCGGTACACAATGTCTCTATCATCTTTTGTGCTGCTATAACAAATTCTCGACTAATACAAATATTAAGTACGAGTAAATTTTTTTCTTTGTTTACTTAACCCCAAATTTAACGTAATCCACAATGTCTATATCATTTTTTGTGCTGTATAACTATAAATAAATTTTTTTCTTCATTTACTTGACCCCAAATCCCAATCGATTCACAATGTCTCTATCATCTTTTGTGCTACTTAGTTTCCGTTCGTTTACAAGCAAAGTACAAAATAAAGCAACAAATTTGGTGGAGATTTTCCCCCATTCAACCTTGACCTCACTTTTCTATGGAAATTTCTTTTTTATTTTTTTAATATTTAGTCCTTTAACTTTGCCACATCAAAAAGTACTACCCCTAATATTCTTACAACATTTAATTTTATTCATAATGAATGTAGATGTTATAGGGTGCCAAATTGTCCCAAACAATGCATGATGTCTTAGGGTTTGGTTGAAGGGCTTAACCTAATTAGGAAATAAATCAAGAAAATAGACTTGCCACACCTCAACACTATGTAGGTGACTAGGTGGTGTAGGTGAACAATATATCTCACTTGGTTACTTTTGCTTTTATAATTAAACTAGTTCAGAGTACGTGTTTTGCACGTATGTGTCGTGCCAATTTAATTTTTTTATATAAATAGTACTTGTCATTAAAATAAATACAATATTCATATGAACAAAATTAAATAAATACGATTAATTTGATGCAATTGTTTAATCTATTATGTACCGACAAAGATGAGAAAAAAATCAATTCAATAGCTTATAATATAGATATGTTAATAGTTTATGGATACATAAATAAATAATTTGGAGTTGAATAGGTAAGAGTTAAATAATTAATTGATCAAAATTTAATTTCAAAAAAGACTCATAAATATAAAATGAGTAGTTTAATATTTTCAACCTAATTTTAATTACTTTTTTTCTTTTTAAAATTTATTATATTACATACTTTTATTAACAAAATATTTGATCATCTAAATTTTAATTAAATTCAAAGTCTTAAATATTAAAAAAAAAATAGTAATATTTTTTTTCTTTCCTTCACCGTCTAGACAATTATTTAATAGAATAACCCTAAATCAAGAGTAAATTTGAAATATAAAAAAAATCTAATCCAAAAGTGAATTTTAAAACCAAATAAATAAAAGTAGAGAGGTCATAGATAAAAAAGATTTTAATTGGAGTAATATTTTATGAAGATTTCTCTTAGAGAATTACTAAAACAACCATATTTAGGAGTTACAAAATTATCTATATCGAGAATTTAACATACTACAAAATTTAATATTTTTAGTATTTTGAAGTGAAAGACTTTTAATTACTTTCCATCACATTAGGACTCCTACCTAATCATCGAGTATTATGTTTATTAACATTAGCATTTAATATAATTTTTTAGGAATCCCATACTGATTTTAAAAAATCTCTAAAAATCCCGAATCTTTACCTAATTACAAAAAATCCTGACTTTTGACATTTATTTGATACCTTCTGAGGCCACTTGATACTTACCTAATTGTAACTGAAAATTAATGCTGAAACGTTAAATAAGGAAAAGAAATTACTGTCAAATAGCAGTATCCCTTGAATTAAGGCTGTAAGTTACAAATTATGCAATTAATTCCTAAAATAATAGTAAACTCACAAGATCTACAAAAGTGATGAATTCAAATACAACAAAATTTAAAAAATCCCAAGTACCTCAACTGTCCAAATGAAGAAATCAAGTGGTTCTGGTGGTTTTTCCTTGCTTATTATCATCACTAGGTATCAACTTCCCCTAACATAAAAAAAAATAAAATCATAATTTCACTCAAAACAATTAATAACAACAAAAAAAAAAACAATTACTTACCTTGTAATAATAACAATCAAAATACATTGATTTTAGGGTTTCGAAATTTCTTCAAATAGTTGAGTATCAATTCCAATTAATTTGATAGGTATCTACATCAAATTTCAAAACCCCCAAATAATTTGTATCAGTTATGTAGGTATCAAATTACTTAATTCGTTAGGTATCCACAGTTAATTTCAAAAATCCCCAAAAATTAGAAATTATTTTGACCAACCTATCAGTGTAAATATCAAGAAATCAATTGGGTAAGTATCAAACATAGTTACATTATTAGGTATACACATTAACTTCAAAATCCCCAAAAAATTAGGTATCAATTTTACAAGCAACAAAAGTTTAAATTTGTTCATTAATACAACAAAGAAAGATGAATCAAAGATTTTTAACGACGACAAATTTGTGTATTTGTGCGTTTGTGAATATAAAAATGATTACCTTGGGCAATGGTGCTCGTGCAGTAGTTGAAGATGAAAACAAAGATGAAGATTGATATGTACTTGTTCGATGGAGCAGTTGATATAGTTTAGGAGATGGAGATGAGAATGGAGAAACGTTTTTGTGGAAAAAACTGAAAAAGGAACATTTAAAATTTAAATGGTAACTGTCACACAGATAAAAATCAAAATATAAAAATTTTAAAAAAACTGATTTAAAAAAGGAAAAATTAAAATGTAAAAAGTGATTGACAATAAATAGACTTCTAAATTTAAAAATTGTACTAATTATATTCTTTAATAAAAAATATAATAATGAGGTATCAAAAATAAATGAAATTTTTAGAAAAGTTGGGATTTTAGTAATTTTTATAAAAAAATTGGGAAAATTTGATATTTGGATAAAAAAGGTTGGGATTTTCATAAATTTACCTTAAAATAATGGTATTGTAATCGAATAAAAATGATAAAAAGATGATTTTATCCAAACGAAGTCTTTTAATAAAGGGCAAAAAGTTTAAACAATATTTCTAAGGGTCTTCACACTTTTAATATAGCAGTAGATATCGAGACAAACTTGCATGCATTTTGATTAGTTTTAATATATATGTAGGGATAGCATATTAGTGAGTTGAGTCGATCAAAAATAAATTAAATAAAAATTAATTAAAATATTTAACTCAAGTCATATTTTAAATAAAAAATGAATTACCCAATAAATAGCATAAATACCAATATTACAGTAGAAATTCTTTTACCCTCACTTCTCACCCCCAAATCCCATCCTCACAAAGAAAATGTTAAATTTATTTTTAAATAAATTATTTTTTTATCACCCTCCCCCCCAAACCCCCTAATTTGACCCCAACCCCTATTGTCCAACCTACCCCTCAAAAAAAAAATTATTTTTAAAAAAGTATTGAAGATGGATAATTTTAATAGATTCCTATATTATTTATTCTGTCATCTTTAGTTTTATGAATTTTCTTTTATTTTATATCTGTATAAATATTGAGTAATTCTATTGACAAATATTTTGATAAATGAGAAACAATCACATAAATTTTTTATTTTTATTTTTGCCTTTAGTGTGATTTTAAATTTGAGACTGAATATTTTTTAACCTAATCTATTGATCATCTTACTGTATCTTTGAGTGCCTCCCTTGGCTAATATATTTGAAATCAAATTTTTATAATGTAAAAAAAAAAAAAAAAAAAACTGTTGACACAATTCAATGACTTACAAATAATTACAAACACTTATGATAAGAATTGATTAATAACTTGATAAGTATAGTACTAGACTTCAGATTTTCATGATATAGATTAAACCTTGTTGGTTTATGTTCTTTAAATTCTTATTTATATACCACTAAAGTTTGATGTTTTGAATTCGACTTTTATAAATTAAAGCAAGATAAAAAAGGAGAATGAGGTGTGCGTGTTAGTGGTCGTTTATTCATGAACTACATATAGCCAGGAACTATCCTAGTACATATTCAATATATGTTTAACTGTTTATTTTAATTTTTGTGATATAAATGAAATTTAAAAGGTTAATTAATCTTTTTATATGAATTTTTTAATATTTTAAATTATTCTTATGATTTGTAGAACTTTTTTAATGATTTTTCAAATAATATACGTTACCCCTTTGCTACAATTTATGTAACAAAAATGGAATAAGGAGAGTCAGAAAATTTCTCATGTAATGTTCAGATATTTTCAGTTGTTAATTAATATATTTAATAATAGTACGTTTTACGTAATTTTTGAATAATATATATCATTCCATTTGTTTCAATTTGTGTTGCATCAATTGAACTCCGAGAATCAACCAAATATTTGATAAGTTTTTAAAAATATTTCAAACTATTGACTACTACTATTTAATTATTACAATTCATAGTATCATTTACGTAATTTTAAATACACCATATAATATTTAAAAATACTAATTATTGAAAGTTAAAGCACTTTTAACGTATTATTTAAATATATAATAGATTGAAAAGACAAATAAAACAAATAAATAAAATGCAAAGTATACTCAATTTTCTAAAGTGGGGTTCATTTTTGGCTAGGAAAAACATGGCTCAAGTAGACACGTCATTCAGAAGCTGCGTGCTTCCTAACCTCTCGTATATAAAAGAAATTAGTAAACAACAAAGAGTTGTGTTGTAGCGATGAATATTTTTCTTTCAAGAGTTAGAGGTTTTGGATTCGAATCTTCAATATAAAATTATCATTCTGAATAAATATTTTACTCTAAACATAAGAATTTGCATATTTAAATTTTAACCGATCCCAATACGAATATGAGACACTAAATGAGGGGGAAAGGAAAAGTATTGGAGCTATTTTGGGGGAAACATATGAAAGTTGTTAACATAAATTAAGGTAATGAATGTGCCCCCACTCACAAGATAATAGTTGTCCATCTTTCCAAAAATTTACATGAGGTTTTGTATCCTTTTCAATTAATAGACATTGATGGAACTAATCGATTGGAAGAAAAACAAATATATGCAATTTCCTGTCCAAATACTTCCACTACATTGCAGTGAGAATAAATACATTTTTTTAAAAAAAATTTACTCCATTTATTCCATTATTTATTTGACTTTATACGATTATACTTTATATTTTTCTATTCGATGTTTGACATGTACATTTGAGTTCATTTAATCTTAATCTCCTCATTGCAACGCTCTAAACAAAATATTCTTGTGTCACAGACTAATATTTTGAGTAAGACTTTTGTATCTTGCAAGCTTAAATAAACTTTTTTCGACTAGATTACTGAGAAAACGCTAGATTAGAGAAGACAAGAGAGCTTTTTAAGAGAAAACTTGTTTTTGACTTTAGAAGATTGATCACAAAGTTCTTATTGTTGCCTTGAGTGACCCTCTTATTTATACTACTCATTAGGGACTAAAATGTAAATAATATTTACTCTACAAGTCTTTCCTCTTTTTTGATGATTTGGCTCCTCTATATTACACTTTCTCCCCATTTCCTCAGTTACATATTTAGATGAGTGTCATATGTCATGTTTAAAATCTAAAGGTCTAGATTTAAGTTAATTAATGAGGAAATGTAATTAGTAAAATATAAGATTTTTCTTACCAAAATTGGTGTTCTTTTTTCTTACTTGTTTTTTTAACTATGGTTAAAAGGCTTGTTAAATTAACTTAAATCTAAACCTTTAGATTTTAAATATGACACATATCACTCATCTAAATATGCACCTGAGAAAATGGAAAGAAAACATAATAAAGACGAGCCAAATCCATTTTTTCATAATCAAGTGACGGATCGTGAAACCTGCGTCTCTCGGAAGTTGGAAGGGTCAAAACTTTACATTTTAAAGGATTGTTAAACGAATTGGGTTAATTAGGGTTAAAATGAAACATAATTAGTAAGCTACTAATCCAACTTCCTAATAATTAGAAAAAGAAAGAAAGATATTTTAAGTTGTAATTAATGCCAGAAAAGTATAGGAAGTAATGTAGGGTCAAGTAGACATGAACATAACACTAGCTGAATTATTGTACTCTCAACTCTGCGCCATCCCATGTCAATTATTTATCCTTTCAGAACTTATAAGAATAATAATAAAAAATAAATAATATAAATTTATTAATTATATTTTTTCGTAAGTTTGTAATTGCTGCGAGAAAACATATGTATGGCTATAAAATTTAAGTTATGAATTTGAAAATCGTAGCTCATTATATATACATACACATACTTCAATTATATTTAACATTGAACTGCCAACAAATATTTCTTAGCTATAAATGATTGATTAATATGATAAAGTTTTTAACTAACTCAAATTCATTAAAATTGTGATTTTAAGATTTAAATATAATTTAATTAAATAAATAATAATTTTTTGTTCTAAGGATTAGGAGGAAAGTTGATTAATTCACAAAAAAAAAACTCCTCTATTTTATCAAAAACTAATGAATTATATTAATTTTTGAAAAATAATAAATACTTTATAACACAAAATCAAAATGAAAGTAAAAAGATTTGTGGCAAATACATTAAGTTATAGCTATGAATATTTTTAACTCATAACTAAATATGAGTATTATTGCCGTGAGATTAATTATAGAATTAGCCACCAAGTCTAAATTTTCGTGGCACATAAATTGAATCTTTTGCTACAATACTACACCTCGTGGCTACTAGAGTAAAGATAGCAACAAATTTTGTTTATCGTGGCACAAGGATAAAATAATTTGCTACAAGTATATTTTTCATGGCAAAAATTTATTTTTATTGAAGCTACGATTAATTTTTATTTTGTAGCTAGAAGTATAAATCCTTAGCCATGGATCATGTAAAGACCATAGCTAACTATTAGCCACACTACATCTTGCTACGAAAGCTATGAAACAAAATATTGTAGCTAAAGCATTTAGCTACGAAAAATTTCTTATTTAGCCACAATGCGTTTTATAGTTATAAGTTCATTTTCTTGTAGTGAATATTATTGATTTTATTATAATTTGCATCTTAGATGCATGTATTTATTTGACTCATTTAGACGTATGTATCTCGAATACATATTGATTAGATATATATAACTAAATATATGTAAATAAAAATAGGAGTATATAAAAATCAAACCAAATCGAAAGAGATGTTATTGTTTCATGGTCATTGAGCTAACGGATTTTTAATAATTTTGTATATAAAAAACGTATCGAATCATCGATGTGGCTTTGAAATTTCAATACTGGATTATCGATTATTAAGACTCGAGTAATTTACTACTTTAACCTTGTATAAATATTGAATATTAATATCACTATCTTATTGGTTATTATTGTTGTCCTTTGGCTTTCAAATTCACACTTCAGTGTATAGTTCCTTTCATGTTAATTATTACTATTTCTAGTTTATGAGCATTTTCTAAAGTTGCATTACTGTCCTGTCGGGTCGAAATTAGTAGTGGTGCCAGGACTTTCGTTAGGGGATTCAAAATTTTAAGAAGTAGACACACGAACCAAGTGAAGGAGGTTCGATATTTATTATATATACATAAAAAATTATTTTTTACCATATATAAATAGTATACTTTTTCCCCGAATAGGATTTTGATGAACCCCATAATCCCAATGTGGCTCCGCCACTGGTCAAAATATTGGAAAAGTTATATAGTTATTTTACGAGGTAAATTGAAAAATGAATTGTTAAGAATCAAAAATCAAGAAAAATATCTTACTGATTAACTATTACTTTAATATATTTATAAATCAAAAATAATATCGATAATATATAAACTCATACTGAACTGATAGATGCACACTCGCACACAAATATATCACAAAATTAATTGACGTGTGCACAAACTTCCTACTAAAATTTCTTGCGTTTAGTGCAAACTTTTGAAGACATGTCAAAAAATTATTAAAACGTGTTGTCTATAAAAATGGGAACTAAATATATAAAAGGTATTTAAAGCCTTTTTGACTCAACTTGCCATCTTCCTATTAACACCACTTTCATTTGTCATTTGTTAGTGACCTATAAATGACATTATTCAATTCATATTTTTAGACCTAAAAATTAGCAATACATTTTTAAATAAAAAATTAAAAGTATAATTGTCAAAAAAATTTGCTAAACCTTATATAATTCTTGATATAACGAAATTTTTATAGCTGGACAATTAAAGAATATAATTAGAAATATTATATTTTTAAAATTTCTCTAATGAAATATTTTATAATTGTACAAATATTGAATAATTATTTTAAATCACGAATTTTAAAAATCTTTTTTTCCATAAATATATTTAAGGATACAAGAATAAAATATATTTTCATATATTTAACACAACTTTAATTTACAATCACAAAATTTAAAAAAAATTATTTATTTTCTTAAATTTCGTATTAAATCATTATTTTTAAACTACTTTTTACCCTGCTGTGTTTGCGGGCGGAGACGGGATTAGGAAGGTGTCGGTGGCAGTCTGCTGTCGTCGGAAGAGGAAAATTGACTGAGCGACTCGGAAAGTCTGCCGGCGGGGAAAAAGAGCGGGCCCCACAGGGTTGTGTCCCCCGTGGAGCCAACAATAATCGAAGTTATGTGGGATCCACTAATACCCCTCTGCGCCCCCTGCAGAGGGACAATGGCACAATTGCCATTACCTCCCCTTTTTGGCACCTGACCTGCACACCAATTACTTCCTTCTTTTATTTTATTTATTTATTACTACTATTTAATTAGTTAATTTCTTAATATAATGCAAAAACAATTATGGACAACTAAAAATCAATAAGAGTATTTTCATTTTAACTACATGGTATTTTTGCAAGATGGATATAATTTTTGTGGTAGATCAGATGAAGCAGGTGAAACTGAGATGATTCATATATATGGAGAGAATAAATGCATAAATGCTCTACAGAGATGGCTTGGCAGTGTAAGGAAAAAAAAAGGCAAGCGCCCTTAGGCCCCCAGATTTGAGGGACCTCAATTTTTATTTTAGTAATATAGGTAAATATTATTTATTTCATATAAAAAGAAAGAATTATTAGAATAGTTTGATGCATATAGAGTATGACTATATAATAAATTGAAAAGAATTACGGAATGAAATCAATTATAATTCTTTTTTAAATAACTCTGTATCTCAATGAATTAGAAGAATAAAATTCGTAAGAAAATATATTAATTTATTTTTTTAAATTTAAGGTCCTCATTCAATTTTCGCCTTAGATCACTAATGTGCTTGAGCTGGTCCTGATGCTCTAATAAGTAGGTGTGAGATATTGTCTTCATATAAAATGAGTATTAGAAAAGACAAAGGTAAACCGGATAAATGTTACCAAGGACTTAAACTTCAATAGTAAAATTTGAAGATCGAGAATTAGAATAACTAGTAAATGAAGGATTATCAAGTCCTCTATTATTTCCTTTGCATCAATTAATGTATTTATTTATTGTGATAACTTAACTTATAGGATTAATTGTTTTAGCATGGTTGTCCAACAAGGTCTCTTTTTAAATGAGCAATTTAGTTTTTTTTTTAAATTCTTTTAGTCTGTTTTTTTATCATTCACTAATTTAAATTAATTATCTTAGATAAAAAAATTATTTCATGAAGACTCTCGACTTGAATAAATCAATCATCTATAAGAATAATAATACCATATTAGGTAAGTATTAGAAATAATTTTATCATTGTTGCAATTAAGGTACATAATTGTAGAAAAAAAAATCCGTGGTTAAAAAAACATTTTCATATTTGTGACGTCAAAAAACTTATTATTTTCCATTTGATTTATTCATTTTAATCTGTTTAAAAATATTTTTTTGATAATTCATTTATTTAAATTTTTCACAATATATTATATTTCTAATAATGGAAAATTAAATACTAATATTTCAATATACTTTATAATTTTTTTTAATTTAATATTTAAAAATTATCCAACTTCTCTAAATTTCGCATCAAATTAAAATGAAACTTCTATTTTTTTTAATTATTTAATTCTTCACGGCAAAGCACTGAAATTGGCGCCGTTTGTTTAACGGCACGTTTCAAACGTCCGTTTTCGTAGGTAACGGTTACGGACTTGAAACGGGATTGCGTTACAGCTTAATATTTTTTCAGGAAAAGGAAATGCATAAAGATAAGGTAGTCCATCCGAACCTCGCTTTATACTCTGCAATAGAAACGATCCACGTGTCCTTCTGTCATTTCATGGACACGTGTACGAATCATATGGTGCCAGACAGTCGAAGTGGTCCATTTGGAATAAAATTTGGTTACGTCGTGTCATGGAGCTTGCGTGACCACTTTGGTAAAAAGATCGTAACGGAGCTTACTTTTACAACGTATCCTGACATCATGCATGTCTTTCGTCGTTTGATATTTGTATTGGGATCGAAAATTTTTATACTAAAAATAAAACGCGTTCTTTTCATGTGCTCTGTATATTTTATTTTTTGGGATGTTTTTTTAAAGTCGTGTTGGAAAGGAAGTATTTTTATATTATGATTTTTAAATTTTAGAAATTTTTTATTTTATTTTTAATGACATGCTTATATTGTAATATATTCCGTATATGGTATGACATGGTTAAAATCATAAATTCTAATGGAGTAGTTATTTTGAATTTTTTATTATTTGTAGTAGTATTTTGAGGTTGAAGTTAAGGAGAGAGTGTGTTTTGTAATATGGGGAGTTGTTTTTGGTAGATGATTCGATTAGGGGTGGGCATAAATATTAAAAAATTGAAAATTGAATCGAATTAGTTTAGTTATTAGGCTTTTTGATTCGGTGTCGGTGTTCTTTTTTTAAAAGTTTATATATATATGTGTGTGTGTGTACACATTAGACCCCCAAAAATTTATATCTAATTCGCAATCAGATTTTTCATGAAATAAGTCAAGTAACAACAAATTTGTAATTCATACAGTTAACTTGAAATATTATTTTCCTAGAAAAATTCAAACATATTTTTGTTGATTTATGTCATGTAAAAAGAATTAGTCTTTGTGCTTGTGTTTTCTCAAGTAATAGTTGGAGGCGGAAGGTTTTGACAAAGATAATTAGAGTTTTTAAAGCATATAAATGTTTTATAGGGACACATCATCACTTACCATGATTTTAACTTTTTAAATGTCTTATACTTGATTTTGTCCTCATTTTATTTTTCATTAGTTTTCTCCAAAAAATCATTTTAAAAATACCGAATAAAATCGAGCCGAACTTGAAAATACCAAACCAAATTAGTTCAGTTCGATATATGGTGCGCACTTTTTCAAAATCAAAAATTGAAGAATCGAACTGAAATTTGCTAAAATCGAACTGAAGAACCGAATGCTCGCCCCTGGGTTTGATGGTAACTTGGTAAGTTATGGATATATATATTAATTAATTTTGCACAAGTAATACCGTATTTGATAATTAATTAGGAGGTAAATTATTCATTTATATAATCAATACAGTGCTTGGAATGTATTTAGAAACCTTCATGACTAATAAATAATGTATGTTATAAGAAAAATTATGTATCATGTTATATAAGATAAAAAGGGGAATAACTAATAGGCGAATAGTTAATCTCTGCATGACTAATATATTGCATAATAATACATAAATTTCCTCATTGTTAATATCTGCATATTTCTAACTAGCTACCAAATGATCCATCAGTGTTGGGACATAATTATAATTTTAAAATAATTAACGAATAATATAATTAAGATCGAGAAGGAAAGTGTTGGTGAATATGCATTTTATTATTAAAATAAAATATTAAGTGCATATGTTAGTGGGTATAAATTGTATGTATTACTGTTGGATCGGTGTATATTATGCCGCAGTGAACTTGAATATCCTTAAAGAGAGCGAGATATTCCTCGCCTCATCCTGAATGAATTTTGATTTAATTTTGTCATATTATTTTCAACTGTAATTTATTATATTTATGGTATATTACACCAACAGAAAGTCTGGAGAACTAAATAAAAGCAAGAGAAGATGAAAAAAATGTATGTGAACACCATTAATTAATAGGTTATCAGTATTATTTACCTAAGTAAATTCGTAACTTTCTCGTTGATTAATTAATTAAGCACCTTTGGTGATCTTTTAATTGGCGGTTTAAGAGATGACAAATGACAACTGATTTTAATTAAGATAAATAGTGCAACAATAAGCATGCTTAATTAATTTAATCCAGTATGGTTTTAGGTTTCCAGCTAGAGATTAGGCTTGATGGGGATATTGGGGCACACAAAAAATGATGTATGCATTATGTGTACAAAATAAATTACTTGTGAGATTTCCCAAGATTCAATAATCAAATTTTTTTAAATAAATACTCATGGTTTATACTTTATGATGATTATAACCATGGTTTATAATTGTGTTAGATAATTAGTAGTAAAATTTAAAAATTAGATTTAGGTAGCATTCACCATTTTTTATATGTAAATCTTCTTAAGGTGTTGGTTATAATTGAAGATGTGGATCAATTAAATTTTAAATAGTATCATAATATAAATTTATGTGATCGTTAGTACTTTTGATGCTTTTTTATTACGAGACTAAATTTAATTTCGTGCATTGCATTAATTATTTCTAAGAATCGCGCTCCTAATAGAAAAAAAATATATTCTCAAAAGCTCAAACAAAAAATAGGTAATTAAGAGTGAAGGCATCCAACTACCCCCACCATAAATGACATTCAATAATCTCCTCATGCATATGTTGCAATTTTTTCTCTTCTTTTTTTTCAAAAATTACTTGGGCCAGTCTTTTTTAAAAAATAACTATTGATTTTAGCAATATTTTTAATTTACTATCATTTATAATAATATATAGTAATATTATGATAAATATGCACTTGATTAAAAGTAATTTATACATACAATGTAAATGTATTATAAGTATTTAAAAATATTTTGTGTTTGTTTCCTAAAAAATTGACACGATATTTATCAAAGTGTGTGATAACTGTATTATCTATTAAACAAAAGTTGTATTATATATGCTTTATCAATGGTTTTTTAAAATATATATTAAAATTATATTATAAGTGTTCAGTCCAAAAAATTGTTATTGCTATAAATAATAATTTCCCCCCCCCCTCCAACCCCAAACACCCCCTTCCCCCCAATAAAAATATGTTATGTTGACTTACACGACAAGAAATATAAGTTATAAATTGTGATGATTTTGACCTTCTATTGTATTAAAGAAAACGTATAACATAAAGTATATTTCCTCCTATCACCTATATGTCACATTCTGCTTTAAAAAAGTTAATTTAACTAATCTTCAAAATGATACGAGAAATATTATAAATTATAATTTCTTTTATATTAATATAATAAAAATTTATATAATTTAATTTTTAAAATACGACAAAATAAAAATAAACTGATAAAATAATACCACATAAAATTTCCCTCCTAATAGAAGGCAAGAAGTGACGTTATAAATGCGCAACTTTCGTATGCAAGAAAAGCCAAAAATATAATTAAAAAATGTGGGGTGTTGATTAAATTATTATATAGTATGAATTATATAAGTCATAGTGTTTGACCTTCTTTCATTGGCCAATTTTGTCTAACAAAATGGAAATCTACTTAATTATTTTTACAATAAACATTCAGATGTTCTCCTTGGCCTAGGTTGTCGACAAATACGCAACAATATATTCTTTTATTAATTTTTTATAATTTAATTTCCTTTCACAACTAATAGTATATTTGGTACACTATTCTTCTGTTTTTTGAGACAGGACAGTCTACCACCACAAGCCATGTTTAATTTTTAATGTTATCTTTAGATATCTAATTAAACAAGTAGATAAACATGGAGGCGAATTCTGAATTTATATTTTTAAATTTTTTCTATAATGATCATAAATTAACATAGGAAAAGAGTCAAAAATACCCTTGAACTATTTAAAATGAAGTAGAAATACTCTTTCGTCACGTTTTAGCTCAAAAATATCTCTCAATTAAATTATTGGCTAAAAAATACTACGCTCTCTAATGAAAACAAAAAAAGATTAAAAATACCTTTGAATTATCAGAAATGGAGCAAAAATACCCCATGATTAGGTTTTGGTTAAAAAATTATCCCTCCCATAAAATTTTGCAAAAAATATAAAAAAAAAAAAAAATCTCTTTAATGGAAATGATACCATGCATGTTATGTGGACAAAAAGCGCGTCATGATTAGTCTACGTGGAATCCTATTTAGGAACCCAAGAGGTATTCTGCTCAAATATTAGGTTTGAGACTAGTTTTTTCATGTCAAAAGGGACTGTTATTGCACTTGCAAACATCTCAAAAAGTCGATTTCTGAATGATAACATTAATTCATCCTTGTTATAACCGTTGCCTTCTCTTTCAATCGTTAATTCATAAATAAATATTTAATAAATTTATATATATTTATTAAAAATAGAACAAAAACTTTTAAATTTAAGGGAATTCGTAAATAATACACTAGATCAACTTCGAGATAAACATCATCCTAATTTATGAAAAAAGGAAAAAAGATATTATTCTCCAATTTGGAGGGGCTATTAATTATTAACACGTGTGAATGTGATTAGTCAATTTAAAGATCCCACTTTTTTATTTTTTATTTTTATAATTTTTTTTTTGATAAAGTCATTTTGCTTAATCCTCCTCTGACTTAATTCTTTGTTGTTATCTATTTATGGTTGGTTGAATTTTCTCAAGATGTTTAAAATTCTATGGTCATTGAGAAAATGGAAACTAATGACATTTCAACTAGTTGAATTCCTTGTAACACAATGATTGGTATTATCTAAATTCAAAAAAAAAAATAAAAAATCTTTTTATTGTATATTTGATCTATCTTTTTTAATTTTTATTTCCTAGAACAAGGATGAAAAAAATTATTAAATTCGCGGTGCAAGGATGTTGATCCTTTTGGTTCAATTTTTTGGTGCGCCTATTTTTTGAATTCTATTATTAAAAATCTCAACTTAGTCACAGTTTGAAGTGAAACTTCGCATCTCTATCGTATTATCTCATGATAAGGTAATTAATGACTTTGTGTGTAGTTGTAGTAGTAAAATAGAGCACTCAGTTGAAAAATAGATTGTCTATATAAATCGCTTTAGTTACGAGATGAGAGGGTAATTCAAAATGAGAAGGTGGACGTTCAATTCATAAAATTGATAAATGTATATGATATTTTGATTAGTCCTAATCTGGAATGACTTTTATTTTATTGGTAATTATTATTTATTTCAATTTGTTGGACCGCGATAATAAGTTTGACCAATGAAACCTCCTAACATGATTTTAATTGTGACATATCTTTGTTAAAGAATTATGCAATATAAATTAATTAAATTTATATATATGCAATATAAAATCGTACTTTTATATAAAAAAAGTTTGAAAAAATTTATACACATACCATTCATATATGAAACAAATTAAAGTATCAACAAGTTTTATAATTCATATAGTTAACTTTAAATATTATTTTTTAAGAGAAATTCAAACATATTTTTGCCGATTTATGCCATGTAAAGAAAGTAAGAAACTCGTCTTCGTGCTTCTTTTCCTCGAATACTAATAAAAATTATGAATAAATCATATTTAAAAAGCATAATTTACAAATTGTATTATAAGACCGCAATTTTTTAGAAAAAAAGGGATGGAAAAAAAAAGAAAGACATCCTCCTTTTGCTATTTTTTATTTCAATCCTATTTTACTTTCTAAGAAAAAGAAACTTTAATCAAAGTAAAAGATTACTTTATTTTCGTAGCTATTTATTTATCACAATATAGAAGCATGATATAAAAATCATAAACCAAAACTCTTATTTATAAATTTCATATTATTTACATAACATACGACGATAATTCTAAATTATATTTGATAAACACAATTTGACAAACGCAATTTACAATTAATATTTTACTAATAGATTTAGGAGGAGGTGGTTGATAAATGTTACCAATAATTATCACCAAAAAATTATATATTTATGAGCATTAGTTAAGACTTTGTAATCTAATAAGACAACCTAAACACTAATCCATTTATCAAACATGGGCCAAACTCCACCATCATTTGGGGAAGATAAGTTTTAATAATACTAATTAATAAAATCTAAAATATTTCAAATGCACAGACTATTTGAAATTAATTTTATATTATGATGGGACCATGAATATGTGTCTCAATATTAGTGATTAATTGTCTTCTAATTATGGCCAACCATGACTTCTTCATATGCTCATGTTTCACCAACTATTACCAAATATTTATTACTACATTAAGATTAATCCTATATTATGTTTCTTTTTTAGAATAAAATAAATTATTTTGACTATGTAAACATTAATTAGTAACAAAATATGTGGACATAATTACTCAATACTTACGATGATCATAAGGTCTCATGTCACTGCATGAACAAATCGAGATGCGTATAAATTGATATAAATACCTCCATCATTTAAAAAGGAGCAAATTTCATACATGGCAAACATATAAAAACCTAATTATGCTCCATAACTATAGATTGAGTAATTATATTTCGTAACTATAATTATAGCAACCTTTGTATAATTCACGCAACATTTGTATAATTTGCTATACAATTTGCAATTTTTGTGTAGCGTTTGTATATTTTGCTACACAATTCGTGCACAACGTTTGCATAATTCGCTATATAATTCACAACGTCTGTATATTTTGGCATACAATTTGAATTCACACACAGATTTTGTATAGTCATGCACAATATTTGTATAATCGCGTACAGTGTTTGTATAAATCATGCGAATTATATCAAAATATAAATTGTAATTACATCTAGATATTTGTCGTGAGCCGTAATTAATTCAAACTATAGCTATGTTAACTAGTATATATTTGATTATCTGCGAAAACAGTAGAGTAGATGTAAAAGTCCAAACCCGAGTTTGGGTAACTCAATATTTTTTAAAAAAATTTAAAATCCTGACTCAGCCTCTGAGAGAAGGTGAAAAACTTTAATTTAGCTAGGTTGTTGTATCAAAAAGACATGTTATGAACAATGAAACATGGAAAGTTTTTGTTTAATTAAATTGTTTTTGTTTATATGAATACATAAATATTAGCCCCCACCGCCCAACCTTTTATATAGTACATAATTAAGGTTTTAGTAGGTATCAATGACAACATCTAATCCTCTAATTAGTCATAATTAGAAACCTAAGCTTTGTCCTTTAAATATATCTCT
The DNA here is from genome assembly GCA_029948455.1 of Solanum rostratum. NCBI lineage: Eukaryota > Viridiplantae > Streptophyta > Magnoliopsida > Solanales > Solanaceae > Solanum > Solanum rostratum. The sequence continues at coordinate 63,215,231 of CM057054.1, read as the reverse complement.
TTAATTAATATTAATCAATTAGATATTATCTTAGTCAATTTTGCAATCACCCCCCTTAGATTCTCATCAAAATAAAAATTTGTCTAAAAGTTGTAAACTTTTTAATTATTGAACTGAAAAATTGCAACAAGGTAGGTGGAAACAAAAAGGACTAGCATAGAAACAAACTAGTAGGAAATAGAAATCAATAAATTTTTTTTTATATATCCACAAAGAATAGTGAGAGGCAAAAATGTTTCTACCAAACATAAAAATAAAAATTAAACAAACAATTGAGATTAAAAAATAAAATAAAAAACGTGTTCCATATATAACAGGATTGGACCACCATTTTCTATAGGACATCATCACTGACGATCCCATGCCTCCCTGTTGAGTGCAAGGGCCAAAGCGCGACGAGCGGGAGAGGTTCATCCGAATTTTTTATAATAAAAAAAATTATATTGCATAGATATAAATCAGCAAACTCGATAAAAAATTTTGTTGTTTATTAAGAGGTACTTATATTTTAGATTTTTTTAAAAATTTTGAGAATGGATAAATATTTGATAATTTAATTAATAAAATAAATTACGTAAGATATAAAGGAAGAAAAAAGATGGATATAATTCCTCATTGTCATGAATTATATCCAAATTATAATGAGAAAAACTATTAAACACACCCTTGAACTTAGCGCAAGTTATTAGTTTCATTCTCAAATTGTTGATAGTCTTAAAAACACCTCTCTATTTGACTAACTAGACTAGAATACACCCTCGAACTATCACAAGTGTTAAAAACACCTCTTAATTTGGTAAAAATTTAAGGGGCGTATTTCACTCTTGTTACAGGATCAGGGGTGTATTTAAATTCGGTTAGTCAAGTAGAGGGGTATTTTTAACACTATCAATAATTCGATGATGAAACTAATAATTCGTGTCAAATTTAAAGGAATTTTTAATACTTTTCTCAATTACAAATAATTTTCTTTTCTTATGAATTTGATCATCCGACAATGGCTAACGCATGCATTAATATCCCAATTTAATGGAGTCTCAATTCTTGAAGTTGAACCTCCATAATAATTTGAAAGATTTCAAGAAAATATTACGATCAATACAATAACTACCCAGTGAAATTTCATAAGTGGGGTTTGGGAAGGGTTAGATGTACAGAAACCTTATCACTATCTCATAGAAATAGAAAGACTGTTTCTAAGAGATCCTCATCTCAAAAATATCGTCAAATAAAAAAAATCAATAAATATATATATTAAAAAAATATCATATATGTCCAATCTCTAGTAGTAAATGCTATTTCTTGTATTAAAAATAAAGTGAATTGGGTAATGGGGACAATATGGTGAGTGGGCCTTAGTACTATTGGGTCATGTCCCTAACAATTTTTGATCTTATCAAAAACTCTCTCTTTTTTTTTTTCTATTATTCATAGAATGGGTTAGTGAGATGGGTGAGTATGGGTAGTCAAGGTCTGCCCTAAAATAAGCTAAAGAACAGTTGTGGAATCTTTTATAAACTCCAACCACAAATTATTTACTCTTCCTTCATATCATAAAAAGTTTTTTCCCAATTCAAGAAATTACAACATGGCTTGTCTATCAATAAATAAATAATAAATTTGGACATGATGTATAAGTGTCATTTAACTCTTGGTGAGGTTTCAACATGGAAATTGAATGATAAAAGATGATAATATGTGCATGGAAGGCCCTTTTTATAAGTTGTTGCTGGATCGAAAGGATATAAGACATATAAATTTTTAGCTTCGTTGATTTTATGAGGTGCGAAAGAAGAGCTAATTCTAGATGATAGTAGGTCTTTTTTTCAAAATGATCAATTAGATTATCATTGAGCGCTTTGCTTTGTATTATAATTCAGTGGATATGTGTATTTATTGAATTTCACCCCACAAACAACTTTGTTCACTAATTCTCAAAGTATATATACTTACAAAAAAGTCCTTTAATTTGGTCCCTTAGAGTTTTAGAAATGGGATGCCCTCACATTTAACACATTTTGCAAAACACAAAGTCATGATTCACAAGCATGTAATTTCAAGAATGTACCTCCACTATTAGGACGGACAAAATTAGTCCATAAAAACATGATTCATTTAATTCGTTCAAGTTTGCATAGGTTAATGATTCATCTATTGATTCATTTAGCTCATGTTGAATCACCCGATTCAAATCATATGAAAATTAAGTTGATATGTAATTTAAATTGATCCATAACAGATTTAACAAAATACTTTTGAAGACTATTTTTTTTCCTTATATATGTTTTAACATAATCGTATCAAAGAGATTTCTTTTTCTTGGTAAGGTATGCGCAGGGAATGTTGTTGTTATTGTTGTTGTTGATAATTCAATAAATTTCAATTGGTTCAGACCTCCACGCAGTTTCATCCAACCTTCATCTAGTTCGTTTATAAGAAGAGACATAGAGATTCAAATGTGATCAGAGTTGAGCGAGTTTGATTATGATCCATTGGTTAACTCATTTCAGTCCAACAAATTTCAACATGAGTAACTTTTATTTGCCCATTTATTGATTTAGTTTATTTTAATCTGTTCAAATTTAGTCTAATCCACCCATTAACGCTTCTAATTATAATAGTATCTACCATGAGTGGATTAGCTGCCTAACCAATGACTTCAAAAAAATAGGTCTTATGAACTGTTTGATATTCTAATAAGCCATTTAATTTATAGGCCCATTACTTTAAGAGCCCATATTGACAATTACAAATGGGCCCAATATGATGCTTTCGGAAAAATTGAAGCCCAATTAGGGCCTGTTCAATAGGCCCAATAAGTCCTGAGTTATAGGCCTTTTTATGCGACTTTCGCAAATATTTATTTAGGAAAACTTACATAGATATACCACATTAAGACAATATTTATCATTTATAGCAATAATAAATTTTTTTCGCTCAATACTTAAAATACAAGTTTAATACACATTACAAAAAACATTTTATAAAATATTATAATACAAGTTTTCCTGATGGATAATACATTTATCACACACTTTAGTATATAATATATACTTCACTTTTAATACAAATGCAAATTTATCATAATATAATAATAAATATAAAGTATCACCAAAATCAGTAATTATGTTTTAAAAATTACTCGCCTAAGTAATTTTTTCTAAATTTTTTTTACTGAAATAATTTTTCACTTAATCTTAAAAGTTATGTAAATATATCACTCGAGTCCGATAAGATATTAGATAATTTTTATATTATATTCTAAAGTTGTTTTTTTTTTTTATGATTTTCAATTTATTTAAAAGAGATTTTTAGATTGTGATTAAAAGGTTTACAAAAAAAAAATATCATTTACTTAATAATTATTCTAAAAAAGAACAATCTACAAAAAAATCTGATGTGAAATATATTTGAGTTTTGCATATACTTCTACAAAATTATTATATCAATTATTTTATGCATATATAAATAATAACATACCTAATGTAATCTTGCAAATGAGATCTAAAGTGAATAAGATATACACAAATCGACTCGAATCATAGGTTGTTCATAAGTTTGTAATATAGGGACTTCTATGCACAAAAAATATTCCTCTTAGATTGGTTTGTCCAAATCGAAAACTTAGAGGGGTTAAAGTTCATCTTTTCCACTTTTGCCAGTCCAACATTAGAAAGCGTCCACTGTTCACTCTGTCTGCAAAAATCCTCTTTTTATCAGTCTGGCTAGATTTAGATCTTTGAAGCATTTCAACTGCTTATGCTAATCTCCCAGAAAAGTTAATTAAGCAATCATGAATCTTGTACTGTCAAAGAAAGTGTTGAATATCTACAATTGGAGTTGTCGAAGACATATAATCAGGAAATCAAGGCGCTATACCCACAACGTTCCGGGAGGAAGTAAATCAACAGTTGAAGAAATATCGACGATTCTGAAATATAAGAAGTGGGAATTGCTCTTGGAGTCGTCAGAAATACCTAAAAAGCTAAACCCAGATGTGGTTCAGTCAGTTCTTGATTGGAACAAATTGCTTGTCAACCCCAAACGCCTGCTTGACTTCTTTGCCTGGTCCAATCAGAAAGTGGGTGTGACGCACATAGATTCTTTCTCTATTCTTGCTTTGGCTTTGTGTAATTCGAACAATTTTGCACTTGCCAACCATGTGTTTGATCTAATGATTCAGAGACGATTTCCAGTAATGGATATTGTTAGCTCGTTGGTTAAATGTTTTAAGGAATGTGATCAGTTTAGCTCAAAGACTGTGGTGTTTGAGTTACCAATTGATGCTTACAGGAAAAAGGGTATGCTAAATGAGGCTGTCTTTATGTTCTTGGGTATTAAAAATGAAGGCTTTTTACCCAGTTTGTTGTGTTGTAATACATTGTTGAATGAATTACTAAACATTAATAAAATGGAGCTGTTTTGGAAGGTATATGATGGAATGCTGGAGAGCAAGATGAGTCTTGACGTTTACACGTACACCAATGTGATCAATGCTTATTACAAAGTTGGCAATGTCCAGGAAGCTAAAAGACTACTTCATGACATGGGAGAGAAGGGGTGTAGTCCAAATTTGGTTACATACAATGTGGCTATCAGAGGCTTGTGTGGGGCAGGTACAGTTGATGAAGCATTGAAACTAAAGAAGTCGATGGAAGAAAAGGGATTGGTCCCGGATATCTATACCTACAGCACACTCATTGATGGCTTCTGTAAGAAAAAGAGGTCCAAGGAGGCAAAACGGATATTGGATGAAATGTATGAAGTAGGTCTGAACCCGGATCATTTCGCATATACTGCATTAATTGATGGGTTCATGAAGGAGGGCGAGGTGGATGAGGCATTTAGAATAAAGGATGAAATGGTTGAACGTGGAAAGAGTTTGAATCTGATGACCTACAATTCTATCATAAACGGGCTCTGCAAAGTCAGCCAGATGGATAGAGCAGTAGCTATCAAGGCTGACATGATTGAACTGGGCATTTTCCCTGATGTGCAAACATACAATTATTTAATTGAGGGCTATGGTCGCAAGAATAATATGAATAAGGCTTCTGAACTTTTGGTTGAGATGACTGACAGGAACTTGGTACCTTCAGCCTACACTTATGGTGTGCTGATTAATGCTTTCTGCAGCGCTGGAGATCTCTGTCAAGCGATTCTTGTTTTGGAGAAGATGATTGCATCTGGTGTGAGACGAAATGCTATCATCTACACCACCATCATAAAAGGTTATATAGAGAATGGTAAATTTGAAGAAGCAAAACGTATTCTACAGGATATGTGGCAGGAAGGTATATTACCTGATATCTTCTGTTATAATTCAATTATTAGTGGGCTCTGCAAGGCAGGAAGGATAGATGAAGCAAAAACGTGTCTCGTTGAAATAGAGAAGAGAAGACTGAGACCGAATTCATATACTTTTGGCCCTTTTATTTCTTGGTATAGAGAGGCAGGGAATATGCAAGTTGCAGAACAGTATTTCTGGGAGATGCTTGATCGTGGTGTAGCGCCTAATTATGTCACCTTTGCACATATCATTGATGGGTACTGCAAATATGGGAACATACCACAAGCATTTTCAGTACTGAATCGCATGCTTGAACTAGGACGACTGCCAAATGTTCAGCTTTATGGTGTTCTTATCAATGCCCTCTCAAAGAATGGGAAAGTGTCAGATGCCATGGATGTTTTATCTGAAGTTTATAATAAGGGTCTAGTTCCTGATGTGTTCACTTACACCTCACTAATTTCTGGTTTCTGCAAGCAGGGTAATTTGGAAAAGGCTTTTCTACTTGTTGATGAAATGAATCAGAAGGGTGTTAGACCAAACATCGTCACTTATAATAGCTTAATAGGTGGTCTTTGCAAGTCAGGTGACCTATCGAGAGCTAGGGAAGTGTTTGATGGTATCTCTGGAAAGGGTTTGGCACCAAATGGCGTGACTTATACTACAATCATTGATGGTTACTGCAAAGCTGGTGATCTAGATGAGGCATTTCGCCTATCAGAGGAAATGCCTTTACGGGGTGTTCAACCGGATGCCTTTGTATACAATGCTCTTCTTCATGGATGCTGCAAAGCTGAAGAGACAGAGAAGGCATTGTCATTATTCCACGAAATGGTAGAGAAGGGACTTGCATCTACTCTTACTCTCAACACAATGATTGATGGGTTTTGCAAGTTAGGAAGGTTGAGTGAAGCACTGGAGTTGGTGAAGGGTATGTCTGATATGCACATTTTGCCGAATCATGTAACTTACACCATTTTAATTGACTACTGTTGCAAGAACAGTATGATGAAAGAAGCAGAAGAGCTTTTCCATGAGATGCAAGGGAGGAAACTTATACCAACAGTTGTGACTTACACTTCACTCATACAAGGTTATCACAGAATCGGAGAAAAATTGAAGGTGTTCTCACTATTTGAAGAAATGGTGGCAAGGGGGATTCAGCCTGATGAAGTAGTCTACAGCTCGATGGTTGATGCACTTTACCGAGAAGGGAACTTACATAAAGCTTTCAGTCTTTGGAATGAACTTTTGGATAAAGGTCTTTTGAAAGGACATGTAAGTGAAACATTAGTGGGGTCTTGGTGTGAGAAGGGAGATATTTCTGCATTGTTGGCATCGCTTAATGAAATAGGAGAGCAAGGTTTTGTACCTAGTCTTGCTATGTGCAGTACTTTAGCCCATGGATTAAATCAAGCAGGACATTCTGAAATATTACCTATGGCTCTGGAAACCATGGTAAAGTTTTCCTGGATCTCTAATTCCATGACTTCGAATGAATTAATTAGACATTGTCAGATGGATGGACATGCTGAAAATATTAGCAACACTCTAAAGCAATCAACTTTATAAGTTACTTGTTAGCTTCAAGCCTAGCACAACAAGGATGTTGTATGTTGGATTAGTCCGTTCTTTCTGCGGTTTCGGACAATGGATGCTTGCTGGCAAACCCAAGCCCCACTTGTGGGACCACACTGGGTATGTTGTTGAACTGCTGTTTCCAACTTTACTACTGAAATAGGATTGTGTTATTGCTCATACCGTGCAACCAGATTTTCATGGTTAGAGTAGCGAGACTATTATTTCTGTTATAATGTGTAGAAAATCAGGTGAACATACCGCCGATTTACTAAGTTGTTGGATCAGGAGAGGAGGTAGCAAGAGGCAGAAGACTTGGTGGGATTTAATTCCACACTGCATTTGGTGGACAGTGTGGAAGGAGAGGAATAGTAGGAATTTAAAAGATATATCCAATTCCATTCATAAGGTTAAATGGAATTGCATTGTATCTCTATATTTTTGGAGTAAAGAGATAGGATTAGAAGATTCTGATCAACTTTTAGAATTCTTAGAATCCTTGTAAGTATTGCTCTTATTGTTCTTTTATAATTTTCTAAAGGTCTCCAGCATATCCTTAATGCTGAAGAATACAATGTTACCAATTATCAAAAAAAATAAATAAATAAATCAGGTGAACAGTGAACTAACAAATGATGAAGTTTTGGCATGATTGAGTTGCCTGATTGAATGTCTGCAACTCGTCGAACTCGAAGAAGGTTCATTCATTTGTTGGTCTTATTTATTTTCATGTTATCTGATTTAAGCTGTCTTCATTTAAAGGAGCAAATGTTTGTATCACTGCAGCTAACATGTGAGGATAAGTGAAGTTCTTCCCTTGGAACTTGCTATATTACAAGAACGCAACTGAATTGGCTACATTATCCTTCAGTTCTATGGTCTGTCATTCCTATCACAGTGCTTTTTTCCTTGTTTATCGAGGGAAAGCAAGGCAAAGCAAACCTTAATATCCACATTTGAGTAATTGTAAGTGATAGACATACTGAATACTAATGTCAAAGCTTTTGTATCAGAAACAATACTTGCTTGCTCACAGTTTCCTTTCTGTCTTTTTATGTAGGTTCTTGAAGAAGGATGCTGAGGAGTGTTTTAAGTTTTCGTGTAGTTTTCAACCGTTCTGATGCACTTCTCAAGTTACCTTCCAGTGTTGAACCTAGGATGGATGTCTCTTGTTAGCCATAGATCTTTCTCACTATCTAATGATTATACATTCTGTAAGGCTTTAATTCTTTATGTATAAGCTTCACATTGTCACAGGAAAAAAGAATAAGAAAAAATTATGATGAACATTTGCCCAAGTTGAGTCCTTGCAAATGGCTGATGATTCATAATTAACAAGGTAAAGTGACATTCTCTGTCCCAGCTGCATCTTTCATTACACACAGGCCTTTATGTACTTACTAAATGAAGTTTATCACGATGCTCGAAACTCATAGCAAACAATTGTTGCAATAATTTTGCTGTCATGTGTATATTTATTCATGTATACTGTACACCGAAATAATATTGTTAACTGTACAATGTCCAAAGAATAAGAGAGAAGGAACTACAGACTAAAAAAAATATAACAAATGACATGGATTTATGCAGCTTGCAGTATGAGCTCTACCAACTCTTATTGACTGAAGCTGAAATGAACTTTTGAGGAAAGACGCATGACACAGCAAACAAATTATCCACAACTGTTCCGTGCTTGTATCATTTCTTGGCTCGAGTTTGCCAACCTAAGAAGATATATAAATACTTGAATTGATTTCATTCCATGAGGCCTGCACATATTATATCTTCTTTGGCAGAATGAATAACCTGGACTGAGCAAGCTGTTTTCCCAGATAACTTAATTGGGATGTGGAAACGTCAAGCTGTGTGTGACTGTCATCTGCTTGCAACCTTCAGGAGGTCAATAGTCTCCACAGGGGCTAATTCTGAGACAAGGTGACAGGTTTTGCCTTCAAGATCTGCAATGTGTAGATTAGCAACTCCACCCCCCCCCCCCCCCCCCCCCAAACTGCCAGTTCAATGAAATTCTAATGGTTGAAATGAAATGATACAGCTGTAGTTGATGAAACATGGCAAGATGATCTTGATCGTTCATCTGATGGTTCAACATAATCAGAAGTATGTTTATTATTGATCCAAAAACATATAAATCCTTTCTCAAATTTGAGTCAAGTATCACTCACCAAAGAGTTGGAAGTGCAACTCTAATGTAGTACCAGAAAAAGGTGGGGGCGGCTCGGGAAAAAGCTGATTCAACCACAACAAATCAAACTCCAAAGTTTAACTAAAGGAGAAATTCAAGAGAATCAACTTTAATGGAAGAAAAAACTTCCTCAAGAGAGTTTTACTGTACAAGTAGATGCTAAAAGCACTCTTTTCGAAAATCCAAATATTTAGTGATCAGCAACCAAAATCTTTTCAAACTGGAAAAGTTCTTGTTTAACTACTTTGGTTTGTATAAAGTACTTCAGGGTTGTGCAGTAAATTTCAAAAAGCAGTCAGATATTGAAGTTCAATATTTACTTATTCCTCTGGAGGATTCCGTCTTCCTATCCAAATACACTGCAAACACACACCAAGAGACGCTTCACCATGGACCAACTGCATTAACAAAACGATACACAGCTTTCACAGCTGTTCTGCAACTGAAAGCAGGTCTGTAGAGTCCTTCACCTTGTGAATGAAATGTTTTTCTGCATACTGCAACAACAATCAGACATAGTAAGCATACATTAAACTACGACAACAACAACAACATACCCAGTATAGTCCTACAAAGTGGGGTCTTGGAAGTGTAGAGTGTATACAAACCTTACCTCTACCTCAGCTAGAGAGGTTAAGCTATCTAGTTAAACTACATATAACCAAATACCCTACCAATAGTAATATATGTCATTGTGTCTTTTTTTTTCCTTTGTTAACCCATAGTTTTCATATCTGAATTTCTACACACAAACTAGTACACAACTAGACGTTTTATACAGATATCATTCCATTTCCAACATTGAAGCAGCAGAAATCAAATATCTAGTAGACATTAATTTGAATATGGTTTCTCAAAACTTAACAATTGACTTTGATCCAATAATGACTCATATATGTTTGTATTGAAATGAAGTCATGAACAAGAATAACAATACAAAATAGCATGATGCCGCTCTTCAATACAATTCCAACTAGAGCAAAGTAAATACCAAATGTAAGTGGAATTACAGAGAGCTTATTAATGTGTTCAAGGCTGTTGTTGAGCATCCATGTAGCCAGCATCAACAAGAACCTTCTCCCTTTTAGCCAACTCCACATCCTCGTCCACCATCATCTTCACAAGTTGTTTGAATCCAACTTTGGGTTTCCATCCCAAAACTTTCCTCGCCTTGCTTGAATCTCCCTTTAGATTATCCACTTCTGCAGGCCTAAAGTACCTCTTATCAATCACAACATGATCCGCCCAATTCAATCCTACGAAACCAAATGCCACTTCCAAGAACTCCTCTACCGTGTGGGACTCCTCGGTAGCTACAACATAGTCATCCGGCTTCTCTTGCTGCAGCATCATCCACATTGCTTCTACATAGTCCCCAGCAAAACCCCAATCCCTGGATGCCTGCAAATTCCCCAAGAACAGCTTGCTCTGTAGCCCGATCTTGATCCGACCCACAGCCCGAGTGATCTTCCTAGTGACAAAGTTCTCGCCTCGCCTGGGGGATTCATGATTGAACAGGATCCCATTACAGGCGAAGATCCCGTATGCTTCCCGGTAATTAACGGTGTACCAATGCGCAGCACACTTGGATACAGCGTAAGGGGATCTAGGGTGGAAGGGTGTAGATTCAGATTGGGGAGGCGGGGTTGATCCGAACATCTCAGACGAACCAGCTTGGTAGTAACGGATGTGTGATCTTCCCGTAGCAGAAATGTGAGAACGGACAGCCTCCAGAAGACGAAGAGCACCGGTGGCGACAACATCGGCGGTGTAATCAGGGATCTCGAAGGAGACGGCAACATGAGACTGTGCGGCGAGGTTGTAAACCTCATCGGGTTGAATAGTATCAATCCAACGGCGGAGAGAAGAGGCGTCGGTAAGGTCGGCATAATGGAGTTTCATACGTGCCTTGTGAACATTGTGAGGATCGATGTAGATGTGATTAACGCGTTGGGTGTTGAAATTGGAGGATCTACGGATCAGTCCATGAACTTCATAGCCCTTATCCAGCAAGAATTCAGTCAGGTACGACCCGTCTTGGCCGGTAATGCCGGTGATCAGAGCCACTTTCCGGCGATCACCATTGGAATCTCCCGTCGATTCAGATCTGTCGGATGCCATTTTTGGTGATACTAAGTTATTTTTCCTGAATTTGTTCGTTGGAATTTTATAACATAAGCTTATTGAGTATCAATTTGTACTCAAATTTAAAGATGACAAAAAATGGATAAATTAATGAATGACAAATATTGCGTCAAAATTAATTGAATCAAGTCAAACAATGAAAAACAAATTCACTGAATCATAAATCATAAATCCTACAATAATAACATATCCGGTAGAATCTCACAAGTGGGGTCGGGTAAAATATACGCAGGCCTTACCACTATCTCATAAAGGTAGAGAGGTTGTTTTCTGCAACCCTCGTCATAAATCATAAATAAGAATAACAAATCTCAAAAAATACAATAAGCAAATTTTGCACCAAAAAATAGTGTCAAATTAGAGAATATTCGCCGACAATGAGATATCGTAGGTATAATGTATTAGTCAATTCAGTTCAATTTTGAAAATTATCACAAATATACTAAATTATTAAAATCAATTATTAATTTAACTATTTAAGATTTCACACGAAATATTTTGCAAACTAATATATTAATTACTCTTAGGAATGTTACAGGAGTTTTCAAAAATTGTCAATGAGCAGTGAATAAGTAATAGCATCACAGGATGTTATACAGATTAATTGCAGAAAGAAAATAAAGAGCATAATAATTTTTTTTATAACAAGGGAAATCCAAAGTGGCTATTCCTGTTCCTATGCAATAGCTCGCAAATACATAGGAGAGATAACTTACACTAGGCAAGTTTGGTGTGACGAGCTCGACCCAAAAGGCAAACCCATTTTCTCTACTTTCTCCAATAAAATTTACTAATTTCTGTTTCCTTTCCTTCACCGATTTAATATTCATTTCTATTTTAAGCAAGAGAATAATAAATTTTATACGAGAAAATAGAGACAACAATATTAGATTTCATGGAGTATTTCTTTGAAGTTAACAAAGAAAATAATCGTGGTGGATTTTATTAGCCACATGGTCCACAGTTAAATTTTACACTTTTTTTTTAAAAAAATGTTAGGCTTAAAGCAAATGATCAAATGAACACCTTATATTACAAATTAAAGACCATTTCAATCAAGATAAATATATCAAGGACCAAACACGTTTGTTATATCAAGGACCAACACGAACACGTTTGTTATGTATTAAAGATCATTCAATCAAGAGAAACATGTAAGAACCAAAATAAAGTATTACCCGTACATTAAGGACCATATCAATTATTGTATACAGAGATCAGTTCAATATCATGAAAACAAGAAATCACTGTGGGAAATCTAAACTAGAAACTGGAATAAATATTAATAATTGATCAACATGAGTTTACTTTGTATATATGTAGTTGGGGGAAAAACCCTCATCACTTTGCACCTCTTCAGTTTCTGCTGTCTCAAACTAACATACATTGACAAACTATGTACAACTAATCTACTGTCTAATTCTGTAAGCTGTGCAAGGAATTATATATAATGCATCTTGAAGCAGCAAACTAAACATCCTTTATAGCTTGGCACTTTGTATTATATCCATCTTGGCTCCAATTTGAACCCAAAGAGATGGAAGACCTGGACTTTATAGCAAAGCTGTTTTCCGAGATAGCTTAAACCTTCGTGGCTTTGAAGATAAAGCATCACTCTGTGGGACGGTGGCAACTCGTATCTCTGAGTGACCTTTGTGCTGCTGCTATCTATTTGCAACTTTCAGGAGGGCAAAAATCTCCACATCATTGAGGCCTAATTCTGAGAATAGGTGAGCTGGTGTCTTGCCTTCAAGATCAGCAATGCGTGGGTTGGCCCCCCTGTTCAAAAGAAATCCTACTGGTCAAACAAGATTGATTAAGATATAGAAATGATACAACTATGTAGTTGGTTACACAGGACAAGATGATCTTGATCATTAGTATGATGGTTCAAACATAATCAGAGCTGAGTTCATTATTGATCCAAAAACATCTAAATTGGAAGTGCAAGTATAATAGCTCCAAAAAGATGTGCAGGAAGGGGAAGAAATGAGAAAGGGAGAAGGAAGTGCAGTAAGAGAGACAAAGAAAGGTAGAATTATAGAAAGAATAAGAGAGATTATTCATAATATAAAGTATTCATCAAGCTTTATTTCAAACAAAATAACAAGAGTCCTATTTATAGAGTTAGAGATCAACAGATCTTTTAAAACAGTTGCAGCAGGTAGATCAGAGTGGGCAGCTTAGATACTCTTGTGAAATGTTCCCTGAAGACAAGACTCGGGGAAAAAGCTGATTGTTCCAACCACAACACATCAACATCCAAAGTTGAACTTAAATGAGAAATTCAAGAGAATCAACTTTAATGGAAAAAGGAACTTCCTTAAAAGAAAAGAATTTTACTGTGCAAGTGAATGCTAAAAGCTAAGCTGCGGGAATTTTCACTTTCAGTGAACTGCAACTGCATCATACACTGTCTAATCAACTCTCCCCAATACTTCTTCGGTCTACCTCTACCTCTCCTGAATCCATCCATAGCCAACCTCTCACATCTCCGCACGGGGCATCCGTGTCTCTCTTCATCACATGCCCGAACCATCTCAACATCGCTTCCCACATCTTGTCTTCCACCGAAGTCACTCCCACCTTGTCTCGGATATCTTTATTTTTTATCCTATCTCTTCTAGTATACTCACACATCCATCAAAGCATCCTCATCTCTGCCACTTTCAATTTCTGAATGTGAGAATTCTTGAACTGCCAACATTCTGCCCCATACAACAAAGTTGGTCTAACCAACACTTTATTCAATGAAGCATTTCATTGAATTAAAAAAGAAAAAACACAATTTTTGCACTGAGAACTTTCACATGATGTATCAAGTGTAAGTTATGGTTCTCAGTTGTGACTAATTCTCACGGAAGCAACTTCATCAACTAAACTTAACTTGGGATTAGAAGTCTGACCACCCATGAGATAGGTGGAGTTTCCCAATAAAGCATTCCCATGGCATGTGCGAGACTAAATATTCTGAATGCCAGCACAATAGCTGTGGACTCGCATGACTTCAACAAAAAAAGTTTATAGACTATTCTGGCACATGCCATCAACCTCAAGCTCCTTCAAAACTTTTGTGAATATCCTCACAAACTTTATACTGAAGATATAAAGGCAAGCATAAACTTCAAGGTTGTGAGAGGAAGAACTTTGGTAAGTGAGACAAGTGTAAGCGTGTGTTTACGAGGTAAAGAGACAAGCATAAGCATGTGAGCTTACATCAGCATGATGGTTAAACCACAAAGTGCCTTTTTATCTTCACATATAATGTTAAACAGAGAGCTTAAAACAAAGAATTACCTGGCGAGTAACAGTTTGGAAGTTGCAGTTCTTCCTCTTGTAACACTATGATGCAGTGGGGTCTGACCTCGTGAATCACAAGCATTTATATTGGCACCATGCTGCAGAAGCAGCTCCACCATGCCAATATCAGCAGTTTGGCAAGCTAGGTGAAGTAAGGAACAGCCATCAAGAAATTCATCAATGCAATGCTCTTCACTTACAGTTTGTGGGTTAAATGAGTTTGAACTATCACTGCCTAAAAAGAAGATGTTATAATCAGGTTTTGTTCAAATCCGAACAAGTCACTAGATTTTGAGACGTACCAAGTGATGCTTCTTCCCCATGGACTGCATTAACATCAGCTTGGTAGACAACAATGAGACGATATACAGCTTTCTTGTCATTTGCACGGACACCTTCCCACAACTGTTCTGCAACCGAAAGAAGATGTGTAGTGTCCTTCACCTTGTGAATGAAACGTTTTTCTGTGTACTGCGACCAGAAACAGACATGGCAAGCATGTATTAATTCATATTTAACCAGAAAAGCTATAGAGATTTGAATTATTTAGAAAGAGTTCTTTCAGTTAGCACGTGCAGACTAGTTGCACATGGGGGAGCACCATTAGTAATGTATATTCATTTGCGTACATTATACATTTGCGTACAAAAATGCCACAGAAGGCCTCTATAGACTGTGCTGAGATCTTGAGAAGGACAACACATCTAAACTGCACGAGATTACTCACATATGCATGATGCCTGTGTAAGGCAGACACAGATGCCAGTGTTGGGTACAAAACAGAGTTGAACAACAGAAAAAATGAACATTTTGAAACACAATGGAATATAACCTCATTCAAACAAATCTTTCAACTTTATACACAATTTGAAAACGGTCTACTATATACCAGTAAAAGATGTTAATAGTTGTACATAACATACTTCATCAATTTCATAGTCATACCATGGATGATCACCAAATATTTAAATAACTAAGATCCTTTGATTTTCCCAAAATAAAATGCGAAAAATTCCAATATTATGTAATTAAGGAAGAGTCTCAATTAAACCTAAAATAAGAGAGTTACAGTATATTTTTTGCTAGGATGGTTCTTGTCTTCTTTAGTCTTCACGATCAAGTCATGATTCTAACATGAACTGCAGGTGTGATTTTTGTAACTTTCGTGGTATCACATAAGTTATGTTTTGTGCTTTGCAATTATATATGAGACCAACAACCATCTTTTTCTGCACCGCAAGTTCACTACACAAATATGGGCCATTTTCCTAAGAAGAACAAGTACTAACTGGACAATGCCAGAACACACAGCTGACCTCCTTAGCTGTTGGGGGAGGAGAGGGGGGAGCAAGACCCAGAAGATATGGTGGAGCATGATGCCTCCCTGTATATGGTGGACTATTTGGAGAGAAAGAAACAAAAGGTGCATGGAAAACACTGCAGAATCTCTACAAAAGATTAAATGGCTTTGTATGAAGACTTTCTTTTTTTTGGTGTAAAGAGGAGGGTACAGAGGACGTTAGACAAATCTTAGATTTTTTCTCTTTCCTGTAGAACTAGTAGCAGCAGTCTTTAGGCTATGTCTTGCTGGACTAGTAATGTAAATATTTTTGAAGGTTGCCAGCATTCCCTCATTGCTGAAGAATACAACTTTACCTTTATCAAAAAAAAAATATATATATATATATATCAAGACTATTACATATTTGAATAGTTGGTACACACCTGGTTTCTTTGGTGTCCAATTGAAGAGTGTCAGGAAGTTCTTGAAAAGATAAAAGAAATTAGGAGAACATATCAGAGAGAAAATGTTTGATATCCATCTTACGTAGCAGAATGTGCAATGTCCTACACCACCAATCTGGTGCAGCTTCCATAGAGCGGAAGGCCTTCATGAGCTATTTTATGAGCTTTGAACTGGGAGATGATACCAAAGGAAGGCAACTAGATTAACTATAAGGTCAACTCTTAGGCCTAAGGTGCAATATCCGTAAACCTGGACACGTTTAGGGGCTAACCAATTGAAAGAACTGGAGAAATGAGCTGATGATGTCAACTTTAATTGAGAATGAAAATTGCTAGGCAAGCATCCCCTTGAAGAGATTGAACAGATGATGAAGGAAGCAGCTTAACTATTCGGAGAAGTACCTTTGCATGAATGAATTTCTCCTTTACTGAAATATGATCAGCATAACTGGGTTTTCCAAAGAACTCTTTGTGTTTTTCAGACTCAAAAAACCTACAGCAAACATATTGGAATTCTCAACTATGAACTATGACAAAAACCAGTTAATCATGCTCAAATTTCAAATCTTACCGCATTGGTATTTCATCTGCCTGAAACGTTTTTCTTGCATGCAACAACTCCTCCCAAATAGAATTCACGAACACATTACCCAGTGCCTCGAAAAGCGTTATGACTGAAGGCCCCCACACTTTAACATCAAGTTTCAAAGATCTTACCTACAATTCAAAGTTGAAAGTCCTAAGATAACTTCAGAAACGGAAACTTCATCTTTTGCATGATCATCTGTCAAAGCTCTGTAAACTATTATCTTCTAAGCAAGTGAAGTGCTTAAAAAAGGACAAACTATTCTCAATCTAAACAAGAAAAGGGAAAATAGACAGAATACTGCATTGTCATTCAGCAACATGATTCTCTTGTCTCATTTTATGGCCTTTTTCTTGGATATGCTGCAGAAAGTTAACATAAAATGCAGTTAAGATCTTCACTTTCACTTTATTCGGGTTTAATGAATCATTTTTCGTACTCAAGTTATGCCATTTGGATCATAACTTGATTTGTGGCTTGGGCTAAATACAACTAAAACAAAAACTGGAGGATGAAAAGATCCAAACTTTGTTCTTTTGACAAGTATAGCTTTGGAGAAAATAAATGAATAAAATATTTTAAAAACTCAAACTAAATGAAGAAACGATTTCACAATGATGACAAGGGTGAGAATTATCAAGTACAACCCTCAGAAGTTTAAACACAACAAAATCAGATGTCATTTAGTATCATCATTGTCACCGAAAATTCATTCCTCGGCTATTTTTTCATGCATCTAGGTACTCCAAAAATTTCAGCAGCAAAAGAAGAGTTCCAATCTATCATCAAGAGATTGGGCAATTAAAGCTGAGGTATTTAGTTCCCTTTCTTCTTTTGGAATGAGCCTCCTTTAATTTTTCCACAGAAAGCGTATGCATAGACTTGTAAAATATCTACCAGACAATAACACAAGATACACATGCTTAACTTGAGAGCAGGCCTTTCTATTCCCACATGTAATGAGAGGGGTTTAAGAAGGTTGAGTTTATGATTATGCATACAGAATGAAACTTAGGTGCAAAATTTAAGTTGACTTGCCTTGGATATATGTACACCAAAGTTCCGGTGAACACCAGAACATTCAATGCATATAAGAATTCCAAGATTTAAAGAAGCCCATTCTGGCCCAGGAGCACCACAATCAGCACATTTATCATTCCCAGGTATCCGTTTTAGTGCTTCAACTGGTTTCTCTCTTTGCATGCTGAGGATATGCACTGAACTTTTGGATGGGCGCATGAAAGATCTACCAGTAAGATCCCTCCCAGATGTGTACTCTTCCATTGCTCTTTGATCAAGATCAATTGGACTTCCTATATAACTACTTTCACTAATGGGACTACCAGAGAAGTGCTGAACACCAAAAATCATATTATCAGATATAACAACAAAGAGAAGTAAAGGAAGACTTGTATATTAATTTTCTAGTTTACCCTTTCAGGTGTCTGCGAACTTAGCAACGAAGTAATAACTCCAGTTATTTTTTCGATCCAGTCCATTTGCTCCACTGCACTCTCTGCCTGAATAGCCAACAGATATATCTTTACTAAAAGGTTATTGTTAATTAGACATCTGTGTTGAAAGACAGTTCTCTTACTACAGCACTTGCTACTAAAAGAATTATCAGGATGATCCTCAGGCTTTTACCTGCAAAGTATAATTCTTCGTTGGTGAAATTATTCTGAAGCAAAATCTCAGATCAGACTGATCTGCATCTGCTTTTATTGTTGATGTTAGTAGGTTCACTGTGTGACGTGCAACAGTTTTTTCCTCGTGTACACCTCCATGATAATGAGAAGAAAGCCAACGACTCAGCAGTCCTGAACCCGGTTCTGGGGAAGAACATCTGTTTGAAAGGAGTGGGCTGGAAGAACCCTGAAATTGCATCCTTCACATTTGAGCAAGTCTATATAATAGCTGAAAGAACTTGTGACAAACATTTAATTCAGTAACTTACAGACGGTCTGCTCAATTGTTTTCGATAGTAGTACAACATTCCTCTGCTATCTAGAACAAAGAATCTTCTCTTCCAGTCACCTCTTATATTAGAAGAACGCTTTGACAGGTATCCTTGTTTTATAGTTTGTACCTAAACTATTGAAATCTTAGCTAAAAATGAAAGATAGTATTTTCTTTAAAAGGAATACTAAATATGGTAAGCAGTCGGAGCATGTTATTTGCTAATAGTTGTAGCAAAATGATGCATTGTACTACATACCTTTCCTTCAGCAGCAGATTGCATGACTGCTTCTATAAGTTTGTGAGAACTCCTGGAAAAAGGTTGTGTGACGTCACCATTTGTAGACCCATTGAACGAACTTCTCCTTTCTTGATCTATTTTCTTTTTGTATTCTTGCATCCTCTCATTGAGAGCTGCCTGCTCATACATGGAATTTTCTCGAGCTTTTTGTGAATAAGCCAAGACCTGTAAGATTCCAAGTATGCTACATAAGTAGAGTGTAATAGTGGATCCACGAATAAATGGATCCAGCAGCTGACAATATAAACTATAACAGAAGAACTTTATCGTAAACCAAGAAAAAAAAAAGACAGACTAAAATCCAATTAGCCTTTTTTTTTTATAAAGAAATCCAATTAGCTATTATATGATTGAGAAACTAAATTCTCGTTTGCCTATCTGGTATCATGGAGTCGGCAATGGATTAGGAATTCACGTGATTATCTCCTGAATCTACAAGCTCGCGCTTGGACATTTTAAACTTCAATGCCCAAAACCATTAATTATTCTTTGATCAAGATCTAGCGAAAATGAATAAGAATTTAGCCGAGGGTTCAAGAAGCACCAAAATGGAGCAATCTGGAGTTTCCTACGTTAGGCAAATATTCAATCTGTGAAGACATTCTTTTATGGTCAGCGATGGTGCAATCAAATCTGAGCAAAAACCTGATCTAACAGCAGTAGACTTTTGAAGTTCGAGATTCAGAGAATGCATGGATTAGTGACTTCTGAGTACCACTTTTTCCTACACTTTAATACACAATTAGGGAGTCACAAAATAGGTAAAATTTTCTAAAATCCATTTTTTCCCTGAAAGATCTAAAAGCACTACACATGCATGCAACTTACCATGTGTTGTGTTAAATACCTAAAAGATGAAATAAACTACACATCATGCAAGATGTTATGACGGGAAGGTAGATGCCACAGAGAACATGTTTATGGCTTTGGACTTTTTGGGGCAATCTACAAGATTTCAAAGATAAAATTCACAGATCCTCTACAGGAATAGTTCTCTGTACAAAAGGAATCAATCCTTTTTGTTTTTTGAATTGGGAGATTTCCTTTCTTGTAATGTCCTGTCCTAGAACCTTCTCAATGTGAGGATGTTTATTATTCTTATTATTAATATAATCAAATGCACTGTGATGTAAATGTTGCTTTGGTAGTAAAATTAGTTAGTTACCAACAAAAAATTTACCCGTTCAAAAAATCAAATAAATCAATTTTTCTTATCATTTTTATATCCTCGAGGGAAATAGCAAATTATCCAAGGCTAAAATCTTTTAGAGGATTATCTTTACCTTATTGCTCTGAGAAGTCAGAACCCTAGTTAGATTCCATGGTTAAGGTACAGATGTGCAAAATAAAGGTGTAGTTAATAGTAAGGCTTCAATCAACTAAAACATGTCCATTCCAATCCTTGTGTTATCAATGATGTCTCTCAAAAATATAATTATAATATTTCTTCATAAAAAAATCAATATGCATGTGGTGGAATACAGTCCGAGTTAACTAGCCTTGATTACTTAGTGGCGATTGCGTAACAGTTATAAAGTTTTCAATGCAAGACATGTGAAAATTAATTAATTTGAGAGATATCTATTAATTAGAATTTGAAATAAATAGTAAGTGTTTTTTTTTTTTTTGTGTGTGTGTGAGTGAATGATATAGAATCGAATTTAGA
Organism: Solanum rostratum; assembly: GCA_029948455.1. NCBI lineage: Eukaryota > Viridiplantae > Streptophyta > Magnoliopsida > Solanales > Solanaceae > Solanum > Solanum rostratum. Next base: position 63,194,457 of record CM057054.1, on the reverse strand, counting down.
ACCGTAATAAAAAGGATTATGGATGCCAAAAAGAGAAATGAAAAAGAATATTTGGCATACAAACTGAAAATGAAAATACAAGATTTAGTTTTACGAAATAAACCCAACAATTCAATTCAAGGTAGGGCATTATCAGCCATTCCCTCAAGCAAATTGGAAGGCATCAACAGGGAAGGGCATTCACAAAAAAGTGTTTCCATGACTAGCATCTAACCTGGCTGATATAAGGCTCCATTTGATGCAAAAGTTCGTACCCCTGTACATCACACAATATCTCGAATTCAGCATGATGCACTCATGAATATCAACAAGCATACGATTCACCATTTTAAAACCTGTTTTCCACTGAAAAAGAAAAAGAAAAAGGACCTGTTTGAAAAACCTCAGATGGCTGTCCATCATACTGCCAACAGCCTCCAAAAGTTCATACTTCTTTTTGGCCTCAACCGCAGAAAGAGCACCGACCTGAACTTATGAAATATTTCAACAATTATATTATATTGCTATTTATTGCATCACTATTTGATACCGACTGCCAAAAGAATTGTGTGTACCAGATTAAAGCGGGCTTGCTCAAAGCTCAACCTTGCATTGTAAAGTTCCTGGAATGACTACCAAATTAGATATTGCCTGACAATGGTTACCATAGAAACTACCTGATCAATAAATAACATAAAAGGACAGTGTTTATGGATTTTTAGAAGCACCGATGTTTGTTACCTCCTCAAGGGCTGCAGCTATATCCATCCTAGTACTTTTCCTCAACGACAAAAACTTCTCCCGAACCTGGATGATAAAAGCAATCATTTTAAAGTACATCAAAACAAAGAACCAAGTACCATCATGTTAGCATTCGAACTATTTCAACTTCTTTTCAGAAAGCTACTGAACAAATGTGAAGATGTTTCTGAAGGTTTAAAGGACATAGAAGCAAGATGTGGAAACGCCATCCTGCGTTGGATCAGTTACCAAGGGTAAAAAGATCTGACACCCGGGTGGTCTTAGCTTCAAGAAGTAGACACCCAAAAACTCTTTTTCTTCAAATTGTAACTCTAACAGGATTGTATGAAATGGGTCCAAAAGGAGCAAAACATATATTGATGATTCATATAATCGCCCCAACTAGTAAGGGATTTAGGGGTCATTGTTGAACCATTTTAAAAGGATTAAAGTCTTACTATACCAAATCTGTTGCTTAAAATAATCTCAAAAGGAAAGCATATATGCCAAAGACGACAGGAAAGTTTTTCAACAACAAGCAAGAGCATAGCTAATTCAAAATGACACATTAATACGCCAAAACATTGTTTTAACTTCAATAATCAAGGTTGTCACTAAAGTTACAGGATTTAGGAATACTAACCAATCAGAGAACAAATAAAAGCAGCCACTGGCAAACAGGATGATATCGATTATTTTAGCATATTTGAAACATAAATATCTTGCTTTCAAGTTTCTAGTACTAGTAAATTAGTAATTCCTGCTTTTTTACTTGATATATTACTAATCACTGCCTCCCCTATCCTTTTAAAAATGGTATTTATAAGTTCTAAGTTGAGTCTGGTATTTCAAAAGAGAAAGTACAATAAGAAAACCAGAGAACGATTAGGTACAATTTCAACAGAAAGTCACTCCATTAGAAGTCTGTATTTTTCAACTTGAATCGGTAATTATCCAAGAACCTTCAGTTCAACACATGACAGATAACAGATTTGACTAGACAGACATTGTATCCACCTGATCATAAGCAACATTAGCTTTGTCAAAACGCTTCCGAGCTTCCTGAAAGCAATGAAAATGCACACATTAGATCTTTGAGAATACACTACAAGTGATTGAACTACAAAAGGAACAAGAAGAGAGATCTGTACATGTATTTGGATAACTCTGGTGTAAGGTTGGTTGGACAATTGGGTGAGGATTGAGCTTTGTGATAATATATGGGCCAAATATGGAACAGGTCAAAAACTGAACCACCCAAATCATAGGCAAGTCCTACCCAAATGATAACCAGTTACTGTCATCATCCAGTTTAATCATTTCATTTTTCCTTTTCTAGGTATCAATTTGACAAATCCTCAAAACAAAATCCGATGAGCATCAAGTGTAGTCTTTTGAAATCAAAGACTAAACATATAGGAACCAAATCACAAATCCTAGGAATTAATTTTGTTGTTTAAAACACACGCTTTTAATTCATTTCTCAGTCTATGAGAGAAAATTTTCAGACCCAGAAAAGAATGAAGCTCTAGTAGCTGTGAAGTAGAAAGCAAAAGGTCTTTCTACTTTGAGCAGTTAAGCTTTTCCCCTCTTAGCATGCTTACTCTTACTATCAACACACACAGTGTAATTGTAGTGCGCAAAAAGTTTATAGAGAATTTGGCTACGAATTTTCCTTTTTTCAAATTTAGTTGAAGGCTTGAAACCTGACAGAAGCTTTAGTCAGTGTTAAAACGAAGTTACCTACTAAGCTCCCTAGCATGCATACATTATTGCTCCTTCAACAACTTCTACAAAATCGAGCCATCCCCTTCAGTTGCTTTTGCTGAAACATTGCTCCTAACCACGTGGAGGAATCCTTGTCTAAACTTATTCTCTCTATTATCTCTACCAGCTACTCCATCACTTAAATCATCAAAAAAAATCTATCAACTCGAAGATTTGAACCCAGCTAAGAAATACAAGCTGGAAGAGCTTGCCAATGGTTTGATTTGCATTTGCTTGAAGCATGAAGCCTGGTGGAAGCTTTAGCTAGCGTTCAAGAGTCATTCTAAGCTCAGACTATCATGACAACTCCAATTATGTCACTAACCCTACCAACCAACCATTGGGCAGGTTACAGCAACAGAGGTCAAAACACCATCGCCATGTATGCCTATATTCAAAGCTTATTTGAAGATAATCGTACTTTATTGTTTTCATTCTCTCATAAATAGAACATGTAACAATGTGCACAAGCATACGCTTCAGTCCAGTTGGATAGGTTCTACAAACATCCATACTTAGAAAGTAAAGTTTATGCAAGTTTGATTAGCTTACATATCAGATAATCAACAAAGTATTTTGACTGACCAATTTTGATTCATCACTTTATTGTTCATTTGGATGCTTCCTTCTATATGCATCCAGGAAGATGAAAATATATACTGACAAAATAAGGAAAAGTACTTACACCAATGGGCAATGAAAACATCCTAGTAAATGTGTTTCAGAAGTAAGAATTAGCTGAAGTACCCAAAAGACTAGATTTTCTCATCTGTTCAAACTTTCTCTACATAATGGACTACAAGTGAAAATGACTGTACCTTTACATCTTGAAGATCAATGGTTGCCAAATGCAGTAATCGATCATTTAATACACGTTCTACCTAAGCAAGTCAAAGAAAGATGCAAGTCAAATGAAATCAACAACGCAAAGATATTTCGAAGCACACACAATATAGATTAGATGTTGGAATGGAAAAGAAAAAAGTATATTAGACTTAAAGTCTAGAAGAGAAATAAAGCTCCTAAAACAAGTTGGCATGAGAAAGTTTGAACACATTAGATGTGTCCAGATATCATCATTAAATAAATAGAAGTATCTCTTCTTTAACAGCGTAAGCGGTAGTCAAATAATTCAACATGGTAACAGATCAAGCTCGCATGCGAGATCTAGCACTGTAAACAATACAAATCATTTGATAAACAGCATAAAAAACTTTATAAGGAAAAGAATAGCATAATAGTTGAACTGCAGATATGGGGGAAACTGCTACCTGTGACCGAAGAACTTCCTTGTAGGTTCCAATTTCTCTCAGGGCCATAGCAAATTTGGCCATATCAGTGCCTATGAATGCAATTTGCATATATCAGTATAATTGGAAAAGCAAGACTTTGTCTTGATTCTTTGTTGCAAATTATTGTTGCTTTATGTGGAAATGGGAAAAAATAGAGAATTGCAAATGAAAGTACTTGAGTTAGATCAGTGCAGCTAAATATGACAATCCGAGTCATCAACCTTCTAATGTCTAGCAATTATATAGGAACATCACAATCAATGAGAAACAAGCAAGGGCCTTATTGAACCTATAGGTCATCACTTCTAAGTTCAAAAGGTTCATAACCGAATTCAAAGATTTGAGGCTCTTCTAGACATCAAAATCTAGAATATATGTCATCTTTGAATGTTCTGTTTTTTCAGTGTAATATATGCATACTTTTGCACGAAGGAGTCTAGTCGCGTACTGCAGCTCTAACACTATGCAGTCACCATTTAGGAGATATTACCTTTGCAAAGCAGCCGCGATGTAAAGAGTTGAGCTTGTTTAACAAACATAGGATATGAGGTGATAAGCATGAGGTCTTCCCTCCTTTGTATTTTTTCCCTTTGAATATTAGCATACAACAGGGGCCAATGCCTAACCACTACCACCCGCATCACCACAAGGAGGATTTTATAATAGAGACGTTAGAAAGTACAAAACTTAGAGCATAATTGCAAGAGCACATGAGAATTGCTAATTAAAGTTACTAATGCCAACTCCCTTTGCTATACGAAGAAGCATGCTGGAACGAAATCAAATTTTTGTATCAAAGGTAACCTACAAAATGTCCATGGGTAATCAAAGTGGACTGTTCCCGAGAACAAAAGCCCTTGATTAACCAAAACTCAACTTTCAAGTGACAAAAATTATTGTGAGCATATCTTATCAGCTTCTAGCAATAACTTTGCAACCAAAACAAGTTACCATCATGGCGAGATTAGCATTTTGGTATGACCACAGAGCACAATTTTAAAAAGATTTTTACAGTTGTCTACAATAAAAATTAGGGCTTTTGTCTAATGATAAAAGGGCAATGTGTGATATGTGGTTTAGGCACACAGCACGGGTTCGGCACCTACTGCAGATAAAAGCTGGGTTTTTGAGTGGAGAAAGGTATTTCAGAAGATCTATAAATGATTGGGAGATTGGCAGATTAACAAGCTTTTACAATATTCTGGAGTAGTTCCAACAAACCTAGTGAGACCAGATTGTATGATCCAGCAAGGTAAAAAGCAGAACAAATTTTCAGTGAAATTAGCCTACAGGAAGGAGTTTATGATCCTCACTAATCAGATTGGGAGTTGACCCTGGAAGATGATATTGAGAGTTAGATCCCGCACAAAGTTGCATGTTTTACATGATTGTAGTTAAAGAAGCAGAGCTCACCTAGAATAATCTTGTCAAGAGAGGTTACTAGTTATGCTCAACCATCTCTTTTACATTGTAGCTGGGCAAATCATCATCTCTTTACATTGTAGCTGTACAAATTGGCTTTGGAAGGTCTTCATTAACTTAAGGGGTATCAGATGGACTATGCCAGGAAGAGTATCTGAGGTTCTAGCTTGCTGGAACAATGATGTTAGTTCTTCCAGTCAGAAAGAGAGATGGAGGATTGCGCTGGCTTGCATTTGGTGGACAGTTTGGGAAGAAAGAAACCAAAGATGCTTTGAAGATAAAAACAACAACACTCAGAGGCTGAAATTGAAATGCCTAGGCCTTCTCTCTTTTTGGTGTAAACAAGAACTTATGGAAGATCCTGAATCTATTTTTGATATACTAGAATCCCTATGATAAGACTAAGGGTTAGGAGTTTCTTATTTTTGTTTCCTTGGGAACTGCACATCCTTTTTCTAGTTTATTATTAATGTACAAATATGTCACCTCTCATCAAGAAAAAAGTTAAGCGGAGAAAGGTAGAGAGGCAGGCTCATCATCCACTAACTTTCGAATCGTACACCACTGGCCCTTAGTTCTCGGTTAACAATTAAAACAAAGCAAGAGTTGTTGGTTATGTTTATCTGTGGAACCACTTTGATATATCTAGACAGGAAACTCTTCATAGAAAATATCTAAGAAGGCATTCCATGATTCACTAATCCCCTATCAGATGACATATTGGGTTTGACCATACTTGAAATAATATGGCAGTCGTCTTGAACGCTAATTTAAGCATCCAAATTACTACCCCCTTTTTTCTGAGTAGTAGCATTTTTGCTTCTAACTCAACTTCACTAGGTAGACACGTGATCTCAATAATCTTTTAACTGTAAATTTTTTTTGCTGAAGTTAAATTTTTGGCCTAGTGGCCAATGAAGTGAGTCGAGCACCATGAGATCTTAGGTTCAAATCTGCACAAAACACTGGGTGATTTCTTCTTATTTGTTCTAGCCTTGGTGCATAGAGTTACTTGGTACCTATTGCTAGTGAGAGGTGACACGTATCCCGTGGAATTAGTCAAGGTGCGTGCAAGCTGACCCGTACACCACAGTCATAAAAAGAAAAAGCAGAAACTTAAGAATTGTGCTTCTTAAAGTCGTAATGGAAATGATCTAAGAACGTCTATTTCCAGCTAACTATATTTGGGTAGTTAGTTGTAAACTGATTGCCACTCCACAAACTGATCTCTGTATTATGTGCCTTTGATTGTCTTATCAGAAAATGTTCCAATATTGTATTATTTTCAGGAATGTGTATATTAGCTAGACTCTATCATAGAATTTGAAACAATAAGGAACTTAGATGGAGAACTAAGAGAAGAAAGAAGTGAAGAATGACCAGTCATCTTCTCCGATGATTATTCCAAACAATTTCTCAATTTCTACACTCTATCCTCCCAGACCTCATTTGTGGGATTCCACTCGATGTGTTATTGTTGTAATACTAAAGAGAAGTCAAACTGCAGCAGATACTTAATAATCACGATATTCGTCATAGGCTAGTATGTGGCTGTAAGATGAGGCCTTAACATCTGGAGAAGAATTAGAGAAGAGAAGGAAAAACAGAACATTAAGGTGTGTTCGGTAGGGAGAAAACATAATTTTCTCATGTTTAGTTGGTCAAAATTTTTGGAAAGCATTTACTCTGGGAAAATAAAGTTCCTTAAAAATGAGGAAAATAGCATCTTTAACGAAAGTAGGGAAAACAAATTCTACAAGGGTATCTCACATTGATTGTGTCATCCCCACCCTCTAACACAACCTCATCTTTACCCCACCACCCAACCACCACCTCTCATAGTATTTATCTAGATTGTCTATAAATGATTTTAGGATATTATCTTTTGCATACCTACCGAACACAAGAAAATACATAAGAGACACTTATTTTCAGAGAAACACATTTTCTAAAAAAGCACTTTCCACGGAGAACATTTTGCCTTCATACCAAACACACCCTACATAGCAAACAATATGATCTGAAAAGATAAAGAGAGAATAGGAAACCTCCATATGCAACAGAAATGGGATCATTGCGTCCTCCACCAAAGATTTCAAGTGAACTGGCAAAAGCAATATCTCTATCGTATGCCTCTCCAAGCCCTTCTCTGTAAATAGTAAACAAGAATGAATGAGCTCATAGCAAAATGTTAGTGCATATTTGGATAACCATGGAAATAAAATGAATACAGAACTACTTGAAAATTGAGATACTGCCTTCTTTTCTCTCAGTAACATCCTTGAAATGAAGCTTGTATGAATACTAAACACTCCTTCCTATAAGCACAGCCAGAGCGGTGCAATATACCTCTACAGTCAATAGGTTGAAAATACAGCTACTTTTTACATTATAACGGACGGTTTAAAGGCAAACTGTAGAAAGATACAGCCAGAAAGAAATGACAACAAACTGTCAAGGAACTTCAAGAAATACTATAACTTAATGAACTATAGAGTTACAAAACAAAGATGACTAAAAAAATAATATAATACACTCCCATCATTTTAAAAGACAAGGCAATGAATAATGCAGTAATTGATATATCCAGATAATACAACTGCATTGGATGTTCCCTCAAATTTTAAGGTAGATAATATGATATTGTTAAAGAAGAGCTATGGAATTTACAATGCAAATCCACTTGTAAGACTTCCCTTGAGAGAAACGATTCACTTGAGGTCATGTTAGGACATCAGTGTTACACTCTTCTAGCATCACACGTTCTCAAGGTTTTGATTAAATGACAAGCTGGTAGCAAAAAAGCTGAAGAAAGCCATCTCCCTAGTTAATCATGCAATTTTGGTCACATGTTATGAGTCTTATGACCAGGCATCCTAAAACTTTGTGGAATCAACAATATATTAATTTATACATCTTAATACTTGCTAATGGACTGCCCTGTGCAATATTACATATGATAATAAATTGATAGAGCAGTATAAATAAACTTACGTGTACTTTCGACATCCTTTATAATACTTTAGACATTTGTCCCTCAAAGTCTCAGAACCTTCCTCCAATGATTGGATCTGTTCCACCGCCACAAACAAAATTTAAGGACTCCAACTCATGGTAAAAGAACATCAACAAAGATGAGCAAATTTTATTGACCATGTGTACATCTACTGTCGCATGCTACCAATATCATTGTATATATCACATAAACACCTGCTTGACCAGCTGTGTATGAACACACTTGCTTGCCAAGGTGTTACCGTGTAAGATCTAGTTATAATAAGAGATACTAGCCGCAGATTATATGTCAGTTAACTGTTGGCATATCATCACGCAGATCTATACAAACTTCCATATTGAAGGAGTCAGCGCTATACCTATCATCTAACCATGAGCTTACCACAAATCAGCATAAATTTGGCAGTTGACATCTAACAAATTTAATACATGCTCGTTCAAGAACACTTCAGCTAAAGCAAAGGTTGCATAGCTTTTTTCCCCGTGGTTCCTTAAAACACCCTTAGGTAAACTATCCCAATCCTCAGTCTCAGCCTCTCAGTTTATTCCAGGCAAACCAGATTCCTCTAAGCCCAAAGACAGTCCAAACAAACTGTCCAATAAAATGCTCAATCACCAAGTACAAGTTCTCAACTTACTATGTTCCACTTTTAAGACCATATAACTTTTAAAAAGTAAATTTCACAAAAAGAGAAAAGGAAAATGTCTCCATTAGAATAAGCACAAATAGCATCCAAGGTGTGGTCTAGTGGTCAATGTGGAGGCCGCAAACTCTGAAGATCAGGGTTCAAAATCCTAGCAGATATAAAAGCATTAGACAATTTATTTTCATCTATGTAAGCTTTGGAGTACAGAATTATTATTGGTGGCAGGTTTATGCAAACTAGTTAGCCATAGCACGGTTATCAATCACACATATACATAAGCCCCAAAATCCTAAAGTAATGTTGGCAGACAGAAACCTCAAATAGTCAAAATTGATTAGCATCCTTCATCTGCATCACTGTGGAGTTATTTCTACCATTAAAATACGCTAAGCTGATAACACGAGAGGATTTTCATCAACTAATCAATGGTGGGCCTGTTGCCAAGGTGTACACCCACCATCAAAGATGGCAACTTTCTACGAAAAGCCATACAAGACTCAAGATTGAAATCGTTTACCTGTTGACGAAACATGGGGGAATCATCGATCCTGGCGAATAACATCTTCCCTTCTTGCATCTTACATTCGACTCCCCAAAAAGAAAAAGAAGTCTAACAATCAAGATTCCCCAAAAAAGAAAAAGAATGATTCTTGGAAAGGGAAAAGGGTGATTTTGAAGATTAAGAGAGATGAAAATAGTAAGGGGTTTAAATGTTTAGAGGGAAAAGAAGCGAAAATGGAGGAAACAAATCGTGTATTGCTGGAACATGGTGCGATATTTCATGGCTGTCACTAATATAAACTCCTACAACAAGGTACGGACTACGGAATTTGATTAATCCATTTTAACTGTTTTGTCTATATTCCATTTTAACTGTTTGTCTATATTGGGGAATGGCCGCCATGCTTACACATTCCATTCTTCCTTGTCCACCACTATTCTCCTTTTATCTATATTCTATTCCACTGAAAAATAAAATAGTACTTGGTGGAAACAAACATTGTTTTATATATTCACTGCACGCTTGAATAGCTGGAAATGGCTGGATTTTTGTCAAATTATTTGAGAACTTAAGCAAATATTTTTAGATATAACTTATGATTTTGGACCTTGGTTCATATTCTAATTCAACTCGAACTATTTACTGGCTTACTTCACTTTCTCTTTTCTTATTTCCCCGTAATATTATTATTATTATTTTGTGATACTCTATTGATATATAATATTATAGTGATATTATATGATATTGAATTTAATCCTATGTGATGTCCTATCTAGTCTAATTCGCCTATGGATTGTTGACACGAGGGTTCCCAGGAAACAGTCTCTCTACTTCTATGAGATAGTAATAAGGTTTGCGTACATTCTGTCCTCTCCAGACCCCACTTGTGGGATTCCACTGGATATGTTGTTGATGTTGTTGAATTTAATCCTATGTGATACTCTTTTAGTATATTGACACCCTATTGGTATCATATAAAATTTGACTCTTTTTTAATGAAATAAATTAGGAACCATTAAGACTCTATAGGTATATGAGATACCATAGCAATATCATATATGATCGAGCTTAATCTTATATGATACTCAGTATGTTGATACCCTACCTATTATCATATAGGACTGAGGTCTTTTTTAAAGAAATAAATAAGAAACAAACAAGAAAAAAAATATGAAAATCACAATCTTATTTATTGAACTCTAATTTCTTGCGGTATCTATATACCCCGATAGTATCAAAAAAAATTTTCCTCTTTGATATCATCAGAGTATATTATACTTTGATGATATCAAAGCAACTTCACTAAAGCTTAATATCCTTGAGTATCAAACTAGTTTCACTGAAGCTTAATAGCCTTAAGTATCAAAGCAGTTAAACTGAAGCTTCATAACCTTAAGTTTCAAAGCTTAATGGTATCAAAGCAGTTTCACAAATTAAAACGGCGAGTAACTACTAATCTAGTTTCATATTTGTCTCATATTATAATTCAAACACCAACAACTTAATAGCCTATATATATATATATATATATATATATATATATATATATGTTTACTCTTGGGTACATAGAATATTTTATATTCAATGTATTACGGGTGACGAATTTGTCGTGAGATAACACCAGTTCTTTAAAAAAAAAACTTAACGCCTTTATTCAAAATCGTGTTAAATGAAGAAGTGTCCAAAGCAAATATACAGTAAAATGTATGAGTTCAGTAACATACATTAGCACATATTTAAATTTTATATTTGTCCTTAAAAAATTAATGCAATACATATAAAATGTTAATTAGAACTTAAGGCACATAAATTTAAAATTCTAGATATGCCAATAGAGATTTTACTCGATAAATTACATACTCTTAAGCTTAAATTTCAATTAAAAAGTAATAATTTTTTGTAATAGATTATATATATATTTTTTTCTTTTTTCACGCAACAAATATTTTACAAATAATAATACATTGCATTACAAGTCATGATTTGTGAAACTTACATCATATATTATATAATTTGATCGATATACATATACAACGGGCTCCCTTAAAATTTATAGTTGAATATGGTGTGACTAGCGGGACCCACCGCTAACGAATGGCAACGAATCATATCCTTATCCCGCGGATTACACACTATCATCAACTACCTTCTCACCAGAACTAAATTTACCTCGAAACTTACTCCAACTAGAATTATGGCTTTCTCTTCGCCGTTGTTTTCTCCGGTGAACTTCACCTTAAACCCTAATCAACTCCATCATCCTAAATGCACAAAGGTGAGCACCCGCCGGAGCTTCTCCGTCGTCGGCGCCATTCCGCCGCTCTCCACTGCTACCGACATATCGGCGGTCGCAGGTCCGTTGGACGGAACGACTCTCGCCGTACTCGGAGGTAGTTCCGTGGCGGCACTGGCCGCTATTCTCTCTCTCGCCGACCCCGAGCGCCGGCGGCAGCTTCAGGCGGAGGAGGTCGGGGGCGATGATAAGGAGGTGGTGAAGGAGTATTTTAATAACAATGGGTTCCAGAGGTGGAAGAAGATATATGGTGATACGGATGATGTGAATAAAGTGCAGTTGGATATAAGATTGGGACATTCGAAAACTGTTGAGAATGTGATGAAAATGTTGACTGAAGAGGGGTCTCTGCAAGGAGTTACTGTGTGCGACGCTGGTTGTGGTACTGGTTGTTTATCGATTCCGTTAGCTAAAGAAGGGGCTATTGTATCAGCTAGTGATATTTCAGCTTCCATGGTAGCTGAAGCCCAAAAACAGGTGATCTTTGTCGAATATATGTATATATTTTCCAAGCTTACTTGTTAGATAATTGTTGAAGATTCAAAAATTTATGTTTGTGGATGGGTAGATTAACTCATAGTTGATTTATTGTCAGTCCTTCAATACAACATTAATATATTCGGTGTAGTCCCCTAAAGTGGAGTATGGGAGGGACTATGGGGGTAGAATGCAGGTAGACCGATAGGCCCTTGGCTCAAGGAATTATAAGTACTCCAATAACCATAAGAAAATTTCAATATATATTTAAGGGAATGGAAAAAAAAAATCTTGTGGTCTAAAACAAGTAAAACAGAAACTTTGAAATTAAATTGCTTCTAAATATAGAAAGGTGACAATGGGACGGATGAAAAGGAAAGTGTCCTACATAAATTAGGACAGAGAGAGTAGTTTGAGTCAAAGGTCCAGAGAGTTGGATCTGCCTATGCTGTTGCATCACATTTTATGTATTGGTGGAATGAGAAATTTATGCATGCTTCCCTTAGGTTGAACAAACTAAATTACAGTGTGGGAAATGCAATATCTTGGCTCGTACTTTTTCTTTTCACCGGCAGTTTTTGTATTATCTTTTGGAGTATGTCTTAGATTTCAAGACGAACCCTTGATTCATCTTAAAGAAAGCAACTTTTTTTTTTTTGAAGTGTCATTGGTATTAGGATTATGGCTTTTTCAGAGTTGAGAACTGAATAATACTTCTTAATTTTAATGAAGGCGCAAGAGCAGTTGTCCAAGGCTAAGGATGACCAGTCCCCGGCGCCAAAAATGCCAAAATTTGAAGTGAAGGACTTGGAGAGTTTGGATGGGAAGTATGACACTGTGGTATGCTTAGATGTTATGATACATTACCCACAAAGTAAGGCCGATGGTATGATTGCTCATCTTGCGTCATTGGCTGAGAATCGCTTGATCCTGAGCTTTGCCCCAAAGACATTCTATTATGATTTGTTAAAAAGAATTGGAGAGCTGTTCCCTGGACCTTCAAAGGCTACACGAGCATATCTACACGCAGAGGCTGATGTGGAGAGGGCACTGCAAAAAGCTGGGTGGAAGATAAGCAAGAGAGGCTTGATTGCCACACAATTTTACTTTGCAAAGCTTATCGAAGCTGTCCCTGCTTAGGATTGAAAGGCAAGTGAGATCTCATTTGTTTGGCCATGTTTCTTCGCTGCTGGTTAGTTATTAGGAAGTCTTTTGAGTGTTTATTATGAATGAGTTATATCACTTCTCAGTTTCTAACCTGTATAATAGTTCACAGTGTATCTAAATTCTGCTTCTGACTTGGAAAAATTTTGTCGATATTATTAATACATCATGAAATGTAAATTTAATCGTTGTTTGGTTGCTCTGATTCATTTGTTTTCGTCCTTAACTTTTGTGGTTTCCTGCCAGCAGCTCCGCTGCATTTTTTCCTCAAATAACACTTGATTGTTATGAAATCCATTTCTTCATTTTCTTAAAGTCATGAAAACTATAAGATAATAAGATAGTGCTATTGATGGAATGGGTTAAGCATTTGGTATAAAAATTGGAGATAATGTCATATAAATTGGAGTAAACAGAGTAGAATTCACTATCAAGTTTATCCTGTTTAGAGATGAGGTTGAGCCGGTGAGTTCTCTTGTGAAGCTTTTCAAACATAGCCTCTCACCCTATGAAACGGATACTTGTCTGTGAGTTTCTAATGGTCTAATTGAGGACCACTAACCTTTGTTATGGCATATCGTTCATCTTGTTTATTTCTAGCACAAGCTCAACAAAGAATAAAAAGCAAAGAATTACATCAGTTCTCTTGCTAAGTGCTTGCTTTTCATGTCATGATCATCAGTTTTTCAGATAGACTGGTGCGAGTTAAATTCATCACTGAACTGGAACTCAAAGTCGAAAGCAGATGTGAATAAAATCTTACGGCTGTCAAAAAGATTTGAAGATTCAGAACCAAGTACCAGCAACTGACTAGACTTCATAATCACTGTCAAGAGCAATGATAGTTGATAAATAATCAAAACCTACTCCTTACTTAAACAAAAACAAGAATAAATCAAAACCTACTATTAAATGCGCATCATCTTAGAATGTATGTTTATCCATTACATCTTATCAGCCACTCTTGCTACTGCATCAGCTACCTTATTAAGAGCAGCAATCAAGCTATCAGTGTGTTCCTTCTGCTGCTCCCTATCCCGTTGACGATTTTCCATTTGAGCATCAAGTTGTGAATGAAGCATGTTGGTGTTCCGCTCCAGAGTTTTCAGCAGTTTATATCCCAGACTACCATCAATACAACCATCTGGTGATTGTCTTCTTTTCTTCACTCTGTCATGAAACATGGGGCTATTCCAGAAATCTGATCCAGGCTGTTCTCCTTCAGCTGTACCTGAGAATGATACTGAGGAATGTACTTACTTTTTCTTTCTGTACAGTTTAGCACAACATTTACAGAAGATTGTGCTAACATAATGATATAACAACAGGGTAATTGTCATCACAAAGTTGTTTCCAATAATCACTGATAAGTTCTGATGATAAAAAGTTAACCAACTTCTGTGCTGAGGTTTTGGTTGAGAGTAAAGCAAGTTTTGAAAGACGCCTTACCTGATCTAGGCGTTGGAGAGGGAATGGACTTAGCTTTCTTATCTTTGATGATATGATCCTTCAGTGGATTGCTTCCAACTTCCTCCGTGGCTGGAGGCATAACATCATCTTCCATAGTATACTCCCCGGTATGAGAAACATTGTCATTCTCTTCCTCTCCCTCTTCTGCTTCCTCTTCTTCAACTGTTTCTATACCATAGTCAAGTTTCTCATCTGTATTTATGGTTACCAGAGCTAGTTGATATGCTTCTGCTGTGAATTCCTTCCCATCCAAGACATTGTAGACTTCTCTGTCAAAAGAACCTGGTAGCCTTCTCTCTCGCCTGAGATCGTTACTGATAATCCAATAAGATTCACTGGTTCCATTTGTCTGTGTCTCCCATGTTTTAATTTTCTTGAAATCACTGATCATGTTGCTCCAACGTTTTCTGCATTGAACAGGTCCTCTATCTGCTCCATGTTGTCTGCAGTAAGATGAGACCGAGTCCCATTTGGGTTCTGGTTTATCTGATCCAAAAACAGAAGTGGATTTACGCCCCCTGTGAGCTCTTTCCTCTGCAATCTTTTTCCCTTGTATGAGAACAAGAGTCTCTTGCCTGGTCCATCGCGAGTGTCTTGGTGTCTTACTTTTGCCATCTTCAGTCAGTTTCTGCTGTCCATCAGCTAACGTTGCAGTGTTCTCATTCATCTCTGTTGAGCCTAATGCCATTGAGTTTTGCTGCAAAGGTCAATAAGGAAGACAATATAAAGATCTTTGTGGATAGTCCAGTACATTATTGGAGGATATTACTTTTTTTTTTTACCAAGTTGATTGGTGATTGACTTCCAAAGAAAGGCATGTATTCTTTGTTTGGGCATTGCATTTTAAAGGCTTTCTTGTTCAAGCACAAGAGTTTCTAAGAGAAGGTGGGGATACTCCTTAATTTTTCAGATTTTCTTTTAAGTACATTTATACTGTCTAATTCCAAATGTCCAATATTACATTCAAAACCATACAGCTTTGCTTGATTCTCTCATTGAAGATGTTGCCATTTCTGAGAAGGGAGAGTGACCAAATACTGGTGCTCTATTTATTGCCTAATCTTTTAAGGCATCTATTTAAAAGGTGTCTTGACCCTCTACCCTGTAACTGACCAACTGTTGAGGAGTACTGCCACTAAATAGTAACGGAAGTCATTTTCCTTATACTCCCTATTTTTTGTTAAAATATTATCAGTAGCAAATTGGATAGGAAGCACATATGTTTTCCCACATCGGCTATGGCAAAGAGAAACAAAGAGCTGAATGAATATAAAAAGAAAGGAAGGAACAACGTTACACATACTTACCTGGACGGGGTCAATGGGCGATCATGAAGGCCCATGGCCTAGGTTGGTGACCTCCATTGCACTTTGGAGGGGTGCCCACCTAAGGTCGGCCCAAGTGGTCGAGCCTACGTCATAATTTGTGGCAGTGGGGGCCTGCGTTCGCGCGGCCCCTACCCAATTCAGTTTTAAGTTTTGGACTCTCCATTTGGGCCGAGGTCTCGATTCCTTATGGGCTCGTCCAATTTAAGATAACTAGAAGTTTCTACTTAAAATAAATCAATAGTTCCCTATTTGGATAAAAGAAGACTCTGTTTGGCAGTAGTTTACTGTTTTGTTAAAAATAAAAATTTTACTTCTATTTGATTGTATTGAAAAAAATACACCTCAAAATTGACCAATTTGAATTTTTGATAAAAAAATCCTTTATCTCAATTCGATTGACAAAAAAAAGCTTTACTTCAGTTTTTGATTGATCATGAGACTAATTAGAAGGGGTTCAATTTGATTAAAAAAAGGAATTTACTTCAGTTTTGATTGATCAAAAACTGAATAAAATGATTTTTTATTAAATAAGGGAAATCTACTTTAATTTGATTTACCAAACGAAGAATTTTTACCTTCAATCCTGCATTTAGGCAAATAATCATACATAACATAGAAAAATACATCTGAAAAGGATGGACAAACAGAAAAAAAAAAAAAAAATTACTCGTACGAGGATTACCTTTGTGCAAATAAACTAGTCAGCAACAGATTGAACAAAGTGAGGAATGGTGGGTTGAATCGGAGAAGTTGGAATAGAAACAGATCTAAGTGTTTGCCTCATGCGGCGGTGAAAGAAGAGTTCCAATTGGTAGATAAAAATCGCACAACTTAGGACAGTCCTTCAATTCAAAGAAGTAATAGAAAAAAAAATATAGTGATAATCTGATTCTTCATTACCGCAATAAATAAGAGAGAAAACTAAATTTAATTTTCCATTTTAAAAAAAATTCTAGTAAAATAAGAGTGTTATAGTTATTATATTTGGAATGCCTAAATTTATATTACGTGCTAATGACGTGACACGTTTAAAAAAATTGTGTTATCAAGTGTCAAATAACGTGACACTTTAAAAAAGATTGTATTATTACGTTTTAAATGACGTACATTTGAAAAGGATGGACAAATAGAAAAGGAGATATCAATCGCATGAGAATTATCTTTATGCAAAAATAAACTGCAGATGAACAAGTGAAGAATGTTGGGACGACTCAAAAAAGTTGGAATAGAAACAGATCGAAGTTTTTGCCCCACGGGGCAGTGAAAGGAGAGCTCCAATTGGTAAATAAAAACTACACAACTTAGGGCAATCCTTCAATTTAAAGTAGTAGAGGAAAAAAATAAAAATATAGTGGTAATTTGATTCTTCATCACCATAATAAATATAAGAGAAAACTAAATTTGATTCTCCGTTTTAAAAAAAATCTAATAAAATAAGAGTAAGTTATAGTCATTATATTTGGAATGCCTAATTTTATATTATGTGCTAATGACATGACACGTTTTAAAAATTATATTATCAATGTTAAATAACGTGACACTTTAAAAAAGATTGTATCATTACGTGTTAAATGACATGACAAAATAACGTGACACGTTAGAAAAGATTGTATTATTACTTGCTAAATGACGTGACACGTTAAAAATGATTCAACACAATTATACAACATTCAAAATGACATAATACGCCTAGTTAAATCAAATGCTAACAAAAATATATCACATATACATCATAATATATTCCAATCAATAAAAAATTGTTATATCATAATGTTCACTTTTACTTTTTCGATCAAAATGTCTAGGTAGAATTCATTAATATCACTTTTGAATAATAAAATTAAAAGTAAAAAGGACAAATTTAATATATTTATCTATGTTATTTTACTATATTTTAAATAAATACGTTTTGCCCCAATCTAAGCCTTATCTTGGACTAAATAAAGGGGTTTCTGTTGATAAAATAAAGAATCTATACTTCAATTCTTGATTTGACAAGAATCTAAACTTCAATCAAGAATCTTAACTTGATTGACCATGGAACTAATTAAAAGGATTTGATTTTTTATTTTAAAAAATGTATTTTAATTTCGATTTCATCCGACTAATTAAAAAAAAAACTAATTTTTGATCAAAGAAATGTTACTTCAATTCGATTGATTAAAAAAAAAACGTTTCAAATCGATTGATCAATTTGAATTTTTTATCAAAGGAATCTAATCTCAATGTGATTGACTAAAAGAACTTTGTTTTGATTCAATTGACTAAAAGAACTTACTTTAATTCGATGGATAATGAGACTAATTAAAAGGATTCTGATTTGATCAAAAAGGAATTTAATTCAAATTCGATTAATCATGAAACTACTTAAAAAAAAAATTTAATTGACCAAAAAAATCTACTTTGATTTGATTTATCAAAAGAAGTATTCACTTCAATAAGCCATTTAGGCAATGGTCATACATAAAATAAAATTTGCACTTGAAAAGGATGGACAACCAAAACACAGAGATATCAGTCGCACGAAAATTATCTTGTGCAAAAATTATTTTGATATTCAAAAATAGCTCAGCAACAGAGGAACAAGTAGAGTGTTTGCCCTATGTGTTTTGCCCTATGCAGCGATGAAGGGAGAACTCCAATTGGTAGATAAAAACTGCACAACTCAAGTCAATCCTCAATTTAAAGAAGCAACAGAAAAAAGAGTAAATATAGTGATAATCTGATTCTTCACTACCGTAATAAATAAGAGAGAAAAATTTGATTCGTCGTTTTAAAAAAAAATCTAATAAAATAAGAGTAAGCTATGGTGATTATATTTGGAATGCCTAATTTTATATTACGTGCTAATAACGTGACACGTTTTAAAAAATGTATCATCAAGTGTTAAATAACGTGACACTTTGAACGAGATTGTATTATTACGTGTTAAATGACATGATACGTTAAAAAATTGTATTATTAAGTATTAAATAACGTGACGCATTAGAAAAGATTGTATTATTACGTGTTAAATGACATGATACGTTAAAAAAAATTATATTATTAAGTGTTAAATTACGCGACATGTTAGAAGAGATTGTATTATTATGTTTTAACTGATGTGTCATGTTAAAAAAGATTCAACACAATCATACAACGTATCAAAATAACATAACATGTCCAATCAGATCAAACGTTAATGAAAATGTATCACATATACATCATAACATATCCCATAACACATGAAAGATACAAAAATTTTAACCAAAAAACCAGAAGAGCAAATCAAGATTCATATCAACTCTATATATTCAAAGATCAATCTCACAACAAATTTTATCATCTACACTCTTATTTAAATTGCACGTACAATAAATCAATGGCATGAGATGATTTTTAAATTTACTCAAATTGCACTTAATTAATTACTACTAATATATTTTCTTCTTCCTATTTTAGTTGAAAAATTACTTGTTCGAATATCTTTTAATAAATAATTACTGATTTTAGTAATATATTTTTTTTATTTCTTACTATTTATAATAATATATAATAATAATATGATAAGTCTGTACTTGTATTAAAAGTGAATTATGCATACAATTATTTAATAAAATTATTTTTTAATAAATACATAGAATCAAGTAGGAAAACAAGCAAATATATCTCCAATCCATACAAACAATTCTAGAAACAAAAAAGCAAGAACTTTTTAAAAACAAACCTCAAAAAAACAAATTAAATCGTGGGAGAAAAGACGAGAGGGGAAAGAGGAGTTTCACAAGTTGATGCAGAGGAAAATGAGTAATACAAAAATATGAAATGTATTAGAGTAAAGTTTAATAAAAAATAAATGATAAATTAAAATTATTTAAAGTCAAAGAAAGAGCATAATTGTTCGGTATGTTGTTGTTTTTTTTAAAGAAAGAGCATAATTGAAGAAAAAATAAATAAGAGAATCATGAAATAGCACCGTTGATTTTAAAAAAGTGAGGGTTTTTATAATTTTGAACACGAAATCAAATTATATCATATAATTAATAATATATTTAAAATAAACACGATTCTCTCGTGAATCATACCATGCCATGAAAAATCACCATTCGAGATAGATAAGTTAATATATATATATATTTTTCACTATAAGGTATAGTACACTATTATAATTTATAGCCTCTCTACACTTGGCGGGTATCATGGAACTTTGAACTTGGTGAAAAGCGGAAGCAGTACAAACACTGAGAACTGGGAAGAGAGGGGGAAAAAATGTGGGAAGAAGAAGCAGAGTGTATAAGAAGGGACGAAGAAGAAGCGCTGTTGGAGCTCTTTCAGCAACGTTCTAGGAATGTCGAAAAATTTCGGACAGCAATTGCTTATTATGAGGAAAAGGTTCGTCTTCTTTGGGACCCTAACCAAGCTTTTGTTAATGTCTTTTTTTTTTTTTTTTTTCAATTTTAATAAATGGGTGAAAGTTTAAAGCTTTAAAATTTCTTACTTGGTGAGGTAGGGAGAGAGGGGACTGCTTTGTTAAAAAATTTGATTTTGCCTCCTTTTTGTTTCTTGAATGATTAACTTTACTGGTTTGTCTATGAATATATTTAAAGGTAGGTTCTTGAGAACTTGGTGGGGAAGGCTTAGCTTAAATGGAAAGGACCCTCCAAACAGAGGTATAGCAAGGGATTTTAGTTTATGGGTCATTTTGGTTACTGGGTTTTGACATTTTAACAGAATTTATTCAGCACAAATACAGGGGTTTGAGCCTAAGTTACTACCAAACCCTAAGAAGCAAAATCAATGCTTTATTCCACAAGTCCTTAAATTTCTGTTTCTTTGAACTTTTCTAGAACAATGAACTTCAATGTCTGTGTGTTATAGGAGACTTTCAGTTTTGTGTGGAGTGTGGTGTGTACATGCACAAGATTGTACCATTCTCGATAAGCCCGATTAAGGGTGTGCTCGTTACGAAGGGAAAATGTTTTCTTGAAAAATAAGTAGGTTTCTTCCTTATTTTCTTGTGTCCAATATGTAAACAAAACGTGTTGTCCTAAAATAACTTGTATGTAATCTAGAAAAATTTCATGTGAGGTGGGGGTTATGAGTTAGGGGTGGTGGGAATGAGAGCTACGCGGTTGGGGTAAAGATGAGGTGTATTGGCGGGTGGGAAAGACACAATTAATGTGGAATGCCACATGTGGAATTTATTTTCTCCACTTCCTAACCCATTTTTCTTCTTTTTAAGGAACCTATTTTTCTAGAGAAAATATTTTCCAAAAACCAACATAGGAAAAATTGGTAAATTCCTCCATACCAAACACACCCTAAATCTTTGTCTAAACGGAGATAACTCTCCACAGCAAGGCTACAAAAAATGAGAAGAAGCTACTGTTGGCCCCAGGGAGCTTTTGGTTTGCTACCATAAAATCTTGGTAGTCTGCTTTGTGTAATGAATGAGGGTTTGCTTCTAACAGAACTCGAAATGTATGCTTCAATAAGAATGGCACAAGTCACTGTTTAGGAATGCTGTTAAGTGGACTTTCGGAGCTGTGAACTGGATGTGTATGTCCACTGAACTACCTGAACCACTTAGAAATAAGTTCCCTTTCTTTATGTAATTTGACCCACCCTGAGACTCTTATCTTGATAGGCTGCACGATTTTGTTTCTTTGAAGGAGGACAGACTCGTTTTTATACACAATTTAATGTACGAAATTGGATGAAGAACTGCTTCTTTAAAGAGTGAACCAGGTCCAGGATTTGGACTAGTGAGTAGTGATTGTTTTTATCTGATGCAGTTAGCTCTGTTTTCCGAACAGAGGGCTCCAGGGTGGGAACCGTCTTATCTCAGGATATGGGTAGGCAGGTAGAACCACGTAGGAAGGATGATTAGTTCCATTTTGGATAATCAATGAAGGTAGAGTAGGCTTTGTTAGACTTGCAGTAGAAATGCTTTCCAGTTACAAATCAGTCTTGGAGGCTTCTATGAAACAGCCTCTCGACCCCACAAAGGTAGGGGTAAGGTTTGTGTATATCCTAACCTCCCCCCCCCCCCCCCCCCACCCCCCCACCCCCAAGACCCCACTTGTGGAATTGTTGTTGTTGTATTCCTGGAAGCCTCTATGCAACAGTACAGCTATATCTGGATCAACCAAGACCTGATCATGTCTGTCAAGGACCGATATAAATCCAAAAGAGGCTAATTGCTGTGTTTCTTATGTTTAGTTCTTTTTTTCCTTCTTTTCCTTTTTGGGATTTATTTCGCATGTTCGTAGTACATTGTCTCTCTCTGAATAAAAGTGGGTTATTCAAGATAGGCGCGTTGAGAAACCTAAACCCTCTACTATACTTTCTCCTTTCTTCCAGACTAAACATTTTGGGTTCAGTTGAGATCATATTCAGTGGTTGCAAGAGTCTCTGTTGCTGATTCTGTAATGGTCTTCTCAGTATTCAAATAGACGACAAGGAGATATTATCATGTCGCTAATGCAAGTTATATTCAAATTTTGACATTCGGGGGTCTTCAATTAATATGAGCTGTCCATTCAGTTGAGTGGGAAATGTCATGAAGAAATCCACTGAGTAACTAATAATCCTTTTAAACATAAAATGTGACTATTATGCTCTTTTCTGACGAATCATATAGTTTTACAATTTCATCGACTAATAGCAAATGAAATGTAATTACAATTGAAATGATAAAAAATGAAATGTGAGTTAATATATGCTCTAGGTTGTAAATATCATAAAAAATCATAAAAAGTAAGAGTCCCTTAATTACATGAATTTTAAATGGAAATCGGGAATTGAATTCATTATAAGATCTATTTATCCTTTTAGAAGATAGTATGCCGCTACTCGGACTCGAGTCGAGATGCATTAGAACTGCTTCCTAAGAGCAACGTGTCTTCATCATAGCGGCCTTAAATTGCTTCTGCTCCACGAATAGATGACTGTGCTGGTTGTAAGAGATGTGCATCCACCTGTCCAACAGATTTCTTGGGTGTACGAGTTTATGTCTGTATTGCCTGTGCGGAGGTTTTATACATTAATGCCGATTGTATGGCTTGTTCTTTCAATTTCTTGACATTTGCAAGATCTATATGCTGGGCATACTTCATGTGTTTCTGTTGCTTGGCTAAAGGAGGATACTTGAATGTCCAATTGAGTAATAAGCTTCAAATTTTCCTGTGACCACAGATCCACCTATGACTTAACCTTAGTGTAGCAACAACAACAACAACAACAACAACAACAAGATACACAGTGGAATCCCACAAGTGGGGTTCGGGGAGGATAGAATGTACGCAGACTTTACCACTACCTCATAGAAGTAGAGAGGCTGTTTCTTGGGAAGTGTAGTGTAACATAATTCTTTTGTGTTGGAGATTGCATTTCTATTAAATTCCATAGGATGATTGTGTATATAATAAATCTCAATGCATCTCTGGACTGCACTGCGATCATTTTACTCACGAAGGGATATCTGTTGAATCTTTTGCTATTACCTGGCAGGTGATTCATATCTAATTTAATATGTAATTGGGATAGTGTTTGTTTTATCTCTGAGTCTTTCTCTTTCTTTGGGGTCATAACTAATATTTCAGATTCTACAGCTTAAGCAAAAAGAGAAGAAAATAGAGGAGGCACAACAGCAACTTGCTCGCCTCCGGGGCCAGGTCAATGTGGATACATCCACAAGTTATCATGGGAATGACTTGAATCCAGTGAAAGTTAAAAAAAGATCCGTGAGTCCTATTCAGATCAGTGATGATTCTTCTGAAAGCCTTTCTGAGCATAAACCTAAACCCAACAAAGACAACATCGTGCCACTTAAGAAATCTCCAATACTTGATAAAAAATTAGCAAGACCTTTTCAGAAAACCAATGATAATTCTGGAAAGCTGCCCCGAGCAAAACCTCTACTTATCATGCCTGACGTGAAACCAAAGTTTTCTCCGGGTTTGAAGATAGCAGAACTTAGTCCCATCCCATGTTGTTCTGATTCTTGTGCTGGAGGATCGGTTTTTTCTTTTCGTAATACTCGTATTGTAAGGTCAAAAGCAGATAAGATCGTGGAAACCCCTCCTGACATCAGAGCTGCTGACATTGAATCGACAAAACAGAAGTCTGGTAATACTTTATTTGTTACATCTGATCTATCAATACTAGCTTGTGCTAACATGCACTCTGACATAATATGTCAATGCTTTTAAATTGCCATCTGATGAGCTTGTTTTTCATCTTCGCTTTGTGAATATAGAACAAATAGAGCGTAAAGAGCTGATTCCACTGATAGGTAGATCCTCTTCAGCAAGCAAACTACATTGCCAGACATGCAGTGTCATACATAGTCAACACAAGCGAAAGATGAGAACTATTGTCTTGTGCCCTACGAATGATCAACTTTTTGCAAGCAGGTAGATTAGAAGTTTATCCATTCTTTGTAGATGGAAATTGTGATTGTGGATGCATTTCGTTCATTGCTTCTAGATCTTTGATGCATTATGGATGGCCAATCTGAAGATGTTCATACCTGATCAATTAAAATGAGTTCTTAAATTGCTGACTGCAATTGGTCATTTTAGATGATAATAAGCTTAATTTGCCTAGAAGATGATTTGATGGGTTGTTTCCTTCTTTCCTTGATATAATGCTGCAATGTATTCTTACTTTCTCGTGAGTACAGCCTGTTGCTCAGTCTTTCTCATACGATTTTCAACCTTCAGGATCGAATGGAAGCATTCGGTCTTGAATATTCTAATTTGTTTAGAAATGCTTACTCAGAGTTCCTTAAAATGCAGTGCACTGGATGGGGTTGTCAACTTGTGGCAGGTGCAGGACAGGGGGTATGCCGGATTCTTAACATCCAACTAGTAGAGCTGCATCTGTATCTATTTCCCCAACTTAATAAGCAATAGCTTTAAAAATATTAATTCATTTTCCCTCTGCATCACTAAATGCTTCTATTTTGATGCTGTGTCACTTTGGTAATCAGATCAAGTGCCAATCTTCTCAGTAGCACTGACTGCTTTACGCACAAGTGTAGAAGATGGCCAGAAGACATAGCCTGGCATCCAGAAGGCAGCAGTCTTTTTTCTGTGTACAACGCTGATGGTGGGGATTCACAAATTTCAATATTGAATCTTAACAAGGAAAAAAAGGTATTTCTAGGAAATTTGTTGATGAAGTTATATGGCAAATGTCATTTGACTGTAAAATCTGCATGATCGAAGAGCATGTGTGCATGGGCATGAAATATGAAAATCCTGTTTCACTTCTCATCTTAATCTATACGCATAGGGTGGTGAATGGGAATATATTTCCTACTGGTTTAATAGATGAAAGGACAAACAAGACTAATGAAAGGACAAGCAAGACTAAGAACAAAACTTTCGGTGGGCAAGAACTTGTAGGAAAAGGAACTGTAGTAAAAGGAACTCTTCTAATTCCTTTAATTAGGGTGCTTAAGCTGCTTATCAAGCTTTCACTTAGGAAGTAAACTATCTAATGTTGAGGTTTTGGTTGTAGCAACCAGATGCATGGAAAAGGCATCTTTTAATTTGATTATTGGAGAAGGTTTTGTTGGTGTATTTGGTAAGAGTGCCATGTCAAATGTTTCACGATCAATATCTTTCGACTTATAGAGCACCATATATGGTTTGGAAAATTTCATCTCTTCTGTGTGTATATGAGGGGAGGGAGGAGCATTGTTTTGTTGCTTGTCACTTATGATGTTCTGGGTTATGTAATCTGATGCTAATTGGGGCTAGTTTTTTCGCTGATTGATGATTATTCATTCTTCTGCGCATTTATAATGCCAACAACGTAGAATAACTACCTTATCTCCTTCTTATATGTCCAAACCCGTAATTTGATTTTGTTCTCACTACTAACTATAAACTCCTTAGGCTACACCTGTAAACTGCTTTTGTTTCTCTGCTACACTCTATACTATTGAATGCTCAATGAGCGCGTACGCCTCTTAAACATTTTTAGATGCTTTTTAATCGCTCTTTCTGTTTACTTTCTCTCTCTCTTCCTTTCCTGTTTTCCATATCTAGTTTTTTCTGCTTATGGATTTTGTGACGAGGGTCCCCAGGAAACAACCTCTCTACCTCTATGAGGTAGTGGCACGGTCTGCGTACATTCTATCCTCCCCGGACACCACTTGTGAGATTCGCTGGGTATGTTGTTGTTGTTGTATAATGTTTCATGGAATCTCATAAAGCGAAATAAAAGAAATTTGGAAGGAGATAATTGGCTAAGAGTTGGGAGAGTGGTGTCGCTGCAGTAAACAAGTTCTTTTTTCCATGTTCACTGACCAGTTATGCCTTATGGTTGAGGTTTACTGTAGTAGGAACAAGGGTATATCATAATTTAAAATATTAGGGAAGACTGGAGATGACTCTAAGGGTCAGGGATTTCTGTCTTTCTCTCTTGCATGATTTTGCTTGAAAAAGGAAACAAATGTTTAAAAATACAGAGGCTGCAGCATATTTGATTTTTAGACTAAAGTTAAAAAGTAAACATCCAAGAGGGATGTTATATGTCCTCTATCTACATAGAAGAACACTGAGATCTCTTTCCTCTACTGAAGATAGAAAACCATGGAAACCCATCAGGTAAGCCTGATATTTGTATGCTGCTCTTCCAGCCTAAACTCTATGAACTATAGGTGCATTACATTTCTTGTCTTCGTCATTTTCACAATTAACATACTTTTGAGCTTTATGCTTGGTTATGTCACTGTTGATTGTATCTCTTGCATCCTCTATTGTGTCAAAGGACTCTTGGATTTTCTCTCTCCTCTGTTCTCATATCCTAGTGAATTAACAGAATATGCAAGTGGATTTCTTGGAGGAGAAGCCCCATGTCAAAGGGATCATTAACAACATTGTGTTCATGCCATGGGAGGAGGGCTGTTTTGTTACTGGTGGAAGTGATCATGCAGTTATTTTGTGGACCAATAAAGATGGAGGACATTCATGGAAGCCTAAAGAATTGCATAGCCGGCATTCTTCTGCTGTAATGGGAGTTGCCGGTTTGCAGCATAAGAAAGTTGTGATGTCTGCTGGTGCCGATAAGCGTCTGTTTGGATTTGATTTACCAGCTCAGAGGATAGGTTACGAGCATCAACTAGAAAGTAAATGCATGAGTGTTCTGCCTAATCCACGTGACTTGAATCTATTTATGATTCAGACAGGGTAAGTTACCATTATGGTCATTCTATGTTCATTATGTGCATGTTTCTTTATTTCCATTATGTGCATATTTCATTATATAGATATTTCTTTTACATAGTAAAGGTTTTTCTTGTTATTTCCCATTCCCTTGCCCTCCAAAGCACCCAATGTGTTGTATTTTGCAGTCATCTATTGTTCCTTTACTTTTTTTTTCTTCAAAATGTGATATGTGCAATATGAGATATGATAGGGAAATTGCACAGCTTGTAATTTCATTCTATAGCATTGGCTCAGTGCAAGGTTACCATATACATTTTTGGTGTGTGACCGATTTATAAAAAAGACGAATGACCTAGGCCTAAAATCACATGGGAGAATGTTGTCAGAAAAGAGCTACAATCTTCCTAGACTCCACGTAAATTTACCAAGGATATAAAAGATAGAAGTGAAAGATCCTTATCAGTGATACCAACTAGTTCGGATTAATGTTTAGATCTGTTGGTACACTTCCGCTTGATCTGGTGTTTGGTAAGAATGTTTAGTTAGTTCAAATATTATTTGCTAGTAAAAAATGTAAAGAACCTCTTATATTGAAAATGTAGAAAGTCCTAATTTTTCTTTAAAAGTTATGCCCTAAATGGAACGGATACAAACTGAGTGAAATGGATTTTGAGGATTCGCATAGAAAACCTCAAATAGTTTGGGAATGAGGCTTAGTTGTCATAGAGTAAAGCCTGTTCTATTTTTGAACAATTTTTTCGTTGTGTCATACAGTCTGAGTTGAATTATTATCTTAAAAGCATATATGATATAATTGGGAAAATGTTATCCTTCCCAGACCCCACTTGTGGGATTTCACTGGGTATATTGTTGTTGGCTGATTTATTTTGATTTTGCTTTCTCTAATCAACTGCAGGACCTTAGCAAAGCAGCTTCGCTTGTTTGACTTTAGGTCTAGGGAAGCAGAGATTCATTCCTTTGGGTGGAAACAAGAAAGCAGTGACTCACACTCGGCCCTTATAAATCAGGCTTGGTCACCTGATGGTTGGTACATTACATCTGGCTCAGTTGATCCTGTCATTCACATATTTGATATACGGTACAATTCTCACGAACCTTGCCTGTCCATTAGAGCTCATAATAGGCGAGTCTTCAAAGCTGTTTGGCACCATGCTCTCCCAGTCCTCATTTCTATATCATCTGACTTGAACATTGGATTTCATAAAATTGTTTGAGGTGCTTAAAGAGGTGTTTTCCCTTTCCTTTTCAGCTCTCAGTGTTGGCATTGGATTTCATTAAATTGTTAAATATGCTGTGTTTGAGTGAATGCAGAAGCTGTTGAAAAAGGGAAACCTTTTGCCTCTTTTTAGTTCATAGGTATGTCAGTTAATTGACTGCTGAAGGCACCACCAAGGGAAACTAGTCATTAGTAGAGTTATTATTGCCGTCTAGTCTTCATGGACTGAGTTACCTAATATCTGTGGTCGGATGTAAAAAATACTTGGTGAACTAATCGAGAGGAGTGCATGTTGTCCAGGACACATCCTTACATCCAAAAGTGTCAATTCTTCCAGAGAAAATTAGGATGCCATTTGTCTTATTAGGTCAGATTCACACCATATTTAACTGTATCTGCTCCACTACATGACTAGTAACGCCCATCTCTAGTGGTTTACCTGTTGGCCTTCTTGATGGTTGACCAGAAACTCAACCTTCTTTTAAAAAAAAATTAAAAAATCTGGGTAGGGCTAATTTGTCAAGGTGGGGCGAGGGTGATTACAATCGAACCATTACCAACAAGATAGTGGATCCAATTCGAAGAAAAAGAAGAATGAATTTCCATGAATGGGCTAGGTCTACACACCAATCATGGTCTAAAAAGTAAAAAGCTTTGCCAGACGTATAGATCACTTCATTAATTGGAGGCGTTGCCTTTTTGGTTGCTTTGTTTTAAAGAAAGACTAATTTGATGGAGGATGATTGTGTTTTTTTTATTTTTTATAATTTAATTGAATGACCTATGCATGTAAATTTGGTAGTAATTTTAGGCGTGGGGTACATGGCCAACAATTCAATTTGTCTGGTAAACTAGTGCTTTCCATGATTTAGTAAAAAGGAAGAGATAT
Source organism: Solanum rostratum (assembly GCA_029948455.1). NCBI lineage: Eukaryota > Viridiplantae > Streptophyta > Magnoliopsida > Solanales > Solanaceae > Solanum > Solanum rostratum. Next base: position 63,165,072 of record CM057054.1, on the reverse strand, counting down.
CTTTCAACATCGAAAATGACCTTTTTCTTATTAAGAGACCAATGGAATTTTCCATAGACATTCACGAGATTTGTTTATTTATAAATATTGAAGTCAAGTTGAAAGGTTAATAACGTGCACGAATCAACTCAAAAAAAGGATTGCCTCATTTTCTATTTTATAATAAGGGACAATTACAGTGAATGACTGTTCGGCCAAATATTTATCAAAAAAGAAAAAAGGTTATTTGTTATATAGACATGTATAGTCGGTGGTAACTCATGTATAGTCAAGCTATGTTAAGTGTTCGAGTATATCGTAATGGATATTCAGTTTACAATGCATGTTTAAATAATCTATATTGTATAGTCAATGCATACTTTCTACGACTTTTGACAAGTATTATTGTGTAGTCATGTATATTTTCTACGATTTTGGGATATTTTTGTATAAATAAAAGAGGACTATGTTTGTTATAAATTGATTAGTTTATTGTATGTATTTGAAATTGTCCTGGTAATAATTTAATGATTAGTAATAGGGAGCCTTAAGAAATTGTTTTTTTAAGCACCCGCCGTCTTCATCTTAAGTAATGTTTAGTTTACTTTTAAAATTCAAAAATTTTAATCGAGACTTCCTATTTTAGTGTACTGTTCTGATAAGGTTTCGTACAATCCTTAAGAAGAAATTTATTAAAAATATTATTTGACTAATATATTTTTTATAAATAATTAAACTTCTATTTATATATGTGCTTCTTAATTCTAGAATAATTAATGCTAAGAGCAAAGTTGAAAGAAGATAATTAATTTTCTCTTGATTATCTAAATTGACAACTATTTTGGAAGAATTATTTTTCATATAATTAAATAACGAGTGAAATCGTACAAGTGAGGTTTAGGTAAATGTAAGTAAAATTTTATCACTATTTCATAGAGATAGAATTATTTTTGACTATTTTTGGAAGACGCTCAATTCAAATATACCAGCTCAAAAGCAGAAAATATTAGATATTAAATATTTTGTTAGAAATTCAAGAGGAAAGAGAGAAATCTCGGAAAAAATGGTTTTACTAAAGTATATTCGCAAATTATTAAAGTTTCGTGGATTCTTCCATTTAGACTTGGTTATTAAACATCATTGACACAAATTAATTAATTAAATTATAGAGAAGTCTTGTAATTCCTATAATTAGATGCAACAAAGTGGAGCAGATTAAAAAGTGATGCTTCCCAAAAGCTCTGCAATGCTTACATGTCAATCCACATGCTCTTTAATTCCTAACTAATACAATAATTAATCAGCATGTGGGGTCAATTACTCGACATCTTTCATTTCTGCCCATATAAATATAATAGTAATCATTCTTTTAGATAAAGAAAAGGTTTAATATATGATCTCATCAATGGCAGAGTCAGGATTTTAATTAAGGAAATTCCAAATTTGAAAAAGCAAGCACACAAACTAATCGAAGGAGTTTCGACATTTACTATATATAAATAAAAAATAATTTTAACTATGTATAAATAGTATAATTTTCTGACAAAGGAGATTCGAATGAACCCTTAGCTAAAGGGTGGCTCTACCATTGAATCTCATTCCGTAAATTTTTATTAAAATATTTTGTTTACGATTCAGCTATAATTGGACATTTTAACTTCTAATAATGCTTCATTAGACACCTTGATTGAGATTTTGAAAGGACATGGTATCATTCATTTATTATGTAGTTAAATTAATAATATAAAATATAGTATTTTCTTTAATTATACATATTCACTTTAATAGTCGTATGCCCTAAACATATTTACTTGATATTGATGCGCATAAATTTAAAAAGATAACATATTTTATGTACTAAACCTATGCAAATTGATATAAATAAAGAAAGACATGGCATGTGAGTAAAATTTCATCTAATTTTATATAGCCAACAGGATACCTAACCCATAAACTACGTTTATCTTTCCAAATAGAAACTTCTATTTTCCTTTAAAGTAGATATAAACTTTATAATAATATTTGAAAAATTAAAAGGAAGAAAATTAGTATTAAAATGATGAAGCATCATGTTTGCATATATTCTATCCTCTTCAAACCTCACTTGTGAGATTTCACTGGATATATTATTATTGTTGTTGAAGACTTATCCATGAAAGATAAAATAGATAAATTTAAAGGGTCATTGTTATTTGTTTTGATAGGTAGAGAGAAGAGAATCAAAAAATTTTGGATAGATAAATTTAAATTCAATATATTGTTAGCTCTTTAATACAAAAAATATTGTGCAGTAAATGATGCTATTTTTCTCTTAGTTTCGAGCTTTGCATACGAAAAAAATTCTTTGTAGAGAACGCTTTCTTTAAATAGACCCTACACGATATAAATCTAGATTAATTGAACTTCAATAATTGAATAAGATATTAAAAATAAATTATTGGCCATCTTAGTTTCTTTTTTAAACTTCTAAAGATGTAAACATAAAAAGAACTTTATTTCTTTTAATTATTGATTATCAAAAAGTAGATGAAGAGGAAAACAAGCATTCTCCGAGTGTAAGAAAGACTTATTCGAAATGTATGCTTAGTTATTGACCAAGAAAAAATAAAATATAAGTCATTGAACATTATATTCTAGCAGATATCACTTAATTATCATATTCTAAATTGACGATATTTATTTTATCTCTAAAGTAAATTAAAATACTTTGAAAAAAATCAATTTCCCAAGTTAAATTACATTTGAACAAATTATAGAAACTCTGAATTTCTTTATGCTAAGTATTAGGCAAGACATCTTTAATATAGATAATAATAGGAAATTGTTATATATGTTGAAAATCGAGATGAGCAAATTAAACAAAATAAAAATAGAGTCTTCACTCACATCAAACTTCTCTTTAAACATAAAATAAATGAAAAACAATTCATTTCGACTTTATTACAAAAATAAAAAATTCTACTCAAATAATTTATATTGGCAATAATTTAAAAATCAATTATATTAATAATACACACCTTAATATATAATACACGAAATTAGGGGTGGGTCCGTAAAACCAAAAATCAAAAACCGATCGAAAAATACCAAAAAAAAAATCGCACCGTAAAAAACCGAAACCGAAGACAAAAAACGAACCGAACCAATTTTGTGCGATTTCGATTTCGATTTTGGTCTTCTAAAATCGAACCGAACCATCAAAAACCGATTTTGCTATACTACGTTGTTTATACTTTATAGGCTACATGGCTAAGAAGGAAAGTCTTTCTTGTTGCACGAAAGAGACATAGATTTGAAGCTTCCAAGGAGAAGTCTTTTGGCTACTGTCACTTGCAACTAATTGATACTTCAAGGAGTATTTGATAATCGTTTGATAATTTCTTTTGGCTACACACAATTGACTTGAACCTTCCAAGGAGTATTTGATATTTGTTTTTCTAAAACATATGTTTGCAATTTTCTTGGTGATAATTGTAGTTCTTATATTGTGATAATTATACTAATCCAAACTTTACTCTTTACCAATTGTTTAACGTATCTATACAATGATATGTCTTTACCCAACATATTATTTTACTTAAAAAAATTATTTTTAAAAATCAAAAAACCGAAAAAAATCGAAGATTGAACCGAAAAAACTAAACCGAAAAATCAATGATTTACTCTTTTTTTTTGCAAAACCAAACTGAATTATCAAATTACCTTCCGTTCTGTTTTTAATTTTAGGCAAAAACCGAACCCTGCACGAAATGACTCGCAAGTAGTTAATCTTTATCTTTGACTGAAACACCTAAAATCGTCATACTTTAATTTGGAAAAAAGAAAAAAACGCGCTTTTGGTTAAACGGAAAAACCGAGGCAGTAGGGTTGGCCCACAAAATTGTCTCACTTCTGCTAAAATCCATTGTTTGAACAGCCGTTACAACTTTACAATATATATATACACGCACAAACACACAGCTAAGGAGAGAGAAATTGAATTCTGGAAGCGGCGGCGATGGGAAATTGCTGCTCTGATGTTGCCGGTGGACAGACGGCTGTTGGCGGTACCGGAATTAACCAAGGAAATCCAGCTAACGCTCCTAACGAAGCCGTCGATGCTTTCCTTAAGTCTCGCGGTTACCAAGGCCTCTACTCTCAGATCGAGGCACTTGGCTTTCTCTTTCTCTCTGTTAACTTTGATTTTCATTCAATTTTGCGTACTTGATTGCCCGCACATCTCATTTTCTGTATGTTTTGTTAACCAGTGTAATTCATTTTGATTACCGCTTTGTGGTTGAATTTTGATATACTTTAGTGAGGAAATTCATTTGAGCAGAGTGGACTACAAGTTTAATAGGCATTGACTGTTGATTGACTTACTCCGTGATCACTGAATCGCTGGCTTGATTAGATATCCCTCTATAGATTTTAATTGGTCATTGAAATAGGCAGGGACTCCTTTATATAGAATTTGTCCTATAGCTAGGTAATTGTTGTGAGTGGTTGAATTTCTGCTAAAATTATAACTGGAGGAGTTTTGATGCCAGTATATGTGGGAAAATACAAATACAATTGAAAAGATGAAGAAAAGAACAAATTCGTTAGAGCAAGAACAAATGCATTTTGAGTGAGATGCATATATCTTGCTCTCTTTAGGAGATTCATATCTATTGCATTATATTTTTTATTGTATTACCAGTTTGTTGTTGAATTAAGATAATCTGTCAATTTGATAAGAAGAGTTGAGTAGATTGGACTCCAAGTTGAATTAGCATTTGACTGTTTGAGAAACTGACTTACACCGTGATTACTGAGTCACTAGCTCAATTAGGTGGCCCTCGCTAAATTTAATTGGTGATCGAAGTAGAAATGGACTCCTTACATCCGGACTCATACCATAACTAGGTACTCATTGTCAGTGATTAACATTCTTTTAGATTGTTTCTGAAGGAATTTGAATGCCTGTCCATGTTGGTGAAATACAAAGAACAATTGGAAAAATGAAGAAAAATAACAAATTTTGTAGGTTGAAACACGGATATCGTGCGCTATTTTAAGAAGATCCACGCTTACTGCACTATAGTTTCACTGGTATTGCATTAATACTTCCAATTTGTCCCTTTCCGGGATACAAGAACTAGTCTGGCGATGTCGTATGACTCAATAAACTCTGGATTAGTTGAGTCCAAAGCTCTTGTACATAGAACGCTTTCCCCCTTTAGTAATACCTTCTCTTTTATTGGAAATATGTTGGAGGCTTAGGCTTTTTCTTTCTCACAGCTTTTTTGTGTGGTCATTTCACTTTTTATGCACACTAGCATATTTTAATATCAGTACAGGGAAGAAAGACTCTTGTTTATAAGCATAGTAATTCGAATAAATAAGAATTTAGTGGGGCAATGAAATTGTAAGAACATGAGATCATCCGTTAGTGGTTAATAACTTGATCTATTATTGGGTTAATCAGCGGGTAGATTATAAGATAGTTGATTGAAGATATATGCCCGAAATTATGGCCACCTTTACCATTGTAGCCATTAAAAGGGTAGCCCGGCACTATAGCTCCCGCTATGCGTATGGTCCGGGTTAGGGGCCCGACCACAATGGCCTATTGTACTCAGCCTTATCTTGCATTTTTGCTAGAGGCTTGAGCCCGCGACCTCTGGTCACATGGCAGTAGCTTTACCAGCTACTTTGAGGCTCCCTTTTGACCAGTGTAGCCACTAAAAATGAAAATTCATGCAATTTAATAGTATTATTTGTAAGTAGTAACATAAAAAAATCTCCAACATCCTTCCACACATTTAACGTAAAAAAATAGAAGAAATGCTTAAAAAGTAAGTACATTATAAGCAGATTTAATGGCTATGGTTGAACAATAGTCAATTCCAAGATAGGAGATCTCAACAAGTTATTTCATTTCTATGACAACACTTTATGAGATAAAAATGCAAATTACTTTTGTACTTATTCAACTCAAGTGATAGAAAGGCAATATATTCTTTTACCTAATACTTTCATGAAAGATAAATATCGCGGTGTGGTTATTTGTGAAGCGAGCTACCTCTTCTAGTCCATATGTACACTGATAATGTAGCTTTCATTTGCGGTTTTGTTATGCGTCATCATATTGCAATTCTATCACTATGTGCAAACTACTTACCGTTATAGTGCTTTGGTCATTATCTCTAATTAATATGTGCTCTTCATTTTTCAATATTGATTTTTTAAAATTTTATAATTTTTTATTTGTACACTTGCAGTTGTCTCTGTCTGCTACCAGCTTACGTGATCGTGATGTTCTTTCCAAGGTTTGTTGCTTATTTGACTTGTCTTAGATAATGTAAATGATAATGCTGGCTTTTATGTGTTGTGATATTGTAGAACAAGAGTATTGTATGAAGCGTCATCTTTGTTAGTGTTGAGTATGGTTGTTGATTCTTGTTTATTTATTCTGATAAAATAATGTAACTGAACAGGAATTGCTTCATTTCCCCAATATGAAAACAACATACCTAGTGAAATGTCACAAAGTGGGGAATTTCCCAATATGAGCATACATTAAATGCTTGCTTTGGAGTTTGTTTTATTTTTTCTCAGCATCTATTGTAGAACAAGAGTATTGTATGAAGTGTCATCTTTGTTAGTGTTGAGTATGGTTGTTGATTCTTGTTTATTTGTTCTGATAAAATATGTAACTGAACAGGAATTGCTTCATTTCCCCGATATGACAAACAACATACCTAGTGAAATGCCACAAAGTGGGAAATTTCCCGATATGAGCATACATGAATTGCTTGCTTTGGAGTTTGTTTTATTTTTTCTCAGCAGATGCTGTCAGTATTAATACATACATGAATGCTCCTAGAATATCATGTCCGATCTTGTGTTCTTCACTCTCCAAATCTAGCTTGTAATGACAACCTGCAAACCATAAAGTTCAAGTGGAACTATACTCAAGAAACTGGTACCTGCAAACCATAAAGTTTAATGGTGAAACTATACTCGAGAAACTGGTACCGAGCATAAAGGTCATTTTTCATGTAATGTGAGTATTGTCTGCTAGGTTGTTATCATTTTTGTCTTAAATTTGTTTTGCACAGGTAGCTTCCAAAACATTGCTTGCTGGACAAGCCCATAATGAGTACACTGGATTTTGGGTTTGCCGTCCTAGACTCTAAGTTGCACAGACTCTTCACTGTTTGTGCTGCACACCCGTGTTGACATAATATGGGTGTGAGTGTGGGATCTGTACTAGATATATAATCGATTTTAGGTACTTCGACCAAAATTGATAGAGCTATTCAACACTCAGTACTATGATTGCTGAAATCAAAACAAAAGCTAGGATGAAATTATAATTTAGGCATATGTTTCTTTATCATTAAAGGATATTTATATTAAAAAGTCTGCAACCAGAAGGTGCTTTAAAGATTTAACATCTCTACGAAAACTGCAATAAACTCAAGAACTTTATCCTGGCCTCTATATCATTTGCAACAGCCACGTTACACCAAAAAACATGGAAATACATTTATGCATTAATGATAATTACAATTTTGAACTTGCTACTAAAGATTTGTGCATTCCTTTCCTTCCAAATAGTCCACCACAATTTAGGCATGTTCTATAACACTATTTTAAGATATATGAGTTATTTTTAGCTGAATTCTGACACCCGTATCCATACCTGTATCGGTACTGTCGAAACCTAAACTTTAAAAAAGGATGGATCCAACCTCTATATCTGCATCATATGAGACACCCGCGCCTGTGTCCGAGTAACTTAGGTCTTGGAATAACTTCTTGATTAATGTGTGGTGTATGCTCTGAGCTCATCTTTAATGTTTGACTGGCTAAGTTATATTTGAATATTGTGTTTAATACTTATATAATATTTAAATGAATTAATGTCCACCTATCTAAGAAGTATAGTTTATTTTCATGTTATGTAAATCAGCTAAGTATCACTCACAGTTCTCTGGAGACCGTTTGTTTGGGCTTTGGAAATCTTTAAGTTTTATAAACTACGTTGTTCTCTTTTATCTTTTCGTTTTTGATAAATGGTGCTTGTAAGATGTATGAATTATAGTATGGGATGCCTTACATCTTTAAGCATCAGTCGATCTTTAAATATAGACATGTTACTAGTTTTGGACGTTACAGACTCTAGGGGTTAAGTCACAAATATTGTGCAATTTCATTGCTTTCTTGGTGCTGCATTTTTGAACAAAATGTCATGTTTTCTTAAAAATATAAACATGGTACTAACTTAACTGAGTATTTGTTTGTTACAGAGTGACCCTATGGTAGTTCTTTATTCAAAAGAAAAAGATGGTTCATTGAAAGAGCTTAGCCGTAGTGAAGTAGTCCTGAACTCATTGAACCCAAAGTGGATTACAAAACATACTATGGCTTATTATTTTGAGACGGTGCAGAATTTGGTGTGAGTCTTGATACTCCATTCCTGGTTTCTGTCAAGCAAATACATTTATATGACAAGCTTCCTTTATTTCAGGTTCCGTGTTTATGATATTGACACTCAATTTCATAATCAAGATGTCAAGGTATTTATGTTGCTCCTCCAAAATTTTTGTTGATGATAATTAGAGATTTGCCTGTCTCGACATTAATTGACTGGTAGTCATCATATCAGGTGAACCTGCAATTTTGAATCAATTAATCGTCCCTCAATTTATAAGAAACAATATCCCCCTCTCCCACCAAAAAAAAGTTGAAGAGAAGTCTAGTCTTTGACCTTGACCCTAGAACACCGCTCCAACTTGAGGGTTATACTAAACCATAAACAGAAGTTTTTGCCTCTGTGGTAAAACAGCTGCATATATAATTTGTGTGCATGTGTTGATTCCAAAAAAAATGTCTACATGCACCTTCAATAACTTACACGAATGATGCATAAAACAGCAGTTCGTATTTGCAGCATGCTAAAAAATAATATTGGGTGTAATTACTACAGATGATGCAAGGTATAAAATAATTTGCTTTTTATGCTCATTCAAGTGCTTTCACTGTAAAGATCCTACAAATCATGGAAGATTATATAATTAATGCAGATGCTTAGACTGGAGGATCAGGACTTTCTTGGTGAGGCCAGTTGCACATTGGCTCAGGTGTGGAACCTTTTTAAATCACAAATTCTGTTACTGAAATTGTATTATTGCCATAGTTTTCTGCTTGAAGTATAAACAATAAGCATAGGCTGTTATTGATTTGCTGACTGAACAGTTAAGAGAAGACACATTTCACCTTTAGGCTTTCTACTAATTACATTGTGTAGTACTTGGTTATGGATATGCACTCAACTTTTAGTTGAGATCTGGAATAGATTGTTCATAGTCCAAATGCCAATGCCTACTCGGGTGCAATAGCATTTTTGCCACTATTCAAAATGGATTTCCTGGTGGTAGGTAGCTACACCATTGTGTATCTGCTTTTCCATGTGTACCATTTGCTATATCTTTCTGGAGGTTATGAATTTTTACTGTCGGATAAAGTTACAAGCCCTGACGCTATTTATATTTCATCTCTGTGTAACTTGCTTAAAACTATTTTTTCCAACTCTCTTATGATTCATGTAAGTTTTGTTGTTGACTATTTTAGCAATGTCATTGTAATGTGAGGTTATTTTTTCTAATAATCAAATTAATGTTAAACATTTCCTTGTAGATTGTTGCAAAGTCTGACAGATCCCTGACGATGGACCTTGTATGTGGCGAGCAATCTTCTGGTCAAGCACATGCTAGGAAATTTGGCAAGCTTACTGTTTTTGCCGAAGAAAGTATTAGCTCAAAGACTACTGTAGAGTTGAAATTAAGATGTTCAGAATTGGAATCAAAGGATTTGTTCTCGAAAAGTGTACAGACTCATCAGAGTAGTATTATCTTTTAACTATTTTGAATCATTTGACGCTGATATACATAGTTCTTCTGTGTTTGCCAGGATCCCTTTCTGGTGGTATCCAAAACTACTGAAAGTGGAATTGTCGTTCCAATTTGCAAAACAGAAGTGATCCAAAATGATCATTCACCCAACTGGAAACCGGTGATCTTGAATATTCAACAAATTGGAAGTAAGGTACAATACGATGCTCTTTTGAGTGATCAATTTTGTGTTTTCTTAAGATTGTTTTATGTTTCCTGGGATGATCCCCTCCAAATAGAACCCTGAAAAAGAGGGTAAGAAATCATTTAAAGAATTTCTTTTCTTGGTCAGGAATTAAATGTTATTCCAAGCAAACAAGGTATTGTTATGTGCTGTCGGTGCAATATGCTGACCTAAGCCTTTCGGCAAGTTCAGAAAATATTGCTAGTGTTTTTCCATATGAGTTCTGTGCAGAAGAAATAAATTTATACTTTAAATGATGAAACTTTTGAACTCACTTTTGGCAGATCTTTTGCTCACTTATTGAGAATATTTCACCTATCTATTCTCTAAAACTTGAAATCAGCTGCTTTTTTGACTTTATGATTGCATTACCAATAGCTATATCTTGTGTTGATGCGATTCTGCAGATGTCTATAGGATCTTACACTCTTGTGCAATACAGATGAACTTAATTCATCAAAATATCTGATGTTTTTGATTTTGAGGGCCTGTACTTTAAGAATTTACTTGTTTTAAAGGATGTGATTGCTAATATATTTTCCCTGCGGAATTCATCAGATACTCTAGATGGATGGTATGTAGCATTGCACGATGTTTATTCTTTGATTTTCAATTTAGAAACATTTGAACTGATGCAGGAGAACCCATTAATAATCGAGTGTTATGACTTCAATAGCAATGGCAAGCATAATTTAATTGGGTAAGCCTTTTCCTTTCTTCTTCATTTCTGACCTCTACAGACTGGAAGCTGACAGTATTTCTACTGATTGTCAGAAAGATTCAGAAGTCACTATTAGATTTAGAAAAGTTGCATTCTGCTGGTACTGGTGCAAATCTTTTTATACCAACTGCTACGGGGCCAAAACAAGAAAACAAGGTAAAGAACTCGTTAATCAGATAGCACAACTGCTAGCTAAGCTTATTTAATTATGACAATTGCTGGATTTCCATCCAGGTTCTAAAGAGTCAACTTTTCGTGGAAAGCTATTCCGAGAAAATACAGTATACCTTCCTTGATTACCTGGCATCTGGCTATGAACTCAACTTCATGGTGGCCATTGACTTTACTGGTATGTGGTTGTGCATTGATTTGTGCCTATATTTATATAAAAACCAGATGCTTGCTGGTCTTTGTTTGTTCCCATAGCTAAGCATGGAATTCATCTTTGTCGTCTTCATCAGTTTTACAATTTATTTAGACAAATTCCAACCTCTTCTTTATTAGGATGCACAGGGGGCTGAATTGAGACACCAAAGGGTTGATGCCTCCCCCATGCAAAAGACACTGGAAAAGTTGTTACATTTTCTCAATAATTTTCTGTATCGTGTGTATGCATAAAAGATTATTATTCAGAAATAACTAAATGCACCCAACAACTCAAACTGGGTAGAGGGGTGGGCTCCTACTTCTGCGAGTTTCAGATCTGTGGGTCAATGGAGGGTAGGGCCACCTAACTCAATGAATTTCTTGGTATCACAATAATAACTGAATATCAGTCCCAAGAAAGTTGGAATCGGTTATATGAACCCTCACTAACTATGTTTCCTTATTTAAAAATATTCTTTGGTTATCAAAAAAAAAGGTCTGTATGTTAATGCTTGCGCTCTTGCTTAACTTGCATCTGAGCCTGTATTCTTTTTTGCTTGAATTATTGTTTTGTCAGCTTCCAATGGAAATCCACGGCTCCCTGATTCATTGCATTATATTGACCCTTCAGGACGACCAAATGCTTATCAGAGAGTAAGCAAATATTCCCAGTTAAAATGATATTTCCCTTCAACCCTTCATGGTGGCCCAGTGATTAGCGATTGGGACTTCCATGTTGGAGGTCTCAAGTTCGAAACCCCTTGCCAGTGAAAGCAAGGGGTTTGCCTTTTGGGTCGAGCTCGTCGCATCGGGCTTGCCTAGTGGGGGTTACCTCTCCTGTGTGGTTTGTGAGCTATTGCATAGGAGCGGGGGTTTACCCTGTGCGCACCCAAAGGGTAGCGGCTGCGGCTTTCTCATGTCATGAAAAAAGAAGATATTTCCCTTCATATGCAGTAAGATACATGACTAGAATCCCTATTTCAGGCAATCCTGGATGTTGGAGAGGTATTGCAGTTTTATGATACCGACAAACGTTTTCCTGCTTGGGGGTTTGGAGCACGGCCAATTGATGGCCCAGTTTCTCATTGCTTCAACTTAAACGGTAGCAGTACTTACTGTGAGGTACTTAGACAGCATTGTGTACTACCACATTTATGGACTTGCTTTAGCTTTCTGTATCTTATTTCTTTTATAAATTTCAGCCCTTTTTTTTAACTCTAGGTGGTAGGAATCCAGGGTATCATGACGGCATACATTAGTGCCCTTCATAATGTTTCACTTGCAGGTCCAACTTTATTTGGACCAGTGATTACTTCTGCTGCACATATAGCAAGTCAGTCATTGACGAACAATGAGCGGAAGTATTTTGTTTTGTTAATAATCACGGTATGTTTCATTTTCTATGCTTTATATCTTCCTCTGCTTTCCTGATGAGTCTATCTCTCTCTCTCTCTCTTTTAACCTTTCAAATGAAATGCTAACCATCATCTGTTCTCATCTTTTTTTGAGAAAGGTAACATCATCATCTGTTATCATCTGGAGTTATAACAGTCAGTTATTGTTAACAGATCCCCTCATGATCATATATGTATATATCTCTATGCATGTACATTTTTAAATTTCACTGGAGTGCATTAAAATGTAGAGAAAGTTGAAACTTTTAACTTTTGTTGGAAATTGAACTTTGTCTATCTAATTTGAGTTGGGTTAATTCATTGAGGACGTTTCTTGTTATAACTGAATGTACTAGGTTTTCCTATTCTGAATATATTATCGAAAAATTCCAGGATGGAGTGATAACAGATCTCCAAGAAACAAAGGACGCTCTTGTTCAAGCAGCAGATTTGCCATTGTCAATTATGATTGTTGGGGTTGGAGGAGCAGACTTTGCAGAAATGGAGGTATGCAAGTGCAACAACTTGTTTCCTCAGCAAGCAGTGCTTTTTATGTCATCCATTTCCATGAACTGTGTTGATCATTTCCGGTGTGGATTCCTTTTCACAGATATTGGATGCTGACAAAGGGGAGAGGCTAGAATCTACAACTGGACGTGTTGCTGTTCGTGACATAGTACAATTTGTTCCCCTCCGGGATGTACAAAGTAGGTCACGCATTATAAATTTCTCAATGAATAAGCTTCCTAATCAAGCATCCTTAAGAGCTTTCGGAAAATTATGCCAAGTAGGTTTCTATTTGATCTGACGCCCTTGCTTTGATTTGCAGATGGAGATGTCTCAGTCGTCCAATCGCTTTTAGCAGAATTACCTTCTCAATTGTTGGAATACATGCGATTCAGAAAGATACAGCCGACTTTATGATCGTATAAGAATTGTACATATAAATTGTCCATTTGCCTTTGGCCTTTCCCTAGACTAAAATTTTTCTTTCATGTTGCCCAGAAGTTTAAGCTGATGTCTTTCTTCAGCATCGTCTTGTAATTGATTTTGTTGATAAAAAAACGTAAGTCTGTTAAACTTCATACTTGCATATTCCAATCTCCTTTCTCTTCAAAGGACGTTGCAGTTTTCCGTCATCGATTACTTTGCAACTAGCTCCTTGGGAGCTAGCCGTTGCTAAAATACCTGTCTTGTTTAGGGCTGTAAGCAGAACTATAATTTTTCATGTTTGATAAATAATCTCTCTTTATCAAATGCTAAATTGTTTGCCTTTATTTGTTTTGATATGATCTTCTCTTGGTCAAACTATTGTTTGGCAACTTTTGAAGTATATATTTTCTTCTACCATTAACTACCTAACTAATACACTACGAAATCAAATTGAAAACTTCGGATTTTTTTCCTGTGTAAAAACTCTTCTTCAAATTCATTAAGCAAATGCAACGACATACCCTCTCCCTACCTAAAATAAACAAAGTAATGACAATTTCTTTGTCTATTCAGTTAGAAAATTGACAGGCTTTTAAAATTTCAAAACAACTTGACTTTTTATTCTTTTATGCTTTAGAGAACATTTATAGCCACAAATACTGGTGCTTGTTTTAGATTACACGTCAAAATTTTTATAGAAGTCTTGAATGTGCTTATAGTTTTAAATTATAAGCTAAGACATTTGTTTTCTGGATTTACAAACAAATGCTTATAGATGTTTTTTATTTTATTCAAATAATATTAAAAAAAATTCATTAAAAGCACCTGAAATAAATCTATTCAACAAGCTTCAGAGTCATACATATGTTATAATAATATACTCCGTATTTAAGACCATGTTTTTTCTACAAATTTTCCTTTCTTCTTGTTAAACTTTGTGTTTGGTTAAATTACGCAATATAAATTGAAATGGAAGGAGAATATTATGATGTTCCTTGTGAAATAAAACAAAAGAAGAAATTTGAATATTGAGCTAATTTCCAAAACCAAAAATAAAGTTGATCCGTATAGAGTATTTTCTTTTTCACATTTGGTATTTAAAACCAGTATGTATTCACACTTGTACATAAAAAAGCAAACCCTAATATCTTCTTCCAGCTCCTTCTTAGCTTACTCCTTTTTTCTCACCTCATTTACTAATTTCAACCTAATATATCAACTAGCTAAGCTCTTGGTTGTTAGATCAAAGAGATGAAAAGATCAGGCTCCAATGAAAGGGAAGGAAAAGGTACTGGTAATACTTTCCCAATATACTCACGATCCGAACAAGATATGTCTGCTATGGTTTCTGCCCTCTCTCAAGTTATTGGAAACTCTTCTTCTTCTGCTGCTGGTGTTGATTCCTCCGTCGATGACGCTCTGCATGTTAATCCACAATCCAGTACTGCACTTCAGCAAAATCAATCTCAATCATCCATTCAAGATCAAGGTATCTAATATCTTACATGTATAGATAAAAAATAACAACATACCCAGTGAAATCCCACAAGTGGGGTCTGGGGAGGGTAAGATGTACGCAGACCTTACCACTACCACATAGAGGTAGAGAAACTGTTTCCTGAGAACCTCAGTCACAAAAACCTTTACATGTATAGATAAAGAGAAAAAAAAAAAAGATAATTAGTGAGTGACAATGAGACTCGAACATATATAGAAGCTCGATCTCTATGTACACTTTTATCTAGTGTATAAGTTATATATCATTTATTTTAATGGATCCACATGATTTTATGTGAAGGGAATCCGGGAAGAAGGCGATATAGAGGGGTTCGTCAGAGACCATGGGGTAAATGGGCAGCAGAAATCCGGGACCCAGTAAAAGCAGCCAGAGTATGGCTGGGTACTTTTGATACTGCAGAAGGTGCAGCACTTGCTTACGATGAAGCTGCTCTTAGATTCAAAGGCAACAAAGCTAAACTCAATTTCCCTGAAAGAGTTCAAGGACAATTCCAATACCTCACTCCTGATCAACATGCTGCTACGTCAATTGATCCGTACAACTACTCTTATTCCCAACAGCAACAAAGTTACCCTGATGTTCATCACTATGCTGATCTGCTACTTCGTAGCGACGATAATATCGATTTGAATTTCGATGTTTCACCCAGTACTTGCTATCAGTATGGTTCCTCTTTTGATGCTTCGCAATCATCAATTGAATTTCCAGTGCCGCAGGTAAGTACTAGTTATAATGAAGATGAAGAAGAAAAGGAAGATTTTATGAAATTTCCCGGATCGCATTTTGGAAATTCTACTTCCTAAGTAAATTTTAATACGCACATAACCAGAGGTCATGAGTTCGAATTTCACGATACAATCAAATAAATATGAATGGATGTGTTGTGGAACTCAGTCTCAGGTTTTTTCTTATGTATTTATTTATTTTATCATTTTGATTTAATTTTTTATGGTCTTTCAGTTTATTGTAACTTCATAGAGACTTCTATCACTGTTTTGTTATGAACTATATATATATATAATGGTGAAGTAATGGGAAAATATGAACGGTGTGATTTTATGTGTTTAAGATTAATCGTCAATTAAATTTTTCACTCATCGAAATAATAACGCAGGAATTAGAAATACAACAATTAGTAATTCAAGAATTATTTCTTATTATATATACACACTATATTGTCCGGATTCTTTAATAATGTGTCAAGTGCATGTTAGATTCTTCAAAAAGAAATATATTTTTGAAGTGTTTGACACGGATACGATAATATTATTGAAGAGTTCGAGCCAACATAAGATATGTAGATGATGGTGCCTAATTAATTAATTTAAGGAGCTAAATACACATAGCGAGTAGAATTTTCATTATGTGTAGCTACTAGCTTAGGTGAACTTAAGTTGGCTAGTAATTAATTAATTGCATCTTTTGCATGGCAAGGTAGGTAATTAATTAAAAAGGAGGGTCCACGCAAGTAATTAGTGGAGACTAATTAAATAACGTTGCTTAATCATATTCCTTTCACTTGGACTATATTTAGGCATAATATTATATTTTTGGAACGCCGTTAATTCTTATTAATTAATTAATTAATTAATTAATAATAGATGCTGACTTGCTGATGTTAAGTGAAGGGAATCTAGTCTTAAATTCTCTAGCAACAATTTTTTTTTTAAAATAGATTATGAATGTGCACAGCTTTTTACATAAAAATACTTACAAAATATTGCATAATTTTATTCATAGGAACTTTCCTTGTGTGAATGCTACGTACTTTGAACTTTTACTAAGATTAAAATGTAATATTTGCGTAATTATATCATAATATGATGGCCGTTGGTCAAGCAGACTTTCATCGTTTAGTAATGTTGGCAATATATTTATGCTGGCTCAAATCCAGCTCGGCTCAATAATTCGTCAATCCGCCATGAGATGATATAACCCCTTTGTACTTCAAAAAGAAAAGAGTAGACAAGGAATGAAAATAGATCCTTAGTTTATGATACAAAAATGAAGGAAATCTAGATTAAACTCGAATTTATCTTAACTTACTTAACCTTGGGTTGATTTACTTTGCCTGAAGGGTAGAAAACTTTTCAAACCCTTGATTTTAGTCTGAGGTTTACGTGTGATGAAAATAATATTTACAACTAGCAATTTATTTATTTTCAAATCGATTCATTTACTATCTACTATTTGATTGACTAATTTTTTATATTGAAATGGCTGAAGGATCATATAATTTGATAATATGATGAATAATTAAGAATGATTATTTTCTCTACATCTACACATGTAAATATATTTATCTTTATTTATATCCATTTTAAAAGCTGATGGAACTGGAAACTAATGGGATAATACATGAATATTTAAGTGAACACCATAATATCATAAAGAATTTAATATTCATTCGAGAAAATTAGTGACTACATAAAAAAAAAATTACACTAGCTTAATGAGCTGAAATTTGAATTAATGTTTATCATATTTAAACATTAATTAATCAAGTGACTTCTTTTAAGATACCAACAAATTGTTAGGTTAAATGATCAGTCCAAAGATGTTGTAAATACCATTAAGAATAGCCAAGTAATTATCCAACACTTTATAAGCTAAGTTTTTTTTCCTCCCAATTTTCTAGTTTTCAAGTAACTGAAAAAGTTATTGTTATATGATCAGAAAGTCACAAATTCAAATCTTGAAAATAATCTCTTGAAGAATTACAAGATAAGATTATGTATAATAGACGCTTGTAGTTAAACTTTTCTCGCATATAGCAAAAATATAGTGCACTAGATTTGCCATTGCCTATTTTCAAGTGAGATTTAATTTATTTACTCACCAACAAAAATAGCATTACATACTTCAAAAAATTATTTTAAATTATGTATCTAGTCAAACAAACATGTGAATTGAAATAAAGAAAATACTTACTAAGTACTTCCTCCATTCCTAAAGCTTTAGTACATCGGGTTTGCGTTGTCCAATTTTTAAATGAGACTTAAGTTATTCACTCACCAACAAAAATAACATTACATACTTGATAAAATTATTTCAAATTATGTATCTAATCAAACAAACACGTGAATTATCTCTTCATATTTTTGACTAAAAATAAAAGTGAAAACTAATAACTCGTTAATTTCTCTACAATATCTTTGTCATTTGATCCAACAGCGTTCCATTAGACAATAACAAATCTAAAAAGTGAAAAAGAATAAATCCCTGGCGTGAAAATAAAAGAAGGAAATATCACTCTTTATCATGAATCTAGTACTTGTAAATTAAACTCACCTTTTTGACATGCATTTCCAAAAGTTAAAAGATAATGATCCATCTGAGCTTTTCCTTTTTTGCATGAAAACGTGCGTGGAGGTCTCATCATTATCACAATGGACCTTTATTGAAAAAAATAAAAGTCGAAGAGGTAGATGCATGTCTATATTTTAGTTTTTTTTTTTTTTAAAAAAAAGAAGAAGGTAGTTTAATAAAAGTGAATAATTGTAGTAGTGCATATTCTCTGTATCTAATAATTAATTAGCTTCATATAAAGAGAAAACAAATATGAAAAGGTTGAAAAAAAAGCAATTTAGAAGTCATGAATTACGGCTTTAGTTGATGACCAATCATCAATTTTTTAAGTGAATAAAACACGTACACCGACCGCCGCACATTATTCATGATTCCATCATTCCTCCTCACTTTTACAGTAATTTCTTTCCGTTCATTTTTAATTATTATGATCAAATTTTTTAATTTTCTTATAAATTAATTAATATATATTTTAAATTTTTATTTATTTATATGGCGAGACTTGATCTCAACGAGAACATGATCTTAGATAGGAAAGAATGGAGGTTAAGAATTAGAGTAGAAGGTTAATAGGTTAGTAGAGTTAGGCTAGTGTCTAGCCGTGGGATATTGTAGGGCAGTAAGTTTTGTCGAGTCCGTATATCATGTGTTGTCTTTATCTGTATTATATGTGTTAAATTTATTGTATTTACATATTATCATGTGCTTTTCATCAGTAGTCGTTCTTCGTATGTCTTTCTTTTCCTTTCCTTTTCGTCATATCTAGTATTCTGCTTATAGGTTGTTGAGACGAGGGTTCCTAGGAAACAACCTCTCTACTAGGTTTGCATACATTTTATCCTCCCCAGACCGCTCTTATGGGATTTCACTGGTATGTTGTTGTTGTTGTTGTTATATATCTTTTAATTTTTTAAATTAATTAACTGATAAAGTTATTGTCGTGTGACCAGTAGATCATGAGTTCAAATCTTGGAAAGAATCTTTGACAAAAATGCAGAGTAAAACGGTATACAATAGACCTTTATGATCGGATCGATCCTCAAACTTTATGCATAGCAAAAACTTTAAAGCACCGAATTTCTCCTTTCCTTTCCTTTAGTATTAAAAAATAATTTATTCTCTTTTAATTTTTTTTAAGTGTTTGGAAATAATTGTATTAAGAATATATGACAAATGGAAAGGAAGTCAACACATCAAGTATGGGTGGGGTCCTTCACCTAGTTTAAGTCTTTCTTTTTGTTTTTACTTTCTTTAATTAAATATAAATAGACAATTAAGGACAAACATTCCTGCTCATCTTAAAACAAGACTTTAAATTCTACTTGTTTGAATGATGGTTAGCCAATCAATAGTTGGTTTAAATAAGATGGTTGTTTCGATTGTATTTAAATATTATTAAATAATAAAAAAAATTATTTTAATATAATGACTGATTTAATATGATCATATTATTACTTTAATTTTTTATATTTGACCATATGTTTGTTCATGGGATTCTCAAATGAAATTTCTATAATGGTAAATAACATAAAAAGTAATATAAGTCACGATAATTGCTAATTCAACACATATGAAAGATATTTGAAAAATTTAACAGACTTGTTTGAATCTTGAAATTTGAAAAATGACACATAAATAGGTATGGAAGGAGTACTTAATTATTCTATTTTATCATTTAGCCACTTTTTTATAGAAGGTTCGCCCCATACCTTATTTTTTCTCGTAGATTTATCCTTCAAATTGTTAATGTGTGATGTTATGCTACGATAAAAAATAATACAATCTATTTAAATTTATACTCACTAAAACAATAATGTATAATGCAATACAAAATTATACAATACATTAATATAAAACAATACATAACAATCATCGAAACAGAATACATGATTGTATTTTTCACGATTACTATAATGTACTAACTAGTAACCATCCACAGAAGGAATGTTCAAATCTAATTATTATTCTTTTACTTTGTTCACTTTTTTTTTTTTGAAAAATACGGAACTCTGGATCGGCTGATATAAATATCATTTTATTAATTTTACTTTTTATGTTTCAATTTATATGATTTATTTTAAAACAAGCATACAACTAATTTATTTTTTAAAAATAATAAATGAAACTATGGATCGATTGATGTGAATATAATTTTATTCGTTACTCTTTATGTTCCAAATTTTACTTCTTACTTTGAAACAATAATGTACAAAATTACGAAGCAAATAAATATTGAAGTTTTATAATTAAACTATATCTATTTTCTTACTTTTAAAATTAAACTATTGAAGTTTACAAAGGCCCCATGAACTAAAAACTTTTTGTAATTTAAATCCCCTAAAGGGTCAAGTGGCCACAGACCACAGTAAACACCCCCCACCCCCCCAAAAAAAATAATCAAATATTTAGAATTGAAGTAATGGAATTAAACTGCCTTGAGAATGGCAAAGACTATTCAGACCTCCGTGCCTATCATATGTTGGTGTATTTTAATCAATTGAAACAATTAACTTGTCTCATTTTATACAAGACTAATACAAATTCCACCTTTTTAAATGGATGAGGCCTTATGATTTTCCTTTTAAGTGATTTAATAATATAAAAATTTTATGATACTGTTGATTGATAATTAACTTTGTTGCTTTCTTGAAAATGATCCGAATCCCTGGTACGATCAACGAGGATTGTGATAGAATGGTAAGTACTCTTTCACCTTTAATCAAGGTCTCGAGTTCGAGCTTGGGTACGAGTGGCCTTTGTTAGAAAGCATTTTACCCCCTAATGTAGTACTTCTTAGTACGAATCTGAATTAGTTAGACTCCAACTGGGTACCGAATACTGGATGAAAAAAGAAAAAGAGTTCCCAAGTGACTGCTAATAGATAAAGATCAAATCTCTCACCTTGGACCAAGGTCTCGAGTTTAAGCTTGGGTACAAGTTGGCTTTGTTAGGGAGGCTTTAACACTACCCCCCTCCCCCCCCCCCCCCGATAGGACTTCTTGATGCGAATCTAAATTAATCGGGCTTCATCATGAGTATCGATGGGAAAAAAGAAAAAAAAAAAAAGGAGCCCCCTGTTACTACTAACAGATAAGATCAGATCTTTCCTCAAGATTTAATGTGAGGTTCAATATTTCAAACTTGGAGTCAGTCAGATTCCATATGCTAATACTATATTGTCAAACTTTACGGCAATACATATCTATCTACTTATTTACCTACAAGCCTAACCACTACTTTCTTTTTTTCCATCCTCCGAGGGAAATCAAGAATTTACCGTTATCGATATTTACACCAACCTACAGTAAGGTGAAAATGTGTATCCAATAATTATGATTTAGTGGTAAGAGCTCATGTGAATATCTATTGGGTTCCCCAATAAGTTTGTACCACTGTATGCCTTGATGGATGCTCTGCTTCTCCCTTTCTCCTCAACTTGATGTCAATTTGTTATTTTGAAAAGAGCTTAAATCTAGGGCTTTCAATGACGAATTACCAAGAGATATTACTTTCACTCTCGATGTCCTCGCATTCATTGTTCCGTAGCCATCTATGGCACCATATCAGGGGAATTGCTTCAACACGAATCACTAGGTTTTTACAGCCAAATGTGCATGAAACAATGATAGGAGGAGCAAAAAGACATGCCAAACGTGATGAAAATTACACAAATCATTAACTAAAATGCTTCTACTTAAAGTGAAAACTCCAAGTCTTTGCATTTCCCTCAAATGAGGTAACATTACCACTTAGAAAAAATTGATAAAGAGAAGAATTCATATGCAATGCACTCCAATACCAGTCCAGAAACAGCAGGATGAAATGACACACCTGCACAACATGTCCTCCTGTGATGAATGCTCCATGAACCAAGAACATTTTCCTAGCCTCAGGTTTGTTGTGGTATTGCTTGGTCAGTGATGTTGGGAAATGCTTCTTGAGCAGCACCGATTGCTGAGCCATCCCCCATTAACCAAAGACATGTATATAATAAATCACACATTTGAAGGCATGTGTAAAGCTTCACCGCTTGAAGCACATAGAATCACCGGATAACCAAGTCATCAAACAAAAATTCTATTTACTTTCTGCTGCAATTTGAAAAGCTTGTTCCTGCAGATGATTCCACTTTCACTTGCTTTCGGTGCAAAAACACCTCAAAAGCTGGTGTGTTTAATAAATGGTACCGTATTGGTTATTTCTTAAGTTGGATTTAGCAAAATGTCCACAAGCACTTACTTGCAAGTTGCAAGTGCCTGATGACATGCCTGAGCAAAGGCATTATTCACAGCTGAGAAAGCTTGAAATGAGGCTTTTTGGAGGTTTTGAACATCACCCCACCAGCTACCGTGGTACACTTGTCATTTTTGCGACATGTTAAAACAATTTTCTTATTAACTGTTGCAGACCTAAAATTAACAAATACATATGTTCCTTCACTTGCAATTTAAGCTTTTAGACTAGGCAACACAATTCAAACAACAGCTTAAGCTTTTGAATGAGGTGGTTCACACCCGTCATCATGATATCAGCGCATATCAAATATCAAGTATATCATAACAGACATAAAACCCGTGACCCTCCCATGTCCTGCCAACCCTCTGAAAAAGTAAGGGCTCACAAAGAGTCAGAAGCAAGCAGAGTATCCGGGTTCGCACTTCACCATCACCATTAAGAAAATATTTCATATTATTAGTCCAAGAAAACACAGGAGCGGGAGCGTGTTCCAAATCTGAAACTATTATATCAAAGTCTTGACACATTTCAGTTCATCTTTTTCTACTCCCAAGAGCGGGAGCGTGTTCTAAAATTAACAAACACATATGTTCCTTCACTTGCAATTTAAGCTTTTAGACTAGGCAACACAATTCAAACAACAACTTAAGCTTTTGAATGAGGTCGTTCACACCCGTCAACATGATATCAGCGCATATCAAATATCAAGTGTATCATAACAGACATAAAACCCGTGAGCCTCCCATATCCTGCCAACCCTCTGAAAAAGTAAGGGCTCACAAAGAGTCAGATTTAAGCAGAGTATCCGGGTTCGAACTTCACCATCACCGTTAAGAAAATATTTCATATTATTAGTCCAAGAAAACACAGGAGCGGGAGCGTGTTCCAAATCTGAAACTATTATATCAAAGTCTTGACACATTTCAGTTCATCTTTTTCTACTCCCAAGAGTCTACTAAATTTTAATAAATATTTCAGTTTATCTAAGAATTTTTTTATAACTATTGTGATTGGGCCTTAGCTTGTGCATGCATACCTTAATTGATCCAACAATATACCTGCTACCTCCCACCAGCACATGTGGGAGGCAACATAATCTGAAGCCATCCAATGGAAACATTTTCCTTATTTTTTTCCCCTTAAAGTAAAGATTCAATAGGTGATTACATAATCAACATATTAACACAAATATTAGAAGAATGAGAAGAAATGGCAAAAGGGAAAACTAAAATTTTGAATGTTCCCAAGAAAATTCACCAAGAATATGACCTAACCTATCTTCCTTTTCCTTCCTCTCTCCGGAGATCCTTCTGATCACCCTAATCAACCCCTCCTGTCTCTATCCCCCTCTCTTCCGATACCCATTTCTCCTAGATTCTCGCCCCTCTTCTCCTATCTATTTCTCTGAAACCGATTTAATTTCACAGGAACAGGTAAAATACAACATTCAATTTAAGAAATGCCACAAATAAGTCGATGAAGAAAATCCAATTTAATTTCACAATCAATAATTTAAATAATCAACAAAATAATTCATGAGAACATAGGAATGATAGAACCTGGAAATACTAGCCAGATGTGGCCGGAATTTGCAAAATTGAACCGTAACATGGAGGTTTTGCCGGAGAAAAAGCTCCGGCGGTGAACTCACTGGAGAAGATGCAGTGACTGGGTCTTCTTGAATTCCGAAATATATCTGGGGGTTTGGGTTTTTTTTGGATTGAAGAACACCGATAGAAAATCAATTAAATTCACCGGAAAAAGCAAATTGCAGCCGATGAGTTTGCCTGAGATATGAGTATAAGTCCAGCATTCACTGATCTGAAGCGATCGAAGAGAGAAAATCTCAAAAGCGCTACAAAATGCCTGGACGACGTGATGTCTGTACGGTGGTGTGTCAACATTTCTCTTCCAGGGAATCGAAAAGGTTTTCAATGCCGGTGTAAAGATGGATTCGTCGGTGACGGCTTCCATGACGGTGATGGATTCATCGGGAAATTATGCTCTATGAAGAATGAGAACTGCAAATGGTTCTTGGAAGTTGGGGTTTTTGAATTTGTATAGAAGAGTGAAAAAGTTTTCAACGGAAATGAGGATTTCCCATCACGTTCTACAATTTCTATACCAGAAAAGAACCCCGTTTCACCCATATAATCAAAATTCGCACAGAAAGAAGAAATAGAAAATGAATATTAATCCACCCCACTGACGACATGACCTTAGTCCACCATCAGATCCCAATACCACTAAACTAAAGACTAGTAACCCAACACACTACAAACGATCAAGAAAAAAATAATCCTACAGAACAATAGATATAAAGTATACTTATCAGTAATCAAACAATCAAATTCAAATATCAAGACGGATAAACGGAATATTAACTATACAATCTATGGTAAAGGACAATCCAATGTGATAAGTAAGCTCACAAGATATAATAAATATAGAACTATATGATAAACTGAGCACGAAATGGAAGAGATACAAGGCAATATATACAAAACGATGAGGGGCAGCACAACATATGGGAATCCACAACACGATATATATATAAGGCAAGAGATATGGAGTATAAATTGGAAGATACAACTGAGTAAATAGTAAGATATCACTTGGAAATTGTTGAACGTCTCTAGAAAATGCCGGAAAAGAAGACTGTATCTTCGCCGAAAAACTGTATCTTGAAAGATTCTCACCGGATTCTGGAGTAAAACGTCGCCGGAGATGCGTGCTTCTGTCTTCAGACTAAAATGTCAGCCGGAAATCTTCGCTGTAATCTGGCATGTTGCCGGAATTTGAGATTGACCTCGCCCGAATCAGTCAGAAAGTGTGCTCAAAGTTCTTTCCTAGGAGAGCAAAGAAGAGAGAATCAAAAAAATCTCAAGAACGAGGACAGATCCGGTGAAAAAATCAATAAATCAGAAACCCTAACCTCGGAATATGATTTTCTTACCATAGCCGGAAAAAAACCGTAGCAGGAGAAGGGAAACCCAAAGAAAAGTTTCGCCGGAAAGAGATAGATCACCGAAGAAATAAATCGCGGGAGAAAAGAGCTCACCAGAGAAAGTAGATTGCTGGAGAAAAATAGATAGTCGGAGATGAATGTTTGCCAGAGAAAGAGATCGCAGACAGTAGTATAACAAATTTGTTTCCTTAGTGCAATGGTACGCATCCGCACAGAAAGAAGAAATAGAAAAAAGTTGTCTTAATATAGAAGAAATATTAATTACTGATTAGGAAAAGTTAATTCCAAAAGGAATAAGGCCAACTGGTTACAGTGCTCCTAACATATCACAGATTAGCTTACAAAAGACGTCTTCAGCAAAAAGGGAGGGTTTGATTCTGAATCTGACTTATCGCGTCTTGTGGCTGGTGATAGACTTTCAAGGAAAGGTCAGGAACATCTCAGAAATCTCCTTTGTCGTTTCAGCTTTTAAAGGGTCATAGTTAAATCGAGGTGTAAGAGGAAGGAATGAGAATGGAAGGTAAAGAAGGCTTACACAAAGCTCCATCAGCAGTGCACAAGGTCAAACACCTTAAAGGTCTTCACCTCAAGGGCCATTTCCACTAGATTAAGAACCTGATAAAGGACGAGGATAAGCTAAGAACAACACAGGAAGAAGAGTTCATTGATGAGCAAGGTGTAATACCTTGAATTACCAAAAGAAGATCTGGCCATTTCTGCTTAGGCGATTGATTACTCAGAGGTGGAGGAGATGAAAAGGCAGATTCTTCGAGGCTTCAAACGGCATAGAGGGAATGGGTTCAGACAAGTAGGGATTAGGAAACTCCTAGAAGACTATAGATATAGTCTAGTTCATGGGAAATTTGTCGGGTGGCTGGATTGGGGCCATTCCATATTGTATGTTTTTGAATTTGGTTAATCATTAATAAAAGGTCCATTGGGGCATATTTGATTTAAAAAGGAAAAAAAGTCAATTTTTCAAAAATTCTTGAACTTGAAGAGAGACTTGACATTTTTTGAAAGGGTCTAAACTCCTTCATGGGGGAAAACCTAAAAGCAAGAGGAAGAGAATGTGCATACATCATAAATCCCGTGAAGGAGTTTAGGCCCTTTCAAAAAATGTCAAGTTCCTCTTCAAGTTCAAGAATTTTTGAAAAATTAGCTTTTTTTCCTTTTTAAATCAAATATGCCCCAATGGGCCTTTTATTAATGATTAACCAAATTCAAAAACATACAATATGGAATGGGCCCAATCCAGCCACCCGACAAATTTCCCATGAACTAGACTATATCTATAGTCTCCTAGGAGTTTCCTAATCCCTACTTGCCTGAACCCCTTCCCTCCATGCTGTTTGAAGCCTCGAAGGATCCGTATTTTCGTCTCCTCGACCTCTGGGTAATCAATCGCCGCTTCAAGACTAAGCAAATGGCCAGATCTTCTTCTGGTAATTCCGGATATTACACCTTGGTCATCAACAAACTCTTCTTCCTGTGTTGTTGTTAGCTTATCCTCGTCCTTTGTCAGGTTCTTAATCCAATGGAAATGGCCCTTGAGGTGAAGACCTTGGAGGTGTTTGACCTTGTGCACTGCTGATAGAACTTTATGTAAGCCCTTTTTACCTGCCATTCTCATTTCCTTCCTCTTACACCTCAATTTAACTATGACCGTTTTCCTTTCAGCTGAAACGGCAAAGGGAGATTTCTGAGATGCTTGTGTCCTTTCCTTAAAAGTCTATCACCAGCCACAAGATGCTATATGTCAGATCCAGAATCAAACCATCCCTTTTTGCTGAAGACGTCTTTTGTAAGCTAATCTGTGATATGTTAAGAGCATTATAACCGGTTAGCCTTATTCCTTTTGAAACTAACTTTTCCTAATCAGTAAATTAAAAGTAATTAATATTTCTTCTATATCAAGACAATTTTTTCTCTT
Source organism: Solanum rostratum (assembly GCA_029948455.1). Classification (NCBI taxonomy): domain Eukaryota; kingdom Viridiplantae; phylum Streptophyta; class Magnoliopsida; order Solanales; family Solanaceae; genus Solanum; species Solanum rostratum. The sequence goes on along the minus strand of CM057054.1, from coordinate 63,137,607 downwards.
CTTTTTTTCATTTTCTATTTCTTCTTTCAATGCGGATACATGCCATTGCACTAAGGAAAAAAAATTGTTATACTATTGTCTGCGATCTATTTCTCTTTCTCCGGCGAACATTCATCTCCGACTCTAGCGATCTCTTTCTTCGACGGTCTATTTTTCTCCAGCAATCTGTTTTCTCCGGCGATCTACTTTCTCCAGCAAGCTCTTTTCTCCAACGATCTATTTCTCCGGCGATCTATCTCTCTGTGGCGAAACTTTTCTTTGAGTTTCCCCTTCATCGGCTACGGTAAGAAAATAAAATTTCAAGGTTAAGGTTTCAGATCTATCGATTTTTTTCACCATAATTGAACGTCCTTGTTCTTAAGATTTTTTATTCTCTCTTCTTTGCTCTCCTAGGAAAGAACTTCGAGCACACTTTCTGGTTGATTCAGTCGACATCAATCTCAGATTTCGGCAACATCCCAAATTCCCGCAAAGATTTCCGGCTGACATTTTAGTCTGAAGACAGAAGCACGCATCTCCGACGACATCATACTCTAGAATACGGCGAGAATCTTTCAAGATACAGTTTTTCGACGAGGTAATCCGGCAAAGATACAGTCTCTTTTCCAGCATTTTCCAGAGACGTTCAACAATTTCCAGGTGATATCTTTCTATTTACTATTTACTTAGTTGTATCTTCCATTTTCATACTCCATATCTCTTGCCTTGTATATATTGTGTTGTGGATTCCCATTTGCTGTGCTGCCCCTCATCGTCGTGTATATATTGCCTTGTATCTCTTACATTTTCATGCTCAGTTTATCATATAGTTCTATACTTATAATTTATTATATCTTGTGAGCTTACTTATCATATTGGATTGTCCTTTACCATATTATAGTTAATATTCCGTTTATCCGTCTTGAGATTTGAATCTGATTGTTTGATTACTATTAAGTATACTCTATATCTATTGTTTGTATTAAACTGTAGGATTATTGTTTTCTTGATCGTTTGTAGTGTCTTGGGTTGCTAGTCTTTAGTTTAGTGGCGTTAGGATCTGATGGTGGATTGTGGTCATGTCGTCAGTGGGGATTGAAGGCGAGGGATAGTGGTGGTAAGAGGGGAACAGGCTTACCTAAGTTAAGAGCAGGATCGTGGAATATAGGATCACTTACAGGGAAGTCCATAGAGCTAGTAAATTGCCTTAAGAAGAAACAAATTAATATAGCGTGTGTTCAAGAGACCAGATGGGTAGACACCAAAGCCCAGGACGTAGACAGGTTTAAATTATAGTACTTAGGTGGTTCTAGGGATAAAAACGGGTAGGTATTCTAGTAGATAAGGACCTTAGGGAGTATGTGGTTGAGGTTAGGAGAACTAGTGATAGGATAATGTTTATTAAACTGGTGGTCGGTAGTCAGGTAGTGAATGTAGCTAGTGCCTATGCGCCTTAAGTGGACCTGGATGAGGAAGTTAAAAAGCTCTTTTGGAAGAGTTGGATGAGGTTGTGAGAGGTCTTGTTACAAAAAAATCTTTGGGGGAGATTTTAATGGGCATATCAGTGCAACTTCTAGTGGGTTTGAAGATGTCCACAAAGGCTTTGATTTTGGGGAAAGGGATGGAGGAGGGATGTCTTTCTTGGATTTTGCCAAAGCTTTTGAGTTAGTTATTGCTAACTCATGCTTCCCGAAAAGGGAGAATCATTTGATTACCTTTCGTTGTACGGTAGCTAAGACTCGGATTGATTACTTACTCGTCCGAAAGGGCGACAGAAGCCTTTGTAAGGAGCAAGATTATTCCGAGTGAAAATATCTCCACTCAACATAGGCTCTTAGTGATGGACTTAGAAATTAAGAGAAAAAAGAAGAAGGTTCTTTATGCCCAACCGAAAATTAGATGCGGAGGCCTGTCTCCTGCTCTTTCTCGAGAGATGGGAGACAAGTTGAGTAGTTTAGGAGCTTCGGAGAGTAGCAGAGATGTGAACAGTACATAGGAAACTACTGTTGGTTTCATTAGAAAAGTAGCTACCAATGTACTAGGGGTTCCGAGAGGGACTTTTGTGGATGTCAGGGTGATTGGTGGTGGAATGGAGAAGTTCAAAGCAAAGTGAAAGCTAATAAGGTTGCCTATACGAAGTGGTTAGAGTGTAGGGACGAGGATGAAAAGCGAATGCAAAGGATATATATAAGACGGCGAAGGCGAAGGCAGGGGTAATGTGTGCTAAGACAACAGCATTTAAGCACCTGTATGTGGAGCTAAGCGATAAAGGCAGGGACAAAAGATTGTATAGACTCACTAAAGTGAGAGAGAGGAAAGCCGGGGTGATCAAGTTGTTAAGTCACACTATAAAGAGAATATACATACATCATAAATCCCATGAAGGAGCCGGGCCCTCTCAAAAATGTCAAAGTGCCTATTTAAGTTCAATAATTATGGAGAAATCAACTTTTTCTAAAAGGTAAACTAAAAGCAATTAATATCTCTTCTATATCAAGAGAACTTACGTGACTGACACCCCAAAAGAACCAATCATTCATGTTGAACATGTCTTCTTTGGCATTCCTAAAGCCATGGAATGTTAAATAGATCATGGAATGCACTATAAACCAAATTAAATATAAGTAAAAGGTTGTAGATAGATTGACGAGATGAATATATTTAGTTATTTCTCCTAGCTGGTTTTTTATTTTCATACGGTCTTTGCTATTTGTATTGGGGCCCAACGCAATTTGGATTTACGACAGAAGAAGTCCCACGTCAAGGGTAAAATGCTCCCTAACAAAGATTATTTTGTATCTAGTAGGAATTGAACTGGAAACTCTAGTTAAGGATGAGTACATGCTTCTCTACCACAAACCTTGTTGATGTTTCCCATCCTTTTGATGACTATTGTTAACTAGGTAGAATAAAAATTTGATCTTCAAAAGATGTCAAGGTACAAAAATGAAACTTCGCCAAATATAATTAACTAGGTGTGTGTGTATATATAATTACTAAAAAGATCCCGAAGAGTTAAACTAGATAAGTTGCTCTGATTTAGAAATCAAAACCATAATTATTGCAAACTTATTGAGGTTACCAAAAATCTTCCAACGAGGAAGATAATATACATCAACAAGGGTTATGGTGGGAAGGAAAAGATCCTCCATCCTTAACCAGAGGCCTGAGGTTCGAGTCCCTAGGTATAAAGGAAATCAAATAAGGAGCATTTTCTTGTAAATGGGGCTTAAACAATCTGGATTAGCCATGACTCCAAAGCGGGTATCATGTATGGGGTGAAAAACCTTTAAGAAAAGGTAAAGAATATAAGTACAGCATAAAACCCTCAAGGTTGGCCTAGTGGCAATTGACTTGAGCCTTGGGGTTTGCTCCCTTTCAAGGTCTCAAGTTCGAAACCCACTGGTACAAACAATTTCTGAGGGCCATCGGATTGGGTAAAATCTGAATTAACCGTGGTGCACTTGCGGGAAACTCCTTGCCAAAGTCCTATGCACCCCCGGGATTAGTCGAGGCTCAAAGAGACTCGAACAACCGGTGCAAATCAAAAAAAAAAGTACAGCATAAATCCCAAGAAGTGTAGGCCCTCTCAAAATTTCAACTCTTCAAGTATAAGAACTTTTGGCAAGGTTGATTCTTATCCACATGCCTATCACTACACATTTACAGTAGTAGCATAACTATCTACAAAAGAAGTAACATAAAGATAAGAAAACACAAATCTCATCCATAGCACAAGTTCATGGTCACATCTCACAATTAACATCTTGAACTCCTAAGAGTACAAATAGTCAAATATGGATGATGGCTCTAATATCCTAACCTCAGCTGAATTACTATGACCAACAAGAGAATTAAGTTAATAGAATCTTCAAAAGAAGTATTTCTTTTTAACATGTTCCCCCCTTTTTCTCCATAACCTATCTATTCTGCACAGACCATCATAATGAAGACCTTCTTGTCCAAACATAGAAGAGTGAGTCATGAACTTAAATCGAAATATTGGCAACTCAAATATGAAGGGATGATTCATACATACTTTCCTCTGTAGAGTTACCATTCTCCGTGATCATCATCATCTTCATAACTACCTGAAAGCACCATGGATTTTTTATTCTGCAATTCAGTGACGTGTCCACAATTCTCCGACAAAAAACGCCTCGATTTCTCTCCGAGTCATTCTCCGCCAATATTGCCCCGAAATGATCCAAAGGGATGGACACAGATATCCTCTCGGTTGATGCATTATCCATTCCAGCTCTTTTATATAGCCTCTCCTTCTCTAATGAACGGGTTATCAGGGTGATCTTCTTGATTCACCAGTATACAAGGGTGGATCCAACAATTAAATGTTTTTGTTAAAATGTGCGCTGCATGTCACAAATATCCTCCCGCTTGATGCAATATCCGTTCCAGTTGCTCCTTCCCTAATAAATGGGTTGTCAGGGTGATCTTCTTGATTCACCTGTATACAGTGGTGATCCAAGAACTAATGTTTATGTCAAAATTATTGGGCTTGGTTGATTTCATAGACAAGGGTGTGCTTACCTGAGGACATGTTGCTTAAGGCCTTCAGAACCCGTCACTGTCTCGGTTGTGCTACCGGAAGCTATGGGGAAGTCTGAATAAGAGAGCACTCATCTTGGGGTGGGCTTACTAGGGGCATCACTTTTTCTCGACTCCTTCACCATTCTTATAGCAGTCAACAGTGCCGAGTCTATTTGCAGTTGATTGATTAATCATTTAGCAACTAATTTGACTGTGGTACTTGACACTTGTATCCTTGACTTGTCCAATCTTTAGAAAGCACTTCAAATGTAAGTCACAGTTTGTCTGGAAGGAAAAAATGTCAATGAAAAGATTATAGACGTATGCACATACTTCCCATGCATACATTGATCCAAGGGTGGAGCTGCAGAGGCAACATACTTGTTAGTCAGTTTCATCAATCCTGCACTGGTAATTGCTAAAAGAAAAAGACATTCCTTTTAAAAAGATTATTGAGAATTCCGCAAAATGTTACTAATTTACCGTTAAAATGTCTGAAGAGATCATTTTGGTCACATCACTTGAAGGGCACATTTTCCCTGTGTTGACAGTATTGGTGAGCAGGCATATATACTAAGATATGTTGATGCAGAATTAATCTATAATGTATCGTGTCTTTAGGCAATTGTGAGGATGATGAGGATCACCGAAATTGGAACTCTACACGATATACATGTACTATGAGGAGTCTTGAAGATGGTGTCTTCTGGTTTAGATTAAATATTTCAGACTCGAGGCATGTTCTATATCAAGATATGAATAAGCAATTCATCAAATTTGAAATGCTAAAAGAAGTACCAATTAAGAATCTGAAGCTAATGTGTGTACCTGTATAATATTGAGATACATATTATCAGGGTTCCTCCTTTCTCTTTGCTTCTTCCTTCTTATATTGCAGTTAGTATATATGAACCATAGAGAAATTCTGCACCGCAACAACAAAAAATTGTGTAAAGTAGTCATTCATTCAATTTGCATGAATTTCAACTGAAGCTTTGCGAGCTAGACCCTAAAAAAAAATATCAATTAGTTATTAATTCTGTTGTTAATTTGTCATAAAATAGCCCATAGCTAACGTTATTTTTTGATAATTCATCACTAATTTATTGTAAAATAAAATTAGCAACAGATTTTTAATGTTTTATGCATACAAAATAGCTTAAACATTGATTGATCGGTCTCAGCATTATCCATGTTCAAGGCCCTAAGTTAAAGATTTAACTGAAAAATTCCAAGGAATGGCACCATAAAAGGAAAGTTTTTTTCATCGAAGTAGGGAAGTGTTTTCTATATCTAACTAACTCTTCCTTATTTGGAATGGTAATCATACTTCACTTACAGGCCACTGCTCTCTCTTTCTCTATTAAACAATGTATGTAAGAACATTGTTGAAGGATATTTCGGATTTTATGTGTATTACGTAGGTATCCTAGGAACATTCTATAGCATATGTGTTAATATAGTAGGTAGCTTGATTGGCTCCTAGTTTACTCCTCTTTTAATTAGGTATTGATTTGTATCGGTTAGATATTGACTTGTATTGATTTCCATTCCCTTTTTAGGACATATAACTTAGTTATTTAAACCTCAATAGCTTGTGAGAATAATCAAGTTGAGTTCTCTCTCAAACTCTTGTCTTCTCACATGGTATCAAAGCTTTGTTTGTTTAAAAAACAAGAATAATAAAAGAACAAAAGTGTTGAGAATTTTTTCTCCAATGAGACCTCCACCTTTCTACGATTCCGACAGTACCCAGAGATATTGTGCATATACCAGTACCAGCATTATAATCAGAATCCTCGCAACGTATTTTCCACGCCCCAGATGATTCATGCTTGCCACCAAAATCCTTGCCAGCTGAGGATATGTCTACACCAGAGTCCTTTCTTTGCCACTCAAAAAGGTAATCGGTCTACTCATAATCCTCATCCTTTTTCTTTGGTAAAGCAAGAGATATTAATAACAGCATCAAGAAGATGCAATAATTACAAGATATAGCCATTGAGCTTACAGGAATCTCTGGCTAACTATACAAACTAAGCCAGAACTAGTGAATTAATAAAATCCTGAATTTTTGGTGCATTAACAGTAGGATAAAGGTTGGACCAACTAAACAAATTTGCAATACACTTACTCCGCAAAATGCCTAAAGCAGTTGACTGTCCTATCAAAACATCTCCTATTCCTCTCTAACCAAATACACCAAAAAATACGAGGTATCATGATCCAGATCTTCTTAATGGCTTTGTCAACTCTTCATAGGCTCCAACCTACGTAAGCACCCTTAACTCTAAGGAGTGTGGTCCAATTGAGACCGGACAGACAAAAAAACATAACTCCATAGTTTTGAGGCCACCTCACAATGAAGAAAAAGTGTGAGATTTTCAACCTTTTCTTTGCACATATAGCACCTGTTTGGAAGCTAGATTTTTCTGCTCTTTATGTTCTCTTGGGTGAGGCATGCCTCATATAAAGCTGTCTAGGTAAAACAAGCAACCTTAGGAGGTAAATTGGTCCTCCAAATGAGTTTCCAAAGCCAGTTGTCTATCATGCGGTTTCGAGAGTACAATTGTTGGTACCCTTCCTTGACCGTATAAACTCCTTTTTGCTGTCCCAATTTGAGCTCACAACTGCCTAGCGATTACCGAGACAATGTTGTAGTCCAGCAAAAGGATCCACCAGATCATTCACTTCCCATTCATGCATATTCCACCTAATATTAGGTTCCAGTTGGTCTCTTCTCTATTAGCAGCAATAACAGAGTTGGTGTTAATTGGGAAAAGGGTATTTTAGGAAAAGTTAGTTTAAACTTAATTATTTTAAGAAAAATCAAATTTTTGAAAAATAGGAGAGTCGTCACTTAATTTTTTTAAGAAATTAAGAAAATTAAATTTTAAGACTCTAATAGAAAATTTTTAAATTTTTAGAGAAAAGGGTAAGGATTTAAATGTTCACTTTGAGAAGTTATTTAACACTCAAAATGGACACTAACACGCAATTATCTGGTGATAAAACCTAATTGACTAACTATTAGGAAAAATAATTTAAAGGAAAAAAATTGAAAACTTGTCGAGAATGACTAAATACCAAAGCATGGAATCATTTAAAGAAAAAATTAACATAAAAATGGTTTGTCATTTGGGGAATTTAATTAAGTTAAAGCTAAATAACTAAGTTAGTGTTAGAGTCAAACAACAACAAATAAATATAATAAATAATGAATAGGAAATAAACTTGAAAATTCTAGGACTAGCAGGCCCAATTCTTCAACTTGTCCTAATCTAACATAAATAAATCAAATTTCAGCCTACTCAGCCATTTTCTCCCTGCCCTGCCACTGCAAATTGTGAGCTTTTAAGCCCCATTCCTGTTTTATACACTGTTTGTATATCGGTGTATATTTAATGTATACTTATGCATACAACCCCTCTCCCACTTCCGAGAACCTGTAACCGTATAACCTATGTATATGCTCGTCTTTCCTGCCTTGAAGAGGTTGATTTGATGGTAATCAATTGAGTCTCAATCCAATTCGTAATGCAAGTATGACAAAAGAGTTTGCGTAGACCCCAAGCGGATGCACATACATAAAAAGGAAAAGATAATCACATTACTTAAGATTACTAGTTGTTCAACATTTTTAGAGATAGTTCAATAGAGGCTACTAATACAGAGGGTAGCAACATAAGTTTTGGCTCCAAAATAATTCTAAGACACGACGAGGTATACAAAGTAGAGAAAAACACATACTTGACTAATTCAGACCCAAATAGAACTATGTGACAAGCAAATACCAATATTAGATGCTGGAGAAATTTTTGAAAGAGAATGAGGTCATGTAGTAATTAAAAGCCAAGTCAAACATCATGCCACTTCAGAAGTTCAAAAAAAGAAAAAAAATTTAACTCATAAGATGAAGAAGCCTTATTTTATTTTTTACAATACTTTCCAATGAGATACATATCAAGACATTCAAATATATTAGAATATGTCCTCTATTTTTGCAAAACCACCAAAAGATATTGTACGTGGAGATTAATTTAGCAAATCAAGTAATCTCTTGTGAGGAGGTGAAATCAATCATAGCAAAAGTGCAATTTTTCAAATAATTCTCAAACTACTCAACAAACTTATAAGCGTAATATTAATGCCATGATGCTTGAAGAGAAAAATGTAGTCACAAAACTAATACATTAAGTCATGTCTCCACCAGAATAAATTGCCATTAGAATGTTGAGGTCATGATATCACAATTAACCAAGAGACAAGATAGATTGGGAACAAGGAATTCATACTTTTCCCAGAATGTCTAAAACCACAGCATAGAGTAAGAGAGACATGACTTTTACTGAATCAAAACAATAGCCTTATTCACACAGAATCAACCAAACATAATGAATCTAACTTGACATTTAACAAGGCACGCGTATACTAAACAAAAATAACAGGAAATAAAGCTTATAATACAGAAAACTAAACAAGAACGAAATGGAAATAGATGACCTTTTTCGGGGCAGCGTTGTGGGACGACAAGCTTGACAACGAAGGAGCTTCCACCACTGAGATCCAATTGTGATCAGCTCCGCAAGCAAAAGAGCTTCAAATTCCAGGAAAAGGGAACTGAAAATTTCTCTATTCCAGAGGATGGATCCTTAACTTACGAAACAAGAAATCTGTGTATATCTAGGGGAAAAAAATACTCTCTCCCGCCGATGAAGAAGGAGCGTGGGAGTGTGAGGGAAAGAAAAAGGGAAAGGGGTCAAGTGGGTTGTGTAATATGTGTTATTGTGCTGAATAATAGACATTGGGCCGGGTATGGGATTAATTGGGCCGGAATTTGGTTCCAAAATAGACCCAATTGGAGTCTGACGGAAAGGAGAGGTCCGAAAATGATGAATTTGACCATGGAATTGCAATTACGGTCAATTTAAGATTTAACCCATAGCTAAACTGAACTAATTAATTAATTTAGTCACAAGACAAATTATTATTAATACAAATAAATTTTTGCGTTCCTATCGATTGCAGAGAAAGTTCCTTTTTATCTTGTCAACCTGTTCAATAACCTTAGTTGGCATTTGGAACAAGGTCATGTAATAAGTAGATAAGTTTGTCTAAAACACCATTGGTATAAGTCACCTTATTACCGAAAGAGGGAGATTGCATTTGCCATGTTGCTAATCTTTACTCGAACTTTTCACTAACCTAGGTCCAAATTTTTGTGGATTTACGCTGAGCACCCAAAGGAAGACCTAAGTATATGAAAGGAAATGATTCAATGTTACGTAAATTGAAATAGAAGAATTAATATAATATTATTAAAAAATAATATAAAAAATACTATAAATCACAATAATAACAAATAACAACAACTAGGGGTGGGCATTTGGTTCTACGGTTCGATTTTAGCAAATTTCAGTTCAGCTCTTCGATTTTCGATTTTGAAACAGTGTGCACCATATATCGAACCAAAATTTGATTTTTTCAAATTCGGTTCGGTTTTATTTGGTGTTTTTCGAAAAAAATTTCGGTATGAACTAATGAAAAATAAGACGAAGACAAAATAAAGTATAAGACTCTTAAAATAATGTCAAGTGATTATGTCCCCCATGGAATGCTTATTGTCTTTAAAAACTATATTTATTTTTGTCAAGAACTTGCGCCTCCCCACTATTGCGTGAGGAAAACAAGCACGAAGACATCCTTTACATGACATAAATCGACAAAAATATGTTTGAATTTCTCTTGAAAAATAATATTTCAAGTTAACTACATGAATTATGAATTTGTTGTTGTGTGTATATATATATACCGATATATTTTTTATATATATTTTTAAAAATATTGTAAAATCATAATTGAAGCAGTTGAAGAAATATAATCAAACTGCTTTAGAAATATTAAATTAAGAAACCCCCAAGTTATTTTTGCGGGTCCCATATAATAGTGGCGAAGAAGCAGGCATGTTGGCAGAGAGTTGCCTGCTTATTCGCAAAATAATTTATCAGGACTAATATTGTAAAATCATAATTGAACAGCTGAAAAAATATAATCAATCTGCTTTGAAATTATTAAATTAAGAAACTTACAAAAATATTTTATTAAGGCTAATATTGTAAAATCACAATTGAAGCAACTGAAAAAAATAGAATGAAGCTGCTTCAAAAATAATAAATTAATAAACCCGCAAATTATTTGTGGATTCGATGTAATAGCGGCGAAGAAGCAGACGACTCAAGCAGGCACGTTGATGGAGAGCTGCCCAATATAAATTATTTTTTAGTCTCAAATTATGTGATATCGATAGATTTTTGGCTAAAGTCATCCGCAGACACCTCAACTTGTCCTCATTTTTCACTTAGACACCTAAACTAAGACAAGTTCCTAATAGAACCTTAACTGATAAGATTTGAACCCTATAAATATTTTTTCCCTACCTAGCAAAGCAGGTGGGATTCACGCATAACAGGAGCTTGAGAAGCTTATTTCCCCAAAATTTTAACGCTACCATCTCCAATTTCTCCAATTTTCTTCCATTAATATACCTTAAATTCCAATTTTTTCCATTCCAAATTCAAGGCTCTCGATTCTTTCTCTCTTTTTTTTCTTGGTCGCTTTTCCCATGTCGAAATGTTGTTGGCAGGCTCCGTGATGATTACAGAAAAACCTTAGAATTTGAACCCCATACCACAATGATTACAGAAAAAAACTAACAATCCTAACTTACTTGAAGAACAAACTTCCAATTGATACCACAAATCAGTTTGAAGTAAGGAGAGAGGATTGGGAAGCCAAAGAAACTTTTCGATTTTGGCCGTCTAATGATTAGGATGTGGGGGGAGAGTATTGCGCAGCCAGTGAAAGTTTGAAGTGATCCGTAGAGATGAAGGAAGTTCTGATTTAGAGTTTTTTACCCTTTTGAAATAGAAAACTGACGTGGAACGAAATAATAATTGGAAATTACGTATAAAATGATGACTTGGTACTTAATCCAAGTCATCTACATGAAGCTCACGCGCGGAAACCACATCTCATTTTAGGAAAAAAAATATTATGGGGTTCAAATCTTACCAATTAAAGTATTTATTAAAAACTTATCTTATTATCTAAGTAAAAAATGAAGACAACTTAAAGTGTCCAATGACTTTAGCCAATAAATTTAGTCTAACTCTTCAAATTCTATTTTAAAAATCACAGTAACTTATAATATTTTAGAATTATATAAAAATTTGAACGACTGTTTAAAGTACCGCATAAATTGAGAATTAAAAAAATATATGTGTTGTGCCTGTGTTGCCACCGGAATCGTGTAGAGGCGGTGGATAAAGGCATTTTGATGGTGGCAATGATTCTGTTGGCGGCAGTAGTGTTTATCACCTTGTTGATATTGAAACTGGTATACAAAATTATATGGGTCCCTTTAAGAGTGCAACATGAGTTGAAGAAACAAGGCATAGAAGGAGCAGGTTACAGTCCAATTTGGAACAACACGGCAAAGATTAGAAGAGAGATGATAGCAGAAGCTGAATCAAAGTTCAGTTGTTTCACCCATAAACATGATACAGTAGTTTCCCGTGTGATGCCACACTACTATAATTGGTCAACGCTTTATGGCAAGAATTTCCTTTACTGGTTTGGTCCTAAACCTAGGCTTGCAATTGCTGACCCCAATCTCATAAAGGAGATATTGCTCAACACCACTTCCTTTCACAAAATCAAACATAACCCTTTGTCAAAACTTCTGTTTGGAGATGGGCTTGTTGGCTTAGATGGTCACAAATGGGCTATTCACAGACGGATCATTAACCATGGCTTTAATATGGAGACAGTTAAGGTATGCTTTATTTGACTTGGAAAATTAGTTTGATCGGGAAATGTAAGAGATCTAGTTGAAACTTCTCTGCTTTCAGGTAAAACTTTTTGTGGGAGGAGGTGGATTGGCTGGAAGGACGGGTGTCAAACGGGCGGGTTGTATTGAAATTGAGAATGTTTAAATGAGTTGCAATAGATATTGTATTGGTTTATGACTCAGCCAAATTTACTCTGAGCTCAAATGCGTTAAAATTATTGAGATCCTGTATTGTGATCTACAATAGGAAAATAAGTGCAATGCGCTGTGTAAGTATCGTAGCTAAATGATTCTTCTAAAGATCCAGCGTGTGTCTTAGGGAATTTGGTGTTGTAGAACTTTGCCATAGTTTGACAAATTGATTGAAGCTCTAGCTAATTGAACTATTGGCACGTGTCCATTTTCTCAGGGTTGGATTTCTGAGATGGTTGATAGCACAGCAAAGTTGTTGGAGAAGTGGGAAGAGGTAACAAGTGCAAGTGACCAGTTTGAGATGGACGTACACAAAGAATTTCACAAACTTTCAGCAGACATCATTTCTAGGACGGCTTTTGGAAGCAGTTATGAGGAAGGAAAGCGTATTTTTGAATTACAAGACCAGCAAGTGAGTCTTGTTTTAGAGGCCATACGAAGTGTCTATATTCCTGGATTCAGGTGCATTTCGTTATCGATAGTGTGATGCATCTCACCTTCCATTGATTTTGTTGAATACCAAACTTATATGTATCATTTCTTTTATGTTCCAATCCTTAGCACTTTTTCCTTGTATGCATTGTGCCAGGTAAAGGTTAGGAGCAAACAAATGCAAATGCATCTCAGCCTTTACTGCTGATTTCTTCAAGTGTAACCATATCTATAACTGCTTAGTTAGAAACTGCATGTACTTGCTAATAGAATAATATCCGTACCTGAGATGCCTATGAGAATGTCAAAATCACAGCCAAGCTGATAATAATTAATTGCCGACCAATTCTTCCCACTGATTTAACTTCTCAGCCACATTTGAGTCGGAGTAGGTATCCTTCTGTTCTATAGAGAGATACAATGTAAAAGCAAGAGTAAAAGACATGTTAGAAAATAAGAAGAGTTCTAAAAAAGAAGTGTCCCATATGAACTAGGAAGAGAGCTCTCTGTGTGGACCGGCACACATAATATTTTCTCCTGAAGATAACTTGGTGGATTTGTCCCCCCACCTGAGGCCTATTCTAAATCCCGGTTAGCAAAAACCACTTCTATACTTTGAGCCTACCAGAAACTATACAAATCGATTAACCAAAATGTCTCCAGATTCTCTAGAATTAAGTGATCCATTATTTCAAAATTGTAATCGCTAACTCATTACATGAATTAATGAATATTTTTTTCTTTATCCTATTTGGGTCAGATTTTTCTCGCGTCATGTACATTCTATCTTTGTGAGAAAGATAACCAGTTACTTATTTCATTATTTTCCCTGTAAATCATGCCATTTCTTTCTCCTGGACACCTAATGATGTAACTGGATACAGATTTTTGCCCACCAAGAAGAACAGATTGAGGAGTAGACTGGAGAAGGAAACTAGAGATGCAATTAGGATGTTGTTAAACAATTGCAGCAGAACAGCACACAGTTCAAAAAGCTTGCTTTCGTTGTTAATGCATCCACTCAAAAATCAAGATGACAAACAGGAGACACTGGATATAGAGGAGGTTGTAGATGAATGCAAGACGTTCTACTTTGCAGGAAAGGAGACAACTGCTAATTTTCTGACATGGGCTTTTCTCTTGTTGGCATTGCATCAAGAATGGCAGAGAAAGGCGCGGGAAGAAGTTGTTCGTGCTTGCAGAAATGGGATTCCTACTGCAGAGAATATAGCTGATCTCAAGATTGTAAGTTCAGTTGTTATATTGCAGATTCTTATTTTCTTTTTCTGGCAACTCCCCTTAACGGTCTCAAGTATGATACAAAGGACGAGCATGCTTTAAGAAAAACAACCACATTATGCATTCGTGGTACTTGCAAAGATGGTGCATAGTATCCCAATTTTTCTTGCAATAAGATGATGAGGTGTACTTTATGTCCAATTGGCAGGTGAGCATGATATTGAATGAAACACTTCGACTTTACCCGCCAGCAGTGATGTTGATGAGGCAAGCATCAAAGAAAGTCAAGTTAGGAAACCTTGACATTCCAGTAAATACACAGTTCTGTTTGGCCATGACTGCTGTCCATCACGACAAGGAGATCTGGGGAGATGATGCCCATGAATTCAACCCGTTGAGATTTGCTGAGTCGCGGAAACATTTAGCTTCGTTTTTCCCATTTGGATTAGGTCCCAGAATCTGTGTGGGCCAAAATTTAGCTCTTGTTGAGGCTAAAGTGGTCCTGGCAATGATCATTCAGCGATATTCTTTTTGCATTTCCCCATCATACATTCATGCCCCAACTCAGGCAATGACCTTACAGCCTCAATATGGTGCTCAAATACTCTTCAACAAGATCTCTTATTGAGTATTTGCTGGAGAAATGCTCAGGTTTGTCTCCAAACAAATACTAAAATTAAATGCTTGCTACGGAGTACCTAGTGCTGACGGACTCCATTTTTTTTATACATTATGAGCACTTACAAACTCAGAGGACATAATAACAGCCAACAAAGAAAGAACTAAGGTGTGCTGGAAGCACAAAAAGATTCTTTATTATGGGGGAGTTTCAAAATTGTGTTGCTGGGACCTTGAGTGAAATATTTTGCTTCGTTTAATGTGGATGTATTTAGTTTCTATTGACTCGTGTATAGTGGCAGAGCCAACATTTTCGTTAAGGTTGTTCATATTTTTAAAACATGGGTGAGTGATTTTTATATTAAAGGTGTTCAACAATTGATATGTATCAAAATATCTATATTTAATCTATATATTTAAAAGAAAAATTTCGATGAAGGATGTTTATCTGACCACCTTCGAATGGGTATAGCTTCGTCCTGTTCGTGTTACACTTGGTAAATTATCAGTATGATATGACAGTCAATAGACTAAACTAAAGTTTGCCCTTTTATTCTCTCACATATAGCTATAAATTTATGTGAACTACGTGAGATTAATTGTTTCATTTATTTGAACGATTAATATTTTGCGGCGGCCTAACCATAATCTTGCTATTATTATTATTATTATTTAAATTCTGTAAAGTAGATATTTCTTTTAATTGGTGCACTAAAAAAGCTTATATCAAACTGTAAAATATTTAATTTTGTTTTACATTGCAGTTTATCCTTAAAACACAATCAAACATTAAATTTTAAACATAATATTCAAACTTTTTTGCTGAAAATTTTAGTTAATCGAGAAAAATAATTCAAGGAAGTCCAATATAAAAAAATACGCTGATAAATTTAAAAAAAATTAGTTGAAAGGTAATAAAAGTATAATTTTGATGTGCTACTCAAATGTATCAAGATTCAAAGAGTGTAATTTATTATATCCATAAAATAAAATATTTGACATATATATTCAATTTTCCGCAAAAGAAAATAGTGTAGCTCCAACCTCCAACACTATCCATACGAATCTGAGTGGTATTTTTTCATTTTATTTTAGTTGTCATAATTTTTATTTTAAAAGTTTAATTATATATATATTTTTTATTATAAATATGAAAAATATTGTAATCAATAATATTTTTTGAATATTTAAATATTTTTTAATTTTAAAAAAAATTAATCAAAATTAACTTTTGAAAAATGGAACATAACAAGTAAAAGGAGTCGAAGGTTAATATTTTTTTAGTCAACTTGGGTTTCTAAACCTTAAGAGCCGTTTGGTATGAAATCTAGCGAACGAAATTATAATTTATGAACTAATTTATTTTCTTATTGAATATATACCCGATTTAAGTAATTAAGCTGGCGTTAATTAACAGTAATATAACCTTAAAAAACCCTCGGGGGACCAGAATATTGAAAACCTTAAAAAAAAAATCCGTTATCAAGAGTGTCAGTAAGTGCAGAAAGAAAATATCTTTACCTCTCTCTGATATTTTTCTTATACTTTTTGGAAAGAAATTGTTGAATATTCATTTAGGATAAATCGATCTGAATTTTGAGTGAGAATTTGTCAAAAATGGAGCATGCCCAAGAAGCTCAGAAAAGAGAAGCTTTCCGGCAAGCTGTGATTAATACCCTTGAACGCCGTCTTTTTTACATACCCTCTTTCAAGATCTATCGTGGGGTTGCTGGCCTTTACGATTATGGGCCTCCTGGATGTGCTGTTAAATCTAATGTCCTTGCCTTCTGGCGTCAGGTTTGCCTTTTCTTGTTTTTGTTGTTATTTTACTTTCCAATTCAGTGACTCAGCTTTGTATGTTCTTTACTGAATTGGGGTTATTAACTGGATGGTAAACTAAGGGGTCGTTTGTCTTGGAGACAAAGAGGGTTTGTTGCTCAGATGGTGGGGTTTCCTTTGGTAGCTAGCAAAGAAGCAATTAATTTCTGTATAAGTTGTACAATGTTTGGTAACTAGTTAGGAAATAAATTATTCAGGTATACAATTAATACGATGTTTGCTATCCAATTTTGAAACATGCATAACTAATATATGTATAGGTTATGAGGGAATTGATGTATTATCTTATGCAGGATAGAAGATGTAATAACTAATACCTGTGTAATTATGGCTTAATTAAAGATGTTCACGTTCATGGGTTGGTATGGAGGTTGTTGTATTGTGTTCTTTCTTTCTTTAGACAAAATGAGTTTTGCCATGTTTATATGATGTGCGTTAAGATAGCTTCAGTTGGTGACTTGTGCTTTTGTAATTCAGCATTTTGTTCTTGAGGAGAACATGTTAGAGGTTGATTGCCCATGTGTTACGCCTGAGGTTGTGCTAAAGGCGTCTGGTCATGTGGATAAGTTCACTGATCTTATGGTGAAAGACGAAAAGACTGGCACTTGTTATCGTGCTGATCATCTGCTCAAGGACTTTTGCAAAGACAAGCTTGAGAGGGATCCTAATCTTCCTGCTGAAAAGGCCGCGGAATTCAGGCATGTGCTTGCTGTTTTGGACGATCTTTCTTCTGAAGAGCTTGGTGCGAAGATTAAGGAATATGGCATTACTGCTCCTGATACCAAGAACCCTCTTTCTGCCCCTTATCCTTTCAACCTCATGTTCCAAACCTCAATTGGGCCATCTGGCGTGAGTCCTGGGTAAGGGTATCATTTAGAGCTATGCTAACCCATTTCTTTTCCTTACTTCGATAGAGATATTTTTTGAATATGCTGTCTATGTCTTCATTTGCGTGCAGTTACATGCGTCCAGAGACTGCTCAAGGCATTTTTGTCAACTTCAAGGACTTGTACTATTACAATGGAAATAAGCTTCCTTTTGCGGCTGCACAGATTGGTCAAGCTTTTAGAAATGAGGTTAAAAGCCACATTTTACTGTTGCCTTTGTTTTCCTGACGTGTATCCTGATGATATTTGTATTTTTTCTACTATCTATCTGGCAAAAGTATAATTTGAGGACTTCTGAAGGGTGGAAGGGTGAATAAGTAGTTGTCTGGGCACTAAAGTTTCTCCACATTGCTGATGATCAGAATCTGTAGACTGTTCTATCTTAATCTGCTGCCTTGGGTATGAAAAAGACATGAGTGATGCTTCAAGTCTGCAACTATAGCAATATGCTAATACATCTTGTGTAGAAATGTTAGGCGGTTATGCTTTAATATTTTTACCCCTCTTTTTTTCTTTTCCTTTTTTGGTCTATTTTTATTTGATCTATATGATGTTACTGGCTTATGGGTTGTTGAGTCGAGGGTTCCTAGGAAACAGCCTCTCTACTTCTATACGAGGTAATGGTAAGGTCTGCGTACATTCTACCCTCCCCAGACCCCACTTGTGGGATTCAACTGGGTATGTTGTTGTTGTTGTTGTTATATGATGTTACTGAAGCTTTCTTGATTTATATTACCTCTCTTGCTAACTCATAGACGGACCATGTTTTCATTTTTGTAAATAATTTAAGATGACAATGTATGCAGATCTCACCACGTCAAGGTCTCCTGAGAGTCCGTGAATTTACACTTGCTGAGATTGAGCACTTTGTGGATCCGGAGGATAAGTCTCATCCAAAATTTCCTGATGTTGCAAAGTTGGAGTTCTTGATGTTCCCCAGGGAAGACCAGGTGGCTGGAAGATCAGCAAGGAGAATACATATTGGTGAAGCAGTTGCCCAGGTTAGCAAAAGTCAACAATTAACTTCTCCTTTGGTTCTTCCTGCTCTCCTGAATAAAATCTCTCCGATTTTCATTATCCATATTTGAAAATGACTCATCACACAGTTACTGCTGTAGGGGATTGTCAACAACGAAACTCTTGGATATTTTATAGGAAGAGTATATCTATTTCTTACTCATCTTGGTATTGACAAAGATCGCTTACGGTTTCGCCAACATCTTGCAAACGAAATGGCACATTATGCGGCAGACTGTTGGGATGCTGAAATTGAATGTTCCTATGGATGGATCGAATGTGTTGGTATAGCTGATAGATCTGCCTATGACTTGCGTGCTCACACGGTGAGGCTAATAGAAAACAGGCACATTCTGTTAGTTCTTTGTATTCTTCAAACCTCCCTCCCAGTCTTCTCTTATGGTACTTCATCAGTTGCTTGGTGTTTGAATTTCCAAATTCACTGTTTTCTTCTTTTCTGGATGTATCCGATTACTTATGGTATGCCTAGGTTTCATGCAAATGAGTATTTTTTCCGAGTAAACTATTCTATACTGAACTGAGTACCTATTGCAGGATAAAAGTGGTGTGCCTCTTGTGGCCCATGAAAAATTTCCAGAGCCCAGGGAATTAGAGGTGTTTCTTTTTCTCTCAGCCTGTGAATTAGAAATCGCTGTCTATAATCTAAGCCTGAATAAAATACATAAACATGCTTACTAGATTAATTTGTTATCTCTATTTTCAGAAGCTTATTATAGTTCCAGTGAAAAAGGAGCTGGGTCTTGCTTTTAAGGGTAACCAAAGGATGGTGGTTGAAGCACTGGAGGTACCTGACAGTATTGCATTAATTTCTGCCCTTCGTATGAGGTTTAATTATTTTTAAGTGTAGTTTTTGTTCCTGTTACAAGGCTATGGGTGAGAAAGAAGCAATGGAAATGAAAGAAACATTGGAGTCTAAGGGGGAAGCTGCATTTCATGTTTGTACACTCGACAAGGTTGTCACTATAAACAAGAATATGGTGTCCATCTCCAAGGAAATAAAGAAGGAACACCAGAGGGTTTTCACTCCATCAGTCATTGAACCATCTTTTGGTATTGGGAGGATAATATACTGCCTCTACGAGCATTCTTTCAACACCAGACCTAGCAGAGATGGTGATGAGCAAATGAACTTTTTCAGTTTCCCTCCTCTCGTAGCTCCTATCAAATGCACGGTTTTTCCATTGGTTCAGAATCAACAATATGAGGAAGTTGCCAGAGAAATTGCTAGGTCACTGACTATCTATGGGATCTCGTATAAGATTGATATAACAGGTATCCTCATCATTGAAAGTTATTCTAAGCACTAAGGCTGTAGCCACTTTTAATTTAGGAGTTCCATTTTTCTTTCTTTTGACAAGTATAATGAGTTTCTATTCATTTAATTTTTATGAATATTAATTTCAAAATTTGTCAATAATTTTCTTTTTGATTTCCCCTGAAAAGCTATCTGAATCTAGGGTGTTTGGAGATTCATTCTCCATCGGTCCACAGCTATTACATGTCACCTGTCTGCTCATTTTGCCATTTCTGAGAGTGACCGAGTAATCTGAGCTATCAGTTGCCTACAAATTATTTGTCCTTTTACTTAGGACTGTGATATGAAATTGATGTGTGGACATTACTTTAGACTCCTATTAAGATATATTTTCTACTTTGGCCTAAAATTAATATAGTTTAAGCAAATTTTAACATTGGTTACAATATTGGATTAATGTTCCCTGGGAATTTCACCTAATGGTATGATCTGGCGGTCAGTAAAGCTGGAATGAACGTCTATATGACTAGGGCTCAAATTCCACTAGAGGCAAAAGGAAGTATGTAGGTGCACCCCCCCCCCCCCTCCCCCCCGCCTTCTTCCGCCTAAGCATTAGTGAATAAAGTTGGATAATACTCATGCTGGTTGGAGGATTCTGGTAACTGGTGCAGAAGTCTAGGTGTAAAATCTTTCCTGGAACACTAATTTACCGGGAAATTTGTATGTTCAGTAAATAAGGTCCATCTGTCCAGGCTAATATTTTCCGTCTATCAACTTTGCTCTTTCTACCCTCTAAATATGACTATTTTTAACTTCAGAGTGTGGCTAAGGTTGGTGCTTACATGCCTGACAACCTCTGTTTTCGCATTGTCTAAATGCTATGATTTGAGTGACTTCTTTTGATTTACCATATACGGGGACTACAATTTATCCCTGTGTGCTATCCATTATACTGCTGGTTTCCTATTATAAATAGATCTGTTAATATCTTAAGTTGTGTGCACCGTTGACTGTTATTATACAATACGCATGTATCTGCTGAAGTTTACCTTGTATACCAACAGCCTTTTATTGACTACTATATGAGATATCATCACCAGCCGTATTAAACCATGATAAGCTGGTTTTGTTGCAGCACTACAATATGTCTATATTTTTAGATTGATGAACTGTTAATACAATAACTATGCCTCAAGTGCTAACCAAGTTGGATTGGCTATATAATTCTTCACTGACCATGTGATTTTGTGTTATAGGTACGTCAATAGGAAAAAGGTATGCAAGAACCGATGAACTTGGGGTTCCCTTTGCCATTACAGTGGATTCAACATCCTCTGTGACGATCCGTGAAAGAGACAGCAAGCAGCAGATTCGTGTGAATGTGGATGAAGTAGCATCTGTTATTAAGGAGGTAACTGATGGGCAGAGCACATGGGGTGATGTGTTATGGAAATACCCTACTCATTCTTCTTGATCGTCTGAATTGAGAATGTTTATTAGCCTAATTGGTTTGTTCCACTTTTGACAAATTGCTTGACAATCACAGATCAAATTGACAGTAAATATTTGTGCAATGAGAGTGTACTTGTACCATTTAATCCGTTAATTCATTTTCCTTATTTGTGGTCTAATTTTACACTCCTCTGTTGTCTTTGTTCATTATTAGAAAGACTAGTAGTTATCAAGATTGCCTAACCATTATGTGTTAGAAATCTTAAACTTAAGCAGTTACAGAATTTGCAGAAGTGAAATGAGGCACACCCATGATATGCAGAAAATTTTGATCTTAAAGCCACAAAGTTACATCAGCAGTAGAAAGAAGTAGGGAAGTTCATATAGTGGCAAAGTCAGTGAAATTAAACTCAGTAGGATCTACTTCGTAAAATGCCATCATCAGAAGCACAACTTAGAAATGCGGCAGGTGATCAGCAACACCACCGGAAACCGAGCTAGATGCAGCTACAGCAGCGTTGCTTCTCTCAGAATGGCAGAGCTGGCGGAGTTTGGTGGGGACGTACCAAATGGCTAGTCGAGGATGTGCATTAAAGATGGCATCAATATCCCAGCCTTGTCGAGCAGCAATGGCCACCAATGGCTTGTAACACGCCTGCCTCCATGCCCCAACATTCTCTCCTCGCTCCTTGAAAGCCCTCCTCAGAGCATTAGAAGCATCCTCATCAAGGCAATGAAGTGCATAGCAATGCACATAGTGTCGCATTTTCGGCTTGTTTATGTAGCTTGCCCCTGCCTTCTTCGCGTACCTGAACACCTGATTCGTCACCTGCATATTCAACACGCTCGTGAATCAACAGCTTGCGTGTATCTCGACTATTTTTCAGTTAACAAAGAACAAACATAAGGAGGAATGGTCAATGTGTAGAAAACCGATGTGGGAAGGGCAGGTTTATAGGTGTAGGTACTTGAGTGAAAGTACAAATGGGAGTAATGGGCCAAGGCCTGAAAGTGAAGCTTTATGGTTTAGCCCATCAGTCCGTACCTTAGCTGTCGAGTTTTCTTGTGGACAGCTAATGGTTACCCCTCCTTGACCCAATTAACGAGGTCCTCTCAACTACTATACTATATCCTTTCAAAAGTAATTAATTTTAAGGAAAAAATGAGCATGTTCAACTCCATTTATTGATTAAAGACAATAAAAATATGAGATAGTAAGGTTGTATGTATATTGAAAAATAAAAAGAGCAAAAAGGAAGTTGAAGATGACCTTAGTGGGGCATTTTTCACCTCTTTCTTTGGCAATATTCTGAACTTGGATCAAGAAATCACGGCATTGGTCATAGAGATGGAACAAATAATCCAAACCGTTCTTTTTGCCACGTGCCACTTCCCCAGGCTCCGTGACGATAAAGGGATGCTCCCTTTGTCTCTCGCTTCCTCCTCCGCCGTCGTTCATATTTTCTTCATTGTCTTCTTCTCCTAATTCCTCCGTTTCCTCATCTGACGTCCCTCTTTTCTTCCTCCTCCTCCTTTGTTTCATTCTCCCACTACCGCCTGCTGCAGCAGCTACCACTTCCCATGTCCCGCTTCCAGCTGCTTCTCTCTCCGCCGGATGCTGCTGCACTGGTTCCTCCGATAAACCTACTTAATTACCATTTTCACCATAAATTCATAATTTTTATCTCTAACAATGAAACTCAAAATACTTCATTTTTATGCTAATTAGGAGTACAATATATGTTTTTTCACATAGAATTATAAAACTGAGTGATCATCATAAGTCGCAAGTACAACCAACAAATACTTAACAATCCCTAAATAGGGTTTTGAGAAAATTATAGCTAACAAAAATTCACTCTCGTTTTCTTTAATGTTATAATACTACATACTAGAAGAAGATTACTAAGGTGTGTATAGAGAATCAAATCCTAAGAAACTACAAATTGAGATTAAGATTGAAACAACTGCACTACTAAAATTATACGTATATTCCGTTCTCTCTCAAGTCTTATAGATGTATAATAGTTTCATATAAAATGAACTAGAAATTCTCAAATATGGAATATGCAGCAAGATAACGTCCATAGTACCTTATAGTTGCATGCACTAGGAAATTAAAATATAAAAGCATTTTTCTATGTTCGTGGTCAATATAACAGTGGTTATTTCAACAAGCATCATCTTATTACATATTTTTGTACTAACATATAAAAGTTAACTACGCATGTATTATCAACCAAAAAAATTAGCACGTACCATTAGCAATTCATCAAAGCAATTAATTAAATTAAATTAACCTTCTTGTGATAAAGCGTCGAGAACATTAGATCCACCTCGGCGCCGCGCTTCCTCCTCCTCGAGCCTCCGCCACTCAGCTCTAATCGCCGCTTTGATACCGTACCTTTCTCCGACGAGTAGGTCCCACCTGAATATCTGGGAAAGGCTATTCATCATATCATCGAGTTCCTCTTCTTTCATGTCTAATAGTGTGTTCACAGTGAACCCTAGCTCCGCTATCTTAGCGGCGGTGTAATAGCGTATGCCGTATGCTTGAAACAGCTCTTCCAGTCCACCCAGCTCCCTCGTACTCCGCATGGAGTACGATGTTGGGAGCTGCTGCGGCTGCGGTGGTGGTAGTGGCGGCGGAGTAGGTTGTGCTGGCGCCACCGGTTCTAATAACCGGCTTGGTGGTGGCATTGCACCTCTTGGGTCCCACTTGAACAAATTCGCCGAGAAAGCTTCTGGGTCCATATTTTGTGAGGATATGAAACTAGCTAACTCAAAAACTACACACTTGGGTTAATATGGACAGAAGAGGTAAAAAATTGTTGCTATTTATAAGAGTTTTACTTTCGAAAAATAAAAATATAATTGTGAGAACTAGAGTGCAAAGTACAAACTCTTAAAAAAAATCATTGTCGATATTTCTATGTAATCAACAAGAATTGAACTTGTGGGGATAGTATTTGTGGCTTAAGTTGGACAGTTTATTTCTCTTCTTTGATTTACGTGATTCAAAATTAGTATACGTACAAAAATATAAAAAAATCCACTTCATATACACAATGTAACATTGGAATTTTTTGTTGAGTGATTTCAGATGAACCTTCGTAGATCCATCTCAGTCTTCCAGTGAAAAAAAAGTCTACACTATTAATACTCTACTTCTATAAGGTAGTGGTAAGGTCTGCCTACATTCTATCCTCCCCAGACCCCACTTGTAAAATTTCACTGAATATATTATTGTTGTATATACTTTATACTTTTCGAATTTATTACACATCATGCATTAGCTTGCTTAGTCGGTAACTATAGATGAGTTTAATAATACAGACGATTAATAAAAAAAAAATCATCGTCAGGTTACGTTTAACTTTATAACATGTAATTTGATTTATTCCACAAAATTACAAGTCCATATGTATATGTAGATGATATTTGGATGACATATGACACTAGGGAAAAAATTACTATATTGATAGTGTACTTACTCATTAAAGAAAAATCATTTGATAACTCGATAATTAGGGTAGCTAACCTATGCTATTATAAGTGGAAGTTTACTAAGCTTTAACCTTATACTCTCTACTTCATATTAATAAGTAAATTGTTATCGTATGCCACCCTTTTTTTTTTTTAGAAGAAAAATTTATCGTCGCTATTCTTTGAGTGTACATAAATAAAATTCTCATTTTTATATAATAGCTCGCAAATCACACTAGATAGATGATCCGTACTAAGCAAGTCTAATGCGGTGAGCTCGACACAAAAGATAAATCTCTTGCTTCTAACGGCAATATATTTCGAACTTGAGCCCTCCAACATGAAAGTCTCAAGGACAAGGGTAAAAGGCTATCTTTCGGTATATTATTGTTTCGATTATTTTCCTAAAAAAAATATAAAATACTTAAGAACCTTATTAAAATAAAAAGGATAAATATGAAAAAGAATCATAATAATTCTCTTAAATTTTGAATAATTTACTCATTTTAAACTATAGAAAAAAAAATCAATATTTAGATAAGCTTTTGAAATAAAACATTGATACGTATTTTTTAACTTTATCCAATACTTTAAACTTAAAAGCCACCTAAAATAAGTCGATCCAAATGGACACTAAAATACATGTTACAAGAAGATAGAGATAATGAGTGTTATCTTTTGTAGTACTATCTATAAATTAAAAAATTGTTTTTATTTGTTAAAAATAAATTTTCTGGTGTTGGATCAGAGATACGTTCATAGCAATGTGCTTTTCTGTATTTGTGTACAGAGAGAAGGTACAGATGGAAGAGTTGAAATAATTAGAGTTTTTAGGACTAGAATAGTTGCAATGAGACTAGGCCTTTAGGGAATTGAGAACTAACCAAACTAGTCAGACAAACACGCTCACCATCTATTTCTAACTCCTTTTTTCGACTATATGCCCATCATTTTTCGGACTTTTCTCATTTTAGAAACTTTGTTTCTCCACTATTTTCAAAATAAAAATTTATTTTTACTTTTTATCTGTACTATTTTGGGATGTTAAATAGTACTTAAATCAAGAGATAATTTTACACTTTGTTTCTAATTTTATCCTTATCAGTAATTACATCCATTTCCATATTAAATTTTCCAAAATATTGTATTTATTATATTCAAATGTTAAAATTATCTTTATAATGGACAACTAAAGATGGACAGGAAAGTACTAGTCAAATTATTTTTCAAGATTTAGTAGTCGTTCTTCCTATGCATTTCTTTTCTTTTTCGTTTTGTCATATCTAGTATTCTGCTTATCGGTTGTTGAGACGAGAGTTCCCAGGAAACAACATCTCTACTTCTATGAGGTAGCGGTAAGGTCTGCGTACATTCTACCCTCCCTAGACTCCACTTGTGGGATTCCACTGGGTATACTGTTGTTGTTTCTAAAAAGGGGTTAATAATTCAAAGTGAACAAGTAAAGATGAACGAATAAAGAGTACTCAATTTCTAAGGTGTATATGAGTTATAATGTGTTTCATCCTATCTATTTTAGTTGTCGTCCTTATTAAATATAGATATGATCCAAAATTGTGATCATATTAGATTTTTATTTTATTTTGAAAATGAATTCTTTGGTCAAGTGGGGACTGTACGTGAAGGAAATTAATTACAGTATTCAGTTGAAGTTGAAGGGAAGAATTAGTTGGCAAGTTAAAGTGTGATATGTATATGCAGGGAAGTACATATTTGCAGTAAGAAGTTAAGCCTAATAATCTTTCTGTAATCTCATAGGGCTATTTTTCATGTTGTACTTTCCAAAAAATTATAGCTCCTCTCTTTCATAATTTCAAATGAATTCAAGATTTATATTTAATTGATTTCTATCTTTAGATTTTTATAATAAACTTAGAGTCCGTTTGAATTAGTTAAAAAAAAAACTTTTAAAAATACTTTTTAAAGTGCTGAAACTTATTTTTAAAATAAGCAGTTATATGTTTGGATAAAAGTGCGAAAAATATTGTTAATATGTTTGGTATCTAAGTGTTGTTAAGCTCTTTTTTTTATCAAAGTGTCTGAAATACTCTTAAATTGTTAAACATTAGAAAAAATGTTAATTATTACTCTAAATATTTATTTCTAAATTAAATTAGAATTAATTTATTTTAATTCATCTTCAATATAAATTGATTGTATAAGTTAATTTATACGTCTAAGGTATTTAAAATTTTTAAAGTATATAATCTTGACAAAATACATGAAATATTTGGGTATTTTTTAATAATATTTATAAAAAGTAAGGTGTATATTTCTTCTTTGCTATAAATAATTTATTAAAATAAAATAAGAAGAAAAAAAAAAGAAAGAGCAAGAAAAAGGAGAAAAAACAGAAGAAAAGAAAAAACCAGAAGAAGGAAAAAAATGAAAGAAAGAAAGAGCAAGAAGAAGAAAAACAAAGAATAAAATTAAAAAAAAACGAAAGAAAAAAAAATAGGAGCAAAATAGCATAAAAATTATAACTAAACATTAAAAATAAAAATGTAAATTTGTTGGTCAAACGTAAATGACTTTTAAACCAAAAACAAAAAAGTAGGGAAGATCAACTTTTAACTTATAACTTTTTTTAAGTTATTTTTAACTTATTTAAAGTCATCTAGGAATTTGCCAAACATTTCAAAAAACTAAAAAAAACCTTAAAAGCAGGTTTGACGATACTTTTAGAATTATATATCCAAAATTAGTACTCTATTAGCATTTTTAGTAAATTTTCACATATGTAATTATACAAAATATTGGAATCGATACTATTGCTTACTCTTAATAATATAAATAAATGTTATTTAATTGTATAAAATTTAGCGAGAATAATATAAAAAGAATAGGAATTTCAATGTGTCAATCATGAATAATTTGAAATAATAATGCAAACAAAAAAAGGAAAAAAAAGTATTCGAGTAAAACTCAAGAGGGTACACAAGACATGACCTGATAATCGTTTTCGAGTGGACTCTACTATTTAAAAAAAAAAAAAGATAACAAAATAAATCATACGTGAGATTTGAACCTCGGAACTCTATTTTAGAGGAAAATAAATTACAATAAGATAGATATAAGATTTGGGATTCCAAATTCATTTGTAAAAATGCATTTGATAAATATTGCACCGTAGGACTCTTTAGTTTGAGCTTGAGTATGTATACATATACATAAATAAAATTTAAAAAACTAAGTATTATTAAACATGATTTAAGAAGGAATGATACATGCTTATGTGCCCTCATGACCATACTCATAGATGATCATTCTTAATTAGAAATTTCGATTTTAAATCATGAAAATAGAGAAATTATTAATAGAAATTTATTTTTATTTAATTAATACCTAAATATGGTCAATAAAAATTAATTTGGTCAACTAATGTCATATACAAATGGTTCAACAATTCTTTTTAGTCTAGGAAAAATCTAAATTTTATTGGGTTAGCTTTTTGGTAGGAAAGACGTTCTCTTGCGTCTCTCTTTAAAAGTTATAGTCATGATAAAATTAATTTATTTAATTATCACTGACTCTTAAGCACACGAATTTTTTACAAATAAAATTAGTTATATACACACATGTGGATACATAAATATAAGAAAATTCATTAGATATAAATATCTAATTATAATCTAATAATCAAAACGAGTTATGAATTTGATGACATAATCAAAACGCATAAACTTTAAATTCCTCCCAAGAGTTCCTTTCATTTATTTTGTAGAATAAAGAATCATGTACTTATCATTTATCATCCACACATTGTATGATTTTTCATAGGATATTTTTTTTTATTCATCTACTGTACATCAACCATTAATTATTCAAATTAATCAGTGAACTACTTCACTGTATGAATGTATACGGGGCAGAGTCAGCATATATTAAGAGGGTTTGAATCCATTCGACGAAAAATTATATTATTTATATAAGATTAAAATAATTTTTTATGTATATATAATATATATCAAATCCTCTTCTTCAAATTTTGAACCCCGTTAACTAAAATCTTGAAACTGAATGTATATGCTTATTTCTATTTCAGGACTAGTAGAAATATTTAACATTTTCAAAAGTACAATTCCATATGGAGTAACTAACTATATTAAATTTGGAAATGATATAATTTTACCAAAATGATTTTTTATATTTAAATATTGTTTTTTTAAGAGGAACTGGTCAACGTTTAGGACTATAAATTTGAACCAATGAAATGATGCCACGTACTGATATCGCAGTGTACGGATTTCATAAAATTTTGTCGTTCTGTTGCAGAGAGTCATTAGATTCGCAGAATTGAATATCCAGCTTTAACTTGTTTGGATTTTCTTTACTTTTGTCTCTTCTCATACCAACAAAAAATATTCATTGGAATCTGTTTGACTATAAAAATTATTTGTTTTTTTTTGTACAAAATATTAACTTTATTTGAAAATCATAATTAGTTATGAAAATCTTATATTTCACTTAAAATTATATTTTAAATTTAGAAATGTGTAGTAATTTAAATAGTAGGAATAATTATCGTTTTGAATTTTTCTTTTATAAAATATTCATTGTTTTTAAACATTACCTAGATATTTCATATTTGAAAATTATTTATCATTTATAGCATTAAAAGTGAATTATATATGTATTATAAATATATTATAATTATTATGATTAAAAACTGCACTATATATTAAAATAGAATTATGCATGTAATATAAATGAATTACACTATAAATAAAAGTAATTTTGCATGTAATAAAGATGCATTATAAGTATCTTAAAATATATTAAACTTATATTTTGGTAAAAAAATTGCATTACGTATTAAAAATGAATTATACATATATATATTAAAATTATATTACTATAAATAATAAATATTTTCTAAATATGATATATATAGATAAGTTCTCTAAAAAGTATTATCAAATATAACTAGAACTTCAACTCTAATATAATTCTATAAGTTAAAAAAAAAGAAGTGATGAATATTTAAGATCTATGACAAGTGGCTATTTTTTTTTTTTAAATCTAGTTAGTTATTTTACGCTTTACTTTTTTTCAAGAAGTATATATTATTTCTAAATTTTAGATTTTTTTTTAGTTACTTTGTTCTAAATTAAATAGTTTATTAAGTAAATTTTTTAACCTAAGCTATGCGAGTACATAGGCCTCACTTGAATTAGCTACTCGTAAAGATGCTTTTTGCAACGAACTTCTTGTTGGGATTAAAATCATGAGGCGTCTACAAATGGTCAATGGGAGCAAGAATTTTTAGGAATATTTGGAACAGTCCGTTTCAGAGTAGAAGAGCCATTTTTTAGTGTTTGATCGATTACGTATTAATTAATATTTGATTGATTGGTCTGAGATTATCGACAAATAGATTTGTCTAAATCACTTTGTTTCTTTTTGTCCAAGTCACTTCTTTTTGTCTAACTCACTTCCTGAGTTTCAAAAATATCTTCTTTCATAGGTCCGAGATCTACATCTATGAATTAAAAGGTTCGGATAATCAACTCTACAATCAATTGTTAGAATCAATAGGTCTACAAATTGTTCATTCCTTTCCCCTCCCCCCTCACCCCTCACCCATAAGAAAATGCAAATATATATGGTAGAGAATACCTTTTAAATCGTCAATAATTAGTTGGTTCTTGATTATATACTCCTTATATTCAACAACATATCCAGTGGAATTCCGCAAGTGGTGTTTGAAGAGGGTAAAATATACACATATCTTACCACTACCTCATACAGATAGAGAGACTGTTTCTGGAAGACCCTCGTCTAAAAAACACCAAGCCCAAAAAATATAAAATTTATTAAAAAATAATTATAAATATGGTGAATTTACCATTTTAATACCTCTATTAATTAATAAGGTTCCAAATATATTTACTCATTATATTAAGAATATAAAAAAAAAAAACAAATTTGTACTACCTTGATTCAAAATTAAATAGTAAAAAATTAAAAAATATTTAATAAATAAATTCGAATAAAAGGAGTAATTAATTTTTCTTGTCCCTCGAACACCCCGCCAACACAAAAAGAAAAGTTGGTAAAGGCTGAAAAACGTTTCAAAGTGTTAATGATGGCATGTCCTAAATCTCAGGGTCTTGATTTAATAGCAAATGTCAGATCAGGGAAAAGACAGTTAGCAAGAGTCACTTGTACATATTAATTCATTAATTATATGAATATTGAATATAATGTATACACTATGTATACATTTATATTGGACTAAAGTTTTACCAAATATTTTTTCTTCCATCCATATCATCATCTAAGGAGGTAATAATTTCACCTGGAAAAGTTAAGGGGTTGAATAACTTTTTGAAACAAGTAAAATATGTATTTTCTCTAGTTTTAATTTTTTTTTTTTACACTTGTGACTCATAGAGGTTAATTTGAGCTAATAGTGTGGTATATTATCTTATCTTCAATAGAATGAAAACAAGACCCACAAATTAACCAACAAATTAACCAAAAAGACAAGTTTGGTGCGCTAAAATTTTCGCTTCGAGAAAAGACCTAACCACAAGGTTCGGCCTTACCTAACATTTGTGACTGTTGAATCGATTGCTATACAAGGAAGGCTCCTAAACATGCTATTAGTAATGGACGGAAAAAATATAAAGATTTTACTAGACATGTACAATATTGGCTACTTCATGCAAGAGATAGAAGTGATTGGTATTCCTAGATGCTTGAACAAAATAGCTCATAGTGTAGCTAGATTTTCAATTTCTTTGATGGAGGAGACCTCTTAGGAGAAGTTTTCCCAAGCTAGGTTGTATAGGATTCTAAGGATACATTTGAACTTTGTGGTTTGTTGATGAATTAGTACAGTTTTGGTGGTAAAAAGTAAAAAGAAGAGGGTAATACTGGTTTGGGGAGTTGATTTCTCGTATCGTCACTGAATTACAGTTACTATCACAGAAAGTCATTTTATATACTAACAAAAACTGGGATAATAACTGTTAGTTGACTGACGATACGATCAATCAAACCAACCTATGACTTGATGCAGAACAGCCTGATCCTCGTGCCTGTTAGAAATTAACTGAAAAGGAGTAAAAATCAGTGCAAATCATGGCTAATTAAATCTGCTGCAGCACCAAACTTAGGGAAGTATGGACTTCCCTGTGGATAGAATGACTTTTTTAACTTACAATAAAACAGTTAAGCTGTTTTCATCTTCTTATGTCTTTTATTTGTCTGGCTGAATGCAGTCAGTATCTCTGTCTACGAAGGATCTTAAATTTAGGAACATTCAACTCTTACGTGCTGCGCCAGTTAGAGCAAATAACAGATGTCTTGATTCTTGCTAAAACAGTAAAAATGCAAAACAGGTTCTTTGATTAGCTTACTAGTAGTCAATTGAGTTTGTAAGAGATGTTGCAAGCCACAGGAATGAAGATTCAGCAAGGTACTTGTTTTTTTCGGGATATTCTCTAGTTTCTGCAGCAATTTCGCGCATGCTGAACATATCTGTCTTCAAAAATCACTCTAGTTTTTAACTGCTCTGACTATATATGCAGGCGACTCATGTATGATGGTGTCATGAGCTATAAGCCCGAGTTGAATAATATTTCAATTCTCTTTTATGTAAAGTTAGATGTTTATGAATGCATAGTGTATACAAATATATAATCATATTACACACTGTCTTCTTATCGAGAGCATTACCTGAAACTCCTCGTGAACCAGCTCTGAATAATAATGATGTGTAACTACTTGCTTAGGCTTCGTGAATAGGAACTAATGGCATTTTGCCTCCATAAATATCTGGTAGTTGGCTTTCATCAATGTCTTGAAGTAGAGTTTCCTTGAGTCGTTTGTTTTCCACAAATGTGATCTGAGAGGAAAGATAGAAACAAATTTTTGTGAAGATGATTTAATACAAGCTTCAAATAATAATCTTAACGAGGCTATCCTCGACTAGAGTTGCAACTTGGCAAAGCTCTAGCAGTGTTTACGTCAACCATTTTCAAACCTCACCTTCTTCTTGGTGTTGTTATCAATAAAAGGATAGACAAGCTTCCACATTGTCCAGAATAGATATGGAACATGAACCACAATCAGTTTTCCAAGTCTTTCAGGGTAGCAGTCCTGCAATATAATTTCAAGATTATGGACTATAACATGAAAAGAATTTCACGTAACATATACATACCGGTACTGTCAAGAGTTTTTACACTATCTAGCTACTGGTGTATCTCAAGTCTTAACCTGTTTTACTAGGCAAGCTCAGTGGTCGAACCAGAAATTCATACAAGAGCATTCAAAAAATTACTAAGGCTGTCACATCTAGGATTTGAACCTATCCTTTAGCTCCACTGCTGCAAAGATGCCTTGTTTTCCAGGTTAATAATTCTTCTTATCATGGATTGGTGTACCTTATCTATTTAGGCGTTCTGATAACATAAAAGAAAATTGTACAGTCTATGTATGGAAGGTAAAAATCAAATGAAAATGCGTAAGTCGACCTGTAAAATGGATAGAGCCCCAAGATATGCACGAACATCGCTGTTGGAATAGCCAAAACCTTGAAGATCCCCAATTACCACAAACTTTTCCATTCCTGGTGAGGTCCTGATTCATCAAGACAGGCAATTTGCATAATAGTTTAAGAAAATAGAGGGCAAACTTGCCAATTACTCACTTCGTCCATTTTTATTTGTCCAATATTTACACGACACCCCCTCAGAGAGCAATAAGCATAATGACAAATTCACTATAACACCATTTGAAATATGACAAACTGCAGAAGTATAAATTGACATCTATGTTTAGCGATGAAGGGAGTCTATTATATTAGGAGTATTAAATAGTGTACCTTGAACAGAGTTTTTCTAAAGCCAATACAACAAATCCTGTAAATCAAAACAATGACTTGACTATAAGAAAACTTGATTTGTTCAAAAGTCATTTCAGGGACCAAAAAACACAGGTCAAGTAGAATTATGTCAACAAAACAAAAAGAAAACATACGTTTGAACTCTTCAAGACCTCCTTGTTTGTTCGGCGTATGTCTGCCACCAAAAACAACAGCAATGGGGCGTCCTAATTTGTCGATACCTTGTAAGAACATTTTGTTGTGTGATATCTCATTTGGAATCTCAGTAGGTGAAATGTACCCATTTGGTACAAAGCTTTTCCTCCATTTCAGGTATTTCAACAACATTGTTGAAGCTTTGTCCACATCTAGATCCCTTGCTCGAAGAAACCTTCTTATTGCAAAATCATCGACTTCCTAGAAAACAAATTGATGCATTAACCGAATAAGAAAAATGGACCTTGTACTTAACTCCAAACTCCGAAAATGTAGGATGGCTCAAAACCATATGAGAACTGAAGAAAATAGTCTTGTCCTTAACCAATACATTCAACATGCCCAAAATTGGGCATCAAATCTCTAGATAATGCAAGGCATAGCGCCCTCCAACTTTGGACGTGCACAAGTAGACAATTAAACTTGTATAAAATTGAACAAGTTGACGTACACATCCTATGTGGCATGATACACATATGACATTACATGAAGTGCAAATTGGCCACGTAGGGCGCCACATAGGACTTGATATAAATTTAAGTGCTTATTTGTGCACACTCAAAGTTGGAGAGTACAAATGCAAGATGAAGCCGAGTTAAAGGGTATGTTTAGCTATTATAACATAATATAATGTTGAACAATAATGGGTCTTACTCAGATACCATGACTTGGGAGAACAAATATTGAGCCTAATTCAACTACAAAAGTAAGCTCGTGAAGTGAGTATTTCACCAAGACCTTACATTAAAATAACTCATTCCTTTAATCAAAAGGAGTACATCTAACAAAGAAAATACTTTTGGCATTGAAAAGTGAAATTTAATGTGAATTGAGAACCAACAACAACATAACCAATGAAATTACACAAGTGAGGTCTGTGGAGGGTAAAATATTCGCGGACTTAACCACGACCTCACAAAGATATAGAGGCTATTTGCGGAAGACACTCAATTCAAATATATCAACCCCAAAGTAGAAAATACAAGGTATGTGGAAAACAATTGATAATTTCATAAATACGAAAAAGTAGCCGAATAAAATAATAAATGACAGAAAATAATAACACAATATATAACGACATGACTAATCCTATTAACCTGCTGTTTGGTCTAAATTTTAGTTAATAAAACTGATCGGTGAAGGAACCAGCACCCATAAAATTAGTCAATGTACACAAACTAACTTTCAATTTATCACTTTTAGTACCGTCCAGAGTGATGTTGCTGCAGTGTGATCAGAACATTAGACTGCTCTAATCCCCTCTAATCAATAGTCCTATGAAAACAGTCCTACGTATATTGGAAGTTTTAGTCCATTAGACTGCTCTAATGAACAACAACAACATTAAAAATAAAATACAATTACCTTAGAAGAGGGATCTTGCTTTTCAACAAGAGCTCTCACAAGAGAAATCTTGTTCCTTTCTTCTTCATTGATTGTGGCGTCATTGCAATGTTCTAATTGGATCTCTTCTCCATTATTATCCTTTAGCTCCTTCCCTACTGCCCCATCTTTTCCTTCCATTACTTTCTATAACTAGCAGAAGGAAGAACCCAACTTTACTTTCAAATTAAAATAATCTTCTTCTTCTTCTTCAATTTAATAGGATTTCTTTTTAATTTTTAAAAGGAAGTTAGAAAAAGTAATACTTTGTACTAGAGTAAAATCCAATGGGACCACAGTGGACTATATATTTGTATTTTTGCTCATATGGCGTGTGTATATATATATATATGGTGAACACTAAAGGATGTGAAGTAGTGGATAGGGTTGCTCCTCTCTTAATCATAGATCTCGGGTTTGAGCTGCGGGAATGAAAAAATTCTTGGTAGAGAGTGCTTCCCCCAAATAGGGTCCTACACGGCAAGAATTTGGATATAGTCGGGCTCCAAGGAGGGTGCGGGACATCGAGTGAAATAGATGAGATTTTTTATTATTTTATGATTTATATTTATTTGTGTACGTGTTTGTGTTTGCAACTCATACCACCTAACTAAAAAATTGAGGATGTGTTAGATGACACGTTCTTGGAAGTAAAATTTAATAGCTTTTCAACATGAGCTCTCCATCACAATTTATATTTAAAATGTCAAAAATAGATTGTTGAAAGAAATACATATAGTGGGAGAAAATTAAAGTGAATTTAAAGAATTATAAATATAGGGAAATTAGTTGTGGGTAGTGGGTTTACCTACTTACCTAACTCACTCATAGCAGTTAAGACCATATAAGGCCTATTGAGTGTAAATATGAATTGGATTGCATTTTGGACATTGAATTCAAAAAGTGATCATGTGAAATTTGTTCAGTTTTTCAAATTTGGGTTATCTGACTCATTCAAAAGTTATTTAAGTTAAAACGAGTATAACTGAAAACGCCAAATAATTTTCTCCTAGAAAAAAAGAAGCAACAACTCACGTACACGTTTGAGGCAAACTAACCAAAAGTGAAGCACAAGTTTGGCCAATTTGGTAAAGTAGAAAGAATGAAGTTGAAGGATACAAGAGTGGAAAGCCTTTTACAAATGGATAATTTGGGCAGTTCTTTTTGTCATATTAGAGGCATTAGGCTTTAAATTTGTATTTAAAGACCCAAATTACCAGAAAATAGAACAAAATTAAAAACAAAAAAGAACACGCAAAAGGAAAAGTTAGAAACAAGAACAATACTGACCACATCATGTGCACTTAATGACAGTTTCCTTACAACTTGGTCAGTAGGAAAAAGCAATTAAGACAATGACAAAGACAAATAATAAATAAATAAATAAATAATTGCCCAGTAAACACCCTTATTTCTAGTAACTTTAATTAAAATTTTACTTTAGCCTTGAAATTGAAATTTTAGTTTAGCCTTTGAAATCTTTATCTTTGTGGCAGTGTTTTGGGATTAGTCTATTACTCAACTATGAGTTCATCGCATCAAGTTTGCTTAGTGTTGTTTACATCTTCCATGTGGTTTGGGAGCTATTACACGGTGAGTAGATTATCACAAAGTGCTCACTCGAAGGATAGAGATTATAGCAGAGGTTGTGGTGTCCCTGGGGTTTTGAAAAATCTTCCTCATAACAAAGACCATCTTACAAGCAAAAAGCTTAGTTCCACATCAAAGTAGTGTCACAATGATTCAGTACTCAAGTTTGATCAAAAACAAGTTGAAGCAGAAAAATTAGCTCCCTTCTGTTTCAGGCAACTCTTCCCACTTAGAAGAAGATTATTGAAACACCCATTATCAAGCAGCCCACAGCCATCCAAGGACTCAACCGCTCACCTGCCACGTTGAAGCATGCCAGTTAGCAACACCTTGACAAAAGATTATATTTACTATGCTACAACAGAGAAATGAATTCCCTGTTTTCTAATGTTTGCTCTACGCTGAAAACTTTCTTTTCTCGTTATTTATGTTGGTCGTTGTGATCCTTCTTTCCCTTCCGGCTCATCTTGACTATTCCTCAAAAGAAAGAAAGGAAAGAACTCGATCACACTGCACGGAAAGAAAGGCTTCATTATATCAAAAGGGGCCTAGGAGAGACAGCAGAATTGATTGCAATTCATAATTTTGTTTTTCTCTAGCTTACATATAAGCAGAACTTCCATGTGTCTTTTGACTTTTGAAAAGGGGACCCATTCACTATTCAGAGATGTTATGAAAAGTTCCTAGCATAGAGTAGGAGCAGAAAATGAAGCAAGAACCGCTATGAAGACAATTGGGCGCACAAATGACATGTCATCATGTAGATGATGTTTCTCAAAAGTTTATTTCAAGATGAGGCTGATATGAATCAGCTGAAGGACAAGCCATCCCCCTTAAGTATAACTTCCTAGTCAAAAAAATGCATACACATAAACAATGCTATGCCATAAGATCCATTAGTTTTTTTTTTTGTTTTTTTTATTTGCACCGGGTGTCCAAGTCTCTTAGAGCACCGACTAATCCCAGGGGTGCACAGGCCCTCGGCAAGGAGTGTCCCGCGCACCGCGGTTAATTCAGGTTTTACCAAGTACTATAAGATCCATTAATATGACGTGTAATGCTTAAATTTCAACACAGGTATTCATAACAGCAGCAATTCAGCATTAAGTCCACAGCTTGTTATTCACTTGCACTTTTAACAAGGACTAAGTGCAAGCAATTTGGTTAAAGAGAATTACATAAGCTGTTATTTAACCAAAGTAACAAAACTTCAATTCTATGAGAAAAAAACGAATCAAGGAAGCAATTCAAAAACTTCAAAGAAGTTGCAAGCCAATGCAGATTAGGATGGTCGGAATAACTTTACCTATTCTAGCAGCCTTCCAAAAGAAGCCTCGAAACCTGCCATAAGTAGTATTTAAATTAGGATGTGAAAAAGGAGATCCACAAGTAGAGACATTTCCAGCTTCTAAACTGACTAAATGAGGCTTAGAGGAGAAACTTATTGATTGGTCCTCCATTAGGATCAAATATTGTAACCAGAAAAAAATCACAGTAGATCCAATAAAAAGTGCACTTCTATTATTCTCGTGAACATGGTACAACATTTTATTCAATAAAAACATCAAATTATAGGATCGAGTCCTTTTCTATAAGGTATGCTTCCCACTCATATCTTAACAAAGTAAAAATGCTAGAGCCAAAAACCATCCACACAAGTGTAAGGCACTGCCACCGGGTTGACTGTTCAGGCTCTGGCATCCAATTGAATAATGCCAACAATGACGATGAAAGAGAGAGTTGAAGATGTTTAAACATGGTGAATATGTATATGAATAATGAAGTTAAGACTTACATCAATTGCATAACCTCTCACATGAGCTATAGGCACCCACTACTTAATACCTATAAAAATTGTATTTGCTACACAATCTGGTAGACTTACCCAGTTCTTTGTTCAAGAAGTGTTGGAAAATGCATCTTCACATAAGTGCATGTACAAATCCATAAGAGCACTACCGTCAAGAAGGAATGGAAATTAAAGAGCGCTGACTGAAAATATCAAAACAAAAGTATTAGCATCTACTTACGTAATAAATACAGAATTCTCAGTTCAATGCAACTCACCATATCTGAAATTCCTTAATCAATTTTTGCTTTGACCAAGTCACCAATCCTACAAAGTAAAGAAGCATAACTTAGCTTCCTTTCGCACAACAACTACCTAATGAAATCCTACCTTGTGCAGGTAGAAAAATGTTTTCAATAGACCCTCGGCTCAAGTGAAGCATATCAAAGCAAGTTTGAAAAAGAAATTCCATAGCAAAGATGCCACGAAAATAATGGGGAAAAGAACCAAACAACAAACAGAACAAAAATTAAAGCAAAGGAAAGAATGGGTAATAAAGGATTTGAAGGATAAGATAATAGAAAAGTAATAATAACATTAATACAAATAAGAAAAGCTAAACAATGCTCGAGTAGCTGCTAACCTTCTGCCCTAATTCTCAACCTCCACATCTTCTTATCTAAGGTCATGCCCTTATTAACCTCTAGGGGTGAGCCATGTCTTGTCTAATCACCTCTCTCCAATACTTCTTCACCCTAGCTCTACCTCTTCTCAGACCCATCAAAGGAATATTATGTGAATGTAAAATTGGTACTGATTCCTTCTAATAATTTTGAATCATTCAGCACAACCACCTCAAATTGATGAAACCAATTAATACCACAGGGAACCTGTCAATAGTCCCTAGCAACATTTGACGAACACATGCTACAAGATAGAAATGTTATGTTGCGAAGGAGTTCAAAATTAAGTGATAACTGTTAATTAAACATTGAAATCATTCATGGAGTGTCCTTATAAAGAAAATGAGACAAGCACAAATTCTACCTTGCTATGAGCCGCACCTATGAAATTAATAACAAGTGAAGATCTTCATGTCAAGAATTGGAAAAATAAGAAGTCCTTATATCTCTATAGTAGCTCTCTACACTCGTGCATATAAGCAATTCCACTATGTCCTCGTCACTCTTTTCGATCTTCTGCATATCTTTATCTATTGATTTCCTAACTTTTGTCAATTTATAAGAAGTATCTCTTTGATAAGCAAATGCAACAAGAAGTACGATTTGTACTCACCTCACTGGAACCTAAATTATTCACCTCTGCTACATCACCTAAACTATTAGTAGTAGCACGATACTTATGGTTCTGAAAGATCCAAGCCCACATATTCCCAAAAAAAATAGAAATTCCATAACAAGATCAATAAATACACCGGTTCAGATTAGCAGAGGCAGATCAATCCCAAGCAGATGCAGTCATAAAATTTGCCAGAAAAATCAATGTTTTTTGACTAATACAATTTAGTATCTAGGGAAATTATAATTGTGCTTGTGTTGCCTTTTCAGTAAGACGAAAATGTATGCTTC
Source organism: Solanum rostratum (assembly GCA_029948455.1). Lineage (NCBI taxonomy): Eukaryota > Viridiplantae > Streptophyta > Magnoliopsida > Solanales > Solanaceae > Solanum > Solanum rostratum. The sequence goes on along the minus strand of CM057054.1, from coordinate 63,097,372 downwards.
TACCTCTTGCTTCATTAGAAAAAAGAAACCTACTATCATGAAAAATAGTGTGTCCTGAAAAATGAGAGTTCATCCATTCATGTCTCAGCTTTCACTGTTAAGACATGGGACATTGGTTAGTATCCAAATTTCTAAAGTATCCAGGCACTAGCCCTTGACTAACATCCTTCCTTTATATTATATTTGCCACAAATATAGGCTATACAAGAGTACTACCGAGGAGTTGACAAGTACAGGAAAAGTATTAACATGGAATCTAGGATGTTTTGTTATTTTAGGGAGGCGGTTTGCAGTTGTGTTTAGCAAAATTTACATTACATAATCACTTTCGACCATACACTAAAAATTTCTTTAATTTGGAGCAAAGATATATGTCACTGAAACTACGAAGCAGCCACAGAGCAACAAAGAAATGATGACCAAAGGATGCTAATCCCTCTATCAGCCATTAACTATACAGATCTAACCTCCTTTTCAACCCACTAATTCTTCTTCCCAAAAATACTCCTATTTTTCCACTTCCCCAATCAACATGCATCCATTAAATAGCAGTGATTGAAGTTTAACAGGTCCCTTTATCCAATGCTTGAGCATTACGGACAATGGCGGCAACAAGGTGTTTGTAAAAAATTAATCTTTTATATAATAAACTAGAATCTTGGCTTGGAGACTGATTATGGATCAAGAAAACACAATCCCGAATAACTGATAGCAAAAATAAATTCTTACAATCAGAGAAGTAAAAATGGGGATTACCTAAACAGCAAAAGTTGCAATGGTGAAAGTGTTGCGGGAGTTTCAGATCGCAAGAATTTGAAAACGAAAACGAATCGGGAGGACAAAAAATAGGATCATTGACAAATGACGAGCACCTCACCTATAAACCGAAATTAATTTTACATATTTAGCACTCCATTTTATTTTTCACTAGTTTATACAATTTTTTAAACATATTACTCCCTCCCTCCTGTTTTACGTGGCACCTTTTTCTTTTTGGTTCATCCCAAAAAAATGTCATCTTACTTTGATTAAAAATAATTTCACCTTAAAATTATCCTTTTACCCTTAATAAAATGATTTTTAACTACACAAATATATAAAAATGATTTTAGACCACAAGTTTCAAAAGTTTTACCCTTAATAAAATGATTTTCAACCACACATATATATAAAAATGATTTTAGACCACGAGTTTCAAAAGTCTTCCTCTTTTTCTTAAACATAGTGCCAAGGCAAAAGATGCCACATAAAATGGGACAGAGGGAGTATTACTTATATATAAGCGACTAACTCAACAGCTTCTGGTCGTGATGTTTGCTTAAGCAATTTCCGATTGTCCTGCTTGTTTCTTCTCCTTTATTACGTGGGACCAATAAGAAATATTTTGTGGATCTTTTACGGCTGCTTCCTTATATTTTTTCAGTTGCTTCAACTATGATTTTACAATGTTGTCCCTAATAAAATATTCTTCTAGCTGCTTCGACTATGATTTTACTATATCATCCTAATAAATTATTTTAAGCACATAAACGTTAAAATTAGGACAAAATAAATACAAAATCAAAAGTTGAGTCTTCTTTTTTAGGCCGGACAAATAAAATTAGAGAATTCTTTAAATAATTTTTTAATGATTATATTGTGTCAAAAAGAAAATACTTTAAAAAAATCTCTAAATTTTATATGTGCAACATAAAAAGTAGAACAAAATAAGTAACAAATAAAATATTATATAAGTCTTAGTTATTGACTTAAAAATTTTAAAATGTATTAAAAATATCTATTAATGACACATAAATCAAAACCAAAAAATAATTTATATTGGTGCCCATGCTAGCACGGGCTTTCGTAATTAGTATAAATATAATCTCTAAATTGTTAGGATCTCGTGCATATTTCAAGTTACTTAATGATTTTTTATTTTTTAAATTTTTTTTATGAATAAGAGATACGTTGAGGGGAATTTTTATAATTACACGGCATAACCTCGGTTATGTGACCTAGAGGGGAGGAGAGAGGCGAGCGAGATCGAGAGACAAATTGTATATCTATCAAATAATTGTATATGTGTAACTAATATATATTTGTATTTGTATATCTAGCCGGCGAGATCGGGAGAGGGAGGAGAGAGGCGAGCGAGAAAGGTGAATTGTATATGTATATCTGTCGAATTGACTATGTATATCTATCAAAATAATTGTATATAAGCAGTTGGTATACATATGTAATTGTATGTCTTGCAAGAAATTGCAGAGAGAAAGGAGGGAGAACAAATAACAATAAAACCCTAACTATAGATATAATTGTAAATTTATAAAACTACAATAGTATAATATAAACGTAATATTTCCTTTATAATTATAAACATGCACTTGTTCCCAATTTCCAATTTAGGATTGAATAAGATCTTAGTTTAAATAAATTGTTGCTAAACAAGGAGTAAATATAAATTGAGTGCGTGAGTGAGATTAGATAGAAGAAACTAAAAAATGATGATTCATTCAAATATTGGTCTTTTTACTCAACAAACTAGCTAGTGAGTGATTGAGTGGTCAATATGGGCTGGTCTAATCTAATCACTAATTTAGAAGGGTTGTGTTAACATTTTTTGAGCTCATTTTACAAATGGACTTTTTAGCCTGATTTGAATAAGTCTATTGATTTATAGGCTTTTGCAATATGGGTTGGGTAAGCATGTGGGGCGAATTATAAAGTAATTAAAAATAAAAATAAAATAGAGTATTAAAAATAATAAGAGTTCAAACTCAAATCATTTAAAAAATATAAAATTAAAATTTAGATACAAATTATATTTTTATAATATGCAATAGTAACATTAATATCATGTAATATTGTCTTGTTGTTATTTATTTTAATATTATTAATTAAATTATAATTTAATTTAAAAATTTATAAAAAAAAATATACTTGTAAAAATGTGGGTTGACCTGGCAAGGCCCGCGGCTCACGTACTGATGGGCTGAGCTAGTTATTATCTGGATCACAAAAAAATAGAAAAGCTCAGCCTGACCCCTCAAATTTCAAAGCCTGTATAAGCTAACTCGGATGGATGGACCGACCCATATTGATAACTCTAACGAGCAATCATATTTGATGATTCTATTTTTGTACGTTAGGGTTATCTAACATTTTCCAATTAAAAAAGTCAGGAAAGATATATTGTTATTGAACTAGACTTATAGAAACCATACAAGGGTATATTACTGAGATCAAATTATTTAATAAATAATCTTAACACATCCTATGGAAGATTGGAAGAGGATGATGTAAATGAGGTGAGAAAGAGTGAATTCTATTTTCGAGAACTAATTTAAATTTATATGGAGGCACTCAATCACATAAGTCGTTTATCTTGTAAGGAGATAGGTTGAGCAGTGTAGAGAAAAGAAAGAACTTATATAGAAAATTTTATTCATTGAGAGCCGAAATGTTTTATAATCTCGTCCAAGGCAAGACACTTCAGAAGAGGATTGATTAAAACAATACACATATTGTTTGTTAAGTTCTCTCTTTTTTAATTTTATTAGACACTTGTAATAAAACAGACATGGAATAAATGAACATGCTCCTACTAAAAATCTCTTCTGTTTACCCGTGTTTTTTTTGTTATTTTAACTTTTTTACTTTTAATTCGGTTAATTCTTAACATTTACTCGTATTGAGGATTAACATCATACATTTATATTAATTGAAGGTCTAATAGGCTTAGTTAAATAACATGAGAACTAAAATTAGAATAAGGTAATAATTTAGGGATCAAAAATATTATTTGCCCTAAAATTACGATAACTTTTTGTTGTTAAACATGCTCAAATATAAATTGGTTAATTGAATTGAGACCAATTTAACATATAATTTCCATTATAATATTTCATAAATTACTTAAATTAAGGAGTAATCCTTATTTTTGGGGACATTCACTTTCTGGAAGCAAACATTCACAAGTGAGCTCTTTGTCCTCATATGCACATTTTGCATCACAAGTTCTTCCAAATCTTTGAGTGCAAAAAGCTTGACATTTATCATGGCTTGTATCATTTTCACATATGTTCTTGTAATACGAGGTACATGCGTCTACACAACGTTGTGCTGAACAGCCTATAAATAATGGAATCAGAATTTTCATTAATTAAAAAGTTTTAATAACAATAATATATTAAGTGAAATCTCACAAATGAGGTCTGGGGAGGGTAAAATGTATATGCAGACCTTACTACTACCTCAAAGAGATAGAGAGATCGTTTATCCGAATATAATAAAAAAAACAAGAGTAATTTATATGTTTTTAGTAGATTTATTAAGAGAGTTAGGTTGTGAAATATAGCTATAATGCGTCTAGATCTATACATGTTCGATTAAAAGAAAAATCTATTGTAAATAATAGTAATTAAAAATTGTGGTTTGAATTTTTCCAAAATCCCACGCATAATTAAAATTTAGCGCGTCTGTCTTTTTTGGTTAAGACTATAACAAAATGAGGACGCAATGTTGTAGCACAAGGTTCATCTGGACCAAGTAATCTCGACAAGTAACACAACTTTTTACGACGTAAAATATCACTAAAATTGCAATTAAAACTATATATCTAAACAAATAATTTTACAACTACCAGTTTAGCGCTAACAACTTAAAGATTAAACTCAAAAAATTCAAATCTTAAATCGTTTTTGCCTTGTCAATTAAAAAATTAAATAAAAAGATACCTGATGCAATGGCAGTAAGGACAAGAAAGATCATAAAAATTTTTGAGGACATTGCCATTTTTTTTTTAATCACTAATTAAAAAAAAAATAGAGAGTAGTTTATATAATTTGTGAATATTTTCTGTCCACACTCTTCATGTTTATATACAAGTTAGGCTAATTAATGATAAGTAATCTATATTAAATTCTTAAATTTGAATATTTTCTTAAATTTTTGTATGTAATATTAATAGTCAAACTTTGCCTGTCATTGTTTTTCAAGGTAATTTAACTATTTATTGAAAATGTTTAAATTTAAAAAAAAAATCATTGACATATTCAATAAATTGTAAATTTATGATCGAGTAGGACCTTGGTAAATATATATGCATGGTCAAATATTTCTTGTTATCTCTTCAAAATATAATATTCTTGCACAAAATAATATTAAATCCAAAATATATTTACGTATATTAATACTCCTGCAAGTTGATAATTAACATTTTAATATTATTTAAAAAAGTAAACATAAACAAAAATTATGAAATTTTTGAATTATTGAAATTGGTTTCATTGTTCGCAACGTCGCATAAAATTCACTTTTATGAGGGAAAAAAATCACAAACAACGTTGAAAATTAATAATCTTGAGGGATTATTAACTATGTTACGTACGCAAAAAGTATCAAAATGATACAAAAAAACCTCTGACATAAAGTGTTTAAAATAAACAAACTCTAATTAAAGTGTTCAAGTGAAAATTGATCTCAACTTTTATATAATCGTCAAAGAATCAACATGTTATTTACTTAATCAACTAATGAACGATTACATTTGGTGTGTAATTTGTAAGCGGTTCCATACTCTAATTAGTGTATAATTCGAAGTTTGAATTAAAATGCTGTCAAATTTATCATACTATATGAAAAATTGTAATTAAAATATTTTTCAAAAAAAAATGAATATTTCTTTTTTAAAATAGATTAAAAAGGAAAAAAGATGTAATGTTATAACATATAAAAAAGCAGATAATGAAGGGAAAAACACCTTCAATTTTGATTATAATATTTCAAATTCTCATTTAACGGATAAATAATTAGTCCTTATTTTTAGGGACATTGGTCGGAGGGTAGGACACATTCGCAAACAAGCTCGTCGTCATCGGTTGTACATTTTGCTTCACAAACTCTTCTAAATCGCTCATTGCAAAACGCTACGCAATTCTGGTCACTTCGATGTTGCACGCATACGCCCCTGTAATAAGTGCTACATGTACAATCCTGTGCTACACAAACTGTCGAAAACAGAAACAGAAGCAGAAGCAGAATCAGAATTTTTACTAATTAAGAAGTCTGGTAAGTGAATAATAAATATTTTAAAGAATTCCAAAGTAAGTTTTACTGTCTAATGCAAAGTTAAAACAAACAAATTGAAATGGCTTATGTCACGGTCCAATTTAGGATCATGACCGGCTCCAAGGGGGAGAATCCCAAAACAAACCTTACCAGAACTCTATAGAAAATCGGGCAAATTTTTTTTGCTGATTTTGGGTCAATAGAATTATTTTCCTGTCTCGAATATAAACAACACCACTAACATTTTTTTAAATTAAACCACGACATCCATCAAGTTGGTTCAATTATATATATATATATATAAATAGCTATTGACTATTGTGATCTGACCCATTTTTGAACCCCGCGCATGGCTAAATCTTAGTACTTCAGAATGCTCTTTTTTTCACTAAGGCCATAACAAAAGGAGGATGTAACGTTGTAGCACCAGATTCATCTAAATCGAGTATTTTTAAAAAGTAGCATAGCTTTTTTTTCTTATATAAAAAATTCAATAGAACTATAACAAAAAAAATATATTTGAACCAATAAATTAAAAATTAGAAATTTTAACTTTAAGAACTTAAAAATTAAATTCAAAGTGAAATCGAAAATCGATAACATATATCAAAGGGTACCCGATGCAATGGCAATAAGGACAAGGAAGATCAACAAATTTTTTGAGGACGTTGCCATCTTTCTATCAATATTAGAAAAAATAGAAGAGTATTTTATTATGTAATATATATGATCTGTGAATCTTTTGTGTATGCTTTTCGTGTTTATATACAAGCTAGGCTAATGTATGATATGTATATTAAAATCTTAATTTGGAAGTTTCATTAAAGACTTGACATTATACCAACATTCAAACCTGATTTTCTAATATAAATTGTTACTATAGATTTAAAGACTTGACAGAACATCAATACTCAAATTTTGATTGTCACTCCTTGTATAGGAAAAAGTATTAATAATACCTCTAAACATGATATGAATTATTAGTTTCATCCCTGAATTATTAATAGTGTTAAAAACACCCTCGACTTGATTAACTGAACTTAAATATATCCCTGATCTTGTAACAAGGGTGAAATACACCCGTAGATTCTTACCAAGTTAAGGGGTGTTTTTAATACTTGTGATAAATCGGGGATGTATTTTAATTTAATTAATCTAGTAGAAGGGTGTTTTTAAGACTATCATGTTTTTAATATTTTTCTCCAATTTTTAAAGGTTTATTATTATTTAGTGAAGATATCTAAATAAGAAAAAGATTTATGAAAAATTTCCTTTTATATACTTGCACATATACCATAAATGCAAATTGGTCAATGTAGGATTAAGTAAAATCTTGATAAAATAAATGGCCAAATATTTAGATAATCCTTTAAATTTGACTAATTTATAAGTTTAGTCACTTCAAATTAACTAGTAATCAAATCTATATATATTTTTACTAGACAAAAATGATTTTTTTTAACATCTTATATTAATGAGTGATTATGTTTGGTGCATAATTTGTAAGTGATTTTAAATTCGTAAATAGCCGTGAAAGTAACATAAAATTAAGCAATTAGTATACTCTATTTGAATAATTCATATATAAAATTTTTAGTTTAAAATTCTAAATGTTAGGTTACATAGCTGTAATTATCATTTGAGTTTTGTATAATTCACGCGATTTGTACAAACGTTATGCACGATTATACAAAAATTATGAGTGGATCAAATTGTACAGCAAACATACAAATATTGTGAATTGTATAGCGAACTATACAAACGTTGTGCACAAATTATATAGAGAAATATCAAACGCTATACAAAACCTACGAATTATATAGCAAATTATACTAACGTACACAAATGTTTTACAAATTATACAAACATTGTTATTACTATAGTTACGAAATATAATTACTCAAACTATAATTGTAGAACATAATTAAGATATTTTTAAATGACTATACGTGAAAGTTCCTCACAAATAAATACACTTTTTAAAAATAAGAAAAAAACTATTAAGAGTGTTGGATTGTGGATATATAACTAACTTTCAATTCTTGAAAATGCGTATAAGTTCATTCAATGTTTTTGATATAAATAAAAAGTACATAATAAAACTACTAAGGATATAATCAGAAAGAAATGTGTTTTGTAACATCGTATTCATTTGAATCAGGTATTTATGACAGGTAACTTAAATTCATATGTAAAAATTTGCTAAATTTTTAATGATAAATAGTATATTTAAACTAAAAACCTAATTAAAGATTGAATCAATAAAGTTTAAATCTTAAATCTTTGGCTATACTAATTTATCATGGGAAAAAAGAGATACTTGATGCAATGGCAACAAGGAGAAGGAAGATTAAGAAGATCTTTTAAGACATTGTCATTTTTCTATCACCAATAATAATAAATAACAATTTATGTAGCATATATGATTTTTGAGTTTTCTGTCCAGGTTTATGTCATACTGTATTTATTATGGGATATTATGTTTAATAATCACTTTAATTTGAATAATTTTATAAGTTAAAGTCATTTAAAATTAACTAGTCTTGATATATATTTTTCACTTTTAAAAAATGGGTATTATTAATGGGAAAAGGTTCCCTTTATTACTTTTTTGTCCATTACTTTTCAATGGTAGATAAATAGGATAGACCAAAATTATTTTTCTTGTTATCTCTTCAAAATATAATATTCCTTGCACAAAATAATATTAAATCCAAAATATATTTACATATATTAATACTCCTGCAAGTTGATAGATTAATATTTTAATATTATTTTAAAAAGAAAACATAAACAAAAATTATAGAATTTTTAAATTATTAAAATTGATTTCATTGTTCGCAGATTCGCATAAAATCCACTTTTATGAGAAAAAAAAACACATATAACGTTGGAAAATAATAATCTTGAGGGATTATTAACAAAGTGATCCATAACTTTACAGTCAAAAATAGTTTACCTTAAATTTCAATAATATTATTTAGTTTAAGAATAATTTAATAAATAAATATAAAAAACAAAATAATTTTAAAAAATACAAAAGTATCAAGAATTATCATTAATCTAATTATCAAATGGCTTATATATTCATTAGTTGATTTGACCGTTATATATTTTACCAGTAAGTGTTTTCAACACACGGATATTATAGATTTAGGTGAAATAAATAGTTAAGTAATTTTTGAGTTATAAAATAAATTTTTTTATGATTTTTAAGAAAATTATTCTTAGTTGATTGACTTTCAAAATATAAAAATAAAATTAAATGACTTCATAAAAGAATTACTATTTATTAGTAATAGTAAAATGAGGGTATCACATTCACTAGGTAACCTAACGCAAAAGTATCAAAATGATACAATAAAACTCGATATAAAGTGTTGAAAATAAACAAACTCTAATTAAAGTGTCCAAGTGAAAATCGATCTCAACTTTATATAATGATCAAAAGATTCAACCTTTTATTTACTTAATCAACTAATGAATGATTACATTTGGTGTGTTATTTGTAAGCGGTTCCAAACTCTAGTTAGTGTATAATTTTAAGCGGTTTGAATTAAAGTTCTGTCAAATATATCATACTACATGAAAAACTAAAATTAAAATATTATCCTTTGAAACAGATTAAAAAGAAAAGAAGATGTAATGTTATAAAATATAAAAAAGCAGATAATGAAGGAAAAAACACCTTTAATTTTTATTATAATATTTCATATTCTGATTTAACAGATAAATAATTAGTCCTTATTTTTAGGGACATTGGTCGGAGGGTAGGATACATTGGCAAACAAGCTCGTTGTCATCGATTACACATTTTGATTCACAAACTCTTCTAAATCGTGTATTGCAAAAATCTACGCAATGCCGGTCACTTCGATTTTGCACGCATATGCCCCTGTAATAATTGTTACATGTACAATCCTGTCCTACACAAACTGTCGAAAAACAGAAAACAGAATCAGAATTTTCACTAATTAAGAAGTTTGGTATGTAAGTAATAAACATTTCGAGAATTTCAAAGCAAATCTTATTGTCTAATGCAAAGTTAAAAAACAAACAAATTGAAATAGCTTATGTCACGAGCCAAGGATCATGACTGGCTCTAAAGGGGAGAATCTCAAAACAAACCTTACCAGAACTTTACAGAAAATCGGGCAAAGTTTTCGCTGATTTTAGATCGATACGAATTATTTTCCCGTCTCGAATATAAACACCACCACTAACATTTCTTTAAATTAAACCACAACATCCATCAAGTTAGTTCAATTTTATATATATATATATATATATATAAATAGCTATTGACTATTGTGATCTGACCCTTTTTTGAACCCGCGCATGGCTAAATCTTAGTACTTCAGAATGCCTTTTTTTTCACTAAGGCCATAACAAAAGGAGGATGCAACGTTGTAGCATCAGATTCATCTAAATCAAGTATTTTTAAAAAGTAGCATAGCTTTTTTTTCTTATATAAAAAAATCACTAGAATTATAACAAAAAAATATATTCGAATAAATTAAAAATTAAAAAATTAAACTTTAAAAACTTAAAGATTAAATTCAAAGTCAAATCGAAAATCGATAACATATATTAAAGGGTACCTGATGCAATGGCAATAAGGACAAGGAAGATCAACAAAATTTTTGAGGAGGTTGCCATCTTTCTATCAATACTAAAAAAGTAGAAGAGTATTTTGTTATGTAATATATATGATTTGTGAATTTTATGTGTACACTTTTCATGTTTATATATAAGCTAGGCTAATGTATGATATGTATATTAAAATCTTAATTTAGAAATTTCATTAAAGACATTATACCGATATTCCAACCTGATTTTCCAATATAAATTGTTACTATAGATTTAAAGACTTGACTGAACATCAATACTCAAATTTTGATTGTCACTCCTTGTATAGGAAAAAGTATTAATAATACCTCTAAACATGATACGAATTATTAGTTTCATCCCTGAATTATTAACAGTGTTAAAAACACCCTCGACTTGATTAACTGAACTTAAATATATCCCTGATCTTGTAACAAGGATGAAATACACCCCTAGATTCTTACCAAGTTAAGGGGTGTTTTTAACACTTGTGATAAATTGGGGATGTATTTTAATTTAATTAATCTAGTAGAAGGGTGTTTTTAAGACTATCATGTTTTTAATATTTTTCTCCAGGTTTATTATTATTTAGTGAAGATATCTAAATAAGAAAAAGATTTATGAAAAATTTCCTTTTATATACTTGCACATATTCCATAAATGCAATTGGTCAATGTAGGATTAAGTAAAATCTTGATAAAATAAATGGTCAAATATTTAGATAATCCTTTAAATTTGACTAATTTATAAGTTTAGTCACTTCAAATTAACTAGTGAAAAGATCTATATATATTTTTACTAGACAAAATGTTTTTTTTTTTAATTTTTAACATCTTATATTAACAAGAAGAAGAAGAATGAGGTAATTTTTTTTTTTAAACTTTTTTTTGGGTTTTACAAATATCTAATTATCAATTGGCTTTAAAAAAGAAAAAGAAAAAGAGTGAAATTAATAGTTGAATACTTTTTTAGTTATAAAATAAAATTTAGTGATATTTAAGAAAATTGGTCTTCGTTGACTGACTTTCAAATTAGAAATATAAAATTAAGTAATTTTCTAAAAATAGTACCAGTGATTATTGGAAATATTATCCCTATAAAATAATAATTGATTCAAATATTGGTCTTTGAGAACCAAATCATGGTTTTATTTACTTAAACCAATTAATGAGTGATTATGTTTGGTGCATAATTTGTAAGTGATTTCAAAGTCGGAAATAGCCGTGAACGTAACATAAAATTAAGCAATTAAAGTATAATCTATTTAAATAATTCATATATAAAAAATTTAATTGAAAATTCTAAATGTTACACTTTCTTACATAACTGTAATTATAATTTGGGTGTTGTATGATTCGCGCGATTTATAGGCACGATTATACAAAAATTTTGAGTAAATTAAATTGTACAGTGAAATATTCAAATATTGTGAATTGTATAGCGAACTATACAAACGTTGTGCACAAATTATATTATATAACGAAATATCAAACGTTATACAAAAGCTACGAATTATATAACAAATTATACAAACGTATACAAATGTTATACAAATTATACAAACATTGTTATAACTATAATTACGAAATGTAATTACCCAAACTATAGCTATAAAGCATAATTAAAATATTTTTCAGTGGTTATATGCAAAAATTCCTCACATAAATACAACAAACAACAACAACATACCCAGTGAAATCCCACAAGTGGGGTCTGGGGAGGGTAAGATGTACGCAGACCTTACCACTACCACCTATAGGTAGAGAGGCTGTTTCCTAGGAACCCTCGTCACAACAACCCATCAGCAGAATAAGCTAGATATGATAAACAGATAATAAAGATAAGAACACATGATAATACGTAGATACAGGATAGCTAACACATAAAGGCAGATAAATAACATATAAAGGCAGAAAATTAACCACTCTTTCCTATCTACCCTATTAGCCTGCTACTCTAATTCTCGACCTCCACTCTTTCTTATCTAAGGTCATGTCCTCGGTGAGATCAAGTTTCGCCATATCATGTCTAATCACCTCCCCCCAATACTTCTTTGGTCTACCTCTACCCCTCCGTGTAACTCCCAGATCTAACCTTTCACACCTCCTAACAGGGGCATCGGTACTCCTTCTCTGCACATGTCCGAACCATCGCAGTCTCGATTCCCTCATCTTGTCAGCTACAGGGGCCACCTCTAGCTTTTCCCGAATGACCTCGTTCCTAATCTTATCACTCTTGGTGTGCCCACACATCCATCTCAACATCCTCATTTCTGCGACCTGCATCTTCTGAACATGTACATTTTTTATCGGCCAACACTCCACCCCATACAACAAAGATGGTCTAACCACCATTCTGTAGAACTTACCTTTGAGTTTAGTAGGTATCTTCTTATTACACAATACTCCAGAGGCCAACCTCCATTTTCTCCAAGCCGCCCCAATACGATGTGTGACATCATCATCGATATCCCCACTACTTTGGATGATGGACCCCAGATACTTAAAGCTTTCCTTCTTAGGGATAAGGTGAGCCGCAAGTCTCACATCAATGTCTGCTTCATCCCTCGCAACATTGAATTTGCACTCCAAGTATTCTGTTTTGGTCCTGCTTAGTTTGAATCCTTTGGTCTCCAAAGCGTGTCTCCAAACCTCCAACCTATCATTAACTTTGGTCCGGGCCTCATCAATCAGTACTATGTCATCTGTAAACAGCATACACCATGGGACTTCCTCCTGGATAGATCGCGTCAGCTCATCCATCACCAAGGCAAATAAAAAAGGGCTCAGCACAGATCCTTGATGAAGTCCCATCTGAACAGGAAAATATTCAGAGTCTCCTCCCACCGTTCTTACCCGAGTTTTGGCCCCGTTGTACATATCCTTAATTACTCTAATATATGCCATTGGGACGCCTTTCATCTCCAAACACCTCCATAGGACATCCCTCGGGACTTTGTCATAGGCCTTCTCAAGATCAATGAACACCATATGAAGGTCCTTCTTACTTTCCTGTATCTCTCCACTAATCTCCGAACAAGGTGGATCGCTTCAGTAGTCGACCGTCCTGGCATGAATCCAAACTGGTTTTCTGAAATAGAAACTACTTTTCTCACCCTCATCTCCACCACTCTCTCCCATGCCTTCATAGTATGACTCAACAACTTGATACCCCTGTAATTATTACAGTTTTGAATTTCACCCTTGTTCTTATACAGTGGAACCATTGTACTCCTCCTCCATTCATCCGGCATCTTGGTCGTCTTCATGATAGTATTGAACAGCCTTGTCAGCCACTCTATGCCATCCTTGACTATGCTCTTCTAAAAATCTATCGGAATCTCATCCGGACCGAGCGCCCTCCCTCTCTTCATCCTACTAATAGCCCTTCTAACCCCCTCAACTCTTAACCGCCTGCAATAACCAAAATCACGGTGACTTTCGGAGTGTGCCAACTTTCCCAGCTCAATATCACTATCTCCTTTTTCATTTAAAAGTTTATGAAAGTAAGCTTGCCACCTTTGTTTAATAGAAGTCACATCCACTAACACCTCTCCTTCTTCATCCTTGATGCACTTCACTTGGTCTAAGTCGCGAGCTTTCCTTTTTCTCTCTTTAGCAAGCCTGTACATTCGCTTGTCCGCGCCTTTATCACTTAGCTCCTCATATAGGCGCTCAAACGCTGCTGTCTTAGCACTCGTCACCGCCATCTTTGCTTCTGACTTAGTCGTCTTATAAATCTCCTTAAGCCTTTGTTTTTCACCCTCATCCCTACACTCCAACCACTTTGTATAGGCCCCCTTCTTAGCTTTTACTTTGTCTTGAACTTCTTCATTCCACCACCAATCACCTTGACGTCCCCCGAAGGTTCCTCTCGAAACCCCTAGTACCTCAGAAGCTGCCTTTCTAATGCACCCAGCAGTGTTGTCCCATATATTATTCACATCTCCACAACTACTCCAAGCCTCTAAGTTTCTCAGCTTTTCTTCCATCTTATGAGAGAGGGCAGGAGTCAGGCCCCCCCATCTTATCCTCGGTTGGGCATAGACAATCTTCCTCTTCTTTTCTCTCTTTATCTCTAAGTCCATCACTAGAAGCCTATGTTGAGTGGAAATACTCTCACTCGGAATAACTTTGCAATTCTTACAAAGGCTTTTATCACCCTTCCGTAGGAGTAGGTAATCAATTTGAGTTTTAGCTACCGCACTCTGAAAGATTATCAAATGACTTTCCCTCTTCTGGAAACATGAGTTAGCAATAACTAACTCAAATGCTTTAGCAAAATCCAAGAGAGACGTCCCCCCTCCATTCCTTTCCCCAAAACCCAAGCCTCCATGGACATCTTCAAACCCACTACTGGTAGCCCCAATATATCCATTAAAGTCTCCCCCTATGAAAAGCTTTTCCGTCACAGGTATGCCCCTCACCACCTCATCCAATTCTTCCCAAAAGAGCCTCTTGACTTCCTCATCTAGACCTGCTTGAGGCGCATAGGCACTAACTATAGTCACTACGTGCTTACCCACCACCAGTTTAATCCTCACATAAATACACTTTAAAAAAAAACTATTAAGAGCGTTGGATTGTGGATAAATAACTAACTTTCAATTCTTGAAAATGTGTACAAGTTCATTCAATGTTTTTGATATAAATAAAAAGTTAATAATAAAATTACAAAGGATATAATCAGAAAGGGATGAATTTTGTAACATCGTATTCATTTAAATCTAGTATTTATGGCGAATAATTTAAATTTATAGGTAAAAATTAATAAATAGTACATTTGAACCCCAAATTTTAAAAATATAAATTTTGTACTAAGAACTTAATTAAAGATTGAATCGATAAATAACAATTTATGTAGCATATATGATTTGTGAGTTTTCTGTCCAAGTTTATGTGTTACTGTATTTATTATGGGATATTATGTTTATTGTCAGAAGTATACTGTATTTATTATGGGACATTATGTTTAATGTCAAAAATTTTATTTTATTAAAATATAATAAAGTAAACAAATATTGATTATAAATATATAATATCTACGATGTTGGGAGATGTGACAAGTTAATTTAATTGTGTATATATAAGAAGATTACCTATCAAGAGAGTTAGGATGGTAAATATATATTCCTTTCGATTAAAAAAGAATGACTTAATTTGATTTCATACGGAGTTTAACGAGTAAAGAAATTTTTTTTAATTTTGTGGTTCTAAAAAAATTGTGTCAGATGTATCAAAATATCCTTTAATCTTTTTGTCTTAAACATGTCACATAGAAAGTTGAAATTAAAATTTTGTCAAAAAAGAAAATAAGTTATTCTTTTTTTTAAACAGATCAATAAGCAAAAATAAATTATTTTTTAAACGAAAAACGTAACTACAACGCTTAAAGATTTGACAATTTAATTTAATTTTAATAATAGTTACTAAGGATTTAACTAGAGGCGGACACAATATTGTAACAACATATTTCATATTGCATTCTTTGAAAGATTAAAGTTATTAATTTTTTATTTTTATGTAGAATATATATTTAATGTCAAATATGATAAATTATTTACGGAAAAATTTGAAGAAAAAAGTTTAACATTCAAATTAGTTTGATTTGATACGGAGTTTACGATAACAAAATTTTTTTTCAATCATGTGGTCCTAAACTAAAGTTATATTTAGTGTACCAAAATGCCCTTTAACCTTGTTGTGGTCTTAAACATATCATATCGAAAGTTGAAATTAAAATTTTGACAAATTTTTTTTTTTTTAAACAAATCAATAAGGAAAATAGTTCATTCTTTTTTTAACATTTTAATATTATTTTAAAAAGAAAACATAAACAAAAATTATAGAATTTTTAAATTATTAAAATTAATTTCATTGTTCGCAGCTTCGCATAAAATCCACTTTTATGAGAAAAAAAACACATACAACTTTGGAAAATAATAATCTTGAGGGATTATTAACAAAGTGATCCATAACTTTACGGTCAAAAATAGTTTACCTTAGATTTCAATAATATTATTTAGTTTAAGAATAATTTAATAAATAATTATAAAAACAAAATAATTTTAAAAAAATACAAAAGTATCAAGAATTATCCTTAATCTAATTATCAAATGGCTTATATATTCATCAGTTGATTTGCCCATTATATATTTTACCAGTAAGTGTTTTCAACACACAGATATTATAGATCTAGGTGAAATAAATAGTTAAGTAATTTTTGAGTTATAAAATAAATTTTTTTATGATTTTTAAGAAAATTATTCTTAGTTGATTGACTTTTCAAAATATAAATATAAAATTAAATGACTTCATAAAAGAATTACTATTTATTAGTAATAGTAAAATGAGTGTATCACATTCACTAGGTAACCTACGCAAAAGTATCAAAATGATACAATAAAACTCGATATAAAGTGTTGAAAATAAACAAATTTTAATTAAAGTGTCCAAGTGAAAATCGATCTCAACTTTATATAATGATCAAAGAATTCAACCTTTTATTTACTTAATCAACTAATGAATGATTACATTTGGTGTGTTATTTGTAAGCGGTTCCAAACTCTAGTTAGTGTATAATTTTAAGCGGTTTGAATTAAAGTTCTGTCAAATATATCATACTACATGAAAAACTAAAATTAAAATAGTATCCTTTGAAACAGATTAAAAAGAAAAGAAGATGTAATGTTATAAAATATAAAAAAGCAGATAATGAAGGAAAAAACACCTTTAATTTTTATTATAATATTTCATATTCTGATTTAACAGATAAATAATTAGTCCTTATTTTTAGGGACATTGGTCGGAGGGTAGGATACATTGGCAAACAAGCTCGTTGTCATCGATTACACATTTTGATTCACAAACTCTTCTAAATCGTGTATTGCAAAAATCTACGCAATGCCGGTCACTTCGATTTTGCACGCATATGCCCCTGTAATAATTGTTACATGTACAATCCTGTCCTACACAAACTGTCGAAAAACAGAAAACAGAATCAAAATTTTCACTAATTAAGAAGTTTGGTATGTAAGTAATAAACATTTCGAGAATTTCAAAGCAAATCTTATTGTCTAATGCAAAGTTAAAAAACAAACAAATTGAAATAGCTTATGTCACAAGCCAAGGATCATGACCGGCTCTAAAGGGGAGAATCTCAAAACAAACCTTACCAGAACTTTATAGAAAATCGGGCAAAGTTTTCTCTGATTTTAGATCGATACGAATTATTTTTCCGTCTCGAATATAAACACCACCACTAACATTTCTTTAAATTAAACCACAACATCCATCAAGTTAGTTCAATTATATATATATATATATATATATATATATATAAATAGCTATTGACTATTGTGATCTGACCCTTTTTTGAACCCGCGCATGGCTAAATCTTAGTACTTCAGAATGCCTTTTTTTTCACTAAGGCCATAACAAAAGAAGGATGTAACGTTGTAGCATCAGATTCATCTAAAATCAAGTATTTTTAAAAAGTAGCATAACTTTTTTTTCTTATATAAAAAAATCACTAGAATTATAAAAAAAAAATATATTCGAATAAATTAAAAATTAAAAATTAAACTTTAAAAACTTAAAGATTAAATTCAAAGTCAAATTGAAAATCAATAACATATATTAAAGGGTACCTGATGCAATGGCAATAAGGACAAGGAAGATCAACAAAATTTTTGAGGAGGTTGCCATCTTTCTATCAATAGTAAAAAAGTAGAAGAGTATTTTATTATGTAATATATATGATTTGTGAATTTTATGTGTACACTTTTCATGTTTATATATAAGCTAGGCTAATGTATGATATGTATATTAAAATCTTAATTTAGAAATTTCATTAAAGACATTATATCGATATTCCAACCTGATTTTCCAATATAAATTGTTACTATAGATTTAAAGACTTGACTGAACATCAATACTCAAATTTTGATTGTCACTCCTTGTATAGGAAAAAGTATTAATAATACCTCTAAACATGATACGAATTATTAGTTTCATCCCTGAATTATTAACAGTGTTAAAAACACCCTCGACTTGATTAACTGAACTTAAATATATCCCTGATCTTGTAACAAGGATGAAATACACCCCTAGATTCTTACCAAGTTAAGGGGTGTTTTTAACACTTGTGATAAATTGGAGATGTATTTTAATTTAATTAATCTAGTAGAAGGGTGTTTTTAAGACTATCATGCTTTTAATATTTTTCTCCAATTTTTAAAGGTTTATTATTATTTAGTGAAGATATCTAAATAAGAAAAAGATTTATGAAAAATTTCCTTTTATATACTTGCACATATTCCATAAATGCAATTGGTCAATGTAGGATTAAGTAAAATCTTGATAAAATAAATGGTCAAATATTTAGATAATCCTTTAAATTTGACTAATTTATAAGTTTAGTCACTTCAAATTAACTAGTGAAAAGATCTATATATATTTTTACTAGACAAAATGTTTTTTTTAAAAAATTTTTAACATCTTATATTAACAAGAAGAAGAAGAATGAGGTAATTTTTTTTTTTTAAACTTTTTTTTGGGTTTTACAAATATCTAATTATCAATTGGCTTTAAAAAAGAAAAAGAAAAAGAGTGAAATTAATAGTTGAATACTTTTTTAGTTATAAAATAAAATTTAGTGATATTTAAGAAAATTGGTCTTCGTTGACTGACTTTCAAATTAGAAATATAAAATTAAGTAATTTTCTAAAAATAGTACCAGTGATTATTGGAAATATTATCCCTATAAAATAATAATTGATTCAAATATTGGTCTTTGAGAACCAAATCATGGTTTTATTTACTTAAACCAATTAATGAGTGATTATGTTTGGTGCATAATTTGTAAGTGATTTCAAAGTCGGAAATAGCCGTGAACGTAACATAAAATTAAGCAATTAAAGTATAATCTATTTAAATAATTCATATATAAAAAATTTAATTGAAAATTCTAAATGTTACACTTTCTTATATAGCTGTAATTATAATTTGGGTGTTGTATGATTCGCGCGATTTATAGGCACGATTATACAAAAATTTTGAGTAAATTAAATTGTACAGTGAAATATTCAAATATTGTGAATTGTATAGCGAACTATACAAACGTTGTGCACAAATTATATTATATAACGAAATATCAAACGTTATACAAAAGCTACGAATTATATAACAAATTATACAAACGTATACAAATGTTATACAAATTATACAAACATTGTTATAACTATAATTACGAAATGTAATTACCCAAACTATAGCTATAAAGCATAATTAAAATATTTTTCAGTGGTTATATGCAAAAATTCCTCACATAAATACAACAAACAACAATAACATACCCAGTGAAATCCCACAAGTGGGGTCTGGGGAGGGTAAGATGTACGCAGACCTTACCACTACCACCTATAGGTAGAGAGGCTGTTTCCTAGGAACCCTCGTCACAACAACCCATCAGCAGAATAAGCTAGATATGATAAACAGATAATAAAGATAAGAACACATGATAATACGTAGATACAGGATAGCTAACACATAAAGGCAGATAAATAACATATAAAGGCAGAAAATTAACCACTCTTTCCTATCTACCCTATTAGCCTGCTACTCTAATTCTCGACCTCCACTCTTTCCTATCTAAGGTCATGTCCTCGGTGAGATCAAGTTTCGCCATATCATGTCTAATCACCTCCCCCCAATACTTCTTTGGTCTACCTCTACCCCTCCGTGTAACTCCCAGATCTAACCTTTCACACCTCCTAACAGGGGCATCGGTACTCCTTCTCTGCACATGTCCGAACCATCGCAGTCTCGATTCCCTCATCTTGTCAGCTACAGGGGCCACCTCTAGCTTTTCCCGAATGACCTCGTTCCTAATCTTATCACTCCTGGTGCGCCCACACATCTATCTCAACATCCTTATTTCTGCGACCTGCATCTTCTGAACATGTACATTTTTTATCGGCCAACACTCCACCCCATACAACAAAGATGGTCTAACCACCATTCTGTAGAACTTACCTTTGAGTTTAGTAGGTATCTTCTTATCACACAATACTCCAGAGGCCAACCTCCATTTTGTCCAAGCCGCCCCAATACGATGTGTGACATCATCATCGATATCCCCACTACTTTGGATGATGGACCCCAGATACTTAAAGCTTTCCTTCTTAGGGATAAGGTGAGCCACAAGTCTCACATCAATGTCTGCTTCATCCCTCGCAACACTGAATTTGCACTCCAAGTATTCTGTTTTGGTCCTGCTTAGTTTGAATCCTTTGGTCTCCAAAGCGTGTCTCCAAACCTCCAACCTATCATTAACTTTGATCCGGGCCTCATCAATCAGTACTATGTCATCTGCAAACAGCATACACCATGGGACTTCCTCCTGGATAGATCGCGTCAGCTCATCCATCACCAAGGCAAATAAAAAAGCGCTCAGCACAGATCCTTGATGAAGTCCCATCTGAACAGGAAAATATTCAGAGTCTCCTCCCACCGTTCTTACCCGAGTTTTGGCCCCGTCGTACATATCCTTAATTACTCTAATATATGCCATTGGGACGCCTTTCATCTCCAAACACCTCCATAGGACATCCCTCGGGACTTTGTCATAGGCCTTCTCAAGATCAATGAACACCATATGAAGGTCCTTCTTACTTTCCTGTATCTCTCCACTAATCTCCGAACAAGGTGGATCGCTTCAGTACTCGACCGTCCTGGCATGAATCCAAACTGGTTTTCTGAAATAGAAACTACTTTTCTCACCCTCATCTCCACCACTCTCTCCCATGCCTTCATAGTATGACTCAACAGCTTGATACCCCTGTAATTATTACAGTTTTGAATATCACCCTTGTTCTTATACAGTGGAACCATTGTACTCCTCCTCCATTCATCCGGCATCTTGGCCGTCTTCATGATAGTATTGAACAACCTTGTCAGCCACTCTATGCCATCCTTGACCATGCTCTTCTAAAAATCTATCGGAATCTCATCCGGACCGAGCGCCCTCCCTCTCTTCATCCTACTAATAGCCCTTCTAACCTCCTCAACTCTGAACTGCCTGCAATAACCAAAATCACGGTGACTTTCGGAGTGTGCCAACTTTCCCAGCTCAATATCACTATCTCCTTTTTCATTTAAAAGTTTATGAAAGTAAGCTTGCCACCTTTGTTTAATAGAAGTCACATCCACTAACACCTCTCCTTCTTCATCCTTGATGCACTTCACTTGGTCTAAGTCGCGAGCTTTCCTTTCTCTCTCTTTAGCAAGCCTGTACATTTGCTTGTCCGCGCCTTTATCACTTAGCTCCTCATATAGGCGCTCAAACGCTGCTGTCTTAGCACTCGTCACCGCCATCTTTGCTTCTGACTTAGTCGTCTTATAAATCTCCTTAAGCCTTTGTTGTTCACCCTCATCCCTACACTCCAACCACTTTGTATAGGCCCCCTTCTTAGCTTTTACTTTGTCTTGAACTTCTTCATTCCACCACCAATCACCTTGACGTCCCCCGAAGGTTCCTCTCGAAACCCCTAGTACCTCAGTAGCTGCCTTTCTAATGCACCCAGCAGTGTTGTCCCACATATTATTCACATCTCCACAACTACTCCAAGCCTCTAAGTTTCTCAGCTTTTCTTCCATCTCATGAGAGAGGGCAGGAGTCAGGCCCCCCCCATCTTATCCTCGGTTGGGCATAGACAATCTTCCTCTTCTTTTCTCTCTTTATCTCTAAGTCCATCACTAGAAGCCTATGTTGAGTGGAAATACTCTCACTCGGAATAACTTTGCAATTCTTACAAAGGCTTTTATCACCCTTCCGTAGGAGTAGGTAATCAATTTGAGTTTTAGCTACCGCACTCTGAAAGATTATCAAATGACTTTCCCTCTTCTGGAAACATGAGTTAGCAATAACTAACTCAAATGCTTTAGCAAAATCCAAGAGAGACGTCCCCCCTCCATTCCTTTCCCCAAAACCCAAGCCTCCATGGACATCTTCAAACCCACTACTGGTAGCCCCAATATGTCCATTAAAGTCTCCCCCTATGAAAAGCTTTTCCGTCACAGGTATGCCCCTCACCACCTCATCCAATTCTTCCCAAAAGAGCCTCTTGACTTCCTCATCTAGACCTGCTTGAGGCGCATAGGCACTAACTATAGTCACTACGTGCTTACCCACCACCAGTTTAATCCTCACATAAATACACTTTAAAAGAAAACTATTAAGAGCGTTGGATTGTGGATAAATAACTAACTTTCAATTCTTGAAAATGCGTACAAGTTCATTCAATGTTTTTGATATAAATAAAAAGTTAATAATAAAATTACAAAGGATATAATCAGAAAGGGATGAATTTTGTAACATCGTATTCATTTAAATCTAGTATTTATGGCGAATAATTTAAATTTATAGGTAAAAATTTAATAAATAGTACATTTGAACCCCAAATTTTAAAAATATAAATTTTGTACTAAGAACTTAATTAAAGATTGAATCGATAAATCACAATTTATGTAGCATATATGATTTGTGAGTTTTCTGTCCAAGTTTATGTGTTACTGTATTTATTATGGGATATTATGTTTATTGTCAGAAGTATACTGTATTTATTATGGGACATTATGTTTAATGTCAAAAATTTTATTTTATTAAAATATAATAAAGTAAACAAATATTGATTATAAATATATAATATCTACGATGTTGGGAGATGTGACAAGTTAATTTAATTGTGTATATATGAGAAGATTACCTATCAAGAGAGTTAGGATGGTAAATATATATTCCTTTCGATTAAAAAAGAATGACTTAATTTGATTTCATACGGAGTTTAACGAGTAAAGAAATTTTTTTAATTTTGTGGTTCTAAAAAAATTGTGTCAGATGTATCAAAATATCCTTTAATCTTTTTGTCTTAAACATATCACATAGAAAGTTAAAATTAAAATTTTGTCAAAAAAGAAAATAAGTTATTCTTTTTTTTAAACAGATCAATAAGCAAAAATAAATCATTTTTTAAACGAAAAACGTAACTACAACGCTTAAAGATTTGACAATTTAATTTAATTTTAATAATAATTACTAAGGATTTAACTAGAGACGGACACAATATTGTAACAACATATTTCATATTGCATTCTTTGAAAGATTAAAGTTATTAATTTTTTATTTTTATGTAGAATATATATTTAATGTCAAATATGATAAATTATTTACGGAAAAATTTGAAGAAAAAAGTTTAACATTCAAATTAGTTTGATTTGATACGGAGTTTACGATAACAAAAATTTTTTTCAATCATGTGGTCCTAAACTAAAGTTATATTTAGTGTACCAAAATACCCTTTAACCTTGTTGTGGTCTTAAACATATCATATCGAAAGTTGAAATTAAAATTTTGACAAAATTTTTTTTTTTAAACAAATCAATAAGGAAAATAGTTCATTCTTTTTTTAACATTTTAATATTATTTTAAAAAGAAAACATAAACAAAAATTATAGAATTTTTAAATTATTAAAATTAATTTCATTGTTCGCAGCTTCGCATAAAATCCACTTTTATGAGAAAAAAAACACATACAACTTTGGAAAATAATAATCTTGAGGGATTATTAACAAAGTGATCCATAACTTTACGGTCAAAAATAGTTTACCTTAGATTTCAATAATATTATTTAGTTTAAGAATAATTTAATAAATAATTATAAAAACAAAATAATTTTAAAAAAATACAAAAGTATCAAGAATTATCCTTAATCTAATTATCAAATGGCTTATATATTCATCAGTTGATTTGCCCATTATATATTTTACCAGTAAGTGTTTTCAACACACAGATATTATAGATCTAGGTGAAATAAATAGTTAAGTAATTTTTGAGTTATAAAATAAATTTTTTTATGATTTTTAAGAAAATTATTCTTAGTTGATTGACTTTTCAAAATATAAAAATAAAATTAAATGACTTCATAAAAGAATTACTATTTATTAGTAATAGTAAAATGAGTGTATCACATTCACTAGGTAACCTACGCAAAAGTATCAAAATGATACAATAAAACTCGACATAAAGTGTTGAAAATAAACAAACTCTAATTAAAGTGTCCAAGTGAAAATCGATCTCAACTTTATATAATGATCAAAGAATTCAACCTTTTATTTACTTAATCAACTAATGAATGATTACATTTGGTGTGTTATTTGTAAGCGGTTCCAAACTCTAGTTAGTGTATAATTTTAAGCGGTTTGAATTAAAGTTCTGTCAAATATATCATACTACATGAAAAACTAAAATTAAAATAGTATCCTTTGAAACAGATTAAAAAGAAAAGAAGATGTAATGTTATAAAATATAAAAAAGCAGATAATGAAGGAAAAAACACCTTTAATTTTTATTATAATATTTCATATTCTGATTTAACAGATAAATAATTAGTCCTTATTTTTAGGGACATTGGTCGGAGGGTAGGATACATTGGCAAACAAGCTCGTTGTCATCGATTACACATTTTGATTCACAAACTCTTCTAAATCGTGTATTGCAAAAATCTACGCAATGCCGGTCACTTCGATTTTGCACGCATATGCCCCTGTAATAATTGTTACATGTACAATCCTGTCCTACACAAACTGTCGAAAAACAGAAAACAGAATCAGAATTTTCACTAATTAAGAAGTTTGGTATGTAAGTAATAAACATTTCGAGAATTTCAAAGCAAATCTTATTGTCTAATGCAAAGTTAAAAAACAAACAAATTGAAATAGCTTATGTCACGAGCCAAGGATCATGACTGGCTCTAAAGGGGAGAATCTCAAAACAAACCTTACCAGAACTTTACAGAAAATCGGGCAAAGTTTTCGCTGATTTTAGATCGATACGAATTATTTTCCCGTCTCGAATATAAACACCACCACTAACATTTCTTTAAATTAAACCACAACATCCATCAAGTTAGTTCAATTTTATATATATATATATATATATATATATATAAATAGCTATTGACTATTGTGATCTGACCCTTTTTTGAACCCGCGCATGGCTAAATCTTAGTACTTCAGAATGCCTTTTTTTTCACTAAGGCCATAACAAAAGGAGGATGCAACGTTGTAGCATCAGATTCATCTAAATCAAGTATTTTTAAAAAGTAGCATAGCTTTTTTTTCTTATATAAAAAAATCACTAGAATTATAACAAAAAAATATATTCGAATAAATTAAAAATTAAAAAATTAAACTTTAAAAATTTAAGATTAAATTCAAAGTCAAATCGAAAATCGATAACATATATTAAAGGGTACCTGATGCAATGGCAATAAGGACAAGGAAGATCAACAAAATTTTTGAGGAGGTTGCCATCTTTCTATCAATACTAAAAAAGTAGAAGAGTATTTTGTTATGTAATATATATGATTTGTGAATTTTATGTGTACACTTTTCATGTTTATATATACGCTAGGCTAATATATGTTATGTATATTAAAGTCTTAATTTGGAAATTTCATTAAAGACTTGACATTATACCAATATTCAAATATGATTTTCTAATATAAATTGTTACTATAAATTTAAAGACTTGGCAGAACATCAATACTCAAATTTTGATTGTCACTCCTTGTATAGGAAAAAGTATTAATAATACCTCTAAACATAATACGAATTATTAGTTTTTAAGACTATCATATTTTTAATTTTTTTCTCCTATTTTTAAAAGGTTAATTATTATTTAGTGAAGATGTCTAAATAAGAAAAAAAATTATGAAAAACTTTCCTTTTATATACTTGCACATATTCCTTAAATGCAATTGGTCAATGTAGGATTAAGTAAAATCTTGATAAAATAAATGGTCAAATATTTAGATACTCCTTTAAATTTGACTAATTTATAAGTTTAGTCACTTAAAATTAACTAGTGATCAGATCTAAATATATTTTTACTAGACAAAAATGATTTTTTTTAACATCTTATATTAACAAGAAGAAGAAGAAAAAAGAGGTGATTTTATTTTTTATTTTTTTTATTATTTTTATTTATTTATTTATTTATTGGTTTTACAAATATCTAATTATCAATTGACTTTAAAAAAAGAAAAAGAAAAAGAGTTGCATGCCTCATTAGTTAATAGTCCATTTTATATTTTACCAGTAAGTGTGCTTCACACCCATGATATTATAGGTCTTAACTGAAATTAATAGTTGAATATTTTTTAGTTATAAAATAAAATTGAGTGATATTTAAGAAAATTGGTCTTCGTTGACTGACTTTCAACTTAGAAATATAAAATTAAGTAATTTTTTAAAAATAGTACTAGTGATTATTCGAAATATTATCCCCTATAAAATAATAATTGATTCAAATATTGGTCTTTGAGAACCAAATCATGGTTTTATTTATTGGTGCATTATTTGTAAGTGATTTCAAAGTCGTAAATAGCCATGAAAGTAACAGAAATTAAGCAATTAAAGTATGATCTATTTAAATAATTCATATATAAAAATTTTAATTTAAACTTCTAAATGTTACGCATTCTTACATGGCTGTAATTATAGTTTGGGTGTTGTATGATTTGCGTGATTTATACAAATGTTAGACACGATTATACAAAAATTATGAGTGAATCAAATTGTACAGCGAAATATACAAATATTGTACAATTTAGAAGTTAATAATAAAAATTATGAGTGAATCAAAGAGCGTTTGATTGTGGATATATAACTAACTTTCAATTCTTGGAAATGCCTACAAGTTCGTTCAATGTTTTTGATATAAATAAAAAGTTAATAATAAAATTACTAAGGATATAATCCGAAAGGGTTGAGTTTTGTAACATCGTATTCATTTGAATCAGGTATTTATGATAGGTAACTTAAATTTATATGTAAAATTTTGCTAAATTTTTAATGATAAATAGTATGTTTAAATTAAGAACTTAATTAAAGATTGAATCGATAAAATTTAAATCTTAAATAAATGTCTGTAACAACCCATCTTGAGATGAGATGTCCCAACATCGGCAAAACACAGGAGAGATGCTGGACATATAAGTAAAGGACTGGTCTATATACTGCGAGGCGCCTTTTGGGGTGAGCCCAAAGGGACAATCCGTGATGGGCTAGGCCCAAGAGCTGACAATACTTCACAGTGTTGGGCCAGGTCGTTACAGATGGTATCAGAGTCACTCCTGTGTCAGCCTTGTCGATGTGGGGCTAGAGTCCAACTGAGTTTAGGCGAATCCCAGTAAGGCGGGGCAAACCTCAATGCTGAGTCTAGGCGAATCCTATGCGGTGGGGCAAACCTCAGCGAGGACGCTGAGTCCATAGATGGGGTGTATGTAACAACCCATCTTGAGATGAGATGTCCCACATCGGCAAAACACAGGAGAGATGATGGGTATATAGGTAAAGGACTGGTCTATATACTGCGAGACGCCTTTTGGGGTGAGCCCAAAAAGGACAAATCCATAATGGGCTAGGCCCAAGAGCGGACAATACTTCATGGGCCAGGTCGTTACAACGCCTTTGGCTATAATAATTTATCATGGGAAAAAAGAGATACTTGATGCAATGGCAACAAGCATATATGATTTGTGAGTTTTCTGTATATTTTCTCTCGTTAAAAAAGAATGATTTAATTTGATTTCGTATAGAGTTTAACGAGCAAAAAAAACTTTTTAATTCTGTGATCCTAAAAAAAATTGTGTCAGATGTACCAAAATGCCCTTTAATCTTTTTATCTTAAACATGTCACATGGAACAGTTGAAATTAAAATTTTGTAAAAAAAATAAAAAATCTTTTTTGAAACAGATCATCAAAGAAAGTAAATCATTTTTTAAAAACGAAGAACGGACGTAACTACAACACGGACAATTTAATTTAATTTTAATAATAATTACTAAGGATATAACTAGCGACGGACGCAATGTTGTAACAACGTATTTCATATTGCATTCATTGAAAGACTAAAGTTATTAATTTTTTAATTTTATATAGAATATATTTTTAATATCAAATATGATAAACTATTTACGAAAAAAATTTGAAGAAAAAAATTTAATATTCAAATTAATTTGACTTGGCACGGAGTTTATTAAACATATCATATGAAAAATTAAAATTAAAATTTCTTTCTTTTAACGCGAGGGGGAGGAAGTAACTACAATGCTTAAAAGATTTGACAAATAAATATTTGCCTTTACATAATTTAAATATTTTAATTTAGATAAACATAATTAATTTTTGACGTCTGAAAATAACGTGTAGGTTTGTTTGATAAAAGAAGGGACGAGAAGATAAGAAAAAGAGTTAAAGTGAGTGGCAAAGGTACTGTGTGGGGAGCATGACAGCCACGCGTTCGCATCCACGGTCTGATACTAGTAGTCAATGAAGTGGTCTAGATATTTATG
The DNA here is from genome assembly GCA_029948455.1 of Solanum rostratum. Classification (NCBI taxonomy): domain Eukaryota; kingdom Viridiplantae; phylum Streptophyta; class Magnoliopsida; order Solanales; family Solanaceae; genus Solanum; species Solanum rostratum. The sequence goes on along the minus strand of CM057054.1, from coordinate 63,068,294 downwards.
ATTTATAATTTATGAAAATAAAAATATTATGTTAATTTTTTAAAATGTTTTAATTTTGATGAATAATGTTATTTTGTATTGTTAATGAAAAATAATGAATTTCATCAAATTAATGAAGATGCAATATAAATTGATTCGAGCACTGCGATCATAAAATAAAAAAGGGAGACGTATTGAAAACACTCTTGAATTTATCACAAGTTATTAGTTTTATCCCTGTGTTATTGATGGTACTTGACTAATTAAATTAAAATACACCCTCGATCTACTACAAGTATAAAAAATACCTGTTAGCAAGAACTTAGGAGTATATTTAACTCGTATTATAAGATCAAGAGTGTATTTACGTTCAGTTCGTCAAATAGAGATATTAATAATTTTTTTAAAATAAAAAATGATAGCCACGCGTTCCACGTATAATTTTGTAGACACCGTAGGCAATCACGTCTAACGCAGGCACAAATTTTACCACTGAAACATCACCCACTTATTTCCGATCTTCTTATACTCTTACTACTGGTTTCTTCTGTTGGGCATTTCATCAAAAAGGAGTAAGGGCAGTTGATATAAGCTATGGCGCTGCAAGCACCCACTAGAATTCCAGCTAATCTAGCCCCAAATGGTGGCTACGGTGGTCTCAGACAAGCACCAAATGGTTTAGCCTTGAGATCTTCATTTTTTTCTCCATCAATTCATCTATTGCTCCCACGTCCTTCATTCTCTAGGGCAGCTCCTGCTACTGCCCCGAAAATCTCCATGCGCCTTGCCTCTAAGCAAGCCTATATTTGCAGGGATTGCGGGTAATTTTCATTTTTTACTATTATCTCCTGACTTCTTTCTACACACTTTTGTTCACGGATTCAAAATCTTTCTATAGCAGTATCATCTATTGAGAACACAGTAATAACATTGTATATACTACATTTGAATTGTGTTTTTTGCACGCGCACTGGACAATGAGTATCATTCTAATTGATTAATTGAACTTACAGAATTCGTTCTGAATTGGCCGATTGCTACTTTACGGATGTAGTCTCTTTCTTCTGAATTGGTGCTAATGTGAATTGTTTTGTGATGAACATTATGTAGGTATATTTACAATGACAAAACTCCTTTTGAGAAATTACCTGACAAGTACTTCTGTCCTGGTATGTTATTTTTATAAATCATTGACGAATTGAACTTATAGTAAAGTATTCTGTCACAATTAGTTACCAATACCTTATCAACGAGCTTCAGGGTTTTCTTTCGTTTAAATCAAAGTATACCTTAGAGAAGATGATTCTGCACTATGTCATTATCAAGATTATTGGAAGAGTTCATGTTTTATGATAAGGATGGTATTTGGTAGATTTATCTAATGTTGTAACTTAGAGAAATGAAACAAATTAGAGGAAAAAAACTAATCTCCAAGTGGGAATGAATACCCTGTTAGCTCAACACTTTGTGACCACTAATCCCTTATCCAGATGCAAACTTTTTTTGCTCAGTTTTTCTTTCCTTGGTATAAGCATCTGGTTTCAGCCTAAGTGATCCAAATTCACTTCACGTAGAACTCATTAAGGGATCCTCTCCCTACCCTTCTGACTCAGGTATTGAACCAGAGACTTCCAGTTGAGGGAGAGGGATCCCATCATCCTACTAGTGGTTCTTTGCTAAGTTTTTCAAATTAGTGTCTATTAGTCATTACTTTCTGCTTATGGGTTGTTGAGACGAGGGTTCCCAGGAAACAACCTCTCTACTTTTATGACTACCCTCCCCAGACCCCACTTGTGGGATTTCACTGGGTATGTTTGACTTTGGTTTGATTTGTTATTGCAGTATGCGGAGCTCCAAAAAGAAGATTCAGGGCGTATGAACCTAAAGTATCTAAAGATGCCAACTCCACAGATGTTCGTAAGGCCAGGAAAGAACAGCTGAAGAGAGATGAGGCTGTTGGGTAAGTTCCATCTTTTCTTCAAATAATTACTCTTCTTTATATTACTTAATTAATTAATTTGAATGCAAATCAACGATGATTCTTCTTTGGTGTAGGAACATCCTGCCTATTGCTATTGGAGTTGGAGTTGTTGCACTTGCTGCTCTATACTTCTATGTCAACTACAGCTCCTAGATTCAAGTCATCTTCTGATTAACAGATCAAGGAGATTCTTAAATTTTGTATTGAAGTTCTTCTATGTATAATTGTTTATTCTATCCATTCATTTTCTATATTCCACTTCTATAATTATGCAAATATGAAATTGCTATCGTCTTGTTTAAACAAACCGCTGAAAAGTACTGAGGTGGAATCACAATACCTATATTCACAAGCAAGATCTGAAATAGTCTTTTAAGTATGCTAAATATACCGATGTCAACAACGTAATCCTATAAGTGATAGCTAGGGAGGATACATGTGAACGTGCCGTGTGTGAGATAGAGAAAAGTTGTTTCCGATAGATTGAACAGAGTTCAAATCTCCTGCATATGAATTCCTCAAAATAAATACAGATAAGTTGTTACCCATTCTTCTAATGGTCCAAAGGAACAACATCACCAAGAACAAAAAGTACAGGTAAACGCAACAAGAATTAGAGCAGTTAAGAAACATCCATAGCTGCTCCCATAAGTCTGGCAATGGAAACATCATTATCAGTGACTAAATTAACAGGAGATAATATCTCTTCTGTCTTGGCCTCTTTGAAACAGTAAGCAGGGGCTTGCCAATTTGGATCCGCTAGCACTTTTCCTACTTCAAATGTCATTACATGTGCAATCATACCTGCATAAATAGTAGGAGCAAATGGATTAGCATCACTAACCAAAATATGCTTAACTCAAAGGTTTCTGATTTAAGTTACCTGTGAAGAAAGCCCAGTAAACAGGTCTCTTAGTAACAACATCTTCATAATACCTAATGAAATCAGCTTTTTCCCACACATTGCAGAGAAATCCATCCATATATCTCTGTCCCAGATAATTTCCGCCTTGTAGCCAAGTGGGTTTAAGGATTCCCACCGGGAAATGCATGACCCTGCACTCCTTGTTAGCGTCCAGAGTGTAGTAGAAGGAAGTATGGTTATCCCATTCCAAATCGTAAAGGAGCTTTCCCAATTGATTCTGGATTATGTTGAAGTTCCGGCCATTAGGCCAATCGTACCACAAATCAACGATCTGCAGATTCCCCTTGCTGTTGTTCATGAAGAGAATCGAATGAAATTGTTCCGGCCATGGAGTAGGTATTGGGTCGCCGGATTTTGACGCAATACTGACGGTGAAGCACAGAGAAGACGCCGCGACGAGGAGGAGGAGAGCGGAAATTGTGATGGATTTCCCTAAAATCAACATTTTTATTTCTCCTATTGAAAAGGCAGAGATAGAGGTATTTCCCTACCTTTTGTTTGCGCTTATTAAGAAAGTGTAGATAAGGTAGCAATATTTTGGATTTTTACCAAAAATTTCAAATTTGTAATAGTAATATTTTATTTGGTACCATTTTCATGGTACTTATAAATACAAATATTAGTTATATACTATATTGTGTATTAAGGTATATATTATTAATATCATAAATTTCTAGATATTGGTAATACAAAGAGTTCTAATGCATCGCGTCGGCTATAGCAAGAGCCTCCGAATCTAGAGCTGCTTGTCGTTCCAATCCATAAGCATGGTTAAAGACCCCATTACCCTTCAAAATCTTTTATATTCCACCATAATTGTGAATGATATTTTTCTAAAATAATTTTATTAATACAAGCATTATTAATACACTTTATTTGATACTATTATTCTTATACACTCTACCAAACTGCCTCTAAGGTTACTATAAACTTTCAACTTCCAGCTATATATCGAGTTAAGTGTGTCAAAATAAGCCCAAATATAAGTAACCCGCTCCACCTTTGATGGGTTGGATTAAAGATAATTTAACTTGGGTTCAATCTCAACCCATTTAAACCTTAACCCATTTTGTAAAAATCTTTAATTAAGCCCAATTTAATCTCCAATTTCAACTCATTCTAAGTTTATTTGCATTGATGTAATGTATGTTTTTATCTATTTTATATTTTCTATGATTTATCTATCTATTTGTAACTTTTATTTTTATTTTTCTTGAGGTGAAATTTAAATTGTGATTATAAAAAGTAAATCATAATATGTTAAAATTATTAAGATTGAACAAGTCAACTTGGACGGATCATGACCCAACCCAATTTTTAACCCAAAGTAAATTTGGACGTGTTGTACCCCAACTAAATTTTTAGTGCAACGCATTTTAGCATTTCCAATTTCAACCCAATCCGCCCATTTTAGACCCAAACTTCTCAATTTATTTTTACTAATTTATATGGGAAGAAGTATAATTATTCTGCAGGTGTCTTTTTCCTTTGCTCTTTTTTCCGTGGGGGTATTTAGGACATTGGAGTTCCACGCATAAACCAAAGAAATGCTTTTACATCAAAGGTTTTATCATAGCAATAACAATAAGGGTGCAGACCAGGCTGACACTCAGCATCTATCATCACATTACTGAGGCCTTATTCAAACAGAACTGAGATCCTATTTTTTTAAATACACATACATAGTAATAAAGAGTCCCTATAAAAGACTGAAAATCAGTTATTCTTTGAAACCTTCCAGCAGAAAAATAACTACTGATTCCCAGCTATAGGGGCATCTCGGCCTTTCTTGAAATCATCCCACCCTCTCACCCAAGGTTTTCCTGGAACAGCACGAGTTTCGGGAGAAGCATGTTTGTTGAGGTTGCTCATAACCTTTTCATGCACAGCAGAAAACACCTATATGGCAAGTACTAATCAGAGGAAATATACATTCAAATAAACCAAGTGAATGAAGTATCAATTCCACAAGATTCAAGGCTTACAGGATTTGTGCTTATTGCATCTGGGGGTTGTTCCTGACCAGTCAGCCACTTCCACAAATCTGGGTTCTCCTACAGGCATAAATAGAATACACTGAGAATTAGACAGCTCTAGTTCATCTCACAAAGAAGAATTGGCCAGCTCCGACCATTCTGCTGCATCTAAACAGATTATTTGCGCTTGTTTTTCTTTCATTATTGTTGGAGGAGGGGGTGGGGCAAGCAAAGAGGGTTGAGAAAGATATTAGAGGATGGAGAAAGATGAGGCAGCTATCATCGAAAGAATCACAGAGAGAATACAATTGTAAACATTGCAAACTGTGGCATTTGAACAAAAGTTGAAACTTTTATATCTCATGATTGTTAACGTCAAGTCAATATGGTGCATATATTCTATGATTGCAGAATATATCATACAGGACTGGTTAGATTCTCGTCGCCAACCAACCTTCCCACCTCTTACTCCTAATCCTTTTTCCCTGCCTCCCTGTTGTATGCCTTAATCTTATACTCCTCTTAACTTTTTTGGTTTCCTTTCCCTAACATGTTTTTGAGTTCCCTTTGGGTGGGGGATTAGAGTCCAAATTAGGTCATAAAGAATACGTACGAACTCATACATCCAACAACCCAAATCTTACATTCTACGAGGGATATGCATAACATATTTTTTTTAATCTCTTAAGTGTGTGTGTGTGGGGGGGGGGGGGGGGGGGGGCAGAGTAGAAACACAAAATGAAGCAAATACTCACATCACACAGTACTTTCCTCCGTAAGTAATTGTAATAAGAAAGATTAAGCCCAATGCTAACAAAGTTGTTAAAAGTACCAGAACACCGGCCTCCTACCATTGGATGTGATTTAGATGAGCTCGCACTAATCATTTCCAGATGATGGATAACACCGGTCCTTAATTGAGCTTAAAACATCTACTCGCTAGTGAAATATTCATCTAAATGAAACACATGCAGAAAAAGCTTATACAGGGAGGGCCGACTATCATCTACTAGAACTAAAAACACCAAGAAGCAAAACACCCATGTAGCCCAAGGAATTAGCTCAAATAGTCAAGGATACACCTCACCAAAACAATGCTCGCTCTTCCTAACCCCTGAAGCCAAGTTCACTATTCTTCTGACTTAACCCCACTGCAGCCATGCTAGGGAAAAACAAATAATAAAAAATAAAGGAGGTGGGCATGTTATCCTATAAAAATGATATAGATGCAGAACTCATGAAGTACGCCAATGCTGGACTTAATGAAATTACTGAATAATTCTGTTCAGTCTACTCAAGGAAGAATAATCAAAACATGCTAATCAATGTACATCCTCCGAGCACAGTAAAAATGAGAGTAACTGGCCAAAAGTATCCCTTGACTATATCCCAAACCCAACCCAAATCATTCTATGATCAAGTTAAACAAAAAACACCCACAAACTATCCTAAAAAGTAGCAGGTTGCATCCTCCAGTTAGTTTTGGTCAAAAACTAATGATTTCATAATGTGCATGTTTAGATAAGCTATTAATCAGTTTTAAAGCCATGTCATTGACCTCGGTGCTTTACTCTGTTCTGCTGCCACTTTCCTTAGATGTTTGGAAAGCTTAATTTTTCAACCAGCAAAGAAATCCCTACTCATCAGAAGAAGAATGTAATTCATCAACGACCAAGGAAGTGCTTGCCAGCAACCAAAAAATCGATGAAAGTCGTATAATTAGATCCAAAGTTGAACATGAAAAAGTTATAACCACTGAGGTTCAACACTGAGAGTAACAAAGTGCCAATTTATTTGCAGGAGTCTTAGACTCTGATCTGACGGTTATCTTGCTGGTCAGCCGCGGACTGTCACTGTGTTCATTTTACAAGTTCAAGTGGAATTTACTCTTAATTATTTTTTATTCACGAGCAAATTGGTGCATATTTTATACTTTATGTACACCACATAGGGGAACAGATAGCTGCAGAAGCAACTTTTGCCAGAAAATAGTAAAGCATTGAATCAATGCGATTACATAATATTTCTTTACGTAATACTTTTAAATCACATCACCAGGGTGAAATTGCCTAATGGAGCACTTGATAAAGAAGCAAGCATGATACAAAAATTATTAGGATTCCAGTAAACTTTTGGGTGAGTTGCAGCATAAATAAAGCCATCTGCATCAGTGTTCAGCCAAAATTTTGGATCTGGATTTTCTCAATGCTTGAGCTGGCAATCCTTGCCCCTTGTAATGAATTACTACATGATTCCAGAGGAAATATATTGTTTGCAATAACATACCCAGTGTAATCCCACAAATGGAATCTGGGGAGAGTAGAGAGTAGGCAGACCTTACCCTTACCTTATGGATGTAAAGAGGTTGTCTCGGGTGGACCCCTAGCTCAAGAAAAGCATTTCAAAGCAGTTTGAAAAAGGAAAAGCGGCAATGAAAAATGATACGTGAAGCAAAAGAGAGCCATAACTTATTAACTCTTAGTGCCTTCTTCAATTATCTTGCATATGACTTGGTTCTCTAATTGTTTTCATTAAATTGTCTTGCATATGACTTGAATGACACTTGCCAATTGTAAGTTTGCAAAAAAAAAAACTTTCTGATACACGCTCACTTTGTTGAGCCTATCAGCTCATCCACCACATGTGATGAAATCATGTCACCACGAGAAAGTCGGAGACACAAAAAAGCTTGAGGTAGAAGTTGAATGTGTGTAAACAAGCTGTGGGAAGAACATGTCAACATGAGGGCTTTCTTCAAAATATCAATATTCAGTACACAGCGAGAGTCGGACTACGAAAGGGGAAGGACAGTGAGAACTGCAGACGCCTATTGTGACAGACTCCAACCAATACAACTAGGCTATAAGTCTTGGTTAACATCAGGTTGATTCTTAATCTACGCAGAAGCTTGCCTGTATTTCCCTGTAAGAGAAATTATAGTTCATGAAATATACAAGGGTTGAATTCGGAGAAAATGTCATTTTTTGTTTAAATGTAGTTTTCCAGATTTAATCATCTAGATTTCTGAAGATCAAGCTTGAAAACTCAAGAATCAGTTTGAGCATGTATGAAACTGAGCTGCAGAATGCGGTTTCTTTGAGCTCAAACTGAGACACAACAGATTCAAATCTAAACAAGTTAGCAATGGCAGATTGATGACATTGAGGATTCTACTGATACCGGACTTTCGATATATTTTGTCCTTCTTTGCTGGAGACAAAAGCAATTGCTGAAAATTCTATATCTTTGTAACTTTAGGGTTAAGGTTCACAGAAGATGTCATACTCGGCTAAGAATAGCATAGAAGAAATTTCTAGATTATTCACCTCAAATCCTTTGATATCTTCTAAAAGCAAACAAAAAAAAAGGGAGGAGAAACATAACAAGATCATAGACTCTTCGTACGAGCTAGAGCAGCAAAAGTTATGATCTCTAATCATTGACATATAAGATGATAAAAATCCATATAAGAATGCGAAAACGAAAGAAAATTGTATAATGACAAAAAAGGTTACCAGGTCAAGGACATGAACAAGGGACTTGATTCCATTTTCGTCCATGGAATGTATATGTTCCTCCACCCATTTGCCAAGAACAAGGTCTAGCTCCAGGTACCCTCTTTGTTTACTACGATAGATAAGCCTATACTCATACAATACAAAATAAAAACAACAATAAGATATCACGAACCCGCCGGTGGACCGAATAATCCACTATGTCAAATAGTAAAAACATCAAATTTCACCTGTTGAATAAACGTCTTTTGCTCTCTTCGTCGGAGAGATCGATATTAATCGGCGATGAAGTCTGATTGGAAGAAATAAAACGCGAAAATGATCCAGCTAAAGGTCTAAATGAGCATACAAAAACATAATTTCAAAAAATAACACAACACATAACAATACAAACCGAAAGCTAAGACAAGGTAAGATAGATTTCTGCACCTGTAAAGATTGTGAGATTGGAGTGTGGAGGTTGCAACAGATGTTCCATTAGATGAATTGAGGATTCGAGGAATGGTGAATAGAAGTGCCCTTCGCAAATTCGCCATTCCTCCTCTCTGCAACAACTAATTAAGCTTTCTGAGGATCAACGGGAACTTCTAAATTTGATCTCGATTGGGGTTTAACAAGATGAAGGCGGTTTTTGGCAACGAAAATGCCAGGCGTGGCCTCTTCGTATCCACTACAACCGCCTGTGTACACTCTTCTATTCGGGTATAATTCAACCCGAAATTGCCCCTATTTATGCGTAAATAGGCGATTAAATTGGATGATTTGCCCTACAAATGTACATAAGTTTTGTAGGGTGTGGGAAAACTTATAGGATATATTTTCGGCCAAAGAAATTATCAAAAAAGTAATTTTGTATATGTATATATAAGCGATGTATATTTTATGTATAGTCAAATTATATTTAATTTTTGAGTGTATTATAGTATATTCAATATATAGCTCGAATATAAATAATCTATATTGTATAATTAATGTATTCTTTCTATGACTTTGACAATCTATATTGTATAATTAATGTATTCTTTCTATGATTTTGTCAATCTATATTGTATAGTTAATTTATTCTTTCTATGACTATTGACAAGTTATATTGTCGCCTGGTTCTCTCTTGCCTGCCCATGGATTCAGCAGCAGTTCAAAAGGTTGCTCTAGAGTGCCCTCCTGGGCTGCAATCCAGAAGAACTGGAAGCTCCATTTGTATATTTTCTATGTTTTAGCTATTTTTTATGTAAATTAAATATGACTCTATTTATTATAAATTAATTAATTTATGATCTATTTAAAACTATTCCTATGTTTTATAGGACATGGAATAATCATGAAATGTTATGATGTAAAAGTATTAACTTATGTTCTGAGAAAGAAGTATTTATGTTGAGATAAACAAATACTTTAAATTGCAGGTCATTCACTTTTATCCTTATTTTCATATCATAATATGTCGTAAGTTATCAAAATAAAATTGAAATGATGACTAACTTATAAAATAAATATTAATTTGCAAATAATGTGTACCTAAATACCTTTATAACCCTAGCAAAAATTCTTGAATTAAATATGATAAACTCAACATTTTGCGGTACAAATTTGTATTTTATATTAATAAACTAGGGGATAAACATGATATGCACTAATCATAATAAAAAGAAAAAATAACGTAACTAAGCAAACATATGATATGTATTTAAATTATATCACTATAGTTTAAAAAAATAACAATTTATAGTTATAGTTAGGGTTTTGTTGTTATTTTCTTTCTCCTCTCTTCCTTTCTCTATGATTTCTTGTCGGATATACAATTACATATATATACCAACCGCATATATACGATTATTTTGACAGATATACATAGTCAATAAGATATACATATACGATTCGCCTCTCTCCATTCTTGACAGATAGACATAGTCAATTAGTTAGGATTATCTAAAATTTTCCTAATAAAAAAGACAAGAAAGATATATTTTTATTGAACTATACTTATAGAAACCATACAAGGGTATACTACTGAGATCAAATTATTTAATAAATAATCTTAACACATCTTATGGAAGATTGGAAGAGGATGATGTAAATGAGGTGAGAAAGAGTGAATCTGTTTTCGAGAATTAATTTAAATTTATACGGAGGCACTCAATTATATAAGTCATTTATTTTGTAAGGAGACAAGTTAAGCAATATAGAGAAAAGAAAGAACTTATATAGAGAATTTTATCCATCGAAAGCCGAAATATTCTATAATCCCGTCCAAGGCAAGACACCTCAGAAGAGGATTGGTTAAAACAATACACATATTGTTTGTTAAGTTCTCTTTTAGACACTTATAATAAAATAGACATAGAATAAATAAACGTGCTCCTACTAAAAATCTCTTATATTTGCTCGTATTTTTTTGTTTTTTTACTTTTTTACTTTTAATTCGATTAATCTTTCAACATTAATTAGTATTGATGATTAACACCATACATTTATATTAATTGAAGGTCTAATAGGTTTAGTTAAATAACACTAGAACTAAAATTACAATAAGGTAATAATTTAGGGATCAAAAATACTATTTGCCCTAAGAAAAATTAGGTTAAATGTGCTAAAATATAAATTGGTTAATCGAAGCGAGACCAATTTAACATAAAGATATAAGAAAAGAGAAGAAAGAAGGGGATAATAATGAGAAAACATATAATTTCCATTATAATATTTCATAAAATTATTAAATTAAGAAGTAATCCTTATTTTTTGGGACATTCAGTCGGAAGAATTTCGGTATTTCTGTTACATATCTTTTTGTTTCTCTCAAAACCAAAAAAGGGAATGAATGAATGCATCTGCAGAACTTAGTTATTAGAAGCAATAATGGATAAAAAGGAAAGGGCAAAGGAAAGGAAGGAGAAAAGACGCCAAGAGATCTCTCTTCTCCGTACTATTCCCTATTCTGATCACCAAAGGTCTCTTCTTATTCACTATTACCTTTTTTTGATCTGATTATATATTGTAAATCTGAGTTTTTATTTTGAGCATAATGCTGATTTTGCGGTTTGCATGATTTGTAGATGGTGGTCATCTGAAACAATTGCAGTGGTGACGGGTGCAAATAGAGGGATTGGATTTGAGATTGCTCATCAGCTTGCATCACATGGCGTTACTATTGTTCTTACGTCGCGAGAGACAGCTGTTGGGGAAGAAGCAGTTAAAGTCTTTCAAGAAGGAGGTCTAAATGTGGCATTTCACCAATTGGATATTGTGGATCCTGTATCAATCCAAACATTTTGTGATTGGATTAAAGAAACATATGGTGGTTTAGATATACTGGTATATATTCAAATTCATTGTTGTTATTGAGAAATTTGTTTACTTACTTTCATCAGCTAATGATATGGATGAGATTTTTGTAGATCAATAATGCAGGAGTCAATTTCAATTTCGGCAAAGATAATTCTGTTGAATTTGCTGAAATGGTAATCCAAGTTAACTACTTTGGCACCAAAAATATGATCAAAGCACTGACTCCGTTAATGAGGCCTTCCCCTGCTGGTGCTCGTATTGTTAGCGTGACCTCGCGATTGGGTAGACTTAATAGCAAGCGAAATGTAAGTAACATGTACCCTCATGTTTACGTTTAGGGCCTGATTCTGTTTCTTTCATGGTTGAACATATGAAGTTTTCGATACCTATGAAATTTGAACTCGAAATATCTTATTTGCTTGATACCATATTGTAGTGTGCGATAACATGAGAGCTAGATCAGGACTTCTGTTTTGTGTGTATGCGTTTGAACTGGTGATGTATAGTTACCTGCTAGCTAAATTGACCATTAAAAGTGTTAGTTAAGATTTTATGACGTGCCAAACAGTTTGGGCCAAATCCTGAAGCAAGCTAAAAGGCGTTGTTTGATGAGCATGTTTAGTACTAAGAAGTTGGTCAGGTAAAGGCTGACCAAGGAGCAAGCAGGGAAACAAGAACTTCATTGATTGAAGTTGAACTAGTTTCCACACTTCATCGATTTTAGTTTGAACCAAACGGTTGATCTCTATCATATCAAGCATGAATCGATCTTTTCTTGTTCAATCTAAATCCTTGTTTCAATTGATAACATATTGGCTTGAATCTACCAGGGAATTTCTAATGTGGAAGTGAGACAACAATTGGAAGATGTGGATTCCCTATCAGAGGAAGTTATCGATAAAACTATGCAGACATTTTTGGAACAAGTAAAAGATGGAACTTGGGAATCAGGTGGATGGCCTCATGTGTTCACAGACTACTCATTGTCAAAGCTAGCTGTTAATGCATACACTAGGTTAATGGCAAGGATATTCGAGGAACGACCAGAAGGTCACAAAATATACATAAATTGCTATTGTCCAGGTTGGGTGAAAACTGCTATGACTGGCTGGTCAGGCCATGTTTCTATTGAAGAAGCTGCTGATACCGCGGTCTGGCTTGCTTTGCTCCCTGATCAGTTTGTGAGTGGTAAGTTCTTTGCTGAGAGGCGCGAAATTAACTTTTAAACTGTCAGTGTAGATTTGTTTTTATTTTGCAAAACAAGATTGTAATCGATGGAATTCAGATTCGAGATAATATGCATTTTGCTTACTGAAATGCACCCATTGATATAAGTAGAAACAGTTAAAATTTGATTGCCTAGAGATGAAGGGGTGACCTGTTTTTTTGGTATTTGTTGTGTTGTTTTGCTTGAGGTGACTTGATAAGTAACAATGGCAGATAGTGATAAAGAGCAATTTATTTGTACTTATTATAGTTGGTTTTATTTAAGCATATTGTAGGCAAGCTTGCTTTTGATCTCTGCAATGGATTTAATAAACAGTATCATCCGTACACAACGTTCTGGTTACGTTTCAGTTTTATATTAATCTGTGTCAATACGGGGTGGCCTACTTTATCGAACGCCTATACAGGCGACTAGATTAGACTGATCTATTTTTTTTTTTTGTGAGTCAGAAAATAGCTAGTTTAGCCCATCAGTACGTAGATTGCCGGCCTTATCGGGTTAATTCACATTTTTACAAGTATATTTTTTAATTTTGATTATAATGTAAAAATATTAAAATAAATAGCAACAACACAATATTACATTGTATTAGCGCTACTATTATATATTCTAAAAACATAATTTATATTAAAATTTTAATATATAAAATTTTTAAATGAACTTTAAGTTTGGATTTTTATTATTTTTAATACTCTATTTTATTTTTATTTTAATTATTTTTTAATTGGTATAATTGGAAAGAAACTTTTTGCAGAATTTTAAAGCAGGCACAGTATTAGATAGGAAGCAATGAATCAAATACTTGATAAAAAATAATCTCTGCATTACTAATCCTTGCGTTGTTAATCCATGCATCATCAATCTCTGCGTTATTCATTTTTGTACCAAACGATCCCTAAAAATAATAGTCAGTAATACTTGCAATAACCGCGTAAAGGATTACAGGCACATGTTGAATCAATAGTCAGTAATACTTGCAGTAACCGCGTAAAGGATTACAGGCACATGTTGAATCAAGTACAAAATGGAAATTTAATGTTGATCAGTTGTATCCCGAAGAGTAGAGCTATCAAAATAGGCTTGGCCCGTGAGGCCGGTCTAATCCAACCCTTGAATTAATTGGAGTAGACTAAATTTTTTTAGCCCATTTAGGAACTAGGTTTTTTAGCCCGCTAGCCTCATAGGCCCAACCCACTAACCTCAGAGGCCGGCCCATGGCCTGTGAATTTTTAAAAAATATTTATTATATATTTTTTAAGTAGTATTTTATTTGTTAAGATTTTTTCAATAAATACTTGAAAAATATAAATCAAGTCCAACTTATTTTATTTGCATAACTTTTACATTTAGGGCCTTTAGCCCATTAGATTTACTTATTAGTCTATTACTCCATTGGATTTTCTATTTTACTTTCATTTAATATGAAATTTGTCTCTTCTTTGTGGCTTAGCAATTACTTTACCGCAGCTTTTCACTTTTATTTTAGGCGTTGATGCATGTACTTATCCCTAATTTTTCATTTTTCCTTTTGTTGTCTTATTTATGATTAAAAAAAAATATGTAATATATGTTACCTTGATGAATCCTATGAATATTGTATATTTGCCTATTTTATTATTTTGTAAGTATGCTGCTGAAGCGTGAGTAACTCATGGACATGTGAAATTTTATCTTTATTGTCTATTAGTGTGTGTTTATCAATGTTGCATAGTCTTTCTAAGAAGTTCATATTATCCATCTTTTGGCTGAAAAGCCAATCTGTCCCAACACGTGGCTCGCATAGGACTAGGTTTGACTTTTATTTTATAGGCCCTTTAATTAAAAGGGTTAGCCCATCCTAATCCGTTTAACTCTCTAGCCCGTTAGGTTTAAATTGAGTTGAGTTAGATCAGATCATTTTAATAGCTCTGCCAAAGAGTCTAGATTTGCGTGTCAAACAGAAAAGGAAAAAGAATAAAAGAAGGAAACGATTGAAGGTGGCTTTTTTATTATTTTGGAAAAAAAAATAAAGTTCCAATTTGAGTTGGTCAACTTTTGGTAGATTAAACTACTACATATCTTGATCTTAAATTTTTATTTTTTATTTTTGCTAGTAAAAAAAACAATGAATCATCTAGCCAAACTTCCAAAATTCGTTTATAGGGATTTTTATAAGAAATGTTTTTTAAATTAAAAAAAAATATCTTTTAGAATATAATAATTTGTATTTGAATAATCAATTTAAATCTTCTTTTATCAGTTATGGTTGACAAGCACTCAAAAAATATTTTTCAGAGAGAAACTACGTTTTCCTGCTCTTGTTATTACTTAAAAGAACTTTTCTTATTAAAGCTTCATCATACATAATTCTTTGTGATAAATATTTACTTTTAAAAATAACCACTTTTAATTCTCTAAAATATCATTGCAAAATTCACGATATCTAAAATTAGACATTTATAACGAAAAGAAAGTACTCTCTTCATTTTACTTTATTTGCGTCATATAACACAAAAAAAATATTTTAATTTATTTATTAAAACATATATATTAAATCAATAAAGATCAAATAATATAAATAAGAGAGAATAAAATAAAAGATATTGATCACTTTAGAATCAACTTCCTTGGTGGATGATCTGTTATGTAGAAGGTATTTTTGAGGATGACAGTGGGAATTTGGATGAACCAACTGCCCATACTTCCATGGTACGAATTTCAAAGCACAGTTTTGGTACACAAATTTTTCACGAGGGAGATGGGAGCAACAAGCTGGATGTAATCTCTTCTTCACGATACTCGTTCACTCTTGATTTAATATAAAAATTTAAAAAGAATTATAAATAATAAAAATAAATGTTAAATTATTCTTATTAAATATAAATTATTCAAATAATAAAAATAGATATTATTTAATAATAATAATAAAATAGATAAAAAATGATCAATTATTCATTAATTTTATAAATTAAATAAGTATTATTAAATGTCTCAAATAGCATTGTGGATAAGTAAAGATGGAAAGAAGAAATATCATACTAGCTAGGGAGTCCCCTATGATTACTCGTACACATTATATTATCTTTTGTATTGACTCCAAAAAAATTGACCCTCGAGTTCTATTCGTGTTTTTTGCTTTTTAGGTATTTATTATATAAAGTTGGAAGATAAATGTCTATTATATTCTGAGACTTAAATTATGGCATGTTGCGGTTAATCATCTTAACACATAATAAAGTATTTCATTATATTTTTTACTCAATTTTTTTTAAAAAAAATCATCATGCATAAAATAAATTAATTACTTAAAATATGTTAAATTTTTCTAACTATATTTGCATACGTGCATTTACATCATTTAATATAAAATGATAAGACGCATAATTTATTTTTAAAAGACTATTAATGTTACATTAAATAAATAACTACGTAAACAACCTTTGCGCTAATGTAATATTAATTTTGACAGTTACTTTTATGTTCCTTAAGTATGTTTCTATCCTAAACTAAGAATGGAAGCATTAAATATCATTAGTGATACATGTAAAACATAACAAACACAGATAATAATAGATCTCTACCAAACAAAAATAATATTTATTCAAAATAAAAATATCATTCCTATACTATTTAATTAAGATTCAAGAATTCTGTTAAGAGTACTAAAAGTATATTAAATAAGGAAATATGCATGTATTTTCTTTTATTTATCAATTACTTCC
Organism: Solanum rostratum; assembly: GCA_029948455.1. Lineage (NCBI taxonomy): Eukaryota > Viridiplantae > Streptophyta > Magnoliopsida > Solanales > Solanaceae > Solanum > Solanum rostratum. The sequence continues at coordinate 63,051,707 of CM057054.1, read as the reverse complement.
TCAATTTTATATTAGTTGATAATTTTTTTATTTTACAATATGCTTAAAAAATTATAAATAAGATGATCAATTTTACTATATTCTTTTATCCATATTGATAAGACATCAAAATAGTGTTCAATTATTACTATTATTTTTTTAATGAATATATCATATTAAATAACTTAGATAAGTAGAAGATTAATGCATGATATTAGTTGATTTGAAAATCCCAAATTATATATAAAGGAAAACAATGCACAATATTTAGTTGATTTCAAAATTCAAAATATTTGAAAAAAATAATTTAAATATTATTTTAAACATTTAAAAAATTATAAACTATATTTTACTTATTGTAAAGTCTTCCAACGGAGAATCAAAAGTTCAATCAATATTTATGGCTTTATATGCCAAGAAAAAATGCGAGATTCAAAAATATACCTCATTAATTTCTATGATATTGATGTTTTTATTTTCTTTATAATAAAGAAGCCTAAATCTAAAGAAATTGAAAGTGTTCGACTATTACTATTATTTTTCTATAAATGTGTCACAATAAATAACTCAACTAAGAAAAAGATTAATACACAATATTAGTTTATTTGAAAATTCTAAGTTACATAACTCAAATAAGAAAAATAAATTAATACAGAATATTTAGTTGATTTCAAAATCTGAAATAAATTTAATTAATTTTAAATAATAAATAATTATTTTTTCTGTTTTAAAATCTGACAAAAGTTTCACCCTATTAAACACTTTAGAATATACAAATATAATAAAAATATATCATCATATATTTATGTACTTAATCAAAACTAATCATAATTTAATTATTTAAATAAAATTTTCTTGATAAATTTATTGGCGCCTTGATACATTGAGCTTCTTTAGGAATAAATATAGACAAAAAACATGTGTATGAAAATGAAAGCATGAATTATATTCCCATTCAATATATAAATTGACCATTCCTAAATTTCTTCTTCCACAGCTTTGGGGGAAAATTTCACACACACACACAGTAGCTGTAGCTGTAGCTGCTCTGCGCCTTCATCTCCACCGACTCTCTGCCACCGCCTCCTCGTCTAGACTTCCCATTGGACCTCCTAACTGGAATTGGAAATTGGGTTTTTTTGTTTGAAACCGGCCATTGACGTTTTCTTTGAAAGTGGTTTGTTAAACAGTACTCCCCAATAAAATAATCAGTTTCTTTTCAACTTTGGTAAAACTTCAACTCTTTCCTTCTTTCTTCCTTTCTTGACCCGTGAAAGAGTAGAAGCAGAGAAAGTAAACCCGTGTATTATACGGGTCTATTCCTCGGATCTTCTTTGATCCTTCAGAAATATTCTCTTCTAATAGCAATCATTCTTTTCTATCTAAGGAACTGATTCGGTTTCTTTACTGACCCACTATAGGAAAAACACTGTTGCGTTTGTCCTTTTAGATCTGAAGTTATTTGAAAATTCCATGTGGTGAAGTTTTTCTTTATTGGGTATGTCTGGAGTTGCAGCGAAGCATGTGAATCATCCGGCAATGGCGGCTAAGGAACGGCCCGGTTGCTACAACCCGGTGAAGAAACCCGGCCCGGTTTCAGTGGACCATGTGTTATCAGCATTAAGGGAGACTAAGGAAGAAAGGGACCTTAGAATCAGAGGCTTATTCAGTTTTTTCGATTCCGACAATGTGGGTTACTTGGATTCTGCGAAAATCCAAAAGGGGTTGTTTGCTATGCAAATTCCAGCAGATTATAAGTTTGCTAGGGAATTGTTGGCAGAGTGTGATAAAAATAAGGATGGGAGGGTGGATTATTCGGAGTTTAGAAAGTATATGGATGATAAGGAGCTGGAGCTGTATAGGATTTTTCAGGCTATTGATGTGGAGCACAATGGGTGCATCTTGCCTGAGGAGCTCTGGGACGCCCTTGTAAAAGCTGGTAATTTTATTATTTTGCTGAATTGCTCTTTAATTTCTTGTTCAAAGTTTAATCCTATTTGATGAAATTGCTGCCTTGGTGGAATGTAGAATTACTTTTATTAGCTATTCGTGCAGGAGGGAGTACGTTTATCTGTTTAGAATTTTCATCCTTGCACTTTTGTTTTGTGAGATCATGATTTGATGATGATTTGCGTATGTGTAATGTGTGTGTCTTGATTTATAAAGAAATACGCCATGATGATGTTAATATTACAAAGCTTATAAATCGTTGGGTCAATAGTTAAGTATCCAAAAATCTAGCCAGTTACCTATACAATAAGGTGTATTGTCTTTACAGAACAAACAAAAGAGAACTTTTCATTCTTGGATTTTCAACTCCTTAAAAGAGTTTGATTATTCCTCTACCTAATTATACAAATAATTGTCTTCCATAAACTGTTCTTTTTCCACCATTTATATATGGTATATCATGGATCATAACTGTGCTTCAAAACTACAATTTATTAGGAAATAATTCAAATTCCCCCCATGCTTCTCAGTCAATACCAACTTAGCTTTATTGCTTGACATCACTTCCCAGTTCCAACCACACTTTCTGATCATATTGGAGAATGCTGTAGTGATCTGGCCCTGGTGCCTTTTCTTGGACAGTTCCTCGATGCTCTTTCCACTGCCTTCTTTTCTAAAGGATACCTTGCTCCTCATTTTTTCTAATACTAATCACCTAGAATATGATATACTCTACATTGTTGGCTACATGATTCTTTGATACTAAAACATCACTTCTTTTGGTGTCTTTTGGAGCTGCCGCAGAGGAACCTTATGGGGGCCTGGCAACAAGCTTAGCTGTAGTCATGAGCTTCAGTTCATTAGCTGAAATTGCATGAGCATTGTCTTCAGTTGCTAATTTTGTTTGACTGGAAGCCCTGGTTTTCTGTTTCTCAGGATCCATTTCCTTCTGTGCTAGGTCAAACTTTTATCCTATACACCTCGGGGAAGATTTCCATTCGGAATACAGTTACAAAAAAGAAAAAGAGTGGGTGGGTGCTATGTGAGAGTTATATTAGTCCTTGTGTGCATCAAGTAGGTGTGATGTTATCTTGTCTTGGATGATATTACATTATATTCTGATGCCATTGCATCTTTACGGATTTGTTCATCTTCATTATTCTTGTGTAAAAAGTAATACTGGTTTGCAAGAAAACATAGGAATTGTTGTTGATTCAATGGTTTATAACCTTTCTATACCATGGTGAGTGATGGCTTTATAACAATATGCAGTATTTGATTGATGCTATTATATATCTTTCTTTTGCATTTAGATTTTATCCTTATTTAAGCTCGTACTCGTACTGACTTTCTCGATGTGTTAATTCATTTATTCCTATATTTAGACATGGCTAGAAAGCACGTGGAGGTGTGTATTGATCTTTTCGCCTAGTCTAACAAAAGAGAAGAGTAAATGTACGTATGCATGTGCAAATGAGCAGGGGTGGATATAGGAGGATAGGAGGGTGTTTACTCTCGACAAAACGTTACAGTATATATAATTGTTTGGCTCAATGATTTAGTGGTTCAAAATTCTCCTTGAGGTTCCAACATCGAATCCTAGATTCTAAATCTTTATTTTTCAAATCCGCTTAGTAAAAATCCTGGATCCGCCTCTGCATGTGAGTATGTATGTTGGAAATATGAGTCTTTGTATTATCTTAGAACTCTTCAGACCGAGGCTTCTTGCTGATTTCCTTCTTATTTGTCACCTATTTTCCAAGTTACCTAATCTCTTGGGAAAAGATATGGCCTACAATTACTGCCAATGATCATCAGCACTCTGTTGGGTCATTTTCTGTAGACTATCCTGAAGCTAGATTGTTTATCTTGTGATGAGTTATGACTATCACCGATAGTCATCTCTTTCTCTCTAAAACTTTACGGCCAAAGCACATTTCATTATTAGAAGTCTTAATTGTGTTAAACACTTGGTTAAGTCAAGCCTGCATTCTGCTAGACCACCCTGGTTATGTCCTGTTTGAGAATGTGCCAGTGAGAGAAAATATTTGTACTCCTTGTAAAAGTGCTAGTTGGCCTTGTGAAATTTTGTGATTCATATTATATTATGGAGCTTTTTAATTCATTATGAAGGTTTCATGTATTATATAAATTCTCTGAACAAGTTCTCTTTGTCTGGCTTTTCATGTTTACCACTTGGTTTATATTGTAAATATCTATTCTAATTTCATCTTTATTTTATAAGAGGCCAAAATAGGTTTGGTGATAAATTGGGGAACACCTTCTGAATCGACAAACCAAAAGTTCATCTTTACTCATTAAATATGTTGCTATGGCGAATATTCATCTCTTCTGGACATATGTTTCCTGGCCATTCAGCGTTCCCAAGCCTCATTTCATTTCGTTAGTTGTCTTCCTCTTATAAGCGAGGGCAGTTTCTTTTTTCTGCAGGGATAGAAATAGATGATGATGAACTTGCACGCTTTGTGGAACATGTTGATAAGGATAATAATGGGATTATCACTTTCGAAGAATGGAGGAATTTTCTTCTACTTTATCCACATGAGGCCACCTTGGAGAATATTTACCGGTACTGGGAGCGGGTATGTCTTGTAGATATTGGTGAACAGGCTGTCATACCGGAAGGCATCAGTAAGCATGTTCATACAGCTAAATATTTGATTGCTGGGGGAGTTGCAGGAGCTACTTCTCGTACTGCTACAGCTCCCCTTGATCGGCTAAAGGTAGTTTTACAAGTTCAGACTACTCGTGCTTCTATTGGTTCTACTGTCCGAGAAATATGGACGGATGGTGGTGTATTGAGTTTTTTTAGGGGCAATGGATTAAATGTGATGAAGGTTGCACCTGAAAGTGCAATCAAGTTTTACGCTTATGAAATGTTCAAAAATGTGATTGTTCGGACCAAGGGCGAGGAACCGGGTGACATTGGAGCTTCTGAGCGTCTTGTGGCTGGGGGTATGGCTGGTGCAGTAGCACAGACTGCTATCTATCCCATGGATCTTGTGAAGACTCGGTTACAAACTCATGCAAGTGAAGGTGGAAAGGTCCCCAACCTGGGAAAACTAACAAAAGATATATGGATTCAGGAGGGGCCTCGGGCCTTTTATAGAGGGCTGATACCATCTCTTCTTGGAATTATACCATATTCAGGCATTGATTTGGCTGTCTATGAAACACTGAAGGATTTGTCCAGGGTTTATATTCTTCATGATAATGGTATAGCTTGTAACTCTTCAACTGCTATCCATTTCATCTCCGATGAAGTGACATTAGCATATTTTCTAACAATTGTGTTAATATACAGAACCTGGTGCTCTTGTGCAACTCGGTTGTGGAACAATTTCTGGAGCGCTTGGAGCAACATGTGTTTATCCTTTGCAGGTCGTAAGAACGAGGTAATGCTTAATGTTTGACTCAACTTGATTTTTAGGATTTGGATAAACTATTTGTGCTTTACAATGCAACTTGTCTTTCTTTTCACACTCATCTTCAATTCCTGCCAGAATGCAAGCTCAACATACAAATACTGATGCTGCTTACAAAGGAATGTCTGATGTGTTCCGGAGAACTTTTCAGCATGAAGGTGTCAGGGGCTTCTACAAAGGACTCTTTCCGAATCTTCTAAAAGTAGTGCCAGCAGCAAGTATTACCTATCTCGCTTATGAATACATGAAAAAGAGCCTGGATCTCGATTAGTTGGTGTATAATCTTGGAAGGTTGCTCCCCATTCGAGGAGGTAAATCAGCTGATGCTAAGAGATGATGTTGATGACGATGAAAATGAATTAGGTTATTAGCCTTATTGATGATGTGATTGTCAAAATCACACATATTTTTACTTGTCCAAAAAAAAAAAACTTGATTGATTTGTTGCCCCCATCGTCGATGAAGAAATTTTAAGGGGGGGGTTTCTTCTTCGCCTGATGGAATGACTATGACTATCGTCTTCATTTGGAGACTTTTGCCCTGAGTTATAGGAATATCGCTCTGTAAACTAATATACATATACATTTGTAAGGTGTATACCTTACCATTTTTTTACCATATGATGAATATTCAAACTCATTTTGCACCATTTCATGATTGGTCTTCGATTTCTGCTGGTATTTTAGTTGATATGTGGATATATCAAATGGCTGAAATGTAGTCGGTGAATCTATCAAACATCAACTTACCATGAAATAGAAATCCTGTGTTAGTTGACGGTGTGTACACATAACAAAGATTTTGTAGGACACATTCTTTTAATGTTTTGAAAAGATTATCATTTGTGGTTAGACGTTTATGGAAAATACACTGTCTTCTTTATTTGTTAAGCAAATGGAATGGCATTTATTTTAAGCCAAAATCTTGTTTAAAACATCAATTATTTTCCATGTATTTACACGGCAAACAAATAATTATATTTTGTTTTCTTGAATCATACATTAATTAATATGTTGTTCATCAATGCGTCATGCCTGACACATACTCCTATATGTATATTTTAATTAATGTTTAATTTTTGTGGATGAGTTGTTTAACTTTTTTCCAATTTGGGTGGTTTCATTGTCATGAATCATTTATCACCAAAACATTGTCAAAAGGGAGTCCATCGACACTCCTTCACTTGAAAATTATACGATATGTTTTGAATCTTTGATGAAAATTCTAGTAGTGATATTTATTTTGAATTGTTTCAATGGCACAGTGATATGTTTCAATTGACCGATTCTGTTAATGAAAATCCTGAATTCGCTGCTGATTACAAGCACTACTTGACCTCACAAAACATATTGGATAAAATAGAAAAGTAAGAACAGGACATTATTTCTTGAAAAGAAGGCATTCCCTCCAACCCAATCAATAGCAAAGCAACAAACTGAAGAGGGACATTTGGTTAAACAGTAGTTCAGCCCAAAGCTAAAAAAGACTTAACATCACATACATGTGAAACTTGAAAAACCAAACTTATCCATGATGGATAGTAATACAGTATGAAAAAAAGAAATTAAAACCCTGGAAGAAAGGCGTTGCCTTCCCTTTGCCTCTATGACTTGCCTGTTTTTTCGCCCTTGGTATCATCGACTCACATCAGATGCACCAAAGGATGTGACCTAGTGATCGCCATTTCCTCGAGTAGTACATCAAAATCCTTCTTTTTCTTCTTTCTCCACATCCTCTTGTGCTTCACAATTAATAGGAGTTGAGTTGTTTTCTCTTGTTTATGCAAGTCCTATTATATAGTAAAAATCTTGAAAGCCAAGAATTTGTCTATTATATTATCTGTACTAGCCAAGGTCTACATAAATAGAGAAATGACAAATCTTCATGGTCCCCCATCCTAGTAATATTCTTTTTGTATTAGGCCTTCCTGCTTATCCACCACTAAAGAGATATATATTCCCTTTTTTAAAAGATTTATAAATACAACAACAATATTATGTCTCGATCCCAAACAAGTTGATGTTAGCTATATAAATCCTCCCTATCCACGTTGCTCATGAGCGAAGCTAGGGTATCCGAACATCCGCTTGAAAATGTTATAATTCCTTTATTTCAATTTATGTAGCACTTTTGGATTTCTAGATTCAAACTTCTAAACTTTGATCGTGAATTCGGACATAGAAGCTTTAAATTTTTGGATATAAAATTTACAAATCCGAAAATAACAACAACAACATACCTAGTGAAATCCCAAGGTAAAATATATGCAGACCTTATCACTACCTTATAGAGATAGAGAGACTATTTCTGAAAGACCCTCGTCTCAAAAATATCAAGCCCCAAAAACAAAAGATACTAGATATAAAGTGAAAAGCAAAGGATAATATATAAATGCCCAAAAACTACGAAAAAAATTTATAATAAATCACAATAATCAACAACCTGATGAACTTTTGAAATTTTAACTCTGCCACATATATTGAGACGGATGAAATATTACGTATACAAGATCATTTTAGGTCCCCTTGTTTTTTTTTCCTTATGTTTACTTTTTTTATCGTTTGAATTCTTTGGATGAAAATCTTGATTCCGCTGCTACCATTTAAGTTTCTCAATTAGATTAATAAAGGGAAGGAAATGTATTCACTTTCCATGTGGAGAAAAAGCAAAAACAAAGAAGAAAAATTCATAGGAGTGGAATGCAAGTGGAAAGTGTTAGGGTTAAAAGTTTAAAAAATATTAGTCTAATGATACTAAAAGTAGAATATGATGCAGATTGGCTTTCCCTTGATAGAGTATAATTATTTTGCACCGTCCACTTATAGTACCCAAAAATTATAAAATTACAAATGGTTCTAAGGAATCTTGTGGAGATTGAAAGCCACTATTATTAAGTGGGCAAGGATAAATTATCCCTTGTAAAAAGGATCTAAATGTGGAAAGTGTATAATACTTGTCATTTTCCATCATAATGTTCCTTTTGAAAGTGAAATTATTGATAGACAAACCAGATAAAGGGATTGAGTATGTAGCTTTCTTTAGTTGGATGATTGAGCTTTTATATAAGCGAATTTAGGATTTGAAGTATCTGATGTCTTTTTACAATAATCTCGAGTTAATACAGAGTAATAATTGAGTTTGTAGTTAAATATGTATAAATTTTTAGTTAATTTTTTTTATTTTATTTACTGATATATAAAATTTAAACAAAAATTATTGAATTCACGTGAATCAATCAGTGAGACGATTTTGTAGGTTTAGGGATTATTGAGATGTTTGCTCCTTGGAATTTGGAGCTGGGGGCTATAAGAGTACCATAGTAGGACCAAGGGCTATCATTAGACTTTGTTTCAAAAAATAATTAAAAAAATTCATGTAATTACTTAAATTATTGCCTTTGGACAAACACTTCATATTGGATGATTGAGCTTTTATATAAGGGAATATAGGATTTGAAATGTGTGTGGTGTTTTTATGATGATCTCGAGTTAATACAGAGTAATAATAGAGTTTGTAATCAAATATTATAAATTTTTAGTTGATTTTCTTATTATATATATATTGATATATAAGATTTAAACAAAAATTATTGAATTCACATGAATATGTTAATGAGACTTTAGATCTGTTCAGATCAGAATTTTGTTTGTTTAGAGGTTATTGAGATGTTTGCTCCTTGGAATTTGGAGCTGGGGGCCTATAGGAATAGTAGGACCAAGGGCTATCATTAGACTTTGTTTTAAAAAAAAAATCATGTAATTACTTAAATTATTGCCTTTGGACAACCACTTCAAAATGGATGATTGACCCATTCATGCTAGAGATAATCTCAATAATCATTGGAATGTTTATTTCTCAATCACATGAATTGGTTAAATTTTATGAAAGTTGGTTTTGATATTGATCAACAAACATATACAATAATAATAACGTACTCGATATAATTTTATAAGTGAATCTAAAATGGATAGTAATTAACATATAGGCATTCTTAGTTTCTTACTTTTACCCGTGAAAAGATAAACAATGAAAATGGTACATGTATATTATCTTATTTAATGAACTACAACTTTGAAGCCAATGAAGTAATGTAATAGGATGTAAGACTCCTCCCATAATAGGATGTCTCATCTAAAAATACTGAGACTTTTTTATATCAGTAATAAATAAGAATAGTAATTTATAATATTGAGTTATTAATTCTATCTTCCCTCCATTAAAACTCTAATTTACTCATTGTTATTACTAGTTCAAATCACTGGAGAAACATGTAAGTGGACGTGCCGGAGTGGTTATCGGGCATGACTAGAAATCATGTGGGCTCTGCCCGCGCAGGTTCGAATCCTGCCGTCCACGAATTTTGCTATCCCTTTTCCCGCTATTTCACTGTAATTTAATGTTAGGATAATTTTTTTGAGCAATATTGATTATGTTGGAGTGGTGTTTCATTCTAAAACAGAATTCTCGAATAGGGTACCAGGGAAATCTTTATTTGAATCAACTTCGTTTTTACTCTTGTTCGTTCTTTATCTGGAAGATGATAAAAAAAAAGAAATAAAAAAAAATAAACAGGTATGAAAACTATAATTGTAAACCACGATCGAATCTATGGAAGCATTGATTTATATATTCCTCCTAGTCTCGACTCTAGGGATAATTTTTTTCGCTTTTTGTTGAGCTCCAATACGGAAGCAAAATCCAAACAAGGTGTCACTGTGCTAGTCATGGATTAATTTTGATTTTCCACAATGAACATGAAGAGCCTCCATGGTTCAAATAAGGTACAAGAAATCGTCGTCCTTCTTGATATTTACACTGAAGCATCAATGCAAGACGATTTCACAAATTCATCAAGTTCATGCTCAATTCATTACCAATGGCCTCCTCTTCTCTTTCAAATCCTCTCTTATCCTCACACAGATCCTTCATTCCTTTACTTCCCTTCTATCTTCTCTTCCTTTACAACCCACCACTCGCTATGCTGCCGCCATTTTCAGCCGCATTCACAATCCATCAACTTTCTGTTATAACACCGTCATTCGAGCTCACACCCTTCTCTCTTCCCCCAACATTTCCCTCTTTTACTTCCTTAAAATGCGGAGAGTTTCAGTTCCCCCAGATTCCCACACTTTCCCTTTCGTTCTCAAAGCTTGTGCTTTATTGAATTCTCTGTTTCTGGGTAGGACACTTCATTCACAAGCCTTGAAGTTTGGGTTTTTAGTTGACGTGTTTGTACGTAACAATCTTGTTCATGTGTATACTATGAGTGGTAGTGTTAATGATGCACACAAAGTGTTTGATGAAAGTTGTATCAGAGATGTTGTTTCTTATAATTTAATTATTGATGGGTGTGTAAAGGCTGGTGAGATTGGGAAAGCCAGGAAAGTGTTCGACAAAATGCCCGAAAGAGATGCAGTTTCTTGGGGCACCCTTTTGGCTGGATATGCAAAAATGAACCAGTGTAAAGATGCTATTGAGCTATTTGATCAAATGGTTACGTTAAACGTGAAGTTTGATAACGTTGCGTTGGTTTCTGCTCTATCAGCTTGTGCACAACTGGGGGAACTAGAGAAGGGGAAGACGATACATGATTATATTAAAAGGAAGGGGATTGTGATAGATTCGTATTTGTGTACTGGCTTGGTTGATCTATATGCCAAATGTGGCTGCATTGAGATTGCTAGAGAGTTATTTGAGACTAGCAAGGGCAAAAAAGTGTTTACTTGGAACGCTATGCTAGTTGGATTAGCCATGCATGGCCACAGCCAGTTATTATTTGATTACTTCTCAAGAATGACGGAGACTTGTGTTAAGCCCGACGGGGTGACCTTTTTGGCGCTGTTGGTGGGGTGTAACCATGGGGGTCTTATCCATGAAGCTAGAAGGTTCTTTGGAGAAATGGAAGGGGTTTATGGTGTTCCCCGAGAACTAAAACATTATGGATGCATGGCGGATTTGTTGGCACGTGCAGGGTTGATTAAAGAAGCTATGGAGATGATAGAGGCGATGCCAATGGCTGGTGATGTGTTTGTATGGGGTGGTTTGCTTGGTGGGTGTAGGACACACGGGCACATCGAGCTAGCAGTGAAAGCTGCTGAAAATGTAATGGAGGTGAAACCTGAAGATGGCGGAGTTTACTCAATCTTGGCAAATGTCTTTGCAGATGCTGGCCGTTGGGATGACTTGGTTAATATAAGGAGAAAAAGAGACCGTGCAAAGATCAAGAAGAGTGCTGGTTGTAGTTTGATTCAATTGAATGGAGTCACACATGAGTTCATTTCATGGGATGACTTGCACCCTCAAAGTACTGAGATATATTCTATCTTAAACTGTCTGCAATTCAGTTTGAAGCAATATTACTAACGATATATCATTGATAAACTAACAACATCTGCTAGTCACCTGTTCGTATTGTGCCGAGACGAGCTTGAATGGCGCCACATGAATTTTCATAGCTGCTGAAGTACTGGTTCAGCTATACTAATGTTATATACTTGTAAGAAAATTTTGAGTTACATCTAAGTCCAGGTTTTCTGCATTCTCTTTTTTCCTTCGACTACACCAACTTCATTTGTGATGCTACAATTCTACAGTGTTTTTATTGGTAATGATTGGTAAAAATCCATCCCACTAGGCCAAGTGACAGTGACAACACTTTTTTTATTGAGCAATTGAGCAGCCATTACAAAGTAATTGTACTACTTTCCTCCCACCTGCCAAGTAATTGTAAATGCGATTAGCATAAATAAAGACCAAAAAAGATAATTGGATCCACTTCACTACTTTTTTTAAAAGTACTAACTTTTATGTTTTTTTAGCAAGTCAATACTTAAGACAAAAGATCATTATCAGCAAGTGCAAAATATAATATGCAAATTGATTTGTCATTTCACCAAGTAAAATCTAAATACCTGTGAAATAATTCAAGAGAAATCTCCGCCTAAAAGAAGATTAAACACATCTCTCAAAGTGATTATGCCTTCTACATGCCGGCTATTGGGATCAATAACCACAACGCGTCGCACAGCTGAAACAAAAAGAATAGGCATTCAATCTACAGGATTATGATGCTCACAAGAAAAATGTCAGAAAGAAAAAAAATTGGTACAAACTTGGATCTGAAAGGGTCTCCATTATCCTATACAGTGAATCAAAGCATGTGAATGTCCTACAACGATCACGGGATGCTTCATCTAAGACCTGCAGCACCTGTAAGCCAATTTCAAATTCTTGCAATCATATGTAAGATTCAAGAAAAAGGCATAAAAATATGAGGTAACAACAGGATTACAGCTTCAAAAAATTCTCGCCTCAGAGGATTTACAAATGAAGTGATAGAATGTCCTCATGCCCTATAACAGACATCAAAGTGACCAACAGTAGTAACCAAACGACTCCCAAGTACTTTTACCCATAATATCTAAAATTAATCAAGATGAAAGAGTTCCAAGCAAAGAGCAAAAACTAAATGGTAGGTAATAAACTAAATAATAGTTTAAGATGCTTCATATCCTGTACAAGTATGCCTACCATTTAAGTCTTCATAGAGTAATTTTGTATGTCAAAGAACGAACTTTGAAATGTTTTAAAAAAATTCACCAACTTTTGTACTTAGTAGCACCTCACTTATATCCGGCAAGCATATTAATCATGAGGAAACAAGAGATAATGGATTGAGAGGCACTTACTTGAGACATTACAATCTGGTCAAGCCGAAAGTGAGCATACAAATCGTCTCTTGCCAAAGAGGTTACATCACTATATAAAGACAGTCAAGATTACAAATCTGCAAGACTTTATTTTAAAACAAGCAACTTCAATGATGCATGTGAAAATAAAAAAATTAAAAAATTTACCATTCGAAGCGCATGAATTACCTCCGAGAGTAAACAGTTATAAGGGCTCCATTATCATCAAGGATAGGTATTGAGCTTATATCACCTGTCAGGGCAAGAGAAAGATGTGCTTAGAACACATGTTCTGTAATCACTGACTTCTAGAGAGGGTAAAAATCCCAATAACAATAGGAAGGATCTTCTAATTCAACTAAGCAATTCCTATATTGAAATGTGGAAGGATTAGGTCTGTATCACATGCATATAGACCAGGAATAAGAAAGATATGGAGGGGCCATGGAAAAACCAGAAAAGTTAAACCTTACTTTTCTCAGGAACCTTGCTTGAAATTAGTGCATTATTAGTAAATCAAGAGTGAGAATTGCTAGCTATGAATTTATAGGCCAGGATCACATTGATATCCTTAAATTGAAATCAATTAGCCGTAGCTTAGTTAGACCTTCCACTAAAGATCAATCAGAAAGAAAACTCAAATCCACAGGCTTCACGATTGGACACTTGCAAACTCTGTTTATCTGTGAGCAAGTTATCCTGGACAATTTTGTATTGCTCCAAAATACAATTGTGTACCTTCTATTAGTAATTTAAGAGTAGAACTAAGGAGGTCTCTGCTGTGTAATGTCAACAATACACGGCTGCTTTCCCTTCCACCAATTTCTCTTGTCCAGGTGCCAAATGGAAGATTACCCACTGGTTGCTGTAGAATAGGCAGATACTGTAGAGAGTGCCTAAAATTCCTGCATATGTCTAAGATTTTCCAGGTAGATAAATAAACCCAACATAAGTTCTTGCAAAAACTTTCTGAGGAAACAAAGCTGCATAAGTGAAAGCAAGCTATAGGCAAACACACGCTTTAATATTCCTGCAAGGCATGCAGTATGCAACAACTGCGGAGATGACCCGTCTTCTGGTGAATGTAAAACTGGCACTGTAGATATCTTATTTTGTAATAATGTTAGGGCCACGTCTTTCAGTGACTCGTCAGGACCAACCTGTGAACAGAGAAAATAGAATGAATGATTAGAAAGAATAAGACTCTAGATCAAGAAAAGAAAGACAAGTTTCTCATGGTTAGCTAATCTGCAAATACGGTACACTCCCCAACCCAACCCAACCCCATTACCAAAAAAAAAAAAAGGGAAAGAAAACCCACCAGAACTTCCAGTGAGAGACATGAATATCCCATGTAGCAATAAGAAAAGAAAGATAGTAAGCTAAAACTCCAGCAAAACAAAATATAACATACTTGCAGTACTCTTCTGTTTGGAGGTATCAAAGTCCCTGACGCTTCTGCACGCATTTGCAATTTTCCGTATTTCCAAGCTGAAACTGTGTGCATTTCAAGCTCGTCATTTGTCAGCATTGGTTGACTTTCTTGGAGCTGCAAAAATAGTAAAGCCTTAGGGGTGACATATAGGAAAGAAACATAGGTGTATGCTAGATGATAATGCAGTAATGTCTCCCTCTCCCTCTGTTTCAAAAAGAACGACTTATTTCCCTTTTTAGTCTATTACAAAAAGAATGATTCCTTCTTTTTTTGGCAAACTTTAATTTAAGCTTTCCACGTGGCATGTTTAAGGCCACAACATTAAAGGGGCACTGTGGTACATTTGACACAACTTTTATTTAGGACCACAAGATTGAAAAGTCTTCTTTATTTTCTTAAACTAAAAAGTCTTCTTTACTTTTTTAAACTTCATTCCAAGTCGATCTAGGTTATTCTTTTGAAACGGAGAGAGTAAACAACAATTCTAAGGACCAAATTAACATTACAATTGAAAGGTCAAAGGCGTATGATCGGAGAATTCAACTAAACAAAGTTAAACATAATAGATGGAATTCAGAAGGCAATATTTTCTTGTGATTTTCAACCTTACTATATTAAATTTCCCCATAAATACAATGCAAGGAGCATTCATCTGCAGGTTTATGATCCGCAGTAATATAGACAGTCACTCGTTTCAAATTTAATTAAAAAATAAGTCTGACATGATTCACTGTCCATTATTTGCTGCACTTGAATGAGCAAATGTTTGACAAGGAGAGGAGGGAGGGAATTAGGTTCCTCCATGGACAAGCAATTTATCAGTCATATAAAAGCAACTTTATGAGTTTTTACTAAAAAACATGAATTCTGATGCTAAGATATTCAGAGACAAGCCAAAAAATATTAGTCTTTGGCTCAATTTTCAGCACTTTAACTCATAGATTTAAAAAAAAAAAAATTAACTTGTTGCTAACTCTTAGCAATTTAAAGTACCTTCAACAAGATCAAAATGAAATCAGAAGCAGTAAGCATTCCTGAAATCATCCCATTCCGCCCATCCCAAAGAGGCATAACTGCAAGTCGCTGAACATATATTCAACTAGTGAGCTTCAAGAAATTCCAAGCATAAAACAAAATCAACATGGAAATTGAATGGAGGAAGCAAAATAAATCATTAAAGACAAGGAAATATAATTCTTGGTGCTAGTAGAATAGCATGAACTCCTACTGGATACCAGAATTAATCAACTGACACAATTGCATAGATGCCCAACCAAATATACAAGGACATTTTCTTGGCATGATTTGCCAGCACTGAATAAAAGATTTGATTTCCTATTTTTTCTTCGATGAAACTAAACCAAGGACTAGATTACCTAAAGCACAAAGGACTAAAGTAAAGACACTCATACCCCCCAGGCCATAACGGGGAAAAAATCAACCAATGAATACTAGACACTTCCACCAATATAGGAACATATGAAAGAGAAATGGAGAAAATTTCATACAAAAAATGCTCATACCTTTACAAAAGTCTCCCACAACCACAAGTCACTTTTTGGAAGAGGCCATATAGGCAAGATTTCAGACGATAAAACAACAGGCTTCACACAATGGAAACAACTAGAGTTCTATTCCAGAATAGCTAGGATCATCTCTATGAATTCTCAATATTCATTATGTTCTGTTAGGATCCATTTTCCAATACTCACTAACTTATTGTTTTTATGGGAAACCAGGGTTTATATTTCCTATTACATGCAAATCTTTCAAAATTAAAAGGACTCATGGAAAACACCAAACAATAGGTAACTGTGGGAATAGGACTTGATCTAACCCCAACTAGTTTGCCTTGTATATGGATATTTTATTTCCATTATGATTTACTTTTTTCTAAGTTCACATAGATTCTGAGAAAATAAATGACTTTTGAGACAATATCCCACCACGTATTCTAAGTCTATTTTGGATGTGCCAGCAGTCAGGTTTGGTCCAGCAGCCCTGCTGGTATTGCACAGTGCATAGCTATATTCAACAATTATTTACCAATCCACACCATTCAATAACAAATAACAATCGATTCAACTCAGATGGCAAACCATTTCGAAATCAAGAAAAATTTCTTTTGAAAGTTTTATATTGTATGGAATTAACATATAATCCAATAGATTGTATCTTCTAAATTAAACATTCTAAGTCTATACTGTATGTCTCAGCAGTTAGGTCTGGTCCTTAGAGAAGCAACTCCACGACAATTATTTGCCAGTCCACACAATTCAATAACAAATACTAGTAACAAATCAGCATAACAGATTCATCTCACATGGAGAACCATTTCGAAATCAAGAAATTTTACTTTTTTTAGATCAGTATTTGTATGGAGTTCACACCTTCAATCCAATAGTATCTTGTAAATGAAATTTCTTTCTCTTATCAATTAGAGTTAAACATTTATGAACCAGTGCATTTGAAGGTCTAGTAGGGCGTGGTTAAACCACTGCAGACAACTTTCATGCATTTTTTCCATTATATTAAAATATAGTTTTGATAAAGTGCAGAAAATCTTCGGTAGTGTTGATTTACTAATCGAGTCCATACTTGAAATGTTAATTTGGACATAATTGAAATGAAAATTTCCAGACAACTTACACCTTCCAAAATTTGCTTCAACAAGTATATATAGCCAGCTATAAACTTGAGCATGAAGACAGAGGTGTCTCTGGCACGCAAGAGGAGCCAAGATAACAATCAATAGTGTGCATAGAAAACCGAACCTGTTCATACATGATATGAAAAGCCTGTTTCACAGCCACTTCAGTATCTAACACGAAGACCTACAACAAAGAATCACCACTTAACAAAGAATCACCACTTAGGTAGTCAGCAAATTTAATTAAAAACACTATTAAGTAAATGCACAATATTAGGGTAAGCATATATAAAGACTTCCAAACCTTTCCCGAATTTGGAATTAGCTCATATGCTCGGGCAGATGACAAGAACATGAATAGATGATGGCGGGAAACATCGATTTCATTGTTTGACAACTGCATAACTGGTCCAAGTTGTGGTCCGCGTGAAGATGAAGCCTGGTTGGTATGACAAAGAAATTATACAAAATTAAAATGTGAAGGAAAATGGTCAGATGAAGTCATTATGGGTGGTCTCAGAATGAGGGATGGAAAAGGAAACTGGGTCATGAACCCTATCAAGTAAGAAATTCTTTTTGATTGTCACTAACTTCTAGATGCGTGCTTCTAGGGTTGACCAACTCTGACTGCGAATTCTCTCTCAGCAGGGCAGAAGGCATGGAATCTGGTTCGTTAACAAATATTACATTGTTGATTGCACCATATTCATCCTGAACACAAAGCTGGTCCTGGTCGACTTTCCAGACGCCATCAACCATGAATTTGTACTGCATAGTTCATTTGGAGCCAGTAAATTCAACTCTGTACAAAATGTGCACTTCACTTTATTTTAAGCAGGTGTGGCTGTGCATGTATAATATGATCAGTAACAGCTATAATATGTAAAACTTTTGATACTCCCCTCTTGTAAAGAGGTAAATTTGAAAAATGCTTAACTTATTGAGAAAACAATAATGGTCCTAAAATCAATTATTTACCAGAATCAACATACTCAATACAAATTTGGATCAGTAACACAGCAGCCAAAGCATCAAAATCAAAGAATACCACAATCCTCGGAACTAGACTTGAAAAATCATTATCAAGAGAAAAGCCAATTCTGTGCAGTAATACTTAATCTAGATAATATATCTGCAGGCGTGACTATTCGCTGATACTTGGATGCTAATAAGCACATCGATGCATCTTCATAGAGGCAGTTAAGATGCAACAACACGAAAAGCGTACAGGGATTAGACAGTATGATGGATCACGGTGAGAACTGGCATATCTCCTGGAGTATTCACTCAGACTAAATTCAGTTCAACTCAATTTCAGTTATAATCCATCCAATTCACTTGACCAATTCCTAAATATTAAGTTCGTCATCTCCAGAACTCGTATTAATGAGAAGTAACACTACCTATGTTTTTCTAGCCTTGACCACTACCGTATCAACTCACCTTCCATCTTCTATACATTTAGCTATTATTTGAAATATCATTCTAACCAATTACAACAAGACAATTCAACTTTACTTTCTTAATGTTGCTATTGTCTTTTGAAATCATCTAATTTGTGAAGGAGGGAGCAAACAATGTAGGTGATAAATGGTTATCAGTTATCCACATTACAATCCCCAAAAAAATGTAGGTAAAAATTGCTTCTCACTTAACTGGACAGCAACTTAAGACCTCAATTATACAGCTAACCATGATTCTTGAAACACACTTCCTGTTCATCCATTTCTTCACAAATACCACAATTCTACCTCCATGAACCTGGTTAGGCCCTTATAGATATGCTATATGACAAAGATGAAACCATTTTTGGATACACCGCGTAAGACAAAAATTCCATGAAACAACCCTTACTTTCAATTTTTAGGTCTAATTGGCACAGAATTACAGCTCAACACACACAATCATCACACAAAACTTCAGGGAATACCTGATGATACCCTGGTGGAACGTCAACAACCGTCTGATAAACAGCAGCAGAACCCTCCACCAAATTCATCAACATCCGCTCACTCCATCTGCACCACTCAAAAATCTCTCAACTGTTAGTAGACGCATAACATCAAACATGTAAAGTGCACTTTATTAGTAGAACTGAAAAAATGAAAATTACCCATCAAAGGAAGCGCAGAGAAAAACTTGAGTACCACCACGGCTCCATGTAAATGTTGTTAGCACCATTTCCACTTCAGAACCAGAACTTCTTCCCTTGTGTGCTTTCTTACAAAGACATGGTTTTGGAGAGATAGAATGAAGTTAATAGAAGGAAGAAAACAGTGAAAAGGAGGAAATGGTGGAGGAAAAGAGCATCGGTATCTCCGTATGAGAAGAAGCCAGCGAAGAAGAGAAATTATATTTATTTAAAGAAAAATTGAAGGCATGGATACGACATGATACTACAGTAGAATGATGTTTGCTTGTGTAGTTTAGTGTGGAAATATTTGAAGAAATTCTCCATTGGTTCCCTTTCACAAAGTTCTTTGTTTTGTCAATAACTTTTATTGCAGCATTGATTCGAATCAAATTAATAAGATATTTATATTTAATTATATAAATACACATCATGTTCATTAAATAAAATAGTAAAGAGAATAAATATGAAATACAAATTTCTACATTAATTAATTGTTCGAATTCTTTTTAAAAATTTATGCAATAAATTGCAAAACGATATTAATTATATGCTTTGTCATAATCAGAATTAAAATTGAGAAGAGAGAATAAGGTATCGTAATAGAGAGAGGCAAAGAGACTAATTTATATTGTGTATAATAGAAAGTAATTCATACTAACATTTAGAAATTAGGGTTGGCAAAATGTCAAAGTCATTATTATATAATTAGGAGTGAAGTAGTTATTTTTAATATAGTTTTATTGGATTGTCGATTTAACAGTTAACCAAAATCATAAAATGAAAAATCGAATCGATAACTTAATAAAATTTTTACAAAATCATTTCAAAATTGTTAAATCAATAACCGATATCAATAAATTAATGGTGCTTTTTTTGTTCATTCCAACCAATTTTGGACGGTTCACGTCACTTGTGCCGTGTTTTCCTTTTATACGTAATTTAAGAAAAAACGGTTTGCTTCACTTTGAACTCTACACGACTCTTTAAAATTAGCATTTTATCATAATACCAGAAATAACAAGTAGAAAGTGAAAAATGTATTTTTAGTATAATGAATAATTAAAAGTGAACAGAGGGAGGTTAATTAGATTTTTTTGACTATTTTATTCTTATTTATGTTTTAATATATACTCTTTTTTCATTGAAAATTTACTTTGGCCAGAATATCTATGTCCTAGAACAGACATAAAAGATGAATAATGAAAAATGAGGAAGTTATATACTTTACAGTGAGATAGCAGTTCTCCTAGTCGATAAATTAATGGTAGGTTTTTTTTCGTCTACACGATTTTTGCATGATCCCACTTACTTTTCTCGTGTTTTTCTTTTATACGTACTTCAAGGAAAATAGTCATCTTCACTTTTTAGCTCTTCACTTTGAACTCTACACGACTCTTTAGTGTAAGTATTTTATCACAATACTCTTTTTATCACAACACTAAAAATGACAAGTAGAAAGTGAAAATTGTATTTTTAGTATAATGAACAATTAAAAGTGAACGGGGTAAGTATTTATTAAGTTTTTAAAATTATTTTATTCTTATTTATGTGTATCTAATGAGGAATAGCGTATATTCTGTAGTGAGATAGCAATTCTCCTAATCGATAAATTAATGGTGTGTTTTTTTGTCTACACGATTTTTGCACGGTCCTACTCACTTTTGCCGTGTTTTTCTTTTATACGTACTTTAAGGAAAATAGTCCTCTTCACTTTTTAGTTGTTTACTTTGAATTCTACACGATTCCTTAAAGTAAACATTTTATCACAATACTAAAAGTGACAAGTAGAAAGCGAAAATATATTTTTTGTATAATGAACAATTAAAAGTAAACGAAGTGATTGTTAATTAAGATTTTTTTCTTATTTTTATTTATGTTTTGATATATACTCTTTTTTCATTAAATATTTACTTTGGCGATTCATAATAGATTGGGGTATCTAGAATATCTATGTCCTAGGACGGACATAAAAGATGAATAATGAAAGATGAGGAAGAGTATATACTCTGTAGTGAGATAGCAGTTCTCCTAATCAATAAATTATGGTGTTTTTTTTTTGTCTACACGACTTTTGTATGGTCCTATTCACTTTTATCGTGTTTTATTTTATACGTACTTTAAGGAAAATAGTCCCCTTCACTTTTTAGCTGAAATATCTATATCTTAAGATAAACATAAAAGATGACTAATGAGAGATGATGAAGAGTATATGCTCTGTAGCGAGATAGCAATTTTCCTAATCGATAAATTAATGTTTTTTATTTTTTTGTCTACATGATTGTTGCCCGATCCTACTCACTTTTATTGTGTTTTCTTTTATACGCACTTTGAAAAATAGTCCCCTTCACTTTTTAAATGGAATATTTATGTCCTAGGACAGAAATAAAAGATGAATAATGAAAGATGACGAAGAGTATATACTCTGAAGTGAGATCGATAGCAGTTCTCCTAATCGATAAATTAATGTTATTTTTGTCTACACGATTTTTACACGGTCCTACTCACTTTTGTCGTGCTCTTTTTTACACGTACTTTAAGGAAAATAGCCTCTTCACTTTTTAGCTGGAATATCTATGTCCTAGGACAGACATAAAAGATGAATAATGAAAGATGAAAAAGAGTATATAGTCTGTAGTGAGATAGCAATTCTCCTAATCGATAAATTAATGTTTTTTTTGTCTACACGATTTTTGCACGGTCCTACTCACTCTTGTCGTGTTTTCTTTTATACGTACTTTAGGGAAAATAGTCCTCTTGACGTTTTAGCTGGAATATCTATATCCTAGGGGAAAAAATAGAAGATGAATAATGAAAGATGAGGAAAAGTATATACTCTGAATTGAGATCGAAAGCAGTTTTCCTAATCGATAAATAAATATTTTTTCTTGTCTACACGATTTTTGCACGGTCCTATTCATTTTTATCGTGTTCTTCTTTTCTAGGTACTTTAAGGAAAATAACTCTCTTCACTTATTAAGTGTTCACTTTGAACTCTACACGACTCGTTAAAATAAGTATTTTATCACAATACTCTTTTTATTACAATACTAAGAAGACAAGTAGAAAGTGAAAATAATTTTTTTTTTTATAATGAACAATTAAAAGTAAACAGAGTAAGTGTTAATTAAGATTTTTTTTTAATTATTAAATAATTACTATAGAGTAAAATGGGGAAAATTGAATTTTATCTTAAATTTTTATTTGACATAATTATTAAAAGACAAAATAATGATGAGATGATTTTAGATTTTCTTTTTCCCGGTAGAATTGTTTGGCTTAAAATAGGAAGAAATTTAGTTTGTGTTTCATATGTCCTATGTGTTTGTCCGTTTTGATGTTTAGAGGGGGCCATCATTATATTGTAAGGTAAAGTTTGAAAATTACATTAGACGTCTCGTTCGTATATAGGACTATATATTACTTTTTCCACGCATCAAATACTTCCTTTTCACAAAAGTGATTTTTTTTAAAGGTAAATTCGGTACGTTAAAATTTTTGTCATGTATAGGGTCTAAGGAAGGACCCGATCACAGAGTTTATATATTGTATGCAGCTTTACCTTGCTTTTAATTATTCTCGCATTTTTTTATATCATGAGAATATACATATATACTCTGATGGTGTCAAAAATAAAGAGACAGTGCTTTAGTAAAAATGTTTGATACTATCAAAGAATATATAGTTTGATGATATCAAAGTAGAAGAAGTTGTGCTTCAGTTTAAACACCACTCAGTTACTCCTTGATACTGTTAAAGTATATAAATTCTGATGACATGAAGGAGGGACATGCAGTGTTTTATGAAAAGATTACTCAATTATGACTTGAAATCATTAAGGTATATAACTATGATGGTATCAAAAATAAAGAAACAATGGTGTAGTGAAAACATTCTCATTTACTCTTTGACACCATTAGATTATATATATAAACTTTGATGGCATCAAGAAGGAATAGACAGTGCTTCGAGGAATAAATTGCTCAAAATTACTTGATACCATCATAGTGTAGAGTTTGATAATGACTTACATAGTTTTCTCTTAATTATTTTTACTTTTTTCTTAAAAAAAGAGTTTAATCCTATATGATACCGATAAGATATAAATATATAGACAAATATTACGGAAAAAGTTCATTCATATATGATATCGATACAATATGAATGTACCGATGGAGTATTACAAACGCGAATAAATAATTTGATCCGTTGGTCCATTAAGCCAAATGGATAAGGTTGTGTCCACTAGTTTAATGATTGAATTCATTTTGTTTGATTTTTTTTTTTATTAATGTCATAATATATCATATATAAAAGTAACACTAAATGTGATATATGACAAAATACATATCTTATTTTCTCACATAGTAAAGGGGAAAAAGAAATATATTTATGAAATTTAAAATTGATTTAGAATTTGTAAAATGGGTTTTATTTCAACCCACTAACATTGGTGGACTACAAGGGTATTAGTGTCCATATGATTTATTGTTCCAAACAAGTGGGCCGGCCCAAATATTCATTCAAGCCCATGAAATTCTACAGCTTAATAAAGTGATTAATAATAATAATCTGATTAGATCATTTAAGTAGCTTCAGGAGACTTCCATATCCCTAGCAATGACGTGGACAAATTTTGTAGTTGACACGTGGCCAACTCTCTTTTGTAAAAATCTTGTCCTATTACGTCCTAGGTGTCTCCCGAACCATCTGTTCTACAACTATATATTAAATGGACAATCACAAGTGCAAATGTGATACACCACAATTAGGAATCCCAATTTGTACTTTTAATAACTAATTACTTTCGATTTACATAAAATTTCTTATAATTTCTATGGCTTTCAGAGCAGTGGTAAGTCCCAATTTCCATAATAAATTGGTAATCGCGATCACGATAATCTTTCGCGATCGCGATTGCTATATGTATCTGGTCATTTCCAGATACGATCAGCCATTCATGAATGTTATATGCTCATTTTGTGTATTATATTAATACTAGAGCTATTTTTGGATGTTGCAGTCTTGTCTAAAATCATCAGTGAATCATTTAAAGGGAAGTTCATCACTAAATTATTCAACAATGGCCACTTCAAAGCTTAAGGCAGCTTCACCCCTCCAACTCAAAGAGATTGTCCCCAAGTAAGATAAGTCTATCTCCATCTATGTCAATCTAAATTGTTCCTCAATTACGCAAATATAAGTTTTTTATAATTCATCGTTAAATTGAATGAAATTTAATCCATCACTAAATAGTGATTATTTTTCTATCTAGCTATGTAATAAGTAGTTGTTTGGACGTAAAATTTTAAAAAGAAGTAGTACTCTCTTTATTCCATTTTACGCGAGTTAATTTAACTTAACAAAGAATTTAAGAAAGGAAGGAAGAAAGGCAGATTTTTGAAATATGTAGTCTAAAATAAATAATTGATGTTTGTGTTGCTATTGATTGTTAAAATATTTTAAAGTTAATTAGTACTGATAAATGTATTGATGAAAAGAGAAAGTGAGTCATATATATAAGATAACACAAACGTTCATGTCACAAGATGATGAATGTGCAGCACTGCTACTCCTAGAAAATAAGGAATTAGCGATGGATAAAATTTCATAGTTAAATAATGTAACTTCCAAGCTAGTCCCATTTAGCCATGGATTAGCGATGAATTATAAGAAATTCAATTAATTAGGTGCTTTTTAGCAACGTATTAGCTCCAAATTACTGACAAATTTCATAGCTAATTCAATTTTTTCTTGGAGAGGATATTGATTACTTATTAAATAAAATGAACATTTTTTAATCACCTTTTACATTGAAAATGATATTTGGAAAGTGGAGTTGTTTTTGTAAACGGAAAAATTGTAACAATTTACAGATCAACTTGTTCTAAATTAGGCTCTGTGATGATGGCAGGTCACGAAAGGGAGACTTCGTGCCAGTGTGTATGGCGCTCGGAATGATCGGACTGTCGACGAGTTTCGGCATACACACGGCAATGCAGCAGCTGCGGCGAGCCCCTAATGTGCATGTCAAAAAAACGAGAAGGGAAACTCTGCCAGAAATAATGGAACCAGAGCATGTTGCGGAAGAGGCAGAAAAGTTTGTGAATAAATCGTTGTTCAGAAAAGTGGCTCACATTCAGGATATTGATAGCAGGCGTGTTATTCCTGATCCTCGTGGAAACATTTATACAAAGTTAGTACAACTAATTAGTATAATATAATTGTCAATTGTATTATTTATTTCTAGTAATAATTTACTTATTATTTACATTTTGTGTTGCAGGAAGCCGGGTGTGGAGACGTTGAAAACTATAGGAGTGGATCCAAAGATGTAAATAACATATAGGCTTGTTGGAAGTTTGGCTGGATTTTATGGTCCAAAGTGGGCGAGGAAGAGGAACTATGAGTAAAAACCATATACTTACTATATATATGTACATGTTTTAAGTTTACATGTTGAGTGTTTATTATAAATAAAATAAATATGTAGTGCTGCTTTGTGAATACTATGGCAATTTTGATAAATTTGGGCTACTCTTAATGCCATATGATTTTTGTCTTTTTAAATGGATTGGAGGACTTTCGAGTACTCTGTTGTTGAGTACGATCAGCTGTAGAGGAAAACCTATATTCAAACTGAGAATCGCAATCGAAATTTGCTAAAGAGTCTACGTTATAAGAAAAATTTTAGAAACTTACGTTAAAAAAAATTATAGTCCGATCTGATGGACTCCTCCAATAACAAATTTATTGATCAAAAATATTTTTACTGTTCATATTTTTTTTTATATGACAACAACAACAACAACATACCCAGTGAAATCCCATAAGTGGGGTCTGGGGAGGGTAAGATGTACGCAGACCTTACCACTACCACACAGGTAGAGAGGCTGTTTCCTGGAAACCCTCATCACAACAATATTAGACAACAATATTTCTATTTATTAGAAGAACCAATTGCAAGCTGCTTAAGCAATTTTTTGTCAACGTGCCTGCTTGAATTGTTTTCTTCTACTTCTATATTACATGCGATTCATAAAAATATTTTGGGGACTTTGTAATTTAATCTTTTGAAGCCATTTCAAGTGTCAATTATGATTTTAGTATATTACCCCTATAAATCATTTTTTCTGCTGCCTCAACTGTGATTTTACTATCTTATCTTAGTCAATTATTTTACTCCAGGTAAATGCTAGAATTGGGATAAAATAAACACAAAATTATAAATTAAAATTTTCTTTTAAATCGAATAATTATTTTAATATTATTCAACAATTATATTTGTATCAAAAAAGGTACTTTTAGCAAAAATGTGTAGTATGAATAAACCAAAAACTATGTATGTTACTTGAAATGATGTAAAATACTATAGGTCATAATAATTATCAATTTAAAATTTTGATTTTTGAAGTTTTATCAGTGCCACATGAACTGTGACAAAGAGAGTAACGTAAAATGTAAAGACTATAGGTCTAATAATTAACAACTTAAAATTCTAATATATATAATATATTCTGTCGACATCACATAAATTGAGATAAGTAAAATATCTATTGAGCCCGTGCAAGCACAGACACTTATAACTAATGTGTGTGTATATATATACACGCTAAACATTACTTTAAAATAAAAAAATAAAAAGACGTCCTTACTAAATTGAATATTTTTTTATTATAATTATTTTCGAATTTTCATAGTTAAAATACTTCGAAATGATTAACTACCAATTGGAAAATCTATCTAGTCGATTTAAGATAAAATTGTACATGTGTGATCTTAACGTCCTTTATATTTTTTTTTATAAATAAAAAAAGTTATAATAATAAGTATAGTCAAAGAAAATGAGTCAATGAGATTATAGATGATGTATTTCTTGGTATGATCATCAAATTGGGAGTAGAGCAATTTGTCAGCCAAAAGAAAAGAAGAATAAAAAAAAGGGCAAAAACATAAACTTAGACATATTTTGTAACCATAAGACACGTTTCACCACTAGCGCAAAGTGGACTTGTTACCTGTCGACAAGTGTCCTTCATTCTGCATGCCTATAACTTCGTGTCACTTATCCATCCCTCCATTGCGGCTTACACTCTTTTGACTTGACACGATATTTAAAAAAATAAAAATTTTTTTAAATTTATGATGTAAAATTATTTTTAGATATTTGTGTGACTGAGAATCATTTTATTAAGGATAGAAAAGAATTTTTTTAAAGACAAATTATTTTTCATGATATTTTTTTAAAATGAATAAAAAAAAAGGGGTGCTACATGAAATAAAATCAGAGAGTTTTTTTATATATATATAAGAAGAAGAAACAATATATCTGTACAACAGTTGAATTAACCTTTGTAACTGTTACTCATATTTTGCATAATGGCATTCAGGTCTTCGGTAAGTCAAGTTAATTAATGAGTTTCTCAAGTTACATTTTTTTATTGTTCAATGTGCGTGTGTGTGTTGAGCATTCATTGAAAAACTTTCTGTTATGTAGAGTTTGTGGAAATCTATGGCTACTCGTGTAAGCACAAATTCTGCTTTTGCAAAATCAAATGTTACCAAATGGAGGTCATATGCGAGTACTGCTGAACATCCAGATGCTAAGTCCAGGTGAGTTTTGGTTTATAGCACAGCAATTAAAAAAGAAAAGAAGGGGTAACTGCAATTATGGTACCTCATTAATTTTGGTTTGTAGCACTTCTATAAGGGAGAAAAAAATTATAACGGGGTAATTGCAACTTTGGTACCTCATTTATTGGTAAACTTGAGATAATACAATGCTAATTGAGTGGTTTAGCACTTAATAATTTGTTAAATTTGTGAAGAGACAAAATGGAAGGAATCAGAAGGGTAAAAGCTTATTTTCATGGTGGTTTACCCCAAATTAAGAGATGAATGATAGTATATACTACTTTTAGCACTTATCTATGAGTAATTAATACTCATATATTTTAGTTGTCGTAGTTTTCAAAATGGGAGCCAAACATTATTAACTTTGATTAATGTTTAAGATATTTTTTGAGTCATAAAAATTGGAACAGGAATAATGTAGTACTTCCTCCATTTTTATTTTTATTTGTCTAGTATTTGACTAAACACGCCATCAAATATAATAACAATTTTAGTACTCCATATATTAAATTTAATATTTTGGAAATTAAGAGGGATAAATTATTTCGTGAATTTTCAATCTCCATATTAATGGACATTTATTTTTAGTCACAATCGTTTCGGCTGGAGTGAGTATGATTTCTTGAGTCACTTTATAACACATGTAAGCTAGTGTTAATTTTCCATTCTAGAAATGAAAGCAATGTTGATGTGAACTTGAAAACAGGGGATTCATGAAGGGGGATTTTGTCCCAGTGTATGTGGCGCTGGGACTAATAACGCTATCGATGGCTTTTGGGTTACAGACAGCGATGCATCAGCTGAAGCGGGCACCCAATGTGTCTGTGAAGAAATCAAGGAGGGAAACTTTACCCGAAGTCACAGAACCAGAAGAGGTTGTGGATGAAGCAGACAAATTCATAAAGAAATCCTTCTTCCGTAAAGTGGCTCATGTTCAGGAGTTTGACAATCAATCCGTCATGCCTGATCCTATACGTGGGGACTCCCTTGCAAGGTACTGTCATCTCTAATATCGTGCTTGTTACAGAACGTAGATCTGATACCATATTTGTCACGATCAATCTGACCCAACCAATGTTTCTGTTGGGCTCGGTTGTAACATATTTAGTATATTCTAATAGAATTTGTGCTTAAATTTTCTGATTTTTGTGGTGACATTGTAGGGAACCTCAAGCTGAGACATTGAAATCTGTGGGAGTGAATCCGTAATTGGAATGACAAGCTTTTATGCATTTTGGATCCAAATTTGCAATTAAAGAGTGTATTTTGAAGGGTGATGTAGCGACGTTTTCTCTGTACTTTTGAAGAGATGTATGTATAGCGTCGCAGCTATTTAATTAATAAATAAAATTGCCCATATATATGTATGTATGTATTTCCAGCTAATTATCTTATGATAAAAGAGTTGGACAAGGAGTAGTTGAAACGTCTTATGTTAAGCTTTGAAGTTTTTGGATAAACAGTTTTGGGCTTGAATTTGCAAGTTTAAGAAGAGTAGTGTCTTTCACTATTTGAACTTGCCACACTCTAATCAGTATCACGCTCTGAGCAACATACTTTTAAGCGCATCATCAAATTTGATATTGAAAGTTTGGAATACGCTGTCTGTTCAAATTAAAAATAGTCTTCAAAAAGACAATAAGGGAATTTTCATCATAAAGAATAACGTAAAGACCTTGTACTTTCTCTTAAATTAGCCCTCAAGTTATGATCCATATACTAAACGTTTTGCGGTTTATCACATTATGGTACAGCTTAATTAAGTTAGCATAAGACGAGTCACCACTTGTGCAAAGTGGACTACAAGCTGTCGACAAGTGTCCTTAATTCATCATGCCTATAACTTCGTGTCGCTTATCGATTTCTCCGTCATCAAATATTTCATTTAGTTCCTGCAAAATAACAAAAAAGGTAAGTATGAAACAGGCGCCTCTTCTAAATTGGAGAACATAAGACGAACAGTATATCTCTTAACCTTTGTTACTGCTATTCATATTTTGCATAATGGCATTCAGGTCTTCGGTAAGTCCAGTTAATTAATCAGTTTTTCAAGTTACTCTTTTTATGGTTCAATGTGTGAGTGTGTGCGGGCGTCTCAATAAATTTAGGCCAAGCAAAATTTCATACAAGCTGTCATATATGTATATATATATATGAATAACTGCAACTCTACAAGTGAAAACTTCATGGAGTAAGAATACAAACAGTGAAAATTTTCTATGAAAAATATAATATAATGTTAAAATAATCAAATTTCACTCAAAATTTTAAAAAAAATTATATAAATTTATATAATGATATTGAAATAGTTTTGATTTAATAATATTAAAGTAGTATTGATTTGTTGAAGTTCTTGAAATTTAAAGAACACTCACAAAAATAAATTTGATCTTTTTATAACATACAACAATATATTTTGCATATAACACAAAAATTTGTACTGTTTGATAAATTTTAGATATTCAATAATGAGTGAATAAAAATAGCAAAAAGAATAGAAAAAGATAAATGTATATAAGAATAATAGCTTGGCTTCATGATAATCATCAAGATATTAATAAATTAATAAAATAAGTAGTCACATAAAAAAGGATATCATAATTAATCAAATAAAGTAAATAGTACCTATGATATTTTTTACCCAATTTTTTTTTCAAATTTATCAATTTTTAAATAATATATAGATTTATAAAAGAAATTGAAGGTCCTAAAAAATTTTGAGGCCTCACGTGGTCGCTTTAGTGGCCTTGTGGTGGAGATCGCCCGAGTGTTTGAACATTCATTGAAAATTTTGTGTTATGTAGAGTTTGTGGAAATCCATGGCTACTCGTGTCAGTACAAATTCTGCTTTTGCAAAATCAAATGTTACCAAATGGAGGTCATATGCGAGTACTGCTGAACATCCAGACGTTAAGTCCAGGTGAATTTTGATTCATAGCATTTAAATTTAAAAATTAAAAAAAAGGGTTGAAAAGGGGTAATTTCTATTTTGTTACCTCATTTATTTTGGTTTATAGCACTTGTATAAGGAAAAATAGTAGAAAGGGGTAATTCCAACTTTGGTACCTCATTTATTGGTAAACTTGAGATGACACAATGGTAATTGTGTGGTTAAGCATTTTAATATTTTCTCTATTTTTTGAAAAAAATAATCTACTTTTTTTTAGTTCATTTAAGAAAATGATTTTTTTTCCTTTTTGACAACATTTTAATTTTAACTTTTTATATATTTTGGTACATTTAACATAACTTTAACTTAGAATCACAAAACTCTATAAATTTTGTGCCAAGTGAAATTAAATTATTCTTTTTTAGATGAAGGGAGTAATTTCTTAGATTTGTGAACGACACACCATGGAAGGGAGTAACTTATTTTCATGGTTGTTTGCCTCAAGCCAATAGATGAATGATGCTATATACTACTTTTTATGACTTAACCATGACTAATTAATTCTCTTTTGGTTGCTTATTAGTTGTCATAGTTATCAGGAGACGAATATTATAGACTTTGATTTAACATTATAAAATGTATTTTCTAACCATATTGATATGAAGAAAAATTTCAAATTTGTAATATAGTTTTTAAATATTTAATTATTTATTTTAAAAGAGTAAACTAATCTGATTTATTTTTGCTGGCATTAATGAATCCATTTTTCTTAAATAAAAATTTATGTGATAAATGATTTTGTGAATTTTTAATCTGGACAAGTAAAATGTATTTTCAGCAGGATAATCTAGGGGGAGGGAGTGGGTATGATTTCTTAATCACTTTATAACACATTAATTTTTCATTTTAGAAATAAAAGCGATATGTTGAAAACAGGGGATTGATGAAAGGAGATTTTGTTCCAGTGTATGTGTCACTGGGACTAGTAGCGCTAGCCATGTGTTTTGGGCTGCAGACGGCCATGCATCAACTGAAGCGGGCACCCAATGTGTCCGTCAAGAAATCAAGGAGGATAACTATACCCGAAGTCACCGAACCGGAAGAGGTTGTGGATGAAGCAGACAAATTCATAAATAGATCCTTCTTCCGTAAAGTGGCTCACGTTCAGGAGTTTGACAATCAATCCGTCATACCTGATCCGATTCGCGGGGACGCCCTTGCAAGGTACTTCTACTGTCCGGGTCAAGCTCATGATAGTATTTTTTGTTGAGACTGACTCTGATATCATATTTGTCACAAGCCAAGTCCGGGGCCAATTGGGCAATGACATGTATGGTCCGATCTGTCCCAACCAATATCTCTATTGGGCTCAGTTGTGACATATTTAGTATAGAATCAGTTATCTTATAGAGTTTCTGATTTTATTGGTGTCATTGTATTGTAGGGAACCTCACGCTGAGACATTGAAATGCGTGGGAGTGAATCCGTAGCTGGGATACAAGCTTTTATGCATTTTGGATCCAATATTTGCAATTGAGGAGTATTTTGTAGGGTGATGTGGAGACGTTTTCTCTCTACTTTTGAAGAGATGCATGTATCGTCGCAGCATTTTGATGAATAAATAAAAGTGCCCATGTATTTCCAGCTAATTATGTTATGTTAAAGAGTTTAACAGAGGAGTAGTATGTTTATGACATCTTATGTTAGCTTTGAAGTTCTAGTAACAGGGCTGGATAACAAGTTTTGGGCTTGAATTTGCAAGTGTTAAAAGGAGAGTAAGCCTTTCACTATTTGGACTTGCTTTCAATAGAATGGATCCATCTTTTTTAGCCTAAGCCTACTGACACAGACTTAGAATTCTTAATAAGACTCTCATGCGACACTAGGAGAGAGTCTTGGAAAGAAGACATGTATTACTTGGAGGAATGCTTTATTGATTTTTGGATTTCTGGATAGTTTTGAAATGCAAATGACCCTTCTATTTATATTACTCATAAGGGGTCAAAGTGCAAATAATATTTATATGACAAGTCTTTCTATATTTACACAATAGTCTCTTCTCTAGAATATTCTACACTATACCTTTACAAGAATAATTTAAACGGATCTAGAGTTTTTCGTGAACTAGTCGAAGGCTTCGAATTTTTTTTTTCGTACAAAAATAGTGATGGATCCTGACACCACTCTCTTATTAGTATTGCTCTCCGAACAACACACTTTTAAGCATCGAGAGTTATTATGATCAAATTTTATGATGATAATAGCATATTTAGTTTTTTGAGCTTTTATTTTTTCATAATTTGTTAATTTGAGGCATGTTCAGTCCCCTTGCTATTTTATTTATTTTATTATTAATATAATAAACGATTTTACGTTTTTATTAATATAATAAATTATAGAAGGTCTCTAGACTGTCCAATGACAAAAAATTCTTTTTTAAAAAAAAAAAAAATCTATGCCACATTTTCATGACACTGAATAGGTCAATGAAATACTCGAATTATAAGAAATCTATCGTTTTAATATCGGTGCAGCTTAATTATAGCAAGGTCTGACTAAAACATTTTCATATTTTTTTTGGAAGTACTTTTCATCTTATACTACTTTTTAGAAGTATTTATTTTCTCTTAAAAATTTGATCAAATACATTTTCTTAGAAAAATATTAATAATGTTTGAAAAATTAAATATTATAATCTCTCAAAACCTGGCCAAATACATAATTAAGCTGATAACTAAGACAGTATCAAAATCTCATAGTTGGCTCTTAAGCTGATAACTAAGGCAGTATCGTACGAATTATTAATTGTTTGATGATAATTTGTCGTGTGATTTGACCGCATGGTAGTGTATCGTAATTTATAAATTTATAAAAACGTTCTTAATTATTATAAAAATATTTGTTTTATCAATATTTTTTAAATATTTTTTAAAAAAATACATAGAATCAAGTAGGAAAATATACAAGCTAATATATCTCCAGTCTATACAAACAACATAAGAAAAATAAAAAAGTAAGATTTTTTTTTAAAAAAAATGAACCTCCAAAAATAAATTAAAACGTGAAAGAAAAGATAGGAGGCCGAAAAGATGTTTCAATAGATGGAAATAAATAATACAAAAATAATACATATATTAGGGTAAAGTTTATTAAAGAATAAACGATAAATTAGAATTATTTAAACTTAAATAAGAATATAATTAGAAAAATAAATAAGAGAACTATGAGATACCATCAAATTGATAATTTCAAAAAGTGAGAGTTTTCGTGATTACAAAATTATAAAATCAAATCATATCATACCATATAATTAATAAAATAAAATAAAAATATTATTTTCTTCATAAACACATTATACCATACCACGAAAAATCACCATCCAAATAAGCTGTTAGTTCTCTGTTTTGTACAAGTTCCCCTGTTTTTGTAAAACAAGCAGCGGTCCAAACCATCTCTATTTACGTGCTATAATTTGATTGGGCACACATTTAAATAAGAACGTACAATAAATTTTTTTAAAGCTTGTAAGTAACTACTGAGCACAATTTATATAATGAATATGTGACTATCTATGATAAATAATAGTGACATATTTTGATTAAATGGTGCGAGCTAGTATTGTAGATTTTTTTTTTTTTAATTCATGGGAATAGTATAACTTAAATTCAAAAAGAAAATCAGTATGGGGTCATTTGGCAGAAGCTGACATGTATTAATAAGGTAGGAATTAATTAAAAAAAATTAGATATTAATAATGTAGGATTAATTATAAAAAATTATTTTCATCTGTTATTTTATATTGATATTAAATATGAAATATGCAGAATTTAGTTATTTGTTATTTATTATGTTATTTCATTTTTATTTTGCATCAAATAATTACTTAAATTCCTTTGCAACGTTATTTGAGTTTTTAAATATTAAATTGATCAACATGTGTTCTTTTTTTTTTGGTAATGATCAACGTGTATATACACACAATATACATATATTAGTCCTATTGCATGCGCATTGTGTGTGATTAAAGTGTTTATCCCATTTGGTAACTAATATTATACAGAATAAATTTTGATTATGAACTGATGAAAAGATAAATAATTCACTATAAAAGTAATTTTGATAAATTATTTATTTATAATGGACCTATATATCTTGGTAAATTAGAATTTTCCTTAGCGGTTGTAGAGTATTTTCCTGATTCAAATAAGGAAGAAGTAGAAGTCTATTAAACAAGAAAAATTTAGGAGTCTTTCCACGTTGAAAGTCCTTATTTTATCCTTTATTTTCATATATTTTAAAAATCAATATTATAAATATAATTAAATAAGAATTTAAAGAAAAATAGTGAGAAGACATTTTTGTCTAAAGATGAGTCTTTTAATGGAGGGCAAAAAGTTCAAATAACATTTCTAAGGACGTTCATGCTTTTAATTAGTATGGATAAATAGATATATAAACCAACCGACCCTAAATCCAAAAAATAAAATACATGACTAAGTAAATATATATTACTTAATTATTTATCATAGCTATGGCTTTAAATAATTACTGTTCGCCACTAAATTCTTAATTGTATAAATTCAGAATTTGTTTTTATAATCCAGAATTTCCTACTTGCATAAATTCGAATTTTGCACAAGCTTGCCCTAAGTTTATATGTAATTATCATGTTGACAAATTTGATTTGTATAAGTTTTGAAAATTTTCTAAATATATAAATACAGAATTTGTATTACTTATCATTGTTTGTATATTGGCAAAAAATTATACAAATGAATGCACAAGCTGCTATAATTACCTAAACTATAGCTATTTCAAAGACTAAGGGGTCGTTTGATTGGAAAGAACTTATCTCAAGATTAGTTATTCTTGGATTAACTATTCTGAGATAAGTTATCTGATCATGTGTATGTGATAATTTATCCCATCATTATGGTATAAATGGTGAGATAAGTTATCACAAATTTAGCAACCAAATAAGATACTAAAATTTTATCCCTTCATTATCTTTTTTATCTCATGATCATCTATGTTAAAGAAAGATTTAGAACTTAATCACACTAAATGAGTCCAAAGTTATTTATGAAAATTAAAAAAAAACAATGTATCTGAGGGTGCGCAAAAATATAAATGTGGTCCAGAAAATCGAGAAGGATCAAGAGTGGTGTAAAAAGTATGTAATGGTGGCAAATACCTAATTGCAGGAAAACTTATACAAATGCAAATCAGTGGATTCCAGGCCCATAAATATTGGTTTATAGACGATAGTGACGTAGCCATAATTTTTATTAAAAGGGTTCAAAATTTGAAGAAGTAGATATATAAATTAGTCAAAAGGAATTTGATATTATTTATTATATATACATAAAAAATTATTTTAATCATGTAAAAATAATAGTATAATTTTTTACCAAACGAGGTTCGAATCAACCTCCGAACCAACGGGTAGCTGTGCACCTATACACAACGGTAGTGGCCAACTTATTAAAATCCAGAATATATATCTTCCTTTTAAAATAATTATCATTATATTTTATTTTTCCAAAATTGGGGGTAGAAAAAAGTGAAAATTGAGAGAAAATTTGAACTCTCACAACAACTAAATTCTTGAAAATTCATATAGTACTCTATCAATACTAAGATTCCCTAGCTCAGAATATCTTTCACTTAAAGACCTAGAGAAGAAAAAAATAATTAAGCAAATATTATATTCAGTGGAAAAATAATACTAATTAAAAGCATATTCTTGACTCTTCAGTTGATGAATGAGCACCCTTCTGGTATTTAATTCACATTTCTCCCCCTATAAGTTGGGGCACATAACTTTAATTAAGAAAAGACAAATAGGGACACGTAGGGCTAGTTTGTTTTACATGGTCATTAAAATTAAAGTAGTGATCCATTAAATAAGGCAATAACCTAGTAGTCATATGATGTCAGGTAAAACTTAAAATTGGATTAACCAAATATTAATCAGACCAAGTCCAATAATTGCTATATGCCTAGGACCTAGCTATATAAATCTTGCTAGTTCTTGGCTGGTTCTTCCAAAGAGCCAAACAATGAGAACAAAATGAGATGTTTTTTTTTTCAATTGGAGAAGTTTTCAATAGCCCTCAAAGGCTTCCAATATTTCAGCTTCCAGCTCACAATTAAATAATACTTATTAAAAAAAACAGTTCGATGCACAAAACATTTTGCTGGTAATTTGCTTTGCTGCGGCGTTGAAATGTTGGAAGCGTGCGAGGTTCTTGAAGCCTTTGCTCCTTTAATTTCTCTTTGATCAAATTTAATGTCTACACAAAATCGAAATAGAAAAAACATGCATGCAATGCATGGCCACTGGATGAAGGAGGAAAGAGGAAAAACATTCAAATGGGATTTAAGGTATATAACTATAGATATATGCTTGGCAATCAAAATTTTATATACTCGTTCTGTCTCAGTTTATGTATAATAGATTAAATTTCAAGAAAAAACTACTGATTTTGTCATGAATTCAAACACAAAATCTTTAAATTTTTTAAAAATAAAATTTACATATTTAAACGTTATATAAAAAATATTTAATCATACTAACTATCAGTTCAAAATATTTAAAAGCCAGGACTCTCGTCTCTCGCAATATAAACTCCATGACATAAATTGGGAGATGTATACTG
Source organism: Solanum rostratum (assembly GCA_029948455.1). Classification (NCBI taxonomy): domain Eukaryota; kingdom Viridiplantae; phylum Streptophyta; class Magnoliopsida; order Solanales; family Solanaceae; genus Solanum; species Solanum rostratum. The sequence goes on along the minus strand of CM057054.1, from coordinate 63,014,242 downwards.
ATTAGTCTTGACTCTTGAGTAAAAAAAATTATGAGGAATTTTCTTTTACCTCTTAAGATAGAAATAATATATGCCCACACACTGAACTCTCCCAGATCCCACTTATGATAGGTATATTTGTTATTGTTATTGTTGTTGAGGGTAAATATTCTTTTATTTTTAATTAGATCAGGTCTGAGCTGTGCTGAATATATATAAGCGCTGAAATCACCTTTGTTAGATAGCATTTTAATCCAATTGATATTTTTTAATGCAAATTCAAATTTAGTCAAACTCGATACTGATATTGAATCCTAGATGTAAACAAGGGGGTGTTTTTGTGTGTGTGATAGTCCAAAAGAAAAGGTTCAAAATGAACTTTATTGGTTTATTCTGTTGTAATATTCTACTATATTGTAATTTAGGTAGTACTAATTGGCTGGATTATATTATTCAGGAAAAGCATTTCTGTTTTCTTCTAATATTTCATTGTCTAACTATTTGATAAATTCTTACATAATTTTAATTTGCCATCCCTCAGTACATCATGACATCTCTGTTATTAATTAACCACTTATACCTGTGACTGTCTGTGATGCTCATAATCGTTATTATGGCACCTCTTTGGATAGAGCATGAGTTACTATGTAATTAGATTGCCAATTTTAATTAAGAGGAATTTTCGTATATAGTTATTTAAAAATATTTTAATTATACTTAATAGTTATAGTTTGAATAATAATATTTCGTAATTATAGTTATAATAATGTTTATATAATTCGCGCAACATTTGTATATATACGTTTGTATAGCATTGTATATTTCTCTTTACAATTCGTGCACGTATAATAATTCGCTGTACGATTCACAGTTTTTGTATATTTCACTATACAATTTGATTCGGGCACAACGTTGGTATAAATCGCGCGAATTATATAAAATTCAAATTGTAGCTACTGTTAGATGTTTGCCACGAGCCGTAATTAATGTTAGCTAATTAACTAGTATATATTTGCTTATTCGATTATTTTTTCCTGTACTTAATGATACAAATTTATAAATGGACAAATTAAAAGGAAAAAAGCCAATGAGCAATGCATAATTTTGGACGCCTACATATATTTCAAATAACAAGAAAAACCATAACAAGAATTCCAATGTTGATATTTATTTGTTTTTTATAAGAAAATAACATAAAAACATACTGTAATAAAAAGAGTTTGTATTTAGGGTTCTCCAAACAATTACTTAAGTGGGATTTAATCATGGAATTTGGACAACTTATGTAGTTCCCAAAGTTTCGGAAAATTGTTTGTTTTTTTACTCTCTATATAGGGATGTTTTTTTTTCCATTTATTTATTATACTTCAATTCGCTTCAAAATTTACGAAAGTAACAAGACTTTTGAATAGTATGTATAATCTTATGCTAAGGATATATGTGGAATATATAAAAATTAATTTTTAATCGTAAGATTTTAAACATGTCATGATATATGTGAAATTTTAAAATCAAAGAGTTGTAAAAAAGGGGAGAAAGAAATATTCTTTTTAAAACAGACTAAAAAGAAAAATAAGACAAATAAATTACCGCTAAATGTTTTGGTGGCAATAAATATTATCGTCAAAAGAAAAAAAATATTATCATGAGCATGATGTATGCATTATAAGTAGAATTAGCTAGTTAACTATGTCAAAAAAAAAAAAAATAGTTCAATATTTTGGTGCCCTAAGAGTGAAAACTTAATGTATTTGTTATCAATTTATTCAAAACAAAAAAAATGATCGTTCAAAAATGCAAACAATGATAGACTTTCTTCATAAAATTGTGATCATAACTGATAGACATTATTACACACACATATATTTCCGTTTAGATATTCATACTTGAAATTTATTATATGCGCATAATTAATTATTTTATTTTTACAGACAATGTATTTCTTATGAAATATCATTATACAATATTTGAATATGACTGATATAAATAAATAATTTTACGAAGAGTGCCATTATAGGTACAATGTTGTTATAAACAATAAAAAGATATAACATCAAAACTTTATTCTAGGGAAAATTAAATCATTATAATTAAATATCACTATAATAAATGATTGTTATAATAGATTTAATTTACTACATATTATTTTACATTAGTAACATAGATATTATATAAATCCTGAGATTTTATAAAGGATGCATGTGGGAAATCCTGTCTATTTAATTTCGATGTTAGTTATGTCATTGTATAACTAGGGCATATGTGTGGAAGATTTTGTCACAAGTCTTAACCACACTTTTCACAACAAATTACTAAGATTAAAATTAATTAATTACAGGAGTTGGTGATTCTTCCTATGATAGTATCTCTCATAATTGTGTTTAGTTTCTTGTCCTATGATCCTTTAATTTGTACTTGGAAGAACAACCCCCATTTTAATTAATTTTGTATTCCTCTTCACTTTGTCGAAGACACTTTCTCGACATAAAATTAAATAATATTTTGATAAATAATTATGATCATGCATTTTAAAAAATTATTCAACGTTTTAAATTTAGTGATTAGTCAAATTAAGACATATAAAATCAAATTAATATAAAATACTTTCTTCGTTTAGAAAAAGAATGTCCTTTTTTTAGTCCGTTTAAGAAAAAAGAATGACCTCCTTTGTTTTTGACAACATTATAAATGTTTATAGCAACAAGATTAAAGGGTATTTTGGTATATTTAACATAATTTTAATTTAGAATCATCAAAATTAAAAAAAATAAATTAATTTCTTAAATTTTGTGTCAAATCTAGTGGTAGAGCCAAGATTGTCACTGAGGGAGTTCCAAATCTGAAAAAGTAGACCCACAAACTAGTTAGAGGCGGTTGGCATCTAAAAACTCTCTCTCTCATACACAAACACATAAAAATTATTTTAATCAGGTATAAATAGTATAATTTTATCGTCGAAAAGAATTCAAATAAACCTCTACTAAAAGAATAGCTCTTTCTTTGAAATCAGATCATTCCTTTTGAAATCGAGGGAAGAATCATATATGCGTGTAAAAACAAGAAAACAATAAGAAGACCAAGAGCAAAAAAGAAAAGAGTGGTCCATTTGTAATCCATATCAATGACACGTAATGCTTGTTTGGAAATAACTTTTCTTAATTAAGTTCAAGTTTGTTAGAAATTTCTCCTCCAATGGAATTTAACGTGAAATTTCTTAGTAAATAATTTGTTTTAATTTGGACCAGATTTGTGGAGAGACTTTACAAGTTCATCAGCAATTACATTTTCTATAAAAAAAAAAAAGGAAAGAAAAAAAATAATGGAGGGGATGAAAATAGCAAGGGTTACAGCTATACATTTCAATATTAAAATATTAAAATATATATTATACTCTATATATTTATATATTGAGTAGTAAACTAATTGATACCCTATAAATAGTTAGCCATAATTCTTAATCTTATTGATTCCTCTTCATGACTCCAAATCTTCCTTAGATATTCAACAATACACATATATACAACAAGAAAGCTTATATGGAGTATATTTTATCAGATGATCATGAAGTTTTCTCTATGATGCTCTAAATGCTTTTATACGCGAGATAGAAATATATTAATCTGCAAAAATTTTAGTGGAAATTCAGTGTTTTCTGAACTCTCTCCCTCAATGGCTGCTCCTATTAATTAAAGAGCAGCCATGAGAAAGTGAGTTCAGAAAACTCTGGCTTTCTTAGTTTTGGAGATTTCAGATGAATCCTAACCAGCGCCAGGCCAGGCCAGAATTAGCTACGCTTCCTTATACATTCTTCTATTTATTGTGTTGCCCTTTTTTTGTATTAATCTTCATGCAGCTATTGGGTTTAACTGAAATTTCATTTTTTATTATTGGTGTTTGTCTTTAAAAGATTTTCATACACAAGCTTTAATGATTATTGTTGAAGTATCTCATCAAACACTCATTGGTCAAACAGTGTAATCATATGTATATAGGTATGAACTATATTAAAAATTTACTGTATATGAATCGTACCTTGTTGCAGAATTGTTCTAATACTTTTTGGAGAAGAAATCTACGGCAGATCTTTAATGGAATCTCTTAGGAATTGGAGGAGGAAGAAGAAGAAGGAAGACAATATTTCTCTTTTTTTTTCTTTTTCTTAGAAAGTTACGTTGATTTTTTTTTGTAAAAACCTTTTTATAATTTTAAAAGGACACAACTTTTCAAATAATTATATAATTTCCCTTTTAATTAATTATTAATAAATTAAATATATAATATTTACTCCCTCTGTTCACTTTTTCTTGTCACTGTTTCGTTTTTCGAGGTCAACTTGACTATACTTCAAGGCTAAATTAACATAGTTAAATTTAATATTTAAAATCTAAAATTTAAATAGTTGAAACTATACGAAAAATGCTACAAGTTGCAATTTTTCTTACATTAATATGTGAAAAAATATATCTTAAAATGTTGGTCAAAGTTTATATAGTTTGACCTTGATAAGTGAAACAGTAACAAATAAAAGTGAACGAAGATAGTATGTACATTATTAATTTATAAATATGAATCCGAATTGACCTACATGGTTGATCCGATCCAACTTTTTCCTTCGATTTATTATTTTTGTACTTGTTGCTATTATTGCTTCATACGTATTTAGCATTTTTCTGTAGTCAATTTGGATTTTTTTAAAAAAAACCATTTTATTGTTATATTGAAGCTATTCGAAGCTCTATATATATTTGTATTTAGCTAATTGATTGATAGGGTTAGCTGGATGTCTGGCCTTGAGGTACAGTAAGGTAGCAGGAGTAGACGTGTTTCATATTATGTTTTTTTATTATCCGTAGTATGTAGGTTAATAATATCGTATTTATATATCGACATGTATTTTTTGTTAATAGTCGTTCTTTCTGTTCCCTTTCCTTTACTTTATGTCATATCTAGTTTATTTTGCTTATGAGGTTTTGAGACGATAGTTCCCAGGAAACAATATCTCTACTTGTATGACGTAGTGGTAAGGTCTGCGTACATTCTACTCTTCCCAACACCACTTGTCGGATTCCACTTTATTGTTGTTGATTTGAAAGAATTTTTTTTTATGTAAAAATTTGATATTTTTCATTTTCTCAATTTTTAAGTTTGCAAGCCTCCCTCACATAACACCGGGTTCGCTCTAAAATAAATTGGTGCATTCATAATATAAGATTATGATAGTTTTCGATTGTTCCTTTATCCCCTAATTAATTATAATCAGTTAACCAGTCAATTAAGCATCTTCAATAATCCAATATTAATTAATTTCTATTGGCAAATTATATTTGATATAATAGTGAGCACGTGATCCTTGAAAGAGCCCAAAGAAATTAAATACTAACAAGCTCATCTCCTCCTTCTTTTTTTTTTTTTTTGTCATTTTCTGATCAAAATCAAAATAATTTAAAATGTAGTACTAATTAAGTAATCGTGTAAGTAACCCTACCAATTTAAATATTAACGAATGAAAATATATAAAAAAAAAATCTAAATTTAAAGCAAAAATGTCCATTTGAAGCATTTTATTAAAATAATTTGAAATATTCATTAAAACAAGGTTTGTTCTGAATGTTTAAATGAAATATAATTCACGATTCCATTATATCATCTCTTCATAAGTTCGAATCTAGTATGAAACAATTATTTCAATGAAATATGAAGTTAAAAAAAGAAATTTTTACACAAATATACAACTTTGGGCACAAAATTACACGCCCTACCGAATTCTTTGAAAATACCAAAAAAGTACTCATTTATTTTTTTTCCATTTCCCAACACTATTATATCACATAACACACAACAATAGTTACACTCAATATACCAAAAATTCTAAATTTGTAAATAAAGTTGGTATTTTACATGATATTTTTCAAAAAGTTCGGTAAAACATGTAATTTTGTCCCCAAAGTTGTATATTTGCGAAAAATTCCCTTAAAAAATTCTTTTGGTTAATTAAATTTAGGTTATCCGATTCAATGGGTGATATTTTGGAATTCGTCACCATTGTTGACATGGGAAATCGAACTTGAGTAATCAACAAATTTTTGCGCACAATCGCCATTGAGCACATAGTAAAAAATTTAACTGTTATATACTAGTCATAAGTTAATTAACAAAATCAAATAATAAATATTTTTTTCGGTTAAATTTCCACAATATGCATGTACGTGATTTATTTTTAACTTGAAATCATAATAATAGAATTTTTTTTAATTAAATTTGTTAAATCAAAATTAGACAAATAAATTAAAACGAAATGAATATCAATATAATATTCATATTTAGTAAAGTTTCGTATTTTATTTTTATGTATTTAAAAAACAAAATACAACTTTTAAAATTATCTACATTTATTAAAATTAAATAATTTAAATAAAAAAATATCTATTATTATTATAATAATTGATAATTTATAATGTATCTTACACATAACAGATATAACATTTGTTAAGTGATAGGAGAAAAATGAAAATAAAAGAAAAGCAAAACAATAAAAAATCAAAGTAAAATAATAATAATAATAATAATAAGAAGTTAACTTCCAAAAAAAAAAGAGAGTTAAAAACTTAAAATATTAAGACAAAAAAGGAAAAAAACATGTAAGGATCTGACAACCACCATTTTTGGCCATCATTTTTATCGTTTCTCCATGAAAAAGCTGTGTTAAATTACGGGAGTTAGGTACACAAGATGGTGTGCCTTTATGTTTGATGCCAAAAAGAAATAAATTGTTCTTTTAAATTTTTCAAAATATTTATTGTCTTTTTGATTTCGAACTTTTTGAAAATACTAAGTCTTCAACTATGTACTATCTAATCGATAAAAGTATTACAATTGTGAGCAGACACCATAAGAAGGTTTATTTAGACACATTTTTCTTCTTGATTTGAGTTATTCTACATCAATATGTACATAAAACTCTTTTGAGTAGTATATATCAGCTCTCCAAATAGCTGCAATTGTTTGTTTGTTTTTTTGAATTGCTTCTAGTGCTTGCCATTGATTTTCCTCATGTTAAGTTGTTACAATTGCTATATAATTTATGATATTTTTTTATATATTTCTTTTTAGATATATAACATTTTATGTTCTAATTTGTACAAGAAAACAATTGGTTTTAAGGGTGATAATTGGGTGTGTTGGGTCATATTTGAGCGGGTTATAATGGGTCAAGATAACAAACGGGTCAGGGCCCAACTAAATTTGCTTGGGTCAAAATGGTCAAAACGGATTGAGTAATAGGTTATAGAGCACGTCAAACCCAACCTGACCCAACTTTTACTAAGTTTTATGTAGTTTATTTGTTCTTTTTCAATATTTTAGTACTCAATTAAATTTTGTTTTTCTTTATTTTGACTATGTAAAACATATCAAATTAAAAAAAATATTCTAAAAATTATTTGATAAGATCTCTTTTAAATCAATTCGAATTACAGATCAACCTAATTTTAATAAATTAAATTAAACTAAAAAACAAATAAATTATTAATTCATCCAAACTTCAACGAATCACCCTACTTGGATCTCATATTGAAAGGACGTTGGTCAGTGGGTAAAGAGAGTGACGGCCGACAATAATTCTTATTTGAGATTGACGGATAGATTGTGACATTAAATGGGCTGACCTAAGCCCATGTAAGATCAGCCCAGCCCAGTTCTTTTAACAAACAACGCAGTTCCTATGATAATTACCTAGAATAATTCCATCAAATGACTATTCAGTCATTTCAATTACCAAAGAAATAGCTATTCAGTGTATATTCGCGTATACTCATTGTATATTTTATATATAAAATGTATTATAATATATATACTTAGTATATAATTCATGTATAAATAATCTTATATTGTATAGTTACTTTTTGCTAGCTATATTGTATAGTTTGTAATATACTCTTTTATACTAGCAGAATCAGGATTTTCTTTAAGAGGGTTCAATATTTTAAGAAGTAAGATATATGAACTCATTGAAGGGGGTTTCGATTTATATTATATATACATAAAAAAATTATTTTTACCATACATAAATCGTATAATTTTTCATCGAAGTATGTGGCTCCGCCACTGCTCTTCCGGTTAAGCAATTTTGTCACGAAAAATTATCTTTCAAATTCCCTTGGCCAAAAATTCTACCAAAATTATTTTTATACTTATGTTTTAACCCCTTTTGATTTTCCAGCTCAGTCTTAGCTAAAATAGCTTGGGATGTTGCATTTTGATCCGATCTTAAGTCAACTTCGAAATACTATAAATTAGTTTATTGTATATATTTGAAACTATTTCTAATCACAACAAAGTGTTGAACATGTTTGGCCAATAAACAGAATACTTCTTCCGTTTCGTTTCAATTTATGTGGAGGAATTTGATTTAGCAAAAGGTTTTGGGAAATAAAACGAAAACAGTAATCATAAATATATGATAACATTTACATAAAACTACAATCAAGTTTCTAAAAAGGTGTAATTAATTATAATGTAAAGTTCCCAAAAATAAAACAGTAATACTCTGTAGAAATCTTTGTAAACTACAATACTTAAAAACAGAAAACAACAAGAAGAACAGGGAAAGTTTGGTCTATTGTTATCCATATCAGTGACACGTAATGTTTGCCTGGAATTACATTTTCTTAATTAATTAATTTCGTAGAATTTTCGCAGTAAATTCTCAGAAGAAACGTAACCTAATGTGAAATTTCTTAATTAATTAAAATTATTTTGTTTTAGCATCAGATTTGTGGAGGCAATTCATTCGAAATTCATCAGCAATAACGCTTTCTTTGCTAAAGAACAAAAAGAAGCAGCAAAAATACAATGTTAGCACTGTTTGTTTGATTTATATTATATGTTAATTTAATTATTTTAAGTAAATTGGCCAGAAATTTTAGCCTATAAATATCAAGCAGCTTGCAAACTGTTGTTATGGAAGAGATGATATTAATGGAAATTCAGAGTTTTCTGAACTCTCTCCCTCAATGGCTGTTCAAATTACGATGCTGTTAATTTGCAGCTTAATTAATTAACAGCTTTGGGGGTTTGAGTTCAGAAAACTCTGGCTTTCCTAATTTAGCAATGCTAAGTTCCAAGTGAGATGCGGAGGAATTGGACTCTTGGGCAGTTTTTTTCGTGTTAGCTTTTAGTGTTAAGTTAGATATAAGATTTATTTATTTTATTTGGTATCAGATATAGGCCTATTATAATTCATGATTAACGATGTTGGGATGTTCATATTAAACTATCCTCGGATCAGATGTTCAGCTCGACTTTGTGGATGTTTGGATTGGTTTTTTCTTTTCGTTTTTAAATACTTTTTAAGTTTTGAAAGTGTTTGGGCAACACAAAAAAGTGCTTCAAAATATTTTTTAAAGCCGACAAGGTATGAAAAAGTCAAAAACCAAAAGTAGGGGGTCCTGACTTATGACTTTTGGCTTTTAACTTTAAAAAAGCCAATTTAAACACTCCTTAGGCGTGAGGTATCGTTGAGTGTCCCAAATCGGCTAAAAATGAAGTATTCAAGCGAACTTGGACAATTCTCGCCCGATAATCTACTCTTATGGGGGTTGAGTAGCTAATCTCAAGATTGATTTCTAAGCAAATTCATCGCTTGAAGGCCAATTTTTTTTTTTATTTATATGTTTATTTTTCTATTTGATAATCTTTTGCTTGCAGTTATCGAAGGATTGTTGAAATGGATGAAATATGCAGTGATCAAGGACTGAGAATTGTGTGATCAAGAAGACCTTCAAAATACTTGTTATTCATGCTGAAATTTTCATAAAGGGATGTCACTTCATCAACCTGTTAATTACAAAGCCAGAATAAAGCAACACAAAACGACTTCATATTTAGTCATTTGGTATATCAAGAGTCCATCTAAATTTAGAAAATTTCGAGTGTATATATCTTATTTTAGAGAAATGCCTTTAAAATTAATATTGGCCCCTAAGTATTTCTATCTCCCAAACAAGTCATTTAAATAGTTATTAGTCTATGCAAATCTTTAAATTAGTGATCATGACAAAGAAAAAAAAAGCATTTGTACCATGGGATACTCCTCGCATACCTAAATCAGTCTGATAACTTAAATCATAGAGCTCTGTTAGGATCGATCTGTCTCATGCAACATGTTGTTCATGGGAATCGAACCTATGACCTTGGCTTTGATACCACTTGTTAGGATTAAATATTTACTATCATGTCAAAAGCTATAGCCGATAACAAAGATACAACTTTATTTCTTAATCAAATCCACCATGCAAGTGTCATGTTCGATCATGACTCCGACTCGGGCAACCCCAGCCCCATGCCTAACAAGTTCATTTATAACATAAAAATATGATTTGTTAGTGTTTTTTTGACTGAAAGTATGAAAAAAGTTACACTTCGACTTATATGATCATATTTTAGCATATGAAAATAGAGACTTATTTGTCATTCACATTCACACTCCAACATAAGCATATTCATATTGGATGTTAAAAAAGATTATTACATTTAGAGAATGATTTTTCAGTCAAAATATTCCTATAATTCTTCACACTTGATACATTCAACAAGCATTGTTAATCTTTTACTCCTCAACATAAATAAATTCCTTAGAACAACTTAGTACTAAGTCCATAACACATCCCAAGAAATCAATTTATACCATAAGGTTGCAGACTAGTTATGAAATAATTCTTTTTTTAAGCTATGGGATTGATCATAGAAACAGAATCAAGTACTCTATCTGTCTCATTCATGTGACATCTTTGACTTGACACGATATTTAAAAAAAAAAAATTAAAACTCGTATTCTAAAATAACTTTTAGATATTTATGTGGCAAAGAATTATTTTATTAAAGGTAAAAGAAAAAATTTAAAATTAAATTATTTTTAATTAAAGTAACGCGACATTTTTCTAGGATGAATTAAAAAGAAGATGAATTAAAAAGAAAGAATATATATTATAATCTAGCTATACATATATGGACAAACATAAAATAAATGATCAAAAATCTAGATAGATTAGACAACTATATGGACAAAAACAAAATAAATGAGCAAAATTCCAGATTAGATTAAACAACTTTCCTGCTTGGATAATTTTGAATTACTACAAATAGAACAATAAATTCTGCAGTTGAATTCTAGAGTCCATATTGAACTAGTGCTTTTATTATGATTGGCTTATATAAAATTTTTCATTTTTGACCCAATTTTTTTCCTGATAAATTAAATTAAATTAAATTAACCGAATCATACTATATTTAACTTTTAAAAAAATTGAAGAAATTGAAATAACTAAAAGTCCAAAAAACTACTATAATTGATTTTGTTTCTTTTAGAATAAAAATCATTCATTTTCTATATACAGGAAACAAATAATAAATTCAAATCAAATCATGAAGACCTTACTCTTATTGGAAAATAGAAAAGGGAAGACTAAGATTTAAGATAAGATTAAACAATTAGTAGTTTCTGTAACAAGTTACTTTCCTTAGTCCAATTTTATGTGATACTTTGATTTAATATGATATTTAAAATTTTTATTTTTAAAATTTATGATTTAAAATTATTCTTAAATATTTGTATGACTGATGACTATTTCATAGAAGATAAAAATTATATTTTAGACGTAAATTATTTCAACAACAACAACATATCCAGTTGAATCACACAAGTAGGGTCTGTAGAAATGTACGGAGACCTTCCCATTACCTCGTAATAGAAGTAGAGAGGTTGTTTCCTCTGAACCCTCGACTCAACAATTCATAAATAGAATAACTAGATATTTCAAAGGGAAGGAAAGGGAATAGAGGGGAAAATAAAACTTAAAATCGAAATAAATGGAGCGATTATCTGCGAAAAGCACATGTCAATATGTAAATATACAATAAAATCAACACACATTCGATAAACATCAATCCCACCTATCCTTGCTATCTCACTAAACCTCGAGATCATCCATCCACCTAACCCTACCAACCAATCAGCCTGCTATTCTAATTCGCGACCTCACTCCTTCCTATCTAAGGTCATGTCATCGTTTAGATCCAGATTCACCATATCTTGTCTAATCACCTCCCCCAATACTTCTTCGGTCTACCTCTACCTCTCCGTGTAGCTCCCAAAATCAATTTCTCGCACATCCTATCAGACATATCGATACTCCATCTCTGCACAAATAGATAAAGTAAAATGACATTCTTTTCTAAACCGATAAAAAAAGAAAACCGATAAAAAAGATCTTCACATAAACAAAGTAATAAAAAAGGAAACAAGAGTCAAGGATGACCAAATGGGGCAGCTGAGAAAATAATCTCAACCGTCGATCCTAATTTCTACTCGACCTCGTCGTAAATGCAAACGTGTCAACCGCCCATTGGTTCATTTCACGTGTCGTGAAGTTCCATTGGCTACAACAAGTCGATGGCTCTTTTCCTCAAGATCTATTTAAACTCTCATGAATATCTCGTCTTTCGTACTCTGTATAGTTTCTAGAGTGTTCTTATCTTCTCCTTGATCCATTTTTCCCACAGTGGGAACTTGGCTAGGGTTTTCCAAATTCCAGATCTCTGATACAGTTTCAGTTGTTATCTTCTTCGCATAGTCCATAGCGGGTTATGGAAGAAAGCAGGAGGAAGATCTGGGCGCAATATGCGTTTTTGTTATTAGTTTGTTGCTTTTTCTCTCGGCTCTACGCTTCTTCTGATGTGGTAAGATTGATATCCGTAACCTACGCATGTGATTTTGTTTTTTCTAAGGGATCGATCTGTACTGTAATGTATCGTCTGAGATGTGGTTGCTTGTTTTTTTTGGTGATCTGTAGAAGTTCTACGAGTCGTTTGATGATGCATTTGATGGACGATGGATTGTGTCTGAGAAAGAGGAATATTCAGGTGAGGTTTTATCCGGATCTCTGAAGTATTTCTTTTGATTTTTATATGACGTTCATTTTTCACTCTTTTGCATTGAGTGTTCATAGTATTTGCTGCTACTTTACTCTCGGCACTTCGTCGGATTCATTTATGGCTTGTTCATAGAGTTTAATGAAAGATTCAGAAGGTTGATAAGTAATTATGCAAATTAAGGCTAGTTGAAGAAACAGTGATTCAGGAAGTGTAGTAACAGTGGCCTCTCAGCGCTACTGCTGATTTATATATAGCTTGTTAACTGAGTAAACGAAAATAATCAGAAGATTAGGAAGTAGTTATGGAACATTAAGTTTAAAGGGAAAAATCGTTATTATTAAGAAACATAACTAGTTTTATTGTTTGCGTAGTAACAGAGGAGCGATTAGCTGGTGTCGTACATCTGATTTATTTATAGCTTGTTGATGAGTAGGCTTTAAGGATTATAAGATTGGAAAGTAATTATGCAACATTAAGGTTAAAGGTAGAAATAATAATCAAGGAACATGACTCATTTAAATTTTGTGTGTTAATACAGTGGAGCTATTGCTGCTACAATGTCCTCTGCACTACTTATTTATTTATAACTTATTAAGGGAGTTAGGCGAAAAGAACCATGAGATTGGGAAGTAAATATGCATCATTAAAACTAAACGAAATATCAATGATTAAGGAACATAATTCGTTTGACATGTTTCTGGTGGTGGGAGCAAAAACGATGTGATGGTCTAGCTTTTATGGATGCTTTCTTTCCATTAACTACACACAATTATTTGTTTGTATTAGTGTGTGCTTGTAAATGATCTTATTTAAGTAACCAAGCGTAAGTACTCTTGCTTTTGAAAAATGAAAGCATGAGTTGTTTTGGAAATTTGCCTCACTGTGAAACTTATGTGAAGGTGCAATTTATGTGCCTTCTGACAGACTATTCTGCAGTCTTCAGCGTCGAAATATTTTGATGGTTAGTGCCAAATACAATGTTGATATGAAATCTGAATATTCTTGGAACCAATTAAATGTATTGATTCTTCTATGTTTGTGCATCCTGTATGTATTAATGATGTGATGTCAAATCTTTATATTCGAAGTCATGCCAAAGTCTTTATTGACATGTGTTGTGCCTCAGGTGTGTGGAAACATGCCAAGAGCGAGGGACATGATGATTATGGACTTCTAGTTAGTGAGAAGGCTAGGAAATACGCTATTGTCAAGGAGCTTGACGATGTTGTTGATCTCAAGGAAGGAACTGTGGTCCTTCAGTATGAGGTTCGCCTCCAGGAGGGACTTGAATGTGGTGGTGCTTACCTAAAATACCTACGCCCTCAGGAAGCAGGTTGGACCGCAAAGGGTTTTGATAATGAGTCGCCCTATACAATAATGTTTGGACCTGATAAATGTGGAGCCACAAACAAGGTGCACTTCATTTTGAAACACAAGAACCCTAAGAGTGGGGAGTACGTTGAGCACCACCTAAAGTTTCCTCCCTCTGTACCAGCTGACAAGCTAACCCATGTTTATACTGCTGTGTTGAAACCGGACAATGATGTTCTGATCTTGGTTGATGGGGAAGAAAAGAAGAAGGCTAACTTCCTCTCAGCTGATGATTTTGAGCCACCACTCATTCCTGCTCAGACGATTCCAGACCCAGAAGACAAGAAGCCTGAGGACTGGGATGAGAGAGCTAAGATTCCAGACCCAGATGCTAAGAAACCTGATGATTGGGATGAGGACGCACCAATGGAAATTGAAGATGAGGAAGCTGAGAAACCTGAAGGATGGTTGGATGATGAGCCTGAAGAGGTTGATGATCCTGAGGCCACAAAGCCTGAGGATTGGGACGATGAGGAGGATGGTGAATGGGAGGCTCCAAAGATTGACAACCCAAAATGTGCAGAAGCTCCTGGATGTGGGGAGTGGAAAAGACCAATGAAGAGAAATCCAGCTTACAAGGGAAAATGGCACGCTCCACTTATTGACAACCCTAATTACAAGGGTATCTGGAAGCCCAGGGATATCCCAAATCCCGACTATTTTGAACTCGACAAACCCAACTTTGAGCCTATTGCCGCTGTTGGTATTGAGATCTGGACAATGCAAGATGGTATATTGTTTGACAATATCTTGATCGCTAGTGATGAAAAAGTTGCAGAATCATACAGGAAGACTGCCTGGAAACCCAAGTTTGATGCAGAGAAGGAGAAACAGAAAGCCGAGGAAGAAGCAGAATCTGGTGGCCTCAAAGGATACCAGGTAAAGGATTGAGCTTTATTTCACATATAATTCTTATGGTCCTAACCCTCGGGAGTTGGTCTAGTGGCAATTGATTTGAGTCTTGGGGTTTGCTACCTTTCAAGGCCTCAAGTTCGGAACCCACTGGGTGCGAACAAATTCTGAGGGCCATTGGACTGGGTAAAACCTGAATTAAAAGAGACTCGTACACCCGTTGCAAATTAAAAAAAATAATTCTTATGCTTCTGATTTATTCTCATTTCACATAACTTGAAATATGTGCCAATACTCTGCAGAAAGTGGTATTTGACCTCCTCTACAAGGTAGCTGAAGTCCCGTTCTTGGGTGAACACAAGGCCAAAGTGTTGGTAAGTGGATGAACTATTCTCTGTTGCATTAAAGGGTTCAGTTTTGCTGCAAGTGTCTAATAAATCTTAACTTAATTCTCCAGGATCTTCTTGAAAAAGCTGAGAAACAACCCAACATCACCGTTGGTGTTGTCGTCTCAGTCGTAATTGTTGTCTTCTCAGTTCTGTTGAAGCTTATCTTCGGTGGAAAGAAGCAGCAGCCTGTAAGCACTAACATCCCTGCTATCCTAGTTTAAAGAGAACAATTAAAAGAACCCACCTGTTTTGCTTTTATCTTACTGCTGTGCTGGGTGTATACATGCAGGCTAGACCTAGTGCAGAGGCTGAGAAAACTGATGGAGCTGAAACTTCGACTTCCAATAGTCAAGCCACTGAGGAGAAGGAAGAGCAGAGCGAGGATGCTGCTGCTGCTCCTCGTCGGAGGACTAGGCGTGACAATTAGGATGGGTAAAAGATTTAGTGGCCTCCGTCGGCCTTCTTTCTTTTAGATTTTTGATCTAAGTTGTGTTCCTGTTTGAAAACTTTTCCTCTTTTCTCAAATTCTTGATGGTCTAGGCAAGCAAGTTTTTCCAGCAATTTGCTTCCCTTCAAAACAAGCATGTATCACAGTAGTGTATATGAGACAATTTTTATCTCGATGTTGATTGATCCGAGTATCCTCTATATCATAGATTTCAAAGAAAAAGAAATTTTTTATGTTTGGTTTTCCTTCATAATTCTGTTTAATTTTTGGTTGGAGTTGTTTACTCAGTACCAAGTGAGATATATTTTTCAAGTTGTAATTTGAGAGCTATGAAAAAGGGAGAAATGCACTGAAACATGGAGGAAAAATATTCCCCAATAAATTGATTTATCAAATGATGCACATTTTGATGCAATTTATGAGGACAAAAAGGAAAAGTTACAAATATGCTCTCCATATTAACTGAAATTCAATAGTTGTTACTACTTATTACTACAGTCACTCAAAGAAGATTATTATGGAAATTAGTTGGGTCGCTTCTAACACAAGGTAGATAATAATACTTACATATAAAGATATGAATCAAAAGAAAATTTTGAGATGAGCTCTTGGGATTATGTGCTAGAGATAATAAGTCGCATATAACAGTAACAAGTAAAGGAGATAGGGACTCTATGACCATTAACCTACAAGCAGAAGCTATGATCATTCTATATTCTGTGAAGACGTCACAGGTAAAAAAAAAAGGGACTAACTATTGAAATTAATTTTTTTAATACTGAAAAATATTATAGAAAGTTTGTGAGAGATCTTCTGAAAGATAATAATCATTGTGAAGGAGCAGTCACAACAAATAACTTTCATGAGCTGAAGATAGGAAGCAAGAGGATTGTAAATAGTGACAATTCAAGAAAATTCTATTTGAGGATTAGACCTTGCAGAAGGCCAAAAAAGTGAAAGAAAAAGTCTAATTTGAATACTAAAGGAATTAACTTTACCTTAACAAGTTGTTTATTTTTTCAAGGTGTACAAAGTGAATATACAGGGAGACGAGAACAAAAAGCACAAGCAGAATGAACTTATCAATACAATGACATCGAAGAAAACAACTAAAAAATAACAATTTCAAATTATGTCTCATAAATATATTATAAAACTATTGCATACAAGTACAATGTGTGGTATGAACAAAATTAAATTTGCAATCTAGTTTACGAGATTCCAATAAATTTTGTAGGAATTTAATGCGATTGTTCGTTAAAAACATATAAATGCTAAAATTTAGGTTAAAACAACAGCAAGAAAGCATACCTGGTGAAAATCAAGTAGAGAAGTCATCAGAGAGGAAAATTCGATCAACGACAAATCTCGACAATGCAACAACAACACAAATCTATAACAACAAATAAATATATATATGTAAAATGAAAGAGATAACAAGAAACTTTTCAAATCTGCAACAAATGAATTACATACCTTTGAGTTTCAAACAACACGGTCAGTAAAGAGAGAGGAGGAAAATAAAAGAGAGTAACGTTCGCAAGTTAAACAAGCGTACCAATGAACATTGAAACTTTGGAGAAATTTTTAGGGATCGTTTGGTACAAAAATGAATAACGAAGCAGAGATTAGCAATTTAATGCAAAGATTATTTTTAATTAAGGGTTTGGTTCATTGCTCCCATCTAATCTTATACTTGATTTAAAACTCTAAAAAAAAAACTTCTTTCCGATTATACCCTTGAATTATTATGGAATTTTCTATGTAAATAATGTAACTAGATCAAAATAGATTATTTTTTTATGGCTTCTAACTAGTTAACCGAACAATAATTTTTTCGTCATGTTTGCTATTTTCGCACTTGAATTATTTGAGAATAAATAATGGTGATGTTAATAAATTCATCACTAATAAAATGTTAATTTTTAATTGAATAAAGATAAACAATCTATTATTAAAATAAAAAAGATGGTAAACAATTGTAAAATAGATAATCTATATTTACACATAAAAATTTGAAATTGTAGTTCTAATATAGTGTTTATATCTTACAGAGAATATATCTGTATCATTGGACTTTATTTTGTATCAATAAATTATTCAACTAAATTAATTATATATATAAAAAAAGATTGACATGACAATTTTTTTTAATCTATTATGTAAATATGAAATCACAAATATATAAAATGTAAAAAATTGACATGATAATTTTATTTATTTTTATATTATAAAAAATTGAACCCACAAATAAATAAAAATTTTAAATTTGACCGAATATTTACACATGGAGTCTTTAAATTTTTTAAATAAAATTTATATATTTTCAAATTACTACTATAAGTCACAATACTTGATAATTCAAAAAATATATGAAAATTTTAAACTAAATAAAGTGTAATATTCTTTGATTTGATTAAACTCGTTGATGATAAGATAAAGTTGAGTGTAACAAGTTAAACTAGCTAACCAATGAACCCGTCAGTGCAATTTTCAGTGCCGACGGCTGATCCTGCCGGCTGCGTTGTCGCCGGCGATCTAATGTATATAAATGGAGAAAATTGATTCTTGATTAGGTCAGAAATCAGAAATAATTAAAGGTAAAATCTGAAATAGTGAAGTATTTTCGTCGTAATCAAGTCAAGTAGTCAATGTTTTTTATTATTAAATAAATTTGGGAATCTCATTCACAGGGCTTGGTGCCTTCAATCGGAAGGAAGGCATTGACCTAGAAATTTTTTTTTTTTTTACATACTACAGAGGGTTGCCGGAAATCTAGTTCCGATGGCTTATGAAGCGGCGAGTGAGAAGGGCGGCGAAGTTTGCCCAATTCCGGCACGTTCAGTTCGTCGGTTGTTGCACCTGCCTATGTTCATGCTTGTATTTACTTTGTCGCTAAATAGCAACTGTGTTTCTTCATACTCATCAGGATACTGGGATTTTACCTGCAGCAATTCCACAGATATAGTATGCTTTCTCTCATCCTACTTTGATTTCCTATGCCACTACAATAAGTACATTCGCTCTTTATCACTCTATTGCTAGATGCACTACTATGAATGCAGCAAAGTTTTTGTTGTTGTTGCTTAATTTCCATTGCTGTTCTGCTGCTAATGTGTAGTCCATGCAAAATGAACATCTCGTGCATAAAGGTAATTGGTAAATGAAGGATCTCTTCTCCACCCTGTTATTGGAAAGTTTATATACCCAAATATGTTATCAATAGCAAATTGGTCACTTGGCTTTTATCTTTCCATTCGTCATCAAGCTATCTTCGGTTTCGGAACTATCATTTGTAGAGCAGTTCAGAATTAAATCTAATTATCTGAACATAATCAGGAAAGAAGGAACTTGGATCCTAAAAACCTCGGTGCATGCTCGGAAGAGGCCAAACATCTTCCCGTTTGTGCATGTGGATTCAAAATGTTGGACTCTTGCTTCTTGAATAAGACCAAGGTACTGTCGTGACAGTTTAATTATTCTGGTTATTCTTCTTGCTCTGTACTAGTATATAAAGGAAGACTGTACTTTGCCATACTGTTCATTCCTTTCAGATGCTCGAAATTGAAAAGGGAGCAAATGACTTTAACGTACCTGTAATCAGATCCAACCGAAAGTTAGTTGCCACTACCGATGGAGGTCTGTATAACCCGTCTTGTTTAGTCTTCAATTCTGCGTGGAAGGTCCAACAACTACACCATGAACCAAACAAAAAGCTCAATTATCCATCACCTGCTGGTATACAAAGACCAAAAAGTGATGAGGATATCGCGTTCATGAGTGTAAATGCTCCTGTTATTCCACTTAAATCTATATACCAGGACTTCTGTGCTCAAATTTATGGCATTTTCCGTCCACTCATACACCTATATTGTCATTTCAGATTCTTGAACTTGGGAAGCTTCTCAAGGCCAATTTAATTACATCGGTGGAGCTGACTGGAATTTTCTTGAAGAGACTAAAGAGGTGTTTGAACTAGTGTTTGCTTCCAATTATTCTTGTTATTGATTATCTAGTCCTCATAATGATGCATGTGCCAGGGGTGTCACAGGTATGGTCCTGTTCTGGAATCCGTCGTTACAATTACAGAAGAATTAGCATACGGACAAGCAAAAGAAGCTGATCAACTGCTTGCTGAAGGCAAATATTTGGGTAACAGTCTGCCCAATTCATCTTTACTAACCTCTTTCACGTATTTCCTATTTACCTTCATAATTTTGGATTTTCCATCCATCAATTAATGAACTATGCCTCAATAATAATGAATTCCCCATATCCATTTAGCTCTATTCAAAATTATGGGGACGAGATAAATAGGAACTTCATTCTAAATAACCATAGATGTGATGAACCTTTACAGATGATAAAGAAAAATAAAATCCTGAGCGTAGTAAGTACCATACTACCATGGAAGAAAATGGTTATATGTTTATCAGCCATATCAAAATTAGACCATCATAACATTACACATAATACGGGAAATCATAAATCTTCAGGCCTCAATGTTCTTCAGTTTCTTTAGGCTGATCTTTTCCTGACGCTGTAATGGTTTACCTTACCCTTCAAGCACTTAAGGTTGTTCATTTCCCACTGTTACCTTATCCAGCCAGAGTGATCTTCCCATGCTTCTTTCACTTCTCACCTCATGCTCTGAATTGATTTTCCCTTATTTCTTTTTAATCTAGAGAAACTTACTTTAGGATTCTATGGTATATGTGGCTTCTTGAAACAATATTTCTTGATACTTCTTTATGAAATTTGGAGAGTAATACGAAAATTGTTTTCCCCAAATTTCTGTTTGATCACTTCCCTTTGTGTCACTAATAGCCTCATGAGGCTTTTTAACAATACTTTGCGCTTTAGCTTCTCTGTTATTGTTCAAAGGGATTACAAGTATAACATCTAATTTTTATACAGGTCCTCTTCATGGGATTCCCTATGGTCTGAAGGACATCATAGCAGTACCTAACTATACCACAACATGGGGTTCAACATCTTTCAAAAACCAAGTTCTTGATATTGAAGCTTGGGTTTATAAGAGGTATAACTAGTTGTGAAATCAACAACATATAAGTCCAGAGGATTTGAGATAATCTAGATATGGTTGATGCAGACTGAAATCTGCTGGGGCAGTTCTTGTTGCAAAGTTAGTAACTGGTTCTTTAGCATATGATGATGTCTGGTTTGGTGGTAGAACAAGAAACCCGTGGAATATTGAGGAATATTCTACGGGATCATCAGCAGGGCCTGCTTCTTGCACCTCAGCAGGTATCTTTGAGCTATTGATAGTCCTGCTTAAATTCCGATTGAGGCATACTGTCTTCTACATTTGCAAATATGACAATCCTGCTCGATATCTAATGTCAGTTTGTACCCCCTTTGGAAGAATGGAAATGGCGAAATTATAGTCCTTTACTGGGCATAACTGATTAGTAGGCTGAACATGTTGTTTGAAGAGAGTGTCTGGTATTTCAGGCTTGGTTCCATTTGCAATCGGTTCAGAAACTTGTGGCTCTATTACCTATCCAGCTTCTCGATGTGGTGTGACGGCACTGCGGCCCACTTTCGGAGCTGTTGGTCGAACGGGTGTTATGAGCATAGCTGAAAGCTTGGTACTCATATTTCTTCCACAGTGCAATTGCTTAACTAACACTAGTTTTTAGTACAATATACTAAAATATCTATCTTCTTGTCAGGATAAGTTGGGCCCTTTTTGTAGAAATTCTGTGGATTGTGTGATTGTTCTCGATGCCATTTTGGGAGAGGACCCAGATGATGTTTCATCCAGAGACATACCCTTTAAAGATCCATTCTCCGTTGATATCACGAAGTTCACTGTTGGATATCTTGAGGATGCTGAAATGGAAGTAAGTAAAGGTTTTCCAATATGGCATTGTTGCTGAGTTAATTAGGTTCTTTATCCTATTTGATGAATGTCTTAACTGAATTATATTATGCCGGTGATGGCAGGTCGTTCATGTACTTCAATCAAAAGGAGTGAAAATGGTCCCATTTAACCTGAGTTACACTGTTGATTCTGTCCAAGGTATCCTCAATTTCACAATGGATGTTGAGATGTTGGCTCACTTCGACAAATGGCAGCGCTCAAACCTGGATGATGAATATGAAGCCCAAGATCAATGGCCTATTGAACTTCGCCGAGCCCGTGCCATATCTGCCGTTGACTATTTTCAGGTAATTGTCTTGATCTACAGAAGATGTTTAAAATTGTACTTTTGTTTAATGACCATTCGTATAGGAAAAGACCTTAATGAATTAAATTCTTTCATACATTTCAAATCTGACTGGCTTAGTTACGGAATGGAGGTCGTAATCCACTTTTAAACAGTTGGTTTAGAATTTGCCAATACTAAGATCAATTCTTGTATGATACTTCACCAGGCACAGAGAGCTAGACGCGTGTTGATTCAGCAATTAAGAGAAAGTTTCAAAGTTGATGCATTTATTGGAAATGCAACTGACTGGGAGAAAGTTTGCCTTGGCAATCTTGTGGGTATTCCAGTAGTAGTTGTCCCAACCGGATTCAAAAAGATATCTGATGCACCATCAAATGATACTCGCAGGAGAACAACAATAACTACAGGCATATACGCTCCTCCAGACCATGATCATGTGGTAAGTCTTCTTAGTTATGATTTTTTTTATAGCGTAGTAGCAATGTGTAAAAGACGTGTCATATTTTTCTAGTCTTAGTAAGTGTGTCGCCTTTGCTTTGTTGTTGAGTCGTGGGATTTCTGGACTTAAACAAGAATTGGATGACTGCAAACTTCTGATGAACTGCCTTTACCATGCAGTCATTCATTTTGTTTGTTTCGTTTATTTCCAGGCCTTAGCTTTAGCAATGGCTTATCAATCAGTCACCAATCATCATAAGCAGCGGCCACCAATTGATGACCTTGGGCCAAATGATTCTATTCCTGACTCACCAAAATCCCTTTAGTGGGGTTGAAAGTTGTTTATGCTCATAAGTGTTTGGTATGAACCTCCACATGCTTGAACCTGTGGTTCATACCAACTTGTAGCTGTTAAAACTGTAAAGTATGTCGCAGTTCTCCTTAGGCCATGAGGACTTTTTCCTCTTTTTGAGGCCTCTTTTTTTGTTTTATGGTTCTAATTTGTAAAATTTCTTGTTACTTTTAATCTGTAAACGATTGCAACTTTGTATTTCATGGATTATTTATCCAAGCTTAAGAAGTATCACTTCTACTGAGAATTTAAAATCTATTTTTTTTTAAGGTTTCCTTGATGATATACTGTCCCAGTTCTGAATTATTCTTTTGTAAACACAGGTAGTTTCTCCATCCATTTTAATTCCTATATAAGGGATAAAGGCTGTTTTACAAGGCTTCTTTAGATCTGGGCTTCATCTTTCTTTTTCCTTTTTCTTTTTGGAGATGATGTAATCATTGGAACAATATTTGCGTGTTAGCATAATCTTTTTTCTTCCTATAAACAAAATGTCGTTACTGTCTTGATGATCGCGATTACCTAATCACGATAGATTCAGTTTTGAACATGTGCTTGAACAATTTGTGTTCAAAACCGTTTGACGTTGTTATTAGTTTGTTTGAAGTATTGAAATGTTGATGTCTCAGAAATGATGAATGTGGATGTATTGTTGTACATTTAACAACTTTGTGCCAAAAATTTTAGTTATATCTAAAACTAAAAAATAAATAGTTAAAGTAGACTATAAATTTGATTCAAAAAATTACATCAATTAAAATAGAAAATAAATAGCTCAAATAGAATATAAATTTGGTTCAAAAAATATACCAATCAAAACTAAGCAATGTCAACACCAGGAGTGACTCTCTTCTCAACTTTAAAATACTAAAAAGAAATGATCTTGTATATATAAGAATATTTATTTTGCTTTTGCTAACCAACTAGGGACAAAGTGTCATTGAAAAAAAAACTCATTTAATCTGACTTTCCAATTCACATTACACCTTATTTTAAAGCTATCTTTGAAACCCACCAGATAACCTAATTTGCAGAGACCCCAATTACAGAGACACCCTATTAGAAGAGGAGTAAATTTTATAAATGGCAAAACATGAAAAATCTAATTATGATTCATAGTTATATTTTGGGTAATTATATTTCGTAATCATAGTTATAGCAATGCTTGTATAATTCACACACCATTTGTATAATTCGCAATTATTGTATAGTGTTTGTATAATTTGCTATACAATTCGACCACGACATTTGTATAATTCGTTTTACAATATATAATATTTGTATATTTGCTAATACAATTCGATTCACGCACAACTTTTGTATAATCACGCATGACGTTTGTATAAATCGCGTGAATTATACAAAACTCAAACTATAATTATTTGCCGCGAGTCATAATTAATTCAAACTATAGCTATATTAACTGATTAATTAGTATATATTTGCTTATCTGCGTAATTTTTGCTTTGAAGAAGAAATCCACAAAATATATGAGATATTTATCCAAGTATCAAAAACTTACAGTATTTTCTATACTTAATAACATACTGTTTATTCTTTTATTGCGATACTTAGTTGAGCTTACTACCTAACTTTCATAAAGATATGCCACTCAATAATGTCAAAATGGTGTATAAGCATCCTTTTTGGAAGTGACATTTGGATGGAGGATTACGGCAAAAGAAAAATTAATAAAAAATTACAATCAACATAAGATCGATAAAATTATTTATATAAGATAATTATAAAATATAACAAAATATTTTTTAAAAATACTTCGTTTTTTTCTGCTAAAAATTATTACAGGTTCCAATTGATTCAACAATTGGACTATTAGAGTTATGGAGTTATTAGTTTAGGATTTACTTTTTTAATCATAGGAATCCTTACGGGAGCGGTATGAGCTAATGAAGCGTAGGGGGTTATATTGGAATTGGGAGCATTTCCACGTGGTAGAACCTCTTCAGGGAATATAAGGTTTTCATGAGGCTGATCTTGAGCCGCCATCCATTGTTCAATTTACTTTTAAAAAGACATCATTCAGTACTGGATGGTCATTGATGAGCTCGATTAAATTTAGATTGAGAAAAGTTAATTGAATCAAACGTAAAGAAGATTTGAAATTAAAATTTTCTGAGTTCAATTCATAAAGTTTAAATTTATTGTATTATTAATATTATGAATTTATATTTAGTATTTATAATAATTTAAATAAATTTTCAGTAATAATACATTGATGTGCCCCCATTAAAATAAATGGAGGAAAGATAGAGGTGGAGCATTAGTGGGGGATAATAAATTCAATTACATTGCCTTTAAAATGAGAGATTTTGACCTATTTGGGGACCCCCCCCCCCCCAACACAACCCACCCACCACTACAAATAAAAACAAAAAATGGGAATAAATATTAGCATAAAAAAATTTCTGTGTAATATTAAAATTTGTAAGTTTGACAATTTAAGCACTTCACGTAATTATCCATTATATTATATAGTATAATAACATATAAATGTCAACGTTTCAACACAAGTGGACAAATTAATTGGAGAATCATTTTTCTTGATTTTCATACCGCAAGAGGTAGGTTAGTATATTGAGCAAGTATAAATAATTTTGGAATAATAATTTAACATAAATTAAATAAATAAGTCATAAAACAATAATAATTTAGATGAGAAAATTAAATTGCCTTCACTACATCTTGAAAACTATAAAAGTTTTAATAAATTAATATAATCCTTTGAGAAAATAAAATTTAAATAATAGCTAACAAAATTATACACTTGTAAAGCTCATCAAATGCTTATTATCATCGTTAGAATTTTCTATAACGATTAATATTGATTTGATCCATATTTTTGTGTTGAATATTATAATTTTAATATAACTTTTTTTTATTCACGTCTGGCATGTTTTTTTGTCACATGTATTTTCCAATTCCACTATTTGTCAAATTCAGATTTTAATCGATGTAATTTTATCTCTTAATTGGTAATTGCTAATTTAAGTTATGTCGGATAAATAGTTAATAGTAAGATAAGTAATCTATTATAGAGAGTGTAATAATAATACTAACTTGTGTCAGAGTTCGATCGTATTTTGAGTGACACTGATTTGATCTGGGTTTCATGTTCGGTATCGCAACATTAATGTCACTTTTATTGACTCATGTCTGACCTAGCGCTTTTGCCACATGCACTTTTATTCAACCATCCATCAAGTTTAATTTTTATCCTATATAATTTTATCTCTTATTTGATAATATTTAAATTATGTCATGGTTAATTTTATACTATATTAAAAACGTGAATGCCTTTAAAAACATTGTTTGAATTTTTTTATCTTCATTAAAATACTCTTATTTAGACAAAATAGTCATTTCACTATTTTTCCAAATTTATTATTTAATTCTTTATTTATTTTAGTTTCAAGATTCACTTTTGGATTAAAATTCTTTATATTTAGAATTTACTTTTGATTTAGGACTATTCTGTGTAAATAATTAACAAAAATTTTGATTATCAAATATTTTGTTAATAAAAATATATAAAATAACAAATTTAAAAAGAATTTTTTTTAGTAAAATTATGTTAAAAACATTAAATTACTCTTTTTGTATTTAGGTATCTTTTGTTACATTAAATTATAATCAATTAATTATTTAACTTTTAAATATTCCACTCTAAATTGTTAATTTATGTATTAAAAATTATTAACATATTTATATTATAAGCAATTGTCAAATTTTTTCATCTTTGCCATTTCAAAATTGACTAAACTATTGCTTCAAACTAATAGTATTTACATTTATTTTTATTTACATGAATATTATATTTATTAAATGGCAATTACTATTTTTATATAATTTTTAAATTGATGTGTCTCATACGTGCAAAGCACGTATACTGAACTAGTAATTAATAATATGATAGGTTATTCATAATAATAAGTGTAATGTTAATAACAAAATTTTTGTGAATGGTTTGATAACATTGATTTAATCTATGTCTTGTGTTCGATATCACATTTAGAATATAATTTTTATTGATTGATGTTTGACTTGTCGTTTTTTGCGACATGCACCTTCTAATTCGATCACGCGATAATTTTTAATTTTATCCAATACAATCTTATCT
This sequence comes from Solanum rostratum, assembly GCA_029948455.1. Lineage (NCBI taxonomy): Eukaryota > Viridiplantae > Streptophyta > Magnoliopsida > Solanales > Solanaceae > Solanum > Solanum rostratum. The sequence continues at coordinate 62,987,148 of CM057054.1, read as the reverse complement.
CTTATTCGATAACTACTTATTAAAGCTATATCATAATTCATAATAAAATAATTTATCTACAACAAACTTCATAAAAATAACACCTAAATTTTTTTTCCAACATTTTGGACGACTGAATAACATTGATTTATTTTATATCTTGTTGTCTAGCTGTCGCTTTTGCCACGTGCACCTTCTGATTCAACCACGAATTCAAATTTTGTCCTATATAATCTTATCTCGTGTTCGGTAATTACTAATTCAATTATATCAAGAATAATAATTAGTAGTTGAATAAGTTATCAATAATAAAATGTAACAATAATACCAAAATTCTTCAGGATAAAAATAATAAAAATACCCATAACGTCCTTCAAAGTCTTTTTGAAACTAAACAAGGTAAAAAAATAATATTATAAACAAACAATTTCATCTTTAATTAATTTCAATGTCATTAATCTTAAATGACTAATCCCCTCTTCAAACGAGAGTTAATCAAACCGTATGAATCGAATTTAAAGGAAAAAAATCCTCTTGGGAAAAATCAAGCTCATGATTTGATCATTTGACATTGATTTAATCTATTTCTTGTGTTCGATATCGCATTTAAAATAAATTTTTTATTATTAATTTTGACTTATCGTTTTTATCGTGCACCTTTTTTTATTCGATCACGCATTAACTTTTAATTTTGTACAATACAATTTTATATCTTGTTTGATAACTACTTATTAAAGTATATCATAATTAATAATTAATAATAAAAAAAATTATCTACAACAGAGGCAGTAATAATAATACCTGAATTTTGTGTAATGCTTTGGTCGGTTGAACAACATTTATCTAATCGATATCTTGTGTTCGTACCGCATTTTTAATGTTATTTTTGTTGACTCATGCCTGACTGTCATTTTGCCACGTGCACCTTCTGATTCAATCGCCCATCGAATCTGAATTTTATCCTATATAATCTTATCACTTGTTTGGTAATTACTAATTTCGGTTATATCAAGATTATTAATTAGTAACGGAATACGTTATCCATATTAGATAATGTTACAATAATACCAAAATTCTTCAGGATAAAATAATGAAAATGACAAAAAATATCCATAACGTCCTTCAAAGTATTTCTAAAATTAAGTAGGGTAAAAAAAAATTTATAAACAAACAATTTCATTTTTAAAATTAATTAATTTTAATATCATTGATCTTAGATGAGTAACCCCTCTTCAAAGGAGTGTTAATCAAGCCTTACAAATTGAGTTTAAAAAAAAAATTCTGTTGGAAAAAGCCAAGCCCATGATTTGATCATTTGACATTAATTTAATCAATATTTTGTGTTCGACATCGCATTTAAAATATAATTTTTACTGATCAATGTTTGACTTGTTATTTTTTGCCATATGCACCTTCTAATTCGATCGCGCATTAATTTTTAATTTTATCCAATACAATTTTATCATTTGTTCAAGAACTACTTATTAAAGTATATCATAATATAATTATTAATAAAAGAATTTATTCACAGCCGAGAGTGTAACAATAATACCTGAATTTTGTTTAATGCTTTGGTCGGTGGATAACATTGATCTAATCTATATCTTTTGTCTTTACCATATTGTTATTGCTATTTTTGCTGACGCACATCTAATTGTCGTTTTTGCCACGTGCACCTTCTAATTCAACCGCGCATCGAATTTGAATTTTATTCTGTATACTTATCTCTTGTTCGGTAATTACTAATTTTAGTTATATCAAGATTAATAATTAGTAGCTGAATACGTTATTCATATTAGATAATGTAATAATAATACCGAAATCTTTTGTTCGGTAATTACTAATTTAAGTTATATCAAGATTATTAATTAGTAACTGAATTCATTATCCATATTAGATAATGTAAAAGTAATACCGAAATTTTTTGTTTGGTAATTACTAATTTCAATTATATCAAGATTATTAATTATATAGTAACTGAATACGTTATCCATACTATATAATGTAACAATAATATTGTAATTTTTTTGAGATAAAATAATGAAAATGACAAAAATACCCATAATGTCTTTTAAAGAATTTTTAAAACTAATTAAGGTAAAAAAATTAGTTTTACAAACAAACAATTTCATCCTTAAAATTAATCAATTTCAATATCATTAATCTTAAATGACTAATCCCCTCCTCAAACGAGAGTTAATCAAGTCCTACGAATTGAGTTTAAAGAAAAAATCCTACTGAAAAAAATCAAGCCCATGAATTGATCATTTAACGTTGATTTAATTTATGTCCCGTGTTCGATATCACATTTAAAATATAATTTATTGATTAATGTTTAACTTGTCGCTTTTTGCCACATGCGCTTTCTAATTTGATCACACGTCAACTTTTAAATTTTATCCAATACAATCTTATCTCCCATTCAATAACTACTTATTAAAATATATTATGATTAATAATTGATAATAAAAGAAGTTATCCACAATAGAGAGTGTAACGATAATACCTGAATATTGTGTAATGTATTGGTCGATTGAATAACATTGATATAATCTGTATCTTGTATCCAATATCATATTTTTATTGCTACTTCTGCTGACTCATGTCCAATTGTCGCTTTTGTCACGTGTACCTTCTGATTCAACCGCCCATCAAATCTGAATTTTTATTCTATATAATCTTATCTCTTGTTCAGTAATTACTAATTTAGTTATATCAAGATTATTAATTAGTAACCGAATACGTTATCCATATTAGATAATATAACAATAGTACCAAAATTCTTCGAGATAAAATAATAAAAATGACAAAAATATCCATAATGTCCTTCAATATCTTTTTAAAACTTAATAAGATGAGAAGAACTCCATAAACAATTAATTTCATCTTTAAAATTAATTAATTTCAATATCCTTATTCCTTCTTCAACGAGAGTTAATAAAACCCAAAAATCGAGTCTAAATTACAAAAATCCTGCTAGAAAAAATAAGTCCATGGTTTGCTGCTGACATGGCAAAAGTAAAACGCCTATAAGTGACATGGCAAGGCTTTATTGGTAGAATAATCTTACGTGGCACCCGATCGTCGTCATAATTGCGAAAAATCTGCCTGTCTTTATCGGGTCAACTACAGTCAGTTTTTTCAACTAACCAAATCGGAAAACCCGAGTTAGTACATCATAAATTAGCGTAACTAGTATGGCATTTTAGGTAATTTTACCCGAAAAAGGAGGTGAATCTCGTTTTCACTTCCCCTGTATTACCCCTCTCCTGTTCTCATATAAATTCACTCTACAATTAGGATTTTTTTTCTTAAAATAAATTTTCCCCCGATCTGATCCGCCGTCCGCCTTCGGACACAGCTTCTGCATTCACGCCCTTCGTCGGATTCCGGTAACCTTCGTTTCCGAAGAAATTCAATTTCGCATGTTTTGTTAGCTCGTTTGCTCTCAGATCCGTGCGTTACTTTGCTTTCTCTCGATTGATTCAGCGCTGATCACTCAGGTGTTGCTATTGGATCGTGCTTATTTAATGTGTTTCCGCATCAAATCAACTTGCTTTCACAATTGAATATTTTCAGATGAAATCCAACATTTCGTTATTTTTTATGTGATTTTTTCGTCGTACATGCACAATGAATTCATATCACTGGTTTGAAGATTTGCATTTTACTGCGTATATGTACAGGGCGTATTCACATTGGTTGATAAGTACGAACTAGTAGCCGTTTGGTCATATTTATAGAGAAGGCCGTTTTGACGTTAAATATTAAATTTGTTTAATTAACATGGATGAGATTTTGGCCGTAATTTTATGTAGCAATCTGTGCTTCTCCAGAGATCTATAACCGAATTCGTTTATTTGTTTTGAGTTTTTTTTAATTTGTGCATTTAAGATCTCGTTATTCTACCTTACTCATTTGTGGCCCTTTGAGAAGTGTGGTTGTGGCTTATTTTGTTTCTGCATGTCTACCTGGTCGATGAGAACTTTTTATTTGGTGTCAGCAGTATGATTCCTGCCTCAATCGAATTTTGTTCCTAACTTGGTTTGTGAATATCAGGCATTTAGCAATTGAAATGGCAGCAACAGGATGGTTGAAGGGCAGGGTGAAATCTGTTCCTTCTGGTGACAGTTTGGTGATAATGGGTAGTTCCAAGGCTGAAATCCCCCCTGAAAAGTCTATTACCTTGGGATCTCTAATAGCTCCACGATTGGTATGATCATGCACTAATAAACCTTACTTCTTTTTTATGATCCATATCTTCATTTGTTGCTATATTTGTGTCTATTTTTCCATTGCTCATTCTAGTTTTTCCCTTGTAGGCTCGTCGTGGTGGAGTGGATGAGCCATTTGCATGGCAAAGCAGAGACTTCTTGAGGAAGCTTTGCATTGGAAAGGTGTCCGTGCATTGATCATTCTAACTTGTATATATATTTATATATCTTCTCTTTGTAGTAGTATAAGATTTAAATGCATTCTTTTTATTCTTTAGGAGGTCACATTCAAGGTGGAATATACTGTACCTTCCATAGGGCGGGAATATGGCACTGTTTTTCTTGGTGACAAGAACGTTTCCATGCTAGTTGTTGCTGCAGGCTGGGCCAAGGTTGGATTGGTGTTGACTTCTTTGTTTCTAAGCTGACTTGTTTCCCATTATATATAGTTTCATGAAGTGATTAATTTTTGGTGGAACCAGGTCAGGGAGCAGGGTCAACAGAAAGATGCTAATCCCTATTTGAAACCATTGCAAGATGCTGAAGAACAAGCCAAACAACAAGGTCTAGGTCGTTGGAGTAGGGTGTGTTTCTCATTGTCTCTGATGTGTTTTTTTTATTGGACGAATATTGTGAACTTCATCTTTTTACTTTATCAAGATAAGATGCTGTTAACTTCACAGCAATATATCCAAGCTTTACAGTCTTGTGGATGTGGAATTGGTTTTGAACAAGGGAAGATGATATTTTCTGCGGACTGGAACATTAAGAAGTTGTTTACTTCTCCTATTTTGGTGCTTGTGTATTCTTATTGTTTTGTTCCATTTCGGTGTTCAATTCTTTGTCTGTTATATTTGTTGTCTCATTGTGTGGTCTACTTCTGTCTGCAAAACACCTTGTGCTACGAGGATTTTATCGAGTATATGTTGAGGTTTGATTCTCAGCACTGGGTAGTTTCTCTTCTTTTCTTTTTTGGTGCAAAAGGAGTATGTTAGAGAGTATGGATCAGTATATGGAATTTTGGGTTCACAAGGAAATATGTAACTAGGAATCTTGTAAGGACTGTCTGTTAGGAATTACTTTTCAATACCTTCTTGGTTATTAATAAAACTTCGATTTTATAAAAAGAAATTCTTTTACTTGTTATTCTTTCATCTAGAAAGGTCAACGACTAGATCTAATCTAAACTGTGTTGATCTTTTGTGAGTAGTTCCTGTCACTGTGGTTTGTGTTGGCTAGTTGATCTTTTGTGTAGTATCGTTGTTCATTTAGTTTAGTGTCCCATACATTTGCGATCAAGCCTTTTTTTTCCTTCCTTTTTTTGTGGGTGTAGTAATTCCTGACATACTGCTGTTTTCAGGCACCTGGTGCTTCTGAGGCATCTATTAGGAATCTACCTCCATCTGCAATTGGTGATGCTAGTAACTTTGATGCAATGGGCCTATTGGAGCAAAGTAAAGGTAAGCTTATAGAAGCGTTTGTTGAGCAGGTTCGTGATGGAAGTACGCTACGAGTGTACTTACTTCCAGACTTCCAGTTCGTCCAAGTTTTCGTTGCTGGAATACAGGTCAATGCAGTACAAGTTAAATTTTCTTTATGACCAGATCTTGTTACTTGTCCAGTTCGTTTACCCTTTTGTTTCAACAAACAGGCACCTTCTATGGGAAGAAGAGCACCATCAGAAACTATTATTAATTCTAGCGTTACCTCTGATGAACCAAACGGAGAATCAACTACTGAGCATCGTGCAGCTCCTACATCAGCGCAGAGGTTGGCATCCTCAGCAGCATCTGTAACAGAAGTTGCCCCTGATCCTTATGGCAGAGAAGCAAAGCATTTTACTGAAACTCGTGTCTTAAATAGAGATGTGCGATTCTATTTGTTAGCTCTTAATGATTTGGTGTTTCCTGTTTACCCTTTTCCTAACGTAGTTTAACATACAGGTTCGAATTGTCCTGGAGGGAGTTGACAAATATAGCAATCTAATTGGATCAGTGTATTACCCTGATGGAGAATCGGCAAAGGACCTTGGATTGGAGCTTATTGAAAATGTAAGTTAGACATACAACTGCAGATACTTGGATCATGTGTCTTATATGAAGCTGATGTTTTTAAAAAGGTCACTGTAATGGGTACACGTTTGTGTCTTTTTACGATAGGCTTCTTCAAGAAATTGGAAACTGTATAAGCTTAGATGGGCCTTTCTTATTGGTTTTCTTTCGTAATGATTATTTATTTACTGATAGATTTTCTCAAAATTCAGAAGGCTCTGCTTTTATGCTTTTATATGCTCAACAAACAGCTTATATCTTGTTCCATAACACAGTTAGCCCTCTCATTTTGCTGGTCAATAATCATACAAATGCAATCATTGATATTATGCATCTGTGTGGAGTATGCATACATTTCCTATCATAGTCTTTTAAACCATTACATTTAATGAGCATTATGAAAATTGTGTACCTCTCTTGGTTTCTTTATATGGATTAGCAAGGGTTCCTCTTTCACCTAAATTTATTAGCTTTCTCTTGCCGTAACTTTCTCTACTTAGTTTTTCTTTTATGGAATTGAAGTTGTAGCATAAAGACCGTTTATTTTGCTCGTTTAATCTTTAAATTAGTTAACTTACTCGACGGTGATCGGCTAGTTAATCCTAATTCTAGAAAAGGAAATGTATGACTTTTTTTGAGTTTCAGAATGTTTAAGGTCAATCTAATGTAAAGTTAATGCCCTCCCCCCTTTCCTCTGGCACAGGGTTATGCTAAATACGTTGATTGGAGTGCAAACATGCTGGAAGTTGAAGCGAAGAAGAAGCTGAAAAGTGCTGAGCTTGAGGCCAAAAAGACTCGCTTAAGAATCTGGACAAACTATGTAGCGCCAGCAACAAATTCCAAGGCTATTCATGACCAAAATTTCACAGGAAAGGTAGCTATGAATCAAAGGTTTTTAGTTCTTCTTAGTCTCTCAATTTCTCGATTAAAGAAGAAAAGAAAAAATCTCTCAGCCGTTGGCTCTTTGTAGGTGGTTGAGGTTGTCAGCGGAGATTGTCTTGTTATAGCTGATGATTCTCTGCCATTTGGACATCCATCAGCAGAGCGAAGGGTTAATCTTTCTAGTATTAGGTCTCCTAAAATGGGAAATCCTCGTAGAGATGAGAAGCCTGCTCCCTATGCTCGGGAAGCAAAGGAATTTTTGAGAAATCGCCTTATCGGAAAACAGGTATTTCTTTCTTTTATGATTACTCCTCTCCTGATTTTAGAGTTACAGAGTCGGACAGAGATGATTATTGACCTTATATCCTTTCAGGTGAATGTTTCAATGGAGTACTCTCGGAAGGTCAGCATGGCAGATGGACCTGCTGCACCTGCTGGTGGCGGAGATTCAAGGGTGATGGATTTTGGAACTGTATTCCTGGCATCCAAGGATGGGGATGATGCATCACCTGCTCCATCTGCTGCAGGCAACCAATTATCTGGAGTGAATGTTGCTGAGCTTTTGGTTGCCCGTGGTTTTGCAACTGTTGTTAGACATCGTGATTTCGAAGAACGTTCAAACTATTATGATGCCCTTCTCTCTGCAGAATCACGTGCTACTTCCGGGAAAAAGGGGATTCATTCTCCCAAAGAACCTCCGGTGATGCATGTGATGGACCTGCTAACGGTTAGTATCAACGTCACTGGTTATCTCTTTTTATGTGACTCTAAGGAATCTCTAATTTTTTCTGTTGTACTTTCAGGCACCGTCAAAGAAAGCTAGAGATTTCTTGCCTTTCTTGCAGCGTAACAGGAGGATGTCTGCTGTGGTCGAGTATGTCCTCAGTGGTCATAGGTTCAAACTGTTCATTCCCAAGGAGACTTGCAGCATTGCTTTCTCCATTTCTGGAGTGAGATGCCCAGGTCGTGATGAACCCTACTCTGAGGAAGCCATTGCCTTGATGAGGCGGAAGATAATGCAGAGGGATGTCGAGGTAACACTGTTTCTTTCTATATTTGTAATGTGCTACATATGTATTTCTCTCTTATTTGTTTTCTATTGGCTTCTACATAGATCGAGGTAGAAACAGTTGATAGGACAGGGACTTTCATTGGAACATTATGGGAATCTAGATCCAATGTGGCAGTGACCCTACTGGAAGCTGGCTTAGCAAGACTTCAAACTTCTTTTGGAGCTGATAGAATCCCAGAAGTTCACCTCCTCATGCAAGCTGAACAGGCTGCCAAAAGGCAGAAATTGAAGGCAAGAGCAAGATCTGTTATGCTTATTAGTCATGAGTTTGTTCTTTACTATTTATTAACAAGTGCCTCGATATAGATATGGGAGAATTACGTCGAGGGAGAGGAAGTTTCCAGTGGTGGAGCAGCTGAAAGACGCCAAAAAGAAGAGGTGAAGGTAATGTAATTAGATCTAGTGCTTCTCAGTTAATTATTGATTGTCATAATTTACCATCTGGATTCATTGTGAATACCATTTTGTCTTATGATTGTTTAACTTCTATACTTTTACACATTTATGTTCTCAGGTCACAGTCACTGAAATTTTGGGTGGGGGTAAATTTTATGTTCAGTTGGTTTCCGACCAGAAAGTAGCCGCCATTCAGAAGCAACTTGCTTCTCTAAGTCTTCAGGAGGCTCCTGTAATTGGTGCCTTTAATCCAAAGAAGGGTGATATTGTTCTTGCTCAATTCAGTGCTGATAATTCATGGAACCGAGCAATGGTATGTGATCCAATAATCATATTACTTGGTACTTAATATATGTAGTTCTACAAGTCTATGAATTAGACAGTTGAAGAAATGACTTGAATATGGAGTATTCTAACTTGGTGTATTCTTTAATATGAATGGAAAATACTAGTTTGGATAGTCATCTGAAGTCAAACTGTTAAATCTTCAAAACTACAGTTTGGTACCTATCACCTAAAAAATTACAGTTGTTACTTTTTGCTTTTCCATTTCAGTCAAATAAACTATTTGCTTGAACAGTACTGCTTTTTTTTTTTGGTCATCACATGAAGTCTTAAACTGGCTTAGGTAATCTAGTGTTTTCTTTGGCACTATACGTATATATTTAAAGTAAATTTCTGCTCATGCGATGTCCCTAGCTCGTTAAAAAATACCTTACCTCGTATTGCTGCTGCTCCTATCATGAATAACTTTCTTCGCCATCTAGTTGTCCGCTAAGTCCTTTTTCTTTAGCCAATACAATGCACGTCTTTGTGGGGCCATTAATGTAGATTATTGAAGTTTCATGTCTTCCGAAGGATATAGGTGATTTTATTATGTTATGTTTTTGCTTGTCATATCATCATTCTTTTTCTGATTTTTCACTTTAAAATATGTTTAAGATTGTCAATGCCCCTCGCGGTGCTGTGGAATCTTCCAAAGACAAGTTTGAAGTTTTCTATGTTGATTATGGAAATCAAGAAGTTGTTTCATACAGTCAGTTGCGGCCTCTTGATGCATCTGTGTCCTCCGGTCCTGGTCTTGCTCAGCTCTGTAGTCTTGCCCATGTTAAAGTTCCTGGGCTAGATGATGATTATGGTCAGGAGGCAGCATACCGGCTAAGTGAGCTTCTTCTAAGTGGGCCCAAGGAATTTAGAGCTGTTATCGAGGAAAAGGACACTTCAGGTGGAAAAGTTAAAGGTCAAGGAACAGGGACAGTCTTTTTGGTGACTTTGGTTGATCCTGAAAGTGATATCAGCATAAATGCTACCTTACTTAAGGTTTGAAAATAATAACCACTTTTATTACATTATTTTACTCTTATATATTGCTTTTGGATTCTGCCGAGTTTTTCAATAGTCACTAGGTTTCATGTTCACCCCCACCCCACACAGAGAGTATCATAGTGAAGCGCACTGCCTTTGATTTGGCTGTTCAAATTCCATTTAGCTAGACTATGTTTTATCTGGTAGAGTATGGTTTGAAATTCAGTGCTCCCATTCTCCTCTGCTTCTTAAGGATTTTTTTTTTGTTTGTGCTGGCATTGTTCTAACAAGGGACTTGTAAAATTTTCAGGAAGGACTAGCTAGGATGGAGAAAAGGAAGAGATGGGAGCCCAAGGACAAACAACAGGTGCTGGATGAATTGGAGAAGTATCAGACAGAAGCACGGGATAAGAGACTTGCAATGTGGGAGTACGGAGATGTTGAGTCAGACGAGGAGGATATCCCTGTTAGGAAAGCTGCTGGTAAACGGTAAATTCTGCAACAGAGTTAAACTGGTGGCAATTGCCAATTTGGATGGGGGCTTTTTCAGCCTAAAATCTACCAATCTACCAATCAGACAGTGGCTGTCTAGGGAAATAGCGAGTTGAGATGTGTTGTTCACATGTAACTTTAGGGGAGAGACTTCAGGAGGTAGAGAAATTTTGTTTTCTTTAACCCCCCTTTTTTACTTATTTTTTTTTTAATTTATATGACTCTGAATAAACCGGCCTCCTATGTTGTTCGTTCATCAGGGATGTGTTAAATTTTATCAGAACCGAGAGGCAATATTTATCTTGACCGTTTACTAGTATCTCAATGTTTTTAATGAGTAGAAGGAAGCAAAAACAAATATTTTCAATCAATTTATTCAATGTAATACATGTAAAGCCTTAAAAAGTGTACTATAAAGAGAGATGGAGATAACACCTATTCCTCTATAATTCAACACTTCCATTCCATGACTCCCCCTTTCCATTCCAGGCCAGACTTTCACCCCCTTACCATTTCTCTTACCCTGGTATCGTTGTTTCCATCTCTCATGGATCTTCTTTTGCAGCTCTTTCCCACCACAAAAAGCAGCAAATAAGGGAACATGAAATAAGGTGGTTTAGAAGCAAATTAAGGTATCAAAAAACATTTAAAATTGTTGTCATGATCAAATCCTGCAATCGTGAGTAGTGGAATGATCGATGATGGAAGAGGTAGTCTTAGGTGGAAATGCTGTTCAATGACACTGCCTTGGAGATGTTGGAACTATTTATGGGTAAGAATAATATTTTTATATGAGACCAGGGTTTTCAAAAAGAAATGACAATTCAACAACTACCCCTTTTTATTTTGAGAATCGTTTCGGTCTTCTTACATAACGGTACATATAAAAAAATTAATTCAACAAAATGGTCACATGTGTAATTAAATATGAAAATGTATCCATATTGCATAATAATTATACATATATTCTTAAATTTTAAATATGAGATCTTTTTGATATTTAAAGTCTTTTAATATATTATTTACTTGAAACACTTTATTTTTATGGCAAGTCAAGTTTTAGAATTGAGCTATGAAAAAACTTTTATAACTGATGAAGTATTTCAATTATGACCAATTCAAAATCTACTCTAAATAGTCTCAAATTTTAGATATAAGCTCCTCTTGACGTTTGAAAACTCTTAATATATTATGCATTTGAAACGATAGGAGGGAAGAAGAGAAGAAAAAAGAAGCAGAAGAACTGAAGAAGGAATAGAGAAAGAGAAGTAGTGTTACGAAATGCCTTTCAGTTGAAAATAAAATGTGCCGAATGGACATTTTCCAATAATTAATGATAAGTGGACTATTTTGGATAAGTTTTTTTAATTCAATGAACACTTTATCTAATTTTCTTCGTTGTTTTTTGGATTTACTAATAAAATTTTTATGAATTTCAACAGCAAGAGCAAACACATATAAATCACATTAAAAATAAAATAAAAGTGAAAGTATGATTAAAGAAAAATCTTAATAGCTTAATTTATTAATGTTTTTGTTTTCACTTTAGTGGATTATTATATATTTTTTTTAATTCAACAAATATTTTATCTAATTTTCTTCGTTGTTTTTCTAGATTTAGTAATAAAATTTTTTCGAACTTCAACGGTGAGAGCAGATACATACAAATCACATCAAAAATAAAAGTACAATAAAAAAAAAATCTTAATAGCTTAATTTAGTGATGTTTTTATTTTCACTTTGATGGAGAATCAGGAATTTTCGGGTTCAAGCCTTGACAACAATTTCTGCCGGGATGAAAGATAAATCTGCATACAATAGATCCTTATGATCGAGCCCTTCCTTGAATTTTACACCTAATATAAACTTTAATGCATCGAAATTGTCCATGATATAATAATCCTTGTCCTAGAAAAAGCCCACGGTTACTATTGGCTTGGGAAAAGTAACATTTCTAAGTGTCGTGGCAGGATTAATTGCACGTGGCAATCCATCTAGGAAAATCCGCCCTGTCCTAATCAGGTCCAAGTACAGTCATTTTATTTCAGCCAAATCAGAGAACCTTCTTTTACTAGATTTTAAACTGCCACTGGCACTTCAGGTAATTTTACCCAAAAAGGAGGTGAATCTTCTTTTTTACTTCCCCTCTTCTATACCGGTTTCACATATATAAATAGATTGTCACTCTGCAATTACGGATTTTCACCTAAAAAATTCTCCTCAATTCGATCCGCCGCCCTCTGCTGGTCACAGCCTCTGCATTCTCGCCCCTGGCCGGATTCCGTTACCCGTCGTTCTGAAGCAATCCAATTCACATGATTTGGTAGCTGATTTGGTTTTGGATCCGTACGTTACTTTGCTTTCTCTCGTTTCCTCCGGCTACGATCGATCCATTCAGCGCTAATCGTTCAGGTATGCTTTTGGATCGTCCGTGTTTCATTCACGCTCTCATGTGTTTTGACATCAAATCAACCTTTTACGGTTGAATGTATCGCCGATGCAATCCTTCTGATATGTCGTTAGTTTTCATGTGATTTTTTTTAACTTGTTGAATGAATTCAAATCACTGGTTTGAAGATTTGCTTTTTTTATTCTGTAAGATATATGTTCCATGTGTTTAAATTGGGGTTTAATCTAACCTTGGTTTGAGGATTTGCTTTTCACTCTGTAAGATATATGTTCCATGTGTCTAAATTGGGTTTATTAAATAAAAGTGCTGATAAAAGTGTATTTGTCGGAAATTATGGCACAATTTTTTTATAAGACAATTAAATAACTCCCCTCTTTGATGGAAGGTGAAATTTTTTGTGAAGATTCCATGATTAGATGGTATCTATGCACAATGTACGATAATGTGGCTGATAAATTTGACAAGTGAGCATGACACGGGTTAGCTTGCGTGCCTTGTCGACATGGCTCATGTCGCGCTTGTACAATCCTACTATATATAAATAGGTCATTATGGATTCATAGTTGGATGTTAAGAAAAGAGTTGCTTAGTCATATACACTTTATGTGTAATCAGAGTATAAATTGGTCTTTAGAAACTGGTCCTCTCTCAAATACACTCCAGTGCAAAGTAGTGAAGAGTTTTTCCAAACTAGAAAATTCAAGAACTTTCGTGCAAGATATTCAATAAATGCTACATGAATTCAAATATGTTTTCTTGATTAAAGTATTATAATTTGATGGTTTTGTGAAAACCGTTAAGTTCCATGATCCCAAATCTCATGTGAAGTTTTGGATTAGATTGTTTATGTTTCATGAGCTATGATCGAGAAAATCCTAACATGTGGTACGGGGCATGGTTTTAGGAACTAATGATTTCCCATAATATGTTTTCTCCAACTTTGTGAATCTTAATTATGAGACTGGGTTGATCACGACATCAGATTAAGGTTCTGGTATGAAAAAAACAGTTTATCTTTAACCATTCTGCTGTTGTGTCAGAATTACATTTGTTACTTCTAAAAGGATTTCTTTGGTTATGTATGTGAGATTAGTTAATTAATGCAGGATGGGGTTTCCCCAATATAGGATAGCTTGGCTGTCAGAAAGGCACATCCTTCTCATAAATTACTGTACCAAGTCAAAGTGGTTGAATCTTTATGATTAATTTATTCAAGCATAATGGATGAACCTATATTTAATTATCCAGAATCTTGATGCTTATAAATGATACCATATAATACTTTTGGGTAAGTTGAAGTTCACAACGATAAGACATTTCTTGATTGTCCAAAGGTTGATCATTTGTTCATAAGTTGATGGTCCAAATGTGCCATTAGTCTAGTTTATATCAAAAGATAGTAAATGCTACTAATTGGTGCATTATAGATTATTGAATAATGTTTTAGTTTTATTAAACGTATGTCTAAAGTTGTACTTTGATGTTTCTCCCAAAGGAGAATATCACTATACATCTTATAGTGCATATGTCATTTTTAATCTAATTGTATGCGTAGGTTAATAACTCAAAGCATTAACAAATTAAAAGGGTGCGTGGATTGACTTTTTAAAAGTGACTTATAAGGTGCCCAACTTTGGCTTTTGGCTATTTTTCTTTTTTCAGCCTAAATAAAGTGCTTTTAAGCACGTTTTGATGTTCCTAAGCACTTCCAAAATTGAAAAACAACTTAAAAGCCAAAAGCCACTTAAAATAAGTCAATCCAAACACCCACTAACTGACTAACATATTTTATTTGTAGAATTCGCTCTTCGTTCACACTCTACTTTTGTTATGACCTTTCCCCAATATGGGTGAATGTCCTCTCATAAATTTTTTCTTCAATTTGTCAAGCTGGCGAGTGATCCCAATCCGCAATAGAGAATAAGACACATACACGTCTTTTGTTCGCTTCTTCACCACCAAGCACGGATGTTTAACGGTGGTTTGGTGGCTACTAAGGAAACTACGATTTGATCACTAACTTAACTCCCCTCATTGATGTGAATAGATCAAATTCCATCTTGGGGTTTTAGACTTTGATGCCACACTATATACCAAGAAGCCAACTGCTATTACTGAAACTAGCATTGGAACTGGTCTAACATATTAAGAAATAAGCCTAATGTCAATGGAATGAATATTGCGAGCAATATGAAGACAAACTCTTTCCAAAACTAGGAGGAGGCTGGGATTGAGGCTAAGAGCAAAAGGAGGCTATTAAGGCTAAAAGCAGAAGAAATTGGAAGTTAATTCATGCCTATGGGCGGACCATTTGGAAAGAAAGGAATTCCAGACCTTTTCAGAATAAAGGTAGCACTATCTAGAAGATCAAGCTCAACTTTGTTCTGCTATTTTGTTTTTGGTGTATAAAGTCAAATCCTGAAGACACAGAGACAATGCTAGATACTTTTAATTCATGTTAGGACTGTATCCCATTTCACCTTGTTTTTGTTATTTTCTCTCTTGCACTTTCTTTTGCAAAGGGGTATTTCTGAACTTCCACTTGTTTATGATACAAAGTCGGTACTTGTTAAAAAAAAACTCTTTCCAAAATTGAAAGTGCTAGATAGATTTTGAAACTTGTGGATCACTGCTCCTTAACTACTGGTAAATCACTTTCCAGGACACTAATGGGTACCTCAATGACCATGAAATTTAATGGTTTCGTACCATACATGAGCACACAATTGAGATGACATCAACTCATTGTGAAATTCATCATTAACTCATTGTTATCTTGGCCTTTCTAAATGAACTACTATATCATGAGAGGCTAATGGAATGTGCATGAAATGCACGAAGTGTTTCAAAGAAAAAAAGCTAAAGAATCAAGGAAGTCACTCCATTAATGTGAAACTACGATTTGATCACTACATCTCATTGATGTGAATAGATCAAATTCCATCTTGGGATTTTAGACTTTGATGCCACACTATCTACCAAGAAGCCAACTGCTATTACTGAAACTAGCATTGGAACAGGTCTAACATATTAAGCAATAAGCCTAATGTCAATGGAATGAATATTGCGAGCAATATTAAGACAAACTCTTTCCAAAACTGGGAGGAGACTGGGATTGAGGCTAAGAGCAAAAGGAGGCTATTAAGGCTAAGAGCAGAAGAAATTGGAAGTTAATTCATGCCTATGGGCGGACCATTTGGAAAGAAAGGAATTTCAGACCTTTTCAGAATAAAGTTAGCACTATATAGAAGATCAAGCTCAACTTTGTTCTGCTATTTTGTTTTTGATGTATAAAGTCAAATCCTGAAGACACAAAGATAATCCTAGATACTTTTGATTCATGTTAGGACTGTATCCCATTTCACCTTGTTTTTGTTATTTTCTCTCTTGCACTTTCTTTTGCAAAGGGCTATTCCTGTACTTCCGAAGTACTTGTTTATGATACAAAGTCGGTACTTGTTAAAAAAAAACTCTTTCCAAAATTGAAAGTGCTAGATAGATTTTGAAACTTGTTGATCAATGCTCCTTTAACTTACTGGTAAATCACTTTCTAGGACACTAATGGGTACCTCAATGACCATGAAATTTAGTGGTTTCATACCATACACGAGCACACCATTGAGATGACATCAACTCATTGTGAAATTCATCATTAACTCATTGTTGTCTTGGCCTTCCTAAATGAACTACTATATCATGAGAGGCTAATGGAATGTGCATGAAATGCACGAAGTGTTTTCAAAGAAAATAAGGCTAAAGAATCAAGGAAGTCACTCCATTAACCTTGTAAGCCAGTAAGAAGCTGGAAAGAAAGGAAAAAAACATGACAAGGGTAAACAAAGGCAACATAATGTAACGAGTCATCTCTCCAATTACGTAAGAAGAAACACAAGAATGTGAAGTGTCTTTTCCATGGGAACCTAGACACTTTTAGAAGATTACCCGAAGCGTAAGGCATAATTCGAGAAAAAAGGTTGGCCTAGTGCTTTAATGCATCTAAATCAAATCTAATTAAAGTACCTTACAATACTTGGTGGATTGACTTTGGTTATATTGTTCATATTTCTAATACGATGCAAGGATTCCTAACCACCCTGACCATGAATCAAAATGAAAGATTTGTGTCCAAGGGGAATTAAGTGAATATGCCAGTTGAAGCTATTGAGACTTCTTGTTTAATTCTAGATGTTGACATCACTTGAACTTGTTTGGAACTTATTATGCACCTTTTGTTTCAAGAAATTTGATTTTCGTCTTAAGTTGGGAAAGTTGAATACTTTTTAAATTTAGAGAATATTGCTTTACTTTTAGCATATAATCATCTGATTGGTTCGAGTATTTATTGTGATGAGTTTGTACAAACTAAATCTTTATTGTCATACTTGCCGAAACCGTTTTTAACTCTGCATCATAAAGTTGGAGCTAAATTGTGGTTTGGTGAATGAACACTCTGCTTACTTGTTACATGAATTTCAAGCCACATATCCAAAGAAAGAATGAAATTCTACCAAATTTGGATTTTATGGAGCTTTAATATTTGGTATCAATAAAGGAAAATAAACCAAACAAACGAGGAATGGAGCTACAAAATGCACACAACTTCTAGAAACTATACACACCAATATATGTGGTCATGTTGCAGTAAATTCTTTCAAGGACAAATGGTTAAATTTGCACTTGGAATTATGCAACAACCAACCAACAACAACAACATACCCAGTGGAATTCCACAAGTACGCAAACCTTATCGCAACCTCATAGAGATAGAGAGACTGTTTTCGGAAAACTCTCATTAATAGTTAGTTTCAAATATGTCAAAATTGGCACAACTCAGCGTTTTGGATGGCGAAAGGCCACAGGGGTGGCGAGGCAAGTGGTAAGGCGCTCGCCTTTTTAAATTAAGATGTCAATTAATACCAAAAAATTAAAATATTTAATTGCATATATAAATAATTAAAATCTCAATCTTAATAACATATTAGCAAATATTTCAATTCAAAAACTAAAAATAGATAGTAGATACTACAAGTCTAGAACTTGTATGAGAAAAAAACAAAATAAAAGTCAAAACTGTGAGAAAAATAACAGAGGTAGAAGTAAAAAAATACAGGAAGAAGAAATCTCAAGAAGAATAGAAGAAGGAAAAAATGAAATACATATTGGTTGGACTTTGGAGTCTCCGGAAAAGTTTGGTTGGTCAAGGGAGAAGTTTAGTTGGGTCATTTGGTTGGAGTCGAAGTCTAAGTGTAAGAGTGCAATTGTGCAAATTTGGAAAGAAAACTCTAAAATTATCTTCTAACTTTTAAAACCCTAAATTGTTCCCCCTTTTTTTTTTAATAAGAAATTACAAAAGGCGATGCCTTTCTCGCCTTTGTTGCCATTGTCACTATGGCGTCTCCTTTTGAAGATCGCCTCGCGATAAAGCTAAAAGGCGATGAAGGGTCACCTCGCCTCGCCTTTCGCCATTGGCGACAAGGCAATCGCCTTTCACAACACCGGCACAACCCTACTAGCCGCCTGCATTTTCGACCCAAAAGAAATGAAAAATGGCAAAAGAATATGTGCGCACTATTTATGGAGTGGAGTGATTCACCGTTTCTAAAATGGATTTATTTTTTCCTTATTTTCAAAGTGCGAAATAGCACTCGATGATGCCACATGCCTAGCGATTATGATTGATTTTTTTAAACGGAGGGCAAATTTTAGGGCGATTATGATGCCACATGCGCACTATGATGATTATTTTCCTTATGTTCGCATATTTCAGTAGTAAATTTGACACTTCTTAGTTTTGACTTTTTAATTCTTTTTGTTCCTGTTTCCTCCCTCCCTGCACTACCTCTACACCAATCACCCTTTTCCCCTCCTTCCTCCTTTTCTCTCTCCGCCTCCATTGTCACCATCACCTCCACCACCACCTTCTTTTCCACTTTCCTTTCCCTTCCCATGCTACTGCACCATTACCTCCACCACCCAGAGAGAATGCACAAAACGACTGGAACATGCAACATAAAATGTCAATTTAATGCAGGTGTATAGCTCCATATGGGACAAAGGAGGAAGAATGGATGGTTGGTAGTAGAAGAAGTGGAGGGAGAAGAGAAAGGTGGAATAATAAAAAAAGGACATTTTAAAACACAAAATTAAGAAGAATGCTCGAATTTGCCCCTGAACTATGCAAAAGGTTCATATTTATGCTCTGTTGAAAAATAAACCTACGCATGGCATCATCCGGGAGCTAGGCTTTTGCCATTTGAAAATAAGGGAAATGTGGCGAATTTTAGTAATGAGGTAGGTATATTTGACCCTAACATTAAAACAGGGTAAATCTATTTCATTTTGCATAATTTAGGGGCAGATTTGAACCTTTTTCCTCCTTTCAACAGCAATAACATACCCAGTGGAATCGCACAATTGGGGTCTGGGGAGGGTAAAATGTACGCAGATCTTACTACTACCTCATAGAGAGAGACTGTTAACCGAAGACCCTCCTTTCAATAAAGAAAAATCTTTATCACTTATATTAATGACTTTTCACATTATGGATATATCTGTTTGTTTCATGAAAATTCTCCTGCGATAAATATGCTATAGGTATTTATTAATGATGTTGAAAGAAAACTAGATAAAAAGTTGAAAATAGTAAGATTAAATCGAGGTGGTGAGTATTATGGAATATGTGATGAAACTGGACAACATCTTGATCCATTTGCTAAATTCCTGGATGCTGTGGCATATATGCTCAATTCATAATTCCAGACACCACAACCAACGGTGGGAGAAAGGCGTAATCTTGCATCAAATGATATAATCGGGAGTATGTTATCTTTACCCATCTCACTGTTGAGATATGCTTTAAAAATGGTTGTGTATTTGTAAATAGGTTACCTAGTAAGAAAGACCCAAAGACACCTTTTGAACTTGGATCCAAAGGAAACCCAGTTTAAGGCACCTGCATATTTGAGGTTGCCCAGTGAATGACCATCGACAAGAAAAGAAATTGGATTCAAGAACAACTAGTGGTTTCTTTATTGGTTATCAAGAAAAATCAAAAGGAGGGGGGGAGGGGGGGTTATTAATTTTATTGTCCTAATCAGTAATCACAGTACGAGCATAGTTGAAACTGGAAATGTTGGTTTCATTGAGAATAGAAGTTAGTGGGAGTGACCCTCATGGGTTGGCCTGGTGGCAATTGACTTGAGCCTTGGGGTTTGCTCCCTTTCAAGGTCTCAAGTTCGAACCCACTGGGTGCAAACAATTTCTGAGGGCCATCGGACTAGATAAAACCTGAATTAACCGTGGTGCACTTGCGGGAAACTCCTTGCCGAGGGCCTATACACCCTCGGGATCAGTCGGGGCTCAAAGAGACTCGGACACCCGGCGCAAATTAAAAAAAAAAAAGAAGTTAGTGGGAGTGAAGAACCATGTGAGGTGAAAATTAAAGAATTCAGGGTGCAAGTTCCTCTATCCTGCTTCTTTTTCAAAAATTGTTCCTCCTGAAATTGGCAGCCTAAGAACAATAAATGAAGGATTCTACAACTCACAATGAAGTTGTAGTCGATGAATCCGTAGTAAATGAACCAGCAATAGTAGCATTGAGAAAGTTTCAAAGACAAAGTAGACCTTCTATTTCTGTTGATTATTTGGTGTATCTACCCAAGTCAGAAATTGACTTGGCAATTAATAATGATCTAGTTCCATTCTCACAAGTCATTGCATTGAAAGTAGTAGTTATGGTTAGATGCTGTGAAAGATTAGTTGAAATCTGTAGAACAGAAATTAAGTTGGTTGTTATTTTATTTCTCAATTTCAACAACTTTACTTCTGCAAAGATATATAACAAAATTCATTTTTTTGGGTTTTGATTTCATTTACTTTGTCCATGTAAGGTCTCATTATTCGACCAAAATCTTTAGTTATTAGGCCTTTGCTTATATTAAAGGTTTTAATTTTTCTGTACCTAAAGAGGGCCCTTGAAATGCGTGGCTGTGGCTTATTTTGTTTCTGCATGTCTGCCTGGTGGATGAGAACTTTTTATTTGGGCTCAGCACTATGATTCCTGCCACAATAAAATTTTGTTGCTAACTTGGTATTGTTAATCTCAGGCATTTAGCAGTTGAAATGGCATCAACAGGTTGGTTGAAGGGAAGAGTGAAAGCTGTTCCCTCTGGTGATAGTTTGGTGATAATGGGTAGTTCGAAGGCTGAAATCCCCCCTGAAAAATCTATTACCTTAGGATCTCTAATGGCTCCACGATTGGTATGACATGCATTAATAAACATTACCTTTTTTATGATCCATATCTTCAAATTGATCCTATATTTTTATCTCTTTTTTCATTGCTCATTCTGTTTTTCCACTTGTAGGCACGTCGTGGGGGAGTGGATGAGCCATTTGCATGGCAAAGCAGAGACTTCTTGAGGAAGCTTTGCATTGGAAAGGTGGCCTTGTATTGATCCTCTTAACTTGTATATATATATTTATATATTATCCTTTTAGTAGTGTAAGATTTAAATGCATCCTTTTTATTCTTTAGGAGGTCACTTTCAAGGTGGAATATACTGTACCTTCCATAGGGCGAGAATATGGCACTGTTTTTCTTGGTGACAAGAACGTTTCCATGCTAGTTGTTGCTGCAGGCTGGGCCAAGGTTAGATTGGTGTTAATTTCTTTGTTTCTCAGCTGACTTGTTTCCCATTATATCTAGTTTCATGAAATGATTTATTTTGATGGAACCAGGTCAGGGAGCAGGGTCAACAGAAAGATGCTAATCCCTATTTAAAACAGCTGCAAGATGCTGAAGAACAAGCCAAGCAACAAGGTCTAGGTCGTTGGAGTAGGGTGTGTTTCTCATTGTCTCTGATGTGTTTTAATTACTGGACAATTGTTGTAAACTTCACCATTTTACCTTCTTTTGGATGAGATGGGTTGAGCCAGGGAAGATGATATTATTCTGCAGAATGAAACACTAAGAAGCCGTTGACTTCTCTCTTTTGTCCCCTTATATTTTTGAGACGTTTTTTTTCCCATTTTGTGTTTGCTTCTTCTCAATGCTCCTTGAGCATATTTAATCTAGAATGTATTGAGTTTTGATGGTAGCATTTCAGGATGTGTGCTGCTGCAACAGTGGGTGTTATCCTGATTATGCTGTTTCATTTTCTTTTACTTGTTATTCTTCAAAGTAGAGTGACCATCAACTAGATATCTAGATCTAATCTAAACTGCAATCTATTATGGGTAGTTCCTGTCACTGTGGTTTGTGTTGGCTGGTGGATCTTTTGCATAGTATCTTTGCCCATTTACTTCAGTGTTCCACATATTGTGATCAAACTTGCCTTTTCTTCTTCCCATCTTTACGTGTATAGTAATTCCTGGCATACTGCTGTTTTCAGGAACCTGGTGCTTCTGAGGCATCTATTAGGAATCTACCTCCATCTGCGATCGGTGATGCTAGTAACTTTGATGCAATGGGCCTATTGGAGCAAAGTAAAGGTAAGCTTATAGAAGCATTTGTTGAGCAGGTTCGTGATGGAAGTACGCTGCGAGTGTATTTGCTTCCAGACTTTCAGTTCATCCAAGTGTTCATTGCTGGAATACAGGTCAATGCAATACAAGTTAAATTTTATTTTTGACCAGATCTTGTTACTTTACCCACTTTTACCCATTCATTTACCTTCTTGTTTCAATAAACAGGCACCAACTATGGGAAGAAGAGCAACGTCAGAAACTATTATTAATACTCGTGTTACCTCTGATGAACCAAATGATGAATCAATTGCTGAACCTCGTACAACTCCGACATCAGCACAGAGGTTGGCATCCTCAGCAGCATCAGTAACAGAAGTTGCTCCTGATCCTTATGGAAGAGAAGCAAAGCATTTTACCGAAACTCGTGTCTTAAATAGAGATGTGAGATTCTATTTGTTAGCTCTTAATGATTTGTATTTCCTGTTTACCCTTTTCTAATGTAGTTTAAAATACAGGTTCGAATTGTCCTGGAAGGTGTTGACAAGTATAGCAATCTAATTGGCTCAGTGTACTACCCTGATGGAGAATCAGCAAAGGATCTGGGATTGGAGCTTATCGAAAATGTACGTGATAAACATACTACTGCTGATACTTTAGAATATGTCTCTAATAGGAAAGTAAAGTTGTTTAAAGGTCACTATAGTTGCTACACAGGTATACTTTATGTATTTTTTTATGATAGGTTTCTCGAAGAAATTGGAAACTGTCTTAACTATGGATGTGGGCCTTTCTTGTTGATTGTCTCTAGTAAAGATCATTTTTTACTTGTAGATTTTCTGTAGTTCGGAATTTTATGCTTCGATATGCTCAACATAAGTGGCTTATATCTTGTTCAGTAACACAGTTATTCCCCTCATTTTTGCTGGTATATTTTTGGTACAAATGCAGTCTTTAATATCATGCATCTGTGTGCATTATGTACCTGTTACGTGTACATTCAGTGTGTGCTCCCTACCATAGTCTTTATTGCCATTACATTCAGTTTGCAGTACCTGTCTCTCATTTTTTACCATCTCTTGGTTTCTTTATGTGGATAAGTAAGGGATCCTCTTTCACCTAAAAGTATTAACTTTCTCTTGCCGTAACTTTCTTTACTTTTTTTTTATGAAATTGAAGTTGTAGAATAAAGACTTTTAATTTGTCTCATCTCTAGTTTTTAAATTGGTTAACTTACTTGATGGTGAGTAGCTAGTTCCTTCTGATTCTAGAAAAGTGCATCTTCTTTTTTGTTTTAGAACGTTTAAGGTCAGTCTGATCTAATGTTTATGCCCCCCACCCCGAAACCTCCTTTTGCATAGGGTTATGCTAAATATGTTGATTGGAGTGCAAACATGCTGGAAGTTGAAGCCAAGAAGAAGCTGAAAAGTGCTGAGCTTGAGGCCAAGAAGACTCGGTTAAGAATCTGGACGAACTATGTTGCTCCAGCAACAAATTCCAAGGCCATTCATGACCAAAATTTCACAGGAAAGGTAGCTATGACTTGAGTTTTTTTTTTTAACTTCTAAATCTCTCCCTCTTTTTGTGACGAGGGTTTCCAGGAAACAGCCTCTCTACCGCTATGTGGTAGTGGTAAGGTCTGCGTACATCTTACCCTCCCCAGACCGTACTTGTGGGATTCCACTGGGTGCGTTGTTGTTGTTGTTCTAAATCTCTCCCTCTCTCTCTCTTCAAATGCTTTTGTTCTTGGCTTTGTGTAGGTGGTTGAGGTTGTCAGCGGAGATTGTCTTGTTATAGCTGATGATTCTCTGCCATTTGGACATCCATCAGCAGAGCGAAGGGTTAATCTTTCTAGTATTAGGTCTCCTAAAATGGGAAATCCTCGTAGAGATGAGAAGCCTGCTCCCTATGCTCGGGAAGCAAAGGAATTTTTGAGAAATCGCCTTATCGGAAAACAGGTATTTCTGTCTTTTATGATATCTCCTCTCCTGTTTTTAGAGTTACAGAGTCGGACGGAGATGATTAGTACCTTATATCCTTTCAGGTGAATGTTTCAATGGAGTACTCCCGGAAGGTCAGCATGGCAGATGGACCTGCTGCACCTGCTGGTGGCGGAGATTCAAGGGTGATGGATTTTGGAACTGTATTCCTGGCATCCAAGGATGGGGATGATGCATCACCTGCTCCATCTGCTGCAGGCAACCAATTATCTGGAGTGAATGTTGCTGAGCTTTTGGTTGCCCGTGGTTTTGCAACTGTTGTTAGACATCGTGATTTCGAAGAACGTTCAAACTATTATGATGCCCTTCTCTCTGCAGAATCACGTGCTACTTCCGGGAAAAAGGGGATTCATTCTCCCAAAGAACCTCCGGTGATGCATGTGATGGACCTGCTAACGGTTAGTATCAACATCACTGGTTATCTCTTTTTATGTGACTCTAAGGAATCTCTAATTTTTTCTGTTGTACTTTCAGGCACCGTCAAAGAAAGCTAGAGATTTCTTGCCTTTCTTGCAGCGTAACAGGAGGATGTCTGCAGTGGTAGAGTATGTCCTCAGTGGTCATAGATTCAAACTGTTCATTCCCAAGGAGACTTGCAGCATTGCTTTCTCTATTTCTGGAGTGAGATGTCCAGGTCGTGATGAACCCTACTCTGAGGAAGCCATTGCCTTGATGAGGCGGAAGATAATGCAGAGGGATGTTGAGGTAACATTGTTTCTTTCTTACATTTGTAATGTGCTCCATATGAATTTATCTCTTATTTGTTTCCTATTGGCTTCTACATAGATCGAGGTAGAAACAGTTGATAGAACAGGGACTTTCATTGGAACATTATGGGAATCGAGATCCAATGTGGCAGTGACCCTACTGGAAGCTGGTTTAGCAAGACTTCAAACTTCTTTTGGAGCTGATAGAATCCCAGAAGTTCACCTCCTCATGCAAGCTGAACAGGCTGCCAAAAGGCAGAAATTGAAGGCAAGAGCAAGATCTGTTATGCTTATTAGTCATGAGTTTGTTCGTTACCATTTATTAACAAATGCCTTGATATAGATATGGGAGAATTATGTCGAGGGAGAGGAAGTTCCTAGTGGCGGAGCAGCTGAAAGACGCCAAAAAGAAGAGGTGAAGGTAATGTAATTAGATCTAGTGCTTCTCAGTTAATTATTGATTGTCATAATTTACCATCTGGATTCATTGTGAATACTATTTTGTCTTATGATTGTTTGACTTCTATATTTTTACACATTTATGTTCTCAGGTCACAGTCACTGAAGTTTTGGGTGGGGGTAAATTTTACGTTCAGTTGGTTTCCGACCAGAAAGTAGCTGCCATTCAGAAGCAACTTGCTTCTCTAAATCTTCAAGAGGCTCCTGTAATTGGTGCCTTTAATCCAAAGAAGGGTGATATTGTTCTTGCTCAATTCGGTGCTGATAATTCATGGAACCGAGCAATGGTATGTGATCCAATAATCCTATTACTCTTGATTTTATTTATGTAGTTCTATAAGGCTATGAATTAGACAGTTGAAGATATGACTTGAATTACTCTGTTCCCTAACTTTGTGTATTCTATAATGTGAATGGGAATTACTAGTATGAAGTCTAACTGTTAATCTTCAAAATTCCAAGTAAAAATGTATCAAAGAAAGTAAAAATGTGTTTTTCCATTAATCAAATGAACTATTTGCTTAAACTTTACTACGCCTTTGTCGTCACATAAACATTACTAGTTAATTTAGTGTTTTCTTTGAACAATTCATTACTTCGTCTTGGTGCTCCTCTGGTCTGCTGCTCTTGTCTCATGAATTGAACTTTGTTCATCTAGTTGTCCCCTAAGCCTTTTTTTTCCTTTAGTCAATCCAATGCATGCACATCTCTGTTGGGTCATTACTGCAGGTTATAGAAGTTTCATGTCTTCTCTAGGATATAAGTGATTTATTATGATATATTTTTGCCTGTGATATCAAATTCTTTTCCTGATTTTTCACCTTAAAATATTTTAAGATTGTCAATGCTCCTCGTGGTGCTGTGGAATCATCTAAAGACAAGTTTGAAGTTTTCTATGTTGATTATGGAAACCAAGAAGTGGTTTCGTACAGTCAGTTGCGGCCTCTGGATGCATCTGTGTCCTCCAGTCCTGGCCTTGCTCAGCTATGCAGTCTTGCTCATGTGAAAGTTCCTGGGCTCGAAGATGATTACGGTCAGGAGGCAGCATACAGGCTGAGTGAGCTTCTTCTAAGTGGGCCGAAGGAATTTAGAGCTGTTATCGAGGAAAAAGACACTTCCGGTGGAAAAGCTAAAGGTCAAGGAACTGGGACAATCTTTTTGGTGACTTTGGTTGATCCTGAAAGTGATGTCAGTGTAAATGCTACTCTGCTCAAGGTTCGAAATTATAGCTGCTTAATATTTTACTCATGTCTTTTGTTTTTGGATTCTGCGAGTTTTTCAATAGCCACTAGGTTTTTTTTGTTCACTACTTTCTCCCTGCCAAACTTGTTTCGTTGGACTACAGTATCTTAGAAAAGCAGTGCATTGCATTTGGCTATTCGATCCATTTGAGCTGTCCTAATTGTTTAAAACCTTGAAGGTTTAGCTAGATTATCCTTTTTTTTTTCTAGTAGAGTTGGGTTTTGAAAGACCTAGTGCTTCCTTTCTCCTCTGCCCCCCTACTTGAGGATTACATTTCGTTTTTTGGTGCTGACATTGTTCTAACAAGGGACCTGTAAAATTTTCAGGAAGGACTTGCTAGGATGGAGAAAAGGAAGAGGTGGGAGCCCAAGGACAAACAACAGGCTCTGGATGAATTGGAGAAGTATCAAACAGAAGCACGAGAAAAGAGGCGCGCAATGTGGGAGTATGGAGACGTCGAGTCAGATGAGGAGGATATCCCTGTCAGGAAAGCTGCTGGAAAACGGTGAATGCTGCAATAGTGTTAACTGGTGGCAATTGCCTGGGGCCTTTTCAGGCTAAAGTCCATCCATCATACAAACAATACAATTTGCTGTTTTAAGGATATAGAGGTTAAAGTTGGAGTTAGCTTTAATGTGGTGTTCACATGTAATTTTAGGGGAGAGAAACTTCAGGAGGTGTGAGAAATTTTGTTCTCTCTCTTGTTTTCCCTTTAAATTTTTTTTTATAAAAAAATTAACTTATAAGACTGATTAAAGTGGCCTCCTTTGTCATTCTGTCCGGGTGATAAGTTTTATGCCAAAACTATGAGGCAATCGTTCTTCTGGGTTCTGTCCGATTCTTTTATCCTTTTGCTTTCTATTTGGGCAAATCTGCCACACACCGTGTTCCCACAATTATTCTTTCTGTCTCCCAGTTGATGCCCATATGCCAAGTAGTTGATACTCATTTTCTAAAGAAGCTATGCAACGTTTGAAGTCATGCTCCCAAAGCCTCTGCCTATACATGGAAAAAAATTTGCAGCAAACATCGATTGGGTTGAGATTTTAGGTGTATTCGTTCTCAGCAAGATCTTCCAATTTCGGGCAAGCATTTCTCTCAATCTTGCTTTAATCGCCTCCCAGTTCCTTTTGAATTTCTCAGCACATATAAAGGCATATTTCCAAAGTAGTACTTTGCGTGAAAGCAATTGTGGTTGAGTCTTATCTTGTGAAAGCAATTGTGGTTGCATCTTCATAACTATAAAAGGTAAAAAAGAATTCAATCGTTATTCTAGAATAACCAAAAAAAGAGTATCAATTTATCCAACAAAATCAGGAGCCATGGCAGGCAAATTAAGCAAGCTACCAAATTTAGGAAGAAGAAAATGGAATTAACTCAGCAGGAATCAGAAATCAAGGAACATGTGCAGATCTAACTCTATTTTACCTCGAAATATCATAGCAACAACGGGAAAGAGAACAGATAGACAGACGAAGCATGAGCCGCGCAGATTGCCTCACGTTAGTAGGAACCACCTGGGTAACAGAGATGGCGCCAAGGCGAGAGACGAAATTACGTACGCGGACGTGCAGAGACATGTCGCACTTATATAGTATAGATACGCAATCAATGTGATTTAAAATCTGCACTTGCCTCGTATCCAAACCAGCACACAATTCCTTTATTTGTTTAGTAATAAATTTCCTTTATCCCACTGAGCCAAACACCTTGGATCATGGCAACATCTGCAACAACTGCTTTCTATAATTTAAGACTTAGTTAAAGTCATTTTAAAATTTAAGAGTTGGTATATAAAATTAAATGTCAACTGTTGAGTGACCAAGTTTCAATATGATGGACCCAATACGTTTGTGTTGCCATAATTCAATGAGTTCAAATATGTAACATATTCTCAAATTGGAGTCCTAAAAGTCAACTAGTTCCTTAGTTTACCATTTTGGGGGCTTAGAATTCAATCCCATAACTCAAGTTCATATCCGTCAAAACAAAACTAATTCAAAGTATAATATCATTATCTAAGTTACTTTTTCCATATTAATTCTCACACATTTCAAGGAGTAATAAAAATCACAAAAAAGTAAAGAAAACTTGAATAGAAAGTACTAATTGCTTAAGTTTTTGAGGTTATTGAGAAATTCATAATTTGTGAAAGTTCTATTTGATAACCCCATAAAGCTTCCCATTCGAATTACAAGAACAGATAAGGCTGCTTCAACGTTTTTACAAGCCTTTGTTGAAATGATCCTCTTTGAAGCCGTCGCTGCTTTGACTTTGTCTCAAATTGTCATCAATTTTCTAAGGAAAAAAAAAAAGAACCTTAAGGAAAAAAATAATAATCATCTTTTGGGACTTTAATACACAAGCATCTAAATCTTTTCAAAATATTCTAAGTTTGTCACATTGATAATTCCTAAGTTTATAGCATTGTAATTTTCTCATATTATTAAACCAAATATGTAGATTAAAACTAATAGTACTAGATAATATAACATACAATTAATTGATTCAGTAGATTTTAATACCTTCGGCATGTGTACCAATAACCACTGCCTACTAAAAAGGTTTCACTTAATTTTTAGAAAGAAAAATAAAATTAAAATAAAATAATTATAAGTTTCAAATTTCTAACATCCCTTAGAAAGGTGCACTAAAATCATCTCATTGCATTATATGATATTTCAAATTTAGGTTCACACATATTTAAATATTTTTAAAAAATATAGTACTATCATAATAATTTCGAGAGAAAGATGAATTCACATTAATCCGGTAACCCGCACCAGGGTACACCCCTGCTTTAATTATGTATTTGTAAAGAAGTCTTTTCAGAAAGTTCTAATACAAGGAATATACCTCATCAATAGGAAATAAAGAACAGTTAGGAGTTGGTTAAGTTCTGTTGATTAGGAAAAAATAAAAAATAAAAAAGAAAAGTTATTTTAGTTGACTCTGTGGAAAATAATAATAATTAAATACTTGAGAATATTTTAAAAAGGCAAAAAAGCCACGTAGGATCAGATTCTACTTTCACGGGATGCGGAAAGATGCTCTGAAAGAGGGACCTTCTTCGTAAAAGAACAATTTTCAAAGCATCGAATTTATCTCAATTTACTATCAATTGCATGTACGGTGCCTTAATCGGAGTGCCATTTTTCTGATTAATTAGAAGAATTTCAGCAAATACAGAAACGCATTCGGTGCTCGAACTTTCTAATCTGTAAGTTTGAGTTTTTTCATTCTGCAGATTTGTTTTTTTTTAATTGAGTTTCAATGATTTTGTATTGGTGAAATTTTGTTGTTGGATTACGACTTGAGTGGAATTTGGTTTGATGTTTGGCATATACCCAATCCTTGTTATTAATGCAGATCCTTAATTGAGTTTCCATTTAATAAATATCTCTTGCTTTAATAAAAGAAGAAGCAGAATCTAGTTATTTATGTTTCTGGGTTTGGTGATTTTGTGTTGTTAAAGCGTTAAGGCACCTTTTTCTGTTAATTAATTGGGGTTTTACTTTATTTTAATGAAATAGGTGACATATCTGCCATCTTGTTTATAAAGCATGTGTTTTGCTTTTGTTTAATTTTTCGAACTTTGGAGTAGCTGTACAATTGTCTCTAGGTGTAGAATTTTCACCGAGAGTTCAAAATCTAAATAAGTAGACAAATGAACTAGTCGAAGGGGGTTTGACATCTATTGTATATATAAAAAGAATATTTTAACCATATATAAATAGTATAATTTTCTGCCAAAAGAGGTCGGATGAACCCACCATAGTGTAGTTCCGCCCCAGTCTATTGGTCATGTGTTTTAGCGGTGAAAAAAGCAGTCAATGTTTGCATCAAGATAGGTTGTCTTCGTCACATCAGTTACAATCTTTGTATACTGTTCTGCCTTTTTTGTTTGCAATTTTTCTTAATTTAATGAGTACTTTTTTACAGGGTCATCACTTCTCTAGCTCAAATTCTTCACGTTACTCTTCTTCCTTTGACTAATTGTTAAGATTTTCTTTTGATATGCCAACACTTTTTAGAACTCAAAAGCACGCTCATGCCCATAAGATCCTGATTGTGATTGACCTCTTATACAATGACTAATATAAACACTTGATAAAGGGCAATTCGATGCACAAAGTATTTTCGTTCCTCTAGACAACTTTACTGTTGCTCTGTGACCCCCTTCCAATATAAACATTTGATAAATATGAAATTTTGGTGTATGAAAATTGAAGTATGATGTTGTTAAGCAAATAAGAAATTTAGTTACTTTTAGAATGTGCAATGAGATTAGGAAATATTAATGGAAGAATTGGCTGTTTAAATTCTTACTTGAATGGTGATCATGATGAAAGTTAATCCAAATCATGTCATATCTTGTAACACCTATACAAGAAATTGAAATTCAATCTGCATGAATTCTTTATTGTTGACAATAATGTAATCAATAAAGTAGAGATTTTGCTTTTAGCTGCAACTCATTCTACAATACACAGGAAAGGCGTCTGCATTGGAGATTTTGATTGTTATATTGTGCTTCACTTTCTGTGAGGATGCTTAAGATCCCTCCCCACCAAGTTGCAGGACACAAAGCAGGCAACGGGAAGCTTGGCCCTCTTGTGGATGAATCAGGACGTTTCTACAAGCCTCTCCAAGGCGATGAACGAGGGTCCAATGAACTCAAATTCTACACATCATTCTCTTCTGACACTAGGATTCCAATACACATCTCCAAGTTCTTCCCTACCTTTTACGGTACGCAGCTCATCGAGGCATCTGATGGATCTGGCTTGAAACCCCACATAGTTTTACAGGACCTCTCTGTTGGTCGATTCAATCCATCAATTGTGGATATTAAAATGGGTTCAAGAACCTGGGCACCCGAAGCATCCGAGGAGTACATCCAGAAGTGTTTGAAAAAAGATAGAGAGACATCAAGCCTTCCGTTAGGATTCAGGTTATCAGGGATACAAATCTATGGAAACAAAGAATCAGGTTACTGGAAACCTGAAAGGACTTCCATGCAGAACCTTCCTGCAGAAGAAGTCAAGTTAATCTTGAAAAAGTTTGTTTCGTCCAACACATCAACTGACATGGACTTGCAACCAGATTGTGCTTTTGCAGCAACTGTTTATGGCGGTTCTACTGGCATTTTATCGCAGCTACTAGAGCTGAAAACGTGGTTCGAGGATCAAACCATGTATCATTTTTATTCTTGCTCAATTCTGATAATGTTTGAAAAGGAACTTGCATTGGAAGGACAGAATCCAGGTGGAGAAATCAAGTTAATTGATTTTGCTCATGTTATTGAAGGAAGAGGTGTCATTGATCATAACTTCTTGGGGGGTCTCTGCTCTTTGATAAAGTTCATATCTGAAATTCTTACTGATCCAAATGAGCACAAGAGCCTTGTTTCCTCTGAGAATGGTGTCCACTGATTCAGCTTAAAATCAAGTTGCAAAATGCAACCTTTTTTTGTAGAAAATTTTATTCTGGGATTGCTATTACCCCAATTGTTAATGTCTACTGCACCCAGGATGACAATGAAACATTTTAAGAAAATAAAATATTCTGAAATTTATTTTTTCAAAGCATATCTCTGTATTGATACATTTATCATTTTACCTTATGTACATCATCGATTAAATGAGTGGACGAGATTATTATTGAAATGTTACAAGGGCCGTTTGGTTAGACCAAGATATCCTATGAGATTAGTTGTTTCAGCTTATATAGTGTATAGTTAATTTCATCATTTTAGTACAAAATAGTTCCCGAGATTAATTAGTACTTGTAATTAAAATGCGTTATGAAATAATTTTACATGTTATATTAAATCTCCCTTTAAGATCACGGTACATAATTTTTTTGAAAAAAATTTGTGATAGTAATATGTATTAAAATGTTCTTTAACGAGAAGCAGACAAACAAATTGAAATAGATGAGAGTACTATGAAAAGTAAACAAATATCAGGGACTATAACTTACACCTTGATACCCTGTCCCAAATTGCTCCTAGTTCCGCCTTCTTCAAATAATCTTCTTCTCGAGAAAATCATTTACTTATATCTGAAAAATTGTATAGTGAATTTTAATATATTCATTTGACTGAAAAGTGCACCTATGAGTAATCAAAACACATATTTATCTGTTTCAATTTATTTGATATTTCAGTACATTCTATATATTTTTAATTATTATAAAAAAAAATTAAAATGAAGAATCCAAATTAATTAAACCCTTGCTAATAAAAAGCCAATATTTTGACCACGTGAACTTTTATTTGATGATTCGGGTCATTTTTATATTTACTAATCCTCCGTAACCCAATGCCAAGGAAGCTGATGAGAGATTATGCGCCAAAACCAGTTTATAAATAAGAGAACGCTGGATAGAAGAGTACGTAGCGTGAAAGAGTGAGCGATCCAGAAAATGGTGTTGATTTGCTTCGTCTTGGATCTGCCGAGCTTATCACCTCCATTGCTTCGCGATTTGAAGCAGGTGAGATATCCACATTTACGCACTACAATTTCTATACGGCAATTCAATGTGTTGAATGATTCACTGGTGCAAAACATTGCGTTTTCTATTTTTCCATTGATCTTCGAATTTCACTTGATCGCATACTTATCATTGTAAGTTGATCGATGTTCTCTTCTCTACAGTCGATGTTACAGCTCGCAAATTTCTATGCTATATCACCGACTAGTCGTACAAGCAGTTCGAGATCGAAACCTCTGCTCGATCGCATTGGACTGTGCTATTCGTTTAAAAACCGAATCTCACGCACCGATGAAGTAAATATAGTATCTCTTCTCTATTTCTAGTACGGATTTTGCTATATGCTTACATCCGTGTATGCATTTTAGTCTGAAATGCGAATTACAACTATGTTTACCTGATAAACTTGTAAATGTATTCATGTAAACTGATAAATGGTGTTATACACAGCTTAAGGTGGCTTATAGTCCACGAGGCAACTTCAGTCTTCGCGAATTCCATCATGCTGTGAACAATTTGCCTTCCGATGCCTTTTTACCTGATTTCAACAGTTCTGGAACTCTATGTTGTAGCGGTAACTCTTACGCGCTTTTTATAGGTTTCTATAATGCAAATGTATTCAAGTTTCTGTGCTACGACATGCGCACACTTAATTCAATTTGATCGCGCTTGTCACAATTAGTGTGGGCACTGTTTGGCGCTTGCAGATTTGAAACTTTGCGATATCCTAAGTGACAAAGTTTTGTACTCATGGGGTGGTCATAGTAAAGATATTACGAGAAAGGTGGTTTTGATCAGTTCCTGCATATTTGGAACCCTGGACTCTGCTACCAAAAAGGCTCTCACGGTAAGGAGATCTACTCTGCGCATTTCTATAAACTCTATTTTGTTCTCTGGCGTTTGGAGTGATAATTAGATTCTTAGTTGTTCAGTTTCACTACTAGATGAAGGATAATGAACAAATGGTAATGTTTTGCTAGTGGCCAGAAAATGAACCTTTTAAGATGCAAGCTTTTGGTTGAGAAAACTTGTGGTTTTGCTGACAGGATGCTGCAGATAAATGTATTTCAGTAGAGTTTGTCTTCTTGGAGCAAAATTTAAGTCATCTTGCTGATACTCCTGAAAGTATTAACAAATTCTTGAAGCAGATTGGTGATCTCAAGAACTGTTCGTTTCAAAACTACATTCCAGGTTACGGATACTCCTAAATCCTTCCCTATAGGGATCTTTAAGATGAAACTTTTGAAACCTATAGGTTCACTGTGATTTTCATTTTATGATTTACTTCATCTTGATCTTCTCGGGGGTAAATATAATAAAATCTAATTGAGCAAGGGCTATATTTGTTGGTTCTATAATACAGATTCTTAGAATCGAATCTGTTACCTAAGTTACCTTATAGATCAATTTGTTCTCTTCGCTTTCAGTGTGTAGGAAGTGAACTTCCAGGTAAGATTTCAGAAATGCCAATTTTATTCTTCTGGGTTGTAGGTCATAACATTACAATTATAAGACACAAAATTGTCGGTAATTCAAACTACTTAGCAGTGATAATGATTTTAATGTCCATTTAGTGTGTGCTTCTTCCCATCCTTTCTTATGTCTTTGGATCCTTGTTAACGTAATACAAGAGCAGCTAAAACTTAGTGCGTTCGTGAGTATTCAAAGAGCCTAAAGGTTGCTTGACGGATTATAAAGGTCAAATATCCTTGACTGATTTCATAAAATTTGAATCTTCAAGGTAAAATCTACTTCATTTAGTTCAATGGATGAGTGCCCTGTTGGCCTTAACTTCTTTGTGTAATTTTCTGGGAGAATAAATTTTTCTCTTCTTATTATTTATAATGAATAGATCTGCAGATGCACATGCTTTGTCTGGCTTGGTAAAGAAATGGCTTCAGGAACTGAAGGAGGGCTTGGAAGAACAATTGCAGGCTCATTTTGTCTTTAAGAGCACTCTTTTAGGCTCAACGAACCAGATATCCTGCAACTTGTGCACCTCTTTCAATCAGATAATTGATGAATTCGTTCCTTGTAAGGTATGAAGTTAGTTATTAGATATTATGCTAAACAATTGATTTATTTCTAGATAGGTCATAAGAATGCCTTCTTATTTTAAAGATTAAAGTCTATATGAGGTGGATGATAAGAACTATTGGTTATTGATTCTTCAGTAAAATTGTTGTGTGCCCTCTGTTTAGGGTTCTTCCTATTGCAAAGTTACACTCTTTAACTGATTCTTATCAAAAAATACACTATATTCTTTAACTGATTGGTAATTGTCCTTAAAGTTTTGGATTTGTTTTATGATGTATTTAAACTACTTATCTGTTCTGTGATGGCCTGATGAGTTAGAGAAGATGTGGTATTTTAGATTCTATGATTTTAACCATGAGATACAACAACAAGACACCCGATGTGATCCCACAAGTGGGGTCCCCACACGGACCTTATCCCCACCTTGAATGTTGTTGATATCCTTACCACTAATTGCATCAGAAAACCCTCTTTTACTTCCCCTGGGAGTATACATCGATTATTTTCTTGTAGTCAGCGGTAAGTCTCATGAGAAATTTCTTAAGAGTTATCACTCCTTTGTCAGTCATGCAGGTGTCATGGCATTCCATTTGACAACACAAGAATGATTCGGACCGATATGTCTTCTTGTCCAGTAACTGGTGTTGAGCTTGGAATACTGGATTTGGTTGATAGCTCGGTGAAGATAGGAGAACATACAATCCTCTATATGCCCTCTTTCCAATGTTGCCAGGACCTTCAGAAAGTTCCTTTACCAATTAAGTTCAATGTTATTGAAAGAACTAACTTGACCTCACTTGATGAAGGTAAGTTTGGATGAGAATAAAAAGCATTCTCTTTTAAAATTTGCATACTTAAAGAATACAAGATATGCCATTTGGCAGATGATTTTATATGATTGATCTTGTTTACGACTTTGATGCCAATGTTAAAAATTTCTATTGTTAATCCAGTTGAAAATATATTATTTTTGAGAATTCAAAGTCCTAACGAAGACAAATCTTATATTGGTACCCTATCTTTGCACTCACTACCTCACTCGGAGATTCTCTATTGCACATGATTCATCAGTTGGCACCTAATTCAAACATGCATTTGTTACCTTTTCTGATTGTTGGTAATCTACACTCAACATCAACTTCTGTTTCTTGACAGGAATTATTTTAGGTGCATCCTATATTGTTACCCCAGCCTTCTCTGAGATGGATGATACTGATAAATCAACGCAAAATGTTGAACGTAAGCAGAAGACTTACCATCATTTCTTGCCATGTATTTCCATATATATTGCATAAACTTGTCCAGCTTATAATATGTGCTGTTACACAGCCGCTGACATTAAACTGTAATACTCCATCATAAAGAGATCATGATCCGGTTTTGTGATTTGGCAGTTTTTCGCGTGCTGTGTGATGTTCTGCATTCCCTTGACCAGGGCTTGGTTTGCTCATCAAATTGTAATATAGAAACTGCAAAGGAAACTTCCTTCCTGTGCTATTATATTCTTTTACCTTCAGAGAAAGGAGTGATGATTATCAGAGTAAGTACATAGTCCCTCCAACATCTGAGCCTTTATTTTCCTGCTAAAAAGAAGTCAACAGCATCTGTTTCTCTTCGTTTTGATCAAACATTAGTGATTTCTTTCCTTCTCATTTAAAAAAATAAATCATGTGACTGATAATCCTTCCTAGGTTTAACTAGCAATACGCCACCAAGGAGAACATGCAATTAGTTATTGTTGTTATTGTCGATGATGGTATTTTTTCCTTTAATGTTTTTACATTTTCTTTGGCACTGATCCAGTGTCTACTGAAAAAGCCTTTCTGCCTTCTCAAGATAGGTGTAAGGTCTGGGTACACACTACCCTCCCAATGTTTCCACTTGTGAGATTACACTAGGTTTTTTATTGTTGTACCGAAGTGCAATGTGCAGCAGGAATATTTCTTTGTTCCGACGATCTCTGGATTGTTTTTGTCTTAATACATCCAGCTATCCTACAATATGTTTCTCTACTCTTTATTATGTGGTCTCACTGCAAAATTATTTGCAGAGACTTGCTGGGTCAGAGGAAGTCTTGCCTGTCCCTGACATCACAAATATTGCTTGCATCCCAGTCAACAAGGATATTGAAAATTCTCTGCAGGCCTCTTTGCTTAAGGTCTGTTTCATTAGGGAAATTCTATTCCTTTACCTTTAGTTGATTCAACCGATACCTCTTCATCCTTTACTGGGAGCAATGTCAAATTAGATGCTTTAATTGAGATCAAAGATAAAAGAGCATCTTAATACATCAAGCACCATTAACTAGATCTCATTTTATTTCTACGAAGGATTTGCTTTTTCACATTCTCATCATTAATGTTAATGTAACTCTATCTCTAATCCGATTGCACTTTGCTAGGTACAAAGAAAAGGCTGAGGTGTGCTTCCTTGGTGCATAAAGGAAATCATTTTGGTACAATTCCAGATTATGTTGATGCTCTTTGTTATTATATTCCAGATCGAATTGAAAAGTTATGATCCAGTTCAGCACGACAGGGGCTTCCATCAAAGACTAAACTTGCTTGTCAAAGAGAGCCTACAATTTGGGTAACTTTTTTTTCCCTCTGCTGTAGAGTTCTTTCTTCATCTGCTACAAAAATATACTTCACAGGTCAGCCATATGATATATGCATTGGCTGTTTCTTGAAGTTCATTCCTTTTCATCTTCTGCCGACAATAGACCTGAAAGGTTTTCTGTTGCTCTATTGAGAGCTGCACTAAGTTGCTGATGTGTACTGTTGATAATTTCACAGTACCCATTGTGCCCCTTAGATTAATTAAATGTTCTAGGAGCTTGTTTTTCCTTTTTCAGTTAATTTGTAGGGCATCAGTTAGCTAGTTTTTGCAAGTAGCATCTTCTCAAGTCATTAACCTTGATTCTGCTCTTCTGATCTGGGTAAACTATAGCACATACTAATTCTTTGCAAAGAACAATGCTATCTTATTAGTTGATTGTGTTAGGAGCTGGAAGGTATCTTCTACTTTGATCAGGAGCTATTTTCTTTAGTAAGACTCGCAGCAAATTTCGTTTGTTCTCAACTCTGTGAACAAGTTTAGCTTCTGAGCTTTAGCCTTAGCTGTCTGATCCGCTAATCACCATCGATGATGATCATGTGTACATCAGCATTATGTAGGCGTTGAGTCACTGTTTTTCGATATTTTCATTGGCTGGTCATGGACGTTCATCTTAAAAGTTAGGTTGTCTCAGGGCAATACCTGCTAAGGCTAAAGAACTGGTGACAGCATCAAACACACCTTTGCAAGATCCTTTGGTAGTTGATTTATCAGTACAAGCAAACAATGTGGAGGCTATAGAAGAAAATGTGCTGGATAGCATTTTGGCTGATGGTAAAACTTGTGCTAAAATTACAGAAGAATGGGAACAGCTAGTTGTATTAGAGATGCCAAAGATGTCTTCTCCCGCTTGTATCTCCAAGCTGCAGTTGCATAAGGAAGTTTCATCTGCCCCTCAAAGTACTGGGAAACTTGATGACAAAACTTCACGAATCCTTGAAAGGCTGGAGATACCAAAGCAGCTGAAAAGAAAAGCAGCTTCCCCTACAGTGTCAGCTTTCCATACAGTGTCAATCTCTTCAGTAAAGAAGCCTTTGATCCCCTTTGGACCCAGTGATACTGACAGTCAGGCAATTGTTTTGAGCCAGCCCATAAAACCCAACTTTCAGAGGCTAAAGAGGAGAAGATAACTAGGAAAATCCCTTTCAAGCAGAAAGCTTTCAGTATACAGAGGTCTGTCTTCTCGTTCTATGTTATTTTGGCATCTCTAATTCTCTAGCATGCCGTCTTTTAATAAGATAACTAACCATGTGCACAAGTTATTCTACATTTTATTTCAAACTTAATGTTCTTGAACTATTAACAATTTTGGATGAACATGATTACCACCATACCTTGTGATATGCCTTTCAGATTTTGAAATGAAGAGCTTTGAACTATATCCGCTACAATTTAGCAAATATTAAGGAATTTGTGGGGGGGAAGGCCTTTGTAGTTTTTACTTTGACAGTTAACAATGAAACACTATAAGAAAGAACTTGTGCAGGGTAAATGAACTGGAAACACAAAACTCAGGAACGGCAAGTTCAATTAGTTAAATTCTGATGCATCCTTACATTTTGAAAGATGGGTATATCAAACCATAGTTCTAACTTCAAGAAGGGTGATGTATCATCGTCCACCTAGCATTTAGGGAGGAGATTACATAGGTACACTTCGAGAGACTAGAAAGACATTGTTTGTACGAAAACATACCAGTAATGTGATTTCATAGGTGGGGTCTGAGGAGGTGGATGTGCACGGATCTAATCCTTATCTTGTGCGAGGTAGAGAGACTTTTTCCGATAGACTAGATAAGACAACAGACTTGTTAGTGAGTTCTTTATTCGTCTTTTTTGCGTCATGAAGAGGGAGACATTATTTCCTCAAATATTAGGTGGAAACAGGGCCTTCAACTAGTTTTCGAGTTTTCACCATATTCTTCACTCTTTTTTCGTGGTGCATCAAAATTGTCTTTTGGCCCATGCGCTGTATCTGATGACCCATTAAATAGATAATTAGTTCTTGTGTTTTGCTCATCAGTGCAGGAAATTCTTGGTGTTGCTGTATAAAACATTAGTCCTTCGAAATTACAAATATTTCTTTTGTGCATTTGTGCGCGCGTCGGCACCAAACCGGTTGTGTGTGAAAAGTTACTATAAGCCTGCCTGATTCCCATCATTTAGTTTCTACATTGTGAGACGTCAAAAGACCAACTAATATATGATTTGAAGTTAGTTGATGGAGTAACCACTATATCCACCAGTATACCTTTGTGCTAGTGGCGGGGTTTAAGGAAAACATAAACACTAACCACTCATGGATGTCCGTTTCTTCCATCTGTCCCATGACCAATTACGTTTTCTGATATGATGTCCCACAACACTGAGTGCACTAACTAATTATGGACACTTAAATGTACAGAAAACAAATAATTTCAATAATTTGGCGTTCAATAGAATACTCTCTTAAGTCTTAAGAATACTATATTCAAATTTACACATTTCAATCTTAAAAGGAAAAACAAACAGGGTTGTCCCTCTACCCTCTGGCTGAATTTTGTTTTATCCGAGGCTTCAGTAATTTTAGGGAAGCAAGTAACCATCCCTGCACCACATCATTGGCTAGTGTTATAGAAAAGTTTTAATGCTACACTTAATATCAAAAATATGAGTGTAATGTTTTGTGTAGCGATGGTGCAAAAACAAGCTAAAGTATTATGTTTCTTGTACCGTAGTTGCAGTAATTTTTGTTATTATCTTCTATGATTGTTGTCATGTTATAATATTGTTATTCTCGCTATTATCGTGTTCAGTAAAGTCATTTTATTGTAATTGGAAAAATGATCAATTTCCGAATATTTCTTGCTGTGATCAATAGTACTCTTATCTCATTCGGTAATTGAAAAGTTCCGAGGACTCAACTTTGTGAAATTATTAGGTATTGTCTTCATTCAGGTTTATCCCCACACAACCACCCCCATTTTTCCTCTTTTGGCAGGACAATGAAACATATGAGATATTAAAAAAAAAACATATGAGATATTGTTTTTGTGCACGAATAATCGGATTGTTTTTTACGAATTCTTTCATTTCTCGTGTAGCTTATATACCAACTATCATCGAAGCCAATTGATAAGACGGGTCCCCTTAGTATTCGCAAAGAAAAAGAAGAAAGAGATCATACGAAGTAATTCTTAAGATTCATATTTTTTTTAAGACCTATGGCACGGATACATAAAATATAGTATGTCCCATAGATATTTAAATTTAGAGGGTATAAAATTAATTTTTTGGGTACATGATTAGGATTCTAAATTTTTTAAAAGCCAACCAAACAATTCTTAGGATCCATACTATCACTGCTTCTTTTCGTTTTTTGGGGGTATGGGAGGAGGTTAGATAATAGTAACATTTTGTCATCCACGTCTACTACAACGAATAACTTTATAGCATTATGGTATATATTCAAAACATTTAACTCTTTTATACAAGAAGTCCTAGTTTACAATTATTTCTGGAAACTATTAAACATCACATATCAAGGTCAATAATTACTAAGTAGGTGGCTAGTTGACTCTCTCCCACCACATAAAAGAGTACAAAAAATAAATAATAACAAAAAATAATGATGACAACCACCTTCCTCTATGCAAGTATAATGTAAAATCCAATTAAGTGGTGGGTGCACCCATCAAAACAGGTTCAACTCCACTATCTTCTGCCTGCCTTTGGTCTTTGCTTCTCCAAGAGAACATTCTTAATTCCTTCAGCATCTATCTATATACTAAAAATATCCTTATTTTTTGTAATATACTAACATTACAACCACAATTAATATATATCAACTTGGTGTGCAATATTATCTGTACACGATAGGGAGAGGGTGGTGGATTCTAGAAAAACGACTTATGTCCTTAGCTGTTTTGACGAATTCTTAATGGTCTGTTTGATGGTCCATTTCTTGATCAAAAATTTTCTTTATGGAAATCAAACTTGGTGGATGTTTTGTGTGAAAAATCCAAAGCGTGTTGTTTTAGCTCTTTGGTGAGTGCCGGTGCCCCA
This sequence comes from Solanum rostratum, assembly GCA_029948455.1. NCBI lineage: Eukaryota > Viridiplantae > Streptophyta > Magnoliopsida > Solanales > Solanaceae > Solanum > Solanum rostratum. The sequence goes on along the minus strand of CM057054.1, from coordinate 62,945,280 downwards.
CAGTAGAACACTCCTGCAAATTGTCAAAAAGGGGAAAACGAGTCAGCCATCGACAATAATATGTCATGACATAAATTTGAAAATGACCCTAGTGCCAATTGCTTTCACAAAGAAAAACTTATCAATTGAACATACTTTTTCAACTCTCACAAGGACAGACACCAAAGTCAAAATCTAAAGGTCTTTTTACACGTAGAAGATATATGTGGGGATATATCTAAACAGAGAAATTTATGCTATTAGTCCCTGAAATATCCAAGTTCTAATTTTGATTGTTGTAATATCTGGTTAAACAGGTTCAACCTTAAATCAACTAAAATGTGATCTTTTGATCTCAGGAGGACCGAAATCAGTGTTCATCAATAATTGAAGGATGAAAAGTGAAATTGTACTATCTAATAATGTGATGGAAGAAAAAAAGGAAATGAAAATCAAAAGAAAGAAGATTAATTGTACTCACCAACTTTAGCCTCGGGGTGGTTGAGAGCAATGCGTTTGTAGACATTTCTCCAGTTAGGCTTAGCAAAATGCGACTTAACTCTCGTGCCAGAAACAATGTCTACACCATTTTTGGCATGATGAAGTGACTGAAGCATAGTAATAAGTGCAGAACGAGCATCACCTTCTTCATAAACACTTGTACAATAATTGTGCATTTCAATTACTCCCTTATGATCCATTTCAGCAGCTTCATTCATTATACCTTTGAACCAGTCAAATGAACCTTGTTCTCTAGTAACCCAATAGAAATATGCCCTCCTTGTGTTGAAGTTTGTTCTTCCACTTGCTGAACCTGATTTACCCCTCTTTTGTCCAATATTGGGGCTAGCATTTTGTGCTGCATTTGACACTCCATGCCCATTTTCTAAAGAATTTTCTTCTTCATTCATGGCCTTCATATTGTTGACAATGTCTTTAACGATACTGATCATTGGTGTGGCTCCAATTCCAAGACCCACCAATAAAACCACCTCGTATTTCTTGTAGTCTTGTGCTGGTGCTCCGTATGGTCCATCTATTAACACTCTTGGGAAACTGCCAATCATCATATATGATCTCCATTAGCTATGTTATATAGAATTAAGATTTTATGGTAGTGTTTAACTTCTATACAAAGGACAATGTATATGAATTTTTATTCATGCTATTTGGATTCTCCAGAAACGTATAAAAATTTAGAGACTTCTATCGGATTATTTAAAAGACAGTTACAAGTAATTATGTATAATGACTGAGATTTGTGACCTTCCATAGCATGTAAAAATTATTTACATTATTTGTGAATGTTAAATTGTTTACTAGAATAACATCTTGCAAGCAGAGATTCCATTTCCTTAGAAATATCAACCAATAATTGAGTTTTCTTTTATCGCTTCTTGTTCCTATTATCCTATCCCAGTAATTTTACAAAATAACAACCCAGGACCACTTTAAGAAGTGGTCCATTCAAATATTCTACTGATTCTTTAGGAAAAAAATGTGGTCACGAGTTTATTATATATACCTGTCTCGCTATAAATTCTAAACTAATTGAAAACAGAATATGGTACCTTGAGGATAGTCCAATTGCATTTATACTATTTAATAGGGTGGCAATTGGGTGGATTAGGTTAAATTTGAGTGGGATATATTGGGTCAAGATAATAAGCGGGTCAAGACCTTATTCAATCCAAATTTGTTTGGGTCAAAATGGATTGAGTAACGGGTTATAGAGTAGGTCAAGACCCAACCCAACACAATTGTTACTAAGTTTTACTTATTTTATTAGTTCTTTTTCAATATTTTAGTACTTAATTAAATTATATTTTTTCTTTATTACAACTATATATAACATATCAAATTTTAAAAAAAATTATTTTTAAAATATTTTAATAAGATCTCTCTAGAGTCAATTCGGGCGGCATATCAACCCAATTTTAAATGGGTTAACATGGGTTGAATCGAGCTAATAAATGAGCGAATTAATTTCAACGAATTTGATGAGTTGGACTTATTTTTGCTACCCCTAATATTTAATTATAAAAAGTTCATATTATAAGAATATTATCTCCGAATATTTTAACTCTGCATTTTGTCCGGATATAATGTTTCCTTAATCAGTGTGCACTAAAAGGTGAATGCAATGGATATGATTATAGAATGCAAGGGACTTACTCAGGATTATTCTCTCCTTGCAAGTAATCAGCTCTAAGAAGTCCACTTTTCCCATTAGGTGGTGGCTGGCAAACCTAACAAAGACCAAAAATTACTAATAATTAATTCTGGAAGATCAATAATTAACACTAACATAGTGGAATTAACATATATATATATATATATTTGGGAAGAAACGACAAAAAGGAAAATATAAGAGGCTGCTTTTAAAGCTGTCATCCAAAGTGGGACAATCACGCCTCCACTATTTTTATACATATATATCGCCAAAAACAATTGCATATAAGGACATACAGATAAATATAACCAACTAGATATTTTGATTAAGGATTTAAGTTTTAAAAGAATATATATAATGATATTCAAAAGGACTAATTTGTAATTACCTCAGAGAAAACAGTTTTTAGCTGTCTGGTCCAATCACCAAGAGTTCTAATATGAACACTGAGATAGTCATCTCCTGGGGCCGAAGTTATGGAAAATGGGTGCCTGAAATTTTTTATTAATGTTTATCCACAAGTCAGCAAATACTGCAGAGACGTAGTAATTGTAGGGGAGAATAAATCATGAATTTTGATTCATAAATATCAAGATTTGGTCAAGTTTATGATATGAGAAATAATAATGGATGATTGATTTCATTATTTTAATAAAAAAAAATTAAAAAAAAAGTTTCACCTACCATTCAAATGGTGAAACTGCAGCACAGTTGACAAACATGTATTGCCCACTTTTGTATTTGTAGCCTTGTGGCTTTGACATGTGAAGGGCCAACACATTTCCTGGATACACAGCCACCTACAAATTCCACAAATCAATTAGTAATTTAGTCTATTTTCATCTTCACGGATATGAAGTCAAATGTATGGATAATTATATTTTTTATCACTAGTTTATTGATAAATTTAATTTAAGTCCTTCTAATACTTGTTTACTATTTAATTAACAAAAGAGGTATCTGTGGTCTTTTTATATAGAAAATACATTGTATTTAATTTTTTTTTACTATCCTCAGTAACAATATAAATTAAACGTATAAAACACATGGAAAGTAAAATGATTTAAGTTGTTAATATCTTGTTGTGGAGAGTCACAAAGCGTGGGACCATAAGTGATTGTTTCAATTAATTGAAAGTTAAATATGTTTAAGCAATTATCATAAGGATCAGAATTAAAATTTGTTAATAATTGAGGGTCTAAAATGCAAGCTCCACTTATAATTATTAAGTACACGACAATTTCTTGGATTCGAATAAATGAATTACCTTCAAAATCTTAACAGCCTTGATGCTTGACCTGAATGCTCTAAGCAACCTTTCACCAGCATAGAGTACTAGTGGGACAGTAAGGTACATCCAAGTCTGCCCATGATGAAAAATCAATCCAAATTTTAGCAAACATTCATCAACTAAGAAATTTGAATGAAAATAAAATAGTAATAATGCTAAAGATTTAGAACATTTTACTAACCGTTCTCTTGTACCAAGTTTTGGTAATGTACAGCTTTTCTCCATGGACAATAAGTAGAGTGTAGACAATGACAAATAGATGGTGTGAGTACCAAAAGGCATTGAATCCAGTGAGCTTGTTAAAAGGTCTTGGGAAACTGATTTTGCCCCTTCTAAACCATGGGGTTGCTAGTGTAAAAGCTATTGCCATTAGCACCACCATTATAATTCCAGTTACCCCTTCAACTCCCTTCACAAACCACCAATAACTTTCAGGTTGGTCTCCAAAATAGTACTTCATTGGTTCATATTCTTCTTCACTTGCATTCAGAACCCGAGGAAAATCACACGTTAAATGAGCTAGTCCATGTATTCCAACCCCAAGTGCAATCGCCACTGCTATCACCTAAACAAAGGGAAAAAGGAAACAGTTAGTTTCTTGTAATGAGCTATCAACTACGTCTTTAAGGCTGAAGTTCCCAAGTAGATAAAACTACAAGGCCCCCAAAGGTTGGATCAACGCAGACAATATCTTGATAGTTGGATCTAGATGTTAGACTTCTACACAATTTCTTTTAAAATTATATAGCAAAAACTCGCTAAATTTCTTGAAATCTAGGAGTGATCAACTTACTTTGTGAAAATTAAGATTATCGTCAAAAGGAACAGCAACACCCATTTTGGTTTTGTTACGAAGCCAGGTAATGGTGTTCCTGCACACTGGGAGTAAAATGATAGCCATGTTGAGCTTGAGTGTCTCGGCAGCACCCTTAGCAAAACACACACAGTGGCCCATGACAAGGAATGCAGCTTTTTCTTTATACTGAATATACTTCCAAGTAAATAGACCAGCCATGATTCCAATCCACAACAACAACACCCAAACTCTTTGCCAATTATCCAGCAAAAAGTACATAAAACTCTTATACCATCTCACTATTGGATTTGGCTCTCGTGTCTGCTTAAGTTTCTGACTTAGCATCTGACTCAAGTTTCGGCTTTCGCCTCCTCTCTGCACCGATTGATTTGGTGCTTGGAGTAAAAGCATTTCCAAGTTCTCAATCTGTTGAATGTCATCGTGTCCACAGTTAAATTTCAAGTTAGGACTATAAATTTATGATTATTATTATTCTAATTAATGCCACTAAATTACCATAATATATCCCAGATTATTAGGATCCAACTCCTCCATGATCATTGCTGCGTATTCATCAGATTGTTTCTGGATTGTCGACAGCCTGTTGGCAGACGCGCTAAGGCCTATAATCTGCAAATTGCAAAACAAATTTTAGAGAAACAAAATAATATAGGACCGACTTTGTCAATGCCGTTCCGACTTTCTGACGTATAAAAAAAATAAATAAATCAGAATTCATAAATACCTCTCTGACTTCTTCTTCTGTGATTCTACCATCCGCATCTTTATCAACCCTGCATTAAATAAATTCATCACGCGATTTAGATCTGAAACAATTGAATCTGAGATGCTTAATTTATGGATAAATGTTGAACTGTAATACTAATAATAATCCTTACATGTCAAAGAAGGTCTGAAGCCGAGTATCAAAACTTTGGTCTGCAATTTGGTCCCAGAACTCTTTGAGCTGTGCTTTGTTAATGGAATCAGTTGTGATGTTTCTCCTCCGAGCAAGCGCGTCATATAGCTCTCCAGCAAATTCCTTAGACTCCTTATTCATACCTAACATTGAAAAACAATTGATTTTCATTTTTCAAGTTAACAAGCTGAAGAAAATATAACTTCACGAAAGTAACACTAAGATGAAGTATTCAGCACGAAATAATCATTTGTTGTAACTATAATTCATTGAAATTTACCTATGCATTCTCCAAATTTGGCCCGAGGAAGCAAGCCATTACTGGAAGCTGTAAGCTCATCGAACCGCTTCTCGACGGCGGCCCATCCAGCGCCGCCGTCGGTTTTGCTGATGAACTTAAGACCTTTAAGAGCATGAGCAGCAGCTGATTTATTCCTATCGAACCTTCCAGTAGGAATCGGGCGCTTATTTAACGAAGCCAATCTCTTGAGCTCTTGCGACACTTGCCGGAATTTGGAAGAAGCATTTCGGACAAGTGAAGATCCCAAGGTAGATTTCTTCTCCAGACCTTTAGCCAATAAAGCCAACTCCGGATCTTCCACGTCAGCGCCGCCGGCAGTTTTGACACTGTGGACAGCCACGGAGTCTTCACGGACATCGAGAGTGATTTCCACGTAAGCATCATCATTGGACTTCGCACCGGCGCCGGCACTAGCTCCGATATCGGTAGATTCAGGTATGTTAAATCTCGCGCTCTTTTTTCCGCCTCGTTTGTTCAGCGGTCCGCTTAAAGGACCGCTGTACGACGCTCTATCATTCCCTATAACCTCCGTATCTGAATGGTGATGGTGATGGTGCGGGTGATTATTATCTGAATTTTGCATCGTTAGAATAGTTTTGTCGTGGAAAAAAGAAATGAATGAATGGAATCCGAATTTTTCAAATGAGGGAAAGTTAGGTACAAAGCTCTAGTAATCTACTTTTGATTTTCAGACCATAGACTAAATTTCAATAAACAAATAAATGATTTTGGATATCTTCTTTCAGCAGAACTCAGAAGTAGTTGTTCTACCTTCTCTTTTACAAAATGAGGCGTCCAACTTTGTGCTTTATATATAATGGCGAAAGGAAGCCGCATTCAATTGAAAAAAGAAAAAAAAATTAAAAAAAAAAGGAGAGAGCTAGGAAAATGAAGCGGGTCTTCGTTTGACCAAAGAAAAATGCTGTATGTAATATTGCATTATTCTACCGGTGCACTGCATGATATTATATACGCTTTTTATTATTTTTCCTTCAAATAATTATATTAAGACTTATGTTATCATCAATTAATTAAACGAAATTCGCCGTAACGACCCACCAACTGATTTTTCTAAAGATAAATTTATAATCTAGCGTCTTAATCTGAAAATTTTTAATTGTGCTTGTGTCCCAAGGTATTCAAAGTGTAATGTGTGTATTCAGTGAAATTCAATAGCTTCTGCTCGAACGTATATTAAGATATTTATTAAATATCTAGAAGTATTTGAAGGTAAATTTATTTATTTTCGTATTTTAACGTAAGATAATTGGTGAAATTCGTAAAGTTTAAATTTTATATTTATTTTTATTTGTATCTGATTAAATATTTTAGACGGGCAATATAATTTTTCAATTTTCTTTTGGAAAGAGAACCCCTAATTTATAGTTTTAGGCGAGGGAGATTTGAAATGTGTTATATATGATATGAACTAGTGGCATGTGTCTATGCACATAGTAAAAAAAATTTCCTCAATTTTTACGACACGTTTTTTTGCATAATATATTTTAAGATATTTAATTTTTTTATATTTACTAATAATTGAACGTCAAAATTTTGTATTTTTTTATATCAGTTTGTGTGATATATATTTTCTTTCTTAATTTGTTCCAAAAGAATGTAATTATTTATATTTAGAAAAAATTTATTTTAAATTTTTTATTTATCCTTAATTAAATTATTTATGATCGCTTTTAATTTTTTTTTAGTTAAAAGTTTTTTTAAAAGTACTTTATGTTTTTACACAAATATAATCATTCAAATACATTTCAAATAGTAATTTAATCTTATTTGTCCAATTTAAAAAGCAAGATTTTGTTTAGCCTAATTCTAATATTTAGATGACTTAAAAAATTGATTAGGATAATATAGTAAAATCATTATGCTGAAAAGCAAGTTGAATTAAAATAATTAATTAACGGATAGGAGGTGATATAGTCAGATCACAATTAAAACAACTGAAGAAATAATAAATAAAAATGATAGAGTAAAATCAAGCAGGTACATCAACCGATCAGCAACCGCTTATAGACATATCAACTGCTTATTGATAATAATAATAATAATAATAATAATAATAATAATAATAATAATAATAATAATAATAATAATAATAATAATAATAATAATAATAATAATAATAATAATATACAATAATTAATTATTTCAAAAAATAAAGGACATAATTTTCCACCCTATCAATTAACATATGATTTCATTTAGTATCACTTGTTCTGCCATAAATGTAATGGTAGTTTGCTACCCAGTAATGTAATCCTTTAATATTAGCGCATATGGTTGAACTTGAAACTTCAATGAATTTAATTTCTTGCATGAAAATGTATTATTGAATTGGTCCTTCAATATTAGTAAATATTCACACGTTGGGGTCATCAAGTGGCAAAGTTAACAGACAAAATCAAAAAAAGAGGAAGAAGAAAAATAAAGAGAGAGAGAGATATGAATTAGTCAACCTAGGAGGTCTTAATAAAGGGGGTGGGGGGATAGGGGAGAATATAGTAATTTACTTATATTTTTATTCAAAAAGAAAAAAAGTTAAATAACTTCATTATCCGTCGAGTTGATTCCTAAGATCACTCAATCAATATTCTATTCCCTCGATCCATTTTTATTTGTTTATATTTAATTTAGCGTATTCCTTAAAAAGGAATTAATAAAATAATATCATCTTTTGAATATAACAAATTTCATGTTTTGAGAAATGTACTAAAATGACTATATTTAATAATCTTTTATATATACAAAAGAGACGGTTAGAGTCCGTGATGTGGCTCAACCACAACATAGCATTGATATTTAAGAAAAAATATTTTACATAAATTGGACTCCTCCTATAATAAGTATGAAATTAAACTCGTGCTCCAAGTATGAAATCCCATTTAAGCGCACTTCATCAAAAGACTCTAATTTCAATTGTTGCGGCCCTTCAACAATGCCGACTATAAAAATAGAGAAAAACATAACCGTTGCTGTCTCTTCTTCTTTGCTAACTTCAACCCTTGCATTCATTCGACGTAATTAGTAGAAACTAAGAAAACCACAATCGTCTTTCATGACAAAATTATTATCATTCTTAATTTCTGTGAAACTACCTGAAGTCCTTGAGAAATCTATTTTAGGTCTCCTAAAATCTTTAAAAAAAAAAAAAAAACATAACTCCCTCTGTTTCAGCTGTGCATTTACAAAGCATTGAATCTACAGTCTTCCACGACCACGACTGCAAAGAAGAAATTGGCAACGCATTTTTCCGGCAATGACCAAACAAAGTTTCATGTATAGATTTTCTTTTCTATATTAGCAGTACAATATAAAATTGGATATGTTTGAGGTTGTGTTATACTTATCACCAGAGGTTGAGGGGCCGGGAATGCAAAAGAATGGGAAGTGCTTAAATTTTTATTTTAATGAAATTTTATAAATGATAATTCACACGATAATAAAAGTGATTCCATCACGAATCAATGAAAAATTTATGTTACGAAAAATCATTTTTCAGCAAGCCCTAATGTATTAAGTAATGATGTTTTCATTTCAAATGCTTAGAGATGAGATTTTAACATTATGTACCCTAATTATTACTACTCACAAGTTACAAGAGTAAACTAACCACGTATGTCTTATACTTAGGGTAATTAAATAAGTAGTTATGAGTCATTTAGGTATTGCAAATAGTTTACGGAGAAGTCACAAATAGATCTTTGATGTTTGCTTAATTAATATTAGGTTTTTCATCAAAATTACTGACAAAAGAAGTGGTGAGGCAAAATTGAAAACAAAAGTATATGAAAATCTACAATTTTATCAAAATTTACCACCTTTAGTTAAGTATATGAAAAGAATGTTTAAAAGCTTAATGAGATTATGTCCGCGCAAAGCACGAGTAAAATTACTAGTATGGGTTAATTAAAAATTATATAATAAATATTCTCCTTTGATTTTGCAAAATGAATAAATAGAAGCGAATTTATTTATAATATAATGAATAAGTAAAAATGAACAGATCAATAGTTATTATCTAAGAAATTCACTTTATTTGTGAAAGAAAATTAGAATTACAAAAAATTATGAATTTCTAATACAATACATATTAATTGCAAGTGATCATCAAAATTATAAAAATTAAATAAACTATTAATATAACTCAATATCCAATTATAAACTTTAAACATCTCGTGTTAAGATAATTGATCAGTAGATTAATAATTGGCACGCGGGAATTGCGTGTGAACAGAGTGAACTTATATTTATTATAGTAGTATATGTATAATAAATAATTAGTAAATTCAAAAAAATTCACAAACGTTATATCCTTAATCAGATTGACTAATGACGCCGTTATGAGTTTTATTAAACACAGGTAGGTAATTAACCAATAATCTCACAGTCAACTTTTTTTCCATAAATGATCATCATTATAAAATTTAGCTTATGTATTATGTGGTCGTCGATTAATTTGAATTTTGATGCAGACTATTATAGAGGTCTTGGAAGTTAAACTTAATTAGCAACAACTAATTAAGACTTCCAAACAAGTAAGTGCGGCATAGAATTTTTTTGATGTGTGTATTATTGCACATAATCAACATTATACAAATTGCAAAAGGTAAATGTTAACAGACATGGATCGAGTATGCACAAATAGAAACTGATGAACTGGAGAGGAAAGGATTTAGATGTAGAATGAGTACATTGATAACACTCACACACACTCTTCTGCACAATCCTAACAGCCATATATATATACATACACATCACTACATTTCTATGATCTAACTACTTTCTAACTAACTTGTAACCAACTAATAGTTAGTTATAACTACTTTTACAAGCTGGTGTTCTTTTGTTCTTGACACTCCCCCTCAAGTTGAGGGTTGAAAACATCTAACAACCTCAACTTGCTTAATAAGTAGTGATGTTGTTGGCTTCCAAGAGCTTTGGTTAATATATCAGCTTCTTGATCAGTCCCTGGAACATGTGTAGCCTTGATCAGTCCCTTTTGTATCTTCTCCCTCACAAAATGACAATCTATCTCAATGTGTTTTGTTCTCTCATGGAAAATTGGATTTCCTGCTATCTGTATGGCTGCTTTGTTGTCACAAAACAGTTCTACTGGCAATTTTACATCCACACTCATTTCTCTCAACAATCCTACAAGCCAAATTACCTCTAAGACAGTTGATGCCATGCTCCTGTATTCAGCCTCAGCTGTACTTCTGGATATGGTTTCCTGTTTCTTTGATTTCCAGGAGATCAATGAACTTCCCAACTTAACACAATAGCCTGTTACTGACTTTCTTGTCACAGCACAAGATGCCCAGTCAGAATCACAGAATGCTCTCAATGTAGTATCTTTATCACTGCTTAATAGAATTCCTAGACCAGGTCTTCCTTTAAGGTGTCTCACCACATGTAATGCTCCCTCTAGATGAGTTTGTTTAGGATTGTGCATAAACTGACTTAGTGTCTGTACTGCATATGAAATGTCTGGCCTTGTCATTGCCAGGTAAAGTAGCTTCCCAACCAGCCTCTGATAGGCATTTTTATCTATCAGTTGTGGATCATGATCCTCCTTTTGTAAGTGTTTATCATATTCAATAGTAGTAAACTTCATGTGTTGTTCCAAGGGTGTCACAGCTGGCTTAGCTCCAGCTAAACCCCACTCTGAAATCAGTTCCATAGTATACTTCCTTTGTGTCATTAAGATGCCTTTATCTGACCTCAAAAACTCTATTCCCAAAAAGTATCTTAGCTCACCTAAGTCCTTGATTTTGAAGTTTTGCTTGAGAATCCCCTTTGAGTACTCAATCAGTCCAGCATCATTTCCTGTAATTAGTAGATCATCCACATAAATGAGTATCATTACTATCTTTTGATCAGTTTTCTTGGTGAATAAAGAGTAGTCATATTTGCTCTGTTGAAAACCAGACTCAATTAAAGCATTTGTGAGCTTAATGTTCCATTGCCTGGAAGCTTGTTTGAGACCATACAGAGACTTCTTCAGTCTACATACTTTCTCCCCCTTACTGCCAAATCCTTGAGGCAGTACCATAAAAACTTCCTCATTAAGATCACCTTGTAAAAAAGCATTGAACACATCCATTTGAAACACATCCCACTGATGCATAGCAGCTAAAGAAAGAACACACCTGACAGTAACTATTTTTGCAACAGGAGAAAAGGTATCATGAAAGTCTACCCCTTCTTGTTGTGTATATCCCTTGGCTACTAGCCTAGCTTTAAATCTTTCTATAGTTCCATCAGCATTATATTTAATTTTGTACACCCATCTACACCCTATAGGTAGTTTCCCAGCTGAAAGATCAACTATCTCCTAGGTTTTGTTTTCTTCTAGAGCTGCAATTTCTTGTTTCATTGCAAGGACCCATCTGTCATCTAGGATTGCCTCAGAATAGGATTGAGGTTCAGTGGTGCTAGAAAACTTGGTGAGAAATGCTTGATAGCCAGGACTGAGATGAGAGTAATTGACTACATGATGAATTGAGTGAGGATGTGATCTTGAACATGATTGTGTGTGTACATAATCAGACAACCAAATTGGAGGTTTAGTTGGTCTAGTAAGTTTTCTGATAGGTTGATGGTGTAGGTGTGCAGGATCAATGCTTGAAGAAAGGGTAGGATCTTGTGTTGTGAGAGTAGGGGCAACAGGAGATGATACTTCAGGTGAAGAGTGAGAGGAAACTGGAGATAATGAAGATGATATAACAGGTGAAAGATGTAGATCAGTTGCTTGTGGTAGTGAGGGGACTTGATGGCTACTAGAGTCATTGTCTGTATAAAGGAAGTAAGGTGAAAGATCATGAGGAGTCAGATCAGAAGATTTACTGGATACATGTTTGAAAGGAAATATATGTTCCCTAAAATGAACATCTCTACTAACAAAAAAGTTGTGAGATTGTAAATTGTAGAGTCTGTATCCCTTTTGTATGGGAGAATAGCCCATAAACATAGCAGGAATGGCTCTTGGGGAAAACTTATCAACTGGAGTAAGTTCAGTAGCATAACATAGGCATCCTAAGGTTCTCATATGGTTCAAAGAAGGAGGGGTGTTATAGAACTTCTCATATGGTGACAATCCATCTAAAGTTTTGGTAGGCAGTCTATTTATAACATAGGTTGCTGTTAGCACACAATCACCCCAGAATTTTAGAGGAATGTGACCTTGAAATCTTAGTGCTCTGGCCACTTCTAGGAGGTGCCTATGTTTTCTTTCAGCTACTCCATTTTGTTGAGGACTATATACACAGGTTTTTTGGTGGACAATACCAAGAGATTGAAAAAAAGAAGTACATTGAGAGTTAATGAATTCAAGACCATTGTCTGATCTGATGGTCTTGACAGAAGTATTGAATTGATTTTGAATCAATTGAATAAAGGTTTTCAAATGTAGAATGCAATCACTTTTAAACTTCAATAAGAAGACCCAAGTCATACGACTAAAATCATCAACAAGAGTAAGAAAGTATCTATTTCCATTGTAAGTACATTGCTTGAAAGGACCCCATACATCCATGTGTACTAATTGAAAAACATGTGTTGAATCAGTCTTATGAATAGGAAATGGCAATCTAGTTTGTTTAGCAGCTGGACAAATTGGACAATTACAAATTTGAGAAGTATCTAGAGTATGCTTAATAGAATGTATCTGATTAAGAACAGAAAATGGTGCATGGCCAAGTCTTTGATGCCATATAGGACTCTTGGCATGAGTAGACAAACAGCATGTTGTAGCTTGTGGACTGGAAGAAGAAGAAACATGTGATGACTTGGTGGAGAGAATGTAGAGTCCATCTTTGACTTTACCAATCCCCTTCACCTTTCTAGTGTAAAGGTCCTGAAAAAGAAAGAAATCAGGATAGAAAGAAGCAAAACATTGCAGGTCTTTGGTGAGTTTAGATACTGATAGTAGATTGTATCTGAACATAGGTATGAAGAGGACATCTTTAAGAGTTTGATCTTTGTCCAGTTGACAGACTCCTTTATGTGTGATTTGTGCTACTTCTCCATTTGGTAAATGAACTTGGTTTTGAATGGAGGGTTTGAGTGCAGTGCTAGATGACATTAAGTCCATGGATGAAACCATATGATTTGAAGCTCCAGTATCAACAATCCAGGTGTTAGTTTTAAAACCAGCCAGAAAACAATTAATCTTACCTGCCATGTTAGAGACATTTTCAGGTGAACCTTGTTCATCAATCAAGTTGAGCAGCTTCTTAAACTGTTCTGTTGTGAAAGTTTGTTCTCCAGAGATTGATTTATCAGTACAACTCTCACTAACATTATTTGCCCTATATCCATTTGGTCTGTATCCTGAATTCCCATTCCTGTGAGCACCTTGTTCTCTTTCTTTATTCCTGGTGAACTTGAAGTCAGGTGGGTATCCAATTAACTTGTAACATTGTGCTTTGGTATGACCTCTAAGATGACAGAAATCACATTGAAGATTACTCTTTCTGTTGTTCATGTTATTGCCATTCCTTGAGAAGGTACCATTTATACCAGATCCTGAAATTTCTCTTCCTTCATAGTGTGTCTTTTGCTTCTGATTATAGCCATGTTTCATCAGTGCTGCTGCTGCAAGAGCTGATGCTTCCCCTTCTTCATAATGTGGCTTAATCTGTGATGTTTGCGCAGCCACATTTAGATGCTCTCTTTGACTCTCTTCATGTATGATTAGTGAGTAAGCCTGATTCACAGTAGGTATGTTAGACATCATTAAGATTTGGCTTCGCGACTGACTGTAATTCTCATTCAGTCCTCCCAAAAATTGCATAAGCTTTTGTTGATCCAAATTCATGATGAAGTCTCGTGACCTTTCACATGAGCATGATGGAGGTGGCACCAGTGACTCATATTCTTCCCACAACTCACTTAGCTTCGAGAAATAAGCTGAAATAGATGAGGTACCTTGATTCAATGTTGCAATCTCTCTGTAAACATGATAGATCTTTGTGGCATTCACTTTATCGAATTGATCCTTGAGATCTGTCCACACCTTGTACGCATTTGAGGAATATACAATTCCATTAACTAAATCCTTCGACACTGAGCTCATGATCCAGGATAACACCACTGCATTCACTCGCTCCCATTGCTGTGCCATTTGGCCTTCGTACATGTCTTTCCTGCAAGTTCCATCCACAAATCCAATTTTATTCTTTCCCAACAATGCAATACGCATCGATTTATTCCATAAGGTATAGTTCTCCATTCCAGTAAGTACACAGTGAGCCAAATTGACTCCTGGAATATCAGAGTTCTGCAGAAACAGTGGATCAAAACAATCAAAATTCGAATTCGAATTTCGATTATTTCCAGCCCTTTCTTCATTTGCACCTGGTGCATTGTTTACCATTGACGCCATTCGCACCAGACGACGAAAGAAGGAGAAGAAGTGGAGACGTTAACAGAAGGACAACTGGATCAGAATTTCAACAAGGAAGCTGATCACCATTGCTGATCCATCCCGTGCTCTGATACCGTGTTAACAGACATGGATCGAGTATGCACAAATAGAAACTGATGAACTGGAGAGGAAAGGATTTAGATGTAGAATGAGTACATTGATAACACTCACACACACTCTTCTGCACAATCCTAACAGCCATATATATATACATACACATCACTACATTTCTATGATCTAACTACTTTCTAACTAACTTGTAACCAACTAATAGTTAGTTATAACTACTTTTACAAGCTGGTATTCTTTTGTTCTTGACAGTAAAATATACTCCTATGCTATTGAAAATAGTTTAAATATATTATTTGTTATATTTTTCGGTTTAAATATACCCCTCCAGATATAAATTAGGTTCAAATATACCCTTTCAGATATGGTTTGAGCTAATTTATTCTTATTTTTGATGTACAAATTCATGACGAATTTAGAAATAAATAAGTTATCCTCAATTTTAATGTATTCACCTTAAACCCACTCATTTAACTCAATTTGATCCATTCACTTTACAGATCACACACCTAAGTCAGCGTTAGACGAAAGATGAAAAACTATTTAATTTTTCATCTTGTTGTGCCTGCACTAACTTGTACTAAAGTTGTCTCAGATGTAAATGCTCTAGAATATATTCTTACGTCTAGCATATAGTAGAAATTAATAAAAGCCTCAAATCACCGGACAAATAAAATCTTAAACATTCAGTACGTTTTCATTATTATTCATTCTGACAACACAAGTATTTAAAAGGCCATGTAATTAAATATATAAGGGTATGCTGGCAAATTATATATAACATAAATACATGCTTATGCTTATTCAGACTATAAAGTAAATGGGTCGAAGATGGGAGGTGAGTTTGTAAAGTGAATCGGGTATTTAAAATTGAGATAAATTATTTATTTGTAAATTCATCACGTGTTCGTCCATAAAAAATAAGATTAATCAACACGAAGTGTAACTAAAGAGGTATATTTGGACCTAAAGTATAACTAGAGGGTATATACAGACTTAAAATATAACTGAAGGGATATGTTTGGATCAAAAATATAACGAGCGATATATTTAAATTATTTCTAATAGTATAAGAGTATATTTGACCTTTTATCATTATACAAATGTAATTGTCAAAAATGAGCTCTAATTTATCTGGGACTTACATGTAATTGTTATGGTTAATTAACGATAAATCATAAGGTGAAAAGACAGTTACAGGTATTTTGAATTCGTGGATAGGGTTAATATACGCCAATTGAAGTGACTAATGGATGAATAGTGTTGATTTATCGTAATAATAAAGATCACTCAATTTTATTTAAAAAAATATCACAAAAAGTCGTTAGAAAAAAAAATACATTTATATGATACTTAAACAAAATATACTAAAGGGTTTTTTGGTTACAAAAATTAATTTAGTTCTTATAATTAATATAATACCTAAGGGAAAATTAAATATAGAAAAAATCAAGTTATGATGAATAAAATGAGAAAATGATCAAAATGGTCTTTAATGTATGGGTAATATTTTATTTTGGTCTTTAATATATTTCACTTGATTGAAATAGTCTAATGTATAATAAATGTGTTCATTTTGATACTTAAGATATTTCACTTGATTGAAATGGCCGTTGATGTATCACAAAAAATATTTATTTTGGTCTTTTACTTTAAACCTAACAGATTTTATTCCAAAAACAGTGAAATTTACTTATGGATCCCACGAACGTTACAAAATCCATTATTGTTGTCTTCTTTATTAGCTCCAACAAAAAACTCCATTTCAATCAAGTGAAATATGTGAAGGATCAAAATAAAGCATTACCCATATATTAAGAACTATTTTGATCATTTTCACCGAATAAAATTAATACAATATTATTTCAAGGTGACTACAGTCAAATATAGTAGATTTTATTACTGGTGTAATCCCACTTAGATTATCAGTTACAGTACGCAATTGATCTTTTTCTTTCTTGGCTAAAATTTAGCAAACATTTGTACGTTTCTTTCTACTTAAGCAAGTAATATTGGTCATCTTGTGCCAAATCTTTGTTTACTGTTCTTGACAAACGTGTGTATTTTACAATTTTCTGTTGTGTGCTAATCCAAAACACAAGGAAAAACATACTTATATTTAACTATTTGAAGTGCGTTACGTAAATAGTTAGTTTTTCTAGTGTCGTATCAAGAGTGAAAAGTTATTTTTGTTTGTACTAGCTAGTAATAAATTTTACTATGCGATAACAAGTTAGTTATCATTTCTTTTAATCAAATTGTTATGATATTTGTGTTGGTGAAAAAACAATTATACAATCTAAAAGGAAAAACTTTAAACACAGACATATCGTGTTTTTAGTTTTAAGAAGTTATATTCAAGTTCATTGCAATAAATGTTTATCATTCAAACAGTAATATTTTTGACATGTGTCCTCCAGGCTGACAAATCGTATAACTCAACAAATTTTAAATTAGAGTAAGAGTTTAAAACTCCACCAAAAGAATATCTTTCTTCAATGACTCTTTTTCTTGTGATGAATAAGAAGAATGTAGATAAAAATATAGATAGATAAATTGATAAATTATGATTTTAAGATTATATGATTTACGAGACATAATAAGATAGAATAATAAGTGAATAATGATTTAGAGGTTATCGAAGTTATCAAAAAAATATTTGTCAATAAGATACACTTAGAATATTTTATAATATTAATATTAAAGTGCTAGTCCGACAATTTGTGAAGTGCATTTTCTTTCTTTCTTTCTTTAATTTTTGATGAAGTAATTATGATTAATTCAAATTCTCATAATTTTTTTTAAAAAAAAATCAGATAATCATAGTTGCTCTCCATTTTTCACTCAAATTGTGCTGTTATGTTCAAAAGAATAAGTAGAGAACTCACATTTATGACTTTTTTTTAGGGATGCGTAATCGGTTATTTGGTTTGGCTTTAGTAATTTTTTGTTCGGTTTTTTAGTTTTTGATTTTGAAAAAGTATGTATCATATATCGAAATTTAGTTCGATTTTTGAAATTCGGTTCGATTTTTGAAGTTCGGTTCGATTTTAAATCGATTTTTCGATGTGAACTAATGAAAATAAAATGAGGACAAAATCATTGTATAAGAAACTTAAAATAATTCTAAGTGATAATGTAGCCCCATGGAATATTTATTGAGCTTAAAAAACTATATTTATCTTTGTCAAGAACTTGCACCTCAAACTTAGAACTATTGCTTGAGGACAATAAGTACAAAGACGAATTCCTTTACATGACATAAATCGATGAAAATATGTTTGAATTTCTCTTGGAAAATAATATTTCAAATTAATTATATGAATTACGAATTTGTTGTTGCTTTGACTTGTTTCATGAATGATTTAATGGTTAATTGATATATATATAAAATTTTCAATAAAATTTCGATTCTTCGGTGTACCGAAGTTTCGAGACCTCTACACCGAGTACTAAACCGAAGAACCAAACTTTTTCAAAAAAAGAATACCAAATTGAAAAACTGAAAAATCGAACAGAAGAATCGAATTAATTGTGTTCGATTTTTTATTTTTCGATATTTATGTGTACCCTGCTTTTTTTTAATCATTGTTGATTAAAAAAAAGTTATCAACATATAAATATCTGTTTGAAGTTGCGTACTTGAACTAGATCAGAAACTTCTTTATAATTAATTCTTGTTTTGCACAAATAAACCAGTAACCAAATTCCTTAGGTAGTTGGAGAACTCTTCTCGAACTCAAAAGACAATTAAACTTGAATTATTTAAGAAGGAGAAAATTAGTTTTAATTAAGTATGTTATTTTTTTAAAAGGAAAAAATGGAATCTATTTTTATTCCACATGTCTTGACTAATTCTTAAAGAGATTTTCATAAGCCAAAAATTTCAGTGTTCAAACTAGGTGTCATATAATTAAAGTACATTTGAATTCTTGATCTAAGATCTTTTAAAAGGTAGAAATTATTAGAGCACGAATTTCAAAAGTAGTTGATACCCTATATAATTGTAGTAATATTAGTAATACTTTACTTCCTCTGTTAAAATTTCACGTGATTATATATATATATATATATATATATATATATATAATGTGTTGAACTACTTCAATAAATTTGTGAGTGAGATATTCATAGAAGTTATTAAATAAAGCTCTTTAATTTTTTAGGGCATACTATCACTAGAGCCCGTGCTAGCACGGGTCCAACACAAGTTATTTTTTGTTTTTGATTTTAATATTGATAGAAATATTGAAAAATCATAGTTGAAGTAGTTTAAAAAATAATTAATAGAAATAATATAAAATCAAACAGTTAAAGCAGACACGTCAATCCACAGGTGTTTGTTTAAGGAAGACCTAATTATCATTTTGTCTTTATTTTTTCATAATTCTAATATTTACGTGACTTAAAATAATTATAATAAAATCATAATTAAATTAATTAAAAAATAATTTATCAAAAATAATATTATAAAATTATAATTAAAATATTTTAAAAAATAATTAATAAAAATAAAATAAAATCAAACAAATACGTCAATTAGAAGCATTTCATCCAAGGTCGTATGCTCCTTCGCATTCACACTCCTATATGATAGAAAATATAGACTATTTTTCTGTACTCAGGATAGTATTATTTTTTTGATCCAGGATATTCACAGAGCACTAAATTCAAAAAAATACGTGGAACATGGAATATGGCTCAAAGTTGCTACAATTTAGAAAAGTGAAAATTAATGGAACCTTTACCAAAAGCAGTTTCATCCACATATTTTGTAACATGGCAGATCGAGAGCGGATAATAAGGGGAGTCCGGAAGAAAAAATTTTAGGCTGGGAAACTTGTAAACTGATTAGAATAATGATTTATATAAATTTTATATGAATATTAAAATATTGAAATAATAAATTTTAAAAGATATAACATAAAATTTATATAAAATATAGCACAAAATTATCATAATAATGCGTTTTTAAATTTGATAAAAAATACGATTAGAGTAAACTCGTAAGATTTGTTGGGTGAAAATGAATAATTTGTCATGAACTTAGATCAATATAGACAAATACAATATTCGTTGAATGAAAAAACAAGTTGCTACGAAGATAATGTACAAACAAAATAAAAAAATAATTTAACTCGTGTCCTAAATGGTATCACCGTTATGATTTTGTCATCTTCCATCCAAATGTTCTAAGGAATTTTCTTATTTATTGCCTTGTTGGACTTTTCTTATCTGTTTGACCCAATAATGACAAAAATATCTTCCACCATTTTGTAACTTTTCTCAAAATAATAAATAAATAAATTAATAAAGGATGCAATAAAAAATATCTTTGTAAAGATTTATCTTTGCGCACTTAAAGAATAGCAACTATGAATTTTTTTTGTCATAAAAAAGAAAGGACGCCATAGAAATGTTTGCGTTTTATTTTCAACCATATATTAATATTTTATTTATAGATAGATTAGATGCAGGAACCTCTTATAATTCAGTCAAAGCGGCAGCCTCTACATATAATTCATCCACCTAATCCCAATAATTTACTATGAACATTCACTTTTTACTGTTGGTCATCATAAATTTGACCTATTTTAGAAACGGAGCGGAACAGAATTTTTACTTTTTAAATTTAAAATTACTATTAGTTTAACTTTTTTTTATTTTCAATAAATTAATTTTTAATACAAATATTAATTTGAAATTAAATAATTGAGTCCTAGGTTGATAATCATAATGTTGGTTCTGCCCATGTTTATCAAGTGGCTTATCATATTATCTGTTTGTTTTTTAGAAGATGACCTATTAAATTCTTGGACAGACCAATTGTAGTTTCTCCAACTTGGGTCTTATAAACGTCAAAGTTCACCATAAAAAACATATTAACTGGCAAGCAATAAAACATATTGTCATACATTATTAAAAGTAAAATTACTTAATTCTATATTGATAGTGTAATTAATTGAAAAAAATACACTATCATATTAATTAGGAAAACGACAATCACATGTAATTGTCCGTAATTAATAAAATTACATAACTAGGAAAATTAGGTGTGAAAATATGTACATTATAACATCTCAGGGGTAATAAAATAATAGGTTGAAAATCAACTAAAGAGAATGGACTGGTATTACATATTTATATCAGCATATGTAATCGACCATGCAAATATTTACCGTCATCATAATTCAATCGTAACTGAAATTTTAGGGAACTCTATTAGACGTGTTTGATTCTAGTTAGATTTTTTGAAGGCTACTCTATACTAAATCTTAATTTATGCATATATAAAAGGTATTTTGTTCTCTTAAGGAGACATCTTAAATATTTTATAAATTTGGATATTCACAAAGATCAAGATCTCGAAAATTTTACAAATTCATTGAATATTCACAAGAAAGAGAACAAAATATATCTGAACTCTCCTTGAAAACTAAATAGTCAAAAAAAAAAAAACCACTAAATCCTTTCATGGAGATCGACATGAAATTATCCCGCTAGTTCAAGAAACATATCACTAACATCCGTCGAATTATATCAGATACTTGATCTTCGATGAATGGATCGTCTGCTTAATTATGGATAATTCTTTCCTCTTGAATTAATTTTTACGGTTGATTTAATAAATATCTATCGTGAAAAAAAAATTATAAGAAAAAATCATTAACTAAAAAACTTAATTTCAAGTTATGTGTGGGAAATTTGAAATGCTTCTAGAAAGTAGAAGCAACTATAAGTGGGATGCTGCGGTTGGTTTCGTAAATGAGTGTTAATTGATGGAGACAAAGGTTGCAACTTGGTGTATAAGGTCAAATAATGTGTACCCGCTTGTTTAACATTTTGGTTCTTACTCCTATGGATTTTTTTGTCTAATGCCGCCCTATATATCTAATTACATAAATATTTTTAATATATAGTAAATTATTAATTCACTCTATAATTTAAAATAATTATATCTTATGTTACTAATTAATATTTTGTAACTTGACACTCGAAAATCATTTCTCTAACCTCAAGTGAATCACTTGATCTGACTAACTTACTCAATTGAAGACTTGAGCGGCATAAATGAACTAGAGTAGGCGCAATGAAACATGCATCCCAAATCTTATAGCATAATCATAAAACCTCAAAGCGCAAAAATATGTAAAATTGAAATCAATACTTTAGAACTAACTCAAGAAAATAATTAAACACTGTCATGAAGCCTCTAAAAATATTGACTCTGAACTAGGTAACAAATAGACCCACAATTATTTGAATTGAAATAAATATAAAAAAAATTAAAGACTCTCGAGCTCTTCCGAATAAAAGAAACCTTACCAACTGCATAGTACGTACTCGTGATATTGTGAATACCCTTTCAAGTCAGTTTATTAAACTTGTGACGCCAAGAACATGTTAGGTGTACCTAAATGGAATAGAATCTTAGCATAAATTAATTAAAACATAATTATTAGATAATCCTAAATAATATTCTCCACAATTTCGTTATTACGTGTAACCTAGTTAGTTTTTTTTAGTCAGGGTGTATTCTGTATGACAGGGAAAAAAATCAGAGAAATATTTTTTAATTTTTTATGTTCTGGTTAAAAAAATTAAGAAAATAATTTCTTTAAGAAATTAAAAAAAGTTTTTCATGAAAAAAAAATCTTTCTACTGAAAGCAGGGAGAATAAGTTTCATAAGATACTTTTTAATTGTGTTCTTTTCTTCCTTCAACACATCTCATCTTCATCTCTGATCTATCCAGTAATCCCCATCTCCACCAGTACTCCTAACGCTCTCATTCCACTTGATTTCATAAAGTTTATCTAGATTATATTTTGATTAGCTCAATTTTAGGTGGTGCACCTTTTCACACAAGCCCCAATTAGAACTAATAATATTTTTGCTTATGTAACTAGCAAGAAAATAATAATAAGAAACTCACTTACTTTTAAAGAAATTGTATCGCACCCTTCATATTTGTCATTTTCGCTATTAGAAGCAAGTGCGCAGAACTTCTGTTCCACGATATCAGTAACTATCTTTTAAAAAAAAAATCTTCCACGATATCATATGACGATTGCCCTTATCCAGTTATTTTATAAGAAAAAAGAAAATACTGAATAAGAATATAGTTTTAGAAAAAGACCAAGAGTTACATCATGAGTGCAAGCCTTTATTAACACGTTAATAGCTAGTGCGGTAACTATTAAGAACATTTTCCTATCCTAAAGTTTTTTATTTAATTAGTAGTTAGCTGTAGTTGATCATTTTTCAGATGCATAAATCAATGACAATTTTATCTTAAACTAGTAGTACAACTTTTCTACCGCCTTAATTAATTAAACTATTAACTGGAAAAAAAACAATTCAAAATGTTCTACAATAGACTGTCAAGTCTATTTTTTTGAAAAAGTTGGACACAATAGTCAAAAGTGCTGGTAGGTGAATTTCAAGGAAATCTCCAATTTTTTCTCCTCAGATGATTTGGATTCGATAATTCAGATTCGCAGCGCATAAAAAGAGCAAGCTTCTTATCAGAAAATTTTCACTTTCTTAACTCAAATTCAAAACTTATGATTAATTGTTTGGAAAAATTATTCAACTCACCATAACCTTTGATCGTAATGATTTCCGAATATCTAATCTTATATAGTACTCCCTTCATCTTATTTTATGTGTCACCCTTTGAGTTGATAGGTGTTTAAGAAAAAAAGTAAGAGTTTTAAAATTTATGGTCTAAAATCATTCCTAGATATTTATGCAGCTAAGAATTATTTTACTAAAAGTAAAAGATGAATTTTATAGTTAAATTATTTTTGATTAAAGTAAATTAACATTCTTTTGAAAATGACTAAAAAGAATACTGTATAAAATGGGACAGAGAGAGTAGTACTTTTAGTAGATGAAGTAAAGAAAGAAGTTCTAATTTACTTTGATTTCTCATGTTATTGCAAATACACCTAATTATATTAACGGCAATTGACTTTTGTGTATCGATGATTAATCTTCCATTATTTTTTCAACTGACCCACCAAGTTGACCTGATCATATATATATAAACTTTATTTTATTGACCAGAAGAAGTTGTTGTCCTTAGAATTAATTAGAAGCCTTTTGGGGCTATTTCGAAGAAGCCGCGTGCGCGCGTCATATTGGCATAATACGATATACGCAAATATGAGATTATGGTTTCATGCACGCAACAGTATCATACCGACTTCAAGGTTGACGCATGCAAATTGTGATTTTTGTGGATTTTGTGTCACGTGTCGCGGAGATTTTTCTATGCGCTGATAATATAAAATATATTTACATAATTAAATTATTTAAATGATAATTATTTGTCGTTTCAATGTTTATAGTAATCTCACATCGGTGAGTGGATGGCAATTTATCTCCTAAATATGATCATAACATTTTTCACCTTTTGAACTAATTTTTGTGGCCTAAGGTCCATTTTCTTATCATAATATGAGAGTTATGTCCGCCCGGTTCTAGTTGGCATGGGCGTGCTGAGGCATAGTCACTACTAGAAAATATAGAATTAGCTGTGAAATTTGTCGATAATTCCTAGCCAATCTATTGTTAAAAAGCTCCTAGCTAATTAAATTTTTCTTATAATCTATCGCTAATTCGTATCTAAATGAAATTAGCATGAAATTTTTATTGTTTAGCTATAAAATTTGGTCCATCAATAATTTCTTATTTTATAGTAGTAGAGAGTGTTATTGGTGCCACATCAATGAGTGAAATAAATTTTTTTTAATAAATAGTCTTGAGCAATTGTCACTTTTTGAGCTAGCTTTTGAGTTTAACTTATGTTGTGTTGTATGGTTTATTTCCTTATCACTCTTTTTAATGACATTAATTAGTTGATGATAGAAACATCATTACATTATCTTATCAATATATATATATATTTGATCGTGGAAAATACTTGCACGGTGTTGTTTGGCAAAATGAAAAGGAGGTCAATCAAGAATTATATGTTTAAAATATAAAGTGAGTTCTTGTATTAGAAACCACATAGCAAGAGAATTTAATAGTAACTTAATTAGTGGTAAACCTGTTACCTTGTATCCTAATCAGACTTCTACTCTCACTAGATTAATCCTTTCTTCTAATTTCCATTATTCAGATTATACGGGAAAAAAATTCCCCAAATTTTGATAACAACAATAACTATGCTTCAATTCCAGATAAAATTGGGGTCAGTCAAATTCTAATAAATATTAATGTTACTTCCAAACAACCCATGATTAATTAATTATGATACTGTAAAAATACTTGTCTACGTATAAAAGAACAAAAACAAATTTCTTCTCTACTTTTCTTTATTTGGTTATATAAGGATGACCAAATTAGTATGAAAAGATAGACTGGTCAACGGACAGAGATTGACTTTGAGCGGCTGCTCTATGGACTATGCACACATTACCGTAAAGCCAAATATACAAAGTGAAACGCGGGTTTGTTATAGAAAAGTATGTATTCCAAATATGGCAAATGTTAAAACGTTGAACTTAGTGATTCTTTACTTATGAAAAATAGTACTACTACGTATTCAATTTGGTCAATAAAATAGAGAATAATCATCTATAAAATTAACCCAATACAAATATCCAGACTTTGTCTTAAATAGTGCATGAGCAATTAATGCTTTCTCTTTCGATAAATCAATGGTCTATTTGCATTTAAACTTGCAATGATTTCAATCCCGCCATTCATGCTCATTGCATGACATTGGCGCGACCGCGTCAACAGACACAGCTAAAAATAGATGTGTGTAATGTCTTTTTGCTCTTTAACTTACACTCTAGCTCTTTAGAACCTATCAACTTAACATGAAATATATTAGGGGTGGCAAAATTAAATTCAATTCGTCCAACTTGTTGAAGTTTGAGTCGGTTATTAACTCGTTTATTTATTAGCCTAATTCATCTCAATTCAACCCATTTAAAATTGGGTTGATATGCAATCCGAATTAACTCGAGAGGAATTTTGCCAAATATTTTTAATTTTTTTTTAATTTGATATATTTTACACAACCACAAATGAAGTACTAAAATATTGAAAAAGAACAAATAAAATATGTAAAAGTTAGTAAAAGTTGGGTCGGATTTGGTCTTGACCCGCTCTGGCACTCTCTAACCCATTGCTCAACCCGTTTTGACCCAAACCATTTTGATCCGAGCAAATTTGGGTTAGGTTGGGTCTTGACCCTTTTGTTGTCTTGACTCATTATAACCCGCTCAAATTTGACCCAACCCGCCTAATTGTCACCACATATATATATGTATATATAACACAGTGTAAAATGAACAAGATAATTAAAATGGATCGAGTTAATAAATGAACAGTTTATTGACTCATCCAAAAGTTATTTGGATCAAAATGTGGGTCATAACTTAGCCTGTCCATTTCTTATCAGTAAGCTTTAATTGTTTTATTTGTTCTTTTATACAAAGTACAATACGTATGTATTCGCTGATATAACTGTGATACAAATGATATCAATTAATTATGCAAATACAGAAGTTGATACAACATGTTACAATCATATTCAGCTCCAAATTGTATTCGTCAATACAATTGATACAACATTAATATAATAATCAATTATACAAATATTGAACTTAATACAATTAATACATTGTATTCGCTGGTGCAAATTGTATTCGTTTATACTATTATATTATTGATACATATACATACTAATTACATATATATAATTATCAAGTAGTTATGCAAACACAATTATTGATATATACACATACTAGTTTCATATATATAATTTTATCCGGTAGATATATAAATATAATTCACTCTCTCTATCCTCTTTTCTCTCTCATTTCTCCTCCTTCTAACATGTAAATATGAATCGTAATTAAACAAAACCTTATTATATTTCAAGTCTTGCTATTTTTGAAAGTTCCTCTTAAATACGTGTGTTTCATTAAAAAAAAACAAAGAAAATTCTCAAATATTAGTTACAATGAATTTTTAAGGACAAAAATTCGTGGAGTTTTTATACAAATAGCTTGCTGGATTAACTGTATGCTTTTATCAGCCATTAAGTATATATTATACATTATTTATATATAAAAAATTTATATAAATTATTTATATATTGATTGTTTTACTTTGAACATACAATTAAATGTGCAATTATTCAGATTAAATATTTTATCTTTTTTTTCCAATAAACGGCACTGACATGTTCGGTAATTTCTACTACATTTCATAGGGACATAACAAAATAGCACATGATTTATCCAAAAGGAACACTTTTTAATAATTTAATGACGTTATGACAAGTGAAAACCATAAGCCTTTTTTTTTCAAAAGGAAATTAAAGGGAAGAAAGAAAAGTGTTCACTCATTTCCCATCTGTCTGGTTGATACATTTGACAA
Organism: Solanum rostratum; assembly: GCA_029948455.1. Lineage (NCBI taxonomy): Eukaryota > Viridiplantae > Streptophyta > Magnoliopsida > Solanales > Solanaceae > Solanum > Solanum rostratum. The sequence goes on along the minus strand of CM057054.1, from coordinate 62,917,903 downwards.
GCAATGTACAGGGGGGACAAAAAGAAAAGATACATAAGAATAAACAATAATATTTCAAAAAAGATAGATTTACGAGTTGAGAATATAAAGAAGTAAAAAAAAAATCAAACAATAACAACAACAACATAACCAGTAGAATTCCATAAGTGGATTTTAGGAGGATAAAATGTACGCAGACTTTACCACTACCTCATAGAGATCGAAAGACTATTTCCGGAAGACCCTCGTCTCAAAAATATTAAACCCCATAAGCAGAAGATACTAGATATGAAACTAAAATTAAAAGTAAATGATAATATGTAAAAACGATACAAGCAACAAATATAAGATATAAAGACGCGATTAATCCTAATGTATTCCTACAAAGTAATTGTTGGAGAAGGAATGTCAATTGACTCCCCTTTCATAAGGATGACCACCTTGTTTATAACCCTACCTGTTTTCTAGCTAAAAGAATATAAAATTAAAATTACATGAATATTCCTTTCCGTAAATGTTGAAAATATAAAATTACATGAATATATCATGGAAATGATGTAGGCAGTGAAGTATGTATTTAATTATTAAAAAACTTAGATATATTTCATGAAAAATGTAAGAATGTGTGTGGTACATACATGCATACATACATATAAACTAAAAGAATATTTTAAAAATAAATATTGTGATTATACATGGTTAAACATATAGAATAAGAATATATTTATACACATGGTATTATATAAAAAATAACCTCCCTACCCTGCAAAAACAAAGATAAGATTTATGTATATTCTACTATTTTTCAAACCCCCTATTTGTGAAATTTAATTTTGTTGGTTAGAAAAATATATCTTAATTCTTGAAAATATACACCTAAAGATTTTGCCACACATACCCATCAAGGATCATCATTATGTAAGCCCACAAATGAGCCCAATAGCATGTAAACCCAAAAGATTTGGACATTTTCACTTTAAATTTGGGTAAGAAATTGATAAAACTTGATATAATATATGTAGTGTATATTCAGTGTTTAGCAACTTTTTTAACATGTAAAACAAAAAATATTTGGAAAAAAAGTAATTACTACAATACGAAAAACCTTCAATATAATATGCTGGAGTTTAAAACTTTTACAAGTGAAATTCATCACACAGTCTTGGAGTTCAAAATTGTAGTGTAGGTGAAACTTAACATAGTTTATAAAATACATAAGTTTTAAGGTGTTACTCCAATATATTATGCTAAAGTTCCAAGACAACTTTTTAAGTAATATTTTGGTTTGTAATTTTTATAGCAAGACTTATTTGAACTCTAGGATACAATCATCATGTAGAAAGAGAAACCACAATATTGTCCTAACTTTCCCCAAATATTTTTTTAGTTAAAAGCCATTTTGTTGCACGATTTGTCCTTAATAGGTTGACTTTTATTTTTTGCACTTAAATATCAAACTTATGCCTAATGGGCAGATGTTCTTTCAGGGCTCAGGGCATAATTTGTGGTAAATTATGATACTAGAGTATAAACTTATGCCCGTGAAAAAATTATTTGTCTTGAGGGGGAAAAACTTAAGGGATAATTTTAAATATATATAATAAATTGATTAATTTATAACAAATATGGTCATGTTTTATTCACATAAAAAAATCATAGAAAATATACATGACTATACAATATTGTTTGCCAAAAGTCATAAAAAGTATACACTGACTATACAATGTTGATAACTTATACGTGGCTATACACTGAATATACATTATGATACACCAAAAACTAAATATAGTTTGACTATACATACACTGACTATACATACTTATACAAGGAATGACCATTTTGAGCAAATTTCATAAATGACAAACATGTAAAGCCTAATTATATCCATAATTATAGTTTGAGTAATTTACATTTTGTAACTGTAGTTATAGTAGCATTTGTATAATTCGCACAATATTTATATACATTTGTATAATTTGCTATACAATTTGCTGTTTTTGTATAGCGTTTATATATTTCGCAATACCAACGTTTGTATAATTCACTATACAATTCACATTGTTTATATATTTCGGTATGGAGTTTGATTAGCGCACAGTTTTTGTATAATCGTGCATAACGTTTGTATAAATTACGCAAATTATAAAAAACTCAAACTCTAATTATAGCTACATGTTTGCCGCGAGCTGTAATTAATTCACACTATAACTACGTTAATTAATTAACTAATATATATTTACTTATCCACGTATATTTCTTTCTCATAATTATTTTGATCGAATGGCCATGTTCACAAACTAGGGATGGAAGTGCAAATGACCCATTCAGCATCACTACTCACCAGGCCCATTTAGGGTGCAGTTGGAGGCACAGTAATTTGAGAAAAGCCCAATATCTCACTATAAATATCAAATTGGAGGGGAAGTTTTCAATTAGAACAAGGAAGAACAGAACTTGGCTTCCATTGTACCCTTCACGTTTCGGCATTCTTTCATTTTCTTTTTTTTTTTCTTTTCAATTTCTCATTTCAATTTTTTGTAATTATTTATCTTCACTATCCAATTTTCTTTATCACATTTTGATAATTATTATTTTCTTTATTTCATTCGTGAAATTGTATTCAGATTGTACTTACCCTATAAATTTGAACATGTTCAACAATTCATATATTTAAAATATTTATATTTAATCTATATGAATTATAAACGCCATGGACTCGAAACCAAGAGAAAATGTGTTACATTCAGCATGTTTACAAATAAAACCTATATTTACCATAATTACAGCCGCTGCGATTTTATATTTGAAGACCATCGAATCAGTAATATTCATTGCCAGATTCTTTTTGATCCCTTGAACAAGAAATTGTACTTGTGTGATGGGTTATTTTATCGTTTACGTAAGTTTAGGGCATTTGTTAATGGGGCTAGAGTTGCAAAAGGTGAGGTTGTGGAGATTTCTGTAGGTGATGAAGTTTCGCTTGGCTGTGGAAGTCAAGGGATCTGTTGTATGGGGTTACAGATAGGATTTTGTTTGCAAAAGGCTATATTTTTTTCAGGAGGTTGATGATAGGAATATAGTTGGAGAAATGATGTATTAACTGCAAATTGTGCTCCAGTTGGTTCTGCAAGTTATGCACTTATATCTAAAGCAAATGTGTTGTTAAATATGTGTAGGGAGACTGGAGTTGATGAGGATTTTTATTTCCCAGCGGCTAGTGTTCATGGAGTACATTCTTGTCAAAAAGTTTGTAGGAAAGAAGTATTTCTTGTTGTAGGTGAACCTGGCCGGAATCAGGTTCTATTGAGGTGGAAACATGTCGTCTCGACGAAAAGGCAGAACAAGTTAATATGATGGAACATCTCATGAGAATGGTGTCAATGCTATTGGAAGAGAGGAAGCTTTATCTCTGGGGTTTATGAACAAGGAGGTTGTTGGTCTACTTGATGATACAATGAGAGGATAGAACAGAAGTGTGCTGTTCCACCTCCAGGAAAGAAAATTATTTAGAATCGACTGGCTAGTGAAAGGCCATCAAATGGAATTTTTTGGAAGATCTTATGTTGTATTATTTCTGGAGCTTCTTCATCCAATTGAGAATCTTGAACAAATATTACAACATTTACTGCTGATATACTTTGGTAGGTCAGAATTGCTTGCTTGCATTTTAATTAGCTTCTGTTTAAGATGGAGTTCCTTGAAGCTTTTTAAGGCCACTGACGAAACACAGTCAAGATAGCCAATTACATCGTTTGGGATATATGTATATAATGTCCAGGCTACTTGTGGCTTTTATTCTTTTATTTTGTACTGAATGGATCTTTTCTTATAGGTTTCTGTTCTATTGTGAGATTCCAGCTGATCTACCTTAAATATCACTTGCCACAATGCTGAAAGGTGTTGGGGTTCGAGCTCTGATAAAAGAAGCTCAAACCAGATTTTCCAAACTCTGGTTATTGTGTAGGTCGAAAATATAGTCAGTGTACATCTTCAAAAATATTTTGACACCTTCTCAGGAATCAATTAAGGTTACGTAGCATCTAATTGTTAGATGGATTGAATTGTACAAGTCAAAATGTGCTAGGTCAATAAATTAACCGGACATAAACTTGAAGAGGTTGAACTAATGATGTTTTCTTGGGCTAGCTTCGTCACCCCTTAGCTTGAAGGCTTTCATGCTTGCTAAAGTTGATAAATAGAACGAAAATTATTTTGCCTCTTCCATGAACTTGTTAGGACTTCAAACAGTCACGATTTGGTGAGAAAGCAAAGCCAGGACAAACTATGCACCTCTAACTAGTTTCATGTCAAACTACCTCGTAAGAAAGTAGCAGCAGAAAGGACGCTAAGCAAACCAGCAGCATTTTCAAGGAAACTAACAAAGTAAAAGCAGCTTCAGCTACAGCTAACAGTGATCCTCTCAAGTTAATACTGCTAATGTTAATGTTTACCAGAAAGCTAAGCATCATAGTCGAAAAGTAGAAACATGATTTCATCTCTTACAAAAAAGCGTTTACATGTGCAGGAAGCGATCTCCTCCAAAAACCCCCCAAAATGAGATCTAGCCCTCTCCATACACAACAAAAGATAACCTCAATGTCAAGCCTGCACATGATGAGTATGAAAGTGCAGTTTTCGCTGATATCGAGTGCAACACACATATTTACAAAAAACACACATTTACAACTCTTAATCATAGCTTCACCGCTTGTAATGAAACCTCACTTTGACTAAGAATTGCAGCTTTACCTGCAGAATAGAAATTTAAAGCAGTCAGTCCATCACTATGTTCATCCCACAACTGAAGAATGTGATACAAGAATTGTGGACATGATACCACAATATCTATAATTGTTAAAATATAAAGCTCCTAAATGATTTCTGCACACAGCTATTAGGTGACCCTGACTTCAAAATGTGAAATAATTGAACTATTACTTTCTTTCATCAACTGAGGAACTGCTTTAACCGGGATTAATTTATTAGAACACTTCCTTGCGTTAGGTTGGTGGGACAAAATTCTGATGTTCAATAAATACATAAACCTGCTGAATTACAGGAAAGAAGCAAAAGTAAATACAGAACCCTATAGTTCATCCAATTCACCGATAGAGGTGGTGTTGCATCAATCAAGAATAGATGTTGAATACTACCCATGGTTTATCACCAAACTCTATCAAGAAACAGACCTAATGTTGACAAGAACACTTACTTGGGCAGCATCATAGACTATGTATTCATTATACAGAAGCTCAGAGTTCTTAACATGTGATGTTACTGGTTTTCCACACGGAACCACAACTTCATCCCTCCAGTTCACAAACTCTGATCTATCAGGTACTGTCTTGCCAAGACCCTTAGTAGAGTGCTTCCCTTTAGGAGGTTTGTCCATATACTACATGGAAGCCAAACAAAGACGCCTTAAATACCATAAGTAACAATGCAAAGAAAAAGAAAAAAAAGGTAGTCAGAGAAATAGGACAACACACTGAATGAACAAAATAACAGCAGTATGTTATGGCAATCCCACTGTAGTGACTCACCTTGGCTGCCTTTAGCTCATAAACCCCACCTAAAGCAACTTCACTGAGAAGCATAAACCCAACAGGGTTCTTGCGATCAGTGAAGCAATATTGTGCACTTTTACTGACCATATCAGCAAAGTATATTCCCTTTCCAAACTACAAGGTAGGTAAAGACATTGCTCATCAGATAGGTGTAAAGCTTAGCAAATGCCTAGATATATGAACAAACGAGGAGCTAAGAAACAGAGGTCAATTCAAAAAGTGCAAAATGCAAACGTAAGCCGCAGGTCATACCATGTATCCCGTAGCGGGCGCTTCTGGAGGAGCAATTCTTAGTCCTTGGCTAAGTATACCCACAAAGTTTGTCAAACGGGAACCTGAAAAGGGTTTCAATGCCATTAAGTTCACTATTCTAGTTTGATAATAGTCTCACAAACTTAAATTTCAAATACAATGTAAATTGTGAGTTATTCAACTGATAAATCCTCCAGTTGACAGGTTGCCTTGATGTGTGTCTAAACTTACCATGCCACAGAAGCATTCTGTTCTTCAGTTTCTCTCGGAAGGGTTTAAATTTGTCAAATTCCCCTTCACGTTCGAGAGAAAACACTTCTTCTACTTCTAGAACCCAGTCCTGAGAAAATTCTAAACATTAGCACAACAACCTACCCAGTGAAATCCCACAAAGTAGGATCTGGAATACCATTTTTTTGCAGAAAGTTGAAAATATAAAACATGTCTTTTTCAAATTGCTTCAATAAGAAGGTAAATAGCTACAGGTTTTAAAGACGGCAGGGATAGGATCAGTTGCATCTATGCTGGTGGTGCTCTCAACACCGCCAGCCCAGTGTGCTTATGGACCCATTTTGGATTTCCAGAAGTACAAAACACAAAAAGATTGAAGTAAACAACTAGCAAGATCCTGGGGAAAAGACGGTTAGAGGAAGGGTAGTCGTGAACCCACCTTATGTGTAGGAGCATGAGTACTTTGGAGATACTTTTCAATCACTCGATAATCTTCACTTTGACGAGGAAGTGGAGATATATCACATTTTAGCTTCTTATACTTATCATCCAGAGAGTCATCGCTGTCAATGTCAAAGCCAACAAGTCTTGAAGCTATTTCAATGTCCTGAAGAGCTTCCAGCATTTTTATCTGTCACCAAATACACGGGCATAATTTAGGTGTATCCTGGCACTCAAATGAAGTTTGTTAGAAGAGATGGCGAGTAAAAAATCCAACAGCAGGTTTGCGAAAGAAAACGGCAAACACGTGGGATGTTGAAGAGGCAGATACCTCACTCAGAGCATGTCCTCTTATCTCACTCCATGAACTTACTACATAAACTTAAAAAGGACCTTAAGGATTTAGCAATTAGTCTTGTGATTAATAACAAAAGATGAGGAAACCTAGCATTTCAAAGAAGCAATGCATGATCTTTAAAAAAGTGAAAAGAAAAAAAAAGCAATTATAAGCAATTTATAAATGAACTCAGTTGATAAATATGGCTCAAACTTTCTACAAATCATTACGTGTTGCCCTCTTACCCTGTAGACCAATGCTCTTGGGCTCATCTAAATCTGAATCTTAAATTTCATACAATATCTTCCGTTTCAGCCTTGAGTCAAGATTACAAGATGTTTCTAATGAGAAGGAAATCAAGATAAAGTTTCACCTAGTCAAGTGGCACAGTGGGATGATATCATAAAAACAAGATACGGAATGCAAAACCAGATTGCTCAAACAGGTCTTAACCTCCAGTGGATCAGGCCAATAGAAGCAACCTAAAAGAACGGTGTGAATTCTGACTCTCATCAGGATGAAGATTGGAGATGTGAAGAAAGTTTGAATGCATCAACACATGTGGATGCACGGAAACACTTTAAAAGATGCTTCTGGGATCCATATGGTATCGATAATAATCCCCTCTGAACTGTTGCGGAATGCTATAGCAATGAAGTTTGGAAATAGTGTTTAGATGAAACTTAAAAGACTGGAAAATGGGAAGTATCACTCTTCTGCTGACAGAATTTGGAAAGGTAGAATTGAATGTGGAGAAAACAAATAGATTGCAGTGGATGGTGAAGAGTAATGGTGGTGCTAGCAATGGACTGGTGATGGTGATTGTATGGTAATAGTTGTGGTGGTGAATGTGCTTGTCAGTAATAGTTATACAGTGGAGGCAGGTGGAGGTGGTTGTTAGTGATGGTTGGCGGTGGTAGTTGTGTGATGGAATGGTTGATGTTGGCGATGGGCTGATGGCTAGTAATGGTGGAAGTGGTTGTTGGTGATGGCTGATGGTTTGGTGGTAGTAAGTGATGCGGATGGTTGGGAGGTAGAGGCCAGCGGTAGAAGCTGGTAGAGGTGGTTGTTGGGTAGAGACGACCCGTGGTGGTTGGTGGGTAGAGGCAAAAGGTGGTGGTAGCGGTGATGATTGTGTGGTGGTAGTAAGAAATAGAATAGCAGTAAAAGGTTACGTTAATGAAACTTTTAAGGAAAGGTCTTAGTGATTTTAAGACTTCACAGAAGACACGAACAATTCAAATCTACAAAAGAGCTAATAACCCGTTGCTGAAAGAAGGAAAATGCTAAAATCTAGTCTCAGATTCAAACCACCTCCATTTAAGGGAAACAAATAAGCCTCAAGATTGCAGAGGCATGGCAGTTGGTTGCAAAAATTTAACTTGGTGAACAGTTGGTGATCCTCAAAATCCCAGGATGGCACAACACAGCTGGCAGAGTGGCTGCCAGATTAAACAACAGTGATATGAAGTAAAGGGGTTTCACCTTCAACTTAAAATCATCCTCATCTTTAATAACATGAGGATGAATAGATGGTATGACTGTGAAAAAGCGGTTGCTTGCATCAACAAGAAGGGTCTCCTTGACAGTTGGATCATAATTAGTGCCGCTTAACAAATTTTGTATCTCCGTTAATGCCTCAAAACCTAAGTACCAGATACATTATCAGGAACTAGTCGAGAGATGAGCTTAAACACCACATAAATAGACAGAGGAGATACCCAATAGAAGTAGACAGCTGGAAAAAAGTACCTTTTTGGATATTCCTTTTACTCAGCTTTCCTAGTGGCATCTCTGACATATTTATCTCAAATTCCATCATAGCAGCCCTGCAACACTTGTGGGTTCAGCTGCATTTCTCAAACATTCAAGGAGTTCAACAGCGAGATTTTATTCAACCTGTATGTCTCAACATTAAAGAGAATCTTCATCAGCTCCATCAACGGAGGGGCAAGTTTGCTGTTTGAATCATTGAGATTTCTCTTAGTGGTGGGTTTTTTGTCAACACCATAATCCTAAAAAGTAAATCATTTTGAAAACGTGAGTACTTGGTGAAGGTTCTTGATGTTTCTATAGCACAAAATAATAAAATTAAGGTGTTACTAGAGATGATCACTACGGGTGCAACCAAAAAAAAAAAGCGCAAATGTTTAAAGACTTGAGGCGGGAGGAGGTGGCTAACAATATCCAGAGGATAAAATCTGCCAGGTTGCTTCTGAAAATTTTTCTTTTGTTCCCATGCTTCCCATGAGTTCCCAGTCTTCTCAGAAAACAAACGCTTAAAATGTTGTATAGCATCTGATTTAGACATCTCCTCTAATTTGCTTCCTCCAATTTTCTCATTTCCAACGCGACCCCATTTGCGAAAAACATAACAGTCTGACCCTTTGTCCTCTTCAATAATTTGAAGGATGTAGTAACTGCAGATAACAGAAACAAAAGGCCAAAATACCATATGATCAAACAGAACCAGGATCTCACATGGGCAAAGTTACCAATGAAATCATCCTTTCCACTATAACAAGTGAGCTACTTTAATAATTGAAGAGGTTTGACTACCTTAGCAGCATGGAGATCCGAGCTATTTCCAAAACCAAATGATATTATATTTTTTTGAAACTGGTAACTTCGTATATTTCTCACAAACAGTACATAGATTCTATTGAAAATCATATTTACAAATTTTACTTTAAAATCCTATTAACTTCTCGTAAATTGAATCTAGAACATCAATTATGGATATACTGTCATTTGCATATATTTGATTATACCAAAGACATAGTAACAAAAGGCAGTTTAGCTTAATCTTTTGCATACTATTTTCTATGCAACCAAAACATCTCGCAAATGATATCTATAAAAGAATATCCTAATATTCAGGTAGGTGTAGAGATTTATTCATCTCTTTATAAATTCGGATTAAGGTAAATTTAAACCACAAGGGCATCTACAGGCAAAGATTGGGCTCGTGAACCCGTAGGTATTTTATGTATATATTTTCTAAAATTAATATAGTATTATCCAATGGTGCTGATAGCATCCATGTTACAGGAAAATTAAGGACTAGAGATCAATTCCCACTAAACGTAGTTTTTCCTTCTTTTTTTAGTAACCTAGATTCGCCTCTGATTCAAATTAATCGCTTATGCAGACAAAGCTATTGTCTGCTTGCGAAATCATTATGGAGGTTTATTTTGGAGGACCAAGCAGTGAGGAGGGTTATTTGTGAAAAGCATGGGACTGAAGTACAGTGTTTATCAAGGGAGGTAATTTCACCTTATGCCAAAGGGTCGTTTGGTAGTGGTAGAGTGTATAAGAATAGTACTAATTTGGGTGTGTTAGTAACGTTCGGATTTAGTTATGATGGAGGATTATTTCTTATCCACTGTTTACTTTAGTGTATTAGAGCATTTCTTATCAAAATGCCTCAGGAGATGTGTCTGGAAGCACTGAATTACCTCATAGTGATCAGACCTGACATTTTAACACCAAAAAACAAGTTTTTGATACATCTATTTTTTACTTTAGAAATCTAACTCTTGACAATTATTTTTTAAACATGAAGGGAATTAAATGGACAGTGCCAGGATCTACAGGTGACCTTTTGGCTTGCTAGAATAGCTTAGAAAGACTTGTTAGGCAGAAGAACAGCCGGAGAATAGTCCTTGTTTGCTTGCATTTGGTGGACCACTTGGAAGGAAAGAAACTCAAGATATCTTGAAGAAACATGTAGCTCAATTCAAAAGATCTAGATGAATTGCCTTTTTTATTTCACTTTCGGTGTAAAGAGGAATTCTTAGGAATGCAAGTTCATTGTTAGATGTAACAAAATCATGGTAAGAAGAACAAGGACATATTTTGCTATTTTTTGAAATTATATGTATCGCTTCCAGCACAACCTTTATGCTAATGATGTATAAAATTTGCTTCTTTTCCTATTCAACAAAAACAATAACAACGTACACAATATAGTCCCACAAAGTGGGATCTAGGAAAGGTAGTGCACGCAGACCTTACTCCTTCCTTAGAGGTAGAGAGGTTGTTTCCGATAAACCCTCGGTTAATAAAAATACAGTCCAACCATGAAAGTGAAAGCATCACAAAGCATACTAAACAATAACTACGACAAATAATATGATAATAAAAGTACAAGAAACATAAGATAGTACCTAAGATCGAAGGATAAGAAACTACATGAGCAATATTGCGACTACGAGTATGGGTAAATAGCAAGACAATGCGCTACTATCTACGAACCTCCTACTTGCCTTTCCTAATAAAAAAAAACTTAAAATAAAAAGGAACAAAGTAGCCAGCAGCCACTGATCCATATATAGGACTTGCTAGTGTGTACAGATGTTTGTTAAAGCCATACAATCCACAAAGCAGTTACTCAACTCAGTTGGATCACTCCCTACTCAGCTAATAAGACATGCGAATCTCATTGGTGCCCATATGGGCCAAATAATATGAATTCCAAGAAGGCATAAATTTTGCAGCCAACGTTTCAAACTTGTTTCTTTCACGCATTTCATTATTCCATCAACTTTGTGTATATTCTCTTAAACTGGTTACTCTAATTGAATTCCACTTTTCACACCCTAATCCCTAGACGCATGAAAATTCTTTTCCAACTCTTAATAAAATGAAGTGTGAAGAAAGATTGTTAACTCCTTATGTTACCTGTCCTTGAACTTCTTTGATAAGAATAAAACACTGCATTTCATAATTCTGGCACCAGTTACTCTGGTTACAGCTGATGGTTTATGTATAATTCTTCGAATTCACTTGTTTAATTAATAAATACTTCCAATATTTTTTCACTTTAAAATAAGTGAATTTGACTTGGGATGTTAATATTATTATGTATCTCACAATTTACTTCTTACTTACAAAGTTAATGATAATTCAATTCTTAGGAAACACAGAAGAACGTGCCAAAAAAGAATCAGAGACAGCTACTTGATTGCTATTGCATATTTGAGAGGGGAAAATATGGATACATCACCTATTAATACCACTTGAGAGGTCTGACATGTTCAAAGTTGTATTATAAATGCTGGTCTCATCCTCAAGAATGTGTCCTGTATCTTGCAAGCTAGATGCCTCATGAACCGCACTCCTCCCTTTTACTTTGACAGTGACCATGCTTCGAGTCTCACCAATAGCTTCTAATTTGTACAAGTCAAAAGGAAGTTTTTTCTTTCTGTTGATACAATCCACCAAATAGTCCTCCCTGACTACTGGCACTTTCATTTTCCTGTCAGAATGAAGCAGCTGGAAGTGAAGAATTTGACAGGGTAAAATGTACTGTTGCAACCTGCAAAGGAGTTACCTGGCCTTCTTTATCTCGGAATCTTGATCATCCAATGTTCCTATCACAACTAAGCAATCTGTGTCTGCAAGTCCAAATACTTCTAATGTTTAGAATATAACAAGGACTGACAAACTTTAATCCTAGATTCTAAAACTTCACAAGGCACCTTTCTTCAACTTGGCATGCACCTGTCCACCAGCTTCCTCAATTTTGCTCTTCCAGTTCTCCTATTAAATTGAAAATAGTGTATTAATAAGCTGAAAAATAATCAGAGGGAAAGAGTATAACCTCAAATACTCATGAGTGACCCACTAGATTAAAGAGAAATTGAGGGGTGGGCTTACCCTGGAATCTCTGGACAATCCGGTCAGAGCAGCTTTTAGATCCCCTAGGTTATCACCCTTGGAAGACTGAGACAGCACATTAGCAGCCTGGCTGACAATTGCCTTGCTGGGTGTAGCCGGATGCAGTATTCTTTCTGGTTTTTTTGACTTTTGTCCCTTGTACCACTGAACAGAAAATAACAGTTTCATAATTTCTACAATCAAGAGCAGTATAAACATTGATCCGTACCTCTAATAAAAGTTTAGACTAAAAGGGAACGTTTAAAGTGCTGTTCATACTTATGTATCAGATTCTAGAATTTGTTAACCATGTACCTTAAGAAGAAACTCATTGCTTGTTTCTTCAGGAATTTTCCATTTTCCTTTATCACGTTTTATGTCAGTGACAGAGTATGAACACTTGCTCCACTCTGACAAATAGCCATGGCATCTATACATCCCTCCAGAATATCGAAGGTGTCCTGAACAAAGGGGACATTTGGGGAGCGCTCCAAAAAGCATCGCATCGGCACTGGATAAACCCAAGAAAAAAGAATAACAAAAATGTATGAGGACACCACAAAAATTCCATCCAACATTGAACACTTATTTTGCTTTCAACAAACAAACAAATCCAAAAGGAAGACAAAGTGACATCAAACAATGGATATAGGGAAACCTAAGGAAGGGAAACCCACGTCAATCAAGATACAAGACTATACAAGTACAAACTACACTTAAGTTGGCAATTGTGAAGAAAAAGTTAGAAATATCAAATGCATCATAAGTGACCAATGCCATATCTAAGATATAACAGATTAACCAACAGAAGAACCTCACCAGCGATCTCGAAGATCAAGCTCTGATCCTGAAGATTCCTGATCATTAGCTTCTAGCATCTCTCGCAACTCTCCTGTACTGACATGCTTTTTGAGATCATCCTTGAGTGCCCATAGGGCTTTAGTCTGTGCCTCCAGTTGGCTCTCCAGCTCAGATGCTTTGGAGAGTTCATCCTTCACATTGCCAATGTTTTTGTCAACCACTTTTTTGCCAGTAGAAACATCAGCTTCGGCTTTAGCAAGCTTTAATTTTTCACTGTTGCTACTGTTTTTTTTCCTTTTAGCACCAGCCTTGGATGTTGATTCCTGTGCTGGTTCCTCCTTGGGATCAGTTTTGTTACCTAAGAGAATCGTCAAGCACATTAGTTGCAAACTCGGGCAGAAAAAAGAATCTGACCAGAACTGTGATGTGCAATCAACAGAGCAAAGTTCTTATTACCCGTCAATGTAGAACTCTTGAACAGGGATAGAACAGCTGCCTGATCAGCAGCCAAGAGGCTATCCCAATTAGATAGTTTTTCAACCTGGGTAGTCGAAGATATTTCAGAGAAACACTTTGCATGATACCATGCCAGCGACTTAGCACGTTGACCTTCAGGTTTTGATGATATGCGGACCTAACAACATAGCAAGTATTTAAGAAAATATATCGAGCTTGTAGTTGACAGTTCTTGGGATGATAATGTAATTGATGGATAAGAGGACAGATGCTAAATCCAATTATTACTCATATTTCATACTCCTGCTCAATAATTTCGACAAGATAGGAAAGGCCAAAAATCATGTCATTTACAAAAGCAAGAGATTTCATGACTTAATCACCAGAGAAACCATCAACAACTCCCCCTCCACCTCCCATCAACAAATCCTCAGCTTCCCACCTCCTTTCCGCCATTGTTTTTTGACTAGCAGCACCACATTGTTTTTTGACTAGCAGCACCACACCTCCACAATTTAAGCTCAATGGCTAACAACAATCTTTTCTAGCAATGCACACATCCAAAAGCTCAACTTTCAACAATGGTGCTTCTTCTTCAAATTTCAATCACAATTTCTATTCAAATCTGCCCAAATGTTATATGGAAAGAAAGGAATCAAAGAATTTCTAAAGAAGTGTACAATACAGAAGTACAAATGGAAAGTAATTACTACTCTAGGATTTTGGTGTAAAGAACAGAATGCAGAAGAGGAGACGCAATTAGCAGACTTCATAGGGGCTCTGTTTAAGTATTTCTGTAATTTTTCCTTTCTTGTGACATCTTTTCGAGGTGGCCAGCATAGACCTTCATACTGAGGAATATAAAAAGGTTACCAGTTTCCCCCCAAAAAAATATATCTAGCCCAAATGTTCTCCAATTGATCCCAAAATTCACAACAATCTTCTGTCACACAAAATATCAACAAGATTAACCAGACCCAATTAGTGTCAACCTCAATTTTGGGATCTACTCAAACCAACTCCGAGTTCCAAGGTTTGGGAATGGCGGGTTCAAGCTAATCTGAGACCCAAAATTTTTTCTTTCATCCAATTTGCAGGTAGAAAAATTACTCAGATTCAATCTTGGTGCAATCAGAACCTTAAAAACCTTTCAGAATTTCAGATTCAAAATAGGAATGTGAAGAACAAGAACTTGGTGGAAAAATGAAGTCTTGTTCGTTGTATTTTTTCCAAATAAAATCAATACCAAGAATGAGCATAGCATGATGATCGCGAAGACAAATAAAAGAAGAAGAGATCTGATTCGATTTTAATTCATAAAAAATTGGTGACTGGACAGAACATTGAAGTTTGAACTTTATTTTAATGGTGAAAAGGGAGGTCGAGAATTAGAATAGCAGGCTAATAGGGAGGATAGGAAGGAGTGGTAATTGTCTGTCTTTTATATGTTATTTATCTGCCTTTATATGTTTACTATCTTGTATCTAGGTATTATTATGTGCTCTTCTCTTTTTGCCTGTGTATCGTATCTAGCGTGTTCTGCTGATGGGTTTTTGTGACGAGGGTTTCCAGGAAACAGCCTCTCTACCTATGTGGTAGTGGTAAGGTCTGCGTACATCTTATCCTCCCCAGACCCCACTTGTGGGATTTCACTGGGTATGTTGTTGTTGTTGTTGTTGGTGAAAAGGGAATGAAAAGGTGGAAGGAGGAGCTGTAAAGAGTGGGAAAAATATTTAAATGGCAAATACACATGTCAATCATGCGTAGTTGATGCATCTTCAAAGATCTGGTTGTAGCATTTTAGGGTGGTATTTATCCATTTTTAAAAAGTTAAGGGGGTAATAGGTGGTAAAGATGAGGTATATCGCTGGATATTCGGTCATGGGTAGGGATTGCTTATGCCTTTTCCCAAAATATTTCCTCATATAACATGGTTTTGGTGCATGGAAGAACAGATTTTGCTCGGTCTATTTTATCTTTATTATATGCTTTACGAACAGGTGATATGATATTCAAAGCTCTGTCAATGTTACAGATCTGCATACAATCTTTTAAGGCTTGATGATGGCGAGATAAGTCGTCCGTATATTTCACACAACTCAACAGACCGTTTTTCCAATTAGACACTCCAATCTTAACAAATAAGTACCTATCAAACATTTTTCTAACAGCTAGTCAAAGGGAAATGTGTATAATACACACGCAGATGATGTGGCAAAATAAAAAATCAAACGAGGCATATGGCATTTTAATTTAAAATAATCATAAAGATGAATTTTCAATATAAATAAAAACTAAATCCAAAAAAATAAATATATTTATACACTCTCACCCTAACCCTTTCTTCTCTTTCCCCAGAGCCAATCCCTTGTGCACCATCGTTTTCCCCAAACCTCCACCAGCACAAGTGAATAATGGAGAAAAAGATTTACACGAAAAAAGAAAACAAAGTTGATTTTTTTGCATTTTATCTTCAAGAGCTTTCATTTCAGATCAAATAACAGTCAATATTTGATTTTTTTTACTCCCTTTTAGATATGAATTTACAAGTGACACTTTATCTGTTTCCCCTGCTTTTAACGCATGATTCAGAAACCAAGATATAAACTAAAATCAGAAATTAAATATTAAATTTAATCTTTAAGATCTACTTTTAGATCAATTAATGTCCAAGGAATTGATTTTTCCTTTTTATGGTTTATGAAATATAGGTGTAAATTCATATGCAACATTTACAATTGTGAACAAATGGCATCAAACAATTTGGCCTAGATAATCATCCAATGCTGGAATTGCTCCACTTTCCGCCATAGGATTTGTTCTACAAAAGTGACACGACATGGGTAGATGAGTAGCAGCGACGAAAGGAGAACAAGAGAAATGAATTTTATTAAGGAGGATAAAAGCTAAAGGGTTAAGTTCTTTTTTGTGTGTTCGAGAGGTTAAATTAAAGGTAGATTGTAAACTTTAGGTAAGGTGGTGGTAGAAAGCAGTAGTTTTGAAGGAGAAAAAAGAGAAAAAATATATTTTAAAAGAAAATTAGTGAGAAAGAAAAAAAGAAAAAAAGAAAAAAAATGAAAAAAATTGTTCGAACATATTCACGCGCCCAACTAGGTGTGAATCACAACTTTTGTGCCACATCTGCACAAATCCATTTCGCCGTGCAGTAGCGATGATTATACGATAAAAACCAATATGAATATTATAAAGACAATAAAAAACCTGTTGCATTTCCACCTTAAAGTGAAATATAGTATTTAATTCTTTCTTTCATTTAATGCCTATTGATGTGCCAAAAGTTATATTCCGAAATTTTGGAAGCCAATTTCATCTTGGATAGACATATAATGGGACTTGTTAGGTATATTAGGTCATATGGTATTTCCCCCTTTTCCCCCGATCGAGATATCCTCACTTGGGGAAATAGAAGGAACATGTATCACACGTGTAAAATCTAAGAAAGTCCCACATTAACATTCTACCATAAC
The DNA here is from genome assembly GCA_029948455.1 of Solanum rostratum. Lineage (NCBI taxonomy): Eukaryota > Viridiplantae > Streptophyta > Magnoliopsida > Solanales > Solanaceae > Solanum > Solanum rostratum. Next base: position 62,900,690 of record CM057054.1, on the reverse strand, counting down.
GGGCATTCAAGAATCAATACATGAAATTTAAATGAATTTGAAAGAAACTGTATTGAGAAATAATTTATATGGAACTTCTGACATGTCTAATCATGTCAAGATATCATCTTGCCACCTTATATGGAAATAGTTGATAATACACAACATATAGCTAGTTTAATCTTTTATATATTTTTTTAGTAGTAATTCTATCGATAGGCTAATTACAAAAGACAATTAGGGATTCATTAGAAACTCACATTTATTTGGAAGATATTTCTTTCCGATGGGTCATACCAATGGGATGAACCAAATGAGTTCTGCATCATGAACTTTATATTGCATACGTTACTTAGAAGGGTTCTATAAAGGCATATAGGAATGAATGGAGAAATCTGGAATGAAGAAATCGAATATGAACGAAAAGACAAAGGAATGAGATAATATCGAATTTTATTTCTTTGGATCTAAGCTGAATCTTGTCTATTTCAACCCCCTAGATTAAGTCAAGAGAGAAACAACCTAGATCACACTAAGGTCCCTAAGCAGTCACTTAGTGGAAAATGTGAATCCACCCGTCCAGTAGATTTCTTGAGTGTACAAGTTTATTTATCGAGTGAAACAACTCGTAGTTCCATTTCAAAGTAATAGAGGTGTTCAATGGGTACAAGTTTTAGTTGAGGTGTCCAAGTGAAATATGCGGACAATTTAAGAGACCATCGATGACGTACCTCATCTCTTTATACTAATGAATAATCCCCAGCGGCAGATTCAGAATTTAACAAAGAATTAGTAGTAGTAGCAGCTAAGTAAAGTATATTGAGTGACAAAACCAACCTCCCCTTTAACAATCTTTTGGTTGCAGTGCCGACAGGAAGCACGGGAGGCTGAAGATACTTCAATACCATATTCCACAGCAGCCGGAGGAGGGATATTTGAGGATCCACCAGCCTCTACATATTCCCTTATCTTCTGCTGATCCTCCCACCGCAACTGGTCAACCCCTTCAACATCTTCAACGCTAAGACCAAAATGAAAGTCAATGGAAATAAAGTTCTTTCGAGTATCACCAGAACAACAATTTAACAGTGATATTTGGAAACGGAAGTGGCATACGATTTTATCTGTTTTGCTTTCCTCAAGATGCAGCTAGCATGATGCCACATCTGAATCAAAAAACAAGAACCAATTAAATGGACAAAAAATGGAGAGATCAAAGGAAGATTAGTGACAATATAAAGCAAAACTTAACTAAAAGTTTATAAACAAGGACGAAAATGAAAAACATAGCAACAGATTTTAAGATTCTTAACTAATAAGCAATGAGTACCCTGCGGGAAGCTCTGATACCAAATTTACCATTAGAATAAGAGCTACATGCCCTAGCAAGTGGTGGTGTTCCAACGAACACTTCCGGAGGAATTCTTTCATTATCCTAAACTTGTGTCTCTTTTCAGTATGCAAGTTACAGTTTTGAGGCATCAACTAACAAACTAAAAGTTTTAAGGGTCTCCGGATCTCAATAATCAGCAAGACATAACACATATAGGACTGATAATCATACTTCCATCAATAGTATACATATATAGTGCATCTCATATGTAGTTGGAATTTCCCTACTACCCTGGTGGATTAAAACGACCAGACGAACAAAACTACAATGAAGCAACCCATATCATTAACTTGTGCTTTGGTTATCACATTATTATGTTGTTGTTATCATTCCTTTGTTGTTGTTAAAATACTATATAATGCCTATTATTTGCTATGTCTTCTATATTTTTGTATTTCCTTTTTCAAATTGCTTTGATATGTGTTACTTGAGCAAAAAGGTCCTAAGGAAAGAGCTGCTCTACCTCCATGAGGCAAGGTTAAGGTCCAACACACCACTGGGTATGTTGTTGTGAAAATCCACCGAATTTCTAATTGTAAAAATAACTCAACAAGTCAAAATAGCACACACAGGAGTGAGTTTCACCATAATGTCTACATTTCTATATCCTAGAAAACTGCTCATGTCCTCATGAAGTTGTATACCCACACCAAGCGTGAGAAAAACGAAATGGACAAACCCAAACAAGAAATTAAAAAACCTAAATAACTGGCAAAAACTCCCAGAGTAATACTACTTTAGAGAAAGAAAACAAGAAAAGATTAATGCCCATTTGGAAAAGGCACAAAGTGAAATGAAATATAAAAGATGAGGGAAAATTTTTCACTTTACAGGATTATGCACGTATAATAAACTAAAATGCATAAGTCATTAAGAAACGAGAAAATAGCACCACGAACGCTCCAATTTTGTGACTACAGTAGAAATGGGTGAAAATTGGAATGGGAAATCGAGACATACAGGTATGACTCCATCAAATTGAGTGGATTGGACCATTTTTCCCAGCCTGAAAACTTCTTTGCTAATAGAATTTTTGCAAGTTTTGCATGATGAACGCGATGATTTTGCATACTCAGCTTTCCATGGCTTCGGAGGATTCGCCATTTCCGCAACAATTTACTCTTTTTTTCACTCCTGCTCTACTCTCTCTGTGTGTCGCTGTTCATGCAGATTTTATATGGTGGACTCAAGAGTGGTGTCACCGGAGTGACGCAAGACGATGAATTTCTGAATCCGTAAGCTTGTCTGTGAAGCTGGTGCCTTGTGGCATTCTATTCCACTGTGGACCTAATGGGCTCTATTTTGAGTTTGGTGGATTTGATTAGCAACAAAATGGGCTTGGCCCAGCATAGTTTTTTTTTCGATAATTATAGTACATGGTCATTCGACCAAAATAATAAATAATTATTAAACGGTAATCATTTGTTATGTAGGCATATATAGTCAGTATATATTTCATATATAATTAATTTATGTTTTGTTTTTTAGTGTATCATAATGTATATTAAGTGTATAGTGCATGTACAAGTAATCTACATCGTATAGTCAGTGCATATTTTATACAACTTTTAGCAAGTTATATTACACAGTCATGTATATTTTCTATGATTTGGGACTATTTTTTATGTAAATAAAACATAGCTATATTTTTGTAAATTAATTAATTCATTGTATGTATATATTTGAAACTATCATATTTACTTTTTGAGAAAATTATGTAAAAGTATATTTTAGTGTTTTGAGAAAATTATGCAAAACTTCCCATCTATAATATTTAAAAAGTACTATTATTTATGTAAGTCACAAGAATTTCTTTCTAAGAGGTTGTTCGGTAGAGTGCATTAGCAAAAATAATACATGCATTAACTTGGTGTATCAATGTACCCTGTTTAGTTCAATTTTTCATGCCATGTATATTTAATGCCTTGTATTAGTTATACACTATTTTGTGTATTAAGATGTGTGTTACTAATATTATGGATTTTCTAGGTATTAGTAACGCAAGAGAATTTATTACATATATTAGCATAATTAAAGAACCAATTGCCCCATAAAACCCCTTTTACATTCTTCCTCCGTAATTGTGAATGGTGTCTTTATAAATATATTTTTTATGCAATATACGCTAATTTTAATATACCAAACCTTACCATGCATAAAAAATAATCATTATATAATTAATACAAACGTAACTAATGCAAACATTACTAATATACTTTAGCATTATACTCTGAAGGCCCAACGAAGATGCAGTTGAAAGGTCCAGTAATTTGAGAAAAGCCCATTAGTTCTTTATAAATATCAAATTGGAGGGAAATTTTCAATTAGAATAAAGAGAACAGTTCCTGGCTTCCATTGTACTCTTCAGGTTTCATCATTCTTTCCAAATTTTTTTTCAATTATTATTCATATCAATTCTTTGTAATTGTTTACCTTCACTATCCATGATTTTTCTTACTATTGATAACTATTATTTTCTCTGTTTCATTCATGAAACTGTATTCAGATTGTAGTTACCCTACAAATTTGAAACGCCATAGACTTGATTTTTCTCTTCTTCCATGCAAGAAACCGAAAGAAAATGTGTCAAATTCAGCATATTTAAAGATAAAGCCTATTGGGATTCCCTTAATTCAAAAAACTACCGGTTCTTCCTCAGATACTATACATCTCCGACCCTATAAACCTTATTCTATTGGCCGTAATTATAGCCGTTGTGATTTCATATTCGAAGACCAGCGAGTCAGTAATATTCACTGCCAGATTCTTTTTGATCCCTTAAATAAGAAATTGTATTTGTGTGACGGGTTATTTTTTCGTTCACCTAAGTTTAGGGTTTCGCTGAATGGAGTGTTTGTTAATGGAGTTAGAGTTGCAAAAGGCGAGGTTGTGGAGATTTGTGTCGGTGATGAAGTTTCGCTTGGCTGCGGAAGTCAAGGGATCTGTTGTATGGGGTTACAGATAGGATTTTGTTTGCAAAAGGCTGTATTTATTCAGGAAGTTGATGATAGGAATGTAGTTGGAAGAAATGATGTATTACCCACGTATTCTGCTTCAGTTGGATGTGCAAGTTATGCACTTATTTCTAAAGCAAATGTGTTGTTAAATATGTGTAGGGAGATATTAAGTAGCAACCATCCCGTCTTGCGTATCGACAAATGTGTTATCCTTGATCATGGAAGGGGAATTAGTTGTCATGGTAAAACTGGAGTCGATGAGGATTTTAATGTCCCAGTGGCTAGTGGTCATGGAGTACATTCTGGTCAAAAAGCTTGTAGGAAAGAGGTACTTCTTGTTGTGGATGAACCTGGCCAGGATGGGGAATGTGATTTCCCCAAAGACGCTGCACTTTCTGTTGAGGTGGAAGCGTGTCATCTCGATGGGAAGGGTGCAGAACAAGTCAATAATGATGGAGCATCTCATGATAATGGCGTCAATGCTATTGGAATCGAGGAAGCTTTAACTCCGGGGTTTATGACTAAGGAGGTTGTTGGTCTACTTGATGATGCAATGAAAGAGGAGAAAAGAATTGGTATTGTTCCACCTCCAGGAAAGAAGTTCGTTTTGAATCGATTGGTTAGTGAAGGGCCACCAAATTTTTCAGAAGATCCTAATGCTGTATCATTGCCGGAGCTTCTTTATCCAATTGAGAATCTCGAACAACTATTTATTGCGACATTTACTGCTGATATACCGTGGTAGGTCAGACTTTCTTGGTTTTGCATTTTGATTATCTTCTGTTTAAGATGGAGTTCCTTGAATCTTATAAGTCAGCTGATTATACATAGTCAATATAGCCAATTACATAGTTTGGAGTATATGTATGTGTCCAGACTACATGCAACTTATATTCTTTTCTTTATTCTGAATGAATCTTCTTCTAGGTTTCTGTCCTACTGCGAGATTCCAGCTGATCTACCTGTTACTATCGCTTGCCACAATGCTGAAAGATGTTGGAGTTCGAGCACTGATAAAAGAAGCTCAAAGCCTTACCCAGATTTTCCAAACCTAGTTGTTGTGTAGGTTGACATGCCCCTCTCTCCTACCCCTTTTCTTTTTCACTCTGCTTTGCCAAATGGTCTATGAGGAGAATCTGCTAGAAATGGTTGACTTTCTTAATCTTCTTAGGAATGTAAAAATACACAACTTTTGATCACGTGAATTTATGATTACAGTTATCCTCCATTTCCTGAGGTGATAGCATTTGGTCAAGACCTGAAGAAATCAGGCATCGGTTGCCATCATCCAAAGTTGTTTGTGTTGCAAAGGAGAGATAGTCTCCGCGTCGTGGTCACATCTGCTAATTTGGTGGCAGGACAGGTGCTTTATTAATCACCTTTTCTCTGTGTTGTCTTGTGTAGATCAGCTCATTCTTTCTCTTGTGACCTGTTAAACTATTATGTGAACTTGGAAGGAATGTGATTTTTTGGCATCAGTCTCTTAGCAATTCAGTTCTTTCCTCTTCGTCTTTCCCCTTTCATCAGTACTCTTGTTAGTCTTGATAACCGGTTAAAATAAATTGAGAAGAGGAAAAAAGAACAAGATTGTGGTGCTCCTTGCTAAAGGTTTGCTGAATTGAGCATATACAGAATTTTTGCACACCTGCAATGTTGAGTTGGTCTGCAGAGTAGGAGTTAAGAGTCCATCACATATTCTTAAGCAAAGAAAAAACTGAAATTGTCCTCCATGTTGAATAGTAGTAATCTAGACATGCCATTCCTTCTGAGGGTTAAAATTAGGGTAAGAAAGGCCCTATATCTTGTGTATAAATCATCTTAGTGTTTGCTTTATGAACTGTCCTCGTCCAGATGTACTAATGTTTTCGACTCAAATGCCACAGTGGTGCAGAGTTACAAATACAGTATGGTGGCAGGATTTCCCTCGTCTGGACGTACCAGATTACTTGTCACTGTTCTCACCAATTTCTGCAGTTGGAAATAATGGTCATCTGACTGATTTTGCTGCTCAATTAGCTGGATTCATGGCTTCTTTAGTAGCTGATGTACCTAGTCAGGCCCATTGGATCCTGGAGCTGACAAACTATGACTTTAAAGGAAGTGTTGGCTATCTGGTTGCCTCTGTACCTGGAGTTCACTCAAGTCACATTCCTTGTATATCAAAACCAAAATATTTCTTAGGGGTCAGTGCCCTCTGTCCTTTTGAAAATTTGTGTGTCTTGCTTGATATAGCGTTGCTACATGTCTTTCTTATGGTAAAGTGCCTGATTGAACTGTTATTTTCAGTCACACTGATGGTGTTTTCCTATTATTGCAGAGGATTTTATAGCACTAACCAGTTAGGTGTGTAAATGCATGAAAGCAAACATAAATGCCTCTGTACAGTGATCTTCTTACTTTTTGTAGCTTACAGTCTTTTACCTAATATGGACTTATGCTTTCTGGTGTTAATAAATGGTACATGTAAGACAAGATATTTCCAGTGGATGTGCAAGGGACAAAGATGCACTTGGTAACTTTGCACATCAATTTGAAATATGAATCTAAGAAATTTATTTACAGATCAATTTTGCTTAAATAGAAATACAATCTCTTTCCTTCTCTAAGTTTTCCGCAAAATGATGAAAAAGTTTTTCTCTACATTTACTCAAACATGGCTGTGCAAATGTATGTGTTCCAGCTTTTGTAGGCATATTAGGAATGATCGTATAAGGACAAGCTGACAGTACATCTTAAGGGTTGATATTTGAGAATAAAAAGTTTACCAAAATAAAGAGTTGTTACATACATTTTTGTACAAAGAGGGGTAGTTTTCATTGCCTTAGCTTTTGGGGAATAAATTTATAGAGTTGTTTGAGTTTCTCCCGACTTGTTTTAGCTTTACGTGTTCTAAAAAAAAGGGGGCAAGCCCGGTGCACTAAAGCTCCTGCTACGCGCAGGGTCCTGGAAGGGCCCGACCACAAGGGTGAAAAAGGTATTTGTCTGAAGATTATCTGAATAAATCCACTCCATTACATTCTGGTTTTATGTTAAGCGAATCTGTTTACCAGTTGTCTGAATAAAACTCATTTTAAAATTCTGATATTAGGAGAAAAAAGTTCTGCTCTTGTGGGATTTTGTATCTCATGAGTCGTGCTGTGTTGCAAATTCCCTTGTGTATATGGTTCAACTAGTTGAATATTCTTTCATTGTTTTCTCTCTTTGTTTGTACTTCCATTAGTAAGGGATAACCTGGAGGCATTTTATTGGGGTGTGGTTGGTGAAGTGAAGTTTGAAGTGCCCTACTCGTACTTCTGTAGGGTGATTGTCTGCCAGAATTATGTCACTTTAAGTCAGTGGGTTCTGTTGAAGCATCAGTGGCTGGTCTAAGTCATCTCTTCCGTACGTCAGCGGATCTTAATGGAGCACGGCTGAAGAAACTTGCAACGTACCTTAGGAAATGCGGTGAAGATGTATATGGAATGTCAGAGGTTATTCTAAAGAGAGACTCAAATATACCAGCCGATGCAAATGCTGTTAGCATTCACGTACCTAATCCTGAAGATCTTTTTTTAAAGGGTAAATTACTTAACACTTCATATTGCCATCTTTACTGAAATTTAATGCTAAGTATCTTCAGACTCCACTTGTGGGATCCCACTGGGTATGTTATTGTTGTTGTTGTTGTTGTAATGCTAAGTATCTTCATTAGGGTCAGTTTAAGTTTGAAGAAATTCCACTTGTCAACGATTTTTTTTCTCATGTTCAATTCCTTAATAAAGGTGAGTTTATTATAAATGCTGGTGGTGGCTGTGACATACTAATGGTCAAAGTGGCTTGAAGAATGAAATCTAAAAGTAGTTTCAGAATTATGATAACATTTTATTATGAGCTGAATTTCAGGTTTCACTTTATACCTTTTTAAAAAAAGGAGTTCAGTCTTGTTCTCATTAGCACCTTACTGTTTTGTCACTGTGTAAAAGGTTCAGACTATTAAATCATATAGTGCCATAGATTTGAATATTCATTTGTGTTCTTCGGTTTGCCAAATTTTTTTTCTGGTTATCAATTTTGAACCAAGTTTTTTGTCTTTTTGTGTGCTAGAATGTGTTCAACTTGGGTTTCTTCCAAAGAATTATGCAAAGTGGGTTGCACCACTCTCGGACAGTGGTATTTTTGTGTTTTCTGCATATATTTTCCCAAGAGAAGTTCTTAAGGCTGCTTTAGAGGGAAGCAGCAGCAAAGTCAAGTTGATACTGCATGTATCACAGGTATTCATCTGTGATACTCTTTTAGATTATTCTATTGAACTGATTTTTCATGTGTCTAGTAAAGTCATATCGAGATCATAACGTTGCAGGGTCCATCACTTTCAGATATTGCAGAGATTATTAGTGCTGAACATGTTTCTGCAATCTGCGCACTAATTGCATCGCTTCAGAGGTGTTGGGGAATCTGGCGGTTTCAAGAGGTAATTTTCTGAAAAGGTCGGACATATATGTCAAATCTAAACTGATTCTTAATTGGTGCAATTAAAAATAATTACTATATCTTGGGCCTGTGGGACATATTTGGTGTCAGCCCCATATAGTTACCATGGATTTATGGGCACTGCATTGTAGTTGTGACAATTGTTGCTCTTAAAAGCCATGCTTTGTATCCCTCTCATGTTGCCACCCTAAGTTGTGGCAGTTGTGTAGACCACAATCAAGTCAATAGTATAAAACAGTAATAATTAACATCACAAAAGAATCTATGTACACCACCTTTTTCTGTTTGGATTTTTTAAGAATTTTTTTTTTTTTTTTTGGCTCAAGTGATGGTTTACCTTGGATACCATAGTCTAACGGCTTATGGAGATTAGGCACGATATAGTCAATTTTATTCTTAACACATTAGCCATTGCTTTCACAGTTTTCTTGAGATAGCCATTGTTATTCTTAATGCATTGTCCATCACTTTCACTAGTGTTTCAAATTTTCTTTGAACTATCTTGCGGTTATTGGGTAAGTCTGATTATAGGGTGGTGTCAGTTAAAACATTGCACATTCGACATGATTTCTGCATCTTTGAAGACTGCACTCTTTCTAGGAGTTCCTATGAAAGTTTATTAGCATTATGTAGACATCAATTCTGTTGAGATGCCAGACGTATGCCATTTACTTGGTATACTGTTTAAGAGTATCTTGACTTGTTATGGTAATTTCACAATGAAAAAGGCAAACATATTAATTGATGCATCATATTCCTGTCGAACCTAAATTCTGGTATTTTAGGTGTACAATGAGCTGTAGCTTCTTCGTTAGCTGACCTAGAAGCATGCAAAAGATTTTGAAGTTGGGTAGTGTTTCAAAAATGTATGTGTAGGTGGAACAGTCAGCCGGAACATAAAGTTCGATAGATTTAATTTGTATGATAGATGACATCTTTATCTATAACAGTTATGTCCTGACTTTCACATTTCCTTCCGGTGCATCTTGAGTTTAGGTTTTGGGCCAGTTCAAATGGCCGGAACATTTGGAAACTGATTTTTTATTTGGTGAGTGTTTCATGATTACTTGATGACTATCATGCTTTGTCCTTCAAAATGTATTGAGTTTATCATTTATAATTCTTGTTGCCATTTTCTTAAGGTTCATCCTCTATTGGGTCCATCAAGGCAAAGTTTTTAGCTGCATTTTCAGCAGCAGCTGGGAAGCAGTCATCAAGGTTCTCTGAATCGGAGGAATCTGATCCAGATGTGAGTAGCTATCATGAAATTGTATGATTTGGCTTGAGTAATGTGTTATTATTAGGTTCAGAATTTATCCTTACTTTTTCTGGCAGTGGGGCTGCTGGACTGTAAGCCAAGAGTTGAGGAATCCATCTATTAGAATTATTTTTCCTACCATTGAACGAGTGAAAACTGCGAGCAGTGGAATCTTGGCATCCAGGCGTATATTGTGCTTTTCACAGGTAGATTTTTAATCTGATCTCTCTTTTCAGTCCTTAAAAAAATCTCTCTCTTAATTCGTGTTTTTCATTTTTGCTAAAGTAAAAAAACGATTGTGTCTCCACATCCCTAGGTAGGGGTAAAATCTACGTACACTCTACCCTCCTCAAACGCCACTTGTGGGGTTACACTGGGTATGTTATTAAAACTGATTGTGTCTGTCAAATGGAAAAATGAATTTCTTCTTTCCTATCACGTTATTGAGCAATCCTTTACTCCAATTTAAGTAAAGGGTTTAACTTGATATTTTGTTTCTCAGAAAACTTGGCATCGGTTGAAAAGTATGGGCATTCTACATGATGCGGTTCCTTATCCTGGAGACAGAATTGGGCATCCCATGCATGTCAAGGTAAAAGCTACCAGAACACAATTGAATTATTTCTTCTATTGCACGTCTGACAGTTAATTATGTTAGTCTTAAGAGTAGGGTTCTTCTCAAAATTCGATGTTTGCTTGAAAATGCTACAGAGATATTTTTGTTTTTTTTTTCCTTCGAGGAAACAAATTGTTCTATACAAATTGTCCAGTTGCTGCTTCACTATCTGATGTCGCTGTTTTGCAGACAAAATTCCTTTTGAGATATAAAACCAAGTTAATTTGTGTCAGGCCTGACTTTCCAATTGCTATTGGTGGTCTAAGCTTTTATTTGCTAATTTCTTGTGCTGCTGTCCTGGGAAAATCCTGATGCTAATTGTATTCGTAACTCTCAATTAGTGATTTTATTGTCACATGGGTGGTTGATGTGCCATGGCCAATTTTCTACTTGATATATATGCTCACCTTATCTTTTGTACTCTTTTACTCCGTGTTGGTTTCTTTTGGAACAAATGGACGAGTCTTTTTTATCCTGTAGAAATCTCATCAGAAGACCTTTTAGTTTCCTGGGTATTTGTTTTTTACAGCAGTGGAAACTAAAAACAAAACAAAAAAAAATTGGATTTGAGCAAAATATTTTAGACTCAAATGGAGTGCTTCTTTTACGTGTAAATCATCATTATCTGTCGGAGACTCATACCTCACATTGTTCTCTCTCTCTCACACACACCTCTTAGAATTTCTCTGGTTCAGAACATTATCAAGTTGTGGATTTAAATAATGAGTTCTTATTCATGTTCAGTACTCACTTAAAGTCCTAATAACAAAAAAATGAGGTGAGCAGGTTGCTCGAAGAAGATTCCAATTGAGGAAAGATGCACCGTCCTTTGGATGGGTTTATTGTGGATCACACAATTTCAGTGAAGCTGCATGGGGGCGTCAGGTTTCTGGTTTACTTGACAAGAAAATCAATGCAAATAGAAGTTACTCTAGTTTAGGTTCAAGACTTCATGTCTCTAACTATGAATTAGGTATCTTATTCATTACTCCCCCTCCAGATGCTGAAGGCAAGACAAACCTAAGGACGAACTTAGATGATATAGTTTTACCCTTTGTTGTGCCCGCACCAAAATACAGACCGGTGGACAAGCCTGCTACCAAACAGGAGATGAGGGAGGCTTTGATCGAACAAACAAAGTGGCAGAGAGATGTATGTGAGGCAGCAAAAGAGGCGGACGAGTGGATGCAGGAAGAAATTCCCGAGGAAGAGGAAGTGATTGAGGCTACCGACTTTGTTGTTAAGGAGAAAGAAGATGAAAAGGCTTATGCTGAGAAACTATGGAGTCAAGTTGATTCCTCAGAGAACTGTTAGAATCTTATGCGAAGCACATTTAGGTGGAATAATGTAGGATTATATATATTGGGACAGGTTGGTAGAAAACTATTCTGATTATACCAAAGTTTGATGTCTTCCTTTCTTATTACTTTAGGGGGTCACATCCTGGTGAGAAATGTTAAAATTGTTGTATGATTATAGTTGAAAAGGAGTGTTTAGTAATAAAGTTTCGATGATGTGGTGAAACTATATGTATCATTGTACTTGTAAAAGGAAAGAAAAGGACAGTGTATAAGTCATTTATGAACATAAAAAGGTTTGTTGAAGACCTTTGTTTGGACGGTTGATTTCTTTTGATTTTTCTACCATTGACTTGAGATGTCTAATTTAATTTGCCACATTTTCTTTTAAGTTTGGTGCCGCAGGTAACAACATATTTAGTGAAATCCCATAAATGGAGTTTGAGAGAACGATAGACATGCACACATCACCTTACTTCGAAAGATCCTCTGCTTAGGTTAACATATATTAAGTTTGGTATTGCAAAATTCTTTTTAGCGTTGGAAACTCGGAGATATTTTGTACAACTATTGATTTTAGTTTCTTGAACTGGTTTGCTACCGTTGACTTTTAGCATGATTAGTAATATATAAGAAACAAATTATGGTTTAGGTTGCTTTCTTATTGACCAAAATAAATGAATAAGAAAAGAAGATTCATGTAGCAAGCAAGTGGAATTGTCTAAGACGTAAGGAATTTGGCAATTTGATTGTAGTAATATGCAATTAATGGGTGTTTCACACAATTATACAAAAAAATATTATTATTTACAAGTCTTTACTAACTTTTGAATATTTACCGTTAATATACCAACTTTATTTACAAAATAGGTAAGAGAAGATGTTTTATATTAATTAATATTGAAAAAGATATGATATGATCTGTGTTGGGAAATGAGAAATGGGCTATTATGGTAAATAAAATGGAAAGAGTAATTTGTATCCAAAAGTTTTATAATTGTGTAAAATTTCCTTTATTATTTACTATAGAGATGGTGCGATTTGATTTTTCTTTAGATTTATTTATTCATTTCTCTTAGTCTTATGAGGATAAAAACATATGATTCTGAAAAAAAAAACTATGCTTTTTGAAGGTGAAGTTTGTAAATAGAGCAATTTTCTAATTTCTCTCATTATATAATGTTATATATTAACAATTTAAAGAGAATCTAGAACAAGAAATAGGTTTGTGGTACAACTACTATAAAAAAAATATACATAATAAAATATAATTATCAAACAAGGAAAGATGAAATTAAAAAAAAAACAATATAACACAATAAAGCATTGTTATTTACTAATGGCACAATATAATAAGTACTCCCTCCGCACATTTTTAGTTGTCTCTTATTGACTTGACACAAAGATTAAGAAGTAGTAAATGATGGGATAATTTTGCCAAATTACCCTTTGAATATAATAAATACAATGTCTTAAAAACTGTAATAGGAAAATAACTATAATTAATGATAAAGGTAAATTAGGAACTAAACTTAAAATTATTTCTTGATTTTATAAAGTGGACAAATATTATTGAATATTTCATAATCATATAAGGGACAAGTAAAGATGGACGGAGAAAGTAACATTTATCCAAACAAGTTGTTAGTGGTGTGCCATGTCAAACTCAAAATTAACCCTATTCATGCATCTTGCTCATGTTTTTGTTTGACTTCATCAAGTGAAAGGAACTCTTTTCTTTGGCTCCGGGTGGACCAATAATGGGATGACACTCAGTATGGAAAGAGTGGAGCTTTGGGAAAGAGGATTTGATCCCAAAATTCTTAAATTAGAAATTAGATGTATTTTGGGGGGAAATAACCAAACATAATTAAATTATTCACAAATTATCATTTAATTAGTATCCTTGATTAACTTTTAAAGAGAGAACTCTTTTCTAAGCATTTAGGTACTTGAAGTATTCAATATTTTATAATAAAAGTTGTGCCTAATTTTAACTAAAGCAAGCATGTTACTTATCCAAAAAAGAAATTAAGAATTTGAAACAAGTAATATTTGGAAAAGTTAATTTGTAAGAAGCACCTAGAAAGAAAATCAATAAATCTTAAAATTATTTTTAAAAATTTGTTAGATAAATAAAAATGGACATATTTTGTCCACAAGCCAAAGCCCTATGGGAGTTTCTTTATTTAATTAATAAGCAAAGAAGCCATCCTTTCCGTAAGCTTCTTTTTCTCCTGTCTTGTGTCCAAAGAATTGCGTGTTCCTAATGGATTCTATTATTACTTAATGGTATTTTCATACCTAGCCCACCCCTTGGGGACCTCATGTTGGATTAGGCATAATTGAGAAGTAAATAACACTCAACTATGTTTAATAAAAAAACAAAAAAGAGGGAAAATCATGGAGAAAAATCAGCAATTCTCAACATTGATATCTTCTTAGAAATATTATATATATTTATAAAAGATACTCACAAATTAACTCGATCGAAAGTAGTTAAAAGTAAAGTATAATATATAAATATGTTATTTAATTTGATCTGATATTTTTTTTTAAATTTGTATATGCACAACCTTGTATTGAATAGAATTAGTAGATACACACATTTTACATGACAAGTCATGTCCTACGCCACATTTTATGTGCATACACTACTTGTTCAATTTGATAAGTATTAGTTCAAAGGGTCGTTTGGTAGAGCGTATAAGAATAATGCTAAATATAGTGTATTAATAATACTTGCATTAATGATGCATGGATTAGTTATGCTTACTAATACCTAGAAATTCATGGTATTAGTAATATACTCCTTAATACACAACACTGTGTATGACTAATGCAAGCATTAGTTATGCATAGCATAAAAAAGTATATCAAACAAGGTATTACTAATACAAAGAGTTAATGCATACGTTATTTTCCCCAATACCCTTTATCAAAGGACCCTAAGTGTTTATGTGTGAACTTTATTGAAAAAAATGTCATAATATTGAAGTCTAAAATTTACTTGGTCAATATCTTTTAATTACTGTATATTGTGAAAGTTGTATAGTGTAATATTTTTAGAAAAAAATAATAATACTATTATCAATATTTTTGTGTGTATAATAAGACACAAAAGATAATCTCTAAACAGGAAAACTAAATTTGGATTCTTTTTTCTTTTTGGTTATAGCATAAAAAAGACAGATTTTGGCATGTTAAAGAAAATCATTTTTCTGGGTACAGACTCTTTTGAACAGAAATTTAACACATTTCTTTTTTTCTTTTTCCACCCAATGCCTTCAACGTGTTGTCTTCTCCAATCTACAATTCCAACTCTACCTCGAAAGAAATTTAATACAAATTTTCTTATATATATATAAATTACTATACAGTTTGTAAAGCTTTATAAAAAATACCTCAACTTTCCCTTTTGACTTTCCATTTCTTCATCTTCATCGTCATCATCTTCTTTTTTTTTTCTTTTTTGAATTTGAGTTTTAGTTGAAATTTATATTTTGCTGAAGAATTTTGTGGGTATTCTCGTATGGAGTTATCTTGTTCTTCTCCACTTTCTGTGAACTCCACTATCAGCTTCAATCGCCATGTTTCTGTGTACCCTCATAGGAGATGTCAAAGTGTTTTCTCCCTTTTCCCATATTGTGCTTCTTCTTCTTCTACTACTCATGTTACTACCATGGCTGCTTCTTCTGCTGCTTGTAGTACTAGCAGTTCTACTTCGACCCTTTTTGGGATTTCCCTTTCTCATCGACCCTGCAGTACCGTTCCTCGTAAAATCAAGCGTTCTTTGTATATTGTATCTGGGGTGTTCGAGAGATTTACTGAGAGATCGATTAAAGCTGTGATGTTCTCCCAGAAGGAAGCAAAGGCTTTGGGTAAAGATATGGTGAACACCCAACACCTTTTACTTGGTCTTATCGCGGAGGATCGTAGCCCTGATGGGTTTCTTGGTTCTCGGATAACCATTGATAAGGCCCGTGAGGCTGTTAGGAGCATATGGCATGATGAATCAGAGGACCATATAGCAAAATTGGGTTCTCAGGATTCCGGTTCTGCTACCTCAGCTACTGATGTGGCCTTCTCTTCAAGTACCAAACGGGTTTTTGAGGCTGCGGTGGAGTATTCAAGGACCATGGGACATAACTTTATTGCTCCTGAGCATATTGCCATTGGTTTGTTTACTGTTGATGATGGCAGTGCCGGTCGTGTGCTCAAGAGGTATTGCATATAGTCACTTCAAAAAAGTTCTTTTTTCTAGCTAGTACTTTTGTTTTCAGTATATGCACTGCTCTTTTTGTGGTTGAGCAAGCAAGTAGTGGATGATGAGGATATGTAAGAACACAAATAGTAGGGTTTTTGATCAGCAGAGATGTCTTGTGATCATGAATAGATTAGCTAATGTTGCTTATTTTGAGATCCAAAACAGCTTCTAAAATTGCGGAATGGAATGTTGTCTGTGACTGTTTGTTAGGAATCAATCAACTTATTGTACAATAGTAGGAATATGGAGTTAGTGGATTCGGTAGAAAGTTGTTCTTTACTCATCTATTCTTGCTTGCCATATTTTACATTCTGGATACACTTTCCATTTAGTGTGCTGTTCTGGCTCCCAAGGTATAGAAGATACAAAAGAGAGATATTCCGTTGTTTGATTACCTGTATTCTGTCTTGAACTTATAATGGTATTTGCCTCTCTTTTTTGTCTTGTTGTGTGTATATATATGTACATTTTCCTTTTCAAGTTGTAGGCCTGGGGGCCATAGCTTAATATTTTGACATCCTGTCGATAAGCAATTTATGCATTTTTGATGATGCCTATGCATGTATGATTGTTCTGCTTCATTGCATGTTTTTCCTCGAAGGTGTGAGTTGAATATCGGTATACATTTAGTTATTACTTTATCTGCAAATATGCTTCACCATATTTCTGAATGCAGAATCAAGGCAGTATAAGTCAGTTGGCTCTTGACACAGCATACTGATCTAGTTATCAATAAATGGATAAACAAACTATGCATACTGATTTCTTGTTTGTTCTAAAATTTATATTTTACAATACAACCAGCTTGGTCAATATCCCGCTTTATTTTCCTGATTGAGTGTAATATGCCTTCTGTCTTGCAATATGATTATCTTTCTGTCGTCTTTACATGTAACGTGTATTAGACTTGCATGGAGGTAGACTGAACTAATTTCAGGTTAGGAGCAGATGTAAATAATCTGTCTGCTGAGGCAGTTTCCAGGCTTCAAGGAGAGCTTGCTAAAGATGGTAGGGACCCAATTTCATTCAAAAGATCACGTGAGAAATCCTTTCCTGGAAAAATAACTATCGACAGATCTGCTGAGAAAGAAAAAGGTATGGTCAGTTCCTTTTATTCTCTTTTTAGTGTCTGTTTTGGCATACTTTCTCAAATGAGTTTTGTTTCCAGCAGAGAAAAATGCTCTGGAGCAATTTTGTATAGATCTTACTGCCCGTGCAAGTGAGGGCCTTATAGACCCAGTAATTGGCAGGGAGACTGAAGTTCAGAGAATCATAGAGATACTCTGCCGTCGAACCAAAAACAATCCTATTCTGCTTGGTCAAGCTGGAGTTGGAAAAACAGCGATAGCCGAAGGACTGGCAATAAATATTGCTGAGGGAAATATTCCTGCATTCTTAATGGTGGGCTTTGCTATGAATTTATATTCCGATTTTCCTTTTTTTTTTAAACTTTTTTTTGGGCGGATATTCTTTGACCCATTTAGCCATCTAATATGCACATCCTATATTCTTGTTCTACTAGCAACTGCACCAACTTAACTAGTGGTTTGTTGCTATGCACACAGAAAAAGCGGGTAATGTCTTTAGACATTGGCCTATTGATTTCAGGTGCAAAGGAGAGGGGTGAACTAGAGGCGCGTGTGACTGCATTAATTAAGGAGGTAAAAAAGTCAGGTGAGCATAGAATGACACTAAAATTTGGTCAAATTATTTGGTCATAGGCTAAGCCTAGTGACATAATTTGCAGGTCATATCATTCTATTCATAGATGAGGTCCACACCCTTGTTGGTGCTGGTACAGTTGGACGAGGAAATAAGGGCTCTGGTCTTGACATTGCTAATTTGCTAAAGCCAACACTTGGCCGGGGTGAACTGCAGGTAATTTCCTGTTTTACTTGTCTGCATTATTCTATTTAGTTGCATTTTTCGTAAAGGTGGACCTCCATTCTCAGACGTAAAAAGTGTGATGAACTTGTCAAATAAACTGTTCATTAATCTGTAGATAACGAGGCTGAATTAATTTTTGGGAGTTGGTTTTGGCATATAACTCTGCTGTATTCTTCGAGTATATGTTCTTTTATCCTCTTGTTTTCCCTTGACCTGCTTGTTCCTTAAAGTTACTATCTAATATATTTCTCTTTAACATTTAATTTTCAAATCGGAGAAAAAGATCCTGCTGAAAAACCACTGTTTATTTTTTTACGTAGATTCTGCTCTGAAGGTTCTTCCTATGCTTTGAGAAAAATTGGAGAAAAGGATATCCCATTAGCCGCATCAGTGCCTGCACACACACACACAAAAGAACACAAATATTTTTATGCTCGTATGTCTTAATATGCATGCTATACATCTATGCATGTTGTCCATCTGTGCATATCCTTTGATATTTAGTTGTTCAAATTCAAATGATCCGTTGATGTTTAAAATCTGAGTTTTATGAACTTTACCCATAAACTTTTTCCTTGTAATAGTGCATCGCATCTACCACCATGGATGAGTTCAGATTGCACATTGAGAAAGACAAGGCCTTTGCCCGAAGGTTCCAGCCCGTCTTGATAAATGAACCAAGTCAGGTGAATGACATTCTATGCATATGTATGCGCAAATGGGTATATAATGTCCTAACAGATATTCGTGTTCCTAAATTATATAGGAGGATGCTGTCCAGATACTGTTGGGGTTGCGTGAAAAATATGAGTCACATCATAAGTGTAGATACAGTGCGGAAGCCATAAATGCTGCTGTGCAACTATCAGCAAGATATATACCAGATAGGTATCTTCCTGACAAAGCTATTGATCTTATTGATGAGGCTGGTAGTAAATCTCGTATGCAAGCTCACAAAAGAAGAAAGGAACGGCAGATATCTATACTTTCACAACCACCAAGTGATTATTGGCAGGAAATTAGAGCTGTTCAAGCCATGCATGAAGTGGTAACTGTACTTAAAATGTTATTCCATCTCTCTAGATTTTGCATGTCGTTAAAAATTTGAACTCCCATATGTGGTCTGAAGACTACAATCTGTTCCCCTCTACAAACAGATCCTGGCAAGCAAACTGACTGGAAACGATGATGCGTCTCGTTTGAATGATGGCAGTGAACATTTGCAGCCAGCTTCGTCATCTACATATGATGAAGATGAGTATGTATCTGCCTCCATGTTCCTGCTAGGGCATTAGACCAAAGATCATCTGAAGTCATTAATTTAAATCAGAAGTAAATTAACTTAAATTGTTTGATTTTTTACTCTAGACCCCCAGTAGTTGGACCTGAGGAAATAGCAGCAGTTGCTTCACTCTGGACAGGCATTCCCCTTAAGCAGCTTACTGTTGATGAAAGAATGCTTTTGGTTGGTCTTGATGAGCAGCTTAAGAAAAGGGTTGTTGGTCAGGATGAAGCTGTTACATCCATTTGTCGGGCTGTTAAAAGATCCAGAACTGGCCTCAAGCACCCAAATAGACCAATTTCGGCAATGCTTTTCTGCGGTCCTACTGGTGTTGGAAAATCTGAACTGGCTAAAGCTTTGGCAGCATCTTATTTTGGTTCTGTAAGTGTTAATAACATAAGCTGTTCACATTAGTCATCAAAAAGACATGTCTCTAATTAAACATCGAGTAGAAATATAAACCTCTATAATTGAAATTGCATCCCCATGATTGTGTTCACCGAACATGTTGATCAGGTTTCCTGGTGGCATAGTTTGGCTTAAAAGTCTATCTCTATTAGTTTTTCTGAATTTGAGTAGAAATATGTAAGATAAGAAACCTGATTTGGTCTTTTCATTCTAGATGCCTTAGTTTTCACCCGACAGTTACCAAGTTTTTGCCACTGAAGTTAATTTTGTTCAAAAATTTGCAATACAGCCCCTTCTGTGGCAATGGATCGGTGATGATGATAGCAGTTAGCAGTAGTGATTTTAGACCTTTTGCTGATGGATTTTCTAAGTTGCTGGTAGTGGTTATTTGGCTAAAGAAAGTATTAAACTATGATAGTATAATCTGTTGATTGTGTATTAGCTCGTCCTGGACACACAAAAGTAAAAAGGAAAAGAGAGAGGGAAAGGGTGCCGGAGACTGTAGTGTGGCCATTCTGGTTTCTTTGGCTATTATGTGAAGTGTTGGAGACACCATCAACTAATATTGTTGGAGTACGGCTTCTTATTATTGGTGGCCACTAATTACTCCAAAATTTAGACATACTATTGGCTCTATTACTGGATTGTTTCAAATCTCTATTTTCGTTGCCAGGATCAGATTATTCCTTCAGCTGTTTCGATAATGAAACAAGAAGAATCATTTTTTATGTATCTGAAAAATCCCCTACGTTAACTAGATCCTTGCATCTCCCTCTCTAACCCCATAAGAAAGAACAGAAGTCGTCTCTAATCACCTAATCTGTCTAAAAGAAGTCTCGATTTTTAATCTTGTTACTACTTTGAATTTGGATCTCTTTGTTCTAGACAGTTTGCGACTTTAGTGCAAAGATTGAATCAAATAAATTCATCTGAACAACATTCTCAGTTCAACATTTTAGATTAAATTGTGGAAAAGATTTCATCAAGAAGAATTTCATCATAAAAAATTATATACCTACTTTTAGTTCATCATCAGGTTGCTAGAGTTATATTTGTTTTGTCTTTGGTGTTCTGTCTTATGGATCACTTGGTTTGGTGGATTCTATGTACTTAATGAAGTATCCTTTGGTGTTGCCCAGGAATCTGCCATGCTAAGATTGGATATGAGTGAATACATGGAACGGCATACTGTGAGCAAGCTAATTGGATCGCCTCCTGGTTATGTAGGCTATGGAGAAGGAGGGACTCTTACTGAAGCTATCCGAAGAAAGCCCTTCACTGTAGTGCTGCTAGATGAGATTGAAAAGGCTCATCCCGACATCTTCAATATTCTCCTTCAGTTGTTTGAAGATGGTCACCTAACAGACTCTCAGGTTTGACTTTAAATATTCCACAAGATAGATTGTAAAACTTGTCTCGAAAAAATTTAACTGAAAAATATCTTTATCCTTGGATCTTGGCACTGCTAATCATGGAACTTGATTCAACAGGGAAGAAGAGTGTCATTTAAGAATGCCTTGATAGTTATGACTTCTAATGTGGGTTCAACAGCTATTGTAAAGGGCAGAAAGAATAGTATTGGCTTCTTGCTTGCTGACGATGAGTCAGCTGCCTCCTATGCTGGTATGAAAGCAATAGTGATGGAGGAGCTCAAGACATACTTCCGGCCAGAGTTACTGAATAGGATAGATGAAGTAGTAGTATTCCGTCCACTAGAGAAGCCCCAGGTTTGTATAATATAACTCTACATCATGTAGCCTATTTGATGACCTCTAGTTTGATTCAAGAGGTTGCATTGATCTGATAACTGAAATTAACCATAGAGCAATCTTTTATCCTGGCACGTATCTTTAAAAAGTAATTGGCTACTGTTTGTAATTGCTCTCTGTTTTTCATTTCAGATGCTCGAGATACTAAACCTAATGCTGCAGGAGGTAAGGGCTAGGCTTGTTTCATTAGGAATAAGTTTGGAGGTATCAGAAGCAGTAATGGAGCTAGTATGCCAACAAGGATTTGACAGAAACTATGGCGCGCGTCCTCTGAGGAGGGCAGTTACTCAACTGGTTGAAGATCTCCTGAGTGAATCTGTACTTTCTGGGGATTTCAAACCTGGTGATGTTGCTATGGTTCATTTAGATGAATCTGGAAATCCTGTTGTCATTAACCAGTCAAGTCAGAGTATCAATTTGTCAGATACGAATGGAAATCCAGTTGTCACCAACAGGTGAAGCTAGCGTATCCATTTATCTAATACATCTATACTGTAATGTAAGGTAATAACAGCACGATATAACTCCCTGTATATGAGTAATTTTTTTGTATAGTTTTAGATATAGCTGATTCATACATGTAAAGACATGCCACAGAATTCTTTCAA
The DNA here is from genome assembly GCA_029948455.1 of Solanum rostratum. NCBI lineage: Eukaryota > Viridiplantae > Streptophyta > Magnoliopsida > Solanales > Solanaceae > Solanum > Solanum rostratum. Next base: position 62,878,498 of record CM057054.1, on the reverse strand, counting down.
CAATGTGTAAACTCTTATGATCGTTGTATTATATTGATGATCATGTATTTTTAATCTACAGAGTCTATTCTGCTAACAGATAAAGAAGCTGACCATAGTTCACCTTATTTTGTTGAATCTATTTTATGAAGATGGTCATTGGCTAATAATGTGAAATTGTAAACATGAAGCTTCAATCAAGGTGGCTTTGGTGGTGAATAAGTCGATATTCCTTTTCTTCTGGGTGGGATGAAGTGGGGCTCACACTAATTCTGCTCGTTTTTCAAGCTATGATTTGACCAGATTCAGCAGCTATTTATGGGCTTTCATTTAGTTCATCAGATGTAAGATAATAAAGAAAAGGACAAGGACTACCAAGCTTTTTTCCAGTTTGTTTAATACACAACTTTTAACACACTAATTCAGCTTTGGTCACCTGATGCTTACAAGCTAAGATTTTGATCAACTTGGCAGCTATTTATAGTCTTTTAGAGTCAAAATGCAAGAAAAGATCTTGAAGCACGGCAGAATACAATGGCCTTGATGCACCACAGAATACAACGGCTTAAGTTACATGGATTAATTCATCACCCTCACTTCAACAAGAAGAGCTCCTCATACATAGAAATCGTGCATGACTGAGCGGTGCTGGCATTTGAATGTTCCAACTCATTTACGCATGCTAACCCTGGGTGTCTACTCCTGAAAAAGAATACAGGCAAAGGAAATTAGGTGACAGATGATACAATGCAGTTTTCTGAAAGAGTCAAAAGTAAACAAATAAACAAGTCTACTATTGCAATCAGGTGTCACGTTGGGAGATTAATCATTTATCAATTAAACAATCAAGGAACGGTTCTCATAACCCTGGTCCAGTGCTCCAAATTTAAGCATGCGTAACTATGTTATAATCCAAATGATATTCTTCTTGTAAGCTAAATGCAAATACAAACCCAGCAAAAACTTAAACACGAGGAAGTATAACAAAAGAGAAGAGAAGACATAGTCGTTAAACTTTTATTTAGAATAATTTGTACCTGCTCCATATCTGTAGGACCATCAGTTTTCTGTTCAGGTACATTTTCCTCCGCCTTGTCAGCTTTATCATCAGTATCTGTTACCATCTTGTCTTCTTTTGCCTCTTCTTTTTTAGCAGCAACATCATAATCACCAATATTTAAATCTGCAGGAAGTTGGCCTGACTTCAATGCCTGCAGATTTTATGCATATTATTACACAGAACATGCTAGAAAAATAAAGGGAACATGGGCAAGGTCTTCACAAGGGAAAAAATAACAAATACACTAATTTCAGTAAATCAAAACTTATTGCATCACCTGTTCGAGTCTAGCCACCTCTTCAAGAGTTTGAGAATTCACAATGGCAGCCTGCACATGCAAAAAGAGCAATTAATTGAACCATCAAAACGGAAATAACTTTCCTATTCATTTCTGGAGTGGTAATGTGGTATCTTTTTCACAAATCTGTGACAGGGTGCAGGGAGTCATTCACCATGCTTCAATTTATCAGGTACAGTTCCACAATCATGAAACTCCATAATTAGACCTAATTTACCATTAACGAGAAAAGCTTAGCAGCATCAAGGCCACTAAATATAAGCTCCTTCTAGTCTCTACTTTGCGATGGTTGTCACATAAGCAAGAAATTCAGTGGACATGGGGTGCTCCTATTAGCATAAAAAGCTAACTATTTGACTCTGACATGACAAGTACTGCAAGAGTGATGACTTCTCTAAAAAGATCGGAATAAGTAGTTCCCCATCCACGGAAGGTACTATGTTTCTATTATTCAATATGTAGCTTTTCTAAATAATTCTTCTCTATATGAAGATAGCTTTTGTTAACCAGCATCCCTAAAAATATTTCATTTTATGTTTGGTTGTGTTGCTGAAACTAGTTGATTTGTAAGCTTTATAAGGGCAGAGAATTATTTCATAGAGAGTAAATTTTTTTTTTTGGCGGGGGGGGGGGGGGGGGGGGGGGTGATTGGCACTTGCAACTGAAGGCTAGTCAAAAACACAAAAAAACCGAAACATAAAACAGATACTGCAGTTGACCTCTTGAACATACACAGTGAATAGGTTGGTCATCCATATTTCATAAGACCAATTGCCCTCGCCATATAGGCGTATCCAAACAATCAGTTTCACCATCCTAATCCTTAAAATGCATTTGAGAAGAGGAAGAAATAATTGGTAAGAAGAAAACAGTAACTGATACACGATATATTGTACCTTAATTGCTATAATTTGCTCAGGTGTAGGACCAACTGGCTTAGGTGCTTGATCTTCCTTTGGTTCTTCAGCAGGGGCCGCAACCTCAACAGGTACAGAAGTCTTCACTGCTTCCTTTTTGACCAGCTCTTCAGCTTCTTGTGATGCAAATAACTTACTTGCCTCCAATCTCTCCTATAGCAACAAAATTAGATCCGACGGCTCAATATGCAGCTAATTATGTAGCTTTCTGAGTGCCCCACCCCAAAATCCCAAAGGCGCTAGTTAATCATTAACCCATGTAAGATACCAGCTTCTACGGCATGGTGTACAAAAGCAAGGTTTATATAATTATAACCACACTTGAGACAAATATAAAAAATACACCCTAAGAATTCTAGCATGAAGCCAGAAACCACCAGTTAACTATGGACCATCATTCCATATTACATCTGGTGAACTGTGTGGAGAGAGAGGAATAGCCGCTATTTTGAAGATACGTCCAATTCCATTCATAGAGTTAAATGCAATTTGCATTTTTTTTTTATGGTGTAAAGAAACATATAAAGAGGAACTAGAGCTTGTAGATCTGTTAGGCTCTGTGAGAGTAGTTTCTTCCTTATTCTCTTCTTCTGTTCCTCTTTTGCAATCTCCAGCATATCCTTAACGTTGAGGAATACAACGTCACCAGATTCTTTTTTTTAAAGCAAAAAACTATGGAGTATCAGAGAATGAAGAGATGAGAGAATATACATTTTTTGCTGGAGAAAATAGTTGCAAAAGAGTTGAATCAACATATACAGCTACAGATTTAAGCGAGACTGTCCTAACCTAGGTTGATCAGACTCTTCACTTTTGGTGCTGCAATCGTGTCAACACGACATGGGTGTGGGTGTGGGTATGGGTGTAGGATTCGTATTTGATCTGGTCAATCAGTTTTGGATACTTTGACCAAATTTAAGAAAGAAATTTTGGACAGATTCAATGATTTTTGTAATCAAAACAATGAAATTGAAGAAAATGGAATGCCTTAAATATACAAATTTTTATTACCACTCCCTTCCCTTTTATCTCCTTCCAAGATTCTCCTCTTGATCAATATTTTCTACTTAAGTTTTCCACATAATCTCTTAATTTAGGTTTTATAACTCTATTTTTCAATATTTGAATTATTTTCAGCCGAATCCTCGCTATGGATACGTATTCCCGAATCTTAAAATTTAGATCATAGAGGATCCGACCTCTAGATCCGCACTTGAATTGGACACCCGGACCCAAGTCCAAGCAACTTAGGTTCTAACCATATATAAAAGGGTCAAAAATACCCCCAGACTATCCAAAAAGGTTTTAAAATACCCCTGGACAATAAAAAAAGGTTTAAAAATACCCCTCATTCACCTAGTTGGCTAAATACCCTCAATCTATCTTTTTGGTCCAATTTAACCCTTAAAACTAATAGTCTTTTCTTGTTTAATTATTATTATTTATTATGTGGCAACTTCCTATTTGTTGAATTTAAATCTCAACCCATGAGATTTTCCATACACCCATACCCGTTTCCACAACCCATGACCAAAAAACCAATCAAAAATCCCATAAAAAATAAGTCGCCGGAAAACCCATCAAACATTGAAACTGAGATGATTTTGTAGCTTTAAGGAAATTGCAGCAAAAAACAACAAAAAATCTCCACAAAAAGTGTTTTGTCTACTCGATATTATACACTTCCATCAACAAGCACCAGCAATAAGGATCTGCCATTCAATCTCAAGTATTGACGTCGCTTGTCAAGCTTGGCGACTCAATAAGGATGGCATTGTCTGAGTTTGAAACTGCTACACAAAAGGAATCCTCAAAGACGATGGTTGCTGACCATGGAATCAATCCTCTCATTGACTGCCGGTGGTGGAATCTCCGATATACCCATTGAGTCCTCTTTTTATGATTGGTTTTTTAATTGGGTCATAGAGCTGAGGATATGGGTCGGGGCGTGTAGGGAAAATTTGATGAGTTGAGATTTAATTTTATCCAAGAGAAAGTCGCAACGTAATAAATAATAATAATAATTAAAAAAGAAAAGGTTGTTAGGTTGAAGGGTAAGAAGTGAACTAAAAAGGTAAACTAAGGTTTTTTTTTTTAACCTTTTTGGATAGTCCAAGGGTATTTTTGGCCCTTTCCATTTAACTTTTAATAACAGACACTGTACTAACATCTAAATGTGGAGAGCTAGTCATGTCCTCTGTTTTAAGATTAAAATAACATGCTTCTTAAAAATGATAAAATTTCATATTAAGAAGGTCAAAGACATAGACACCCCATAAACCTGCACTATTTTTCATTTAGGCACAACTTATTTTGGGGGTTTGACCTATTAAAGGATAGTAATGTCTGTCATCCCCATTTCCATTTAAAATTCTGGCAAACAGATTTACTGTCATCTCCATTTCCACTTAAAATTCTGGCAAACAGATCTTATGCGAGTACTTCAGACAACACGCCGAACACCTCCCACTTTACTGAGCCTTTGCAGACAAAGAAGAAAAGGCTTATAACCTTAATTCAAGATTAGGAACCCATTCAATGTCTCTTTTTTTATTTGACTGCAAGATATGTAATTAATTTTATACAATTTCTTGCATATTTGAGCAAATTCTGGATGGCAACTAGTCTAATCCAAAATAGAAATATGGAGTTAACTAAAGCCACAACCTGAACTACAAACATGTTTGAAGAGTTCCTACATCATTTAAATGAAAAGATGGAAGAAATGAGCAAACCAACCTTTTGTTTGACTTTCCTGAAATCCAGCAAACGCAAGGACTTCAATTTGTGAATAACATAAAGGCGATAATTTGGTCTCTTTGTGATATTGTTCTCAAGAAGACTAAGAAACTGCAGCTTTGGGAGAGACGCAAGCGGGTCAATTTCAACCAAATTCGTAAGTCTGTTGCTAGTAAGAATCAAAGTATGCAATTTTGGCAGAAACTCTGCAACATCACGAAAAAACAACAACAACAGAAGCATAAACAAATGTTTCATTAAATAAAAACCCTAATAAATAGACGTAAGATTAAAGTCGAATACTTCAACCATCTAATGTCTCACCTCCAATGTTAGGGTTGATACGCGTAATTCTATTGTTGTTCAATAGTAAGGTTCCAAGTCGATTCAGATATGGAAAATTCTCGAGTTTAACAATCTCATTATCAGATAAATCAATCGTATCAAATTGATCCTGTAACAACAACAAAATACAAAACCTCTGAAACTACTTCCGGATAACTAAAACTCTTAAAGTTCACACACAAAAAAAAACTGACCTCGGTAGCACCTAAGTTCTCAATGACCGGGATCTTATTTCCTGTACATAATAACAAAATAAAATGAAACATTAGGCTTTTCGGTTACGTGTATACATAGAACTATCCATTAGAGTTCAAAAAAGAAGAGAAGACTAGGGTTGAAGAAAAACCTCGAAGATCTAACTCGCGTTCACGAATGGCATTGAAGAAATGAGGGCTTTTCCAAATGAGGTCCGCCGTTAGCCTCACCATTTTTGTGGCACTTTTTCTTCTGCTTCTCTTCTCTTCAGCAGCTCTTTGTAGCCGATACAAGAGAAACCCCAAAAGTTCGTAAGGTTTAAGAAAGCCCGGTTCTGTATACTGGAGAAACCAATGTGCATTTACGATATTGCCCTTGATCGGGCTGCGTCTCGTTTGACACTATTTTAATTTATTTAATTTTTTTCAACCGCTATTTTAATCTCTTTGTTTCCCAAAATAACTCAAAAACAGAGTTTGCAAAAACTCAATTAAATATATTATATTATATCTTATATACAACAATTTGTTCTAATCAATATTATTTAACTTATATTATAATGTGTTTTAATCAATTATTTTACATCATCTTACCCTAGCCTTGAGGAGGTTGAAAGACTTTTTGTTCACAATAAAAATATTCTGAATTTTTTTTTAGCAAATTTTAACAAATTAGTGGAATAATTAAGTACAAGAGATAATAGATACTAGCAATACAATCAACAATTAATATATATATATATATATATATATATTATTGCTTTCTTTCTTTTTTACGTCATAGTTAAAAACAAACACGTAGGTGACACCTTGCTTTTATGTTGAATAAATACTTCAAATTTTATGTTTTATCTAAAATACTTTTTGGATCAATATTTTTTTTTAAATACTTACTCTGGGCAAGAACAAACACATTTAAACATAACGTCGATGATGTAATGCTCTCTAAGGCCTAAAATCTTACTCATCTTTTTTGTAAGTTATTTGAATTTTTCTTCTAATTTTAAAAGTAATTTATTTTCTAATTTAAAAGTTTGAAAATTAAGGCGAATGCAAACTCCGGAAGGGAACTTTACATATTTTCATTGTCTATATAATTTCGTAACATATTTCTTCATTATTCAACCTCTTATTTAATACAAAAAATTCTGTAGGATTCAAGAGCTCATTAACTAATAATTCGTGTAAAAAAACCTAAAGAAGACCAACAAAAAATATTATATAAAGACAAGAAATGATTTTCATTTTTACTCAGGGATGTTTTTGGTTATAAAATCCAACTTAAGTAAATAAGAATGTATAATATTGTTTTAATTAATTACTTAATTTCTTTCCATGAAACTTTTTTTTTTTTTTTTGTTATTTTATGTGTCATAAGTTTGAAAGTCTTTATGCTTAATTAATATATACATAAAAGAAATTTTTTCACTTGAATGTTAAAGAGCAACACCCACCTTGATGACTATAATAAAAGATAATATATAAATTTGTGATTGCGTGAAGCATAGCTAAGTGCACTAGTTTTACTAATAAGGGAGGATAAACAAAATAACACTTTACACTATTCATTAATCTTCTGCTCTAATTAATATCCTCCACAATCTCCTCTATAAAATCATATCCTCGATAAATTTTAACATTACTTTATTCTACGAAGGTATAAAAAGGGTCTTTCGCTTTAATACTCAAAAAACATCATACTCTTGATGAAAATCCATTTCTCACAATTTACTTAAGTTTCTTACTAATCCTTTTTTCTTTTGCCAAATATAATACCGATAAAGGACCTACAGAATGAGGTTCTCCAGGAAAATTATTTCACTACTCATCTTTCATGAAAACATTAATATCGACCACGCCCACAATTTGAAGCTTTTGCCTTCTGGATTGAAGCAAAAAGAGTATAAAAGGGGGAAAAGACAGAATGAAGAAGGGGGGAAATCAAGGAGAATGAGGGAAAATAAACATTAGAGAAGCAGGCTTAAGTCATTTTGTCTCAAAAGAGGGATTCTAATTTGAGTCTTCCACAGACAAAATGAGAGAAGTTGCTAGGCAGAGTTTGGACTTCACTAAGCTTCAAAAATGTACCAGATTTCCACAGTAACTAAACATTTCAGCGACCGCGTCTTAAGAGACCTTAAGAGAAATCACTTCTAAACTGGCTATCTACAGAATGGGAGATTAAGGTTGAAAGTAACGCCTACCCAAGGCAAAACTATCTGGGCCAGTGTACAAGTAGGATGAATGATGAGCAGAGGCAGCAGATGGAACATCAACAACTCGCAAGCCACTGCTCCTGTAGAGTTCACTTGCTGTAACAGTATCATCAAACTGATAGGGGTCAGATGCAGAGCTCCGGCCAGCAACATCAGTGGGGATTGCATTTGGCAATCCCCTGGAGCCTTCCAAGTATGGTGGTGGTCTATGAGCATCACCAGGTTTGGTGTTTGACAACCCTGTAGAACCTGCCAAGTACGATGATGGCCCATATGCATAATTGTGGGGGGCAAGTCTGCCGTACACAGCTAAATCACCATGCGATCCATATAATTGACCAGTATGACCTCCTATTTGCATGGATGTATTATCAACTAGAGTCCTTCCATGACCTCCAGGTCCATGCAATACTGATGGGGACAGAGAATAACCATAAACGTGGCCAGCAGTTCCACCTTCTAACAAGGTAGTGTTGCTATTGATATGATTAACAACTCTTTCCTGTTGTAGCCGTGGATTTGGAAAATGTGCTTGTTTTGCTTCTTTGTTGCTGATCCTTCCAGACGACTCAGTTTCATCAATCTTTCTCTTTTGCACCGTCTTCTTCTCACCTACAGCAATTTCTTTCTCCAAGCTCAATATTTTCTCATTGATTTGCCACCCCGGAAGAAGTTTTGAAAGATCAATACTGTGACGTTTTGAACATTTGACAACAGATCTCAGAGCAGACAAGTGCTTCTTTTTTGCTTCATTCTGTACAAAATTAAAAGAAGAAATGCACAGTCAAATTGAGGAAATCAGGGCCGGAGAGCTATCAGTGCTGGAATAAAATTCAATGATTACCACATCAGCAAGTGAACCTTGCGACTTTCCCTTCATTTTCTTCAATGGCTCTTTAGACTCTCGTAAATATGACGTCACAAGTTTCTGAGGGTTAAATCTGTCCTCAATTCCAAAAGTATAGGCGATATCAACCGCCTCAATTTCCATCTTTTGATTCACCATCTCCTCTATTATTTCTGTCAGACATGCATAAACCAGTGTTAAGCAAGCAGATAGCAACTATGACAAGGTCAAATGTAATATTTGGGGCAGAAACAAGATGTGAAAAATGAGAAGATGAATCATATTAAGATACATCTCTGAACCACGAACAACGAAAACAATCAGAAGTTGGATTGTAACTTCCAAACAGATATAAGGTTGAAGAACAGTCTAGACTTGAACTTGGAAGTTGCACTAGATTGACATGTTGCCCCATAGAATAAGAACAGAACGAAAAAGCAACATTCGCTGTCCCAGTATTGTCTGCTTGTTCTTGTCCATAAGATTTTTCTACCTTTTCTTGGGGGGGGGGGGGGGGGGGGGGGGGGGGGTTTCAAAAAGTTCTGTTTCATTTTATATCCAATAATGATGGGGAGAGATAACCCAAAGGCTTTAATTTTTTTCTTTTTTTGATAAACCCAAATGCTTAAATTTTTTTCGGTATTTGTGTCTCCAAGTCTCAGGTAACACTACCATGATCCTCCAGCCGTCCCTGGTTAAAATATTACAGATGCACAACAAAGCATTTACTCATACTAATAAACAACTTTTTTTTTTATGACAAGGTAAAACACCTATTTCTACACTGCAAATACACTCAACAGCTCTGGAGGATTTTCTTGAGTCTCAAAGGCATATCACGGACTATGCCTAGGAGGGTCATTGAGGCCTTATACAGCTGGGAGGAGGCAAGTGTCCTTGCAAAAGACAGAATTAGATGGAGAATTATCCCTGCTTCAATTTGGTGGACAATCTGGAAAGAGAGAAATTCCAGATGTTTTGAAGGCACAGAAAATAGTGTGCAGGAAGTCAAATTAAACTGCATCTTATTGTTATGTTTTTGGTGTAATCAATTTTTTGAGAAAGGTTAACAGTATTTGATTTCAACAGCTTTATCATCCAAGAAATGATGAATGGAAACTTACATCCCACCTCAAGGGTACATTACAAGTTTCCTATGAAATCTACTAAATCTATTGTCTCCCCTATCAGACTACCTTTACACCAAAAAACAAAAGACTTATACAATTCATTCTAATTCTCTGTAAGTTGGTTCTTTTCCCTTCAAAGAATCTCAAGTTTCTTTCTTTCCATCGAGTCCACCAGATACAGGCAGAAAAAAAATTTCTAAATCAGAAAAAAAAACTGTATTTCGATCCATCAAAATTAGCTTGAGGGTTGAGCGGCTTCTAATACTTACCAAGAAACACAACTCAAACAATTGAAGAAACAGCCAAGTGCACTAGATCATCTAGAACCACAAAGGTTATAAGTCCTTCAAGTCAACTGGCAACTCTTCAATACAGAACTACTAAGGCCGTTCTACCTTATCATGTACATTTGAGTCAATAATTTTGCATGACTTAATTGACTTTTTGGCAAAAACATCCTTGAAGTATACTCCTAACTTAAATTATATCATGTATTACTATGGACAATCAACATCCTTAATACATCAACAACAACTACATACCCATTGCAGTTTCACAAAATGGGTCTGGAAAGGATAGTGTATACATATTACATAACTAACCTCTACCTCAGAGGTAGAGCGGTTGTTTCTGATAGACCCTTAGCTCAAGATAAAACAGTCTAGATAAAGAAGTAATAGAACTAACGGAAACAACAAACGGTAATGAAACAACGCATAGTACCAGAACAATACTACAACAGCAATCAAAGTACACGAAACAACATATAATAACAAAAATCAAAGAACAAGAAACAAGAGTAATACTACGACTACTAGAATGCACAACATGTCAACACACTCCTTAATATTTCTAAAATTGAATGAGTTTCATCCTCCAGTCCCTACCATTACAAAAACTCACGGCAATTTCAAGAAAATTCGTTTTGCCCCATTCTACATTTGTTACTCTTATGAAGTTAACTTCTTGTCATTATTCTTTTGTTTATTCTTAGATTCTTTCTTTGAACCTACGCTGCTCGAACTCTCCAAAATAGTTGCCGCACCGCGTCTGATTCTCCAAATGCATTGCTTTTGGAGTATATGACACGCACCCATCGACATTTTTAAAGAGTCCAAGCAACATAGCATTGATCTTCCTACTAAGGTGGTGTTGGATTGGCTTTTTTTTAAGTGACTTAGAAGTTAAAAGCCAAAAACCATAAGTTGGGAACCCCTTATTTTTCTTGGGGGGAAAAGAGAGAAAAGAAGTTTTATTAGGGGAGCTAGCTTCTTTGGCTATGGCTCAAGAAACTAACTAGAGACAAAAAAAAACAGGGATGTTGTGGCTGGAAGAGGGGATTTTGACCCAATTTTTTTCCACAAGGCAGAAGTCACAAATAGGCGGAGGAATTTGATAGTCTGTAGAGGTTGGGGGGAAATATGAGGGGGATGAGGAAGTAAAGTAGCAGTTGTTGAGTTCTATGAACGATTGTTAAGTGGGAGTGGAGTGGAGGCCAAATTTGGGGGGTTGGATTTCAATCAGATTGGAGGGCTGAATAGTAAATGGTTATGAGGACTATTGAGAAGGAGGAGGTGCATGCAGAGGTACTAGTGTTGTGTGGATGGCAAGGCTGCCGGTCTGGATGGCTCCACTTTGGCTTTGACAAGGCTGCTGGTCTGGATGGCTCCGCTTTGGCTTTCTTTCAACATTGTTGGAGCATTGTCAAGCAGGATGTTTTGAGTACCATTGATGAGTTCCAAGAGAGGGGTGAGGTTAAAAGGAGCCTAAACGCTTCATTCGTTGTCATTATTCCTAAGAAGGAAGGGGCTACTAGCATCGGGGATTATAAGCCTATTAGTCCGGTGGGGAACACCTACAAGATTATTTCTAAGGTGCTTTCCAACAGATTTAAGAGTGTGCAAAAATGCCTTTGTCAAAGGAAGGAAATTGCAGATGCAGCTTTGATGGATAATGAAATGGTAGATTTGAGGTGTACCAGGTGTTTTATGCAAGTGAGACCTTGAGAAGGCTTATGACTATGTAAATTGGAATTTCCTAGGTTTCATTATGTTGAAGATGAGCTTTGGGAAGAAATGGAGGAAGTGGGTTAGTTTTTGTGCCTCTTTAGTGATACTCGCTTTTGATAAATGGTAATCCATGTGGCTTCTTTGTTAGTTCGAAGGGTTTGAGACAAGGAGATCCTTTATCACCAATGCTTTTTATCGTGGCGATGGAAGCTTTGAGCAAAATGATGGACAGAGTAGTTTTAGGTGTACATATCAAAGGGTTCAACGTTGTGGTTAGTGGTGTAGGCGAGATTACTCATCTACAATTTCCAGACGATACTTTGGTGTTCTGTGATGCAGATGGAAACCAGTTGGACTTCCTTGGGCAAGTCTTAACTTGGTTCCTGGCAGTGCCATGGCTTAAAATTAACCTCAGAAATGAGAAAACATTGACATGTTTGCCCATGTTTTGCAATGCAGGGTAGGTGTTCTACAACCTACCTTGAATTGCCTCTAGGCGCATCGAACAAGGATCTCAGTGTTTGAGATTTGGTTATTCAGAGGTTAGAGAAAAGGTTAGCAGGTTGGCAAAAAAGATATTTGTCTAAAGGAGGCAAAGAAGTGCTTACTGAGAAATTTTCTTTGGGAGCCGCGAACGGGGCAAAGAAGTTTCACTTAGTTTGTTAGGAAACTGTGCATCTCCTAAACAATGGGGAGGACTTGGGGTTAAGAACGTGAAGGTCTTTAACAAAGCACTCTTGGGTAAATGGTTGTGGAGATTTGGGATAGAGGGAAAAACTTTATGGAGAGGGGAGATAGCGGATAAATATGGAGAGATGGAGGGGGATGAGAACAAACGTTATCAGGATGCCCTCTGGCTATGGTGTGTGGAGGAACATCATGGAGAGTGGGATGCATTTAATGATAACATTGGTTTCAAAATTGGGGAAGGGAGTAGGTTAGTTTTGGGGGCAAAAGTTGTTTGGCGGTTTGGTGCTTAAGGATGAATTCCCGATATTGTATAGTCTCTTGCCAAAGGGAATTCTCCATTCAACAAGTTAGGGGGCTCACAGGGATGAGGCCTTATGGGATTGAGAATTAGGGAGGACTTTCCAAGACTGGTAAGAGCTACTCAATAATGAAGCGATATACCAAAAAGAGACTCTACTCGTAGCCCCTGGTGGGTGCTCGAGCACCCATTACTTCCTATGTGGAACCTATGAATTTATTAAAAAAATTGACAAGAGCTACTCAAATAATAAAGCGAGCATCCAGAGACACAAAAAGGTGTCGGGTGCTTTAGTTGAAAAGGCATTTGATAAGTCAATTGGATCTCTTTGATTAGAGATCGAAACTTGTATCCTGCATTAAAGGATTTTCAACAAATTTTCATTTCCTTTTGCTTCTCTTTATTTCCTCCTATTTATCTGATTCCTTTTCTAACTTTTTTTTTCTATTCTTGTTTACATTTTTAGTACTAAAATCTATTCCCTCCATTCATTTTACTTGTCCAATTTTATAAAATAAATTCACTTTTGCTCATCAGTTTTAACATATCACGAAAAGACAATTATATTTTTCTTGTTTTACCCTCAACGTTAATTACTTATTCTCCAAATTATTCCCAAAGACCTAAACCTATACATCAATTAATATGACATTATGATAAAATACTTATATTAATTACTATTTCTTAAGGGGATTGCAAAAGTCCAAAGTGGACAAGTAAAAGTGAAAGGATGGAGTACTATGTTATAACTTCTGAGGTAATTTTTCCTTTCCTTTTTGTTCTCTTATGAATTCTGACACGGGGAAACATAATATAGTTTTAACAACAAACTGAGTGTAATCTCATGGCCACCTATCTTGAAAAGGTAGAGAGGGGCATAATATAGTTTTTAACATCATTTTTTGGAAACATTTATTTATTAACTTTGTAGGTAAATCAATTTATACAACTTATGTTCAATCCAATACTAATTTTGCATTAAATAGTTATATACATGTGATTTTATAATTTAGAAAAGGGCACATGAACACGTGGTCTCCCTATAAAACTACATAATTTATGTTTAAATATTCTAAAATTGGGATTAGTATTATTTATTGGCACTCATGCTACAAGAAGGCTAAATGATGCAATTGGTCGGATGTTGAGTTATTTACCTAGAGGACTACGGATCAATTCTCATTTAATGCATTTTTTTCCTTCTTTCTTTTAGTGGTGCATCCATGTTTTGAAAAACCTAAATTTGCCTCTGGTTACAAATTTGGTGTAATCAATGATACCATTATTAATCTTTTTTTTAAAATAAGAAACATCAAGAATAATTTTCTAGAGAATGATAAAAAGATAACATGTAATATTTATTATAGTTTACATTGAGATATTTTCTAATATTAGTTTAAAAGACAATTCTGCACTTGGTAATTGTAGTGATGTGCATTATTAGTCGGATATAAAGTTTAAATTTGATGGGTGTCAACACTATAAGTTATTTATATAATTATTCTGTATCAAAAATGTAGGACTAAGTTGAACCCATTATTTATATATATGTTATGATACGTTATGTTCTCGGAATGTAGCGAGCACCCATTACTTTAAAATTTTGGATTATCACTGATAACACAAATTACTAAATGTACTCCAACTGCCTGCTAATACGGAAAGAAAATATATACATAATAATCTCAATAAGTCCAAAAGAAGAAAAGGAGAGTAAAAGAAACAGAAAAGGAATTTAAAAACCAGGAAATTAAGGAAACAATTTGTTGGAGGATTTGCAGTCATAGCTTAAAAGGTGAAGCTGCATTTAAGTTTTTTATAGGTGGTATATTCGCTATTAAACCAAGAAATTCTCATTCATCCCTGTGCATCAAGTGCTGCTTTCATATGTAGCAGCCTGAATGTTTGATTAACTCAGATGAGTGAAAGTTTCTTATGAGTAAGAGGAGGGAAGTTGGACGACAACTACAAGGAAAGCTTCCATCATGCAAGTGGGCATATGAAGCAAGAAACAAATAGGACTGTTGGTGGAGAGATAATGCAGGTAAAGAAAAGCAGGAGAAGATATTTTGAGGAAGAAGTGCCGTTAATTTTTAACGGTAGTTAGCTGTAGGATGAAAGCAGCTCATATTTAAAATATTAAGGATATTGTTTGTTCATAGAGATACATGAACGATGTAATATAAGTTAAGAAATACTTCAAGGATGTTATGCAGAAGTTCTTTTTAAAAGTTTTTGAATTCAGCACGATTAGAAAGGATTTCTTTTGTTTTTTCACTCACTTGTACATATCAGCATTTCTTAGTGCTGCAATTTCAATAGAACTAGCATTTCTCCAAAAAAGGATCTCCTTAAAAGGTTCTATGCATGAGATCTCAGCCCGGAAAGATATGAATTAAAGAATCATAGTTATGTTCCCATTCAAAAATATAATCATCACCATGGATTATGATTCACTGTGCACTTCTATACAAAAATATAATCATCATCATGGATTATGGTTCATTGTGCACCGTGCACAAGGACCTAACAATTTGTCTGGATGGTGGTTTTCCGTGGTATGGCATGGTATGGTTAGTAAGAGACCTACGGTTGTTTTGATTGTTTCTTTAATTACATGGTATGGTATGATTTGATTCATAGTCGTATTACTCATTCTCCTCTATATCAATTTTTGAAGCTTCTCTTCCACCTTCAATCTTTTCTCCCACGTTTCAGTCTATTTTTTGAAGTTCGTCTTTTAAAAGTTCTTGTTTTTTTATTTTCTTGTGTTGTTTGTATGGATTGGAGATATATTAGCTTTTTTCCATACTAGATTCTATGTATTTATTAAAAAAAGTTATTTTAAAAAGATATTGATTAATTAAATATTGATAATAATTAAGAGCATTTTTGTAAATTTATTAATTACGATACAGTAACATATAGTCAACCCAAACAACAAAATTATCATTAAACAATAGCAAGTCATACAATGTATCTAAATATTGTATTGTACTGTACAATACAATACCATACCGTACCGTACATTATGAAACTATGGCAAACAACCATCCAAATAGAAGGTAAAGAATCTGGGAAGTTGGTGTCCTCCAAGACCTATGTGTGGTCCAAAAGTACTAGAAGATGGGGATTCTCATGCACAGACAACTGTTTGTGAAAATCTCAGAGGTGGTATAGGCCAGTCGCTAGGTGCCACCAAATAAAAATTGGCGTCTCAATTTGGATAAATGTACTGGGTGGGAGCTCTTGGTGTCTTTTCGGGTATGATAAGGGAAAGAGGAAAGCCTTGAAGCTATTGAGATGAATAAAAAGGGAACAACAAAGCAAGCAACACAAAATAGTGCAAGATGCCAGTAAACCAAAAGGAACGAAAAGTTCTATTTGGTAAGTATATTTTTAGAATAGAATACACCAAGCAAGTGCTGATGGTCTCCTAACTACAGCAGATTTGTTGTCCCTTCAAGTATGCACGGAGAAGTCCATCATAATGTCAAAAGTATTTACATTTTTTTAAGGTTATCCTAAGTTAGGCAAGTTTCATCCACAGTAATGCAACCAAATCAAACCCACTTGTATCCGTGATCTCGATCAATCAGACTAGTAAAAAGACACCAACTTCTTAAAAGCACACCATCTCAAATGAATAGCAAATGATGATTTGCGCAAATGTAGCTTACAGACAAAATGAAAATAGGACCTGTGATCTTTGCCATGAAGACACTTGATCTTGTAAGGGCACCAGACATGTTCTTCTTGAACGGACTTGCCAGAAGCAAATCCCTGATATCCTCATTGCTAAATCCTCCTGGAATCCCGAAACACCCAATTAGCAATAGCAAACCCCGGGCATCCATATCAAAAGCCTTTCGTAAACCTCCTTCAGCAATCAACCTCTTTCTCCATGCTAAAGCCGCCTTCTCCGCCTCTTCTTTCACCCCTTTCTCAATCTCAACTCCCTCGTCTATTCCCATCAACAAAAAGCACTCCAAAACCAAAATTGAAGCCTTCCTTCCATTAACCACGGGTGAACCCTTAACATACGCCCTGCTCCCTTGCAAATAAAACTTCCCGAGACAATCCAATACAAGCCTTGCTGGATTGCGCGAGAGTTTTAACGCCTTAGGTACTTCTTCAATCAGTCCATTTATATCTGCGAGATGCGTTGTCATGTACTTCCGCAGACCACGGCCTTCCATCCTTTCACAGAGGCTTTCTAGCTCTGAAAGAGTAGATTTCAGCTCTGAACTAGGGGATTTCACTTCCACTTCTTCTTCAGAGGGGTCAGATTCCGGAGATGGCTCTGCCTCTGTCTCTGGTGCTAGGGCTGTCGCTTCCGGAAGTGATGACACAGATAAAGGGGTAGCATTGGTTGTATCTGAGGGTCGCATAGAGTCGATTAAGGTCCGGACGGATTCAACGTGTCGTTGTAACTCAGCAAAACAGACCTGGAACGCAGAGAAGGCATCCGAGAGTTTGCGGAAATTGGCAACTGAGTCATCCTTGGTTGGAGGCTGCTGAAATTCAGACTGTTTGATGATGCTTTGCAAAGCATTTGCCGTTTCTAGGAGTTGCGATTGAGCTTGAACGTTCGGCGACGGCCGCGACTGAGGCGGCGCGGCGGTGGCAGTATCTGCTGGTTCAACCATCAGTACAAGTCGAAATGTAATGAATTTCGCAACAAAAGAGAGAATGAGAAAGCTTTTTGCTGCAATTCTCTGTGATTTTTATTCATAGTTCTAATATTCTTTTTGGGTTTTTTAGGGTGAAAATTAATTAGGTTTAATTACAATTACCTCCTTCTAAACATGACTCAATTTCGATATAATCTCTATATTTTACAAAAAATTAAATAATTATCACCCTTTACTATGAAAACTATACACTTACGTCCCTGCAAGGTATTGAAATATAATTATTAAAAACCAAACTAAAAATTAACTTAACTTTTTTCCAAGAAAGGAACAGATATACTTTGAAATTTTTATAAAAATAGGAAATGAATGTACATCACTCAATAAAATATACCAACTATTAGTAATAAGTTTCATGTACTTTAACTATTAAGTTATTTGTAATTTATTTTATTGTATCAAAATTTTAATTTTGTATTTAGTCTTCCACACGCCATGTAGGTTGTTATTGTTGTTTATATTTATCGTTCCACTTTAAAATTATCTTAAATATACTTAGTTGGATGAATTTTTATTGGAGATAATTTCAAATATATATAATAAAATAATTAATTTACAACAAATATACTTATATTTTATAACAAAAAATTATAGAAAATATACATGACTATATAATATAACTTACCAAAAATCATAAATGGTATACATTGACTATACAATGTCGATTATTTATACATGTACTTTACATTGAGTATATGTTAACATACATTCAAAAACTGAATATAGCTTCACTGAAATATTCACTCTTACTGGCACTCTACAAAATCGTGTATGAGATTTCACCTCATACAACTTCTCGTTCAATTTTTTCGAATTTATTGGATCCTTTTTCGCATTTAAGAATCCCCCCTTCCTCCACTCCGCTTTGTCTACGAACAATGAAGCTATAAGTAATGCAACTATGAATCTCATGGAAAATTCAATTTTGGTTCAGGATGAACGTTAGCGGCATGCTTAACACATGTAAGTCAGACGGAGAACACAGAAAAATGGTGTTTCTAGTGGCGGACGTGTGACTATCTCCCTTCAACCCTTTGAGCGAAATGCGACAAATGAAAAGGAAAATCCATGGACCGACCCAATCATCTCCATCCCGTTATACTTTAGAACCCTGTATTTAAAACTATATTTTACTCCTTTATATTTTTTTGTAAAGAAATAATAATTTTTTTATTTTATTTTTATTTTAAAAAAATATATATTTTTATATATATAATAAGGTGATGTGTTTAAGCTTAGTTCGCCAACTTGAGGAGTGTATTTAAGCTTAGTTTGTCAAGTTGAAGGGTGTTTTTAAGCCACGTATAGCGCGCGAATGACACATTTTTGTGTATGAAATAAGAGGCGTGTATTTAAGTTTAGTTCGCCAAGTTGAGGGGTGTTTTTAAGCCCATCAATAGTTTAAGGACGAAACTAATAATTCGTGGCATGTTCAAGGGTGTTTTTAGTATTTCTTTTTTAATTGGATTCTTTAAATTAGGGTATTACATTACATTAGTACTTAAGATATAGTACAACAACAACAACAACATACCCAGTGAAATCCCACAAGTGGGGTCTGGGAGGGTAAGATGTACGCAGACTTTACCACTACTACACAAGTAGAGAGGCTGTTTCCTGGAAACCCTCATCACAAAAACCCATCAGCAGAATACGCTAGATATGATAAACAGGCAATAAAGAGAAGAACACATGATAATACGTAGATACAGGATAGTAACATATAAAGACAGATAAATAACATATAAAGGCAGACAATTACCACTCCTTCCTAGATATAGTAATAATTAATAATTTAAATTATTTAATAAGCATATAAGAAAATGGAATATATGGTAAACATTTGTTTGACACTCGAAATGTCACATAAATTAATTAAGGGTGTGTTTGGTATGGAGGAAAATATTTTTCGAAAATTATTTTCAATTTACTCATGTTTGGTTAGTTTAAATGTTTTTTAAATCAACTCCATTTTCTCAAATTTAAGAAAAATGACTTTCTTCCAAAAATTAAGAAAAATATTTCCAAAACTCTTATCCAATTTCAAATTGATTTTTTTATCCTACCCCTACAACGATCCCCTCCCCTGAAAAAATTCTTATTTTTTAAAAATAAAATAAAATTAAAATTTTATTTTTGCAAAAAATTTCACATTTTGAAAATTTTATTTTTTTTCCTCATTCTTATGCCAACCCACTCAATTCCCCCCTCCACCCCCCACCCACCTCCTACCCCTCAAAAAAATAAAAATTATTGTTTAAAAAAATTTCAATTTTTTACTCCAACCCCCCCCCCCCCCGCCACCTACCCCAAATCCCACACAAAAAAATTAAAAATTTATTTTTTAAAAAAAAATTTTAAATTTTAATTTTTTATTCCACCCCACACCCCAAGTCCACCCAGCCACCTCTCCCCCGCGCCCCTCGCCCTCATACAAAAAAATTAAAAATTTATTTTAAAAATTCTTAAAAGTTATTTCAAATAATGAAAATATTTTCATGCCAAAATTTTTTTACCAAATATATTTTCTACTCTCTGGCTACAAAAATATTTTCATTCACTAACCAAAAAATAGACAATATTTCCGAAAAATATTTTCCATTCACAACCAAACATGAGAGAATGAATTAGAAATCAACTCATTTTTCATGAAAAACATTTTCCTCCGTACCAAACACACCCTAAGAGGGACACTCCTATTTAGGATGCAATTGGAAGGTAAATATTTACATCAAATCAATTCAAATTATTTTAATTAATTAATTAATTTAATAAATTAAAAATCGATTAACCAATCATGATTTAGTGCACAAATTTATGTGCAAATGCTTTCCATTTATTAGTTTGACATACAAATATTCTATAATTTTGAATTAGATTGGTTTTCACTCAAAAGATTGAATCTATCTTACGCGGGTGCATGGGACTAGTTTGATGAAATGTACTAACACGTACGGATAGTGCATCCATGTTGTTCTCATCCTAAAGATACATATTTATTGAGAAAAAAAAATCATGTGAACATTTGCAACATGCTTTACTTTCTGATTAATAATGCTTCAAGATTGGATGGATTTACTAGTGTATGTTAGTGGCCATATTTTGGTCTAAATGTACCTATTAAATGCTTCCAGTCATGCTTGTCACCTCCCACTACCCACTAGCAACAAATACCAACTATGTCCATATAAGTTAGAATAGATAGAAAAAATTACCTAATCTTTTATCACTATTGAAAATTGAACCTAAGACTTCATCGTGCCCAACACACCATACCACATGTTCCTGTCTTCTTCTTCCATGCCCCTTCCAATTTTATGAGAAATAGATAAACAAATAGTCCGGGGGGGTTGGGGGGAGCAAATGTCAAAGAGGGTCATTTTATTGTATTGAGGACAAATATCCGACCAAGAACTAGACTAAGAAATAGATAAACAAATAGTCTGTCCAGCATGGCACATCACTGAGAAAAACAAATTAATCATTCATGATGAAAAGTGAAAACTAAACCCTCTGTCACAACCTCATCCAATATCAACACCATTCAAAATTAAGAAGGGCCGAAGCACTAGCTACAAAGTTTGTCAAGTAAATTGTGTATCCAAGAAGGTTGCATATGTGCTATTGCTGAGAAGATTGTAGATTGCAATTTGTACAGAACACTGCAATGCAGGCTAGTCAGGAAAATATCATACTTCCCTTGTGGGATTTGCACCAGTCCTAGCAATTAATAGCCCTTATTTCCACGAATTCGAGCTCTCATGTCCAACTGAAAGAGAGAAGTGTTGGTCAGTGTGTACATGAGATGAAGATGCATATCAAAATCACAGCACAAATATGGAATCTTGGATCAGGCCGACAAGAAACATGTAATCTTATTTAAGCTAATGGGATCCAACCATGAACAAGTAACTGTGGATCACATGCATTATTATAACTTTGACAATCACGTGGCGTATCAGATCCTCCAGCATAATAAAGCTATACTTAGTTTTACTTTTGATAAGTCGATACAAAATGCTATATCAGCAAAATCCAGTATTAACTCATCACAAGAATTTAGAATTTGTCATTATCTGACACCTTCCTCAACAGTGACACAATACCTTAGTTTAGCCAACTAAAACAAATCCACGAGATACCCACCCAGGCCAAGAAAAACAATTATAACATTCAAGTCCACAACATATCAGATGTCATAAATTGATCTCGAATGATCTATTACTCTTGCATACAGTGCAAAGCAGTAAATTTCTACAGGAAAACAATAACATACCCATAAAACTCCCACACGTGGAGTCTGGGGAGGATAAAGTGTACGCATACCTTACCCCTACTACATGGAGGAAGAGAGCCTGTTTCCGGAGAACATTTCTAATGGCAGAGATGAAAAAAAATTCCCAGCATAACAAACATCAGCATATATGCAGTTAGATTTGAAAATTTCACATAAGTGATTTATCTACTTATTTGATACGTACCTATATGATTATTTGGTATATTGATGATCGTCAAGGAGATTAGTGGTGGAATGGAGAAGCTCAAGGCAAAGTGGAAGATAAGAAGGTTGCCAATAAAAAGTGGTTGGAGAGTGTGGATGAGGATGAGAAGTGGAAGTTTAAGGATATCCATAAAACAGTGAAGACAAAAGCAAAGTTGGCAGTCACAAGTGCTAAGACGGTGGCTTTTGAATGCTTACATACCGAACTAGGGATAAAAGCACGGACAAGAGATTGTATAGGCTTGCAAAAGAGAGAGAAAAAAGCTCGTAACCTGGATCAAATGAAGTGCATCAAGGATGAGGAAGGCGAGGTGTTGGTGGACGAGACCTCCACTAAGCAAGTATACTTCCACAAACTCTTAAATCAGAATGGAGACAGAGACATTGTGTTGCGCGATATGGCGCACTCTCATGGTCTTCGGGATTTTGGTTATTGCAGGTCTTTTAGGATTGAGGAGGTTAGACGTGCTATTAGTGTGATGAGCAGTAGGAGAGTGATCGGACCTGATGCGACTCCAGCAAAATTTTAGAAGAGCACTAACAAGGCAGGTATAGAGTGGTTGACTAGGTTGTTTAATGTTATTTTGAAGACAGCTAAGATGCCCGACGAATGGAGGTGGAGTACAATGGTTCCAGTGTACAAGAACAAGTTGATATCCAAAACTGTGACAATTACAAGGATATCAAATTATTAAGCCACACTATGAAGGTAACGAGAGAATGCTATAGATAAGAGTAAGGAGAGGAGTCTCCATATCAGAGAATCAATTTAGATTCATGTCAAGGCAATCAACTGCGGAAGCAATCCATCTTTTGCAGAGACTAGTGGAGAAATATAAAGAAAGAAAACGAAACCTTCGTATGGTTTTCATTGATCTTGAGAAAGCCTATGACAAAGTGATGACGGATGTCCTCTGGAGATATCTGGGGCTAAAGGCGTCCCAATTGCATATGTATAATGGAGCCAAAACTCAAGTTAGAACGATAGGAAGAACCTTGAAGCATTTTCCTATTGAGAAGGGACTACATCAAGGATTTGTGCTGGACTCTTTTCTTTTTGCCTTGGTGATGGATGAGCTAACACGGTCTATTCAGAAGGAGGTTTCATGGTGCATGTTATTTACAAATGACATAGTAGTAATTGATGAGATACGGGACAAGTTGATTATAGGTTAAAGGTTTGGAGAAAAACCTTAGAATCCAAAAGGTCAAATTGAGCGGGACCAAAATAAAATACTTGTAGTGTAAATTCAATATTGCGATAGATGAAATGGACATGAAAGTGAGGCTTGCCACTCCCAAGAGAGAAAGCTTTAAATATCTTGAGTCTATCATCTAGAGTATTGGAGACATCGACGATGATGTCACGCATCGCATTAGGACAACATAGATGAAATTGAGGCTTGCCTCAAGAAGATACCACCTAAACATAAAAGTAAGTTCTACAGAATAGTAGTTAGACTTAAATCGTCTTTGTTATATGAGGTGGAATGTTTGCTAGTCAAAAACTCACATGTTTAGAAAATGTATCATTGCGGAGATGAGGATGTTGAGATGAATGTGTCGACATATTAAGAGTGACAAGACTAGGAATGAAGTTATTTGGGATAAAGTGGGAATGGTCTCTGTGGCAGACAAGATAAGAGAAGCGAAACTGAGATGGTTTAAGCATGTGCAGAGGAGGTGTAATCGATGCCCCAATTGGGAAGTGCGAGAGGTCGAATTTAAGGGTTACATAGAGGGGTAGGGTAGACCGAAAAAGTATTGGAGAGGAGTGATTAGCCAGAACATGGCGTAACTTTATATCACCAAGGACATGACCTTAGATAGAAAAGGGTAGGGGCCGCGTATTAGGATAGAAGGTTAGTAGGAGTAGAATGTTGTCTTGCCTTGTGACTTAAATTTGCCATAGATTAGTCGAGGTACTATCATTGGATTGTTACCGCTCTTCGATTATTCTGTTACTTTTATTTGTTTTCTTGTAGAATTGATATTACTCTTTGTTTTAGCCGTTATTCTATATCTATTGTTTCCTTCTTTTACTTGGGGCAGATACATGTTGTTATTGGTTGTCCCCTACTTAATCACCTAGTTCAGCATAAAAATGTTGTGCCAATCATAGGCACCACTTAAGAAGTGATCATCACCACAAAATCACAAGGAAAAGGCCAGGATAGCAGAAGACCTTGTATTCAGTTCAAATGCTTAAAGACAGACAACTCTCTAACTTCAACCCTGAATACAGCTGTTGAGATTGATGTAACATCATTGAAGTCCAAAATCGGCTGGAATTAGGTTGAAGAATGAACTAAAATAAGGAAGATTTAGTTCAAAAGGATTTCCAAACATAAAATCATTTCCAGAATTTCGGTTCAGATTAAATCTAGCCACATAAGCTGAAATTTACCAGTAGCTAATTATCTCCATCTTAAATTTTTTCACCGAGGAGAAGGCTACAGGCTACTTAGATAATCCCTTATTTTGTTATTCACTAGCCATGATCCCTACTTCCTAAACCAATGTGTCCAGGGACTGTGATTTGTACATTTTATCTAGTTAAAAATCATCCCCCCCCCCCCCCCCCCCTCCATCAAATCACTACTTGCATATGCTAAAAGCATTGAGTTTGAAAGATCCAACTCTTTTGGTTTTCAAAGCAAAGGTTAGGTGATAGAAGTTGTTTAAATTGGCCTGACCCCCTCCCAACCCCAAAATAAAAAAAGGAAAAAAAAAACAAATGAAGAAAGTATGGGACAAAGGATTGTCTTACAAGCCTGTCATATAGCTATTTTCATCTTCCCCACAAAAAGAAATTTAGAGAACAATTCCCACATTCAGTTTTACAATTATCATATGATCGAAAAAACTAATAATAAAATCTTTGAATTTTTTAATGTTAAAAAAAAAATCTTATTACTTGATTAAAAAATAGGAAAAGAAAAAGAAATGATCACCCAATAGAACATGTCAAAGTGGTTTCGACCAACTTACAGGAACAGGGGAAAATACCATCAAGGTGCCAATTGAAAGCAATTTCTATGAGAGTACCCCCACAAGGTCCTCAGGTTAATTCTTGGATTTCTCCAATCATGAAACTTTCAGAAGCAAAATCAACAAACTAACTAGCTATTCCTACTAATCATACAAAGTGGGGCGGTCATGTCCTCCCCCAAAAAAAGCAGGACGCTCCTGTCTACCACGAAGAATGCATTGTCCAGGTACGAATCAAACATCACAACGTCCTTCCATTTAAAATCAAACCTCATGGTTTTCTACTTTGTGCTACACAACAATAACATCCACTCTCTAGAAATGGAAGGTTTCTCATCACTTTGTTTTCCTATTTATGTCTCCTGCTTCCCATCTTGTTTCATTCCATAATTGTCTCCAATTTTCGCCAAAGGAAAAGCTTCCCCCTACACTTCTCAATATTTCTCTATTTACTATTTGCAAAAATGAGTATCACCTACTCCCACACCACTGAAGTTCAAGGTCATGACACAAGGATATTTAATGTTTGAGTGTAGAAGTAGTTTCACCATAACGGAATAAAGTTTCAGCTCTTACCTCAATAATTGCACTGCATCAAACGAGACCCCCTAAAATATTCTAGTTAATCTTATTCTAAAACTAGCCAGCCCTGGACTAAATTAATGCTCATTTTAATATCCAACTCGATCATCACACAAATTCAAAGTACCTTAAAAGGCATGGAAAGTTAGACAAGAATTTCATCGAAATACTCCAGCACAATGCAACAAATTGAGGACTAGTTGAATTACTTGATTTTGAATTTAGGTAAGCTCATTTAGAATTTGGGGACAAGTTTGAATCAAACTATAAATGTAATAAATATTCAGTTATAATTTGGAGTTCGAGCTTGAAATCTAGCAAAGACACAAAAGAAATACATATATACTCGCGCGGTATGGAATTGAGCATCCACATTTTTTAATGACAAGGGAAACACGCAACCGCTACTCTTTGGGTGCACAGAGGGTAAACCCCGCTTCCATGCAATAGCTTGCAAACCACATAGGAGAGGTAACCCGCACTAGGCAAGACCGGTGCGACCAGCTCGACCCAGAAGGCAAATCCCTTGCTTTCGCTAGCAAGGGGTTTCGAACTTGAGACCTCCAACATGGTATCCCAAAGCCCAAACCACTGGGCCACCCCAAAGGTTCATCCACATTTAATTTAATATTTCACTAATAGATGAAACATATGGAAGTTACTTTAATTACCAGAAAATGTAAGTACAAGGATAGCCTAGTGGTCAATAAGTCTCAAGTTCATATCTCAGTCGAGACAAAAGCACTAGATGATTTTTTGCCATCTTCCTAAGCCTTGATTGGTAGAGTTACCCAATACCTATACAAGCGGGAGGCGGGATGCAGGAGGTAGAGGTAGCAGGTACCCGATGGAACAGTCAAGATGCTCAATAAGTGGTCTGAGACACCACCTGACCACTCTCTTAGAGAAAAAGTGAAGAAATGCTTCATAATGTTGTGGAAAACACTCCAATTAAGAAAAATATAAAGTTAATTTTGCATGGAGAGAGTGAGTGAAATCTGATCAGTAGCGTTAAATATTTCATAAAACCTAGGAGGAGGGGTGAAGTAACTGATGGCATGGATCTATTTGTTAGAACACTTCGAACAATCATCAAATGATCTAATCAACTATGCTTCAATCGCACACTAATTGGAGTTGGCTATATGAATCCTCTCTAGCCACTTCTTTATATTCTTTCCCTGATAAGACACGATAATCCCAGCAGCACCTCGTAACATTCCAGAAGAATAAACATTCCCCAAGATCAAACTAGAGAAACTAATTGCACTAAGCGATGAACAAATGACTAACTCTCCACAAATTTATCAGCGCAGAAGCAAGAAAGCAAGCTATACAAGACAAGTTCATCGGATTAATGAATACATGAAGAGCAGGTAAATATAACACATGCCAGGTGAAAAAGCTAGCAGTAAAACATACTGCAAATTTTGATAAAGTATACCTGTCCTCTTTTGCAATTGAAGTAGGTTTCTCTTAGTCCTACACATTCACTAGGTATACATGGACTCTTCTCTTTCGCGCATTCCCTGAAACTCTTCTTCTCAACCTAGAAGATCAAACCATATGATTCTTTTTTATTTCAGGGACTACAGAAATTAAAATTTAAAAAAAACGAGAAACGTATAAAAATGAATACCTTGACGCAATCGGATTCGCTAAGGCACTTGACTAACTCCATAGCAAGGCCCTTACAGGACTTCGCCATTTCTACTAGTCTCTTCTTCTTCTCTTCTTCAAAAACCCCTCCTCCTCCGCCTCTTTTGGATGTTTCCGGTCAACAAAAGGGCCGGGCCGCCAGAGACTTCGTGAAAATTTCTAATTGGGCCGTTAATATAGCGTACATGGGCTTCAGTTGGGAGACAATTCAGCAGTTTGGCCACTTCTGATCCCATTTTTAATGTTCAGCCATATTTCTGCATGCAATTAAATTAACGTTTCACTATAGATTTTTAAATATATTCCAAAAATTAGATTCTGGTAAAGTTTAGATTAAAGTGTAAAAATATGCTCGGTTGTAATTTTTCAAAATTTATTTTACTTTTTAAAAATATATAGAAAATTTACAATCATAAGTTTAAAAACTATTAACAGCACTCATTTATGTTAACTTCGAAGTTAAGTGTGCTTGGGCGAGAGTAGTACTAGGATAGGTGACCCATTGAAAAGTCCTCGTGTTGCATCCCTTGGAAACAACCTTTTGCAAAAATGTAAGATAAGGTTGCATACCATATACTCTTGTGGTCGAGCATTACACAAAACCTTTGATGATGACATTCTTATCATTGTCACTAATCATAATTTTATAGATAAATTTGGTACATGATTATCATTTTTATAATAATCTAGATAATATGTTATTATAAATTCATAATACAGTCTTTTAATAAAAATTGTTATTAATCTTACGAGAAGGTGATTCAGAAGGCCCAATAGGAAGATTAAACAAAAGTTGGTGTTAGGACATTTTGATATTAAAATATAAAATACATGATATATAAAATGAGTAAAATAGTATTGTTATTCTGTGAGTTTTCATAACTCGTGTAAGTATTATGACTTGTTTGTTATATTATTTTTTACTAATCACCCACAACACCAAAAATCAAGATCCACATTACATAAACTTTATACTTATACAAATGATGTTTACTTTCATTATATTGAATAGATAAGAAAAGATGAAAAGTATTATGTTATAGATGAAAAGAGAATATTGTGTTTTGTTAATAATTTGAGGTTGATACAGTGAATGAAAGAGTTAGGGATAAAAAAAAATATTTTAAGCATTTAATTTACTCACTATAAAAGAAAATGATATTATATTGGAGGAAGATCTTTGAATTGGCAGAGCATTAAGTTCTCTACAATAACAACAATATATGTTTGAGGCCTTTTAATTAATAAAAATAAAATAATAAATTTATTATATTGATTAATTTTTAATAAATATATACATTAAAATTTAATAAATAATTATAACGAATGAAATATCATATTTTAACGCGCGTACTTTCAACATTCAATCACATCCCAGAGAAGACACACCCAGGATAGAGATCAAAACGCGACACGTCATAGGAGAAGATAATGAAGGTTCCATGTATGGTAGCCAATGGTCCACTATCATTACCTGAAAATTTAATAGCTCATAAATGTATATTTTGGAAATTATGTCTAGACCTAACTAAAATTTACTTTCTTTATCCCCACTTTAATTGGATTCATGAGAAAATATATATATATTAAAAAAATATTTAAAAATAAAATTTATATCATACTTTTTACTATTGTTCTTTATAAATTTATAAATATATAATGTAATTTTTTTCCTAAAAAATATAAAAGCTCAATAAATAAATATGCAAATTAAAAAAAAGATTCAAACATTCACGTTGAACTTTGAATAATCAAATATTTTGAACATTAAATAAATCCTCAACAATTCAAATCATTTGGGGACGGAGGGAATATATTATATCAGCCAATTGATGTCTTATTCATATTATTTTAACTTTGAATATTGTTATTAGTAATTAGTGTTAAAAATATATTTGTTTTTTTAGTTTTATATCTAAATTATTGAAACGTGAATTTTATATCTAAAATATCACTTTTTAATTTCAAAAAAACACACTTTAGTAGTATGTGTAATATGCTCTCTCTTTTATTTTGAAAAAAATTACCACGTGATATTTAAGACGATAAAATATTATACTTTGACAAAAATTAAATAAACTATCATTAATTCAAATAAAGATTAAAATAGTAGTCCTCCAAAAAAGAAAAATCCCCACCCCCCACCAATTTTCCGCCCTTTTATTTTATTACTTAAAAATAT
Source organism: Solanum rostratum (assembly GCA_029948455.1). Taxonomy (NCBI): domain Eukaryota; kingdom Viridiplantae; phylum Streptophyta; class Magnoliopsida; order Solanales; family Solanaceae; genus Solanum; species Solanum rostratum. Next base: position 62,849,167 of record CM057054.1, on the reverse strand, counting down.
TTTAGAAGAATTCAAACTTTACTGCCTCCGCGAACCTTCTTAAAAAAATGATCTATTTTTATTTTTAAAAAATAAAATAAAAATTCTACCACACCAGTTAGTCCTTTTGAGTTAGTAATACTCTAATATTTGTTTTTTTATTGGTACTAATAATTTATTTGATTTTCATCTGAAATTAATTAAAAAATAATAATTTAAATGTATTTTTGATATTTATTTCTTTTATTCCTTCTTGGCAATCTTCTTTCGATAATATTTTCATTATAGCTTTTACTTCCATAATTGTAAATACGCCTTTGAAAAAAGTTTTTTTTAAGCTGAAAATTTATCAAAAATAATAATATTTTTATCTATCATATAAGACAAGGTTAATATATTGTGTATGTTCTAACAACCTCTACATATTATAAATTTTATTTGCAAAGTCATACCAAATATGTTATTATAATTTGGCTTAACTCATAAAGAGACATCTAAACTTGTCATCATTTTTCACTTAGACACCTAAATTAAGACAAGTTCCTAATAGACACCTCAACTGCTCAGATTTGATCCCATTAAACACTTTTATCCTACTTGGCACTCTCTGGTATTGTTTTTTTAATTTTTCAGCCAAAAATAAATAGTTGCGGTCCAAAATTTTTTTTTTTCATAAAAGTAGGTTCTCAAAATTCTCAGTTATCAAAAAAAAAAAAAATTCTATAAAAGTAGGTTCTCAAAATTCTCCGTTAACCATATGCGAAAAAAATTATTACAATTTTAAATAAAAAATTTTCGCACATGGTTAATTGAGAATTTTGAGAATCTACTTTTATGAAAAAAAAAATTTTTTGGACCGCAACTATTTATTTTTGGCTGAAAAATTAAAAAAACAATACCGGAGAGTGCCAAGTAGGATAAAAGTGTTTAATGGGATCAAATCTGAGCAGTTGAGGTGTCTATTAGGAACTTATCTTAGTTTGGGTGTCTAAGTGGAAAATGAGGACAAGTTTAGGTGTTTTTGGCCTTATAATTTTATACAAAACTAACATTCTTTTTGGATATATATGACTAGCCGATATAATTTACAAATATTTTTAGAGATTAAGAAAATAAAATTACCACTCTATAAATTTTACTTTATTTGATATATTCTTTTTAGTTGTTTAAGAAAGAATAACTCTTTCTTTTTAGCAAATTTTCAATTTTAAATTTCTACTCATTTAATCTCTTTCTTCTAAAAAATAAAGCGAAACAAAGTTCATGACAAACAATCAGCCAGCTGTCATATTTAAGACATCAAAATTCCTGCCCATTTTTGATATGTTTTTCATATATTTAATTTAAAATCGTAAAATTCTATTTAAAAAAAAAAATTAGCAAGTCAAAGTAAACCAAATAAATTGGAAAAGTGAATATAAAATATGAGGAGTTAATTAATTAATTTTTTTTTTTAAAAAAAAAAAGTAAAAGATGAGGAGTTAGCTTTGAGGATCATTCATATCTTGCCCATTGGTTCTTTGGCTTGTCTCTCTCAATACAATCACAGCTTCACACTGCAAAAAAGATGGATAAAATTGAAGTAAATTTCTAAGGCTCAGCTTTTATCAAAAGAAAACAAACAAGGCCCATAAATTTGTTCCTTTCACGTATATTATAAAGACACCTTCCATTATAATGGCGGATATTACTAGAAGAACAAGCAAGATTATTGCTTCTTCTCTTAAAATCAGCTTGGTTTCTTCTGTTAAAATTTCCGTGATTCTTTTTGGTTACTTCCTCTAGTAGTATACTACTATTTCACGAAGAAACCAGAGTGAAAAGGACAAATTTTTTTTTACCTTTTATATAGTGTTTGTTCAATTTCTTCATATTCTTGAACTGATATGGCTGTGGCTATGGCTTCTTGTGGGAGCATTTCTGGGGTTTACGCTAATTTAAATGCAATTGAGAAAATACCCATTTCAAGTCCAGGTCTCCTTAGGGGTTCTTTTGGTTTGGATCCTATACAGAGAATATGCCTTGTTCCAAAGAGGTAAGTTCCTGCCTCAGCAGCTTCTAATTTTTATCTGTAATTTAGTTAATTAGTTTCAGACCCAACACAGAAATTATGAATCTTCCCCAAGTTAATATGATTTTTTTTTTTGAGAATTTTAGTAGCTCGATTGATTGACCAGCAGAAAAAATTGTTCTTTTTACTTTTTGGGCGCATTCTTTATACTGGTTTGATGTTAACTCTCTGTATCCCTTGCAAGAGTTATTAACAGCAGATGCTGTATTGTTAGATAGAAATTAAAAATTAATTCTGAGTCAATATATTGCAGTATGTGTCGTTAAGGAATTTAATCCCCTATGTTGCCTGAGGTTTTGGATTTGTTTGATGGTATCTGTGTGAGTCTTAAGTTCAGAATCTTGTTTTCTATTTCAAGCAGTATTAAAGTTTTTGTCTAGGTTCTTGCAGCTGATCTCTGAAAACAGGTAGTGGAATAAATTTCCAAATCTTTTAAAGGACTGTTGATTATAATCGAGATACAGTGGGATTATTCATGAATCTGCAGTTGATTATAATGAAGTTTCTGTGATGAGTTTTTACTCATGGACTGGTTGAGTTTTAGCAGTGAAATATTTGCAAAATGATAATGACTGGAGCATCATCCCACTTTCTTAAAGTTCATAAATTTACCTTATCGTAGCATTTAAGTACTTTCGGCTGTCTTGACGAGGAATATAATCTAAATGTTGTGCTCTTTCAGATTAGCTTTTTCTGAGAGTACAATTATTCCAAAAGCATCCTCAACTGCAGCTGTTGAGGTATCTAATGCATACATTAACTCATCGAATTATCTTTTCCCCTTTGTTTTTGTTTTCTGAATATTTTGTTTTTGATTCATGGGACTGGGAATCAGGATGTCCCAACACCCAAAGTCATTATAGATTTGGATTCGGATCCAGAAGCAACTATAGTGGAGGTTACCTTTGGTGATCGCCTTGGGGCTCTTCTTGACACAGTAGGATTCATCTCATATTGATTCAAGTCAATGCTATTGCTGAAAATTCTGGAGTCGATTAGGCAGACATCTTTCTCTGGTACTGCCTAACTTTTACTGAATGTGTTCACAGATGAGTGCACTGAAAAATCTCGGACTGAATGTTGTCAAGGCTAATGTCTATCTAGATTCATCAGGGAAGCACAACAAATTATGCATCACAAATGCGTAAGTCATGTCAGATTCCTTTATGCTTTTATGTCATTTCTTGCTCTGATGTGTTATTCTCTTTTTTCCTTCTTTTTCAAACTTTGTCTATGCTAACTGAATCTGGAAGTTCTGATTGTTCTGTTATTGTGTATTTTCCAGTTCTACAGGTAGAAAGGTGGAGGATCCAGAGCAACTCGAAGCAATTCGATTGACTATCATCAACAATTTGTTGGAGTTTCATCCGGTAGCACTGCAATTTCAGCCGTCACACACTGGATACTTGTTAACAGTACCTCTGTGGTGTCTTTTGTGGCTGCTTCTTCTTACTGCATAATTTCTGGTGCAGGAATCTAGCGCTCAGTTAGCTATGGGTGAAACCTTTGGTGCTTTCCGACCTATCGAAAAGGTTGTAAATCCTTGTTCTTGTATTCCATATTTTTTTATGCGTAGCCACGCTGAACAATCTCTGTTCTTTTTTTATTATATTTGGAACTTCTTGCGTTTACGTCTCATTATGTTTTTGGAGTAGAGGGATTTTTGAATGAGATAAATTCCATCAAGAATTACTTTATAAAACTAGTGATGCATCTTATGCAGATTCTACTTAGGCTTGCATAATGCTTGTTCGATAATTCAGACTTGAGAGCAATACCTCTACCTATTCTTTTTTAGTCTAACGTTAACCATTTATATTTTGTTGTTTATCGTACCAATTTTCAGCTTGATGTGGACATAGCAACTCATATCCATGTTTATGATGATGGTCCTGAACGAAGGTTCGCTTAATAATATTGTCATAATAAACAAGTAGCTTGGCCATAAGATGCCATTATGTGCATAACTTGAGGTGGTAAGTTAAACATTGCTGTTTTGCAGCTTACTGTATGTAGAGACAGCCGATCGACCTGGACTAATAGTTGATCTCGTCAAGATCATTACTGAAATAAACATTGATGTTATATCAGGAGAATTTGACACTGAGGTTAGAAATTTACAGGGTTGTTTAATCATTCATGCTTTAATGATGATATCACTCCTGGTTACGATAATGAATTAGCAGCAGTGTAGATTAAAACATTGATTCTGTTACAGGGATTGCTAGCTAAGGCAAAGTTCCATGTAAGCTACAAGAACAAAGCTCTCATCAAGCCTCTTCAACAGGTACACAATGCTGTTGTGTGAAAGCAATTTCAATTGTCATATTTTCCTATTTCTGCTCAATTATACTTAGCTTGATGTAAATCATTGACAAATTTCAATCTGTAACCTTTCAGGTTCTTGCAAACAGCCTGCGCTATTACTTGAGGAGACCAACAACAGAAGAGTCAAGTTTTTAATGACGCGCAGCATGAGAGATAAGACAATCTTTGGTTTAACTATGCACTTTTTAACTGTCATAACAAAAAGCGTGTTGGAACATGCATGAAATGTTAAAAATATAGTGTCATTACTGCTCTAACATTGTAAAATGCTACCATTTATACAATCATCGTCTTTGAATAAAGATTTCTCCAAAGTGGATAGAGCCATTTATATATCACTCAGTATCAGTTGAGGCTTATGACTTATCACTGCATTGAAATGTGAGTTTTCAGCTTTATTTGAATCACTGAAATGGAGGGAACTTACTGAGAGCTAATTAAGTACTCCTATCTTCTATTGCTTGGTGAAAGGCCAAATAATTAAGTGTTCCCTTAAAGGAATACTCAAACTACCCAGAGGAAAGAGGAACAAACATGGAAATCACTAAAATTAAGTAAAAGTAATAATTTCAACCTATATTTTTAAAATATAACACTCATTATTTTAAAATTCTAAATTCGCCTCTAGGACGCATAGGGAAGATAAATGATTTGAGTGGCAACTGAATTTTGGAAATTCATCAACTGATAAGATGAAATTTGAGAAGCTGAGAGAAGATAAGGAATGCAAGTTGGACCACTTATCTTATGCCAAAAGGATACACATAACAGCCTGAATAATATAAGCAAAATTGGATATTCCAAAATTTCTTTTATTTTTGTTGAATATAGCCATTGAAAAAGGTCTAATTCAGTGGAACTAATTAATTGATAATGTCATCCAACTGCCCCATGTTCAATTATTCTCCCAACATCTTTTTCACTCAACAAAATTTTAGGATAAAATTAAATAAATTGGTCAAATGGTTTTCTAGGTAAAATGTCAATAATTCTTAATCTTGCACAACTTTTCTTAATCTCTGCACTCTGCAAACATAATTCTTTCACTATTTACTACATTCAACAATTACGTTTCCGTTTAAAAAAGAATAATCTATATTTTTTTTTAATAAAAACTAAGTTTATGACTTTTTGAAGCAAACTATTTATATCCATATGTCTCCGTACATTTATACTCCTCTACAATTATAATTTTGTTCGTTGATGTCATGCTGATGTCAGCGCTCACTATGTATGATATACCAACATGATATATATATATATATATATATATGATGGCAATACAGTATCAATATACCAACATAGTATCATAAAAAATATATTTTCTATTAATGTAGAATTTAATAAATAAGCATGTGACTTTAACAATTTTCTCTTAATTATTTTATTTATTAAAAAAGAGGTCAAAATATATGATATCGATAGAGTATCAATATATCGATGGAGTATCACAAAAATATATTTTCTACTAATTTAGAGTTTAATAAATAATTTTGTGACTTTAATAATTTTTAATCGTCATATTTCTTAACAAAAAGAGTTCAAAACTATATGATACCGATAAGGTATCAATATACCGATGGAATATCACAAATAATTAAGCTCCATTCCTGTACGATACCGATCAATATATCAACTGAGTATCACAACGAATATATTTTCTACTAATTTGGAGTTTAGTAATTTTTTAGTTGTTTCTAAAAAAGAAAACCATAACCCTACATGACAACAATAGGGTATCCATATACCGCTAGAGTATTACTGATGATTTAGTTCATTCTATATGATACCGGTATGGTATATATATACGATCAGAAAATCACAGAGAATTATTTTATATTATTCATGTTGATGTCGTGCTGACATCAAAAAAGGAAAAAGTGAGATAAGAAGGTAAATAGTTTAATACATTAAAAGTAAATAATTACACATCAGATCTACTTTACGTAGCTTTCCCCATTCTTTTAGTATGTTTCTAAAAAATAATTCTTTTTTTTATAATATTTTAATTTGAACTTTTCACATGTGATAAATTTAAGATTACAAGATTAAAAGATATTTTGGTACAATCTAATTTTAATTTAAAATTATAAAATTAAAAAAAAAATTAAATCAAACTAGATCACTTTCCTTAACTAGAGCAATTTTTTTTTTTTTCTGTCTCCATAAAGTTGACTAGACTTGCTTCGCTAGTTAGTACGACTTCTTAGTCAGTAGTAAATCTTTTTTTTGGTGTGTGAAATAAAAACTTTACCAGATCAGTAGTACGTATTTTCTTTTTTTGACACGGCAAACGCATTTATCTTCTATTTTAACGAGAATCAGAAAGTATAAATAATACTCCGTACTAATAATATTCCATTCGCTGTTTCGACGTATTCAATTTGTCCCGTATAAAGATTCTTCTAAGGAGGGAATATTCTCATTTCCATAATTTATATTTAAGACGTCTGATTAAAATAAAATTAGTCAATTACAAATTTTAATCGTGATAATTTTTCCATTGATCTATGAGATCTGATCTAGGATAAAAAATTTAAATCATCATCCATAACATACCTTGATTGACGTGTCTTTACTTCTCGATTAAAAATAAGTAAAAAATATGATAATCTTTCAGAAATAATATCGAAGAAAAAATTTCTTACATATAAGCGCAGTTCATCAAATTATTAATTCTTTATCATGCTTTATGTCCTTCGTTTGCCAAAAAGTTGAGACATTGATTCATTTTTCTCCATATTTAATAAAAATCTTGTTAATATTTATTTAAGAATCTGCGATTTGCGATAACAACTTTAATAGGATGCTCTTGTATATTCTCATTCATAAATAATTTGATAACGAGTAGACACTCAGTTTTCACTTTTTACTCTTTAATATTTCATTTTAGTTTATAATAAACTTGATAGCAAGTTGAATTCCATTAGTTTCGCTACAATTAGCTCTTTTTTATGCTACAGGTAAAATAAAAGTAAATTTGCTCTCCTTATTTATAAAGAATATTGTTCGGTGAGTACAATATTTATGATAAAAACTTAAATTAAATAAAATTTAAAGCATGATCACAATTTACAAACCAGAGATTATATTCAATGTTTATGTCAAATCAATATTACTTACTATAGTTAATTGATTCAGTAAAGTTTAATATACGCTAATTAATTATGATTTATTAATTTGATATAAATATATGGTGTGAATAGTTTTTTTTTTTTTCTCAAAGAAATATACATGTGAAAGTTCTATGAACTATTAAATCCCTATAAAATAAGATCAAATATTGATTGTTGACTTAGCACGGTAAACGTGAGATTTAAATAATATATTACTTGAGAGGATTAAATAATATATTAACTAATTATACTACAAAAACAACACGTTTTTTAAATGCTGAAAGCAAAGTAGAATATGCTTTCTTTTGATATATTTTTTATTGTCATTTATGATATACGAGAGAAACCACTAAGAAAAAATCTAAAGCCGTTAAGAACCGATAGTCCAATACTAAAAAAAAAATTAAACCATTATCAAAAATTATTAAATCAATAATTCATTATTGATAAATCAATTTCTTTTATTCAAATAATCAATTTCGATTCGATTTTAAATCGTAAATATGTCAAAAATTCGTATGCTTATTGTCATTTATGATATACGTGAGACAATGTGCAAGTGTGCTACTTTCCATCATGTTGACTTTGTATGTATCCCGTGGATATTTAATACGATTGCACATGACTTAGCTAAATTTTCCAAAAAAAAATTTCGTGGAATACCATAGGAATTATTAATGTTCACAAATTAAATTGCACATGGAGTATATAATACTTCTATTAAGAATAGTTAAGCATTTTAATTAAAAGGAAAAATTAATATTTGAAATACATTTTTATAGCAATCACGATAAATAAAAAAATATTTTTTTCACGGTATAATTATCTCAATTTTATTTTCATCCCACAACTTACAATTGAGAATCAATTAAGTCTATTTATGCATCCATCAGCTTACGATAAACTAATAATTTGCATGAATTTTTTTTCCTTCCAATTATGTACACTAAAAAACTCAAATATTCAAATTCAAGTGAAACAATAGGCATTTAAGGAATTAAAATAAATTCTTTCACGAGAAAAAAAAGGGTTTTGGATATATAATATATTCCCTAAACAAAACAATATATATGAAAAAGGATAAAGTAGTTATATCATATTTTTATAAGTTACTTTACTGCTATATGACACTGAAAGCAGGCACGTCATGGTCGACACGTATGTTTTAACTGTTTGATTTTACTATATCATTTTTATTAATTATTTTTTTCAGCTGTTATAGCTATGAATTTACAATATTGTCCCTAATTAATTATTTCTTCTTAAAGACATATGTTGATTAACGTGACTGTTTCAGCTACTTGATTTTACTACATAATTTTTATTAATTATTTCTTCAATTATGATTTTACAATATCATCCTGAATAAATCATGTTTTTTAAGGACAAATGCCAGTTGACGTGCCTAATGCTATAAGTTGCAATAATTAACAATTTAAAAATTTTAAAATATGTAAAATAAATCTATCAATATTACATAAATTGAGACAAAAAACGACATGCATTGAGTCCGCGACTGACACAAGTTCTTATGACTAGTATTTTAATAGACATTTCAAAAGAATTATCTATACTATATTAAAAGTGTGAAGATCCTTAGAAATGTTGTTTGAACTTTTTGCCCTTCATTAAAAGACTCCTCTTTAGACAAAATCTTCTTTTCACTATTTTATTAATTCATTAAGTATTTACTCTTTTATTTGTGTAATTTCAAGATTCACTTTTGAATTAGAATTTCCTCATATAATAATTATCTAGATTGCAAAAGAAAGGAGAAATATTAGTATTACTTTAAAATTATCTTGATATTTAGGATTTTAAAATTAATTAAAATTTAGATTATCAAATATTTTGCTAATAAAAATATGTAATGTAATAAATTTCAAACAGAAAAAGAGTAATTAAAATTACGTTGGAAACATTAAACTACTCCTTTTATATGTTGGAGTCTTTTTTAAAGTTAAATTTTAATTAACTAATTATTTAACTCCTAAATATTTAACTCTAAACTATTACTTTTTTGTATTCATAAACTATTAAGATATCTATATTATAAGTAATTGAATTGATTTTCTCATTTTTGCGTGTGCATAATACATTAAACTATTGTATTAAATTAATAGTATTTATATGAATATTGTATATATTTTAAGAAAAATATTAATCATATATAATTATTAAATTGACACGATACATACCTGCAAAATACGTACACTAAACTAGTATATTACATAAAAATGAAGTAAAGATTAAACATTATATCATAAACAAACATGAGGGGTCTCTCAAATTTATCACTAAACATTAAAAAGTCCATTTAGTATTATTATTGCTCCCAACCACTATGAACTAACAAAATAATTACCATTGAGATATATCCTTTTAATATGATAACAATCAGTAATATTCCTTTTATGTCATATTACATGATGCTTTTGATTTGAACAAATTCTTTCATAAATCACTCACCTTAAAAAGTAGTAAATATTCTTAAAGTAGTTACAAATTAAATAGCATTACCTAGTAGAAGTATTTAATATATGTTCTTGATAATACTATGTCTATTAATTTAAATTAAATGCAAAAATTAAAAATATCATATGATATGAATCATACTGTTAAAATAAAGATGTGAAATGAAGAATCAGAGCTGCATTTTTGAGAGAAATTTTCCTTTAAGTACTATTGTGTCTTCTCTTCTTTTAATCGGAGATTTCAGGTTTGAATTTTACGTATAGAAAATTTTTTAGTAGAGAATATTTTTCTCCAAATAAACCCTATGCGATGCAATTTCAAAATAATTGTACTTTAATGTGGATGTCAAACACTAAATGAAATTTTTTTTTAAAAAAAGAGTATCATGTCTGATAATTAGTTGGAAGTCTCAGGTTTCTTATATATAAGGAACTCTCCCAGTCAAGTTTACCTGTCTACTATATTAAAAAAATAAATAGATATTTGTTTTTATTTATTCAAAATTTAAAAAATTAAGAGATAATTTATCACTTAGTTTTAAATTAAGTCTTATTATAGTCATTTTCTAATGTAATTGTCAAAGCATTAAATTTGTTATATTCTAAAAGAGACACAATTAAATTAACATTCTATTTATTACTTTTTAAGGATGTACTAAATCAATTATGATTAAGTAAAAATAAAATGAAGGATATAAAATTTTTGATTATTGCATAACGTAAAAGTATTAATAGAACTTCAAATTTAAAGGATATATAAAAAATGTAAACGAGATTTTTGAAATTTTATATGTGCACATAAGTTGGGATAGAAAAGTAATATATATTATTTGATAATTACGTGAAAGCTACTATTGAAAATGAATATAAAATTAACAACTTTAAATCTCTAAAAAATCAATTTAAAAAATTTGATCAACTCTCCAATTTTATCAGTATCACATAATTTAAGACAAAAAAGTGCTCCCCTATACCATTTTATGTGACATTTTTTTTTATTAATCCGTCCCAAAAATAATGTCACCTTACTATATATATAGAAATAGTTTGACTTAAAATTTCTTTACCCTTAATAAAATAGATCTCAGTTACACAAATATTTAAAAATTATTTTAGATCATAAGTTTTAATTTTTATAAACATCATACCAAATTAAAGAGTTCCATATAAAATGAAATGAAGGAAATAGCAAAAATCGAGATCATGCTAGCATGAGCTCTTGTATCTAGTATTTAATAATCGTAATAACACACTTTCTCTTATAAGGATTAATTGTGCCTATCGAATTATAAAAAGATCAAAACTATAGTAAACCTAATCGTACAAAGACTAAAATTGCTATTTCCCCTTATTATTTTGTTTTACTAGCATTCCAAGAAATTCATATCCTTTGGTGTGTTAGCAATAAATAAGAAGTCACAAGAGGGATAATAGACAATCCACCAACTTTATTACTCCCAAATCTACAATATAAACATAGAAATAATATCATTAAGATCTAATCATGAAGGACAACTATTGATGAGCAGGGCAATAATTATTTAATAGTCTTTTTATGTTATATTCTCTACTAATTAAGCTATTTTATCTGTTCCATATTAATTTAATTTGTGAGATAATATATATATATGAAGAAATATGTTGTGGATCTCTTTTATTGAAAACAGTAAAGAAAGAAACGAAAAATGTAAAAAAACTAACTGCATCCACATAATTCAATCAGTGTACTTAAAATTTAATCCCCTTACTATATCCGAGGTTGTAAATTATTTTCTCAAGGATAAAGCAGATAAACTATTATAAAAGTAGCGGGACCTTGATCTTGAACAGAACATGCATGACATCTTTTGGGGAAAAAATGTCTATTTGGAAGGAACCGATCCTTTCCAAATAAGCGCGGGAAATTCAAAATTTGATTAATCAATTATTTCACGAATCAAATTATTAATTACTAAATAAGCCAAAGCCGAGCGAGTGACGACGATGCTGGCGCGAGAGGTTCCCCTTTACTTGACCCTTTAAGAGCTTAAGGAAGTAATTTCATAATATAAGAACAAAACTTTTCTCTATTCTACCTATGAGAGAGAAATGATTCTTCATTTTCGCTTTACTTGGTTCCCCCATATTTCCTGATTCTCCCAATTTTCATTTTCCAATTCACACCTTATTTAAACCCAACAAATATTTAAGGACATAATTTAAACCACACTTCCATTATTATCTTTTGTGGAATCATAAATATATTTTATTAAATAGTGTAATTTATTTTCCAGAAAATATAAAATTTGAATAAATTAAAAAATAAATATAAATATAATTTCAAATATTTATTTTAAATTTTAAATAATAATTCAATTATTTTAAACCATAACAAAATTTTAAAAATTAAGTTAACATGGAAAGAGAGAGAGTAATATGCAACAACATATGGTTGTGAAATTAATTATTAAAGTCATTACATGTAATGACCCGTTAGGTCATTTTAAAAATAAATACTCCCTCTTTCATAAAAGATTCTTTTCGTAAATTTAAATTGAAAATTTTGGGCTATTCGATAATTACGGTAATCTAGTTGACGGATAATTTTAGATAATTAATGTAGTTGGTGGATTAAAATAATATTTAATTAATATCTTTATCTCATATTTATCAAAAACAATAGGCTAATAGAATTTATCACATTTAGTATACTAAAATAAATAAATAAATAAATAAAAAGGAAAAGAAAATTAAATTAAAAAAAAAAAAAAGAAGAGAGTTAACAATTAAAAGGGCTGCTGCACAGCCCTCTCAAACGCAGGAAACAGTAAAAGAAACAGAAAGCAGAAACGCAGAAAAAGAAAAAGACGCGGGAAAAGAAAGAAAGAAAAAGAAGAGAAGAAAGATTAGGATTTTCGTCCTAAATCATCAAGGTAATTATTCTCATTTTTTCTATTAAGTTTTCATGAGATTATGAATAAAATTTTAGGGTAGATCGTGTATAATTAAGAAAATATAACCCTAGGGTTCTTAGAATAAAATTTTGATTTGGGGGTCGAATAACGATCCGTTTTAGCTGAAATTTGACGTATGCATTTAGTTTATTATGGGTAAACATAATCTGAAAGAAATTTCCAGATTCGGATTTAAGGGCTCGGGGTGACTTTTTGACCCGATTTTTGAGCCAAAAAATAAAGGTAGCAATATGGGTGTCATTGGATTCGTATTCTTATGTAGATTATGATTTTGAACAGATTTTGATCATCTGAAAGTGTTACGAAAGACTCAAGATTTGGAGTGTTATTCTATTAATTAAGGCAAGTGGATTTCTAAACTTTTGTTAAATATGTTGAACCTCGTATGCTTCCTTATGTTGTAATCTATGGGATGAGATCGTATCATGTGTTGGGTTGATAATTCTTATTGAGATGCCAATGTGAAGGCTTTAATTATCTATGTGTTGCTTCGAGAGCATGTGAATCCTAAATGGAGAATAGTGTGAATATGACATGTTGCGAAGGAGAGATAATCGTGATATATACTGAAGATCATGGGTTGTTTGAGGAAATAAAGTTACTAAAATGGGGTGGAATATCTTAAAAGAGAATTGTACCCAAATATGTATAAAAGAGGGTGAATATTATAATTGCTAAACATTGAGAACTTTGATATTCATTGTACTTATTGAGGGGGATATTGCTCCTATAATTGTGTCTTGATTGCATGCATCCTCATACTCATGACATTTTGAGAAGTTGTTAATGGTGATTCGTATCATGAGTCCTTGACCACGAGCACTTGGGTGGCAAGGTAGTTGATACATTGAGATTCGTATCATGAGTCCGGCAAGGTAGTTGATACATTGAGATTCGTATAATGAGTCCTTGACCACGAGCACCTGGGTGGCAAGGTAGTTGATACATTGAGATTCTTATCATGAGTCCTTGACCACGAGCACCTGGGTGGCAAGGTAGTTGATACATTGAGATTCTTATCATGAGTCCTTGACCACGAGCACTTGGGTGGCAAGGTAGTTGATACATTGAGATTCTTATCATGAGTCCTTGACCACGAGCACTTGGGTGGCAAGGTAGTTGATATATTGTGATTGAGGTATATGGCCTGCCAGGTCCCCATGGGTCCCCTTAGTCTGGGAGCCTTAGCTCGACGGGGGTATATACAACAGGCTGTGCGATGGTCTTGATACCACCTTGCATTGCACGACATTGCATCTCATCCTTGCATATTATTATGTGGTATGATGTTATTCATGTGATTGATTATGTTACCTCTTGTGAGTTATGGCTTGTGATTTGATAATTGTGATATACTGACAAACTATCTTTATTGTGTATTATGTGTTACTGGGTTGGGACTTTTCTGAGTGCAGGTTTGTAGTTCGGCGGTATGTGGTTGGGTGTGAACGAGTTACTTGGTTCTTCATTGTTTTACTCTAGGTTAGTTCCATTTGCTGAGTACCGTGTTGTTTTGGTACTCACCCCTTGCTACATTTTTGTAGGTTGCGAGCCCGGTCCCTCTAGTTAGAATTTTCTTATTGCAAGACCGAGCTTTCGGATTATCCTTAAGGTAGCTGCTTATGTCACCGGTGGACCTTCAAGGAATCTATTATTATGTTACGTTCTATTTGAGAACTAAACATTTGAGACATTTATTTTATTCGAGTACTATGTATTTAGAGGCTTGTACACGTGACACCGGGTCTTGGGGGATTTTAATTAAGTTACCTTATTATCGTTAGTTAAAATTTTCACTTTGTATATCCTTTCATATTTTATGATTATAATTGGGTATTAGGCTGACTTGTCTTGGTGGGATAAGACGAGTGCCATCACGCCCGAATTTCGGGTCGTGACATTACATAATGCTGAGGTGGATATACCTTAGTCTATATAGTGTCTTTAAACATCACTTCATATTATTAAATATAAATATTTTAAAAAAAAGATGAATTTTTGTTATTATATTAATTTATTCATTTTTCACTTCTTCAAATATTTGCTTTGCTTGCAAAAATTTGTGTCAGGTGTTTTTTTAATTTTTTTTTTTTGTCTTTTTTAATGAAAGGGCCAAATGACCAATTCTCGTTAGGTAAAAGTGTTCCCTCCACTGACCCTCAGCAAAAATCCCCGTCCCAGCAAGTTGCGGTAGGTGAAGAGCCTACGTGGAGAAAGTTGAACTTCAAAAGGTCAACTTTGAAACTCAAATTTGACCAACTTTTTTTTAATCTTTACCTAATGTTACCATACCATGTTTCGTGTATTGTACTTTTATTATATATTTTTTATATTATTTTTATCTTGAGTCAAGAGTCTATTGAAAATATTCTACTGTCTGTGAAGTATACTGGCATGTCATGATTATTATTATGATGTAATTTAGATGAATATAGAGTTTAAAATATATATAAAAAAAAAACTTGTGAATTTTTTTAACTATTGTTATATATAAAAATTATAGAATACGTGAACTTTTGCCAAATAAGTGCATGAGATCCAATTGGAACATTTGGTTCATTTTAATGGAGTAAAGAAAAAAGAGTAATCAACTAAGTAAATACAATGAAATTTAGATAATTTACTTTTAATATCCCAAACCTAACCATAACGACCGCAATTCCCATTCCCTGAACTACTCTCACCAACCACAAGACCACATTTTTTTATATGCGCCCCAAATAATGAAAAAATTGACTCAAGTTTCCAAGAAGTTGCCCCTGAACAACCCTAAATACCCATAAACTCCCTTTCACCTACCACACTCTTGTGTCTTCTTTTCTCATATTTATATTCATCTGTCTTTGCACATTCATCTTCAGGACACCAAAGCTAAAAAAAAAAGAAAGATAAATCTGTGTTTTCCTTTTAGCTTTTCAGCGTGCTCCAATTTTTTCCTTTTGGCTCTCAAAGATGCCGATGGATACCGAAACAAAGCAATCAGGAGATTTTATCTTTCGATCTAAACTCCCTGATATTTACATCCCTAAACATCTGTCTTTACATTCTTATTGCTTCGAAAACCTTTCGGAGTTCAGTTCCCGTCCCTGTTTAATCGATGGTGCAAATGACCAAATCTATACTTACGCTGAAGTCGAGCTCACTTCGAGAAAAGTTGCTGTTGGTCTTAACAAATTGGGGATCCAACAGAAGGATACAATCATGATCCTCCTGCCTAACTGCCCTGAATTTGTGTTCGCTTTCCTCGGCGCATCGTATCTAGGAGCAATTTCTACGATGGCTAATCCTCTGTTTACCCCAGCAGAGGTAGTAAAGCAAGCCAAAGCATCAAGTGCTAAGATTATTATCACCTTAGCTTCTTTTGTGGGCAAAGTGAAGGATTACGCAATCGAAAATGATTTGAAGATAATTTGCGTCGATTCAGCACCGGAAGGTTGTGTTCATTTCTCCGAATTGATTCAATCCGACGAACACGATCTTCCAGAGGTGAACATCCAGCCGGATGATGTCGTAGCGCTGCCGTATTCCTCCGGGACGACAGGGCTACCGAAAGGAGTGATGTTGACACATAAGGGATTAGTAACAAGCGTTGCGCAACAAGTTGATGGAGAAAATGCTAACTTGTATATGCACAGCGACGATGTGTTGATGTGTGTGTTGCCTTTGTTTCATATTTACTCCCTCAACTCTGTTTTGCTCTGTGGATTGAGAGTCGGAGCAGCTATTTTGATTATGCAGAAATTCGACATCGCTCAATTTTTGGAGTTGATACAGAAGCATAAGGTCACAATTGGGCCATTTGTACCGCCTATTGTTCTGGCCATTGCTAAGAGTCCATTGGTTGATAATTACGATCTTTCATCTGTAAGGACAGTCATGTCTGGTGCTGCACCATTAGGAAAGGAACTTGAAGACGCAGTCCGAGCCAAATTTCCTAATGCTAAACTTGGTCAGGTAAATTTTATTCTGTTATTATCGCGGAGCTAAGATTTAAATTAAATTAAGTAATTTCTTTTGGTATGCTTGAAAAGTGATTAATCTTTTTAATGCTCATGTTCTTATCCTGAAATAAAGTCCATGTGCTGATATGCTCGCTTTCCAATAATATCTATTTTTAAAATATACTCTGAATCCAATATTACCAAACTCGAAAGTTTTAATTTTAATTACACATTTATGATTCTCCTAATATTGGATTTACAATTTGATTTTGCTTGACTAAGCAAAAATTGGTTGGTAAACGTCTATTCCTAAAAAACGTGTAAAGCAATACTGCACGCCTTTGTGGACATTATTAGTTTTGAATTTTCACAATATATTTGCATTATAGTTACTTGATAGTGACTAGCCAGCCAGAATACATTCTAGTATTTATTATTTTTTAAATAAATTTCCAAATCTAAATTTTTTATATAAAAATAGGGTTATGGGATGACGGAAGCCGGTCCGGTTCTTGCGATGTGTTTGGCATTTGCGAAAGAACCGTTTGATATTAAATCAGGGGCATGTGGTACTGTTGTGAGGAATGCGGAGATGAAAATTGTGGATCCGGATACGGGTTGCTCTCTGCCCCGTAACCAACCCGGTGAAATTTGCATTAGAGGTGACCAAATCATGAAAGGTACGCGTTAAAATCTTAATATTATGACTTATGCGTGATTATTTATTCTTCACCAACTTTAGTTACTGGTCAAATTCGTATTTAAATATTAAGTACTATCGTTTGCTGTTTTCTATGTTAGGTGACCCTTTTTTTTTTTAATATAAAATACACGTTGTTCTTTTTCTAATTTTATTGGGTACGTACGTAATACAGTTTGTTAAGAAAAAATATACAAACCAAAATAGACTCTGATCAAGATGCATTAGGTACCATTAATATATTCACGTATATATATTTTCAGCTTTTGTTTTTGGCCACATGAGCTGACAACAAGCCTGATTTTAGGCCACCAGATTAATAATAATGTTGATTTGATTGATCCTTCAAACGCCTTAAAAATTGATACTAGCATAAAAACCTCACCTACCTCTTCCCACCATTTAAAAGAAATAAAAAACATCTTTATTTTGAATTGATACTGTTGATTGATATATATTTCCTAATTCGGATTGGTTCACATATTCTTATGCCCAAAAGAATAGGCGAGTTTAATTTGAATGTTATTGATTGAATGAATTTATACGGCTCACTTTAATTTGTTTATCCTATTGTTCAATGGAACGTATTAAAAAATAGTTTATGACCACACAATTTTAAAATTTTAAGTAGTTAGTGGGAGCATATATTTATTTATTTAATTATATATTTATAAAAATAATAATTATTTTGTTATAGGTTACTTGAATGATCCCGAGGCCACAACAAGAACAATAGACAAAGAAGGATGGTTACACACCGGAGATATTGGGTACATCGACGATGATGATGAGCTTTTCATCGTGGACCGATTGAAGGAATTGATCAAATACAAAGGATTTCAAGTGGCACCTGCTGAACTTGAAGCTCTTCTCGTTAACCACCCCAACATTTCTGATGCTGCTGTTGTCCCGTAAGTTTGTTATAATTTTTGTGATGTACAACTATAAATGCCTAATGTACGATGGATGTAGCTCGAAAAATCGTCTAATTTTTCATAATTGTGTTGCGCAGAATGAAAGATGAACAAGCGGGAGAAGTTCCAGTGGCTTTTGTTGTTAGATCAAATGGATCTGCCATTACTGAGGATGAAGTGAAGGAATTCATCTCAAAGCAGGTTAGTTTCCATTTGTTCGTCTAATTAATATGAAGTACTACTCGTTTTGTCCCACTTTAATGTCATCTTGCTTAAAATATTTTAACTCTCAAATTTCTTTTTTACTTTTAATGAAATGATTCTCAGACATATAAATATCTAAAAATTATTTGACTACAAATTTTAAAAATCTTCGCTTTTTTTCTTAAACATCATACCAAATTAAAGAATATCACGTATAATGACACGGAAAGAGTAATATTTAATCTGAAAGATTGATATTATTCCTGGAATACATATACTATAAAAAGAAAAAGAAATAGAGGAGCATAAATAATTAAATGGCCTAGTTCCCATTCATTGTCTCCTAGTGAGTGTATTATTGTTCCCAACATTTTTAATTAATTGGTGGCTAGGTGCAGTTGAAATCATATGAGTACTACTCCCTCTTACCATTTTTACTAGTCCCTATTCATTTCGTACACGAATAAAGAAATAATAAATAATGAAATAATTTTATCAAATTACTTTTTAATATAATAAATATAATATTTAAAAAATATAATAAAAAGTGATTATAATTAATGATAATGATAAATTAAGAATTAAGTGTTCTTGATTTCTTAAAGTGAACAAATATTGTTAAACATTCCATAATAGTATAAAGGACAAATAAAGATAGATCGGGGGTATACATAATATTTAAGATCTTGTTCACATTAAGCCCAGAGCTTTTTAGCTGAAAATAATATGAATTACAATTTTATTTTTATTTTTTAAAAATGACTTTCTCAGATTGTAAAAATCTTTTATATATAAAAATAAAGATTGAGTTATATTTTGAACCTGTTTGGCAGTAGTTGATAGACATCAAGATTGAAAAATATTTTTGAATTATCAAAGCTGATTTTTGTACTCCATATTGAATAAAAGTGACAAATCTGATAGTAAAAAACACAAAAATTAAACAATTGGGAAGGAAATACTAATCTTTTGAATTAAGACCAAATTGTGATACAAAATGGAACAGGCGATTAATTTTTGTTATGTTTCTCAAAATTTTGCAGGTGATATTCTATAAGAGAATAAAGCGTGTATTTTTTGTGGATACGATACCCAAATCTCCATCAGGAAAAATTCTGAGAAAGGACTTGAGAGCTAGACTGGCTGCTGGTATTTCAAATTGATGGAGGCAATAACCAAAACAAGCTTTACCATTTTTAGAGATACTATATGTTGTTTGAATTGTATCTTATGTTCAAAATATATTCCCAGTTTGGCAACGGGCAAAATATGTCTGTAAATTAATTTATATGACTTTTTTTATTCATCTATTTCATATTATTATGTGATGATACGGTATCAAACGTATTTTTTGTGGAAGAAGTAATACTATATCAAGATTATGTGTTTACATAATTGTTCTTTTATATAGTAGTTATGTTCATGCATAAGGGTACATCTATGGGCTCATCATGACAACATTTAAAGGAATCTTGGTTTGGACCCCGTAATCAATGAAGTTAGTTGAAAACCTAAATTCTATCGAAAATAAAAGAATATTAAATAATTTTTCTAGTGGCAAAAGAAAGTTAGGAGTATAGAAAACGAATTGTGTGGTTGAATTTGGGTTATTGTTAAAGAGCGATTATCACACCAACAAAAACACAAATTTCCATTGTTGGTTAAAAGTACACTTATAGTTAAACCAACAGGAAGAAAATTAGATAAATTATATTAGATAAGTTTTTATCATAAAAAATTATTAATCTATAGATGACCAAACCAACCAATTTAATTTTCTTTTCTTTTCCTACTATTATAGGAAAGGCCTGCTTTCTTCTGTGCTCTATCTATTTTAAACTACAACTTCTCTGCTTCTTTTCTTTGAGTGTACAGTATTCTCATATAACATATTCTATTTTATTATCTATGAATACTGGTTATTTTTTTTTCTATTGTGATTTGTGGGTTTATACGAAATTAAGTTACAAAATTTATATAATTTTTTTTGTTTTTGGTTCTTTTTTCTGTTCACATTCAATTTTTACCCCCCGCAGTATAAATTAATCATCGAGCTTTTAATTTTAATAATTTGAAATAATTAGCTTTTAAAAATGCAAAAAAATATTCTTTCAATTGATTTTTAGGTTTAAATCTTGTAATTTTAATTATATTTATTATTACATATTATATATATTTATTTCAAGTATTAATAGTTAAGTATTCTATTTTGGATATCAAGGCTAGTTATTTCTTTGTTCAACTTGAAGCGTATAAATCTGTCAAGTAATTGCTTATGTTCCATTAATTTTCCCTTTTCCAGCAGTTTCCTCTTCAACTATGGTTGGTTTTTAAAGTGAATTAATCAAATTTTGTGTTCTTTTTATCATCAACTCAAAGATGATTACATTTTGATTAACTATAATGGCTATGGTTTATCTCATATTGTTCCCTTTCTTTGTTACATAATGACTTCAAACATAGAACAAGGTGTTGTTTGCTATTAAGAATTTCTTTTTTTAAGGATGCTGGCAGTACTTTGGTCATACAAAACACGACCAAGTTTTGTTTTATTTTTCTTTGTCAAAGTCGTGTTCATCCCATATTCATGTTATGCTTGTCATTGGTGGAATGTATTTCTTTAAGGAACTATGTTTATTTGTCAATATGCATCCTGGCAAGCTTGTTTGTTCAAAGTCATTTATGATTTGAGTTCTTTTCTTAAAGTAACTTGACAACCACTAGAAAAATGATTTAGGTGTATATGTTTAACAGTTTAAGCATGGCTGCTGTAAAGTGTCATGTCGATTAAGTCGCTTCATTGTTTGATTTTGAAGCTCTCTTTTCTTTATCTATTTTGCCTCACTTTCATGGTTATTTTATTGGGTGTTAATCTTTGTTTCCTGCTTTCTTTTGCGTAATGTGCTAATGCATCTCTTGACTATCAAATAAAAATTTACTGTTTGTATTCTTACATCTTAGTTCCCTTTCCTTACCCTCTTTTAATCCTTTCTATTGCATCGAATCTTGGTAGTACACACATGATGTGAAAATATTTGATCTCATACTCCTCTAATTTAGGTCTTGTTAACGGTTTCCCTTAGTCTATGGAAATAGTTTATAATTAGAGTGTTTATTATGATGTCTCATCACTACCTAAATAATAAAATTGTACTAGAAGTAATCTTGTCACACAGTGTTATTTGTTTTTTTTCTCCTTTAGCTGCTTTTCACGGGATTAAGTATAGCACTTCCTTTCTGATAGTCGGCTTCATTTATGGTTCTTGTCTATTTGCTTCTGGAGTTATGGTTGCTTTACGGTCCCTTGAGGTGAATATTGTGTTTGTTTTCCATATGAAGTAATTATTTAGTCAATTACATGCTACTTCACTCTTTCAATTTAATTTTAGAATAGTTTGATTAATCCATACTCTTCCTTTTTCCATGTGATGTCATCCGAGCATGGAGGTTTAGCTGGAACCAATTTTATAGATTAAGGAAGCTGTGTTATAGGCCTTTTGGTCCCAAAACGTCATTATACACACTGATATATGGTTTGTATACAGTTAAGTGATATAAAATGGGCAGAAGTCTGAGTCTTCAGCAGGAACAGTCCAAGGTAATTGGTGCGTTGGATTCACAGGTTGATATACAGGAAAAATATGGTATATGCACTGATACACAATATATATACCTTATTGTGATACAGCAATTGAAAGGGGCCATAGGCCCAATCTGAAGTAGCAGAAGGAGAATTTGAAGGGCCAGGCAGGTTCAAATTTAGAAATAAGACAGGGAATTGGGCCTGCCGAGCCCAATTACTATTTAAATGTTTTTTTTTTATGATTATTTAACTCTAATTCTAACATTTTCTGTTTTAATCTAATATAATTTCCCCCAAAGTGAAACCATTTTTGTTAATGTTTATTTCAACTACTTCAGAATATTTTGGTGATTTTTTTAGAAAATTAGACTTTATGAACTTCCTTTAAAATAGTTCAAGTACTTTTCCTTGAAAATTGTTTGTATTTCCCTTTTTTCACACTTAGGCATTTTAGTAGATTTTAAAATTCTACTAACCTAGTCCAATTTGCTAAATTAAATAAATATGAGTGGATTTTAAATATTTTATTTTTTTGATTATTTTTTATTTCACTTAGATTTTCAGTCACTAATTGATTCTTTTTTTTTAAAAAAAAAGTTAGTCAAAAATTTCTTAATTGCCGGATAATCGCATGTTAGCGGTCATTTCGAGTGCGCAAATTTTTTTTTTAAGTGGAAATGTGAATTCGGACTCTTATCTTTGGATTTTAAATTGTTTTTCTCTGTTTAAGTCTTTTAAATTGATTTTACTTTGTTATCTTGATTTTTTCCTTAAAAAATCAAATTGCGACTCCAAAAATTTTGAAAATTTGATTTACTTAAATCAATTGACTAATAAATCGAATTTTTAAAATTTAAGTCATCTTTACGGAATAACATGTTGGATTCGGATATTTGAGGTGAAAAGATGAAACAAATAAATAAAATTATATATCTATTAGCTCTACAATTGTAGTGTTCATTTTTTATCGTTGGAACAATAAATTTAATAGAAAAAAAAAGATGTAGCAACTTTTTTCTTTTTTATGACAGAAGAATAGGGATTCTTGAAGAATAATAAAATTTTATTATTTACATTGCTTGATGATCTCCCTTTATTAGTACTTAAATTTTATTGACTCTCAAAGTTAATTTATTGTTGTGGTTTTTCAATTTGTGGCGCTTATTACTGATTTTTGTTGTTTTTCTCTGTATTTTTTTTATTGCAGTTTCTGCGTTCCAGCTCTTTAATTGTGTGATTGTATAATATTTTAATTAGTAAGTAATATTTTTCTGATCGAAAATAAATTTTCAAAAATATTACAGATTTATAATTCTATAGTGTGTGGATATATGTAACTGATTGAATTTGAGCACACATTATTTGGTTACTGAAGAGTTGTCGTAACTTGGAATAGTAGGATTTGCATAAATCATGTAGTGTAAAGAGTTAATTACTAATTTTTTCAATTTACAAAAATTTCTTAATAAACATGGCAATCCGGATATATTAATTCAGTAATCCTGATATATTAATTCCTACCCGAATATAAAAATTAGAGTTTTTAAGTATCAACAGGTAACATTTAAAGCATGATACATTAAACATTGACATAATTCAAGAATTAGAATTGATGTATCCAGATTATTGAATTCATGTATCCGTATTACAGAATTAATATATCTGAATGGATGAAAATAATAAAAAATATGATTAAAAAAGAAGTGTAATCAGATAATATTCGTTTGAAGTAGTTCATGACCAAATCCTTCACCGCTACCATAATTTTATAGCACTAACTAGATGGATGATTGTTCTTCCTATGATTCATTATTCCGTAAATAGAATTTTGATCGACAATTAACAATGATTCAATTCTTTTTCCAATATGATATTTCAATAATACTAATTTCTACCGCCTCAATTTTATGGTCAAAGACGACATCATACATTGCATTTGCATTTTCTTACATACTTCGCTCCTTCACAAATATTGTCAATTAATCTTATTATATTTTTGTTGTATATGCTTTTAATTTGACATCAAATTTAATTTCCATTTACCTCAATTTTAAAATACTCACAACATCTTTCATATTGGGACTGTGCTGGTAAGGGAAAATATTGGGAAGATAAAATTTTGGAGAAAAATAATATGTCAAAAATAATCAAGATAAATATTACTACACAATATTTTAAGTGTGTGTATATATATACATAATTCTTGAGTCGTGTCTTAAGAAACCATTTCAGCAACGTAAAATATTTTTTAAAAATTAAATAAGTTTTTTATAATTAATTAGAAAATACATAAATCAATGAAATGTATTAATCACAAAATAAGCAAGTGATTTATATAATGAGCTAATATTTTTCATTAATTTGGTTGATCTTCTCGAAGACTTAGCTCCCTCTGTATAGTAGTGCTAAGTAAAGGAGAGAAAAACATGGGGAAAAATGAAAGATCAAGTTGATAACAAACCACCCACTCCATAACATAAACCCTTAGGTTTCGTTTCGCCGGGAACAATTAATCCAAGAGTAGTTATTTTGAAATTAATTATTTTGAAATAAGTTATCTGATTATGTATATGAGATAATTTATTCTATTATTATGATATAAATGGTGAGATAAGTTATATCAAACTTGACAACCAAATAAGATATTAAAATTTTGTCTCTTTACTTTTTTTTTATCACATAATTATTTTATTTTTATCCCTCGCATCAGATAACCCTTTAAATAGTAAATTAACAAAGTTTAAAGTACAGTTTAAATAATTTAAAATAGACTTATTATACCAAACACAAAAACATAAAAGAAAGGTACGTAGGAGATGGCCAGGAAATGTCAACTCAAAGAAAGAAAAAATTCAAACATTCTTTTGATGAAGTCCTAGTGGACTCATTGTCGGTGCAGCCATATGGATGCAAGGGTTGATCCAAATCTTTTCATAGAAAATTATATTTTATATTTCAAATTAAAATTGTATTTTTAATTAAATATAATAGGTGTTAAATTTCATTTTCATTGAAATTCATGTAAAGATAAACCAAGTGGTGCATGTTCAGAATAATGTTATAAAACTTAATAATAGGAAAATAAAAATAAAATCTTGAGGCGTGAGAATGATATTTTTTAAAGAAAATATTGCCCGTATATAAATTGGAGAAAAATATCGATAATAATCTTCAGAATACAAGCCATTAAATAGATATTTTGTAGATTTTTCTATTTGTTACTTCGCATAGAAAATATTTTATTTATAGAGCAAAGATTTGGTCTATTCAAAATAGAAACACACATTCAATTTTGTTCAAATTTAAATCCAAACATCGAAAAAATGTTTAAGGACATAAATCAAAGATTACTTTATGTTATTACATTTTTAGTTATTCCCAAAATATTCTCCTAGAAAAATTGTATGTGTATTTGTCAAATTATATATGTATATTTGTCAAATAATTGTATATGTGTAACTAATATACATATTTATTGTACATTTAACAAGCGAGATTGGGAGAAGGAGGACAAAGGCGAGCGAGAGAGGCAGAGAGTGGAGGGAGACGAATTGTATATGTATATCTGTCGAATTGACTATGTATATCTATCAAAATAATTGTATATATGCAATTGATATACACATGTAACTGTATATCTGAAAATTGCAGAGAGAGAGGAGAGAGGCGGGAGAGTAATATTCTTTTATTTTTTAAATCCTAATATAATGATTTTTAATTTTATGCGCATCGCCCTAGCAAACTTCCTATTTTAAATTCTTCTGTCCACTTGGCTTGCGTCACATAGGGTGAGTCATCAAATCTCCGTGTACCCTTCCAAACCTAACATTCATTCCAATGTGAGCCCTAAAATTCAGTATAAATATGGCAACACTAGACAGAGAAATTATAAATTACTTACTAGCTAAGAATGGCTCCATCTACCCTGATATCTGATGCCAAACTTGCAGAGGAATTGCAGAAGCAATATGTCATTGAAGACTCTTTAGCAACATTTGCAAGGTTAGAAAAGGGATCGATCGAGTCCGCCATTCCAAATCGTGAGATATTCTACTGTCCTTATAAAAATTGTGCAAAATTGCTCAGTTATGATCCTAACAATGAAGAAATCATAACGGGCAAGTGTCCCTGGTGCGAAGGATGGTTGTGCCCGATGCAGAGTCCCTTGGCACACAGGGCGTGATTGTCAACAGTTTCGAAAGGAAGAAAAAGACAGAGAAGATGACTTAAGGGTTAAGCTACTTGCTGAGAATCACAAATGGATGAATTGCCCTAGTTGCAATTCCCTAGTCGAGAAAGTTGATGATGGCTGGATATGCATCACTTGCAGGTTAGTGTCTTATTTTTATGCTCGTAATTGTTCTTAAACGGATGACGCTCTGTATATATCTCGAGTAAATTAACTAACGAGTATATTTATATGTATCGGATTCAGGTGTAAAGAGGAATTCTGCTACGCATGTGGAGGAACTTGGAGTGAATGGCATTGCAGTTGCCAAATTCGTTAATCATATTAGAACAGGATGCTACATAATATGTTGTTGCAGAATAAAAGGGAGAATCAAATTGCTCTTGTTTGGACGGTTGTTACCTTATTATACTTTGTTATTGTTCTATTTTTTAATTTACTTATTATATTTATTTTGATTGTTACTTGAAGAAGAAGATATTGTCTGTATACAAATTTGAGAAAAATACTGAGAATTTTAATACAATAAGCCATTTAAAGATCTTTTGTAGATTTTTCCATGTTACTTTGTAGGGAAATATTATTACTTATAGAGCAAAAATCTGACTTTTTCAAAAGAGAAACATCTCTTCCTAAATCAACACATTCAATTTTATTCAAATTTAAATCCAAACAAACTGAATTTGTGTTTATACAAATAATTTAAAATAAAATATTTATTCAATATTCTTGTTAAAACAAATAGAGAACTATACAACTTGAAATACTACCACAATATCCATGCAGGGCAATTGTGGGCTTACGGCTGTTTGAAACTTCTTATCACTACTATATCTATTGAAGGCAGAAGTTAAAATTCCAAAAATGAAGATAAATTTTTGCTTAAATATTATAAACAAACACTGATCTAACAAAATTTAAGAATTGAGCTCCAAATTGCATAGACAATTGCTGAAGAAAATTTAAAATTTGAATTTGAAGTTGTATTCAAATATTATTAATGAGTACTGATTTCAAATAAAAAGTTTTAATTTTTGCTCCAAATTGTAGTCAAATGCCTATTACTATTTTTTCTGGTCCATATTAAGTGAATTATTGAGGTATGATATATATTTTTTAAAAATGTTTAAGGATATAATTCAAAGACTACTTTCTATCATTATCTTTTTGATTTTTCCCAAAAAGTTCTCCTAAAAAATGTAAAATAATTAAAAATCGCTTAAAATGAAGAAAAAAAAAAGTCTCAACAATTTTGTTGAATTTTGAATAATTTATTTATCTAAAATTATTTTAGAAAAACCTTAATAGTTCGCATAATATGAACTAGATAAAGTATAACAAATTAAATCTCTCTCACTTGTGACCTTTAAATGAAAAATTACATGGATAAGCAAACCTATACTAGTTAACTAGCTAATATAGCTACAGTTTAAATTAATCATACACGCGGCAAACATCTACATGTGATTATAGTTTGAGTTTTGTATAATTCGCGCGATTTATGCAAACGACATGCGCATTTCTATAAAAGTTGTGTGTGAATCAGATTGTTTAGCGAAATATACCAACATTATGAATTGTATAGCAAATTATACAAACGTTGTGCACGAATTGTATAGTGAAATACACTAATATTATGCAAAAATTATGAATTGTATAGTGAATTATATAAACGTATATAAATATTGCGCGAATTATACAAATGCTACTACATCTATAGTTACGAAATGTAATTACTCAAACTATAACTATGAAGTATAATTAAAATATTTTTAAGAAATTAAAAATTGCCCCTTCCAGCTGCCCGGCCCTATTAGATGAAAGTGCGAAGTTGCATGATAAGAAAGTAATTGAAAATAACTTATTCCAGAATGTTCTATTATTTTTTTTAAGAAATACTAATATAATGGTTTTTAATTTGTTTTCTTAAACTTTTCGCGGACTGCTGAGTCACCATTGGGTGAAATATGCGTACCGCCATTTGACCAAAATCCCAATATTTTAAAAATTTTCTCCACTTGGTTTGCGACACATAGGGGCGTAAAGCTGAATTACATTTTTCCTAATCTTGTTGAAATATGCCGGTGTGAGTTTACAAGTCAACAGTTACCAAGTCTTCTCACGTACAAGCCCTCCAGGTAATACCTATGTCCAAACAAGCCCTAATAATTTCTTATAAGTACAGATAATTCTCCAAATACCAAATAGAAACACAAGACACAAAAACCATAAATTACTTACTAGCTAAGAATGGCTCTGTCTACCCTGATATCGGATGCCAAATTTGCGAAGGAACTGCAGAAGCAATATGTGATTGCAGGTTCTCTAGAAATATCTGCGAGGTTGGAAAAGGGATCGATCGAGTCATCCATTCCAAATCGTGAGAAATTGTATTGTCCTTACAAAAATTGTGCAAAATTGCTCAGTTATGATCCCGATGATGAAGAAATCATTATGGGCAAGTGTCCTTGGTGCGAACGATTGTTGTGCGTTCGGTGCAGAGTCCCGTGGCACACTGGGCGTGATTGTCAACAGTTTCGAAAGGAAGAAAAAGACAGAGAAGATGACTTAAGGGTTAAGCTGCTTGCTGAGAACCACAAATGGAAGAATTGCCCTAGTTGCAATTCCCTTGTCGACAAAGTCGATGATGGCTGGATACGCGTCACTTGCAGGTTAGTGTGATAAGTACTCCCTTTTTATCCCATCAAGTTATTCTTATGCTCTTAATTTTTTTTTAAAATTACAGATCTCATATTTTGAAAAGATAACGCTGTTCATATATAATTTGAATAAATTAATGAATATATTTACATATATCGTGGATTCAGGTGTAAAGAGGTATTTTGTTACGCATGTGGAGAAACTTGGAGTGAACGGCATTGGAATTGCGAGACTCGTCGATCATATTAGAGCAGAGTGCTGGATGATATGTTGCAGAACAAAGGAGGCCCAAATGGCTTTTTTATGCTTTATGTCGTTAACGTCTTTTTATTTTTGTTTGAATGATTGTTACCCGTTGCATTGTATTGTAAGTTTGAATACAATGTTTGTTTTGATTTTTATTTGACTATCATATGTTCATTTTGATAGTTATTTAAAATCTATATCGTATCATTTAAATCCATTGCTATGAAAAGACTCTTTGTTGTGTTAACTTCGATATCTTAATATTTTTTTTCATTTTCATTTTATTCATTATTTAATAATTTTATTCGAACCCATGACCTTGGCTCTGATACCACTTGTTAGGATCAAGCGCTTACCATTATGCCAAAAGTTACAGCTGGCAAAGGCGCAACTTTATTTCTTAACCAAGTCCACCAAGCAAACGCCATGTTCGATCATGACTCCGGCCCAGGCTACCCAGCCCTCCATAGACCTGTATGGCTAGCATTACTCAACAGTTTATTTCAATATTATATTTATTAAAATAATATATTTTTTATTACTTAAATGAACTTATACTAGCACTACACAAGACAAATGAGTAAAGATTTAATTTCATGATTTGTGCTTCAAATAGATTGATTTTTAAAATTCTCTCTTCAAAATTACGGGTTTTTATTCCCTGTGGCGCGAAATACCTCCAATTGAGAGCATTCAGATAACGTCAAAGGAAAAAGCGTGTGAAAATTGATCGGCTAATACTAACTTGTTTTAAAGTTGTAACGGCTAATACTTAAAAGAAAACTAAAGGCCCAAAATTGTTCAAAACAATGGCTCTCCTCTTCAACACAAATCTCCTCAGAGCTCCTTCAGTTCCACTTTCTCCGTCTAAGCAATTGATCAATTACTCTTCTCTCACTGTTCGTTGTTCCAGTAATCAACAGAGTGATGGAAGCCGAGATTCCGATCAAGATGAACCGAAGAAGAAGAAAAGACTCTCTAAACAGTCTTCGTGGGAAACCAAAGATTCTGAAGGCAACGATTATCTATACAGGCTTGGTGCGGAAGCTGATAATATGAATATCGCTGTTGGTGCTAAGGCTGGCGTCATCGACAGCCTCTTCGCCGGAAATTTCCTCGGAAAAGACTGTAAACAACTTCAATTTTGCACTAATTTTATTTGTCGTTGCTCTAATTTCTTCAAAATTGTGTTGTGTTTATCGACGATTATTGGTGTTTTTTCAGCGGATATTGTGTTTGATTATCGGCAGAAGGTGACTAGGTCGTTTCAGTACCTTCAAGGCGATTACTATATTGCACCGGTGTTTCTGGTAGATTGCTCTTTTGTTGGATTTTGCGTGTTGTTCCGTTATTTTCCGGAGAAAATTAATTAATATGTGTTTCTCACCCGTTTCCTTTTTTTTTTCCTTGATGTGAACAGGATAAAGTCGGTAAGTTACAGTCAGTGCTGCCATTTTTTGTCTTCCAACAGCTCCATTCTATGCGATCATTTTATCTTGTGTATGAGTACTGGTGTTTTTCTCTGCCAATATGAGTTGCATTTTAGCTGTCAGGTTGTCTTATGATGCCCTTTTATTCATGGATTAATCACTGTTCTATTTGACTTCTCTTTATAGTTAATAGTAGAAAGGTAACCTTTTTATGGATTAATCACTGTTCTATTTGACTTCTCTTTATAGTTAATAGTAGAAAGGTAACCTTTTCTATTGTACATTTTTCTCTTTTGGGTTAATTCTGCAGAGAACTTTGACTAAAACAATCTTTTGTTTGATTGTTCAAAAAAAGATGGTAAAAATCATTACTTGCTAATTGTTTCATTTCATATATGCGTTTTTACTGTAGCAGCTAAGCAAGTAGTACTACTTCCTCAAAAAAAGCTAAATGGGAAAATTGAAATTTCCTTTAGTAATGGGCACTATAGAGAACTTGTCTTGATGGCTTATTGAGGACTCTATGTTTTCTGCACCTAATACATAACGTTCTCTGACAATCGTCTTTCCTTTCCATTGATTTGGATGTGTATTATAAAATTGGTAGAGTAGTTAATGTATTTGGAAGATTAACACCTAGACTTCACACAGATTTTAACATGTAAACATAATATAATACCCCTGCACCTGTTATGCTGTTATTGCAAGCAGAGCTGCCTTATTTAAACACATTGGTGATAAACCTTTCTTTTCCTGGCCCCCTTAAAATGATATTTGGAATCTTTTCCCTGCAGTGTGTCACATCGTGAAGAACTACATTTCTCATCTTTTGAACGCCAAAGTTCCCCTGATTCTAGGTAAGTAATTTCTCTTTCCTTTTCTGTTGTTAGAAACTTTAGGATCTTACAAATGTTCTTTATTATACGAAAATATTACTTGTACGAGTTTTGTTTTTTACAGATGTGTAAACAAGATTTTACTGCTCTGCTTTTCCTTTTAGAATTAACTCATGATGCTTCATATTTTATTCTAGTGTAGGACTATCTTAGACATTTTGACTCTTCTTTTATGTTTCCCGAATGTGATAATTGCGTTAAACTCAAGTTCAATCATGAAATGCCAGACCAAAGTATAGTTTTTGTCATGCAATACAGTAGCTAGCATGATCTTGACACAACATGAATGCTGTTAGTTTTGCTGGAAAAGATTTTGTATTATGCTCTATCAGCTTTTAAGCTGAACTTTAGGGGGATTTGAGAAGATAATGTTAAAAGATATTTTTGTCAGGTGTTTGGGGAGGAAAAGGGCAAGGCAAATCATTTCAGACCGAACTGATCTTTCAGGCAATGGGAATCGAACCTGTCATTATGTCTGCAGGAGAGCTGGAATCAGAAAGAGCTGGTAAAATTATTTCTTTTTAACTGTATAAATTGCTCAAGAATGATGAAGGTAGGAATGCCCCACGCATTGGAACTTATTGACTAAACTTCAAACTGTAGTATTTATCATCATCCTTGGATGAACAAACAAAAAGAAATGAACCCCTTGCAACTAATAATTTTGAACCGGCAAGCCAGGGTGGCAATTTACACTATGGATGTGCAAAAGTGACTTTTGATCTCTTTCTCCCGGGGATATTTTCTAGTATGATTTGAAGAAGAAAAATTGATCTTGGGTCAATGTTAGATCTGTTTGATGCAAAATGTGGACACAAAACTGAGTCATAGCAATTCCTCCTTTGATATTGCTCCCACTGTCACATTCAGAAAGACGACGACAACAACAACATATCTAGTGAAATCCTTAGGTCTGGGGAGGGTAGAGTGTACACGAACCTTACCACTACCTCATGGAGATAGAGAGGTTGTTTCTGAAAGACCCTTGACTCAAATGTATCCCCCCAAATAAAAAGAAGAAAACAATAGATTTAGAATAACAACTAAAATGAAGAGCAATGGCAATTATACAGGAAAAACAATAAAAATAGCAGAACAATTGAAGAGCAGTAACAACACAATCATAATAGCTCGACTAATCCTATGACAAACCTATAAACTATTACAGGGTAAGACAACATTTTACCCTACTAACTTTCTACCCTAATATGCGACCTCCACTCTTTTCTATTATGAAGTTACGCCATATTCTGTCTAATCACCTCTCCCTAATATTTTTTTGGTCTACTCCTACACCTCTGCATATCCCCTAAATCCAATCTCTTGCACCTTCTAACTGGGGCATCAACACATTTTCTCTGAACATGCTCAAACCATGTCAGTCTCTCTTCTCTTATCTTGTCTGCCACAGAGGCCACTCCCACCTTTTCCCAAATAATCTCATTCCTAATTTTGTCACTCTTAGTATGTCTACATATCCATCTCAACATCCTTATCTCTGCAACATGCATTTTCTGAACATATGAATTTTTGATTGGTCAGCCCTCTACTCCATATGACAGAAATGGTCTAACCACCATTCTATAGATTTTATTTTTAAGTTAAGTTGATACATTCTTATCACATAATGCTCTAGATACACGCCTACATTTCATCCATGTTGCCCTAATGTGATGCATGACATCCTCGTCACCACTACTTTGGATGACAAACTCAAGATGTTTAAAACTCTCTTAGGAATAGGTTGAGTGGCAAGACTCACTTCTATGTCCGCATCATCCATCGCAACACTGAATTTGCACTTCAAATATTCTGTTTTAGTCTTGCTCAATTTGAACAAGCTGGACTCCAGAGTTTGTCTCCAAACCTCTAATTTACTGTCCCGTGTCTCATCAATTAGTACCATGTCATCCACAAATAACACACACCATAGAACCTCCTCTTGAATAAACTGTGTCAACTCATCCATCATTGAAGCAAAAAAGAAAAGGGCTTAGCACAAATCCTTGATGTACTCTTATCTCAATAGGTTAATGCTCCAAGTCTCTTACCATTCTAACTCGAGTCTAGGCTTCATCATACATATCCTTTTTCACCCTAATATACAACATCAGGACACCTTTAGCCTATAGACACCTCCAAAGGACATCTCTAGGCACTTTGTCATAGACCTTCTCAAGATTTATGAACACCATATGGAGGTCCTTCTTTCTTTCTCTATATTTCTCCATTAGTCTTCGCACAAGATAGATTGCTTCAGTAGTCAATTGTTCCCACGAAACTAATTCTCTGAAATGGACATTCCTCCCCTTACCTTCATCTCCACCGCTCTCCCAAACCTTCATAGTATAGCTTAGCAATTTGATACCACTGTAATTATTACAGTTTTGTGGATATCACCCTTGTTCTTGTTCATGGGAACCATTGTACTACACCTCCATTTGTCAGGCATCTTAGCTATCTTCAAAATAACATTAAACAACCTAGTTAACCCCTCCATACCTGCCTTGTTAGTGCTCTTCCAATTCTACCAAAATCGCTTCGGGTCTGGTCACTCTCCCCTGCTCATTCTCCTAGTAGCACGTCTATAACACCTGCAGTATCTGGAAAGAGTGTGGAAAATGTCGACTGCATTATCTTAATATTTCCATGAGATACTATCACAAGGTTATGCCTAGTTAAAGCAAGCATTCTCATGGAGGAACCAAGATTAACTCTTGCTGGTTCAGAAAAGTATAATTGATACAAATGAGCATAAATATATAAATACACAAACACACACAAAAGCTAGAGATTGCCCTCATCCAAAAATTGTATAGGTTAGTATGGTGGATGACATTTCCATAACACACAAAAGTTTACATGAAAAAACTCTTCCCAACTCAATTCGAGGATCATATTGCAACCATCTAGATGGTGATCATATTTGTTTCTTTTTTCTGATTACTTCCAAGTGAAGAGCAAAAGTTTCCAGTTCTAGAATCTGTTTCTTTTCTATCCCTTTTTTATTTATGATTTTTACTTGTGCATGAGTTATTTATTTATTTCCTTTTCATCTTTCCTCTAACAGGAGAACCGGGGAAGTTAATACGTGAGCGTTATAGAGCTGCTTCTCAAGTGGTTCAGAACCAAGTTAGAAGCTTAACTGCTTTTATTACCGGTATATGTATATGTTTGTATGTCTGGGTCCTGTTATTCTACATAGGTTATACTGTGATTTTTGTTATATGCTATGACTTATTAGCTCTTTTAGTTGTGACACATGTTTAATCATTTTCTTGTTTCCTGTTGTCCCTCTGTTACTTTTTTCTGTGAATTGAAATTCATAGAGAAGAATAATACTAAACAGAAGCTTTCACCTAGTTAACTTCTTTTTTTTTTTCCTATCTCCCGGCAGTGGTAGGAATCTATCCAAGCACTACTTTCAGGCTTTAGTAACAGAATCCTGAATTCCCAGTAGTTAGTCACTACTCTATGAAGGAGTGGGCGAATAAACATCCATCGTAGACCCACACCCACCCCACCCACCCACCCACCCACACGGTGCTTCCATTCTCAAACTTCTCTGCAGCACAATCCTCATTTTTGGTATCGACACCAACCACCGCTTTTTCCTTGTCTCCCTCCCTTCCACCCCTTATTGGTTATTTTAAAGATCCAAGTAACTGTTCTTCTCTGCCTCCCGTTCTCTTTCCTTCTCAATGCACGGGTTTGTTATTTCCCCTATCCAATTAATCATTTTTTGACTTTCTGTTCTTTCCTTGGATCATGCATTCAGGCCTGGACCTTTGAAATTCTTTTCCTAATTTCCTTGCCCATGACACCACTGCTCTTTCTTTTTCCCTTCTTATTCAACATTCTTTCTTTTCTGCTGTTGTTCAAACCGGCTGCCTTTACCTCTTCAGTTTCTCCTTTCATGGCCTTATTGTCTCTTCCTTGTCTTTTGGACTATTAACTTGTTGATTCCTTTTAAACCATCAAACTGTGTTAAAATATTGTCTTTACTTTGAGCACGTTTCTTTAATAATGTAAATGGAAGAACAATGTTGCTACTGAAAATATATCCCCGCCTCCAACATAATAATAATAATAAAGAAAAACCAAAAAGAGGTTTAGTCCAGTTGTGCATTTCTGGCGCAGTTTACTTTGTTTATGCAATGACTAGCAAGGTCTACTGTTGAATTCTTTCTAAAATGTTAACAAAGTTCCAAATGGATATATGTGATCAATATGAGCGCTCCCAATATTGTAGAAATATATTCCTTCCGTTGTTCCACAATATTTTTCATTATCCTAGGTGAAAAAGAAGCAAAAGCACACCGTGCACACACACCAACCCTGATTTTAGATTGATGGAAGATGAAAATTGAAAACAATAAGAATAAGACATCCATGATATCCATGTTTTTGAGAATGTATACGTAGTTCACTGGAAAATGAGTAGCTTTACATCTTAGCATATGCGTTGTCTGCTTCAGTC
Organism: Solanum rostratum; assembly: GCA_029948455.1. Taxonomy (NCBI): domain Eukaryota; kingdom Viridiplantae; phylum Streptophyta; class Magnoliopsida; order Solanales; family Solanaceae; genus Solanum; species Solanum rostratum. The sequence goes on along the minus strand of CM057054.1, from coordinate 62,813,001 downwards.
ATGCACAAAAGCATATGCATATTTAATTCTGGGTTCAAAAGCGTAGCATCACAATCCCTTTCTCTCTCCTCTTTGGCTTTTTGGGCTTAAAGAGGGTGTGCGTGTGTGTTTGACAGATTCTCCTACTAATACTTACATAGTGGAATGATTACTGAAAAGGTTGTGAAATCAATTATTATCCCACCTACATCGGAGTTTCTTCCAATCCATGTATGTGGTTCACTAAATTAAAGTTTATGACTTTTGTACCATTCTGAAACATTGTCTGCGATAATTCTCTCTGGAGTCGTTCATATTGTTAAGTGAACTGTTAATGAACTGTGTTATGGTTTCTATTGCTTAACAGGGGAAAATGAGTGTTTTGATGATCAACGACATTGATGCTGGCCTTGGTAGATTTGGTAAGCTATATATCTTAACTTGGATGTATGAATCTGCGCTTGATGGTTTTTTAATCTTTTCAGTTTCCATCAAGCATATCTTTGGTCTAAATGACTGTCTTCCAGCTCTCTTTTTGCCAAGAAATAAATGAACTGCATTCTCCACTAAAGAGATCGTTTTTGTTTTTTCCCCTATGAAGGTAACACGCAAGTGACAGTCAACAACCAAATTGTTGTTGGAACTCTGATGAATTTGTGTGACAACCCTACAAGGGTGAGTGTAGGGCAGGAGTGGAGACAAGGAGATATAACACACAGGATTCCCATTATTGTGACAGGAAATGATTTTTCAACAATGTATGCTCCCCTAATTCGTGATGGGAGAATGGAGAAGTTCTATTGGTACGCCCCCTTCTCTCTCTCCTTGTTCTAATTGTTCATTTACTTCTTTTCTTGCATCTTCAGAGTATATATAGGAGTCACGGGAATTACAACTAATCAGTTACTGTAGGTTTGGTGCAGTCCAGAAACCTAAAAAGTTCCATCCGTCCTGGATATATTTTTTACTTTTGAACATGTGAGGTTAAGTTTTATTAAACACCACTAGCATCTAAGATGGTGCTGAGAAGGTTACATCCAAAGAACAAGATCAGAACTTTTCCTGTCCTATTTTGTAGTAATAAGGTCTGCACATCATTTACAAGTTCCATAATACAACAAAAAGTAAAGGAAATTGTTCATGAATTTGATTTTTTGGCCACATTGACACTACGACCTATTTGTTTTTATGAACTACCTATTTCTTACTTTCAGTTTTATGAAAAAGACAATGCCACTGAAACTAATATTTTACAGTGATTAAAGTGTATACCTTTTCTACAACTATTTCTCTGATCAGGAAAATAGTGATTAATATATATACTCTGGCTATTTCTTGCTGATTTTAGATCATTATAAATGTTATGCTTAACCTGAACAAAAAACTTCTTGATTAGTCAAAATTAATAACGCTAATTTAGAAGCGGGGCCTAGTCTCTTCTTCTCATCCTCCCTTTATTTAGTAGTTATGTTTAATATTTGTGCATTAGCTTACTCTTCATTTTTACTTCTAGTTGTTGCTCCATTGCTTTGTTTATCTTGCGATTTTTCTGTTGTTATTTGGCTATATATTACACTTCTTTTAAGCCTAGGTTCTATCGGAAACAACCTCTCTACCCCACAAAGGTAAGGGTAAGGTCTGCGTACATCCTACCCTTCAGACCCCCTTGTAAGATTTGTATGTGGTTGTTGCAAATGAATTTAGATGTTCTCTGTGGATAACAATCTGTTCTTATACATTTCATGGAGAGTAGTAACTATTTTCTCTTTCATAATATAGGCAGCCCACCCAAGAAGACATTGAGAACATTGTTTGCAGAATGTATGAGAAAGATGGCATAACAAGGGATGAGGTTGCGACTATTGTTAATACATTCCCAAATCAAGGTGACTAACCATCCATGAAAGTTGTTTTATTCTCCTCTCATGGAACATGTACAGTTTTTTTAATATTTTTTCTGGCTCACACTTTACTCTTTCCAACGTATCTCTGAAAACTAACACTATTTATAAGGTATAATCGTTGTTTGGGTACAGAAACTTGGACTTATTTCAATTTTTGTCTAAATAGATGCCCAAGTATGGTGTGTTTAACACACTTCTGACAATAATGACTTACAATCGTACACCATCACATTGTTAAATATGTTCTTATGGGATTGTCTATGAATTGGTTAAATAGTACAGTTCATCTTCATAAACTGTTTATATCACTAGATTGTCATTAATACGGCGCAATATGCAGTGGCGCAAAAGCCCTTTTTCCTCTCATATTTCTTGTTCATCTCTTGGCAGCATTGGATTTTTATGGAGCTATGAGATCTAGAACATACGACCAGTCCATCCTAAAGGTAATCTAATTTAAGCAGTGTCATTTTACTTCATTCCTTGCCTCTTTAACCTATAAACTCCTACTCTATCATGTTTCCTAGGTGTTTTTTGAGCTTTTTCTTGAACTAATTGGTGAAGGGACATTCTCTCTTTTATCAGTGTAACGAAAAGGCTAATGTTGCTAAAAATTTCTCTTTCTCGAAGTCATCGGAAAAGTCAGGGTTAACTGTCTACCTAATTAGCACTTCGAATTAGTTTTCAGATGATGGAAAAACATGTAATTTGGTGAATAATGACATTATTATGTCTGGGGTAGTGAACAAAGATGGCAAGTTGCTGCATTACGATCATTGCATCTGTGTTCCTGAAGCCGAGTATTCTACTGTCAATAAAAAGAAACAAATAAACTCATGATAATCTCAGAAAAATGACATTCCACATTTTCTTTCTACCCCAAAATACAACTAGATGACCATGTTGAGGTATAACTAAAAAAGTTCATGCTTTGTTGTATTGTCAAACCTCGTTATTACAATCCATCAGAATAATGATATTTCACTATAACGACATGATTTTTTCATGTTATATTTTCTCTCTCTATAATAATATTCTACCTATAACAACAATGATATTTATTACATCAGTACACTCTTTATATAATTATCCTTGTATTACAGTCAAATATTGTATATTTGTAAGAAATATGTTAAAAGTTATAATATTAAATATTTATATGGTAATCATCATTGATGTCATGCATATAGTACATTACAAGTACGAATATCTAGAAGAAAAAAGTTAAGGTCATCACTTCACGAGGAAAAAGTGTTGGTGCTTTCAACATTCATACTCTTGCTATGTTTTTGATTAAATTGGTTAACAAATACATTCCTCCTTCTTGGTACGCAAAATTATTAAACTATTTTTTGCATACTTTTGTTTAGAACAACTAAATGAGATCTAAAAGTCAAATACCAGTTATATATATTTAACATCACCTCACTATAGCAGACATGGAATTTTCAGTCAAATACTGCAACTATAACGAGGCTTGGCTGTATTTAGTTTTCTGACTATACCTAGGTTCACATGGTGAATCCTCTAAGAGAAGTTCACTAATATTGTAAAAACTTATCAGGAGATAGAGATTCCACTTATGCAATTACGAAGGATTTGTTGTTGTTGACTGTTCTTTAATGCATTGTAGATTCACATGGTTCTGTTGGTATAAATTATTCTTCAACTTCTCTCAATTTACAAAGTTTGGGTGTTCTTTAGTCCATAGTAGAGATCTTGAAACTAAACTAATATGATCATAAAATCTCTTGTTATTGAGGGGTAGTTGTTATCATTATTGTTGTTGAGTAATCTTTATTGTTTTTCTGGAAAGTGGCGAGCTGCAGAACAAGTGAATTCATGAGAACTTGAATATTATATTAGGATTATTTTGGATTTATAATGGAAGCAGTGTTATCAAAAGCAGAAAGCGTCAAAAAGCTTTTAAGGTCCGCTGGGGCTTTGAGCCCCAAGCGCAAATAAAGGATGGGCTTTAATGAAAAAAAACACAAAAGGAGAGAAAAAACAAATATATATGTTTAGTCCAAAAATAATAATTGTAAGCATGAATGACAAATATATGGATAAAGAAATTAAAAAAAATTTACGATAAAGTGAAATCTCAATAGTAGTTTAGTGTCATCTCTTTAGAAGAGTCTCATTGGAGTGGAAAAGTATGTCTTAGAATCTTGATGACAACATGGAAGCGCACATTAAAACGAAGTGAAGCACTCCACACGTTTTGACCCTTGCGTTAGTGCTTAAGTGCTCCTTTGATAACACTGAATGAAAGTTGGGACTTTAGCTATTGATTGGTCATAAACAATGCAGTAGAGCATTGCTAGTCTATTGCAGTACCATAGGGGCAATTCTCATTGTTTTTGGAATAAGAAGTTACAATATAGATGTTGCCAAAATAAGGAGGCTTTTTTGTAAGTAGTGCTTTAGATAAGATACAAATTCAATATTCCTCTATTGTAACTGGTTCTCAGATTTGTAAAACCCGGTAGCAAGCATTGCAACTTTTCAAGCTGGTAGCCCATTCCACTTTTACTTTTAAGGTTCTCAGAAAGGTCTACAGAAAAAAGCCAATTCCTTAATGAACACAAATGCTTCATTACTGTTGTTGCTTGTTAATGGTTACTACAAATAATTATGTTGTATTTGCTTCTTTTCTACCACATTGATATACAAGTTTCTAATCTTACACCAACTTTTGAAGGCTTGATTAAAATTTCAGTTACTCTTTTGTGCTTTCCACTTTTATGTAGTGGATTGAAGACTCTGGAGGTGCTGAAGATATTGGCAGAAGATTTCTTCGGCAAAGAAAGAAGGGAGAACTCCCAGTTTTTGTTCCTCCAGAGGTAAGACATTTTCTGTTTCCCTTCCTTTTTCATGATAATTAAGGCAGGGACAATTCTGATTCGACTTTTTCTTGGTAAAATTTTACAAATAGTGAACTTTTCTTGTTTATTGATTTGGCAGAAAAGTTTTTTGGAGAACTAAGAAATCTCTTTTCTTACATAAACAAGAAAAATGAGAAAAATAATGGAAAGAGGGGGTGAGGGTGGGAGGTGGGGTGATAGTAATGTGCCGTGTGGTTTAAGCACCAACATCCATTAGGTCATGAGTGTAAGGGGCTGAAGGAGTTAGAGGGAAAGCGAGATTTAACGAGACCAAGCGTTATGTAACATCTTGGCTCAGGGAAAACAAAATGTGCTTTTACTGTAAGTTATGGGGACTTGGGAAGAAGGGAAGAGGATACTCAAAATCAAGAGTGGGTAGATGAGGGTTGGTCGTGACCACTTCTGCTGTCAGACCCAGAACACTGGGTTTTAATGGTGGAGATGCACCCATCGCACACTGAACCAACTCTCCATAGTCGGTTTGCCGCATGACAATGCAAAAAGGGATGATTCACATCTTCACCCAAACTCGTGCACATGAAACACCAAGTAACATAGTTGATCTTCTTTCTCAAGTTTTCTACTATCAATATCACACCCCTTGCTGCCAACCATGCAAAGAAACACACCTTCCTGGGTTGAGGGGAAATGCATTCATCTCTCCTTAATAACCGCTCATAAAATGACTTAACAGTGAATAAGCTAACTCTACTCTATCGCCATCTCCATGCATCCGATCTATCAATAAGCAAATCCTGCCCATACGGTAACTCAACCAAACTATCAAATTCTTCCAACTCCCAGTCCTGTAGATTCCTCATGAACCTTAGTTCCCGATGAACTTCCCCTTCGTGAGCATCCTTTGGAGCCAACCAGGTGAAGCATTTGACCTTTGATGGGCTTGTGTCTTTCCAGAGGTGTTTCCACGACAAGTTATGCTAGGGAGCTGATCCTAGTAATTACTTAAACTTGCATTACTTAGTAGCTCGAATAGCCCCTGATTTTTCTAGAAGAAGTTGGTCGGTTAGTTCACATTGTTAGGGCTAGAGAGAAATAATTTCTCTTCCTTCCAACAATCCGATTCTCCATTAGCTACTACATGGCAATAGAATATATGTTGTTATAGCATATTAAAAAAGGATTAGCCATAATGGCTAAAGAACTTTCTGCAGGTCGTGCTCCTAAGCTCACCAATATCTAAGATGAACCTTTGCTTTTCCAATAAAGTCCAATGATGATTCTTTCAAGGGAGGAATTATTGGAGAACTCTCTTTTGAAAGTGAGATACTAGCTTTCATAAGGAGGAAAGATCACTCTGTCATGGAGCAGGAATAAGGTGTTACTTATCAATATTAAAAGCAAAATCTTGGAAAAATAGATTTTTCCAAGGTCATCCATCGTCCATGGTGTGAGATCATTTATGGATATTAAGCGTATAACATAGAGAAATTCATCTCTTTGTTATCTTAATTTCTTCCCCTGTAAGTTGAAAGGAAGAGTTAGCAGACAAGATCTCTTTCGGTATGAACCAATTTTCTCATGTTCGATTGGTCAAATTTTTTGAAAAACAAGCTCCTTAAAAATGGAAAAAATGACTTTCCTTATGAAAGTAGTGAAAATAAGTTACACTAATGACAGGAATATTGATCGTGTCCCACCTATTGTTGGTGGGAGATGTTAGGTATCCCATGGAATTAATCGATGTGCGCGCAAATTAGCCCGGATTCGCTGTTATTAAAAAAAGGTGGTTAAATAGAGCGAGCTCATCGTGTTTGGTCAATTGTTCTACAACTTCTTCAATTTTTCTGGTTGGAGCCAATGCTTTGTCTCAAAACTAGGAGGATCAATTAAAATATAAGTATGGTAATAACTCAATCCATCCAAAGTTTATTTGGGTTCAAGTAGTTGGGTCAAATACGTGATGAATAACTAGTTATAAAATAACCTGCCCAAGTCAAGCCTACTTCTTGACAGTTTCTTGTTACAATTATATATAGTAAGTCTTCACAGAAGCAGGGTTGAGAATCAACTTGACTTAAGAAGTTAAACGGTGCACTTATTCTACTGGTTTTATTCTTGTTGAACAGCAAACGGTGGAAGCCTTACTTGAATCGGGACATTCTCTTACCAAAGAACAAAAGCTGATTATGGATAGCAAACTTTCAAAAGAATACATGAAGAACATGGATGAATAGTATAAACTATGGAGTGCAACAATGTGGGTTACAGAGGCTTCAGGTTGATTTTGTGTATATCATTGAGTGAACAGCAGTAAAATATATTATCCAATCAGGAGTACTGGGAAATGGGAATATAAATTTATCTTCTCCTATATTTTGTTGAAAAAAAAGGGAACCTTTTTCCTCCTCATTCCATTAAAAATTATCTTTTGGTACTGACTTGTGTCACTCTGAATCTCAAAATCTGGATATCCCAGAAACCGTTTAGCGAAATAAGGATGAAATTACAATCTTTATTACTATAGTAAATTATCTAAAGTTATTGGATCACCATTTACAAGGTCACCGTCCTCTTCAGACCTCACTTAGGAAATTACAATAGACTTGTTATCATTATTGTTATTAACTGTGTGGTGGTGGTGTTATTAACTGATTGGTAAAATAACTGCTTTTATAATCCTTTACAATTTTATTTTCAAGAGCCCACTTGTCGTCGTCGTCGTTATTAGCTTTATGGTGGTCTTATTAATTGCTTAGTCAGAAGAACTGGTTGTATAATCCTTTGCAATACCGTTCACTATTTTTCCTTTATTTCATCATTGCTCCTTTGCGCTTGTTCTTCCGGCAACAGATTTTCTACTTACTTCACACAGTGTGGGTAAAGTCCATGCATACTATACCTTTACAAAATTTCAAGTGTGGGTTTTTGTGACGAGGGTTCCAGGAAACAACCTTTTTACCTCAATGACATAGTGGGATTTCAGATCTTACTTATAGGATTCCACTGAGTATGTTGTTATTATTATTTTTTTTAGAGTAAGATCTTTATTTTTTTGCCCAAGAAATCGTTTTCTTTCCATTTAAATTGTTAGGAGTAATATGATGCGTTAATAAAGGAGCACGTATTCATTCCTTAACAGCCAGGGTCCCCCTCTACTTTAATGGGATTTATGGTAGTTTACAAAATGGACCATTTTCTTCACCTTAACCCCAATAGGTTTATGAGGATAGAGTGATGATAAATCTACTTCGTACTTTTGGGATGGAAGCTTCTTTCGTTAGGCTCACCCTTTTTTATATATCCGTCCACTCATAGGACTTACCTGCTCATTAAAAAAGTATCGCTTCATATTAAAGGCTTCTTCATTCTCAAGATTCAAAAAAGATTTTCGATTAAGATTGAAGAAATTTCATTTATTCAATATGCCCCCACAGTGGTCCTTAAGCTCACTTCCAATGTAACAGGAGTTTAGATAGTTAGCAAAATGGACCATTCATTTTCTCACAAGTTGATGACGATATGTTTAACTAACGTGTACTAGGCACTTTTATGATGCACGACCATATATGTATGGAGATATTTGTTTGATAATGGTTTGTGTGCTTGAGGCCCGATTTAAATGAGTGAGTGAAAGACATGCCAGGAGAGCGAGTTTGACTTGTAAACAATGTAGAGGATTGATCCTTTTGCTTCAATATTGTTGCGATTGATAGCTCATGAGCACAAATAGACAAGATTGGACAGACTGATTGAGTTTTCATGAGCATTAGGTGGAATCTGCCTTGGCTCTCTGATCTAAATGCTCGAAATGAGTGATATTCACTTGGAACCTAGAGATTCAAACAGGCACAGGTTAACCAAAAGCGTTATTTGGATTGGAGAATTTATGGAGGAAATCGGGTTTTAAATTCCCAAAAATCGCACGATTATATAGTCAAAGGGTTCTGTCTATCGCTTTATTGTGAAAGACCAGATTGGCCCGTTCTGCCATAAGTACCTTTATATTCCGTTGTGTCTATTAAGGGTGTCACCGCATATCCTACCACCTATACATCATATTTCGACGTAATGGAACGTGTAATCAGCCTGTTGTTTAGAGACTTTACAAGAACAATAATAATTATGTCTCAATCCTAAACAAATTGTTATCAACTATATAAGTTGTCCCTTATTTCATTTAAGCTTTAGAGAAAAAAAATTCTAACGTAAGAATGGTTTTTTCTTAGGTCATCGGGTAAAGTTTAATAATTTCAAGCGAAACGTCCTAAATCAATTAGCTTATTACTAATGGAAAATTCCATTCATTTCTTGAAAATATTTCCTACTCATATTAGCTATCTACAATAGAAGTAGAAGCAAGGTCTCCGCTTTTTTTAAGGCAGCAATCCTACCCATTGTGGGAGGCATTTTCCACTTTGTAATTGGAAGGGTTTCAACCCTCGCTTTGTCACTCAGTCCCTTGCTTCTTTCCTCCTCTTTTTCCTTTCCGGCTCTTTATGAATGTAATTTAATTACAGGTACACATTTCAATTACGTCTAACCTACCTGTTGGTCACCCGCACTCTATAACCAGAACAGGGATCTGGACTTAAAGCCACACACTTTTAGAAGGCGACGACTATACTAGTTGGACTTGCTTGAATCGATACGCTTACCTCAACTCGACGTCTCTCATTAAGAAAATTCATGGACAATCCATGCCATGTCATACGCCATAAAGCTCAAATTTCTCACTGGTGCTAAAAAATTTGAAGCATACCTAATGGACTAAATAGAATTAAATAACCAAAGTAAATCAGAAGTCCATATTACCGTTAAAATACTATAATCAAAAGAAGTCATAAATATATACTACTACTTATATTAAGATATTTTTATAATCCTACCAATTAGCTTTGTCCTTAAATAAATCAATTGAAAAAGAATGGCTGTTACAACGAATTTGAGGACCGTTTTGTATGCATCATTCATGATGCTGAAAAAACATATTTAAAATGGCAATCAAAGAGATGCCAAAGGCAAAGGCATTATAAATTGATAGGAGGACAACAAGTCAAAATCCAATTGATTCAATGCCAAGACTTTAGCATAAAAGTTGTCATTTCAATTTCCAATGACTTTTGAATGGAGGCTTTTCTTCAGTCCTTTGAAATATTTATATATCCAACGGTATAAAAAAATATTATTTGTTAATAGTATGCAATCTATCTTTGCATTCAGATCAACTTATGTGTATTTCAATTTTTTTTTATGACGTATTTGCCAGGTTGCGACCATCGACAGATCTAAAAGCTTGTTAATAAATTATGTGAACCTAATAAATTTTTATTCAGATTTTATATATATATATATATTAAGAATTAAGACCATTCCATTATATCAGGGGATCGGAACCACTAGTACTGTAAACTTAACTTGAGGTCCTACTAGAAATTCATAAACTTAAATCATTGAATCTGTGTCTGCCTACTACCTCCTATCAAAGTTAGAATTTTCACTAAGGAGGTTCATAATTTAGAGAAGTAGATACATATATATAATTATGTATAAATAATATAATTTTCCACCGAAGGAGATTCATCAGTGTAGCTCCGCCCCCTGCTTACCACCAATGTGGTAACTGGTAAATTTGTTACTTTAGATTTGAACAAATGGAAAAAAGTTACATGTAGTAGTATTTTTTGATATTGATTCAAATTCAAACTTGAGACATCATGATTCTCAATCTTGCTTTATTTTTAAGTTTACGAATTTCACTTTAATACAAATTGCTCGTACATATATATAGTGTGTGTGACTTGATGGTATAATGTTTTTGCACCGTCGGTATATAAAATTATGTTTAAATAAAGTTTGTCGATATCATATATGTATATAGTATTAGTACTTAAATATTTATATAAATAAAATCCCTTTATTGTGTGGTGTAGGGCTTCTTTCAAAGTAGGTGAGGCAGTGTTTTCATACCTCATGAAATTCCCACTTCTAAAACAGAAGAATGGAGTGGTCCATTTTGCTAATCCATTACTTCATATCAAACTATTTTCAAAACCTAACAAAAGTGCTTAATTAGTTTTCCCTTAATGATCACTAAAGGATGTAGTGCAGTGGATGAGGTTGCTTCTTCTTTAATCAGTGGTCTTGAGTTTGAGCCATGAGAATGAAAAAATCTTCAGTAGGAGTGCGTCCCCACCAAATGGGGCCCTACGCGGCATGAATCTGAAGATAGTCGAGCTCCAATGTGGATATCGAACACCGGGTAGAAAAAAAAAACCCAAAAAAAAGTTTTTCCTTTAATGATAACCTTGATCTTACACTTCACAATATTTATACATACAATCATGATAAGTGAAGAATAAAACCACTAAAATAGACTTATTTAACAAATTAATTGTCATCCCTCCAAGGAAAAAGAAATCTAATTAAAAATAAAATCAAAGCCACCATCTAAAATTGGAGATAAAACTATATTTTATGGAATTAAGTAGTATTTATTAAAGTTGTAGAAGCATAAAGTTGTATTAAGGTGTTAATTAATTAAGAGGGTTCTAGATTTTTGAATAGCTAATACAAAAAAGTGACAATATTTGGGTCACTAAAACTAATAGTTGAAGTTGACAAAAGGCAAACGAAATCTTTTTGTTTATCTTTTTCTTTGCACTTTGTTTTTTTTTTCTTTTCTTTTTTTGGGGAAAAAAAGATTCCTATTAAAAAATATGTGCTTTTCAATTATAAAGGAATATATATTTTTATATATACATAATTCAAGAATTTAGAACAATTAACATTGTCCATTCAAGTCCATTATTATAATATGTACTGAGTAATTAAGTATTACTGGACAAGATAAAGCTAATTATTATGCAGTACGTTTTGATTATAATGGCTCTAATTAATTATAGACAATAAAAAAATGTGTATGGATATATTCTTTGCAGAATTAACTTGGGATATATTTATTTAACATATGAATATTTAATGGAATGAATGAAATCATGAGCTTATTAAAAGAGTTGTACAATCACATTTCATTTGAGTCTGCTTTTCGAGTGTGAATTAAATTCAAGATCTAGTTTTAATAATATATAGATCAAGGTTGCTTATCCCACCACAAGAAAACACAAAAGTTGGGACAGACAGAAAGAATCCATAAGAAATAACTGTGAATACATTCTTTCTTTATGTTGTTGCTCGCTTTTGAGGTTAAATAAAGAAAAAGTTGAAAACGTTAATACATACTCAATCCATTAAATTCTAGCTAATAATGTAAGATGTAATTTTTTTCTCATATTGATATGGAAAAAGTTCTAAGCAGTAATTTTTTCTTATAGTTTTTTAATATTTAAATTTTTTTATTTTAAAATATTAAATTAATTTAATTTAACTTTGAAAATTAGTCAAATTAACTTTCGAAAAATATAATATAACAAATAAAAAAGAACGGAGGGAGTATTACTTAACCAATTGACCATGGTTCGACAATTAAATTGAAAATCTCCGATTTTCAAAATTGAAATTTGAAAACAACCATATTTTTTTATGACCTTTTTTTAAAAATTTAATAACCGCAAATTCCCAACAACCGTCCCTTAAAAATAAGAAGGTTAATGCAGCCTAAATATATTATAATCTTTTTAACACGTAAAATCAAGAAAATATTAAAACCAATACATTATATATAAAGGGAGAAATAGACCAAAAGATTTGTTTAATTACTTTTGATTCATTCAAATATCAACTGCCAAGTGTCGTTATGTAATTAGCCAAAACTTAAAACAAAAGTTAACAGTTAACTACTAAATCTATCTCTGTTTCTGTTAATTAGTCATTTTCTTTCTCAACAATAACCAATTACTATTAATTTAAAATTATAAACCAACTAATTATTAACCACGTGGTCCAAACTCTTGCCGACACTAGCAAAATCTCTCTAAGGTATTTGATTTGAAAAAGATTATACTAATTATTTTTTATTGGTTTTAAATTCTCTCACTATAATTGACCTTTTTTTTTTTTTTTTGCCTTCAATATTTAGGACTAAGTCAAATAATTTTCCCACTCTAGCAGTATGAATTCTAGCCTTGTGTCATAATAGGTTAGTAGGATTAGTCGTGTACTCGTACTTTATATTTTGTGTTGTTGTATTTATATATTTTCGTTTGCTTTTCACTTTAATCATTTTTCTTTCATATCTAGTATCTTCTGCTTTTGGGGACTTGATATTTTAAGATGAGGATCTTCTGGAAACAATCTTTTTATCTCTATGAGGTAGTGATAAAGTCTGTCAATATTTTACCCTCCCAAGACTCGTCTTCCACTTATGAGATTCTACCAGTATATTGTTGTTGTTGTTGTTACTGTAGCAGTATGAACAACTTTCCGGCAGGACAATTTAGTGAAAGTTGTGGTTAGATTTACTACAATGTGAAAAGAAAAAATAATGAATATAAATAACATAATATAATAATATGAGCGACGAACATAATAATTTAATCAAAAACATCTCTATCCTACTAAGATATGTATTAAATATATTGTTAGTATTTTAAAAGTTTAAATTTGACAAAGTAAAATTTTAGAATAATGTCATGCATAGCTTGTGGAACATGAAACTCTAATACAATTATTATTTTTAAAATAGAATTAAAAAGTGACTTGAAATGATATTTTTGTCTACCTACCAAGTAGTAGCAAATTTTGAATGACAAGTCCAATAGTTTGGTCTTAGTGCACAGTAACAATTGTTGATTTTGGTTGGACTTTTTTCATAGTTCTTAATGCTTATTTTAGCTAGTTAATGTTTCATCTACTTGTTTATTTACGTCATGCTACTGTTTAATGATAATTTTATTATTTAGTTTAACTGTAGAATACTGTAATGTAATTGATAAATTTATAAAAATACCTTTAATTATTAAAAATAATAAATTTATCAATAAATTTTATTTTTTTTAATAAATACATAGAATCAAGTGTGGAAAACAAGCTAATATATCTCTAAATCATACAAACAACACAAGGAAATAAAAAAGGCAAGAATTTTTAAAAAACGAATCTCAAAAAATAAACTTAAACGTGAGAAAAAAACTAGACGTGGAAGAGAAGCTTCAAAAGTAGATACGAAGGAGGAAAATGAATAATATAAAAGCAGTAGATATATTAGGGTAAAGTTTACTAAAGAATAAATGATAAAATAGAATTATTTAAATTTAAATAGAGATATAATTGGGGGAAAAAATAAGAAAATCATGGGACACGACCAAATTGGTGGTTTCAAAAAGACAGACTTTTCATTATTACAAAACCATGAAACTAAATCATATCATATTATATAATTAATAAAACAATCAAACCAAACGTAATGCTCTTACAAATCATATCATACTATACCACGAAAAATCACCATCCGAACAAGTTGTATCCAAAGCAAAATTTGTTACTGATTTTGCTTATTCATGAATTTATAAACTATAGATTGAAGAGCTTAAGCTCGTAAAATATCAAAATATTAAAAATATAAACTAACTAGTAAAATTAAAATTAAGCCATTCTTCACCAACATATCATAAGCAGGCACAATTTCTTCTTTTATATGCAGAAAATAATTTTGGTTATCATCTATCAAGTTGACTAATTATAAAATATTATATTAAATTAAAATTAATCCAGAATCGACTGAACTAATCAAATATATCTTCTATATCCATCTCTATATTTATAATTGAAAGTAATATACTCCAATTCATTATGTGAAGGAATTTAAAGAGCTTTATATAAGTAAGACATAATTATTTATTTAAAAATAAAAATAATACATTTCAAATTTTGAAAACGAGTCAAATCAATTGGTAGTGATTTAACACTTTTTAACAAACAAATAAAAAAGTATGTCACACTTTTTAAAAAGGCATAATTTTGTCGTTTTGTTGTTTTTATATCATTTTTAATTTCTATGCATAAATATTAAACACCAAAAATATGGAGCCGTATTGGTTATGAAGAATTATAAATTTAGTGAAGGATGGAAAAATCAAATTTGATTTTGCATACCCAAAGTTTAGGTTAGAATTAGGATTAAATTAAAAAATAATTAAGTAGTTTATAAATTTGGAAGATCACTCATTCATAGCAACAATAATAAATTTGAATTTCACAAAAATGTATAACTTTTTTTAGGAGATATAAATATTATTTTTTTCAATCGTGAATATGAATGTTCATTTAGTAATCAATTATAATTTTTTTAAAAAGTATTTTATGGCATATTCAATATAAATCAATAAAGTAAAACTTTGTTCTTTAATCACTTTTTTCTTCACTTATATATATATAATAATATAAAAATTGTTTTACAATAGTAAGTAACAGATGACTCAATATATACGTGCAACACACGTTATTGTTAAATTATCAATTGTCGATGGTGAAGATATATGAATCTTCACCCATGATTAATTGTAACTGAAAAAATTTAATGACATGTTCAATAAAAATGAATAAGTTGAAACTATGCCTCAAAAAAAAATTTAATCTTCTTTTTAGCTTATGTAAATAGGTGAAAATGATGTATACAAATAATGTTTTATTAAAAAAAAATACCTGAAGTTAAGAGAAAAAAGCAGTAGTTGTCTTTTGCGTGCTATTCCTTACATTCTGAGAAAAAACCTCCACTTGGATTCATTTCAAGTCTCGAATTCTTGTTTAGAATTCTCGTATATGAAGCTCGAATGAGAGCTTTGATGCATTTCAAATTGACAAGCAGTAGTTACAGCATAATATTCAATTCAATGAATCTGGAGCAACATATCAGCGTAACTCTGTCATAATAAAATTTTAATCACCTTTGAAATTTTTATTCACTTTAATCTTCTTCTTTTTTTGCCTTATATTCTTTATCTTTTTAATGTAGGATTCACTCAAAATTTATATAATAATATTAATTTATTTACAATATCAAGTATTAGATGACTCGACATATACATATAATGCACGTAAATATCAAATTGCCAATCCTCGGTATGAATATGAGCACCCATGATTAATTGTGATTAAATAACGATATGTTTGATTAACACATGTAAATTAAAATTTTATCTAAAATTTCTTTTTCTTCTGATGCGAGCTTTGAAAATAACATGCATAAATAATTTTTTATTGAATAAAACACAAAATTAGAAGAATGAAACAACATCCAGTTCGATGAATGATATTTTCATTATTGTAAAAAGGAATAAAAAGATCAATATACTACTTTTATGATATACACAAATTTTATCCACCATTTATGATTGAATTTTTATCATATTAACTTCATCCTTTTATTCCTTTTTTCAGTGTTGGGAATATTATTAATAATTTAATATGATAAAATTCAATCACAAATGGTGAATGAAATTTGCTTATCTCATAAAATTAATATGTATATATTTTTTTAACAACATATTTGATTAAAAAATGAGTTAAAAATAATTTGAAAATAAAAATTATTCTATTTTTCAAGATTTTTCTTTCAATTAAAGAACGTGTAACAACATATTCGATTAAAAAGTAAGAATTTAAAAATATTCTCGAGATTAGAAATTTGTCTGTTTTTTCTTATTTACATGAACCATGAAAATAACGTATGCAGATATATTCTTTATCAGAAAAATACCAAAAAGCACCTATTTCGATAAATTTGCAGCACCAAATATATGTGACTCTATTTCTATGAAAATTTGACCGTTTCTAATTTTTATACACTTAGAAAAAAAAATAGTATATTGGTCCTTTTATTTCTCTTTTCAGTATTGAGAATATTATTAATAATTTAATATGATAAAATTCAAAATCACAAATGGTGGCTAAAATTTGCTTATATCATAAACATAATATATATATATTTTAACAATATATTCAATTAAAAAGAAAATGAGTTAAAAAAATTGAAAATAAAAATTATTCCGTCTTTTTAAAACTTTTCTTTCCATTAAAAGAAAGTGTAACAACATATTCAATCAAAAAGGAAAGAGCTATAAAAATCCTCGAAAATAGAAATTTATCAGTTTTTTCTAACTTACATGGACCGTGAAAATAACGTGTGAAGATATATATATTCTTTATCAAAAAAACACAAAAAAGCACCTATTTCGATAAATCTGAAGCTCCAAATACATGTGACTCTATTTTTATGACATTTTAACCGTTTCTATTTTTATTCACTTAAAAGAAAAGTATATATTGGTCCTTTTATGAGTATGAAAAATATTATTAATAATTTAATATGATAAAATTCAATCACAAATGGTGGATAAAATTTGCTTATCTCATAAAAGTTATATATTTGCCAACAGCATATTCAATTAAAAAGAAAATGAGCTAAAGAAAATTTTGAAAATAAAAATTAATTTGGTTTTCAAAATTTTTCTTTCAATTAAAAGAAAGTGTAATAATATATTCGATTAAAAAGGAAAGAGTTAACTCGAAATAAAAATTTATCTATTTTTCTAACTTATATGGACCGTGTAAATAACGTGTGTATATATATATATTATCAAAAAATAAAAAAAAAATTATCTATCTCGAAAAATCTGGAACACCAAATATATGTGAATCTATTTTTATGAAATTTTGATCATTTTAATTTTTTTCACTTACAAAAAAGTAGTATATTGGTTTTTTTGTTCTCTTTTTAATATTGGAAATATTATTAATAATTTAATATGATAAAATTCAATCACAAATGGTGGATAAAATTTGCTTATATCATAAAAGTAATATATTTCTTAACAACATATTCAATTAAAAAGAAAATGGGTTTAAGAAAAATTTGAAAATAAAAATTAGTGTAGTTTTCAAAATATTTCTTCCAATTAAAAAAAAGTGTAACAACATATTCGATTAAAATGAAAGAGTTAAAAAATTTCTTGAAAATAGAAATTGAACGATTTTTTCTAATTTATGTGGACCGTGAAAATAACGTGTATAAATATATTCTTTATAAAAAAACACAAAAAAATACTTATTTTGATAAATCTAGAGCATCAAATATATGTGATTCTATTTTTATGAAACTTTGACCGTTTCTCATTTTTTTTCACTTAAAAAAAGTAATATATTGGTTCTTTTATTCCTTTTTTCTGTATTGGGAATATTACTAATAATTTAATATGATAAAATTCAATCACAAATGGTGGATAAAATTTGCTTACCTCATAAAAGTAATATATTTTTTTTTAGCAATATATTCAATTAAAAAGAAAATGAGTTTAAAAAAAATTGAAAATAAAAATTAGTGTGTTTTTTCAAAAAATTTCATTCAATTAAAAGAAAGCATAAAAACATATTCGATTAAAAAGGAAAGAGTTTGAAAAGATCTCCTAAATAGAAGTTTGTCTATTTTTTCTAATTTACATGGCCCGTAAAAATAACATGTGTAGATACATTCTTTATCAAAAAACACAAAAAACACCTATTTCGATAAATCTAGAGCACCAAATATATGTTATTCTGTTTTTATGAAACTTTGACCATTTCTAATTTTCATTCCCTTAAAAAAAATAGTATATTGGTCCTTTTATTCCATTTTTGAGTACTGAAAATATTATTAATTATTTAATATGATAAAACTCAATCACAAATGGTGGATAATATATATATATATATATATATATATATATATATATATATATTAACAACATATTCAATTAAAAAAATTGAATAAAAATTATTCTATATTTCAAAATTTTTCTTTCCGTTAAAAGAAAGTGTAGCAACATATTCGATTAAAAATAAAAGAGTTAAAAAAATTCTCGTAAATAAAAATTTATTTGTTTTTCTAACTTACATGGACCGTGTAAATAACGTGTGCAGATATATTTTTTATCAAAAGCAAAAAAAATCACCTTTTTTGATAAATCCGTTTCATCAAATATATGTGACTTTATTTTTATGAAACTTTAATCATTTTTAATTTTTTTTTTCACTTAAAAAAAGTAGTATATTGATCCTTTTATTCCTTTTTTTAATATTGGAAATATTATTAATAATTCAATATGATAAAATTCAATCAGAAATGGTGGATAAAATTTTCGTAGCTCGCAAAAGTAATATTTTTTAACAACATATCCGATTAAAAAGAATATGAGTTAAAAAAATTGAAAATAAAAATTACCCTGTTTTTTCAAAAATTTTCTTTCCGTAAAAAGAAAGTGTAACAACATATTCGATTAAAAAGCAAAGAGTGGAAAAAAATTCTCGGTAATAGAAATTTGTCTATTTTTCTAACTTATATGGACCGTGTAAATAACGTGTGCAAATATAATCTTTATCAAAAAAAAAAAAAATCACCTATCTCGATAAATTCAAAGCTCCAAATATATGAACTTTAACCATTTTAAACTTTTGTTCACTTTAAAAAAAATTATATATTGATCCTTTTATTGCTTTTTAATATCGAAAAACTATAATTAATTTAATATGATAAAAATTCAATCACAAATGGTGGATAAAATTTGCCTATATCATAAAAGTAGTATATTGATCTTTTTATTCCTTTTTTCAATAATGAAAATATCATTTATTTGACTAAACCCAATCACAAATAACGAATGAAATTTGTATATATTACACTCTCTTCATATTTTATTTGTATAATTACAATAAATAAGTTATTGTTAATTGATATTAATATTGATTAACCCACTTAACAAATGCTTTATTACCATTTACCACCGACAAAATTGTAATTTCCCTATTTTTAGAAAACATTAGTGTTACTAAATTATCTTGTTTAGTTTTAAGTTAAATTAAATTAAAAATGTTCACATTAAAAACGCACAGTCAAACCGGCCAAATCACCAGAATTTCTGTTTACTTGTTGCTTTCCCACATAAACATGTCACGTTTTTGTATCCGCACAAGTCAAAATACTTGTTCCCATAAAAAGCTTAAAATATATTATTCATTTTTTTACTTTTACTTTGTGCAAATTAAATTTTTAAAACACTAATAAATAAAATATATATTCTATTTTAATATTTATATCAATTAATATATTGATTATAATTATAAACAACAACAACAACAACAATAACATACCCAGTGAATATCTACAAGAGAGGTCTAGGGAAGATAGAATGTATGCAGACCTTACCATTATCTCATAGAGATAGAGAAATTATTTCCCAAAAAAAAACTCCTCCAAAAAAAAGATAATAGATAATGGATAATATATAATTTAAATTAATTAGAATAAAATTTTAAAAAATAAATATATTTTAATATTTTAAATAAATAAAAATGAAAAGAGAGTAGCTTATTAGAAAAGTGAGGAAGTAGAAACAATGAACACGTGGCATGAAATTATTTATAAGAAAAAAAAAGTAGAACACTGTGACGTGTCGGCGGGTAGATTCTTAATTGAAAAGAAAAAAATTTAAAGTGGAAAAATTAGTCATTAATTTTGCACTCCATAAAAAGCAGAAAAGTGGCATTGAGCCCCCTAACAGTTATTCTTCTTTCTCTCAAAAAAATTGAAGTGTGTTGGAGTTGATTTTGTTAAGTTCTTCAAAGAATTAAAGAAAAATAAATAGGTCTGGCCGGGTTAAGGATTTTGTTGAGTAGATTGGGAGGAAGGTGTAGAAGGAAGAAATTGAAGATCAAATTCAAAGTGATGGATGATTGGTGGCATAAAATGGTGTTTCCTGTAAGGCGTGTTTGGTTTGCTGTTTCTGCGCGTGTTAAAGCTCGAAAAAATGGTTAGTTTCTCTTCTCTTCATGATAATTACCGATTGAGAAGAGATCATTTCCAATCGATTTGTTGAATTATTGTTATTAGATTTCAGAATTCAACTGGGATTTAAGCGTTTCTGAATTTCAGAAAGTACAATTGCATGTGCTCGTTTCCCGAGGTGGAAACAGAAATTTCAATTTGTATTTGTTTTGAATCATAAATTTTCTCTATTTACTGAATTCTGAATAAATTGTTTGTATAGTTAAATAAATTTTTAAATACAAATACAGTTTGAATCATAATTTTTTGACTTCTTATAACTTGAATTGGTAGCTCCGTCCTTGCTTGTTTCTATACGGCTTCCCCTGTTTTCTACCCTCTTTTGCAGGGGAAGTGCGTCGAGTAAAGGGATTGGTTAGGCATTTTTTTAATTTTTTAATCAGTTTTTCGCCTTTTTGCTCCTTAATGATTCGATTGTACAATTTTTAGATTGGGAGTAAAAAATGCTTATTATCTGAGCAACTCGAGTTTTGAAGTAAGAGAAAAACTGGAAAATATAAAATTTCAGTCTTTTTAAAAAAAAAAATTATATTAGTATTTTTAAATTTGAATTTTTATAAATCAAAGAAAATTTTCATCTTTATTTATGTATCTATTCATGATAATTATGTGCTGGTTTTGCCGGTGCGGTGAGTGGGTGAGAGTTGAGAGGAGGATATGTTCGTGTAATAAACTCATTACGTAATATCTATACACGTGGAAAATAAAATAGATTTTTTTAAAAAAAAAAGAGGATGAAAGTTTGGAAATTAATTGAAGGCATAGGAAAAATATAAAATTGCTTTCATAATAGGTGAGAGTTGAGGCAAAGCATGATGTATGTGACGTTCTCAACAAATTTAACTTTATAGATTTTTTTTTCTTGTTTATGATCAAGACCATATTCAATTATATTAATCATATGCATTTTTGTTAGGGAAAATTGAATACATTAGGAAAATTCCATAAAGTCATAGAAATTATGGGAAAGTGCTAATTGAAAAATTCATTCAAGTTAATGTTGTCTTTTTGGTGAGTTTTGGGGAGAGGGGGAAGGATGGAGTGTTACTTTGTGTCATTTCTAGTTGAACAGTGGCATAACTACGTAGAATGAAGGGTGATCAATTGAATATTTTCTACCGAAAAGTTACACCAAGTATATCGAATATTATACTATATGTATAGGTTAAAAATTGTTTTATATAATAAATCTTGAACATCGGACATCCTTAATGATATTCTCGACTTCTCCACTGTTGTGGAATTGTGCAGAAGATTCCATTGTCCACACCTATTATACTAAAAATATTATATACTCACAGAGAGGCCAAAAAATGTTAGGCATGCTTACAACAACACAACAACGTACACAGTGTGATCTCACAAGTGGAGTCTAAAATTATTTTTGATAGACCTTCGGCTCAAGGGAAGCATTTTTTTTTGAGTGATGAAACAATGATGAAAATAATGAGGAAAAGGAAAGTAACTAAAGGGTTAGGCATGCTTGTTTACCTAAAATTGCATTCTTATCATATTGTAAAAAGCACTGAAACATACCAAATTTGCAAACAATTAAAATCAATTGGTCCATTCATGTCTAAAGTAGCAAGTAACTTTAGGTCATGACTCATGAGCACTTCACATATTATAAAATGGCAAGCATCTTTTCTAGGATTCCATTAGTGGTTCCTTCCATCCACTAGTTTAGTGCCATCTCATCTGATTTCTCTTAGAATATATTTTCTAGAACCCAGACAGTGGCCTGGTTGCTAGTTACATAAGCCTCTACTAACCAAATATCTGCTTTTGTTTTGTCCAATCTTTGATCTATTTTTCTATTGCTCGCCATGAGTGTCTTCATATACTCTCAAGTCAAAATGACATCATAATGTCACTTTCTTTATTATTAGTTTTTCCTGTTAAAGATAAGCAGATAATAATATTCCCGATTCTAAAAACATGGCCAGATAGAGTAGCCAAGGTATCAGATTCTTCACTTATCCAAATTTAAGAGTTTCAACACAAAGAATCTACCACTTTATATGTCTTTAGCTAAAGACCATGTATATCAAAAGTATAAAGAAGATAATTGGAATTTCTTTTCTGCAGCATGTTTCAAAAAGTGTGATATATTATGATTTCTCAGCATGTTCTGTGAATAGAAGCAGTGGGGTTTTAGATTCAGTTACGCGTTTGTACCTTCGCTTCTATTTTCTTCAGGTGCTGGACTTTTGAAGCTTCGTGATGATATACAAACTTGTGGGTACGAGGATGTTCAGGTCATGTGGGAAATGCTTAGGAAGAGCGAGTCAGAAGTGACATCTCGACACCATAAACGCAAGCGCCGACCATTGTGGAGGATATTTGTATGGTCCAGTCAAAGTTCTGACTCATCCTTCTCCTCAGAACATGTTCATCAGTAGACAACTTGCTGCATCTTCAACAACAATAAAAATTGTCAGGAGAATCAAGACATGTATGGCAACTTCCATTTCTTGAGCCCCATAGGGTGGTGGTATTTCATGACATGGTACAAAGCTATTGTGTATGATGTCCATATCAGCATAGGATGAAGTATATCTATTTTACTTCTATAGCTAGCATGACCATAATGAGACTTATCTATGATGGTTTCAGTTTGTAAATATACCATCTTTGTCAAGAGCCCTATGATCATGTTTCAGCATTAAAAATCACAGAAATAGAACTGTGAAGAGCTCAATTTTCCTCTGGGAGGTTAATTTATGCTATATTGTGCTTTTAAATATCCATCATTTACAGCTAAATGTACAAAAAATGAGAAGTGTTATTGAGAGGGCTAATCATTTACTAGATACTAGTATCATATCGGCATAATACATAAATAGATACTTAAAGTTGGCACCAGCTGCCAGTAGACGCTCGTTATCCTGATAAGTACCACTTCATGAAGAGACCTATTAAACATGTTAGCAGCTAATTATAAAATGAAAGAGAACACACTCTTTTACTCTGAAATTGTAAAATGGAAATGAGATATGCAAGAGACAGTAGGTTACAGTAAAAATATTGGGAGTTTAGTCTGCGTACAATAGACCCTTGTGGTCGGGCCTTTCCCCGACCCTGCGCATAGTGGGAGCTTTAATGACCGAGCTTGCCCTTCTTCTTAGTCATTTAAAATCTCAAGTACATATAAAAAGAAAAACTAACAGAAATTAAGAGCAGGGAATTCTGGCCAAAATAATCTAATCATTCAGTCACTTAAATCTCAAATCTCTATGGTAGGAAAAAAAGTAGAAAAGAGGACAAAGAAGTTCTGGTGAATGGAAAAGGCTTTGAATTGAAATTTGTACCGCGTCTATACAATGTGTGGTATCAGTTCCCCAATACTAGCCAATAGCGCGGTGCTATGCAGCACTCTGGCATACCAACTTGATAGACTCTTGCATTGTATCAATTTTGCTTCCTCCAACTTCAGTTAGAAGTTCTACTCTCTTTCATATCTTCCTCATGTTGGTGACTGACCTCTTCCTTTCTATTTAGAAAGCGAAAGTCCTTGTAGGTGATGGTGCGAGTAGACCGTTCTCTTCTCTTTCCAGGTTCATAATCAGCGCTCGCCATTGAATCTGCAGTTAAGGGAATATCTCCAGATATGGATATCCATGTCTGTCCAGGATGCAAAGTATAAGTGTCAGTAGTTGTTTAGCTGATCCATTAGAAAGAAACAAAGAAATGATACCAAAAGCAGAAAGGAATAATTATCAAGGACAATCAATTGCATGCAAGTTGCTAAGCTCATTTCCTGCAATCCAAATACTTCTTTTTCTTTCAATCAGAACCCAAATCCACAGAGAGAAATGGTGATGCAGAAGAACTGACCCTTATCTACATGCCAATTGAAGGAAGAGGAGAAATTTCACCAAATTCAAGAAACAGTAATTTACCTAGCCCAGGTAACTTCCTTAAGCCATCTTAAAAATATCAAGAGTACTTTGCATCCTTTCTGTACCTCTGCAGAAGTTACGAGGAAAGCGTTAAGTCACTCAACATCGTCCTTCTCATCAGAGCAAGAAGAGTGATCCAAGATTTGAAGTTACATGGATTCATACATAGACCTAAAGTTAATACACAATAACAAAAGGGTTAACGGCCAAATATATATAGTGGATTGTTTAATAAATATACATGTCTCAGCAAAAGCTACTGGGTTCACGTGAAGCCATCTAGGAGCAAGAACAAGTTCACTAATGACTGTTGTAATCTACTATTACATGGAATCAGAACTGAAGAGAAATACCAAATGGCAACTGTAGTACATGTTAAATCACTGAATATACAGGTTAAATTCTATTTGAAAGTTGAATGACACGTAAAGCATGTGTACGTGGGCACCCAGATACTAGCTAAGATTTTAGGGGCTCCCAGTTAGTAAAACCCAATGCAAATCTGATCTGACTTAACCAGCCTGGAAATTAGCCAGAGTAATCTGATAGACAAGTAATTCTGCATACGCACCTACTCGATGCTACATAGCTTATCACATTGGATTCCCAGCTGCTTTCAATGAACAAATAAGGCTGATTTTGGTTGAATTTGTTAACCGACATGATCCAGTAATGATGGAAATTTAAGCCATCGTGTTGTCGGAGCATCAACAACTTCCATACACTATAAATGTGTCTGAGGTCGCTTATCAGCATGCTCCACAGAAGCCCTAATCCACTAGAGGTGGTCTTGGTCAAGCAAGAAGATGAGGAAGTTGCGATGACTGTTATCAACAGTGATGGTACTATTCCTCTCCATCACTCAAATGAATCAGAGAAGCAGACAGTTGATCTTGAAGAGGATGATGACCTCTGGCTTGTAGACCCATTGCTGACTCAGATTCAAAATTCTGGTACACAAAAAATGTACTGGAAATGTGCAAGCTTTATGTGATGGATTTCCGAGACTGAGAGATGTAAGCCTTCTGTGATGGATTTCCGAGACTGAAAGAAAGCAAGATAACAAGCAGAAGCATGCATTGTCAGTTGAATGACCCCAAAATGGAGTAGTATGAAGGAACGAAAATCCTAGAATTTAGTGTTAATAATAGGGACAGCGGGACATGGAGCAGGAGAAATTCTCATACATTGATTATCAATGAAGCTGAACATCATCACATGGAACGACCAGGGGCGAAATAGCATGACAAAAAAAAGGTGCTGAAGAGTTTAGTTTACAATGGAAACCAAACATCTACTGGTTTTAGGAAATGGAGCTAGAAGGAAATATCGAAGCTATTGTTAAAGAGATGTGGCCAAACATATGAGTGAAATATGGCTATTTAGAGGCAAATGGTAGACCAGGGAATTCTTATGATGGGACAGGAAGGTGCAGAAAGGGGATGTAATGCATACTGGAGAACACACACTCACCAAAAAGGATCAAGAGTATTGCAGCTGAAACAGAAGGATAGGAACACAATTCTTCCAAACAAAGCAAATGTTCAGAGGAGAATAACACTACTGATGGACTGGCCATAATTGGGGATACAGTGGGAGATCAATTGAACTATCAAAGGAAATTTTAGCTTTTTATCAGAACCTATGCGCTGAGCCTGAAGAATGGAGTCCAAATTTAAATATCACAGATTGTCCAAAACTCAATGAACACAAATCCCTTTAATGAACACAAAGTACTGTAAATCATTAAACTATGTGCAACTGACAAAGCTCCTGGATTTCATGGTAATAGCATGGGTTATTTTTCACTCTTGCTAGGAAATACTCAAGTAGGACATTATGTTAACTTCATGGAATTTCCAGTCTCAGGAATTCTTTAGTAAAAGTCTGAATGCAACTTATGTAGATCTTATCCCCTCTCACAAAATAAATGGAGCTAAGGAATTGATAAGTTTTAGACCTATTAGTTTGATAGGAAGTGCATGTAAGATTATTTCCAAGCAATGGAACCAAATACTTGATTCTCTACCTACATATACGATGTCATCACTCCCCATATCAACAATAGTTAAAAGAAAGAATAGATGCTTCTGAAAAGAACTTCATTTCGCAAGGAAATAGAGAAGATGTTTCCATTTGGTTAGATGGAGTAAACTCAGTATCAATAAGAAAGGACATTAAGGCATAAGAAACTTAAAGCAGCATAGTCTGCTTATAAAATGGCTATGAAAGTTTAGTGGGGAAGGACAAGCCCTATGGCGGAGCAATGAAAATTAAGTCACTGAAGGACAGCGGGTTTCAAAAGAGGAATTACACCTTCCAGGTTCAGTGTATGGAGGTCACACAGGTTTGTCTCCTTCAGTGCCAATGCCAGCTTAAATTGAGGAATGGGAATAAAACTTCTTTCTAGGGAGACAACTGGTTAAGACAGGGGTCTCTAAAGCATTTATTCCTAGACATCTTCCCCTAAGTCAGTAACAAGGGGGCAACTGTTAGCAAAATATGAAGTCAACAGGGATAAAACGTGAGCTTTAAACCACTTCCAATTGTTTGGGAAATCAACAGAGTTGCTGATCTTTTCAGAGCGCTAAATCAATTCAAATGTACTAATGAACATGAGGACAGATTTTCAAAGCAAAGGCAACGATACAATTAAATCTACCAATTATGCACTCACTGTATAGGAGAACCAAGTTAATTCTTGGATTTTGAAAGCCATATGGAGACTGAAAATTCCTTGAACAGTGCTTGTTTTGTTTGGCTTGTTATCAAAGATGCCTGCCTGACCCAAGATAATTTGAAGAGGAGGATTAAGCTAGGCTGAAGATGTTAATTGTGTGGGAAGGAACCAGAGAAAAACTCTAGCAATTATTCTTAAATATAAAAAGAATCAAATGGAAAAATGCCATAATCAAGAAAAGACCTATTGGCATGTTGGAATAGTTCTACCACTCGCTACCTCAAATCAAATTTTTTCTAGACTTACCAGGTGAATGCAAATCTGTTACATAAAAGGAGCATAAGATATTTAAGACTACGATTAGTATTTGAACAAATTATTGCAAAGTGGAATGAGAATTGACAGACAAATCCTTAACTTGGAAATGCACGGAAGACACAACAGCAATAGTGGATGATCATTAGCAGGCAAATTGGTGAAATTTCAGATATCCAGATCCTACAATTTTGCAATAATTTTATCAAGAAAAAGTTCCAATTGTATTAGGAAAAGTACATGAAATATCCCATGAACCACATTATCTTAATGAGCAAGAGCCAAGCAACAAGCAAGAGAAACTTACAATACATGTAAAAAAAATAAAAGATATCGGCTTTCAGAGAAAATATGCATGTGTCCAGCTTTTAAAAGAAAATCCAAGTGGTCGAATTAAAAGAGAATTTCTTTAAAGAAAAATTCAAGTATTCGGAGCTAACAGACATATAGGTAGGGAGATAAGGATAAATATCAACTTTTTTCTGACCTTTTTCTGTTTTTCCGTAGGTAAAGTTTGTCTTGGGAAGAAAAAATCATCAGCAATCTTCTGCTCTATTTTTAACTTTTACTCCAGCTTCAGAACAACTTACTTTACCTGTGTGTTGTTCTTCCTTCCATTCTAGGCACTCCACCTGTCCACCACTGCCACATTTCTTTTGAATGGGGTCACTGAATCTTCAAGCTCAGGACGGGAAATGAGCTCATTTCTTTCTTTTCTTTTTCTATGTAAAGGATTCAAACTCATCTTTTAGACCAGCTCAACTGTCTGATTCTCTGACAAAATCAGTCACTTTGAATATAGCAGCAATTACGCATCAATGGATACCACATTAGCCAGAAAACCATTAACCAAGTGATAAATACACCGAAAGACCACAGAGAAATGCACATTAAACCATTAATGGTTAATGCTGTATCATTGACTATCTAGTGCACGAACTTAATTTACTTCTGTTTAAAAAAAAAAAAAGGAGATTGACCATCCAGAGCATGAAAGGAATCACACCACCAAAATGAACTTAGTCAATGGACCTAATGAATAAAACAAAATATTTTCATATCTTTCTGGGGAAAAACAGAAAAGACTAAATGAAGCAGCAGTACATGGCAAGAACTTAATTGAACTCAAAGGAATTTTGAACATCTCCTGAACCACTTTGAGTTAGTTAAGCAGCACCAAAATAGTAGCATTGTTATCACTAAGAAAAAAAAGTGGGGATACATCACATTAGAGTTGGACATTTTATTATAATAGAAAAAAGCTCAATCATTTTTCATTGAAGATCCTATATTAATACTCTCATACCTATTAATTGGTGTACCTGATATGCTTTCCTCTCGCTCCTGAGAGACATTATATGAAGTGGATTAAAAGAGCCAGTCATCCTAAAATTAGGCATATTAGCTAAATAGAAATTGGCACATATAATACCCCCAGTCGCTTCTCATGGATTTTCATAACCCTGCTATGCAAAATGGGATATATACTTGAAATGGATGTCTGAGTTAAGATATATATCATGATTTCTTTGATCCTAAAAACATGTTCTACATAACAAACCATTGACAATTGGCTCAGTGCAGACCATAGATCACAGAATATAAACAATTTAATAACCACTTCACATTTAGCATCATGGTTTATGATAGAATCAAATCATGAAACTGTTCTGGGGTATACAGTTAACACAGTAAGGAAAGATGAAATACAAAAGCAGGCCATAGACCCAATGAACATCAATCTAGAACTAAAAATCATATGATATAAACCTACTGGTGAAAACGTGTTGTTAATATTGAAGTTCAATCAATCTTGATGTTGAAGATACACAGCAATTCTTGCATTATCTAGTTTCACCTTTCTACTGAAGTCCTAGGCTACACAATTATTCCTGCAAAACTTGTGCCAAATTTGCTCTTTACTGTAAATTACAGGCGGGGGAATGCAGAAAATATCCAAAAAGAATTATGCTAATCATACAACAGCACAACCAACGTGGGTGTTCCTTTCTTCAACCCCCTTTCAGTGGTTGCTAAGAAATGGCGTGTTTCCAGGCAAAGTTAAGCCCCGTGGAAGGTGAGACAAAGATCTGGGCTCCATCCCTATCATCTTCAAGAGACAACATTGACCAAAAGAGTTGTTGACTGGTTCAAAAGGGCCAAAAAAAGTTGTACATTGCAGCTGCGCAGAAACCCTGACAGGAATGATTCCCTTAGATCCAGTAGGGACCACAAATTCAACTGGAGGATAACAAAGTTCACATATGGCTTATTCTTCAAAAGCACGTGAACATATTTTTTCCAGAAGCAATGGCCAGTCTTCACCAAGTTGCTGGGAGTTCAGCTCCATGGCGACCCTAAAGTCTTGCAATGATATCAAGTTATTAGGAGCATGCTCTTGCAAGACTTCGGAAGGTTTGCCACTACTTATCTGAGAATGAAGATCGGGTCTGAGGCCATTGACGAGCTTCATATAGGTCTTCTGCTTTTGGGAGTTATTTCTTATAGGCTCGTGCCCTGACCTTGCCCCCACAAGTTGAACACAAGATCGAATTAAACCTCTTAAATAAGAATCTAATCCATTGTTCAACAAGTTGGCACAACTGATGGCCACTCCTTCAAGGCCTTGTTCTGCAGCAATCTGCTCCATGCGTTCCCTCAGTGATACACTATCCAACAAAGCACCACAACTGGAAGAGGTAACACATTTACTATTTGTTGCCAAAGGCAATGCTTTACGTGCTCCACCAACACTAACAGGGCAAAATGGAACCCCAAGCGGAGCTTGAAGCCGACTCCTTGCATGCATCTCTTCCCTGTCATCTCTAACCTGCTCTTTGTTATATACTGAAACTGGACCTTCCTGTGATCCCTTTATTACAGAAAATCTAGCAGTTTCTTGACCAGATCCCTCCGTTTCATCATCAGTCTTCTGCAAGCGTCCTTGATAGTGCTGCACAGCTATCCGTGCATCAGGGGGATTGATATCCCCATTTTCCATCACATCAAAACTTGAATCTGTCACTGTTGATTGTTGAAAAGTGAAATTGGTCTTCCCATTTTGACCAAGCGCACTACGGCGATCCCCAGTTCTACGATCACGATAGCCTGTTCTGACCTTTCGAGGAGATAATGGGAGAATATCCCCATTAGGCAAACCTGGTTGACTTGAAGCCTGGCTTGAGGAAACATGCGATCCATTTTGCTCATAAGCATCACTTGGGGGCTCATTTCTACTAACTGCTCCAGACTTCAAAACATCAGTCTCATGAGTTGGCGGTGGAACTTTTGCGCTGCAAGCATTTCTCAAAATAGAGCGAATGAACTGATTATGCAGAGTAATATTCTCTTTACCCAATATCCTAAGACAAAGCTTATTGAACTCCATCTTGCTTATTTTCAAACTCAGTAACCTATTTAAGTAATAAAAGTACTGTTTAGACCTCTCAGGTCCAAGTTTCCTCACTATCTGAGCTTTCAGTTCAGCAAGATTGATTCGCGAATGCTGATGTGGCGGTTGCATCTTTGTCAACACATAAAGTCTATAAACAACAAGCAAATAGTACAAAGTTTCCACTGTTTTCAAGTAACACAAGAAGGCAGTAATCCAAGTCCCCAACTAAATTAGGGTTTTCCCCAATTCCAAAAACCCATAGTGGAAACAAGACTGTAATCTTCCAACAGCAATTCAGGCAATGCTGAATCAAAACCCATGTCCAACTTGCAACAGTATAACTATTGGAGGGGTCAGGACCCTGGCTAGAGATCCATAATTCTCAACTAACTCTCCCTCCAAAAATCGAAAATTTTCAAATTCTTTCTCAGTCCAACCTTAAAACCAATCAAAATCGCAGCTCAAGAAAACCCTCAATCCCCAATTCAATAAGTTCGAATTGCCTTGCAAATTACAGGACAAAACCTAATACAGACAGAAAATGCCACCCGTTGACAAAAAAGTAAAGCTTCAAGCTTCCCGCTTCAAGTTCAAATAAATCCCCACACGAAATTGGGATTAAAGGAGAGATATTTAAGCTCGAAAGGATAGTGAAATTAGAAAAATATACAGAAGCCAACGGCACCAAAACTAATTGGAAATTCAGATTCAGAAAGTAGAGAGAAAACCCAAATGCTTTTCAACTCTTACTTGTTCATATACGAACCCATGAAGCTGCTTCTTCCATTCACAAATTGCTTCGCATTTCAATTCTTCTCCGCAGCTATCTCTCTCTCCTTCAAAAATCACTGTACTGAATCAGAAAAAGACGAAGACCCACCTTCTACACACACTCTCTGATCTCTCCCCCTTCTCTCTCTATCTCTCTCTCTGTGAATCGAGACTCGTTTTTCGTTTTTGTGTCTGATCAGAAATAGCAAATTCCTTTTCCGTAAATTTTCTATTTCTATTTTTCTTTCTTCCTCCATACCAAACACTCCCTTAGTGTTTCACGTCCTCACGCTCTTTCTTCCTCGTAAACTCTCACGCGGCCGGTAATGAAGGCTTCAATGAGCGCTTGAGTTTCACACATATGTGTGCGAGTGGGCGTTCTTGTTTTTGATGATATGTTTGATGAATTTTGCAAGTATTATGTCATGGGAAAATAAAAAGGAGAACTTTTTTTTGTAGGAAGAAGAACTAAAAGATTCCAAGTTTTAAAGAATGTTTTTTTGGGGGGAAATGAACAATACAAAGTTGTTTTCTTGCTATGTTAGTGATCATTGTACCAATCTTTTTCCTAGTTTTTTTGAAGATGATGATGATGTAAAGTTGATAACAATGACAAAATGATGTATAAAAAGGAAAAACGTTAAACAAAAAGAGGTCCTTAAACTTGACACAATTTTTTGTTTTGACATCTTAACTATGACTTGTTCTAAATAAACACTTTAACATCATTAAAAGTGTACCATTTAAACACAATTAAGTGATGTGGCAAAAGTGTGTGTTTCACAATTTTTTTACCTGTGTTGAGTTGAATGAAAAATTAGAAAACTAGTATTTGAGTTAAATTCAAATAGCTTGAATTTGAAAAAATATATATGGTGTTATTTAAATGAATTGATTGTTTAAAAAAGAAAATCGACACAATTGTCTTGGTTATTTTTCAAGAAAAATATAGAGAAACCCGAAAAAAAAAAATTTAGAAAAGATTTTCCTTTAAATTTTTTAAAAGATTTTTTTATAAATAAAGGACCAACGTCAATTATAAAATAAAAAAGTGAAAATAAATAGTATAAATAAAAATAAAGAAATTACAAAATTAGTATTTATATTTAAATGGTACACAAAAATTAGAATTGAAGGGTAAAATGAAACAAAGGTAAGATAGTGTCAAAATAAAAAATGAGTCAAATTAGAGGGGTTGTTAATTTATTTTTAATCAGCTTTTGTGTCATGTCATGGCATGTGAAGTACACTCTCCCATGTTGTTGATTCTTTGGATAAAAATGTCAAAATGAAACATAAAATTTAAAGTTGAAGAGTTCAAATTGAACAAGATTGAATTGGAGTGTCAAAATGAAATTTAGGAACAAGTTTAAATATCTGCATATGTGTTTGCCCAAGGTAAAATGGAACAGAATTTTATGTGTAACAGAGAGCAGATAGATAGTTTGACAAATGAGGAAAAGTCAATTTGACATTCTAGTTTGAAGGGAAACATGATTGTAGGTTGTTTGTTGTATATGCCAACTTCCCCTCCTTGAGCACCTAGTACTAAAATGTATTTGTGGATCCTTCTAAATGATGACATCCTCTCTCCCTTCCCTTGTCTCTTTTGTTTATTGGTGAGTACTAAATATTTTGGCATGTTTGAGCTTGTTCACATAGTAGCAAGCAAGGGTAGATTTGTAATTTTCATTTAAGAGTCCGAAAAATAATAAATATAAATGTGTGAAGACTAAACATAATTAAATGTGGATGTCGGAGTGTATTTTGAATGTTCATGACTGCAAAGCTAACCTTTTGCATCTTATTGAGGAGTTCAAAATTTATATATATACATAAACACATAAAATCCATCTTATATATACAGTATAATATTTTTTGTCGAGGGAGTACATGTGAGCACCCCTCCTCCCCCCTATATTCATCCTTTGAAAACGATTTAGTACATCATGAATTAAATAGGCATGAAATATGAAAATTTTCTTAAGTTTTGTTTATTTAGACAGGTGCAATTTTGAGATTTTTGTTTGCTCCCCAAAGTACTTTAATTCAACTAGCTTTTCATTATATAATTTCTTTAAACATGACAACTACTCTCTTATAGTTATATGCCCTAATATCCGAATTTTAGTTCAAGGCAGGATAGGATGGGACTCACAAGGATTGGGGGAGCCTTGCATCATGGATTTGAAATCTCATTCAATTTATAAACATATACAGCTACATCTCCAATAAAATTATTTGACATGTTTTCACCCACTTAAATATTTGTGTAAAAGTTATAAATACAACAGAGTTAAAAAGGATTTCGCTAATCATAAAAGATAGTTATCATATTTGTCGGTGAGAAATGAAGCATCCAATTGGTTTATTCGTGGCCTATGCAACGAGTTTTTGAAATAGAATGAGATCTTTATTAGTCTCTAATTTAAAATGAAGGTTACAGTAGTTAATAGCAAGTGTAAAATAGAAAAATCTTAATATATAGTTCAGTTAATTGGCCATCTAAATTTTCACTGTGTTAATGGAGAATTTAATTTTTTATTGTGTAATCCATTCCCCATTCTCCCTTCCTCTATTCACATTCCCATTCCCCTATTTCATACATATGGTGGGATACTTTATTCTATTTGGAAACAACTTTAGACATGCACTACTTTAAGTTAAGTTTGATAAAGCCAAACTTCACACAATTTGCCATAATATTTTAAGTTCCATATGATTAAAGTTCATTAAAAAATCAAAATTTATGCACTAACGAATGAAATTAGCTATTTTTGCTTAAACTTCAACTATATAAATCTTGAAACAATTAAATTTTATCTAAAATTTGATTTTTTTAGATTTTACTTTAAATACTCTCGGTTCAAATTGTCCTTATATGAGTAACCATACAATGTTTCAATATAGACGAGTCAGTGGAAAGTCGCAGAAAGGCAACTACAAAAGCTCCTCTTCGTTTTCATATGGTTTTGATGAAGCTTTTTTTTTTAAAAAAACAATAATTATTAAAATTTGTGGCACAGCTATAAAATTATTTAAGTTAACGTAAAAGAAAATTTTAAAATTAATTAGTTTCAATCTAATTATAAAAAATAATAATTTATTGAGATAACTTTAAAAAAAATAAAAATATATTACATAAATTAGACTGCGAGTAGAATTTATCCCACCCGTCCAACCTCTCCAGAAAGGAGTGACAAGAAATCACTCGGGCATCTATTACACACTCGTCTCTTGTACTTTACTCTTTCTACTAATGAGTATTTCACAAATCTCTGATTAATAGCAACATTCATTTTTGCATCATCATGATTTTGGAATCTTAACTACTTTATGTCTATAGACAATAGTGGCAGAATCAATTTTCTGTGGTTGTGTGACATATAATTAATGGTCAAGTTGTTAATTAGTAGTACTTTGAAATTGACAAGTAGTTGCAGAAAAAGTCTTTTCCTCCCTCAGATAACTTGAGCCTGTCAGAGTGTTTACAAATGACATCACAATACTTACTACCTTCATAAAAAAACATTCTTTATTGTCAGATTTAGGAGGAGTTTGCACTCTTTGACAAAACATCACTATTATTGATGAAAGTAAAGAATTTGTTGGAAAGTGGGGAAGGTTGATACTTTCTTTCCTCCATATAACTCTTCATGCCCACTGGACCAAAAGGCATAGCCCCTTTTGTTGTTCTCCCTCTACTCTTGTCTGCGGTTGTCTAAGGAGTTGGCTCAACATGGAAATTTTACCAGGTTAGTACAAAACCATTTTTCTTGAAATTTGTCTGAGGTTGGTTTAATTATGTGAGCAAGAAAGCATCTTTCTTGAAATTTGTTTAATTTATAGGAGCAAGAGAGCATCTTTTGGGGTCAAAAGGGGATGAAAATGGATATGAAGAAAACCCAGAAATCAAGATTCAAGTTAGGGGTCTTACAAAGGTGTCTGAAAAGGGTGTTTCTATATTGAACAATGTGAACATTGACATACCCAAAGGTATAATCATTGGGGTTATAGGCCCCAGTGGTAGTGGAAAATCAACCTTCTTGAGATCACTGAATCGATTGTGGGAACCCCCTTCCAACACTGTGTTTTTGGATGGTCATGATATATGTGATCTGGATGTGCTTGCTCTCCGCCGTAAGATTGGCATGCTGTTTCAGCTTCCTGTGCTATTTGAAGGTACGTTTTTTTGTAGGTACTTTGCCTGTCAGATATTTGATGTTAGATCTTTCTGTCCTTGAGCTAAGGGTCTTATTGAAAACAACCTATATACATCATTAGGAAGGGGGTAAGGTATGCCTCAAATTGGGATTGGGTATATTGTTATTGTTGTTTGTTACCTCGTAATGCTTAATCTAATGGACTGCCATATTTTGGCTTCCACATTAATAATTAAGTTCTTCCTGCCACGAGGCTTTCGTTTAGGGGGGTTCGATGGGGAGGAACTTGAGTTCTAGCTACGGTTTGGTAGAATCTTGTATATGTGATAAGAAATCACTTAATGTGTATAAGTAGTTTATCCAACTCAGTAAACTGTATTTTATAGAAGCTAGAACTCATAAACTCAAAATATGGGATCCGCCTTTTGGGGGTTAGGCATATGTCATAGGTTTGAACTTCTGAGATGGACAAACTCCGTATTTCAGTGAAGAAGGGCAGGGAGCAGGCCATTAGCCACCCACCACAGAATGACGTGGATTTCGTGGTCATTAAAAATAAGTCTTTTTTCAACATGTATTTCAATTTTCAAGTTGTGACGACTGATGCTTGATTAAGTGATTTTTGTGAAAAATTGTTCAGGCACTGTTGCAGATAATGTACGATATGGGCCGCAGTTAAAAGGAAAAAAACTTAGTGACAATGAGGTATATAAGTTGCTGACTCTAGCTGACTTGGACTCATCTTTCTTCAACAAGTCTGGTGGGGAACTCTCTGTTGGTCAAGCACAGAGAGTTGCACTTGCCAGGACCTTGGCTAATGAACCAGAGGTGATTTTAAATATACCAAAGGTTTAACTGGTTTTGGTGAAAGAAACTTCACTCGATCAACGTTAAAATTTGAAACAGGAACCTGACCTTATGTTCTGATTTTCTGTAAGGTTCTGCTGCTGGATGAGCCAACAAGTGCACTGGATCCAATATCAACTCAGAATATTGAGGATGTTCTTGTAAAGCTGAAGAGGGAGCAGAATATGACCATTGTGATGGTTTCACATAGCATCAAACAAATAAAGAGAATAGCTGACATGGTATGCCTGCTTGTCAATGGAGAGATTGTTGAAATTTTAAAGCCCGATCAACTCTTTGAATCTAAACACCCCATGGCACAAAGATTTCTTGAACTTAGCTCCTAAAAATTTCTTACCACCCCCACCCCGCCCGCTCTTTTCTGGATGTCTTATATGTTGTGTATTTGACTTGGATGTGAAGTCCAGGAAACAAATTCTAGATGTGTAATAGTATTTGATTTGTCATAAATATACCCTTGTGTCACCACTGTGATGGTTGTGCAGATTGAGTAGCAATTGGCCAAGCAGTTGAGACTTCCCTTTTTTAGCGAAGTGTCTTAAGATATTTGTACAATGCATACAATGTATAGGCCTGGCAAACAATGGTACATGTCTTAGTTGTTGATTGATTCCCAACAATAAGACTCTGTGGTATCTTCTTTTATCGAGGTTCAATATACTAAAGGGGATTCTCGTGGCCCTGGTTGGAACTCCCTGCAGAAAGAACACTTCCAAGCATCAATATCATCTAGGTGAACATGTTTCATTATCGTTCTTTCTAAGTGTAATCTTGCTGTGGGTTGATTATGTGACATAACCATATCATAACCTTGGATTTACTGATGTGAATTCCCTGGTTGGAACTCCCTGCAGAAAGAACACTTCCAAGCATCAATATCATCTAGGTGAACATGTTTCATTATCGTTCTTTCTAAGTGTAATCTTGCTGTGGGTTGATTATGTGACATAACCATATCATAACCTTGGATTTACTGATGTGAATTCCCTGGTTGGAACTCCCTGCAGAAAGAACACTTCCAAGCAT
This sequence comes from Solanum rostratum, assembly GCA_029948455.1. Classification (NCBI taxonomy): domain Eukaryota; kingdom Viridiplantae; phylum Streptophyta; class Magnoliopsida; order Solanales; family Solanaceae; genus Solanum; species Solanum rostratum. The sequence continues at coordinate 62,775,379 of CM057054.1, read as the reverse complement.
CAATATCATCTAGGTGAACATGTTTCATTATCGTTCTTTCTAAGTGTAATCTTGCTGTGGGTTGATTATGTGACATACCCATATCATAACCTTGGATTTACTGATATGAATTTGTCAATTGATACATGGTTGTATTATCATCCAAAGCCAGAAGCAGCAACTTAATCTGAGCAGTCTAGCTGCCAAACACCCTTGGTGGAATTTGTGCAGATTATCAATGGGCCAAGCAGGTGAAACTTTCCCCTGTTTAAAGATGTGCTAGTTCAGGCAAGTAGTGCCTGCCTTGGTTGTGGATCAATTCCTAACAGCAAGATTATTTGTCTGATATCTTCGTTTTGCAAAGCTCGATACACTAGACAAGAACACATCTATATTTAAATTCCCAACTGCATGATTGTTGGTTTGATATCTTCATTTAGCACAGCTTGATATACTAGACAAAACATATCTATATTGATAGATTAACTGCCCAGAAAATTACACATGTACCACTTACATTAACAGAGCATTTTAGCGGGAAGTATAATGATATATAGCTTATTTTTCTTTATAAGCTTACACTTTCGTTTGATTACAAATAGATTCGACATGTTATGAAGCATTGACTTGTGGAAGAATCTTTAAACTTTGCTACAACTTAGGTACGGAGGTGTTTTTTGAAGAATAAGAAAGAAATGGTATCACTGTGTCGAATTATACATAGGTTTCAAACCATGCTTTAATGCAGCCTCCCACACAACATCAATCTGATCAACATCGATAGGTCCAACCTCATGGTGTGTCCAACCTTCAAGAAGATGAACTAGCCCCCCTGCGTGACACGCATGAACTATGCCTCTTCCCAGTGTATACTGGTGCAATACAGAAGCACAGTGAGAATTCATACAAAATATGAAACAGTGTTGTCATAAGACAGATGCCACTAACAAAAGGAAAGAGCATATGGAATTTGGTTTTCACCAACGCAACACTATCTTGCAAATTTCGAATTTCACGCCCTGAAATGTTAAATGTTATCTGGTTGTCTTACTGTTTGTATAGTTTTCTAAACAAAAAAAAGGGCAACATAGTGCAGAAAGGTAAAGGTCGGACTGCATGCAGTTTATTTTACATTTCTGTAAGAGGCTGTTTCGACAGCTTGAACCATGACGAAGAATATGCAACAAAAAAGGGATGGCATATGATTTGATTCATACCTCACAATTTCCTAAAGCAGTGACATCTTTTGGAAGTCTCATCGCTGCTAATTTGCCATAGGTGCAGTCTCTGCGAAAGGGAATGACAGGAGGAACAACAAACTGATGAAAGTGAGTTCCTGATGGAGCCCAGCTCTGCTCTCTAGGGGTAGTCCATTTGCCAATAATCCAAGTCTGACATATGAAAAACATACAAAATTAACAAGCAGCAGATAGTGCTAACTCTTTGCTGAAATGAAAGGCCACAGTTATCTACTTGTCTTGGTTTCATAACTTCCACTTTTTTCTGAACTACAATCAAACAAAAAAATGGATTTTTTTCTGTTTACCAACTGATAAACATTACAATTTTCCTACTTGTAAGATTTGTTTCTTATCATTCACCCTTTTAACATGTGAACTTAGCCTTCAGCATTACATATTAGTGGAAATATATTGCCTCTGATTCCAAACAGTTGAGCGGCACACATGTATTTCCTATTTGGTTTCTTGGAAAAACTTAATAATGTAATATATACTTGAAACATTACCTTGCATTGTTTAGCTTCTTTGCACGTTGTCACTTGAACCAGATACTTCTGGCACTCAACAGGAGCTTCTCTTTGAATTTTCATGAACCTCTCAGTGGACTTAGTGAGCATCTACGTTAGAAAAGTACCCTTATTAAAGCTTATTATAGAAGAGATGAGTAAAAGGAAGAAGGGGCTTATCCCAATTAATAACAACTAGTAGAAGATCCTAACACTCTTATATGCCATCCATTTGTTGCAGTAATCTTACCAGGACTCTGACTCTTCGACGAACAAGGTAGAGTGCGATGACCCTTCCAAGCTTAGAAGTAGCACCTGTTAAGAAGACCTCATTTACATCTCGAGGAATCTCATGCAAGATCACAGCAGCTGTCAAGGTGTTTCCATGGACTACTCGGACTCTGAGATTCGGATGCTTGTTGACAAAGAGTGTTCCACCACCATTTAAAGCTTCATTCTGCAGTAAGATAAACAACATGAACAATAACTGTATTACTGTACATTGAAACCACTGTTCCCTCGAGTCTGAACAAGACATGGGAAGATCCAACCTATGCATGATCTACTAACAAGTATAATTACAAGCTGTTCCAGTTCTGAACAGACTATATTCCCATTCCTTACTTTTCCAGTCTAACACCACTAGCGAAAAGGCTTATATTCTAGCAAGAAACACATAATACAATATTGTCATGTAGATGTTCGTTGTACTTAAATAGTCAGTGAAGACTATGAGGACTCTGAAATCGTTTAACATTAAAGAAACAATAGAAATTTAGAAACAGAAAAGGCAATGAGACTGACCTTGTTTAATGCAGCAAGGCTTATAACCTTGACACCGATTCTATCAGCCCTAAGAATAGCTTCTTCAATGAGATTATTTATACCTTCTGCAGCAAAAGGCAAGAAATACTGCAACACGATATATGTTTTAGATGCCAGAAACAGAATGGAAACAATATGCTCAGAGGGAGATGTATTGAGAACATTGTGAGTACGAGTAACCTATTTTCTATCCTTCAATCATGAAGAAATTATTTCAAGATTGCATGACCTTGTTGCTCTTCCATAGAATTTCAAAATTCTGACAGAACACTAAAAATTAAACAGTACCTAGGAGTAAACTCAATTACCTGAAAACCAACCCTGGGCACAATCCAAGTTTGGCAGTGTCTTCCTCGTATGTTGTAAAAACTGTACAAAAAAGTCTTGGACTTCAGCCACATGCTAAGCACGACCACAAAGGAAAAAGGCCAAAACGGTAAGAGGAAGAGCCTTGTGGAGAAAGGCACTGAGCTGAATGACCGGAACACAAACGAGGCATGCTGTGATGCCATAACATCAACTATATGTGCAAGAAACACAAAATCTGGTGCTCTTTCATCTTTACCTTCATGAAGGGGATCCACTTCAGAAAATATAGATAAAAATGGCAAACTAAAGCCAGAGAATGCAAGGGCAAAAAAAGACTTGAAAAGGGATTATTATTTTGAAGGAAGAGTAAACTCACTTGTTCTTGAACTTATTTCTTTTTGAAGGTTCCAGGAAGAGGTATTTAAAGTATTTCCCAACAGATCATACAGAGGCATGAAGAGGCAGAAATTTGTCTTCATTTCCTGATGGTGTAGACTGTGATATCTGCAAGAACAGGACGTACTTTAAATTGCCGGATTTAATAGTCAAAAGCAAGCACAACAAGAAAGTGAAACTACATTTAACTTGTCAAACATGATTGGGAAGAAAAGTTCATTTGAAAAGAAACAGAATATGAACTGATTCCTTAATCTAGATGCTGAAGATAATAGATATAAGATGTTGCATCAAACAAAGTCACTTACGTCGGGCAGTAAATAACATATCTAAGTAGTGGAACGCGCTGGTATAGCCTATGAGGAAAGATTTCGACATTGCTGTGTCCCAAACATCTTAAGAAATCAAATGCCAGAATATAACTGTACATAACGCATATTGATCCGTAACCAATAAATGCAGTGCCTAGGGTTGGTATTCCTACAACCACACAGAGCAAAAGATGCTCAAGAAATGTTGCATGTCCAGCTGCACAAACCAAAAAAAAAGGTTAGCCAAACTCTCCAGCAAACAACCAGCATCAGATGAGACTGCTAAAAGATATCCCTCCATCCCATTTTATGTGGCGTTATCTGACTGTGCATGGAATATGATATTCTTTTTAAGATAGATTAGAAAGGAACGCATGACACATAAATTGGGACAAAGGGAGTAGTTACTTTACCAGTAAAGGGGTGTGTGACTTTAGACTCGTGGTGATGCCAGTGATATAGCGGAAAGAGATGAGGGGAATGCAATAATCTGTGCAGCCAATAGAACAGTGGCTCTGAGATACAAATATGAAGTATGAGACAAGAAATAAGCCCTCTTACATCCCAAAGGGGAAGATTAGCCAGGGAAGGAAAGTTCAAGTAGGCAAACGATCCCACAATCGCTTGAAGGATAATGAAGTTGTCCCTGTTGGAATTCAAAACACACACAGCATTAGTCCCCTTTTGGAATACAACATAAAGTGGGAATAACAAGAATTCATATATATACATATATATATATACCAATCCCATTCATTATCAATTTGCTCATAATCTATCCCTTCCTGAGACACTCTTCGCGTGTGATTTAAACACAACAAATTACTATAATTATTCCATAGCTGATGAACAAGGCTTCTCAGAATACACAAGATAAGAATATACAAGCACCAAATGTCCTCCATGCTCTCTTTCCAATACATAGAATGGATGAATTTTGCAAGAAATGGTCCATATAACATATACTGCACAACACATATAAAAATCATAAATCCAAGATAAATCAATATGTATATACACATAAGTAGTTAATAAAAAGTACATGCCTTGTAATTTCCCAAGTTCTTCCATGGCCAGGCAAATAAAGCTGCATCTGTTTTTCTCAACAAACTATCATTTCCATCCTCCTGTACTTCAACTCCTTCATTCTGTTTCTCCATGTTGTAATTAATTGCTTTAAAAAAGAAATGAAGAATATAACAGTATCCCAACTGACTGACAACTGATATTATATTATATTATATATATAAAGAAAGAACAATTTGGAATGAAGAAAAAAACAGAAGAGGAGGAAAAACTCCTCTTATCTAATAGTACTTCCTGTTGTTTTTATTCTTTAACATTCCAACTTCAGAGAATTCAAGTATAATATCACTCTGGCCATATTGGTCTCTGTATATATATAGCCAAATACTCTGTAAGCTTATGAGCAGGACCGTTCACGGTTTGGATTAAAATCGATTCAGGCGAAAAACTGAACCAAACCTATAAACTAAATTAATTTTATTTGGATTTGGTTTGGTTTTATATTTTTAAAAGTCCATAATATTTGGTTTGATTTTGAATTTATTAAAAAAATGAGAAATAATCAAACTGATAAATTATATAGATATTTTTTATAATTGATATACTAATTTTTGTGAAAAAATGTAAATATATTACAAATGTTTTCATCAAAATTTATTTATAAATTAAGGAGGTTAATAGAATCAACTTGGGGCATGATCTAGTAGGTGCCTTTTTCCCGACTTTGTTTTTTAATTTTATTTTTGTGTATGGTTATAATTGAACAATCGAATCGAACCATAACTAATAACAATCGAATTGATATATGTAAATAATATATTGTTTGATTTAAATTTTAAAAAATAATTAAATTGGTTTGAACACCCTACTTATAAGCTGATCAAATCGACTTATAAGCGCATTTTGGCTTGATTACATATTTGATAAACATCCAAAGTGTTTACATGCAAGAATCAATTAAAGATGTTAATTTGGTCACCCTTATTCGTATATAAGCACTTTTAGCTTAATCAAAAGTATTATTTGTTGCAACTTTTTTCATATTGATACGATGAATATTAGTCAAAATCTACCTAATTTGACTCTAAAAATATAAATCATGAACAACTAATGTGGGACGAAGAGAATACTTAATAATAAGGATAAAATAGATAAAAAATGATAATTTATTTTTATTTTTAAATTGATCAAATATAAATGAATTCTATTTTTAATATAACAAACAAATAAAAATACGGAAAAGATATAAAACTATTTTCAGTACTTAAGGCTTAGTTATTTATAATCAACTAATCTAAATAGGCTCATAGTTGTGTATCGCAATAGTATTATCTACAGTGGAATGGTTTGAGGAGCATTTGACTGTCCAGTCTGCTTTAGCTTCCAGTTGGTTGTTGACGTGTTTGTTTTTATTTATTTTTATATTATTTTAATTTTAATTTAATTTTTTTGAAATCTATTATATCAAAAGAATTATGTGAAAAGTATTATAAATTACGATAATCAGCTATTTAATTTTTTATGTGCAAGTATCATAAATCATACTTTAATAATTAGCAATTTAAATTTGGACAAAGAAAGTAACATATATATTTGAAGTGATATAAAAGGTACTATAAACCACAATAATTAATAATTTAAAATGATTTTTAAAATTTTTTAATGCCATATAAATTGAAACAGAGAAAGTAACATACATTATTCGAAATTTATATAAAAAATATTATAAATTATAATAATTAAAATATTTAAAAAGATAAATATAATTTTAATTTACTCTCAAAATTTTATATGCACGACACAAATTGATACGCAATTAATTGGCACACAAGGGAATTGAAATTTGAGAACATTTAGTTGAAAAGACACAGAAGAGAGCCATTAGATTTATGCCACAGCATATGGAAAATTAATTATAAAGAGAATAAAAATGGTTAGGAAACAGGTGGGGGTTTGCAGTTGGAAGGTGGATTGTTATAATTGTATGTTTAAAATAATCCAAATGAAATTTTTGCTACTTGATTCTGTATACTAAGACACACTATGTTAATTAAACAGCTACAATATTAAAATTGATTTAGCGTCGATGTAAGCCATGACAGAATCAAAATTTTTACTAGGAAAAATTTAAAATATTGAAACTCAAACACAAAGAATCTAAAAGAAATTCTACATCTAATAGAAACAATAAAAACAAAAATATATCCAGTAAAATTCTACAAATAGGGTTTGGAGAGGATAAAATATACGTAGGCCTTGTTACTATCTCATAGAGATAGAGAGGTTATTTTCGAAAGATCCTCATCTCAAAAATATTATCTCCAAAAGCAGAAAGTACAAGATATGAAACAAAACAACTAAAGTGGAAAACAAATGATAATTTTTAAAAATAATAAATGTAATAAAATAAATGACAGACAATAACAACGTGATCTCCACTTCTTTCTATTTAAGGTCATGTCATCGGTTATACGAAGTTACGTCATATCTAATCACCTCCCCCAATACTTTTTTTAGTCTACCTTTACCCTCCCGCATAACTCCTAGATCCAACGTACAAACTATTATTTCTCTTATTTTATCTGCCACAGAAATAATCTGAATTATCACGCCATGTATTAATTAGTGTTAAATACCTCTCAGTATTATTTGAGGCTACTTAGAACATTGCTTATAGAAACGTTTTCATGCTTTTGAAGGCTCAAATTTGGAGTAATCTGAATTAGCCCACCTTATCTATTGATGCTACGCAAACCTTCTTTAAGCTATCTGACTTTCCCTTAAATAATTCAGTAACACTTGGCAGTTACTCATTGGTTCCAGCACTTGTGCCCATTTTTTTTTTTTACTTAATTCCTAATTTTGTGGTTGGTTTTTAACTAATTGATTATATTAATCACCAAGTGAAACGTTACAAATCTATAACCATTCATTTTTTTTTGTTTAAAAATACTTAAATATTTAATATTTTTAAATTTTAATAATAACATATAATAATAATAATAATAATAAATTATTTGATATAATTAGTTGCTAGTACCAATAAATTTTACGAATTTTGACGAAACTTTTGGTACATTAAATTTGAGGGCAATGTTGCTGACTTGAATACATGGATTTTTTTTTTCATTATTAATCCCTGGATACCAAGAGAGAAAAAACAAACAAAAAAAATCCAAGAAATAATAATTTCTTATTACTATTATCATCATAAATTATTTAATAAAAAGTAAAATAAAAAATATTATATATCAATATAATTAAATTTTAACATGATGATTTAAATATAACTAAAAATCAAAATCCAAATAAATCAAAAATCATTACACAAATAAAAATATAAAATAATAATGTATAAAATGTAAAATAAAATTAAATAAAATAATTATCGTGTACAATGAAGAATAAGAATTTTATTGTGTTATTTCAAGAATAAGAATAAAAATTTTATTGTGTTTTAGTAATAAGAATTAGAATTTTAAGAATTTTTATTCTTTATTGTTACACAGTATTGGACTTATAAATATAAACTGGAATATTTTAGATATGTTGGGTCGACCTAATATTAAAAATTAGAATAAATAAAAAAAATTATATTTTTACAATTAAAAAAAAAACTAATTAGTAAAAAGAGGCCAAAAAGTGGAAAGAGGGATATTTATGAACTAAAAACAAAAGTGAAGAATATTTTTAAACCAATAAGTAAACCAAAAAAAATTGAGCTATTTTCAATAAGTTAGAGCTCTTCTTAGCCTTTTTTTCATTGATTATTATTGAATGGGTGGTTAATGAGAGGACCTCTTGACAAATATGTAAAAGACCTCTTTATTACTCTTCATTGGAGCATTCAGTATCACTGTTTCGTTTTTCGAGGTCAATTTGATTGAACTTCAAAACTAAATTGAAGTAGCTAAATTGAATACTTAAAATCTAAAATTTAAATGGTTGAAAACTATACGAAAAATGTTATAAGTTACAATCTTTTTCATTTTAACATGATGAAAAAATTTATCTTAAAATGTAGGTCAAAGTTCATGTAATTTAAACTCAATAAGTAAAATAATGACAAGTAAAAACGAACGAAAGGACTATACGTCTTCTTCTTTATAGTGCTCTGGGGTTTTCTTCTCAAATCTTTGTGGTCTCTTCTCCTAATTTACACTAGAATGACTTGTAGAGTCTTGGGATATATCTTTATGGTCAAATATAAGATTTCCAATATTTTCTTGTTAATAGAATCTGGATGATGCATTAATCTATTTTAATGAATCAATTGAATCTAATATTTTCAAGTATAAATAAAAACTTACTATATCTTTTTATATAAAAATATTACATTTTGAATGAATTTTTTTGATGTATTCTGTATTTAGAATCTTAAAGTTTAAAAGAGCTTCTTAAAAGAAAAGTTTTCAGTAAAAATGGCCGCATGCATATGTAACGTACGATATTGTACAAATAGTATATAACTATGAATATATGATGTATAAATTTGCGTCACGGATATATTTATATTTTTATACTTTATTTTTATAATATTTATACATTATAAACTATTGTTTTCAATCCAATCAATTCAAATCTTCTCTAAACTGTTCCAAATTTTAGCTTATATAAATATGTTGAACGTTAATTAAGCTGACTTTGAGATAATGTTTTATCAATAATTTATAAAAATGAACAGTGGCATGCAAAAATTTATCTTTCATCTTGGATTTTGTACTATTTTATAATGAAATTGTTATTTTGAGTTCATAAATAATTTGCTATATATAAAAACAAATGGCGTCATACACAAATTTATCTTTTAAATTGAATTTTACATTATTCAGTAATGAAGTAGTAATTTGAGTCATTTGTTTATTATATTAATCATGAACATGACATAAAAAATAATTTATTTTGTCATATCATGATTTTTTTTTACTCATAAATATAGTTAAAAGTAATTTTATTGATACGAAAGTCTGAGTTGAGTGATCTTATTGATATAAAACAAAGTCCATTTACTTTACTAGGAAAAAATTCAAATTTGAGTAATTTCTCGATATTGTGAGTCTTTTAATTTGTGATTCACTCAAAACAATTTATATTTACGGCAAGTCAAATTTTAAAATTTAATTTTCAGAATTAAATGCAAGTGTTTTTATTCCACCCTAACTGAATAACCTATATTGTAGCCATATATTCTTAATTTCTATTTAATATAAAGCACAACATGCTTTGTGTTCAGATCTATCTAACTATAATTAAAGGCCAAACAAAATTTCACATTAATAAGCTGGGGATTACTCATAGAATTTGTCTTATTTTTAATGAATTAAATGTAGTGGGCAAAGAGAAGGAAACAAAGCAGTGGATAAAGTTGGCTGAATGCCTAATTGCCATATTTTTATTATATAATAAATGATAATTGAATTATTTTGTGATAAAATACTTTAATTCAATAAACATTTATAAAAATGTATCATAACTGTAACTGATAAATTTATAAAAATAGCCTTATCTTAAATTTATAAATAAAAATAATAATAATAAATAGCAAGAAGTCAAAAAAAAAAAAAAGAAGCAAGAATTATTACAAAAACAAATCTCAAAAGATAGACTGGAAGTGCGAGAGAAGATTGGAGGCATAAGTGAAGCTTCAAAGTTAATGCGAAGGAAATGTGTAATATGACTGTGAATGCAGTAGATATATTAGGGTGAAGTTTAATAAAGAATAAAAGATGAATTAACTTGAGTTGGGACGTTTAAGGCGAAGTTTATCTTATTCAAATTTCAAAATATTAACTATAATGCTCAAAAAAGGAATTAACTTGAGTTGGGACGCTTAGAAATTCTTTGTCTATCTTATTCAATTATGGTAATAGAAGAAGAATTAATTTGACTTGGGAATTTTTTTAAAAAAACTATTTAGTCTTCAAACTTCAAAATGTTAGCTATGACGCTCATACAAAAAATTAATAGGATTATTTACCAAATTTAATCAACTAAATAGAAAGAATATGAATGTAAAAGAGACGATCAATAATAACCTTTATTCGTGAAGTTATAAAAATTAACTAAGGAGCATTATTTAAATATAATTTTTTTTCTTTTAGATATTCATACCTAAAATTTACTATATGCATGATGTTGATAATAATCACCTCAAAAATTAGTATTTTATTTTTATACATGATATTTTTTATAAAATATTATTATTCAATATGTGAATATGACAACCAGAAGTAATTTTATAACTACTATACCATTATAATAAATGTTGTTATAGATAAAATATTATTGTATATAGAGAAGTAAAATATAGCATGAAAAATTGATTTTTGAAGAAAATCGAATTATTATAACGAGGTTTGATTATATAACTATATTATTTAATGAAGAATTTTCAGAAAAAGAGAATCTCAACTTTTTGCAAAAAAAGTAATTCACATAAATTTAAGATTTCTTTTTGTTTCGATTCTTACAATAGTTAAGAAACTTTTCTTTATTATAGTTTCCTCCAAAGAGAAAATACGTGATATAATAATTTAAGTTCATTAACTATCCGTTTTACTATTATTTTTAGGTTATTATAAAATTAAAAAAAAAAACCTAAATTTTGATTGTGAACATTGTAATGCACAATAGTCAGTGTATGTGCATATACGGAGAAACGTATGAATGTAATGTATGTATGCTGGTGTATATGATATATTTTGAAAAAAATTATTGTTGTATTTTGAAAAGTCAATAATATAATATCGTTTGTTAGTGAGGACAGGTAAGATCATAAATAAGAAGAAGAGCAAATTTCGTAAATGACGAACATAAAAAGTCTAATTATGCTTCATAGATATAGTTTCAGTAGTTACATTTTGTAACTATAGTTATAACAATATTTGTATAATTCGTGCAATATTTGTATACATTAATATACTTCGCTATACAATTTGTAATTTTTGTATAACGTTTGTATATTTCACTATACAATTCGTGCACAATGTTTGTATGATTCACTATACAGTTCATATTTTGCTATACAATTTGACTCGCGCATAATTTTTGTATAATCGCGCACAATATTCGTATAAATTATACAAATTATACAAAATTCAAACTGTAATTACAGTTAGATATTTATCGCGAGCCATAATCAATTTAAATTATAATTATATTAATTAATCAATTAATATATATATATATATATATATATATATATATATATATATATATATTTAATCATCCGCACAATTTTTTCTAAGAAGTACTGCTTATGAAAATTCTCCATTTTTTTAAACAATCCTAGCTGGCCCATGGGCTTAACAGTCATCGAAGTCCAATATTGGACCGTTAATCACTCAGCTAGTCAGCTGGATATTCAAACAAGCACACGTGGCATTTGTTAGAAATTATTTATTTTGATTTGGGAGAAGTATTAATAGCTTGAAAACATTTCTAAACGTAACACAAATTATTAATTTTATTCTTGAAATATTAATAGCTTAAAAATACCTCTTCACTTGACTAATCAAATTAAAGTACACCTTCAATTTGTCACAAGTGTTAAAAACACCCTTAACTTGGCTTATTTACGGTATATTTCACTCATATTGCAAATCAAGAGTATATTTAAGTTCAATTAGTTAAATAGAGAGGTTTTTAATCCTGTCAATAATTTGGGAACAAAAGTAATAGTTCGAACCAAGTTTACGAGTATTTTCAATACTTCTCTCTTTTGTTTTTATAAGTTAATGTAATACTAAATAATATGAAAGAAATATTTTTAGTAACGTGAATAAATAATACGAAACAAAGAGAGTACTAAGAGCTCATTTAGTTGAAAGGCAGGTTATTCTCAAATAAATAATTTTAAAATTAATTATTCTAAAATTGTTATCCCATTTTCAAAACGTGTGATAAAAATAACACTACTCTTTCCATTTCATATAACTTAATTTTGTGAGGCAATGGATATATATTAATAAAAATATTAAAATATAATTTAAATTATACTTTTCACTATTGGCCTTTGTAAAGTTATAAATATAAAAACAGTTTCAAATATCCATTTTGAGCTTCTTCCACAAAATATAAAAAAAAATCAATAAATAAAATGACAAAGATAAAAAAAGTTTCAAACACATATTTTGAAATTTGAACACTTCAATTATTTTGAATAATGAAAAAAATTTCAAAAATTAATTTAATATAGAGTAGAGAGAGTCCAATCTGAAATAACTAATTTAAGAATAAATCATCTCATAATTTACTCCAATCAAATATGAAATAATTATTCCTTATTCCAACGAATCTACAGGGTCGAGAAGGAATCATAGATTAGTTGCTTAAGGCCATTGTACCATTGGAAGATCCGATTGTACCCTTTACGGCACATGAAAAATTGAATTATGCGTGGAAAGGGTCGAGTCTGAACATAACAAGTGGCGGGATTTATGCATTACAAAAAAAGAAAAAGAAGTTTTCTCCTTCCTTACTGTTGGAGCGGCGATCCGATAAGCGCGCTTTCTCTCACTCACGAGAAAACGGAGAAGACAATCATCGTCTTCCTCATCAACTTTCCTTTCTTCTCACTCTTTTGTTTGCCATAATTTGCCTTTTTCCGTATATTTAATTAATTAATCCTGTCCATGGATCTGAACTTGATACCCGTGAGTTTTTTGTTTCCTTCTTTCTAAAGGCTCTGTTTGTTATCACTTTCGATGAACATTGAATTTTGTGTTTTTTTTGTGATTGTGATAGAGGAATTTGTGTAGAATTTGGATTTGTAGATCGCCAGCTAGCTGCATTTGTGAGTTATTTGACGTTCAGTAGTTGGAAGGATTTTGTTCTGTGGATATTTCTTCGTAATAGCGCAGGGGATTTTAGGATCATGGAGAAGAAGAAGTATCCAATTGGACCGGAGCATTACACGCTATTGGAGGAGGTTGGGCAAGGAGTCAGTGCTTCGGTTCATCGTGCCTTGTGTATTCCTTTCGATGAGGTCGTCGCCATCAAAATTCTCGACTTCGAACGAGATAATTCCGATTTGGTACAATTCCTTTGCTAAAAAATTCTCATATTTTGTTGAAAAAATGAAAAGAAATTCGACATTTCTGGTGAATTGTATTTGACAACTCAAATAAAAGTAGTTTTAGAAAGTGAATTTCCTTTTTTGGCTTCAATTCTGCTAGTTCTAGCTGATACTTAGAAGCTTAGGATATCAGTAACTTCTGAAAATGAAGACATTGAAACTAGATATACCTATCAGAAACGAGTAATTAACTACTCTGGCACTTTTGGTTGATGATAAGCTGATTGTAGGATCTAATTAAATTTCTGATACCCTTTTTTGCACTTAAATCCAGAATAACATTTCGCGTGAAGCTCAAACAATGGTCCTAGTTGATCATCCCAACGTTCTTAAATCACATTGCTCCTTTGTTAGTGATCACAATCTATGGGTTGTCATGCCTTACATGGCTGGAGGTTCTTGTCTACACATTCTGAAGGCTGCTCATCCTGATGGCTTTGAAGAGACTGTTATTGCAACAGTATTACGGGAAGTTCTAAAGGGTTTAGAATATCTTCATCATCATGGCTTCATCCATCGTGATGTTAAAGTAAGTCAATTGTAAATTCTTTACTAATTTCCATGCATTGGCTGATTCTTTTTTATGTACTAGATGACAGAACATATATTCATGAGGTTTCACTTTTACAAGTCTTATTTGATGATCTTCATAGGAATTTTGTGTTTGCACTTCCATTGAATCTTGCTTCACTAGACATAATATGTACATATGGGTGTTTGACAGTTTTAGAAAATGTTATTTTTGTTCTTTCGAGTTTGAACATGGAAATTGTTTCCTTTGAAGAAACTTTATTATACCTGTCTCACTTAAGGTCCCATGGAAATATGACAAAGGGCAAATCTTACTCATGTTTGGCATCACTTGCATGAACATCCAAATGTCTCTAATGAAAAAACATTATTTCTTTAACCATGCTAAGGTTGATATCACGTACTGGTTTGATTATTGCAGGCTGGAAATATTCTCATTGATGCACGAGGTGGAATAAAGTTGGGAGATTTTGGTGTCTCTGCTTATTTATTTGATTCAGGTGATAGGCAACGTATGCGGAACACATTTGTTGGAACTCCTTGTTGGTATGCTCTAACCCAACTGGATGTTTCTGTAGTTTTTATCTAAGTTTTTATGATTTATTCAATGGTTGATAAGCTTCGAACTTTTGATCTATTGTGGTACTAATTACCGTGGACAAGCGAGAATAAGTGCATGCATAAAGTGTACAGCTAAAAACTAAGATGTTAAAAATATTGATGACGTTTTCGCTCATATTGCACCTTAATTTTTTCCATAATTTAGATTTCTTTTGCAGGATGGCACCAGAGGTCATGGAGCAATTGCATGGTTATGATTTCAAGTAATGCTTCTGGTCAATTATTTACTATTTTCATCCTAAATGTGTTCTTCTATCTGAAGGAAATTCTTTTTCACCCCTTTTTTTTCTTTTTGTCTTCTCATTCACAGAGCTGATATTTGGTCCTTTGGCATAACTGCTTTGGAGCTTGCTCACGGCCATGCTCCTTTCTCAAAATATCCTCCAATGAAGGTGAAATTTGTTAGTGATTTTTTTCTTGAAGTCCAAACTACAAATATAAATGCATTCAATATTCTTTAATTATCAGGTCTTGCTAATGACGTTGCAAAATGCACCCCCCGGCCTTGATTACGAGAGGGATAGGAAGTTCACAAAGGTAACTGAATAGTGAATAGCTTTGATTATTTACTGATAATGTTATTGGCACATTACTTATACTCGTTTTGCCTTTCCTAGTCTTTTAAGCAAATGATTGCTAGTTGCTTGGTGAAAGATCCTTTGAAACGACCTTCAGCTAAAAAATTGCTGAAGCATCCGTTCTTTAAGCAAGCAAGGTCCAATGATTATATAGCTAGAACACTGTTGGAGGGTTTGCCAGCACTCGGAGATCGCATGAAGGCATTGAAGGTGATTTGTTGTGCCTCAATCTGATTTCCCCACTGTAGAACCACATGATACTTCATCCAGATGATAATATTGCACCAGCATTCCTATGCTAACTAGAGTTTTTCCTAACCTAATTGTAGAGGAAAGAAGAAGACATGCTAGCACAGAAGAAGATACCAGATGGGCAAAAAGAAGAAATATCACAGGTTTGCTGTGTCATAAGTAATTTACCATTTGTGTTAATGCTGCAAAATGCGGAAATTAAACTCCCTATAATTTTTAGGATCGCCATCTTATAGGAAATTTCCGAACTCCAAGGTGATTATTTGATAACATTGATCGCCAAACTCCGACACAAGTATCTCTGTTTTTTTTTTTGGAAATAGCACGCCAAGTTTAAAAGAGAAAGAAAAGAAAGTATTCTTCTTCTAAGCAACACACAAGAGTTTTTTCTTAAAGCATTGATGCATATATTAGAAGTTGTTCCATGTCATGTTTCCCGTGCTTTTCTTTGTTCCTATTTTTGCTTCAAATCCTTATTGCAGACCTTAATTTTGGTACATTATTTCAAAATTCATTTTTTATCTTTGAAAATTAGATCTAACTGTGACTCAATACTATATGCAGAATGAATATAAACGGGGGATTAGCAGCTGGAATTTTAACCTTGAAGATTTGAAGGCGCAGGCTTCCTTGGTACGTAGACCTATTTTCTGATGCACATGTACTGCAGTATTTTCAATCATATGCTAGTTTCTTAATGTATACAAAATTGAGATTCTTGGTTAATGGATACTGGTGAAACTTGCTATGAAATGAAAACTTCAGTCTAGATTGTCCACATTGGAATTTTCTTAATCAGCGAAACAAAAGCAAGTCGGAAGCATTGTGTTTACTTTTTCTTTTTTCATTATCACTTGTAGATTCCAGATGAGGAGATCATTGGTGACAAGGACCTAGGTGGGAGTTCGAATTCGCTGGCTGGGCTTGACATTCCAGGGAAACAGCTTCATAAGTTTCAGCATCAGTTCTCCTTCTCAAGTCAATATTCAGATGCTACTGAATTTGTATATCATGATCTCCTTTATTCTATATGGTTTTTTCAATTTGAGGTCTTTCCTCTAATATAATACGTCTCTCATCAGGACAGTAACAATCCATCTGCTCCTCCTTCACCTGCCAAGCAGAATGTGGCTTATAGCATGTATGTCATCCATCCTATGTTGAGACTTGTCCCGGTTATGCCTCTATTATGTATTCGTTATGCTAAATATCAAGAATAAGAGCACATTATTATGTTTGCTAGTATCTGTAGCTAATCATTCCTTTTCTTTTTTTGAACGTTTCAGAAATAAATGTGAGAAATCTGATGATGATTTAAGCATTGCTGGTTCATTTCATGATCCTCAAATTTCACAAAATTCTTCGCCATGCTATGACAATCGCATGGAAATGAATTTGGTGGGAAAAGGTGAACAAGTGGCTGATGCAAAGTTGTTCGAGGGTATGCCTGTAAATTCTCGCCAGAGGTATGACACAATTTGCTTAATGACTTAAGACTTTTTTGAGGTACTTGTATAGATTTTTAGCCTCGTGAAGCATTACTGCACAATGTCAAAATCCAATGTTTTAGCATTTTCTTTGACTATTAAATTTAGCCTTTCTTGCTCCAAGAAAATTCTTTAGCTTGGATTTATGCTGTTAGCTAATTGATTGTTTTGGTAAGGAGATAGTACTCTGCTTGATTTTTTCTAAATTCTATCCTCTGATTAAAAGGAAAATGAAATGTGACATTCCGAATTGCTTCCTCCCTCATTTGGAAGCTGTTAAATTTTTGTAACATTTGATACTCCATTTGGGCCTGCATTAGTCCCAAATTTTTTGTTGTTACTTTAGGGCCTCGATGCACCGCTGTTCTAACATTATCAATCTTGTGTTAAGAACTTGTCAGTATGTGTCATTATTTATTTTACTTTGAGAAGTGAGACTGAGAAACAACCCATGAATAATATTGTCATTGAAAGAGAAGGTTTCTGCCAGGAATTTCTAAGAAAGCAAAAGGCGATCCCAGCTAGGTAAACCGAATGAGGAAAGAGGAACCTAATCAAAGAACTTTTACATTGAAATGCGCTCTTGTTCAAGGGGAGCTCTCTCTGCCTTGTGGTTTGATTCATTTGATTAAAGCTTGTTAAGTTCTTTACTAACTCAGAGAATTTCAGAGCTGTATCTGTAGTTAAATCGCATAACTAACTTGACTTTCCTTTACCTCCTAAAAGCCAACATGCTTAGCTAGCTTGTTTAACATCTACTATTTAAGCAGTGCCATGTCTTTTGCCAATTCTTGACTTTGCTTTTTATCTCTTGGTGATTAGTGATAAAAGTCAATCCCAAAATGTATCCAGTTGCAATGGGACTTCTGTTCTTCAAATAGGAGATGATGTACCAGCTGAAGTAATCAGTAAACATTGTAGAACCTCAGGCAAGTATCGTGATTGTACATGACTTTGATCTTAACAAATAATTTTTCAGTATATTTGTTTCTGTAAAGTTTTCAATATATTTTGTATTTTGATTGTTTTGTTTTAATATTTTCTTGCTAAAACAAGACTGTATTTAGCAGCTGGCAGTGAAGATTTTGATGAGAAGACTAAGGGTCATGTTGTTCAGCAAAGAGGACGTTTCAAAGTTACATCAGAGAATATTGATTTGGAAAAGGTGAATGCATAGCTTTTAGTTTTCATTATGCAATATTTTACAACTCTGTATATTTGAGCTTTGCAAAGCACAACCAGTCCAAACCCAGATAAATGAAGACAATTATGCTAAGTCTATCGCCAACATAAACATAGTTTCATAGTAATGTTTTAGATACTGAATTAAATAGATACAGAGGTTTTATATATGACCGACCACAACTAGCTTTTTTTAATTGCTATGCAGTCGATTAACATATAATGTATTATAAGCACACATACGCATGATGTCCTGAACTCATATGAAATAATTTCTTTCTACAGGTAGGTGCATCTCCAGTGCTACACAAGAGTCAGAGCTTGCTGGTTGGTTTCCCTAATTTTTCTAAATACTTTTTACAACAGCTGGACCTATTCCTTTTGCTCGCTAAGTGCTTAGCTTGTAGCTAATTCCTCCGGATAATGCTTAGCTCATATGTATACCACAACATTGCCTAAGTAGACATTGCTATGTAACTGTTGTGTCTCTTCGGCTTTTCTCTTTAATTCCTATTGCAATTTCTTAACAAATTGTGATGGATCATGTAGGTGATTCCACAAACTCTTGCTGCTACTCTACCATTACCACCTGATGCTACACCATCAAATCTTCTTTCACCATCCCATTTTCCAACGTTGCAGAGTATTTTAGAGGCAAATATTCTTCAAAGAGTAAGAACGGATCTATAATCATGACGCGTTAGTTTTAATGTTTTTATTTACCTAATGTCTGTTTTTCTCCTCTCCTAAACAGGAGAGTATTCTTAGACTGATGAGGCAAGTGGCCCTTGGAGACACTATGAGTATGAACAATCAATGCCTATTGAAATTTATATATTGTATCCCTTTGTGTTGGTCTCGCTTTATCTTTTTCTGCCAACCTTGCAGTGGATGCTGGAAGCATGCCATCAAATTTGCCTGGTGTGGAGAAATCGCTGGTATGAGCTTGCTTTCGTCTTTCAACATGCATTTACAATAGGAACCAATTTAGTGACTTTTGCGTCTTTTTCGTATTAAAGTATATGTCCTCCTGCTGTTTCTTGTAGTTGGAGGTTGCTCATGACAAAGAGAAGGAATTAATTAGTGAAATTACTGAATTGCAGTGGAGGTATCATTGTTACCCAGTAATGCCATATGTTATTGAAGATTATATAGTGTTGACATTGAAACTAGTATTTCCTTGACATACAGGCTGATACGTGCTCAAGAAGAACTTCAAAAATTCAAAGCAGAAAACGCTCAAATTAACTCTTGAAATAGGAGACTCCGTAGGGAAGTCATAATCTTTGTAGTTCGAACACAGTCAAAGTGCTCAAGTGGCATACATTGAAGTTTTTTTTTAATAAAAGAAATTTAGACAAGGAGTAGCTGACACTGTTAAAGAGAGATGATTAGTAGCAGGTTATAATTTTTAATTTGTACAGTATGTTTATAGTAGGCAGTGAGATGCTGGTTTTATTATCTCTATTTATTTTTACTGCATTTACTCGACTGATTTTCTGTTCTTGTATATGTTAGTCTAAAATTTCGTATTTGAATGAATTCCTGCAGAAGTTAGTCCATTTTATTTACTTACAGCCTGAGAAAATTTGTGTCAAGATGTAGATACTGTATATTATTTCCAATGTTGCTTTACTAAATGGACAGAGCCCATACATTTATTATCTAATTAAAGGAAAAAACAAAACCAAGATCCTATGACAAGATTATCCTGTCAGCTTAAGTTATTCACTCATGTTTGGTATATTCTTAATTGTGTTGGAATATTAAAAAGAACTATTTGGATGGGCTTACAACTTATGACTTATAAGTCAAAAGACAGGTTAAATTTTAAACTTATTTTTTTGATTTAAAAAATAAGTATTTATATAACACTTTGTTATTTTACTCAAACACTATAAAACTGCTTAAAAATAAGTCTTGTCATTTGGTTTGATTTTGTGAAGAAGTTGTATTTTCCTTCAATTTCATTGTTAAATTGAGAAGAAAAAAATTGTTTTGTTAAATGGCGGAATAATTAAGAGATTATAATTTTTCAACTATTTAAAAATATTTCACACCTTTATTCAAACTTATATTTTTTTCCGACATTGAAGAAATATGTTGTACAGAAGTTATTTCATACTTGAAAATTGCAACGTACATTAATTTTCTTTGTATATTTATTTTAAGATTAATTACAAATTAATTAAATTAAAACATGTGTATTATTGATATATTTGTTGTCTTGACAAATGATGATAATACTATATAATAAATTAAAATATTATTACATTATTACTATGATAAATATGCAGTTGTATTAAAAATGAATTATGCACGCAATATAAATATATTTTAAGTGTTTTAAAACATATTGTGTTTGTTTGGTAAGAAATTGACACAATGTATTATAAATGTATTAAAGTGTGTGATAAATGGATTATCTATCAATGAAACTTGTATCATATATCTTTTATAAATAGTCCTCTATAATATGAATTAAAATTGTATTATAAATGTTCAGCGAAAATAAATTATTATTTTCTATAAATGGTATATATTTTCTCAGTATATTTATGTAAGCTTCTCTCTAAGTTTTTCTTGATTATTTGGGATAATTTCGAATATATACAATAAAGTAATTAATTTACAACAAATATAGTCTTCTTTTATTTGCATAAAAAAAGCCTAAAATCATAGAAAATATACATGAAAAAACATAACTTGCCAAAAGTCACAAAAATTATACATTGACTATACAATTAAGATTATTTATACATGTGCTATACACTAAACATACATTATGATACACTCAAAAACAAAATATAGCTTGAATATATATGAAATATATACAGAGTATATATGTCTATACAACGAATGACTATTTTTTTGATAAATATTTCTACGTAACAGCCTTGTAAGGGAATCGTCCCTAATTATTTTGTCACCTGTGTAGTTACATAAGAAGCCCAAGTGTAATACTGGTAAATTGGTCCACGAAATAGCTTGGCCCATATTTCACCTCGTAAATGGGCCGATCACTGAGTCATTAGCGGCCCATACTTTCATTTCAGGAAGTTAATGAATTGGTCACGTGGAAGTCACGCGCAGTATATATTTAGTTTTCGAAGCGCATAAATTCTCGATTTCCAAAAACTTGGAAAGCAAGGAGTAAGAGCCGATCCAGCATTCGGAGTTTCTAGGGTTTGGTTTTTCTTTTTCTCTCTTTTTTTTGGTTTCTCAGTCCTAATTCGCAGAGATGAAGCTGACTGTAAAGACTCTCAAAGGCAGTCACTTTGAAATTAGGGTTCAGCCGTCTGATACGGTCAGTTTTTTGTTTGTTTGTTTGTTTTTTACGTTTTTTTCTGTTTATATAATTCTGCAGTCGTTTTCGTTTTGTGCATAATTACGGATTTATGAGAATAAAAAAACAACTTTAGCTTGTATTTGCTACATTGGTTATTTGCTTGGAGCTGTTGATGGTGTTTTGGTTATGCCTTACTCGATGCGTGTAAATACGACAAGTTCATGATAATTTTATAGAATCCTGGTTGTTTAGATGTCTAAGTCTCACCTTTTTTTTTATATCCCTAGGTTAATTAAAGCTCATGGCTTGTAGAAGACCAAAAATTGTCCTTTATGTTTTGACTTTGAATCAAAATTACCCCTTAAATACTAAGTGGTGCATTGGTTGTCCTTTTTAAGTATATAGAAGTGGTCCTTTTTTAGTCTTTACTAACTTTTTCCGTTACACACTCCCGCAACCCCAGCCCTAAAACTTAAAAAGGAAGTAATCCATCTTCTAGTTAGGGTTGGGATCCAAGTGGGCAAACGAGTTCGACCCCAATCCCTTCGGCAAAAAATTGCACTGTCTATGCAAGATAATTTTTAAATGTTTGCGTATATATAAATTTTGAATCGCCAGTGGTTTAGAGGGTTCAAAATCACCTTGAGGTTCCAAATTCACATCCCAAGCACTACATTTTTTTCGACTCTCGTCAGTGAATATCTGGATCAGTTTACTGCTTCTAGCGGTGGCCAGGGGGATGATTTTCAGGAGGAAGGATGCTGGATTTAAGCATGAAGGGAATGATAACTTGGGATTAATGGAGGGCAAAATGGATGATGGAAGTGGCCAAATTTTAGGAAATCTTTGTTTCAGTGCTACCTCATAAATTTTGCAGCTTCCTCGCGATATCTATCAATGAGTTTTAGTAGATCAGAAAGGGCTACAAGAATTCAATACCCTCTTAGGAAGTAATGTCAGGAAGGTTGCCAATGATTGAATGTGCTGTATACTTGGAGGACTATTAGCACTCCACAAATATATAAGGAACTATTTTGATTCAAAGCCTAAACTTTAGGGGGGCAATTTTGAGTTTTATCTTGTTCGTATAGCTTCAGGGTGCATCATAATTATCAAAACCTTACAAGTCTACATTCCAGATCTCAGACCATTTAATTGCTACTCCTAATTGGTTAATCATTAAAAAACAATTTCTATATTAATTATCAAAAAATAAAACAATAATAAGTTATATAATGGGATATCTTGTGATTATAGATTATGGCAGTCAAGAAAAACATTGAAGATGTACAAGGAAAAGATAATTACCCATGTGGGCAGCAGTTGCTGATTCACAATGGTAAAGTGCTGAAGGATGAAAGTACACTGTTGGAAAACAGTGTCTCTGAGGATGGTTTTCTCGTTGTCATGCTTAGCAAGGTATGTCCATAGGTTTTCAGATTCTCTTTACTTTTAGAATTTCCAGCCTTTAGCTTTGCACTTTTTTGAGCTTTGATATCATCAATGCTATAAACCCGAGACTCGACAGGATGTATTTCTTGATCTTATATTTATGTGTTCTTGCAGAGCAAAACTGCTAGCTCAAGTGGGACAACATCTGCTCAGGTACTGTGTTCAAATAACCATTCATGATTTCATTCCATGGGCAGTTGGTTGTCTGGTTTCTGCTAATTACCTTCTTGATTCTTTCTTTCAGCAGCCAGCTACTGTACCAAATCCTACTACAACACCTGAAGTGGTTCCGCCATCACAGTGAGTTGCAACTTTCACTAATTACTATTGCTTATGTTGGATTTTCTCCCGATGATGCAAATGATGTGTAGGCCCCCAAAAGATGTTGTGTCAGCTTCGGATGCTGCGACTGCTAGGTAACAAATTATGCCTGTATATAGCAATTTGTTTCAATTATTTTGTCTTAAATTGACTCACCATTGAGTTTAAGAAAATAAAGAAGATTGTTGAATCTTGTGGGTTTAAACTAAAGATGAGTGTAATGTACCAAAATGCCCTTTGAGTCTTATGGTCTTAAATGTGCCATGTAAGATGATGGGTGTGAAGAGTTACCCAAATGCAGAAAGTGACATTTTTTAAACAGCCTAAAAAAAGAAAGTAAGACAAACAAATTGAAACGGAGGGAGTATCTCTTTTTGGGTTCTTTTCTATTCCTGTTTTCTAACTGGAGTTCATGGAAAGTTATTTTTTGATTTCCCATATTATAGGAAATTAATACATCATTTACATTGCTGCAGTATTCCAACTGATGAATATAGTCAAGCTGCATCAAATCTAGTTGCTGGCAACAATCTTGAGCAAACAATACAACAAATTATGGATATGGGCGGTGGCAGCTGGGACAAAGAGACAGTTACACGTGCACTTCGAGCTGCTTATAACAATCCTGAAAGAGCTGTTGATTACTTATATTCAGTATGTTCCTGGTCTTCCTCACTTTAAAAGGTGGAAGGCATGCACAAGTTTGTTTTTCTTTTGTGCTCTGACGGGCATTTTCTTTATACAGGGAATTCCTGAAACAGCAGAAGTTGCTGTACCGGTGGCCCGGGGTGGAGTTAGTTCTGCTGCTGGGACTACTGCAGCGCCTACTGCACCTTCTTCCGGTGCACCTAATTCTGCTCCTTTAAATTTGTTTCCCCAGGTCTTTCATAGCTTTCCCTTCATAATATTATTTTGTCCATCTGCTTCTTATGTGATTTTCTAAGCTGGATCCTTTTACAGGAGAATGTTGCTGGTGCTGGTCTTGGATCCCTTGATTTTCTCAGGAACAACCAGCAGGTGGGGTTCTGATCATTAGGTTGTCAATTTTCGCTTTTATCTCTAGTTCTCACTTTTGGACTCCTGATTGGAGTAATGAGATCACCTCACACCTTTTTTATCATTCCAATTCATAAGTTTATTTTGGATATTTTTGGTGCCAGTTGCTGTACATCCATAGTCCTCTGCAACTCATGGTTCTTTTTTTATTTGTTTCAGTTCCAAGCTTTACGTTCTATGGTTCAAGCTAACCCACAAATTTTACAGGTAGTTACTGTTCACTATTTTCTTTGTTTAGTCTCTTGTGTTGTCGTTGTCTAAATGTACAAGTTTGATGTTGTATTGTAGCCTATGCTTCAAGAACTAGGAAAGCAAAATCCTCAACTTTTAAGATCTATACAGGAGCACGATCAAGAGTTTCTTCAATTAATTAATGAACCTGTGGATGGTTCTGATGGGTTAGTTGCTTACTGTGCTATTTGCCCAGCTTGAGTTAGAAGCATTATTTCTATATATTGTCATGATTTCCTAATGTTTCTCCTCTCCAGATCAAAATATATTTAACTTTTTTAGGTATATTGTGGTCAAGTATAAAAGGATTCTATCATTTTGCAGTCCTAAATCTTGTTTTTACTCAAAACCTTAGGGAACAAGAGAGAAGAACTGTTTTTGGCTTTGAAATTTGATAATACTAAGAGGTCAAATCTGCTACATATGAGTTATTTTGAGTGCTTTTCAATTGCTTTGTTTTAGGGACATGTTTGATCAGGCTGAGCCAGAGATTCCCCACACAGTTAGTGTCACTCCAGAAGAGCAGGAGGTGATTGAGCGGGTATGAGATGCTACTTTAACCCTAATGTCTGAGAATCGCAGCTGTTCATGGATACTTTGTAATGTTCATTAACTAATTTGTTTGCCCATATGCAGCTGGAAGCAATGGGTTTTGATAGAGCTCTTGTCATTGAAGCATTTTTGGCTTGTGATCGCAACGAGGAACTGGCCGCAAATTATCTGTTGGAGCATGCAGGAGATTACGAAGATTAAGTGGCAAAATATCTTAGCATTATTCTTTGGTACACCAACAGGTTTTGAGCTGTTTTTAGTACTCGAGATCATTTGTAAAGGAGGTTTTACTTAAAATTATTGGATGCAGTTGATCTTCCCAATTGGGAACCTTAGTTTGTTAGTTATCTTCTTTTCATATACACAACTCCACTCTTGAGGATCAAAATCTTGTGTTTTCTAGACGTGACTTGCGAATTTCTTCTATCAAGTTGTTAATTTTACCAATTCTTAGAGCATCTTAGTTTATGAGGAGCTTAGTCCCTCTGATATATAGAATAGGATCTTGAAATCAGTGCTTCAAAAAAGTACTCCATAATTAGGATTTAGGACTTGCTTTTTGAAGTTCATCTTGATGAGACAGCCCTGCTATATTTTGTTATCATTAAAGATGGATGACGCTCATTATTGCTCAACCATTTGATATTATGTTCCTAAAACCTTAACGTCTCAGATTGTTTAACTGTGCAGTATAAGACATTTCTATTAAAAGCTTCGAGTATGTGATTAGCCTGTAACATGCTCTATTTATTACACAACTAAGATTTTACAGAAGAAAATTAGTAATCATGGTTAAATAGCCAATGCATGTTAATAAAGTATCATGTTTATTTTGAACTTCCGTTTTGTTTCCCTTTTTTTTTTTTTGAAAAATCATGGAATTTACACAGCGGGGCGATTCGATTTTGTACGGCATTCATTTGAACCAACGGTAGCTCCTATAATAATAATAAAAGGAAATTCCTACTGCATTTATAAAAGCAAGCCCACATTTATTACCACGCAATGTGTATCTGAATATACATTTGAATAAAATCAGGAAAATCTGTCAACACAATGGCATCACGTTACACATTATCCACATCGCAGAAAAGGAGCATTGAAACCCTTTGCATAAACGAAGTCCTGCTCCTTTTAAAAGGAAGTTCGACGTTACATATCATATTAGTAACTGTAATATTCATTTCTTAGATTGCTCAGAACTCTCTGTCCGGAAACAGAATTGGAGCAACCTGAGACCAGATAAACAAAGCTGCAGTTGCCCACCCGGTCACGATCCTTACCCAGACAGATGGCCACCCAACATCAACTAATTTTCCACTCTCCCCTACAGAAGTTGACCAACCTGTAAGAAGCATTGCCGAGTACATACTAGCGAGAGAAAAGATAAGGTGGAAGAAGGAATAGGAGTATGTGACTGGCTTAGCTCTCTCTTTTTCTTCCTCTTCATCGACCTTGTCCAATGGTAGCAAAGGCTTCCCTGCACCTTCAATGGAACAAGTATAAGCCACCAGATATAATCAGCACACCAAAATGGACAATGAAAGGTAAAATTAGAGCCCAACAAAATGAGAAGTTCTATTACACCATCAACACAGTCCGGCTCAATCAAATGACAGCAAATTTAATTGATCGTATAAAAATTCAGGACTCTTATCAGGTTTTCATTAACATACACAGTTCCTACTAGTGAGAATGATAGATCTGTAACATCATAATATAGTATAGCCTTCCAAAATATTGGAAACTAACCTGCACGTGGTGAGCTTGGAGGAGAAAGCAGAGTCGTAGAAGAGCCAGCGCGAACAGCCGAGTAGACAACAGATAGAACTGTTGTTAGCAACCCTAATGCAAGTGTGCCACTGGAAACAGCCTTAGAGTGCTTATGTAGACCGTTACACTCATAATCCCTAGGTTCACTTGCAAGTGCACTGTAGCAAAGGTATGTACAGTAGAGAGATAAAACTGATGCAGGTAAAATACTTCCACCTACCTACATTTAGAAAATATGATCTCTGAGAAAAGGAAAAAGATCCAGAATATGGAAGTCATATTCTAACCCAAAAAATGGCAGGAATCTTCAAAATGAGACAAATATTTCATTTTCAAAAGCTGGTCATTCATTGGCAAGCTTAATTACCTCAAATAAACAGATCGACATAGCCTATTCTTTTCTTTCAGAAGAAGCACCAACATAGTGCATTTGGATGATTCAACAGTCGAACAGGTATTCTCATGCATCAGAAAATGGCAAAAGGTTGCACCTCCAGGAGGAACCTTTTAATATCAAACCAAACTTATTACAACCTTTAGGAGGAATTTATTTTATTTATTGTGGTGGGCGAGTTGGACAGGAGGAGACACTCAGTCTCATTGAATAAGTAAACAATTGGATTGGTTCAATTGCATGGTGCCGACGAAATCGAGTGCTAATTCCCATTCTACCCAGAGCTATGTCATTCAAGGGCGACACATTGGCAAGAGTAGCTCCAACTCTGATCCTCCTACTCTCCCCTCCAAAAGGAGACTGTTGCATCTTTCTACTTCCTCTTGCTGTTACCTCTCACCTTGACTAGTTAAAGATGTTATGTTTTCATTAACGATTATTTGCTCAAGGATTATGGAGGACCAAGTTGAGGATGAACACAAACCGCTAGTTAGCAGCTAAATGTCCTGGTTTAAGCAATTCTACTTTAGACCATACATTAAGCGTGATTCTTCAAAAATAGTGTGGTTTGACTGGTTTCCTTGCATAACAATGTCACATGAACATGACGAGCACATGCTTGATTGATCAAAATGCTTCGAAAAATATTCTCCAGGAAACAAGTTCATTAACATGAGGAAAATGACTTCCCTAATTAAAATAGGAAATAAGTTCCACAAATGACATTCCAAGTTCATTGTCTCCTCCCCAACCCCCACACCCCACCCCATTCCATCCCATCCCATGAGAGATCTTAAAAAGCAGCACATGAGGCACCACTTCATTTGAAGTTTAGCCTTCCCTATCATTGAAAAAAGCAATAAACCTAACTATTTTCTTCAAATTACTTGGAATGAACATTTCCTCAAGATTGAAAGAAAGCATACAAAAATCAGGAGAGTACTTGAAGATGTAATGAAGAAAATGCTAACATGTATAATGCCAGCATGTGTAAACATAAAAACAAAGCTTTCTAGCTTCCATGATCTGCAATAAGCTCAACTATAAAATTTACAGATTTACTTTGTCTAGTAAAGCCACATTTTCAGTATTGCAATCAGCACAAATAGAGGTATCAGATGAGGAAAGCAAATGAATGTATATGAAAGGTGGCATGTTTGCCAGCAAAATGTAGGGCTAACAAAAGTTATAAGAATAAGGAAGTATTGTGCAATTAAGGAAATAAATATACGAAACCTACCGATGGATGCAGCGTAACAACAGCAAAGATGAAGATCAATATAAGGGTCATCACTATAAAGAAAGTGTTAAGCCCACAGTCCTGTCCAGATGGAGTGAAAAAATGGAAGAGCAGTCCGTTGAATGCAAAGGTAGCCACATAACATACAAGGGAAATGACAAGCAATGCCACATACCTGTAAAACAACACAGCCAACCAAGAGTAGGAAGAGAGATTAGAGTTAGGAAGATAGGGAGAACAGCAAAAATAACTATGCAATACATATGATAAAACTAACCAGAACTGCTCATCGTATCCAACCCATTTGTCATTCCAACTATGCACAAAATCCAACAAGAGTACAACTTGCACAAGGAGAAATAGTCCAGAGCCAAACTTGGAAATTGTCTCTGTATTCACACATAAATACTCAGGTGCAAATCCACTTGCATAGGAAATAGAGTTTGAAATTTTGCAAATAGTTTAACACATCAATTTCAAAAGGACACTAAGAAAAAATAGCTCATCTTACCATAGAAGCTGATGATTCCATTTGGGAGGAAAAACATAAATATTACCATGAGGCACCAACAAATGATTTTCATCATCCAACCACCATGGTGCATACTGTCACGGGGGTCTTTCTGGTTCTTTACACCAATCATTAAGATTGCTAAAATAGTGAAAAATAGGAAGTTCCCCAAGCTAACCCGAAGCACAGCATCTGTTTCAAACCACTCTCTGTTTGGTGTAGAGTGAAAGCTATTAATCCCTGCAATATAATCAATGAGTAAAGATTCTTGGAAGATTAGACAAGCTACTAGGAGTAAAACTAGAATATCATCCAGACTATACCAAAATCAAAGCTGTGGACTTAAGGTGCTACAAATAAGCTCACAATATCACCTCAACAAGTTAATGGGGGGGCTGAAAAGGACAATAGAGAATGAGGGAGAGACACACACACAATTTTTTCAACCTATTACTCAATGATCAGACGCTAGCACACAAAGAATAGCTAGCCAAGCTTCACTATAGCTACAACAGAATGCCCAGTGACCACAAGTGCAGTCTAGGCAGGGTGGTGCATACACAGTCCTACACCTACCTTGTGCAAGTGGAGAGGTTGTCGATAGATAAAGTTTCATTATCGGTAAACAAATAATTGAAGACTACAAGCTCGACTCCAGGAAAGAAAATCCATCAACCCAGAATAGTTTCTGGCGCCAATTTCATAGACTAATAATATGTAATTTCCTAACCTTCTTTTAATTTAAAACAAAAAAAGGGTGAGTTTCAATAGGTTAATGATGCAAACCTAAGTACCAAGGCAAGTACCAAGAGTGAGGGCATGGGCTCTCTTGGATATGGAAGCTTTCAATCAATAGCAAAGAACTTAAAGTGTCATCAAAGTGTTATCAAAAAAGCTTTTAAAGTCCACAACACGCTCAAACTGATTTACGAGGAAAGTGGTGACTATCAAAGAGGTCATTAAGGGCTTAGGATTATTCTTCCAACTATCATGAGCTTGGAGGACTTAAGAAAACATGGAAGGAAGGCTTTACGGCCACTTATATGCTCAAGTGACTACTTTTTATGATTTGGTCATTCTTGTAATTTGATTATATTTGCAAGACTGGCCAAAATAATCAGATTACAAGAATGGCCAAATTATATAAGCAGCCACTTGAGCATATTGGTGGCCTTTAAGTCTTCCTTCCATGCTTTCCCTGAGACCTCCAAGATAGATAGTTAGAAGAATGGTCCAAAGCCCTTGATGACCCCCTTGACTGTCACCACTTCCCTTATAAATCCATTTGAACATATTGTGGACTTTAAAAGCTCTTTTGATGGCTCTTTCCTAACACTTTAAGCTCTTCTTTATTGATTGAAAGCTTCTATATCCGAGATAGTTCACTCTTGATACTGACCTTGGTACCTCTGTCTGCATCACTAACAAACAACAAACTAGTTCTGTTTCATCTTTTAATTTTTAACTTCTTCACTTCTAAAATCCTTACCAGTATGGGATGTTACCTGATCATTATCAGTTAAAACCTTTTGAGGAAGATTCCCCTAAAAGAAATTTCTGTAGTTTTCATCACCTTGCTCTCATTCCTCTTAAAGAAAGTTAACACTGGAAGATGGCAAATTAATTATCACAGCTCTTCTGCTTCAAATGTTACCTAAGCTTGCAGATGCACACAGCTATGTGGGATTTTCCATTTTTCATCATCTTATAACATTTCTAATTGCACATGGCAAATTGCATTGCACTTATCCTTATTGCAGAGGCCACTTTCTGGATCGAAGTGACATATCCGCGAGTTAAATGATGGGCTAACTTGTTGTACCAATCAAGATGTTATCTTTCCCCAAAATAATAATTTTTTCATTAGTAAAGGGGGTTACAAAAACGTTACATGGAAGTTTTAAGAAGGCCTCAATTAGCACTACAAGAAGCATCAAATACTAGAAAATTATTGTCGTGGATACAAATTCAATTTGGTATTTTGTAGTTTAAAGTGAGTGTCGACTTACTTTCCGTAAAGTCACTCACTTTCCGAATTAATAAGATAGGTCAGTATTGAAATATTGAGAACTGAGTGAGATGAAGATGCTTGAAGCCAATCTCACAACAGGTAAACATAACAATCACCCATTTGTACGTTAGGGGACCAAAGTTAGAATTGAAGTTAAGATGAAACACTGCACAGAGAGTGAGCAGATAATGGAAATGGCAGAAGACAAAGAGAGGTCATTGGTTCAAGTTCGATGCCTTAACCAATGAAGTAAATTACATCTTTGTCTCTTGTCGAACTCAAGTTGCCACCAACAGGGTTCAGTTCAAATTTGAGAGTTTGCAGCTGTCTGAAATCTACATTGGTTCATTGATATCTAATGGGCATACAGTAACCATTTTAGCCTCTATGTGCATTAAGTTAAGAACCATTTACATCACATAGTTTTAGTTATTAGGATCAACGGAGGAGTCAGGACAGTGATCTTAAACATGCAAGACCAAATTGCAAAGGTCAAAAAGCAAGGAAGCATACAACAGAAGAAAGATTTGATAAGTAAAAGAGCTCATTTTGTCATAATTGAAAAGAAAATAAATTCTTACATGGTATTTTCTCCATTAGAGGGGCAGCAACCTCCCTAAGAATCCACGAAACAATGAGTGACAAAGCAAAAAGACCACAATAGGCAATCCTAGCAGAACGCCGGCTGATCCCTGACACTACCGTACGGCAAGCATCACAAGCGCAAGCCGCACAGCATGACGCAAGGCAAGTAGCTGCCCACATCTTCACCAAATTCTAGCTCCTCTTCAACGATTGTTCAATAACAAACCCCTGAAAATTCGAAAATTATACCTTTGCCATCATTTTTTCCAGAATTACGATCGATCAATAAATTAATTGAACTACAATTCATGTAGTAATAATTAATAAAGCAACAGATGAATTAACCAAGGAGATCATCTTTCTAGAAAACCCTAAGTATAAGAATTAAGAAAAGCGGCAAACGAACTATTAATCAATTTGTGCTAAATAGTATGGAAGAGAAAGTTCATCGGAGAGTTTACCTAGCCACACCGGAGAAAAGAGACGACGATGATCGCGATCGCAAAATGACTTAACGGAGGAACTTTCTACGCTTTTCTATAGACCTTTACCAATACCAATAAGAGAAAAGAACAAAGAGGATGACGAATGTTCTTTGTGGTGGATTGGGGTCTCCACGCGGGGCAAGTCGGATAAACCAATTTGGTACCCATTTTAGGGCATTGGCTAAATATAATGTACGTATTTCTTTTTCTTTTTCTTTTTTTTTTGATTAATTTAGCCGATTTATAATTTGGCATAATAAAATATATAATTTCACACTTGTAAATTTGGCTTACGAAAATTAAATTTTAGGCATGTTGTCTTGGTTTCGAACTTTAAATATTGGTTTGTTTAGTGAACTTTGTAAAAGCATAATACAAACTCAATAATTTTGAGGAGAGAAAAACTTGTAATAGAACGAAGTAAATTTGAAAAAGGGTGCTACAAGTGAATACATAATATAGTTTTTACTATATATAGTATAATTATCGATGGTGTTATCAGAGAAATGGATCTTTTTATCTTAGTGAAGTCCCATATTCAATTTTGAAGGATGAAAAACTCTGTACGGAAGAATATTCTATCAATTTATGTAATGTGAATCTAATTTATTGATCTAGTAAATGCTAAATGCATGATTATACCAATACTTGTCCTTCTTTTGCTGAGGGATGTACAAAAATCAATTTAACCAATATATAGAGGGAAATACTACTCTCTTCGGTTTCTTTTATATGTTATCCTTACTATAATAGATGGTCCTTAGTATACGTCATTTCACAAAATCAATGCATAACTAACACTATTTTTGTTATTTTACCCTTGATAGTTAATGAGTTTTGAAAAGATACATTTGTCCAACTAGAAGAACGAAAAAAAAACAATTAATATATATTATAACTTAAATAAGGGCAAAATAGTTAAATTATTTTTTCCTAACGCAAATGCAATCACAAAAAATGTCATATAAAAGGGATACGAGTGAGTATCAATATTGAATTATTGAGTTAACAGTTTTATAAAAAAAAATATATTAGGTTATCGATTCGATCTTCGATTTTATGATTTTTGTTAATTATTAAATCGATAACCTAACAAAATTATATTGAAGTCACTATTTTACACCTTATTACATAACAATGACTTTAACAATGACAAAAATACCCTTATCATTTACTATTTTCTAATCTTTGTGTCAAGTTAATACGGGACAAGTAAAAATGAACAGGAAAGTATAAAACAACACAAATTTTTGTTATCGTTGATTCTTTCAATAATCACATTTGATAATGATAATTACGTATTAACTTTAACATTTTGCCACGTCATAACTTTTTCCTCAATATTTAGTCAATCAGATAATGGCTAGCTAAAAATACGCCTGCAAATATGCATTGATCGATGTTGACTTATAAACATAAACGAGACAACTTTTTAATTTGGTTTTTTTATGACATTTTTTCCCCCAAATAGTAGAACAACAATAAAATTATTATATTGAAGATATCCAAAAATATAATTGCTTGTAATTTAATGCCTTACGCAATTTTGTAACAAACCCCAAAGAGAAAAATTAGTTACTTGGTAACGTGGAGGTTTATAGGAATTAATTATGCATGAATAATGTTTACGTATGATGTTATATAATTAATCCTAAGTCTAGATATTTTCTTTGTTTACGAACAACGCATGATACATATATGAAAGATAATTAAAATAATATTTTTTGATATCATTTTAATTGTTGCTTTAGCTTAAAAAATTAACCAAAAAAAATATTATTTTAAAAATTCAAAAATAAAAGATGATAATTATTTCAACTGTATCTTTAACATTAAAGGAGTAGTCTTTTTTAACATTGTTTCATCTTAAAAAAATGTAATTATAGATTAAAATTTAAAAGAAATTATACTGAAAGTAAAAATATACTTTGTGGGTGTTTAGATTGGCTTATTTTTTTTTTTTGTTTTTGGCTTTTAAACACTTTTTAAGTTTTGGAAGTGTTTAAATAACACAAAAGTGGTTTTTAAATCTTTTAAAAAAGGACTAAAACCAAAAAAAGGGGGTCCCTAACTTATTGGCTTCTGACTTTAAACCTAAAAGTCACTTTAAAAAAAAAGTCAATCCAAGCACCCCCTTGTTGATTAGTTAAGATAGAGCAGTTTGATTACATTATCATTCGCTGCTAACTTACCATCATAATTTTATGGTCCAAAATTTGCATATTTGAGCTCACAATTGTGTATAATTCAGAATCTGTATAATTTAATTTTTAATTGCATAAATTCAGATTTTGTATATGTTTATCTTAGCTTGGTATATAAATATCACGTTGATACATCTGATTTGTATAATTTCTGAAAAATTCTGAATGTATAAATACAAAAATAATATACTCACCTTATTTGTATATTAACAACGAATTATACAAATGAAAATACCACAGCTAACAAAACTACAGCTATGAGAGGTAATTAAGTAAATTATAACTAATAAGTATAATTAAAATACTTATAAATAGCTATTTATAAAAATTCTACATTTATTACTTTTCTTAGACAACATCGAAAAAATAAAAAAATGATCAAGATGGGACGAAAGGGAGTACAATGTTAACCATCACTGCTTATTGAGCTATATTTATATTTATCTAGAAGGTGTAAGATGGTCAATCAGATCATAAATCTCAAAAAAGGTCAAATTATCTTGTCGAAATAAAAACTAGAAAGGAGGAAAAACGAAACGGAAACATCAAACCAATTTATATTATTTTTTTAAGATTATAAATACCTTAAATATAACATATAAATAGAGTAAATATTTAAATAAAAATATAATTTCAAATACAGATTAAAATAATATAACCAAATATTTCTTTCAATTAAAAAAATATGTAAATAAATATTTTTGCTATAGAGAATAATATATATATATTTTTTTTGGAATACGTGGTGCGCATTCGAGGACTAAACAGGATGCTAAAACGAAAACCCGACCCTTGGATCATCCAAGGGTCAAATATAAATAAGATAAACAACAATTACATTCTGGCTTCACCCAAAAAATCCCCAAATTGATAACAATTATAAAGTGCCCATCTCTCTCAACGCGTAAAATCGCAATTTCATCTCTCTCCGTCTCATGCTCTTTCCATCG
This sequence comes from Solanum rostratum, assembly GCA_029948455.1. Lineage (NCBI taxonomy): Eukaryota > Viridiplantae > Streptophyta > Magnoliopsida > Solanales > Solanaceae > Solanum > Solanum rostratum. Next base: position 62,740,005 of record CM057054.1, on the reverse strand, counting down.
AGAAAGTGCGTGTCCGCTCCGTCTTGTCGCCGGCACCTCTCCTCTCATTGAGGGAGCTCCACTCCTACATTGCCGGCGATTCACTATTTCGATCATTTCACGAGAACACCGCGGATTTGTTCCGATCGATTCGACGCCTGCTGTCGTTCATTTTCCTTCTATTGTAAGTATTGTCCTTTTTCGTGTTTAGATCTCTCGCATGTGAATGTATGTGTTTTTGTTAACCTGCATTGATATATGCGTCTGCCTGTTCTTATGAGCAGCCGGATATTTTTGCAGATCTGATGTGAATTTATTGTTTTAGCTTTATTTCGTCGGACGTTTTTGAACTCTCCATTAATTTGATTATTTGCTTATTCGTCCATTAGCAATTTCGGGAACTTCTGGTTTTAGGTTTTGAGTTGCTCAATTGACTAATAAGTTGTTGTCTATTAAATCAGATCCGTGTGATTATAGTGATTCTATGGAATTAAGATTATAGGATTTGTGGAAATCTTTGTCCTCTATTTGGAGATAGATATGTAAACTCCTAAATGAATTGGAAAGTTATGATGATGGAATGCGTAGGAGTAATTTCTTCACAGGTTGCACAAGCAAAGTGGTAAAATCTTGTACAAGTTAACCTTTTAATGTCAACATATTTGAAGTCTTAGTGATTGGTATATTACACGCGTTGCATAAAGCTTCAGTTGCAACTTCTATTGACTCCATTGTCTCGTAAAACCAACCCACTGAATTTATGCTGGACAACATGTTATAAGCAAGTCTGAATTTCTGTGATTCGGTTCACCACTCTCGAACAGAGAGAGAGAGAGAAGTTGGTTAAAGTTTCTTAAAAGGGAGTGATTGAATCTGGCTGGCCTATTTATCACAACTAAAAGTTGGTCTTTCCATTGGCTCTGCTAGATCTTTGATTTTGTTTTTCTTTTCCTTAATGGTTCCATCATACACTGCTGTCATCTTGCATAGCTTAACTGGTGAAAGGTGTAATGGTGGGGAAGAATCATTTTGAGTCATTTTCGTTGTTTGACAGTGATATGACTTCAGTTCAAGTGGCTACTAATCAGTGTAGATCTACGTAAGAAAATATTTGGAGCACCTGAATAATGCCACCTAGTTTTTCTTGATGAAGAATAATGTCACCTAATTTCCCATATCATCTCAGCTACAAACATCGTTTCTGGATACAACATTTGTGGATGCTATTGAATCGATTTACAAACTGGGTGCTCTTGGCCAGCACATTCTTGTTTTTATATTTATCAGTCTGATGGCTTCATTTGATGTATTTGGCATGTTAATGAACCTCTCCCTTCCTTAAAAAATAAACTGTGTTTGGATTCAGACTTGGTAAACTAGGAATGAATCTCATATAGAACATGTTATTGTTAAAGTGATCCAAAGCTTATAATGATCTTCTATCCTGTCTTTGTTCCATTTTTTTCTTCCGTATTTCGTACTTACATAGCTATCTTTTCCGTTGTCTCACTCCATCGGCATCCCCATTTCTGTTATTTCTTGCTTTGTCATAAGTAATTCCTTCTGTTTTAGTTATTATATTATAGCTGATGTGTATTGTCTACATACATTGGAGGTTTGCTTGAGATGAACCCTACCATGCAGTTGTATAAGTGACACCTACTGTGTTGTTTTTCTCCATTCTCGTCCCCCATTCTTTTCTCGTCCTTCTGTCACGCTGTTACTTGGGGTGACTGTCATTGGATATTGATTTTTCACTTGTCTGCAAGTCGATGAACACTTCAAGATGAATTATGCTTTCTTTTGACACAATATTTACCATGTTGAATTGGTGGGTATAGGAACTGTGGTCGGCTGCCAAAGATTAGCTGTTATTTAGTTATGGCTCTTGACAGCATAATAACTTCTCCTCATAGGAGGTCACAGACACAGACAGCATTTTCATTGACCGATCAAAAGAAGAGTCAATACTCCCGCAATAATGAGCTTGGGAGCTGTTCAACGGTACTTCAGCGCCACCAGTTCCTACTAACTGCACTTGGCCTCCTAGCTTTTCTCTGCACTATCTATCTTTACTTTGCCGTCACTCTGGGGGCTGGTGACTCCTGTTCTGACTTGACAGGGACTCAAAAAGCAGCATGTTATGTGGAGCACGGGAAAGCACACATGGGCAAAGGAAAACTCAAGTTCTTTTAGCAAAGTGATTGCTGCTGGCTAATATTTTAGTATATGATATTTCTTTTTCTTCTGAGAGGCAGAAAGTGCTATCCAAAGTGTTCCCTTAGGTTTTTGGGTGTATTGGTTGATCATTAGTTTGATTGTATTCTTAAAAAATGTATAATTTGGCTCTGGGAAACTGTTTGACATCCGTAAATATGTCTGTCTATTGGGATGAACTCAACTGGGGGATGTTGGTGAGGCCTGGCCGACTGTTAAGTAGCATTTCTTGTGGACAATGAACCTAAAAGACGATGTGATTATGAATGGTAAAGATAGCACTATTAGGTGCAAATGGAAAAAAAATTGATTGCAAAAATTATCGTTTTTAGACTTCTAATACCCCATGGCCGACAGCTTGTTTGTCTTACTTTTGGCATCACTCCATTCTTTGCTTGTGAGTTGGGCTTCTATGAATACTTTGAAGTACTTCGTTAGGTCAAAAGTTCTTTATAATATTAAAGTGTTGTGCCTTTTTTCTTTGGCTTTGTTGGAACAACATCGATGTTCACCAACTCTTACATGTGACGAGTGTGACGTATTTTCTACGGGACCTTGGGGCTATGAATCTTTTATACCATTGCTATTTTTTATTTTAAACAGTGTTGAGGATCTAAAGTGGGACTCTCTACACTGGTAGATATAATCGACAAGCAACGTAAAGTTGAACTCATCCCGGACTTTCTCGAAAGTAGATGCTTTCTTGTTCTTGGCGATACTGAAATCCATAATAATGCGTATATTTCTTGGGAAAGTTTCTCTTGTATGAAAGCCAACTCGAAACAAGCAATAACGATCCCTCCTGATCTATTCAAGGTAAGTTAAATTGGACAAATAACTAACTACCCTTATTGAGAGCAACTTAAATAATTCATTTCTAATTTTACTTGGCAGGTGTCCTACTTAACGGAGAAGTGCACGATACGGTGTTTGAAGTTAGTTAGTCTCAGCAAAATTTAACTTATTTCATAAACTTGAAGTCCTGGTATACATGACAGAAGTTCAAGCATTTTTGCTTGAACTTAAGTTAGACAGAAATGATCAAAACTTCAGTGTAGAGTTTTGTCAGCCTAACTTCACATGCTGCATATTTAAAGTGGTATCTATACAATTATCTTTTTGAAAAATGGTTAGATGGTAAATAACCATCGCAAAATAGACGTGAAATTTTCAGTTTTTCACCTACATGGGAAAAAGCCTAATTGAGCCCAACTAAACTTAATCAGACAAGCCCATTAAGGTCCGACACGAAAGCTGGAGCCCATATATTGTCAGTTTTCGGGTCCTTTCTATTTCTGTAATTATAAATCAAAGAAAGGATCTTTCTTCTCCATTCTACTAATGGAATCTGTGATCTACTGATCTCTCTCTCTCTCTTTTTTTTTTTTCCATTTCCAGATTCTAACTGTATTATTACTAAAATTCTTCATCAAATTTGTATACTTTTGTTGTAATCCATGGCGGATTCCTTGAGGCTCCAACACCGAAAACTTGAATACAAGCGTTTGGTTCCATCATTTCTGTTGTCGCATCAGACTCTTCTCACTCTTCTCTGGATCGTTGGATTTATTCTGATAGTTCTTTGGCAAAGGAATGCAGTGGAGCGGCTTCTGATATATCGAGGTGTGGCATCACCTCCCAGGCCTATCCCAAAGCTCCGGCCTCTAGTCCTCAATCTCTCTGATTTCGGAGCTGTTGGCGATGGCGTTACGATTAACACAAAGGCATTCGAGAGGGCAATTTCGGAAATCCGGAAGAGAGGTGGTGGCCAGCTCAATGTTGAGGCTGGTTATTGGCTTACGGCGCCGTTTAATCTCACAAGCCATATGACGCTCTTCCTCGCTGAAAATGCTGTTATTCTTGGAATTGATGTAAGTGCTCTATAGGTAATTAATTTCGTTTAGTTCCATAGAAGATGTAGGAAAAGAACTTGAGCTAAGCTGTTTAAAAAGGTTCCTTTTTTAATTTTGTCAGATGCATTACGTGTTCAAATTCATCCTTTAATAGTATGATTATTGAAAATTTAGTTACTAATTCTAGTAACCAAAGAGATCTTTCCGTGGTCTTACAAGTTATGAAGCGCACGAAAGCTGGCCCGAACATTGGTAAGAAAAAAATTAAAATTGTATTACTCAATGATGGGGGGAATAGTAATAGGAGGAATCTAGCAAATGTTAAGATATAGTATATGGTTTAAAATAGTCCCTAATAGGCTAATAGTTATTTCCCCTTCAGTATGTGTAACTAAGGAAGAACCTACTCTTTTCCATTACCTTACTTAATGGCAAGCACAAGCTTACTGCATTCATTTACTGTCTTCTAATTTTATTATAAGGACATAGTTCTGGCTATTTGTGGCTGGTGGAACTCTATTTTTTTTCTAGATGCATGACTTTCTCGTGCACATGCATATACAACAAGCATTTTTGTTAGAATTTGCTCTTGTTGCTTACTGCCGTTCCTATACCAAATGTCTATAATGGTTGTGTGGCAATAGAAAGTCAACTGCAATTGCTCTTGCAGACACACTTAGACATGATATCTTGTCTCTATTCATGCCTCAAAAGTTAATTTTCTTTTGATACTTTGAGTTGATTATTCTTTGAAGCTTTTAAGAATGGGTTCGTAAATTTCTTTCCTTTGAAAGTATCTTCCAAGTATTTTGCTTTGTCACATCCCAACAATGGCTACATCTATTATGATACAACAGTATAGGCAAGTGTGCTTGGTTGAAGGTGTACATATGCTGCTGCTACTTATAAGGTTTAAATGCATGCAACAGGATGAGAGCTATTGGCCACTACTGCCTCCTTTGCCATCATATGGATATGGTCGAGAACGGCATGGACCGCGTTATGGAAGCTTAATCCATGGGCAAAATCTTAAGGATGTTGTCATAACAGGTAAAGTAGTAATATCCTTTGGAAAAGCACTCATGTATGGTACTATTTTATTATCCCTTCAGTTTTGAATTGGTGCTATCTTTTGTTACTTCTTATGATTTACAATAAATCACTTTATTATTGAAGACAGTTTTTAGGTTTGTCATAGGATTAGTATAGCTATTATGGTTGTGTATTACTTTGTAGAATTGACATTGTTCTTCTTCATTTTAGTTGTTATTCTATATTTTCTTCTTTCCTTGGAGCGTCTATACTTGAGCCGAGGGTCTTTTGGAAACAACCTCTCTATCTCCATGAGGTAGTGGTAAGGTCTTCTTACACTCTATCCTGACTAGACCTTACTTTGTGGGATCCACTGAGTATGTTGTTGTTATTGTACTATATTATTGAAGAATTCCCATGTTATCAGTGTGACTGTTAATGCTGGTGAGGAGGACCCACTCCTCATCGGGCTTTTGTATACACGCTAAATTATTAAGTTTGTCAAAGGTTTCCACTGTTTCTTGTGCACAAACAGGGTTTAAAAGCTTACACTAGTAGAACTTTTACGAAAAAGTATATACGTTCCTCTTTCATGCATGCTGTTCCACGACGTGTTCTTCTTTAGGTTTATCTCTGCTTTTAGCATCTGTTATAGAGTTATTAGTTATAAGTCTTGTTTTCCGGTACTTGCAATCTGCCTCTGCACATGTTTTCCCATATAGCAAGTTAGAGACAAGCTCTCCAAACAAAGTACATATTCAAATGTGATTCTGAAATGGTGACTGAGAATAGTGCAAACCTTTCTTTGATTGTTTATAAACAATTTTGTAACAGGGCATAATGGTACCATTAATGGACAAGGCCGATCATGGTGGGAGAAACACCGTAAAAAACTTTTGAATTACACAAGGGGCCCGCTTCTTCAGCTCATGTGGTCAAGGGACATTTACATTTCTGACGTTACATTTCAGGATTCTCCATTCTGGAATCTTCACCCTTATGACTGCCAAAATGTTGTTATAAGAAATGTAACAATTCTGGCTCCATTGACCGGGGCTCCAAACACTGATGGAATAGACCCTGGTGAGTTCTCCTATTTCCTATTCAACCATACTTGGAATTCATTCTTCATGTTTCATCCCTTCTCATTTAAATGCTCACATTGACCTGCTCTGTAGGCATTCTATCGGAATTGCTGTACAGGAAAACTTTTAAATGCTTACATATGCTCTATAAATTACTTTTTCTTCAAAAAGTTCACTCGCGTAATATCAAGAATAGTTGTCAAGAGTTCTAGAGAAATTGCTGTATAGAAATACTTTTAAATGCTTATATATGCTCTATAGAAATCGATTTTTCCTCAAAAAGCTCACTCGTGCAATATCAAGAACAGTGAATAGCATAAATCTGCTCTTATCTCATCCTTAGCTACTTTTCCTTGTGAAAGTAATGAATTTGGGCAAGTGTTTCAAAATACCCAGGTCATGATTTATGTGCATGTACCAGCAAGTTTTACATCTCATCTGTTGACTTTCCACACTAATGTTTCATTGACCATGAGTTTCTTTAGAAAGCTACTTAAACATACTACTGTTATTTATTGTTTGTTAGTACCTTTGATGTGTTTTCTGAAGATTTACTTTCTTTTTCTGTAAAGGATTAACCGATGTATCATCTAACTCTAGATACAGAATCTACAGTCTGAATGGGTCATCATCTTGGGGAAACAGAGACATATGGGGTTGTGAACTGGAACACTTGGGTCATTTGTACATGTACTCCACAAGTGCATATTTTATTCTGTTTCATGTCTTTTTACGACTAAATTGTTGAGCGGATGGATCTTCTGTTGGCAGATTCATGCGTAGATATGGTGATAGAAGATAGTTATATAAGCGTTGGGGATGATGGAGTCGCAATCAAGAGTGGCTGGGATCAATATGGAATTGCATATAACAGCCCTTCTTCCAATATTACTATCCGTAACCTCGTAGTGCGTTCAGTGATTAGGTAATAATTGTTTCCATGTTATATTGAATTCATCAAGTGTGCTCCTTGCTATAATTTTTTCCCCAAATACCTGTTTGTATTACCTCTCTAGATTTGCATGCTTTAATAAATCTATGCAGTTCTTTTCTCTAAGGGGTTTTAATCATCTAAATGCAAGTTTGTCTTCAGTAACTTAAAGTTATAACTTTATCTTAGTTTTCTCAATTTAATTGATAGAGAGTAAGTGTTCATTTGAGTGTGTTGGTCTTTTTTTTATTATTAATGTCGACTGACTTGCTCATTATCAACAGTGCTGGAGTATCAATTGGAAGTGAAATGTCTGGTGGAGTGTCGAATATAATAGTGGAGAACCTCCTTATATGGAACTCAAAAAGAGGAATAAGAATTAAAACTAGCCCTGGCAGGGGTGGTCATATCCGACATGTTATCTACCGCAACCTGACCCTACAGAATGTTCGTGTGGGCATTGTAATTAAGACCGACTACAATGAGCATCCTGATGAAGGCTATGATCCAAAAGCTCTTCCTGTGATTGAGGATATAAGCTTTACTGGTATTCGTGGTCAAGGAGTTCGAATACCAGCACGTATTTATGGGAGCCCTGAGATTCCTGTTCAAAATATTACTTTTCAGGACATGTCTGTAGGCATTACATACAAGAAGAAGCGTATCTTCCAATGTTCTTATGTTCAAGGACGTGTTATTGGAAAAATCTTCCCTGCTCCATGTGAGAATCTTGATTGGTATGATGACAAAGGAAAACTACTTAGGCAATCAACAAAAATGAATACGAAGGACTTGGATTATGATGGTTGAGACGAAGGTGCTTTATTCCTTCAACGAAGATGTTGGTACAACCAGCTGATTGCTTGTCGCCAGCTACATTTGTTCTTCTCGCTCCTTCAAATCCAGAGTCAAATGCTGGGAGGCTAGAGCATGTTAAAACATATTTGCAGTTGTCACACTCATTTTGCGAGAATGAAAGAATACATGGATTGAGTACCCACCCATGGAGTTTTTAAGAGGCAAACCTTGCCTCAAATCTTATCGGGGTGGTTACTTTTGGTTTTCGAGGCTGCATCCAGTGAAGGAAGCTCCAGTGCCCACAGTAATACCCAGGCAGGTTTGCCCTATGCTAAAATGTATCATGGTTTTTTTGCAAAAGATAAAAGGTGAATATCAATTCTTGAAGAGTGTGAATATGATGGGATGTGCTCCCCATTTCATTCATACTTCTTGTATTTTACTTTGTTAGATCCTCTGGTAAATATGTTAATGCTGGCTTGTGGAAAACACAGTACAGTTAGTCTTTGTATATGAACTCAGTTCCATTAAAATATGGGAGAACATAGTATAGATGTAATTATTGTACTTTCTACTAATGAAGATTATTCCTCATCTCGGTTTTGTTCAGCTGGGTGGTTATTTCATGTGTGTTTCATAGGCATTCAATTACCATTTTCCCTCATTTGCTATTCTATTTCAGAGCATTCTAGAAGGTTTTCCACTAGAATGATTCCAAATTTCCAATATGAAATAGGAGGACGATTTTAACATTTAAAGTTAATGGATACAGCAGCTCTCATATACATCCTCCAAAAGAAAAACAGAGGGCCTCATCATAATATATCAAGTAACAGTTATATCTTAGACTATTTTTAGTTCTTTAAGCCATGCAGTATGTAATGGGCAAGGATCTGGTTTTCCTTCTGCGATTGCCTTCTCGGACAGTGCATAGAACCACCCATTTCTCCATTTGAACTACAGAAGGGATCAAACAAATGGGAAAGTTAATGCACAGGATTTAAAATGTAGTATCAATTAAATAATCTATGTTTCTTACCTCCTTGACAGCCGTTGGAAAGTGTGCAACAGCTCGTGAATAAGCGCAGAGCCTGTCCTCCATGGCATCCTCAAAAACTAGACCTTTCTCTGCAACTGCTGCAGCCGCAAGCTCAGCAATCAGTTCAGACACCTGAAAGCAGTGAACCTAGTTAATAACGTCCTTGCATCTACATTATCATCTGTACCAGCTGTAAACATTCAGAAATCAAGTGATGAAGCATCCAACTTTCAGTTCCTCCTATTGATAGTATGCTTGATTAAAACCAAAATGGCCTTGGAAAGCCACATTAGCTTGGAAAAGGAGAGGAAAAGCAAAGAAATGGGTGGTGCTGATAATCAGTCCAGATAGGTAGTATTTTGCCTTTTTTATGTGGACAAGGGTGACTCGATTTTGGTCAAACTGGAAAAAGAATTTTCACGTGTGCATTTAACCCCAATTGCCTACAATATGTAATTGGTCTAAGCAGGGACACCACATGGACTAGAAGGGTAAGCATTAATCTAGACCTGAATAACAATGCTATGCTCCATTGACGCAGTCTCGAGCAGCAATTATGGTATAACAGAGTTGATGAGCACCAACACAAGTTTTTCTTGTTACACCACATAAATAAGCCACTAATACAATGAATATTGTCAATAAGCAGTGTTTTGGTTTATTCTATTTCCACTTGTGAAATCTGCAGCGTGAGATCTGAGTTGCGAACATGCCATATTCTTAATCATGTGTAAGTGAAAATAAGCTGAAAAGTGAATTCAAATATCAGTAATTACTAGAGCCATCCTATTACATCATACAAGGAGTTACAATTTAGGCTTTAGCAACAAAAGCAATACAAATCAGTGCATCTTCTCTGTCACTCTCACTTAAAACGAGGTAACTTCTTTTTTATTTTTCAAAATTTATTACGACACTACCAGTAGTCCCGTTGGATTTATGGAGTGAGGGTAGTTGATTCTAAGACCGGAAACAAGATACATAGACGAGTTTCATAGACGAGTCACTCACCTCAGAGCGGTACTCTTTTTCAACAGCTCCTACTGTTGCTCCAGGATGACGAGCTCCAACAAGCATGAAAGCACATATCCATATAAGCTTCTCCAGCATTTGCTTCTGAAAAGGCTCCTTGTCAAGTACCTGGCTTTCACAAAAAGCAAAATGAGCAGCAGTCTATGGCAGACTAAGTGCTGAAAGATGAATAATGGACTTCCTGGACCATATAAACTTGAAGGCGAAAATTTGGAAAGGATTTGCCATCTCTGAAGACGACACTTGGTAAGGTACATAATCAAACGAAATGAAAGAGGTCTACCATGAATCCCAATGATTTTACCTCACGTTTCAAATTGAATTGGCAAAATCAGTGTCTCCTTTTGGATCACACATTTTACACTTTTTCTTTATGAAATACAAGGAAAGAGGTGTACCATCAGTAGTATTTTGTATAGAACTGTTGAATTAGAAGCTATTGAATCTAGTTCACCATGGAGGAAAAAAAATTGAGGCTAATGTTAGACGTGTATGTTGAAGTCTTCAAAATACAACACACTAAACTTAGACAAGACATCCCTATTTATGATAAACATGAAGTTGAACATAGTCTTCTAGCCAACCTTCAATAGCATCAAGCGGGAACTTTTCACTACATGGTTTTTAATATTATAACGAGCAAATAATACCACGCGAAGTTCATTCTTTACCTTGCAAGAGAGTCCTCCAGCATGCAATCTTGCAGCCACTGCAGATGCCCATTTCCCATAAGCTGCAGTCAATCCTTCTGGATTTGTATCCGTTTTCCCATCGGTTGGGGGTTCACCAAGCTTTGATACTGCAAAATATGCCAAAACTTGGTCTGCATCACCGAGGCCTTTACTCTGGAACCAAGGTTCTAGCATCCCATTCTGGAAAAATACCAAATCTGCTACATCAAGATTTATTACAGGGTCACGTCATCCATTGAGACATAAATATGGGCAAACTACACTCTAGGGAAAAAATAACTAAGGAACAGGAACTAATGCATTGTCTATGCATGAGAAAACAGTGGAGTGACACAGGACTGCTAAAATTTCAAAGTGGAATGTCATTTCATACACAATCTTAACAGTAGACTGCAAATATTCTTTGCAGTTGGTTTCTGCCTAAAGACCAAATTCAAGTCCAACGTTTGACAGCAGAAAATTAAAGAAAGAAAGAAGTTTCTTTAAAAAAAATTTGTAGTTCTAAACATGCCATAACATTTGTATGACTACTACCTCGAAGTGGTTTGCCATTTTACCTAAAGCATATAATTGACAATTCGAAGTTGCACATTATCCCTTTCGTCCAATTGCTCCAGTGGATACGGGGTTGCTAAATTATCTTTCAGGGTTGACATGACATTACAGCACTTATACTCAGTGACGAATTCGAGCCAGACCCGCCCTCTATTTACTAAGGTCAGAAAAAATGCCCACCAAATACAGACTCTTAAATATGCTACAGTATAATTTTGTGTAACTAGGTAAAATGAGAAGTTCAAATTAACTTGTTTTCAAATCCAGAAAAAACAGTCATTTTTTAAACACTAAAAACTAAAAAAAACTATAGTAACAGTGTATTTGATGGAAATTCCAGCATACCGCTCCAACGAGATTTAGGAGTAACTTCAAGTACAGCTTCAAGATCATCATTCCTAGTGCAAACTAATATTGGACCTACAAAATCAACAGGTACTGGTTCACCCCTTTTAACCAAAACATCATCTCCATTACCCAAATCTTGTAAAGCTCTTCCTACACGTCCACCTCCAACTATGATGGCAGGAGCTACCTTTGTAGCCATGTCGACTGAGGTGGAAATTGATGCTCTAATTTTGAAATTCAGGTTGATTCTTGAAGTGGGTTTTGTGTATTTGTGCCAAATTGTTGAGCTAGAGAGAGTGACAGTGTTCATCATTGCTGCTTTCATGGTGGGCAATTTCTGGGGCCATGGTTTGTTCTGCTACTATTAAATGGAAAAATGGGTCAAGAAGATAGCCACTCGTTTTCACTAATGATCCAGAAATTTTTATCGCTTTATCAGTGGCAGTGGCGTAGGTGGAAGAAATTAGGATCCAACCCCGACCCGACCCGATTTGATTCAAATTCGGGTTGCTAGTTATTGGGCTTGGTAGTGATTGGGCTTAGTGGGCTTAACGCCCGAATCAACTTGGCAATGCTGGGGTGGAAATTTTCACAAATCGCTATTAATAAGTATCTTAATTATGCTCATTAGCTACAGTTTGTCTAACTACGCTCCATAGTTATAATTTCAATTACTATGAGTATTTCTGTTTGTATAATAAGCCCAATATACAAATATGGTAAGTAGTTTCGTTGCTATGGATATTAATTATTTATGTATTAGTTATTTCACTTTATATTTTGCGTAAAATAATATATAAATTCGATCATAACTTATATATATATATATATATATATATATATATATATATATATATATATATTAATTATGTGAATTTTTGAATTGTTAAGCAAACATCATATTATTTTCATAAATAAATAACTTATTTCCTATTTACTTATCAAACATCCTATAAGTTATACGAAAATTAATATAAGAATAACTTGTTTCTTATTCATCTACCAAATGACCCCTGGAAGTTTCTAATCTATTCATTTCCAAATAACTTCAAACATGTAATGACAAATAAAATGTCTAGAGTTCAATCATTTTCGTATGAAGTTCAGGGACTAACTTCAAACCATAAAACTTCAAACATTTTTTCATGTGAAATAGACACCAAATGTCTAAAATTATTACAATGAAGGTAGAGAGGGGCGGATCCACCTTGTTCAAGGATTCATCCGAACTCTATTCGATGAAAAATTATATTTAATTAAAGTAATAAGAAAATAATATCATTCTTTTTTAAAAAAAATTGGGAGTATGACTGTCTTAAAATGTTACTTGAAACTACTCCTATTTCACTTTTCTACAAATTCCATGATTTTTACCTATAAATTCATTAAATTACTCACATTTTACTATTTCAGTAATGGCAAGATTTACAAGATCTGCCTGCAGCTGCAGGTGAGTTTATTTGCTTCTTAAATTTTGTTTCAGACAAACGTACATTCAAATCTACTTGGCGGCAGTATCCAAATCAGCAGCCGACAAAACTCCGGCGATGGGCCCACAACCCCGCCGTGGATTGTGGAAAAAACACCTGGCATATTATTGACAAAGACAGGACCCAATTATTTTACCGTTGGAGAATTTTAATCTAATTATGGCTCAATTCCAAAGATTTGAATGCCCCAATGCCCAAAAAATTTCAAATTCAAATTTCTGTTTGTACCATTAATGGCCTTATTGGCTGCAAACACAAGATAAAGCATATCTAACCACTACCCTGGCTCCTCCTTTAAAGCAAAAATAAAGTGCTCCAACAAGAAATCAAGAATCCTGTTTATATAACCTGTTGTTCTGCTCTTCTTTTTACCAAATTGGGTGTTGAAAAATGTCTGATTTCAAGAAAACTACACCCCCACTTCGTTCTTCAAATTCATACAATTCCCTTTATGATAATCCCTTAACTGAGCTGGGACAAAACCGTAGCAGCAGCACTGTTGATGAAGCATTGAGTGTTCATTTGCTTAAGAAACAACTTGTTATTTCTGATAACAAAGAGAATGCTGCACCTGGAAAATCCAATCTTTGTGATAAAGAAAACGTTTTACCGTTTGATTGGACTAGTAAGGTTGTGAATAACGAGTTTTCGTCATCAGCCCACAGGGCTGATGTGAAAGACTCAGTGCTGAGGCCATCTTCCCTTCAGCTATGCATACAAAAACATGAACCAGATTCCAAAATTGGGTTGAAAATTTGGGAACACGCGGATACGGAGACGCCAAATTCTGGTAACATTTGGGATTATTCGGATTCTGAGGCTGCTCCAGCTTCTTCTTGGTCTACACTTCCTAATAGGTCTATATTTGCCTTTGATTTAGAGTTACAAAACAGTTCTTTTTCTTATGAACATTGATGTAGAGGTAGATGATTATTTTGTTTTTCATTTTGCAGGTCATTGTTGTATAGGCCTTTGTCTATAGACATTGGAAGATGTACTTGTTTAATAGTGAAGGAAGCATCTCCAGAAAGCAGGAATGGAGGGACTTTTTACTCACTTTATACAAATGTAAGGCTTCTTTCACTATTTTCCTTAAGCTTGTAGAAACCAGTAACAATTAGCATTTTCTATTATTTTATGCTTTGGTTTTACTAAGAGGCGAAGCAAAAGATTTGAACTTTATGCGTTCTGAATTCTAGTAAAAGGTTTGACAAAAGCTAAATTCTAGCTCCCTCCTGGTCGCAGTTCTTTGTTCATATGAAACTCTTCTCCTGAAAGATAAATTATAATGATAGACGCATAATGATGAAGAGAGAATTCCAACTATTTGGAAATTGTGGATATGTAAGTTACTTGAAGAAACACATTTATAGTTCATTCTATATTTCAAATATAAAGGAGAGTGGATGAGATTTAACTTAGGGAGGGAGACAATAGATCAATTTTTTTTAGTTTAAAAGGCAAGAGTAGAAAGAGGACTAAAGAGAGAGTTCTACCATTTTACCTAGAAGAAGACAACCAGTGACTGAAAGAGATTTATCTCGAACCAGCAAATAGCTAGTGTTTTAACCCTGCTATCATTCACTTGGTAGCATATCCATGAGGACTTGATTACTCAACTCCAAAATACTTGAGGTTTTCAGGTTAGTGTATGCTGCTTTTTACCAGAAAGATTTGCCCATTGTGCCTTTGTCGTGTCTTTTGACTTTGATGTCAATTATCTGATATCTCATACAATAATTTTTGAACCACATATAGGCAGTATGCTGAATGGTACTCAAATTCCTACTTTGACCAATCCAAGATTAACCAATGTTGGAGGGTAGCATATTACATTACCATTACCAGAGAAATATGAATATTATGAAACAAGATAGATGTCTGTATCATCGTACTGGATAATTTCTATTTAAGATTTTACTTATGAATTATTGTATAAGCCAACTCCCAATTATGTATTTTATTGAAAACAGACTTGTGATCTCCAAATTACCTCCGAATTCCATTGAGGTACTAGCCATCTTTCACACAATCTTTGAAGTCAACTTAGAGGTTGTAAGAATATAGAAGTCACTAAGTACTTGAACAATGATAATGTTTTCTTGCATCCCTGAGCATCATGCAAAACTTAACGTTTCTACAATCATTTGAAGCAAGAAACTCTCCGCTCATAGTGTCCCAAGCATTGTGCTTGAGTTGAAAATTCTTATTTGTTTAAGCTACATCTTTTTAAGTACTACTTATTTTGACAATTTTTTTGCTTATCCATCTCCTTGAAAATTCTTTTAGTGCCAAGCTGGTTGTAATTCATTGTTCCAACATTTGTGATTTCTACTGCTTCTTTATGGAGTTACCAATCAATTGTTTGTTAACTCTTATGAGCAATAAATCAAAGGAACCAACAATATCAATATTCAGTTAGCATCTTATCCTTCTTTTGATTAAAGACGAGTGCTAAGGTGCTCATTTTACCCACTGCTAGTACTGTTCTCCGATAGTCTCTTTGTCCCACTCCCGAAAGCAGGTCCATATTTCACGAGGAATGTATCTTTTGGTAGATTTTTCAACTTGTAACCTGGAATTTCTATTCAAAATCTTTTCACCCAAAACTAACTCAGACGCATTGTGTGTTAAATTATTAGACAGCTAACGTTGAACCCTCGAGACTCTTGCAAATTCCAGTTATATTCGGAGCAATAATTAGTTCACATCCTTGTCTATCATCATCTTCTAGTTCATGACTTATCTGCAAAAGAAAAAAAATTGTTTGTTTAAGGGGGAAGGAGCAGCAGGTTTTGTTCATGGTTGAGAGCTGTGCGATTGGAAAACCAGATTGGGAAACTGGTTTTTGAAGCAGAGTGTTTCTCAGAACATTGAGACCTGTACTGATATCTATTTTCCTGTGTCTTTTTTAAACTGAAGGAGGGGCAAGGACGTCAGAATCGGAAACTTGCCATAGCCCATCACAGAAGGCATAATGGGAAATCTGAGTTTGTAGTTGCTCAAAATACAAAGGGAATATGGGGAAAATCTGATGATAGTTTGATTGGACGTGTAACAGCGAATCTTCTGGGATCAAAATACCACATATGGGATCAGGTACATTTTTTTTCTTCTAACACTACCAGATAAGACACACTTATGTTAAAATGGCATCATTCCTGGGAAATGTGACTACTTAACTCTTGCTGCTGCATAACCGATTTATTTCAGGGCCGTCCTATTTCCACAACCAAACAATCAAAATTGCTGGGCATTGTAACGTAAGCTTTGTCTCTCTAATTCCCATCCGGAATGTGGCTCTTAGACCATAGTAATAAAAGTGTATTGTCTACAGATTCATGCCTACCATCGCGACCTGGACTGGAAGCTACAGAAGGATGAAAGCATGCATACCAAAACACCAGTCCATGCAATTAAAATCTACAGCTCAGGTGAGGCTTGTTGCAAAAATTATAACAGGACACTTATAAAATAAACAGGTATGTTCGCAATGAGTACTAATTAAGTTTGCTGCTCTGGGTACTACAGCACATCAATGGACTCCCCGCAGACTGGGAGGAGCATATGGACAAAGTGAATCAGTTGTTTTCAAAGATGCCTCATTACAATAAGGTATATGTATTTGTTTTGAATAACCATTTGAAAATGTTTTGAGTTTGTCTCCTCATTATCCGCACATCTCTCATATGCAATTATTTGGTACATGTAGGTCTCAAGACAGTATGAGTTAGATTTTAGAGATAGAGGAAGATCAGGACTTCGAGTCCAGAGCTCGGTTAAGAATTTTCAGCTGACCATGGAGGTATTAAGTTCATTAGACTACCTTAAACATATATAGTTAGACCTCTCTTTAACAGTCATCATATGGAAATATTTCACTACAACAACCGAAGTATATCCAGACAAACCAGGCCATAGTAAAGAGGCTTGATTGTACATTACTTTTGTAGGGAGATAGCATAGCATACACTTCCTGTAAACACTAACATATTCGATTGTCTTGTTAACTGTTTGTGTTATAATTGTTAATAGAAAAATGGAAAGCAAACAATTCTACAACTTGGTAGAGTGGGGAAAGCTAAGTATGTGATGGACTACAGGTATAATATATATTTATATCCTGTTTTTAGTACTACTTCACGCAGAGTAGTTTAGATGATTCGACAGCTTGAAACTAAGTCATCCCAATGATCATATAGGAATTTGATCTAGTAACATTTAACTTGAATTTTCGTGATGATAACAGGTACCCGTTGACAGGTTATCAAGCGTTTTGCATATGTTTGGCTTCTATTGATTCAAAGTTGTGCTGCACACTGTAAACGGAATCTCCAGATCCTTTTGTTGTTCAACCTCTGAACAGCAAAGTCACTGATTTTGACTAAGTGCAATTCTGCAATTATTTCGCCAAGGCATTACGCGAATTTGTTCTTCTTGTTAAAATTTATTCATGCACCTTGGTGAAAGATTTTGTACAAGCATCTAGTGCAACTTCATAAATTTAGACATGTTATGTTTAATGAAAATACAGCATTGGGCACTTTGATAGTCTGTTTTGACAGATTGTGCTGGAATTCTTGGGAGCTGTTACCTTTTACTAAAAAGGTTGTTCTAGTTAAGGAAAACGTGGGCATGTGTGCCTTGTTTGAATTTTAAAATTGTGTTTTGAGAAATGAAGGAAATTGGATCGAGTCACTCACCTGGGTCAACTCGGACCTATATTACAAAGATAAATAATATATATAGATTAAGAATAAAAGGAGAAGACCACGGCTAGGGTCTCTCAAAAAAGAAAGAACTTTTTCGTTTTTCTCTAAAATGTTCTTGATTGAAGAATCTTCCACGAATGTCGGAAACAATTATTCCTAATAGGTATGATTGAGATTGTGCCTATTTCGGTGTAGTTAATGTTACATAAAACATATGATACAATATTCAACTCATAAAATAAATTCAATGAACTGACAAATTATATGTTCAATTTAATTTTTCATAGAATATTATACTATGTTTTTATCATAGAGTAATCTTTTTGTGTATAACTCAGCCAACTTATTTGCATATAAAAAACTATTCAAATACTGTCAAACTGAATAAATCTGGATGAATCCCATAATTCCAATGAAACAAAAAACTAATTAAAAGCAAATCAAAATGGTAAGAGTCTGTATTATTGTAGAACCATAACTCAGCAAAGAATGTTTATCGATTTCTCTATCTACATAATCAAATACAAAATATATTAATAGTCATTAAACAAATCACTGAAAAAAATATTAAACTCATTCTACTCTCTCTTCTAGAAAGTAAAATCAAGTTAAAGGATTTTCCTTTTTTTTTTCTTTTTTTGTTTATATTGCCTCACCAATAAATCTCCTTAACTTAAATATAGTATTCACAAATAATCTTTATATATCACGTCCGAAGTTATTAATTAATGCTTCTAAATTCCATTCTTTGGTATAATTAATTAAGCTCACACTGAAACATGGGTAATGCTAAAGAATCCAAGTCACCAAAAATAATATCATGCTCCTCAGTGAAGCTACTTGATTCTTGGCAATCAAAGTAGGTCTGAATATCGTCTGGGAAGCTCCGCCGGGGTCGGTCCGGCTCCGGTGGAGTTTCCGGGCAGTCAACCTCCGATGTTCTTTCAAGCATTTCCTTGAACTTTGAAGACTGCAGCAAAAGCCCTAGTGCTGATGAAGTCGCGGCTCCGCCATCTGGATGTGGCAGAGCCGCGACGGTTACATCGCACCCGGAGCTTTGTTGTAGTTGTTGTTGTTGTTGTTGGTGGAGGAAGCTAAAATTCATATCCTCTTTGGGGTTAGGCATGAGATGAACGTCGTTAGGGTTAGGGTTAGGGTTAGGGTTTGGTTCAGTGTTGTTAGTGGTATTATCATTAGTTTGGTCGGAGGGACGTAGCCACTTAATGTAACGGCTAAGGTCAAAGTTGGTAACGGCGTTAAGTCCACGGTATTCAATAGCTGCCATATCATATGCGGTTGCTGCTTCCTCTTGAGTAGCTGCATATGATAATTGGATTAAAGATTTATTTATAACTAATTAATGAATATTTTAGATAACGGTTTGGAAAATTCTCTTTTGATCAATTTGAATGAGAAAATATCTAGTATTTTGTTTGAAAGATAGAGAAAAATATAAACAAGCATCAGACTCGAGTATAATGTTAACTGAAGGGCATTTTTCAAATGTTAAAAATAAGGATCAACTCTAAATAATGACATAAATATGGAATATTTGTATAAATTAAGCCTACAGACATTACATGTGCCTAAGGTTTCAAAACGTAGCCCCATTGCTACATTTTTTCCTGGAGAGGTTAGGCTACAATCTACATGTGGTAGCTTTGAATTTAAAGAAAAGGAATTGTATTAAAGGATATACAACAATATAATTATTATGTTTATGAGAAAAGAAGTTTCAGTCCTCTAGCTCCACTCATGCTTACCAACATGTATAGGTATGACCCTATACGTAAATTTATTTTCTCCGTTCACTTTTACTTATTCATTTTAGATTTTGCATATTTTTAAAAAAATTAATAATCAATATAAATATTTTATCATAAAATTTATATTAATTGATATATAGTCTTAGATCTAGAGAGATGATTTGAAAGACAAGTAACTAAAATTCATAAAAATGTATTTAATAAAGAATGGAGTTGAAAAGGAAAAGAGTGGGGAAGGGGGGTAGATTATGATATAAGTATTAAATTCAAGAAAGTAATTTGCGTGACAAATTGGATGAGATGTTGAAAAATGAAGAGATGGGGCATTGGATGTGAAATCTTAAATAGCAGACCTAGCAGTTGAAAGTTGGTGATCTATATGTACCCAACCACCAACTATATTTATTTTCCCCCTTTTCCTAATCTAACTTCTTAGCTGTTTTGCCTCACTTATTTGACTTATTTTCTTCTTCCATGCCCATGATTTTCATGGATATACTAATGCAGATAAACTCAACAAATATTCATTTGGCAATATTAATACTGACAAACAAGTGCATGCTCAAGGCTACACATAGTTACACGTGCTAATCATCATGCTTAGAAAATAAATATGAAAAACACTTGGATTAGTTTAAGGACAATGCTTTTGAAAATGATGTTTTTTGTAAGATCCTTTAGGTAAGCGACCAAAATATACTACACTAATTGTGGAGCATTAATCTCCTCTTGGCAAATTAAATCAAACTTTGTCCGCCTGTCCTATCTGAAGCAGCAAACTTAGGAGGAAGGATTAATTAATTAATTTACCAATTTTGTTACTTTTAATTTTCCAACTAAATTAATGATGAAAAGAGGTTGGATTAATATTGTAAAGTACAAATTTTCAACTTACAAGACGTGTTAGTAAGAATCTCCTACTACGTACCATATGTTCCAAGGTAAAGATATTTGTTGCCAAACACCCTTCCAATGCGAGCCTCCCATCTTCCATTGTGGTGGTGTCTACAAATAAAAACAAAAAAATATTAGCTGATTTCTTCTGATTTGTCGACTAAATAGGAATATATACAGGGAAAGTATCAGTTACGAATTGAGTTGAACCCAGTAGCTTCGATTCAAACTCTGTATTTATCTAAAAAAAACTCATTAATTATGTACTAATTTATTAGTTCAGAATTCAATAACTTAAAAAGGTTAAAATGGAGGAACCATATGCTTCAAATTCTAAGTGTACCTCTCTGCCTAAGCTTTATTGGGGAAAATTACATAAAAATCGTGTTGATAAAAAATAACAGGTAATCAATAAAATGGTACAAGTGCATGAATGGAAGCAACATGAAAGCATTTAAGAAGAGGGGCATTTCAACGTCAATATCAAGAATATATGACATAGTTAGATGGCACAGTAACATGGAAGGATGGAAGAGATGAAGAACTCATAAACAGTCCACGGTGTAGTGGCAATGATGGGCATCTTCATTAAGAAATAGAACTTGTAATCTTTAAAATAAAATAAATTATTCATTGTAGCAATTTATTTATTATATACTAGGCAAAAGTTATTATGATAACCCAAACTAACCACATCCTTCCAAAAATATGTGTGTTTAATATATAGAAAGTAAAAATATATTTTTAATATAATAAACAAGTAAAATACGAACTAATAATCGTTAGCTATTGAATGCATGCCAAAAATAAACTTTTTTGAAGGGGGACCAGCGATTTAAGCTAATTGTCGCTTTAATGAAATGCAGCATTTTTAGATCACCAACATTTTTGCGGCAAGTGTTAAGGTCAAACATTTCTCAAGTCTTAATATGCTCCACTAATTTATTAATTTAGTCGGGGTTTGGATTGATTTATTTTTTAAACTTTTAATGTTTAAGCATAAAAAAGTATAAAAAAATAAAAATTCACCGACTTATTATTTTTAACTTATAAGTAACTTTTTAGTATATGCTATGAAAATTAAACATATAATTACCTTGCTACGCCTCTATATTTTGATACTCCCCTTGAAAATCCACTACTTTTCCTGCAGACATATCAGAAAAACAAAATTAATAAAACATTTATTAAATAAGTAAAAATATGAAGATGAAAATAAACCATTGGTGTACCTTCTCAAAGAACCAATATACTCTTCTTTTGATTGACCTTCCATTTCCTTTAGTTCATTTTCGTACGTCATGACCTATATTTTAAAATAAAAATTTTTGATTTATTATACAACGATCTCAAGTTAATATATAATGATAATTGAGTTCGTGTCAGTCAAAATTACCGGGAAATTAAGGATGGTGTCTTGACCCCAATATTTTAACGCAGCTAAGTCATATGCATGTGCAGCTGCTTCTTCATCGTCATAAGCTCCTGAGAAAAATAAAAATTAAAAAAAAAATCTCAGTTTCTACGTACAAAAATCTCAGTCTCAATTCGTTAATGAATTGGTGGGCAAGTAATTGTAAATGAAATGTTTATAATAATAGAATTAAACTTACCCAAATAAACTGCATTTTAATGGGATTTTGTTATAAGCACGATTTGCGCCGGCGAAACCAATAGAAAATTTGAATCAGTAATGTAGTTCAACAACATCATATCTAATATTAAATCAAATTATTTTTCAAAAAATGAAGAAAAAAGTGGGGAAAATCTATGAACCTTGTTTTCCTTTTTTGTTCTGTGTTTCATTCCAGCAATTTTTATCCCATAAATGAGCTTCATATCGGCCGGTCCACCGGTGCCTATTAATGATTAAATCTGAAATTAATTGACTCGAGGAAAAAAAAAACAATTGCAGAGAGGAACAAAAAAATTACCGAGTGACTCCTCTGTAAATTGAGCTACGTTGAGGAGGAGAGTCTCTGGGAACGCTCTTGCGTGTTCGTTTCACTTTACCAATAGCATTGCAATCACTTTTATTGCTAGGTTTCGCTTTACGAATGCGATTGCTAGAAGAAGAAGAAGTAGTAGTACTATTCGACATTGATGTTTTGGCCATGTGTAAAAAATAGAGGAAGTATAAATTAGGAATAATTTTGGTTGTCCAATAAGAATGGAGGATATATATGGAAAGAAAAATATAATATAATTATTAGATTTGAAGAGAATGATGAAGAAGGTGACAAAGTATAGGAGAAAAGCCGGCGGAGGAAATGGCGATGGCCGTTTCTGTTTATAAGCAGGCCCTGGCGCTGGCCCTCTTTTGTGTGTTAGCTACTTTGTGCTTGTCCTCACTTTTTTTCTCTCTCTGTTTTATTTCTTGTTTTGCTCTCTCTATTTTTGTGCTCATGTGGATATATTCTTCATAATCAGATCTGGCCTTTCCGATTTTCTTTCGTTCATATATATACCCATTCCGTCTAAAAAATAATAATCCCATAACACTTAATATAAAGTTTTAACAAATAAAAGAGAATTTTTTTATTTTATGATTCTAAATCAAAGTTATATCGAATAAAATTAAGACATTGCCAAAAAAAGGGATCATTTTTTTTTTAACCAGACTAAAAAAAAGAGATTATTCTTTTTGAAATGGGAGAGTATATATGATTCTGTTGACATTTTACATTTTTGCCGTCGAACAATATAAACTTTCAAAAATGTTACAATCAAATAATCTTCTTATAATTTTTTAATATTATTTTAAAATAGCAAATAAATTTAATTTAATTTAATTTTAAAAATTAATCAAATTAATTTTTGAAAAGTAGAACATGAAAACTAAAAAAAAGGAGATATACTTTTACTCAATCAGATTTAGTTCTTCCTTTTTATTTAATGGATTTTATTTATTTTTATATCCCTTCTTTAATTTTAGGTTTAAAATTAGGTGCAGGATTTGTAGGTCCACCAAATTTATATCCTTTTTCCTATCTTTTTTCAAGGGTGTATGAGTTTCTCAATTTTGTTTTATATAAATTGATTTTTAATTTTGAAAAAGATACAATTCAATTCAAATTAAAATAAATTTTATTTGATTTGATTTTTTTCTTTTTGTTTCTATTTCTTTGACTTGATTTTTTGATTATTTTGCACCTTTGTCATATTAGAATAGTTATATTTAAATATTGAAAAAGGTTATAAAGAACGAGAAGTGAATACATCAAATCTCTTAAATAATTTTTCTAAACTAAATTCACATTATTAATATAATGGACACCACTAAGAAGATAGCAATATATCAAAAGATGAAATAATCAAAATAGAACAAGTCAACAAGATTAAATTTACATGCCTAATTATATAATTAAAATAAAATATAGGTATTATTTAATATTAATTGATTTCTTTATTGAACATGTGTCAAAGAATGAAATATGTTATTTATAAATATATTGTATTGTTAAATAATTTATTTATTTTCCTCTCAATTTTTATGTTTTAAAATTTGAATTAAATAAAAGAAATCTAGAACTTAAATACGAAACCAAATCAAATAACAAGAAATAATTCGATTCAGTTTGATTTATTAATTTAATCCAGATAATACACAATTCTTGTGATTAAATACAAACTCGTAATACTGTAATTCTAATAACTAACATATTGGAGATTATCTTTTAATTACGTTTTCATTATTTGTCCACTCTTTTATATACACAGTGTTAAACTTTCAAAGGGTAGAGAGAAATTAATCTTTTTGTATTGTCTTATATAATTTTCACCTTGAATTATGAATTAATTTTTGAAATTTGAATAGGCCTCGAAAAAATTCTTATCGTAATATTGGAGTCATGCATGCCATGCAAATTATTAGTTTACTCAATATCGATTTTCAATGATTATATTGTCTAGGCTCTAAATTGTAAATCGTGGGCGTAAAGGGTTGTTGAATTCTAAACAATTATGAGCGAAAAGATTAATCTTTTTGTATGTCCTTGAACAATCATAACTTCATAAATTATTATTTTTGAACAAGAGAGAAAAAGAAATTTGATTTTTTCGTCTAATTTTGAACAACCATCATCTCAAAATCTATTCTACTTTTTAAATTAAATTAAATTCAAAATTCATTTCTTATCACTGCATGAACATGCCATATGGCCATATCTTACACTTGACTTTCAAAACAAATAGTTTTATCTCTTTTGAGAAAAATTAAATGATAACTTTTGGAATGGAGTATTTATAATATTCAAGTGTATTGAAAATCAAAATCAAAATCAAAATCAATTGATCATATAATATGACGGTTTTGACATCTTTAATGTTATAATTACTGACAAAAATTGTGATGAAATAATAAGTACTCATTTATTTTTAAATAAAAATTTCGATTTTGAGTTCCTCTGATACAAAATAATATCGTAGTCCATTTAGTTTCACCTTTAAGAATTTCCTCACAGTAGTGACATTTTATGTGTAAGGCAAAAACCAATCTCATCTAAAGGGGAAAACAAAGACTACTTGTCTCCGTTTTTTTAGTTGTCCATAATATTAAAAATAAATTTTATTTTCATTATCTACCTTAACATTTAAAGAAAAATAAATATAATTTTCCTTTTTCATAATATTTTTAACAATAACTACTTATTTTTCAAATCATTTATCAAAACTAAAATTATATACTAAAAAATATTATAACAAAACGTATATTTTATTTATTATTTTTAAAGAGGTTCAAAGTTTGAATAAGTAAAAATGAACGAATAGGGTAGCAGCTAAGGGAGGAAAAAAGAAAAGGAAACAAGTAGGGTAGAAAGTGAAATAACCATGTTGAAGCAAAATGCAAGAAGCATGAAAATACGAGGACTAAATTTGATATAACAAAAAAAAAACAATATCAAAAAATATTACTCTGTTTGTTTAAGAAAGAATAACTTGTTTTTCTTTTTGCTCTGTTTCAAAAAGGTTGATTCATTCCTTTTTTGGCAAAATTCTAATTTTAACGTTCCACGTGACATGTTTAAAACCATTAGATTAAAAAACATTCTAGTATATTTGATATAATTTTAATTTAGGACTACAAGATTAAAAATATTTTCTTTATTTTTTTAAATTCTATACTCCATCAAACTACTATCATTCTTTTTAAACGAAGAGAGTAAGATCTATTGGTCCGAGTTAGTGGTAGAGTTTGCGGATGTAAGTAGGAGCACCTACTTAACTAGCCACTCTATATAAATTCCGTAGGACTCCTGAAATTATTAAATCATGGATTAATAGCTTAATAAATCTCTAATTAACTAAAGATTTGTGGGGATTAAGCTTTCTACTACTATAGGTTTGATATTGTGTACCAATCCTATCCTGAGCTAAGCAACACTACAAAGTCAAGCTTAATTAATTTAAATTCATTATATTATTTTAACATGACAGAAAGTTTATAAAAGCCAAAAAAAAAATAATTAAAAATGTATTAAAATGTTTGTGATTTTAAAACATGTGATGTGAAAAATTGGATTTAAAGAATCGTCAAAAAAAGAAAAGTTTTTTTTTTAAAAAAAAAACAGGATTAAAAAGAAAAGTAAAAAAAAATAGAGAAAAGAAAAGATGGAATACATAGATAAATCTTTAAATTTGCTAATAGTATACTTCATTTAGACACTTGAATCACGATATATTTCAATGGATCACTTGCACATATGATAAAATATTTTTATTAGATACTTTCAATTCAAAAGTTGAGTTATTTTTTTTTGCGCATGCACTTGAAGGTTCATAATTTAAATTAGTTAAATAACTTGAAATATATTATTTTATTTAATTATATGCATTAATTTTAATAAATTATAAGTATATTTTTATTGAAATAATAATTAATTTCACGCTCAATATAATCAAGACGATAAAAATTTATTTTAATTTTGGATCTGTTAGGTTTTGCACCCCTACGGATTTGCCTAATCGTTGGAACAGGTTAACCGACGTGTTTCAATGATGCAGAAATAAACTGGATGCAGCAGTTTTACGTGGAAAACCCCCGGCTCAAGAAGGGTGAAAAACCACGACCTGTACTCTACAGGATTTAACTTCAACTTCACTACTTCAAAAGAGCCTTCAACAACAATTACAACCTCAGTTAGATCTTTAGCTAGTTAGCCCTAAGATCCAACAATTCAACCTTCAACTCAACTTCCCTAGCCTATTTGCTACACATAAACCTCCCAAGGATTATGTTCCCAGTTTATAAGTACTAAGAGATTACAGTGTTCAACTATCAAGAACGAAAGAAAAAAAACTACGCTGCAGAAAGAACCTTGTTAGCTCTAACGATTCTTCTTGTTGTAATTTCTACAGCACCTCTGTTTTTTTCCTTTTTTTCTTCATCTGCGAATCTCTTTTTTTCTCTCTGAATCTCTCTTTTTTCTGCGCCCTTCTTTCTTCTGTGAATTCTTTCTGATTTTATAGCTGCAGATAAGTCTTTCTCCAACTTCTTTTCGAATTCCTTTTCTAATCAGCGTTTCCCCTTTTTTCATGCTTCTTGAAAAATATTTCCTTCTTTGGAACCTTCTTCTTCTAGGAGTTCAACTTGGAATAATATTCCTTGTTATCCTCCTTATTTCATGCTTCTTGAAAAATATTTCCTTCTTTGGAACCTTCTTCTTCTAGGAGTTCAACTTGGAATAATATTCCTTGTTATCCTCCTTATTTCCAGCATCAATTATTCCATTTTTATTGTGTGATGCGTGTGCAGTTTTGCCACGAAAACAGTACGCTGAAAGAACCGGGTAGTCCAACCTGTTTCATTATCTTTTGTCAGCCATCAAAACTTTACTGCTCCAACAGGATCTTTTTGTGACCATAATATGGCACGTTGGTAAAAGTTGGGCCATGAAGTGGTATGTGTGGGTGGCCCAACGAATTTGTTTAATTAATACTCGAATTATTAGGGACGACTCTTTTAATATAAAGTAGACGTTTAAAATGAAGTGCCTAACTATTCTATAGGTATTCCGAATTTTCTATTTATAGGAGCATGTAATTGAGGGTGGAGGATGCTTATTCATTGTTTTTAATATTTTTTTATAATTAATTTTTTGTCTTCAAAATAAATATTTGAAATAATATAATACTATATAAAATAATATAATACCCCACTGCTGTCTCCCGTAGGAGTCTGGCCGTGTCTCAGTCCCATTGTGGCTGATCATCCTCTCGACCAGCTACTGATCATCGCCTTGGTAAGCTATTGTCTTACCAACTAGCTAATCAGACGCGAGCCCTTTCTCGAGCTGATTCCTCCTTTTGCTCCTCAGCCTACGGGGTATTAGCAGCCGTTTCCAGCTGTTGTTCCCCTCCCAAAAGTAGGTTCTTACGCGTTATTCACTCGTCCACCACTGAAAACACCGTTTTCCGTGTTTCCTGTCCGAGTTGCATGAAACAGTACATAACAATCATCCGAATAAGGTGTAAAAGTAAAATGGAAAAAAAGAAATGAACGATTGTTATGTTTTTGACCCTTTTAGCTCAATAAAAAAATATGAGAAAACAATTAAAAACACATTTGAACTTGACTCAAGTTATTAGTTTTATCCCTGAACAGTATTAAAAATACCCCGTTGTTTGACTAAAATACACCGTTGAACTATTATAAATATTAAAAATACTTCTTAACTTGGTAAGAATTTGTCGGTGTATTTCACTCGAATTATAAGACCAAGGGTATTTAAGTTCAATTAGTCAAATAGATAAACTAATAATTCTTCCAGGGTGATCTGGAAAAAAAAAATGGAGGTGAATATGAACTGACAAGGAAGACAAACAGAAAAAAATATTTCCTTCTCACCAAATGAAGTAATTCAACTGTATAAGCTATACTTGAAAAAATGTTGCAACAGAGGGAAGGACTCTATATTTTTGTCCTCTTCTTTACTTGATTTTCCATTTACGGTTGACTCTGCAAATTACTTTCATTTTTGATCTAGATCTTACTTACTTAAGAAAATCACTCAATAACAATTACATAGTTGAATAATGAGCCAAGAAGATGAGTTTGCCTTAGAGGGGCAATTTCACAAAGCCAAGAACCAAAAAGATGGAATCTTGGAACTAATTTTGAAGCCATATTGCTGGTTCAGAATGCTATGTGATGAACTCCACTGGAGTTTTGTGTCTAGTGTGGTTATTATTTATGGTATAAATCAAGGAATGAGTTTAGGGCTAAGCAAGATTAGTACTCAGTATTATATGAAGGATGAGCAAAAGCTACAGCCTTCTGAAGCTCAAATTTATGCTGGAATAATTCAAATTCCTTGGATTGTGAAACCCCTTTGGGGACTTTTAACAGATACTCTTCCAATTAGAGGATACAGGAGGAGGCCATACTTTATTCTTGCTGGTATGTTTCAAGAATGTGTTTTTTTTTTTTTTTTTTGGTGTTAATATTAATCATGTCTGTTGTATTTGTATGTATTTTTCTTATTTTGTGTTTCTTGAAGTGAATCATCATGTTTTGACTGTGCCATTTATATCTTGTCCTTTCTGATTTTCTTTTCTATTTGTATATATCCCTCTGTTTTTAAGTTTCTTTGAGTTAATCATTTGTATGTAATTATCTCCTGTCCTATTTTCTTTCTTTTTGTGATTTCCAAATTAGGAGATTTAATGGTGTGTTCAGTATGAAGGAAAAATGTTTTTTAGGAAAATAAATGTAGTTTCTTATTCATATTCTTGTGTTCGTACGCAAGCAAAACATATTATCTTAACAACATTTATATATACTCTAGACAAATATTATGGGAGGTGCGGGGGTGGGGGATAAGGTGTGTGGTGGTGAGGTGATAAGGTGTGTTGGAGGGCAGGAAGGACATAATCATTGTGGAATGTCATTTGTGGAACGTATTTTCTCCACTTATACTAGAGAATTCATTCTTATTTTTAAGGAACTTTTTCCTATTTGAAAATATTTTTCAAAAATTTTGACCCTCCAAACGAACACAACCTAAGTTATGGACATTTAGTTTTGTTTGCTTGGATCAATAGCTTCTGAATGGAAATGTTGAAATCACATTTCTGTCCTTAACTTATAGGAGTAATGGCCTTTTCCCAATTGAATTTCTTCTCCTTTGTGACTTAAGAATGGTGACAACAAAAATATACTGTAACTTCTCATCAAGTATTTAGTAAAGTGACCAAATGCTAAACGTGACTACTAACATAAAATCCTTGGCCAAGTTTTTTCCGTTTATGGCAGACGAAGGCTTGTTAATCATTTAGTTGAGCTTTTAATCTATATAACACAATAGGAATAAAATTAAATCTTTGTCTTCAGCGGTAGACAGTCCATTAACTGTAGTAATAAAGGCATACTCAAACTTTCTTACTGCTGCCACTCCTTAGACTGTTTTGACTCATTCAATAGTTTGGGCAAGAAAATATTTGTTGGTAGTGTTATGTAAACCAGCTTAACAGTCATGAATGCTAAAATATTTGATTGCTTACTATCATCATAACAAATCTAGTTATATGGACATTGTTGTGTTTCTGTTAAAAGTTGTATTGCATTTCTCGGTGCCTCTGTACTTATCTTCGGATGATGTCATCTAAGCAAAGAAACATGGATGTAAACCTCCTGGAAAAATCTGCATAAGATACTGCATTTGACCTGCAGCAAGGAAAATGCAGAGAAAGGAAACAAGACTGTGGTTGAAGGAAGACAACATTTTTGATGTTTAAGGAATACAATATGATTACTATAGAATGCCGATTCCATAAATGTGAGAGAACGGACTGGATATACAGGATTCCTTTTTTTTCTTAAAAGGTGTATCATATAGTGTTGGAATAAAGCCCAAATAAAATGGACTGGATACAGAGGATTCATATAATTGGCCTCAATTAGTATTGAGGCATAGTTGACTGATACCCTTTAGTTAGTTTGAAGAATTACAGTATCCAATTTCCAGATGTCGAGCAGTCAAATAATGGACAAAAAAAACCTTTTGATTTACCTCCCTTTGTTCTTTAGGTTTGTTTGGTGCTTTTTCCATGCTCAGTCTGTCACTCAACCACCAATTACAACTTGCATCTGCTTTGTTGTGCCTAACGGGAGCCAGTGCAGCACAAGCAGTAGCAGATGTTACTATTGATGCCTGTGTGACAGAGAACAGCATAAGCCACCCTTCTCTTGCCAGTGACATGCAAAGCTTGTGTGGAGTGAGCTCTTCAGTGGGACAACTGATTGGGTTCACTATCAGTGGCTTTTTGGTTCATCTAATTGGATCTAAGGTTTGCTATCTCTGACTTATTTCGATCGTTGTCAATGGACTATTCCTTCTGATTAATTTGCATTTCGCTAATAATTTATCAAGCGTGAGGAATTGTTCTTGACTTCCCAATGAATCTTCTTGAATGTTTTTTTCCCTTGTTAGATGAAACCACTGGATATTATTCAGATATATTGTTTTGTTAATAATATCAAAATTAAGATACTATTATGTACATCAAATTTGGGGCAGTTTGTATCCATAAGAATTCATGGCTTCATTAATCTTTTTGGTGACTTGACTTAATGATACTGCTGATAGACTGAATTACTGGTCATTTCTTTTGTAGCTTGATATTTCCTTGTCTCCTGATATATATTATCTGGCAGGGGGTGTTTGGACTTTTGAGCATTCCAGCTGCATTGGTCATTTTGGTAGGAATGATGCTGCATGAACCCTTTGTACACAATGTTGCATACAGGCAGGTATTTTTGAACCTCGTATTACCCTTTGCACAGTTCAGGATAATTCTTGATTGTTTGTACTTGTTTTGTTGAGGTATGTTTCTGCAACAGGTAAGTCAAAAGTTCTTGGATGCTTGTAAAGCTATGTGGATGGCACTGAAATGCAAGAATGTGTGGAGGCCATGCCTATACATGTACATTTCTCTTGCATTGAGCTTGCATATTCACGAGGGAATGTTTTACTGGTATACAGATGCAAAGGGTGGCCCATTGTTTTCAAAGGTATTTGAATTTTGTCTTCTCACTTCTTTCTCATGATTTTTGCAGAATCCTTATATGCTAGTTATGTAGTTGAAAAGTAATATCTTAACCACAGAGTATGAATCCATTTCGACATTCATGCAGGAGATTGTGGGGACCATATCCTCTGTTGGTGCAGTAGGCTATTTTCTTGGAGTTCTCCTTTACCAGAATGCTTTTAGAAACCATCCTTTTCGTTTCGTACTTTTTTGGTCCCAGCTATTATATGGTGCTTCAGGACTGCTAGATTTGATATTGGTATCACGAGTAAACTTGCAGTTTGGCATCCCTGATTATGTTGCTGCTGTATGTGATGCAGCAATTTCTCATATGATTGGGCGTCTCAGATGGATGCCTCTTCTTGTACTCAGTTCAAAGCTTTGCCCTTCTGGCATTGAAGGAACGTTCTTCGCATTGCTAATGTCAATTGATCATGTTGGTAGTCTCACATCATCCTGGGCTGGAGGCCTGTTACTTCACACCTTGAATGTCACAAGAACTCAATTTGACAACCTTTGGATAGCAATAGTGATCCGGAGCTTTTCTAGAGTCCTTCCAATTGGCATTTTGTTTTTGGTGCCAAGCAGTGATCCCAGTGCTTCTATTCTACCAACTGAAATGTTGAAGACAAAAAAGGATGACGATAACTCAAAAAAGGGCGAAGATGACTTGGGTACTCAGAAACTGGAGATGGCTCCGCTAGTGACCAATGTCGATCAGCATTTAGTGGATTCATGAGTGCAATGACAGGGAAAACATACTCCCATTATTCTGGTGTCACAATGTGTTTTGTCTCTCAGCTACTACTTTCTTCACAGCAGGACAGAGATTGTAAAAGAAAGAATGATTTATAGAGATTGCAGACCAAGCAAAATCATATTAATCTGGTACAGCTTTAGCTTAGTTTGATGTTACAAATGACCATGTAATACAATTTTTCTTAAAGTTCTTGTAATATCAAGTTTTAAGCTGACTGCCAGCCTTTATCCGGGCTTGAGATCGGCGATGTGAGTGAGGCTTACACGAAGTACGGATTCATATAGTCAATCCTAACTTGTTTGAGATTGAAGCGTAATTGTTATTATTGTTGTTTGTAATATCAAGGACTCCAGCTCGACAATTGAACTCCCATCTTGTGATTTCGAGGAGAAAAAGGAATCATTATGTAGCTGGTGGGCTTAAGATTAACCACTTTAAAATCTTATTTTATCTCCTTCTGTCTTTAAAAAAATATTACTATATGTTTATTTTTCTAATGAAAGGACAGGCTCAAATGTCAAGACATTCTATTGTGGGCCTGATGCCTGTTTTTATATGCTTGTAAAGAATATGTTAATTTGTTTTCTTTGCTGTCAATATTTTCTTGAGTCACACAAAACAAAATTTCATTATCTTCTTCTCTTTGTACATAGAACCTAGCAGTGTTGTTGTTATAGAGAAGTCTGCAAACATACAGTAGTTCATTTCATTTCCATGAAACAATCTTGTAGTCAATATACTGTTTTCACAGATTATAAATTCATTGGAAGTGTTACATCATGAAGAGAAGTTTATGGGATATTATACACTTAATTAAACAGTCTTAACAATAACTGTCACCCATAATATCTGTATCTTCCTATATAATAGATAAAGCTCAAATAGTTATCTATGTTAAGCAAAATATATAAAAGATTTCACCGCCAACGAGTCGTTATTGGCCTTTAAAAGTTTTTTCTGTCATCTACATGAAACTGCAGGTTTCTTTTGCAAATCCAACTTGTGACTGTTTTGTATCATATATGACCCTTGTGTTTCTCTGCTGAAAATTTCCAATAATTCCAATCTCATCTTCATATTGTAGGCTTGCCAGTGCCAAACAGACCTGAGATGCATCACTCTTCACAAAATAGAAAACCCCAGCAACATCAACTTCCATCTGAGCACTGCCCTCAAAGTATACTTTTATGGTGGGAATGTTCACTTCTTCATATTTAGACAGATCAAAGCAAGTGTCAAGAATTGAATAACCTGGTGCTGAAGGGTAACCAGAAAATTGTTTCAAGAACTCAGCCTTGATAGCTTTGTAAATGGAAGGAGGGAGCCTTGTGATAACCGTGCCCGAATCAATGAGAAATCCACTTTTGCCAAAACTTGAATCTTGAACAGCAACCCCGCCAATAGTCATTCCAGTTAGATTGAGGAAATAGAAGCTAAAAAGCTGTGGATTTGGAACCATTTTAGTGTAAGAGATTGGTGTAGAGTTCTTGAAAACTGAAGCATCACCACCAAATACTAGTGAGCCAGAGGACTCTGCCTCAGTTGAAGGTAAACAATAGGAGAAAACACCTCCAAACACACCAGAAGTTTGAGATATTAAAGAAAGATCACTCCTTCCCAATCCCATAAGACCTGAAGCTAAACCAAACAGGCCTCTATTATTCCTCCCACACCCGAAAACAAAATTGTCAACTGAAGTTCTTCCAAGAACCAAATGATCCTGTCCAAGCTCACCTTTAGTATAGGATCCATCTCCATAACTTACATCATATCCACAAGTTTGTGAATTAGTCCCACACAATCCTGAATTCCCGGTAGCAGATTCAAGAGACTGACAGGCTGATGAATTGCATGCAACTGGTTGAAAAGAAGGAGAAATAGAGGGGTTGAATAGAGGTTCTGGTTGATTGTAACACAAGCTACAAGGTTGGCATTGAACCCAAGTTAGATCACTTCCTGTATCCACAATCACTGTCATATTTCGATGGCCTAATGTCACAGTGACAATGTAATTTAGAGTCTGCATTGTAACGCCTGAATTGATAGGAATTTGAGTAGTGGTATTTGATAAAACCTCAACTTGTTGGGAACTGACATTCTTGATATGGGATTGTATCGAACGAACTCGAATATCATCAGCTAGCAATACTTTCTGCTGCCTCTTGTTCAAGTCACCTCTTGATCTAAAGCAGTAATCTTTGTGCTTCATTTCCAGTATTGTTGCCCCATTTTCACTTCCTGGAAAATCACAGATGATAGTATTTATGTTACTAACAAAACTGGTCTATAAGGATTACAGAAACACAGAAAAGTAGCTGAATTTATGATACAGATCCCAAGAAAGAGTTTGATAATAACCATATAGACTTACTTGATTTTTGAGATGAACAACTTGACTGATTATGGTTGTGATGCATCTTTTGAAGAGTTTTGAGTGGGAGAAACAGTTCCTCATCTCCATGACCATATGCTCCTACAAAAAGAAGAGCAAATACAATGGAATATTGACAAAGTGACATTGTTTTAGAGGTCTATATTTGCCAAGATGAACATACACAACAAATGCTTATAATAACTCTGGAGAAAATAGAGTAGAGAGAATGAGATTCTTAGTAATTGGAGTTAGGCATGAGAACAAAAGAGACCCCACAAATGCATGAGAAATTATTGGGAATTCACGTGCAGATACTTAGAGGGGGAGAAAAAGATAGTGATTTTTTTGTTAGGAGTTGTGGACTTAGCTTTCATGAGGTTTATTGATGAGTAATATTATTGGTTGGTCCATACACATTTCACAGATAAGGACTCACCCCTTTGAGAGGGAATCAACTGTCACAAACTTACCAAACCTACTGACTAATGTATATAAAAGCTAAGTGGTTTCCTTTTGGATGATTTTTGGGTGGACACAATGTGGGGGCTTTCTTATGTTGCGCGGATTCTTTTAAAATATCGTCAAATATAAAAATGATCAAATTAAACCATGCGATCATGACAGCAAACAACAAAAGATATTCGGATTAATTATTGACCAACTCATTTATTAGTCCATTTCAGCTCATCAAAGTTTGGGGGTGATAAGCCCGAATTATTTTATGAGAAATTTTATTAAAATATATTCAAAAAGCTTTCGCCCATTGTTGCTTCCCGTAGGAGTCTGGGTCGTGTCTTAGTCTTAGTGTGGCTGATCATCCTCTTGACCAGCTACTTATCATTGCCTTGGTAAGCTATTGCCTCACCGACTAGCTAATCAGATATATTCTTTTTATTTGATATTTATAATCACAAAAAATAGTAATTTTATCAAGTACTAAAAAGTTACTATAAAATAATAAATAAAGCAATAAAACTTAGCAAGAGCTGGACAGATTGGGTTGTAACCGATGTTTCAGCCGGTTTAGCTCTATAAACTTTTGGGTGGGTTAATAATTCACCAGTTTTTTAACTCAACCCTTCTTAACTTGCCCAAATTCAGTCCGACTTGCCTATTTACTGCCTCCGATGCATATCGAAATTTTTAAAAGTACTAAATTTTTTAAAGACCCTGTACAAATAAGATAGTATTTTAGAATATCATAATCAGAGTAGCATAGATCCTAAGGGGTCATTTAGTGGTTGATTAGAGTTATGCAAATACTAGTAATGTGGAGATTAAATTATGAGTAAATCTATGTATTATTTTATGTAGCTATCATATATTCCCTCATAAAATGATACATAAGCTAATAACTTATACATTTATTTACTCGTAACTAATCCTCACAACACAAATACTTGCATAACTCTAAACAGCTACCAAACAATTTCAATTTGGTAGCTAGTTAGGACAAATTATTAGACCTTGCATAAGTAAGTTCGGACTATGTATAAAATTTATACAGGGTTTGATTTTGCAATTTAGAAACTTGCATGATTAATACATGAATAAGTTACAAAGAAATCTAGGTATAGTTTTATGTAGGATTGAAAATGAAACAACTAAATCACGATAACTAATCTTAACATAAATAATATATAAGTTCTTTCATAACAAATATCACGCATTTACCTGCATAACTCTATAACAAACTATCAGACGATTCCTAAGTTATTTGTACATAAAAGAAAAATTGAGATCTTGAAAAATCTTATATGCTTAGGGTAATAAAGTTTTCCTAATATGAATAGGCAAAAATTGATTGTCAAACTTGTAGTTGTAGCTATTTATTGTATCCATCTAAGTCATATGCTACATTATTAGTGTACTTTCACTTATTATATCAAGTAATTAATGGGTTATAAATCAATATCAATATTAACTATAAAAGGTCACCTTCTAATTGTTTGACCAAATCTCCAAAATTTACTTTGAAAAGTACTTATCATGACAAGGGTTTTTAAAAGTTTTTTTTGTAATCAATATTACACTAGTTTGTGACTAGCCATGATTCCAAAAATGTTAAATTAAAAAAAAAATTACTTTTCAACTTTTTGGAAAAAATAACTTCTACAATAATAACATATCTAATTCTACAAGTGGGAGTCTGGGGCGGGTAAACTGTATTTAGACTTTACCACTACATTATAGAAATAAAGAGGTTGTTTCCGAAAAACCCTCGTCTAAAAATCAAGCCCCATAATATGGGGAAAAAATAACTTTTACTATTATTCAAAATATTATTATTATTTTTCTAAAAGCTTTGAGAAATACTTTAACTCTTTAAAATATAAGTTTTTAAAAAAAATTAAATCAAATTCATTTTTTGCTTCTGAGAAATTTATTAGTCCAATAAACTACACTAGGATGGCAAATAACAAAAAGTATAGTAGACTTTCTTGCATCAAATGACCCTCCAGTCAAAATTATTGTTTGCACCTTTTTTCTTTATTTGTAAAATAAAAAAATTAAAGTAGGAAATTCTTTTAATTGATTTGCATCTAGGGCTTTCAAAAATCGAATTGAGATCGATTATCCAAATCGAAAAAAGTTATTAATTTATTGATAACGTGTTATTGATTCAATAATTTCAGTAATGATTTTAGGTTTTTTCTTAACAGGTTAACCAATAACCGATAATAAATTAAATAATTATATTTGTACTATTTTGATATATAAAGTCCTTGATAGTTTTATACTTTTATTTTTTACTGTTTCAAACTCTCAATTATTTTACAATGTGATAGTGTTTGATTTTATGCAAAATGCAATCCGTCAACTCATGTGTATGTTTCATTTTATTTTCACCTTATTTTTAAGTAATTTTCAATAAAAAATTTTTTTTGTCAAATCTTAACGGTTAAACTGATAATCGAATCAATAACGATCAATAACTGATAAACCAATAACCAATAAGCCAATATCTTAATAATTCCATAACGATTTTATATATCTATAAGACGATAATCGATAAACTTCAAAACCAAACCACTTCTTCTCTTTTTTTTCCTTCTGATTCAAAGGGATTGAGTCTAGTCCAGATAAGTTTTAAAACAATATAAAGTTCCATTTCTACTAAATTATTATAGAGTCCAAACCCCACCCAATTACACAGACCCCAGCAGAACTCATAATAACATGTGCATTTTACACGAATTTCATATTTTTTAAGCTAATTTTAATTAATAATAACTTTTTCCAAAATTATAAAAAATTCTTTTTTTTTTACAAAAAACGAAATTAATGATACATTTCGAAAAGGTAAGAGCATTACGAGATTTTAACTATAATATATGGAAAAATAAGAATTGTAATTTGTATTAATAAGTGTTGCAGTTTTATATCATTTAAGGAATTTTTGTAATTTTTTAAAAGAATCCGAATTATATTAAATTATGTAAATATAAATTGTGTTTTTCTGTAATTTTTTGTAATATTATATAGAAAAAGAAATGAGAGCAAATAAAGCTATATGTACTCTATATTATTATAAAACTTGGCAACTTGAAAGATGTCTACATTATATACTTAATAATAATAACAACTTGCAATATATAAATCAGAGATATCATCAAAAAAAATTATTTTTTTGGCCTTCAAAATAGCAGTGTGAGTTCACGAGCTTGAACAGGCTATTATTTATAATTATTATACGTGTATTTTTTGGAATCAGGCCTATTTACCAATCCTACAGGCAATATCATTTTGATGTTCTTCATATATTATCTTCACTATAGTTTCTATCGTAATATTTTCGATTTACTCGCGTAGACAAATACAAAATTTGAAATATATATATACTAGGAATACGTACTAGTTATTTTTTATTTTAATGTTGAAGAGTCAATCAAATTTTTAATGATTTTCAAGATATTTAAAATGTATTAATTAATTATTATGATTTATAATACCTTTTACGTAATTTTTAAATAATATGTTTCACTTTCGTTGTCTCAATTGTATGTGGTACCGGTGGAATTTGTACAGATAACTAAATTTTTATATGACTTTTAAATTTTCAATTTATTAATTATTGTGATTTATAGTGTTTTATACTTCATGTTTAAATAATGTACTCCATGTTATTTTCTTGTCTCAGTTTATGTGACATGGATAGAATATTGAGAGTCAACTAAATTTTAATATGTTCTATAAATATTTTGAATTTTGAATTATTAATTATTATGATTTGTAGTGTATTCTATGTAATTTTTGAATAATCTATGTTACTCTCTCTCCTAATTTATGTGGTACTGATAGAATTTGGATAAAATTTTATATCTTTTAAATATTTAAGTTGTTAATTATTGTGATTTACAATATTTTTTTTATATCACTTCAAATAATTTATATGGCACATGTAAAAATTCGAGAGTCAATCAAATTTTTTATCTATTTTTTTAAATATTATAAGTTGTTAATTATTATAATTCATAATACTTTTTACATAATTTTTAAATAATTAATTAAAATAATATATATATATATATATATATATATATATATAATTATTTTTGAAGTTATCACTAATCCCTCCTTTCCACGTAGGTCTGTCTGTGTCAACTTGTAGTGATTTGTTAGGCTAATCATAGTTGAGCTAAGAGATGAGGGTCTAATTAAGGAAAGATTGAGTTGTTAATCATGATTTTTTTAAAGTTTCATTCTTCAACTAACTCTCTCATCCAATAATTACCTACTAATCCTAAGTTTGCTATCATATTGTTCTAATAACAACTAGACAGCTTATTATATCTTGCCAAACTCATTATGGGTCATTGGACTACATCTAAAATAAAAAGACAATTGCTTTCTTTCGTTATTTTTTTTTTTTTTCATTCGGTATTCGATATTCATATTGAAGCTCGATTATATTTGGATTTGTATCGCGTGGGACTCTATTTGGGGGAAATACTCCCTAACAAGGATTTTTTCATTTGCTCAAATCCGAGACCTCTGGTTAAGGAGGAGCAACCCCATCCGTTGCGCTACATCCTTTGGTGATTCGTTATTTTTACTTATTCATTATTTAGAAAATAGATTTTATTTTTATTTATTATTTTCATATATCAAGATTTTTTTACCTATTCGTTATTTGAAAAATAAATTCTTGTTTTTATTTATTATTTTTCATATATCAAGGTTTTTTTTAAAAAAAAATATTCTATTCTTAGCATACTTATTTTTCAAATCAATTTTCAAACTTAATACTAAACATCAATTTATAGAGGCAGTGTGATAAAATAATCATGTCAATTATTATTTTCTTAATGAATGTGCCAAGTCTAAATTGACAAGTAAAAGTGAAAGAGGTGAGTAATTAACTAAGGGGTCGTTTGGTAGAGTATATTGGCAAAAATAATACATGTTTTAACTCTTTGTATTAGTAGTACCTTGTTTGGTACACTTTTTTATACTATATATAACTAACCCAAGTACTAGTTATACATTTTATCGTGTATTAAGATGTGCATTACTAAGACGATGGATTTCTACGTATTAGTAATGCAATGCTTTTAATGCATGCATTAACATAATTAAAGACCCAATTGCCCCTCAAAACTTTTTTCACATCTTTTTTACCATAAATATTAAGGGTGTATTTGTAAATAATTTTAGAAATTGTGCAAATATAATTTTCAGTAAATAACTCTTTCAAATAATACTAGATTCAGATTTAATACTTTCTTCATGTGTCTCAACTTAGCTTATCAATAGAATTTTTGACGTTTAATTTATACAATAACTTACATCTAATTTTTTACATAAAAATTTAAGTTTGTAAATAATAATAATTTAGAATTATAATCTAGCAGGAATATATAAGTTGCAGCTGATTTTAAAAAATAAAATAAAATTATTTACGTACTAAATAATTATTCCACGGAAGCACAACTTTTGAAATATTCTGGTCAACAGAACGGAGAATACACGCGCAGGTATATGGGCCGGTAAGATTCTGAGGAATCAGTGGGCCACTTACGTTTCGTAGCCCATTTCAGTGGCCCTGAAGAATTGGATAGCCTCTTTAAATTCTTATATTAAAAAAAAAAAAGAAATATACTAAATAAGATTAAATAATACAAGTCCCTATATATCATTACAAATTTGCCTAGAAGTATAAGTATTCATGTACATATTTTACATAGTATGTATAAATTGAAGGGACAATTACAGTGCATGGCTGTTCGACTAAAATAATTATAAAAAAAAGATTAATCATTCGTTGTATAGGCATGCATAGTCAGTGAATATATCATGTATAGTCAAGTTATATTTAGTTTTGAGTATATCGTAATGTGTATTCAGTGTATAGCGCATGTATAAATTATCTACATTGTATAGTCAATATATACTATCTGTGACTTTTCACAAGTTACATTGTATAGTCATATACATTTTCTACAATTCAACTATTTTTTATGTAAATAAAAAAAATTATATAATTACTGACATTATTGATCTGAAATCAAACGACTCAAAGAAAGAGAATTGCAATATATTGGTAATCAAATTCAAATACAATAACACTATTAGTAATAGTGATGACTCATAAATTGTTTGAAATTGATGCATAACAATAATATATATAGTAATAGTTGTTGTATGTGCAATTAATTTGGATATTTCAACTTGGTAAAGGGCAACTAGGCCAACTTGGAGCAGATGTTACGCGTTATTCCTATTTTATATTTTTTCTGTCTCCTTAAATCTTACTAATGGCTTAGACAACATCCTTTCATATTATATTCTCTTTCTTTATTTATCACTATTTTTTACGATAAAAAAGTAGTGAGAACATAACAAATATTTATTTATTTTTCTTTTAGGTGGTAGGTGAGTAGTGGAGTTGGAAAATATATGCAACATAATTTAGAAACAGCGTAAAAAGAAAAGGAAACGAGAGGTTATGTATTGACACACAAAAATATAAATTATTTACGCATAGAAAATAATACTTTTTCTGTTCAATAATAGTTGTCCATCAATGACGTGGCACACGTCTTAAGAAATACTCCCTCTGTCACATTTTATTGTGACACCCTTTTTTTTTTAGTCCGTCCAAAAAAATATCATCTTACTAAAATTAGAAATAAATTTAACTTTGATATTTTTTTACTCTTAGTGAAATTATTTACAATTACACAAATACTTTTGGGTGATTTTAGGGCACGATGTGTATGCTAGTTGTGTTAAACCATCCAAAGGAACCGTTAGCCCTCAAAAATGCTTTCCTTCTCGGGCGAAGAAATAAGACCACAAGTTTTAAAAGTTTTCCTCCTTTTTTTTAAAATATCGTGTCATGTCAAATGGTGTCACATAAAATGATATGGAAAAAATAATAAATAATAAAGATGATATCATTATATAATTTTTTTGAATATCTTAAATTTAATATTTTGAAAAATATATTAAATATTAAATAGTATTTATATTAATAATAAATTAGACACAAAAAGATAATTATCTCTTATTTTTTTAAGCTGATAAGTAATATTGATTTATTTTTTTAGCGTAATAAACAAATTTAAATGGATAAAGAGAATACTAAATAAAAAAAAACAATAATAATAAATTATTTATCAACTTTATAGACTAAATAAGTATTATAACGCATTTTATAATAATATAGTGACCAGTAAAAACGAGTGGATAAAGTAAAAAAAATATACATAAAAGGAAAACGACAACTACTCTTAAAGTGTACAGTCATTATTCAATAAATCCAGTTATGATTGGTCTTAAAAAGACAGCGCGTGACTTATAAAGCCGCCGTAATATGAATATGAAAGAAAAAAAAAACCGAAAACAAAAATTACTCTATATTATTTTATATGATACTTTTTCTTTTCTAGTTCGTTTCCTAAAAGTATTATTCTCAATTACACTATTATTTAAGAATAATATGAGATAATAAATATTAAAAATCTTTTTTCCAAAAATATCATGCTAAATAAAAAAATATCACATAAAATAAGGCGACGAGCAGTCCATCCAAAACATTATCCACAATCCAATTCAGCCTCTTACGTGTCCTCCACCGTTAGATTCTTCCACGTGTTACTTTTCACCTTATCGCAGCCGTTCCCACTAGCCGAAAAACGAACCTTCCCGAATTTATGCCACGTCATGCATTTTATCCAAAACTTCTCACGTGACTCCACCTCACTACACAAGGAGACACGTGTTTTTGCTCCTTTATTCAATAAATAATAATTAATAACAATATATAGTGGAAGCTTTATTCTCATTTTTATATATATATTATAACTATAAATAATAATAAGTTATACTCCAATAATTAAGGGAGTGGTAAAAACGAATATTGATTTCTCTTCTTTCTTCATTAAAAAATAAAAAACATTTTACATATTTTTGTTTTCGGACCAATTCTTTGGGGTTTTTTTCAACTATGGTTCAATTGATGACAACTGCCATGGAGGAGTCGCCGGAGCTGCAGTGGCTTAAGGGGAAGACGTCGGCGGTGAAGCTGGAATTCGAGGATGATTTGGATGAAGCATACGGCCCACTTAACAAGCGATCCAAACTTCCCTCTTCTCTTCAAGTTAGTTCTCTTCACAAATTTCTAAACATGATTTTGCTGATTTTGTTTTCTGGAGAGCCAATTTCTCTGCCTTTCTTGCTGTTTCAGTTCTCTACAGATTCTGTGTTTTGTGCTTTGACATGAATTTAGTAAAAATAAGAGCAATCAATTACAAAAAGGATGTTAAGATTAAGGATTTAAGTTAATTAATTAATCTTTTGATTAATCAGTAATTGAAGATTGTTAATTAGTGCTTATTTAATAGTTTCCTGTTAAATTGATGGTGTAATATAAAAGATTTAGTGTTTAAAGAGTGTGAATATAGAAAGGTGTAGTAGATCAAAGAGGGAAAAGTATTATTTGGTTGAATTGGGTATAAGTAGTGGAGTTATGGTTATTGATGGAGGTGATTTCTATTAAGTTTTATTATATGATTAGCTTATTTGAACCGCGGATCTTTTCTCCTACAGCAGCAATGGGTTGTAGGAGGTGATGGTTTCCCAGTACCGCCTTCGCAGTACAACCCACTGGATGAGCCCAGTCCATTAGGTTTGAGGCTAAGGAAGAGTCCATCACTGTTGGATTTGATCCAGATGAAGCTTTCTCAGGGGAACAACCCTAAGGCGGGAAATCAGGGGAAGAAGGAGCAGAAGGGGAGCTCTGGAACAGTTGAAAAACTCAAGGCTTCGAACTTTCCTGCCTC
The DNA here is from genome assembly GCA_029948455.1 of Solanum rostratum. NCBI lineage: Eukaryota > Viridiplantae > Streptophyta > Magnoliopsida > Solanales > Solanaceae > Solanum > Solanum rostratum. The sequence continues at coordinate 62,696,133 of CM057054.1, read as the reverse complement.
AGTTCTGAGAATTGGGAGCTGGGAGGTAATATTGATATTTTAGTTGTTGAGTATAAGTTGTAATCTACAAATTGCAGTTTAGAAGGATTGTGCTAGAAGTGATTAAATTGTGGTGTTTTTTGCAGTACAAGTCAAGATATGAAGGGGATCTAGTGGCAAAATGTTACTTTGCAAAGCATAAACTTGTTTGGGAAGTCCTTGATGGTGGTCTCAAGAATAAGATAGAAATCCAATGGTCGGACATTATGGGTCTGAAGGCAAATTACCCTGAAGATGGACCTGGAACTTTAGATGTTGTGGTAAGTGGTAATATGCTTCTGTTATACTTTAATTATTACCCTAAAGGTGATGATGTACTAAAGGACTCTTGTTTTGCAGCTAGCAAGACAACCTCTTTTCTTCCGGGAGACAAATCCACAACCCAGGAAGCACACTCTTTGGCAGGCAACATCTGATTTTACTGGAGGACAGGCTAGCATGCACAAGTATCTTTCTGATCTTATTTTTACTTCTCACAATTTGTCTTTGCTCTGTTTATGCACCAGCACTAATAGTAGTTGTCTATACCAATTTAATCTATAAAGTTTGGAAGTATATCTCTTCTTTCATGATGGCGACGACTGTAGTTTGCATGTGATCAATAGTAGGTACCTAAAGATTTTCGCTGTTTCTTTTGTTTGTTTGGTGTACATCATCACTTAAGAGCATTAGTTGGAATTGAACTGTCGATCTTGTAGCACGTTCCTACGAAACCAGTGCACTAATGTGTAAAAGAAATCCATAATATGGAGATAACGTAGAATGGCGTACTTCATGTAAAATTGGCTGAGATTTAGGTGAAACATCAATAGTTGTAATGAAATTTCAATGATGAGCTTTCTTTTCTCCTTTGATTATAGTCTATGTATATAATAACCTAATAATCATTGCCTGATTCATGTTGGCTCAAGTGAATTCAATGAGATTGAAAGGTAATATATTTTCTCCAATATTTGATGGCTTAGGGTCCCCTTGCTGTAAAAATAAATAAAATAATAAATTGGTCTTGGAATTCACCCTCCCTTGAGGCTGGGATAAATCCTCAGCTGCAGCCCCTGGCTTTTTCTCACTTTTAAGTAGTAGTGTTAACTTGACATAGTGGTACTGCTGGTTTTGATGCCCGCTTAATAAGGTGTTTGTCCTATTTATGCTCGCAATTCTGGTGTTTCCTTGATTATTATGTCAACGTGGTTCAGTTTTCGATGTTATAACTTACCTCCCTTTTAATTTTTTTTTTTTTGGGTAGGCGACATTATTTACAGTGTCCACAAGGCTTGCTAGGAAAGCATTTTGAAAAGCTTATTCAGTGTGATCCCCGTCTAAATTTCTTAAGTCAACAACCAGAGATTATACTAGATTCTCCACATTTCGAATCCAGAATCACAGTATTTGAAGACCCCAATGTGTCCGATTCGGAATTTAATCTGAATAATGAGAGAAGTCCCACCTTTCTCAACTTGCATGGTGCCGCTTCACCTTCAGGAGCTTATTGTTCTTCTTCAAATGGAGAGCAAGATTTTGTTGGTGGTAGACGATTGGAAAACATTCATCCAGAAACACCTTCACCAAGCTCAGGTAAATTATATATTAATGCTCGTCTGTTTAGGACACTCAGCTTTTTGAGAAGTTAGATTCTTCTGCTTGGTGCATCTTGTTCGTTTCTTCTTTATGTTTCTCAATTTTATGTTGCTGGGTGGAAAAACATTGTGGTGGTTATAGAGATTACATTCCCCTTTTTTGCCGCTACAGTTTTCACTGGTTTCTTGAAATTAGTATTTAACCATATCTTGAGCTACTGTAGTAATCAAGACCATGGATAGATCCAAATTACTAGAGTGGAGGCTTTATTGTGCACTACTGTGATATGGTCCAGCTGATCCTGAAAGTGTCTTAATTGCTTTTCCAAGTGTTTATTTCATTGTTAGGGCTTTGCTGTTCGTGCATGTCTTTTAATTAGCTGTACTGTCATTTGACCTGCAGCAATGGACGCAAGGGCAATTCAAGATGTCAGCAGGGATATGGAGCAATTGAAAGGCCTCGGTAATCTAGATCAGATCCGAGTGCCTGGACTTCATCCTTCCATGTCAATGAAGGATTTGGTGACTCACTTTGAACGTCGTTTTTCTGAGCAGGGAACCTCTGAAGTTATAACCCTGTCCAGTGATGAACGGCAAAGCTTGGAGGTTCTGGAAGAGATTTCAAGGTGCTTGTTTAGTGACACTCAAAATATGCCAGCATCAGATGAGAAATCCCTCATGACAAGGGTCAATTCTCTGTGCTCTCTTCTTCAGAAGGATCCGGCAACAGCTCATAAGAAGGAGCATTACGAGGATGTTGCAGTTGGAGGGAAGAGAACTGATGAATTGATCAGTTTCTTTCCTGGAGCAGCAAGTGAAAAAAAGGTTGATGATCCTTCTACATCAGAGGATAAATCAAATGATCCAGCTCCGTCTATGTCAAGAAAAGACTCCGTCGGGGATCTCTTGCTGAATCTGCCAAGAATTGCATCGCTGCCTCAGTTCTTGTTCAATATCTATGAAGACTCCGATCAACAAGCTAGATAGAATTTGCTTAGAAGTTGCTTTTGTATGTAGTAGGCATAGTGCCTTCTTAAGACATTACTTAGCTACAGTGTCCAAGTTTAGGATTCGACTTGTAATCAAATCTCTTCTAGATGTTGTGCAGGTAGTATATGTATATATGTAGTCTGTCCAAGTTTAGGATTCGACTTGTAACCAAATCTCTTCTAGATGTTGTGCAGGTAGTATATGTATATGGTCATCTTCTATGTTAGTTTGGATAATAGACAGTATTCGACAAGCCGTTCAAATAGTTTTTTTCAGTGACATTGCTTCATCATTTTGTTTTAAAATTTACGAAAGGTAAATTTACAAAGGTACTTCTTTGTTGGGTTCCTTCCTTAACGACAGAGATTTTAAAAAATTCTAATTTTTTTAAAAGAATGCAGAATTTGCTAGAATGATTCGGAGAACTCTAGAGAAGTATAGAACAAAGTACGTGGAAGAATGTGAAAGTCTTTGAAATATTTTGGAGACGTGTGAAACTTAATGGAAGATATTAGAAGAGTGTACAAAGGAGTGAAAAAGTAGAGACTCTTTAGAATGTGTGGAGCATTCTAGAGACATTTTTTTCACTATTCACTAAGGAGGTGGAGTAGTATAAATAGAGATAGGAGTTTTTAACCATCCACATCGAAATAGAGATTGGAGTTTTCAGTTTTAACTATCTACATCTAAGAGTAATCCCAGTGAAATTTTCTTTTTTAACCATGTATATCTAAGAGCAATCCAAGTGAAGTAACAATCCATTTGAGAGTGCTATCCTAGAAATCCAAGTGAAGTAAGCATTCATTTGAGAGCAATCTACTTCCAAAGTGAGGAAATCTATTAGTAAGAGTGTAAAACTTAGAAGTCTTAATCCTTAAGTTTGTAATCCATCTTAGAGTGAGTGTATCTTTGTAAACATATTCTTGTAATTCTACTACTCTTTTGTGTAGTAGAAGAATCTCCTTTTGGAGAATTATTAACTCTTGTACTCCACCACTGTTTTAATTCCTAAAGTGTTTATCTAACTAGTTCTTTCCCAACAGTGGTATCAGAGCCAGGTTCATTCGAAGTCGTCATTAGCTTGTGCAGTTTAAGATGGAAGACAATGTCACTCATGATGGAGACATGTTCAAGCTCACAGACAACAACTACTCATATTGAAACCGATGATGGAGGACCATCTATATTGCAAGGATTTGCATGAGCCCATCATTTACAAAGAAAAGGTGGAAGGCAAGAGCGATGCTTAATGGGAGCTACTAAATCAGAAGGTCGTTGCAATGATCCGTAAGTACATTGATAAATCTCAGTTCGAGCATGTTTCTACTTATACAAATGCCTACGAACTACAAATGAAACTTGAATTCATGATTCAAAAGAAAACACCTCGTAACAAAGCTAATTTAGTTCGGTGGTTGGTGAAATTGGAGTATAAGGATGACAACAGTATGATTGAGCACTTGAATAATTTCAAAGGGCTTGTTAATCAATTAACAAACGTTGATATGAAGATTGATGATGAGTTGCAAGCCCTTCTGCTCCTTAGCTCCTTCTCGGAAAGTTGGGATATACATGTTACTCTGAGTAACTTAGCTCTGGAAGGAAAACTCACCATGGACACCGTCAGTGATAGTCTTCTTGGTGAAGAAGCAAGGAGAATGGAATGAGGTGAGTCGACTTATCCCGTAGCCAATATCATTATGAATCAGAGCAGAAATAGAACTAGTCGACGTAGCAAGAGCCGAGAACCGCACCAATCTCGAAGGAGATCTAAGTCACGCTCCAAGATTATATGTTATTACTGTGGAAAGATGGGCCACAAGAAAGCTGAATGCCGATCTCTAATAAGAGATCAAAAGGAAAGGTAGTGTTAAACCAGACCAGATCAGCCCAACGAAGAAGCAAGAAGAGTATTACTGCTCTAGCATTAAAAGAAAATATGTTCTATCTCGTTGATGAAAGTAATATCCTAAACATCGCTTGTGACGAAAGCTCCTGGATTATCTATTCTGGTGCTTCCTTCCATGTTACCCCACATAGAAATTTCTTTTCATCCTATCGAGGCGGTGACTTCGGTATGGTGCAAATAGAAAATCAAAACAGGAGCAATATTGTCGGGATAGGAAATATCATCCTAACTATAAGTACTGGATGCAACCTTATCCTAAAAGATGTGAGATATGTCCAGCTATGCGCCTCAATCTTATCTCCGCTGAAAAACTAGACGATGTTGGTTTGATGAATTACTTTGGTGAAGGAAAGTCACCAAAGGAAGTTTAATAATGGCTCGAGGAAAGAAGGATCATTGTATGTGATGCAAGCCAAACTCTGCAAAGGAGAGATAAATGTTACTACTGATGATTTGGAGATATGGCACAAACGACTTCGGCACATCAGTGAAAAAGGTCTTCACATGCTCGCTCGGAAACATATCTTCCCGGATGTGAAAGGTAAACAACTTGATCCTTGTGCTCATTGTTTAGTTGGAAAACCACTGTCTTAATTCCTAAAGTGTCTATCTTAACTTCACAAGCAGGGAAGGATCGTTCTTTCCCAACATTCTTACTGGTTCTACAAACAAGATTCTGCTTAGAATAGCATAACTTTGTACTCTTATGTTATGATCACTAGATGCAATGGTTGAAAGAAAAGGAGGCTTTGACAATGTAATGACAAAGGCCAAATGCAAGGTTTGAGGAATGGTAGAAGGAACTAGTGACATCTTACATACGAAGTAAAGTGAGATTTCACAAGTGGGGTATGGGGAGAAAATACACACGGAGTAGAGCTTTTAAATCGTAAATAATATTGCACGGAGTAGAGCTTTTAAACAGTAAATAATATTGCAAATACACTGGCAGCATTCACATATATATTTTACATCTTGAAAGCACAAGCAACACCTCCTTCTATATCCATCCTATTATTGTTCTAACCAAGTCTACAAAAGAATAAAGAAGCCAACTAATTAGGAATCATTTGTACCGTCATCATCAATGTCATCGTTATCCTGATACATGTTCATAAGCACATTTATCTGGCTTTGCAACATAGCATTTTGCCTCTCTACCTCCGCACGCTTGCGTCTTTCCTCTAGGAGCTGTATTTGCAGATGTTCCAGGCATTGAGCATCTGCTTCTAACTGTTCGTTCAGACCATCGATTTCACGATCCTGCAGCATTGTCAAATCATTAGTGTTTCTGTTGAATTTAAACTGAAGACACACAAAGAGATTAGCCAAAATAGAACACGTAGATTAGAAGAAAGCAAACAAATGGTAATTTCGAGAACATCACCTTTCTATTCATTTCTTGTAGAGCGATTCTTCGCATACTTTCAACAACATCCACATTTACAAGCTTTCTTCTCTTTCCAGCAAGCCAACCTTTGGGGTAACATGCAGCGTCAAAGTCTGGTGGGGGTAGCAAAGTTTCAGCTGACGGCCTTCGACCATTTGCATTTGTAACTGGTTCCAGTGGTTCAAATAGTGCCTTTCTACGCTCGGAAAGTTCAGTAGAGGGCTGGGATTCCTGCATCTTTTCATCAGCTGGAGACTCTTCTTGCTTTTGAGGTGTTTCATCAACTCTAGCAGTGATTTGGTTTTCCAAGTTCTTCACACTGGCTACTAGGCCAAGTATTTTCTTAGCATGAAATATGTATAATATACAAAATATGAACTGCGTGAACTGTGTATCAATTGGGCTTATAGTCATCACTCTATTATTTTTGCGGAATATGACATTAAACAGGACTATAGTTTCGAAATCATACTCTCCAAACAAAAAACCAGCACAGGTATAGTATGATCAGAAATCGACTGGTTTAAGTTCAAATATCACAAGCCACTCTCATGTGCATAAACAATATATTCTGTATGCCAATCAGAGACATCTATACTATAGCATTTAATCGGTTACTTTCCCTTGTTCCATTTCTTCTCTTTCCCGCGATTTTAAGAGATTTAGCACAAGTGATACAAAGATTTGACAAAGGTCCAATATGCCTGGCCTGTAATTTAAGTAACATGATGTTGGAAATGCTACTCCAATTTAGAAGATTTCCATACACAAAACTCGAGCTCACTAACTACGAATCTTCTCCTGTTGATCAGCAAAGAAACAGCCTACTTTTTGACAATCATTCTCAAAGACAATCAAGTAGAGGCGAATCTGGGATTTAAACTCTTCAGGTTTGAGTTTGAGATTCCATTTCAACTCATGTTTTGAGCAATGTAAGTATGGATGACTATACAATCTTTAATTAGATCTAATATGTACCCTTTCTCCAATAAAAATAGATGCTTTTTCTTTTTAATTGGACTATTCAAAGCTAATGTCTTTCTAAAACTTCATCTTATACGCATCTCAAAGAATATCCAAATAAATTAAGATTAAAAAAAACAAAGTCAACAACTCAAGGCCAAGTCACAATGTCCTACACAAAATCCCTGTGGAAAAGATTAGTCTTTCAAAAATAAAATATTGTAATGGGGAATGGGCTGTAGCTTATACAGGCAAATTCCTTTAACAAAATAAGTAGGTCAAATTTTACAGATAAAACTTGCAATGAATTTATCAGACACACTCATCCTGACAAAGAACAATCAAAACATATATGTTGCTATCAAGATAAAACACATAACCTCGAGCATTTTTAACAACTTCTTAACCGCTAAACTAAACATTTAACTTGATGTTTAACTTATATCGAGAGGTGTCAATACTTGTATAAATATTTATTAAATCAAATTTTAATCTATATGTACAATATAATTTTCTGGCTCCACCCCTGGTAACAAACAACTAACAATAAGCTAAGGAGTAAATAACAAATAATTTTATCAGAAATCTATGTAGTACTAATAATTTTATCAGAATCCAAATGACTAAAATTCGAAACTCATAAACTTCAAATCTAGTCAATGAGATCTAGTTGTGGTACCAAATTAATGAATATTCATACTCCTTACCAGATCTTTTCCTGGACTTCCATAAAACAGGAGTTGAAGAAACAGGCGAAAATCCCTCAAGAAAAGATTCCCCCATCTTCTGCTGCCTTACCTCCATATATAACCTTACATAAATAAACCAAAAATCTTATCTTTTCTTGTTTTTTGAAAAAAAATCAAAACTTTGTATGAGCTACAAAGAGAAAGAGAGAGAATTGATAGCGTAAGAGTTGAACTTAGTTGTAGGTGTAAGGAAGAAACGTTTATTACCCACCTATTTTATTTCACAGAAATGCCCCTTTTTTTGTTATTTTTGTTTTACAAGTAAGTATAAAGAAGATAATGGTTAGGAAAGAAGGTGACGAATTCATCAAAGACTCTTTATTGAACGGACCTGATTTTATTGTTCTTTTCTATCTGTTGATGTCGATGTTCGCTTTCTTGTTTTGTGTTCCTATCTATGTCCTGTGGAACCCACAATTTATTTTTAGTATTTTTGTAAAAAATTTTGGAGATGGGACAAAAATGTTTTTTTGTGATTTCTCAAAAAATTTATATTCTTGCACCTCTTTGCTTTTTCCAAAATTTCACGTCTATTTTTCTTGCTCAAATTTATACTTTTATTTTTAATTAGCTTTTGAGCTCAAGGGTTATTTTATTTCAAAAAATTTTATAATTGAGCAAATATTCACTACAAAACCATATAAATTAACTACAGCTTTTTAAAATTACATAAAGTAACCAACGTTTGAAAAAAAATTGCTATGCGATTTTGTGGGACCCAGACATTTTTTGTATAAAATTCTTCATCTTCTCTCTCCATTCTATACAAAAATATCAAGATTTTTTTTCAATAGTTATCCCCTTCAATCTCTCAACAAATCATCAGTTACACATGTAAGGATTTCAAATTATTTTTTCCTAATATTCATCCAGATCTTGTAGCTTCAATTTCATACCAATTTTTGGCGGTTTTTAATTTTTATTTTGAAAATTTTTTCTACAGTCGAAAAAATCACCACTATACAACTACACATTATGACCGACGAATCATCATCTAAGAGGATAACTAGATGTATAAACTTGTATGATAAGTTTATAGATGATTTGCCTTCTTTTTCGTTGGGTATAACTCAAGAGGATGAACACATTGCAAGATGCATTGCAAGAGATAGGGCTAGTGTAGAAATTAAATCCAAGTATCAGAATGACAATGTTCATCGGCCAAGCAGTTCCAAAATGAAGAGGAAAGCAAAGGACCTGGCTTCCAGCAGTGCCGAAGCAAAAAAAAATGGCGATGGGTCTGATTTTGACAACTCAGACGAAATCACAGAAGACAATCAGGTAATTTTTTTTTAAAAAAAAAAATTGTTTCTCATATAGTTAAGCATAAGTTATACACATATCTCATTACTTATGTAAATGTTATTATTATATATATTTTTTATATGTACCATTATTTATGTATAACTTATATAGTTATTGCCAGCACATTATATAGTTGCATAAGCACATTATACAGTTTAAGCCATTTTTATACACTGCAAATATATATATATATATATATACACCTGGATACATTTTAAACTATTTTATACACTGCAAGTATATATGCACACCTGTCTGATTAAGTATACAATTACAATATAGCTATTGTCAGCACATTATACAATTGCATAAACACATTATACAGTGTAAGCTATTTTATACACTACAAATATATATATGCATACCTGCATACAGTTAAAGCTATTTTATACACTGCAAATATATATGCACACTGTCTGAGTAATTTACAGATTCATATTAGGTAATAAATATTGATTACATTGACCTTCCATTATTTAAGAGAACATTTCCTTTTATTGCATCTAATCAGTAACTAATCAACATTAAATGTCAGCTCATCTTTTTGTATAAAATAACAGTGCATACACGTTTTATACAAATCTGGGTACATTCAAAAGCTATAAAATGTAATTTTCAAAACTGTAGCTATTTTAGCCTATTATGTTTCACTAGGTGGTTGTTTATGAAAATTCCCCTATAAAATATAGCACATGACAATTACTAAATTTGTAAAATAAATACAAATTTGGCCCAATTACCAATTTGAGCAACCCAGCCCAATATTAACAAAAATATTTCCTTTCTAGACTCTTCATTTGTCCTCTCCAGGTTACTTCGCCTCGACGTTTCAATGTTCACCTTTATCTAGAAAGCAGTTATTTTACAAATTTGGCCCAACTATCAATTTGAGCAACCCGGCCCCATATTAGCAAAAATATCTCCTTTCTAGACTCTTCATTTGTCCTCTTCAGGTTGCTTCGTCTCGACGTTTCAATGTTCCCCTCTATCTAGAAAGTAGTGTTCTTCCTCATTACACTAGCGAGTGGCTTTCAATCTAGTTTAGCTTCCTTAATTTCCGTCAATCCCTTCAAAAATGTACTGTGTAGAACCCAAGGCGCGATGCACCTTTGTACCCTCACCGTTCAAACTTTTTTTGTTTCAAGTGAGGGAAATTAGGTCATAACCCAACACCCTTATAGATGGGATTCCTCAAACATTCAGCCATTTTTAGTTCTTGCTCTCAAACACTCTCAAAATCCTCCCAAAATCCCTCAATCAATCACAAATTCTCAAGAGGTTTCATTGAAGTTCAAGCACAAGGTGAATCCCTCAAGTCTCCTTCATCAAAATATAAGGATTTAAGGTCAATTTTTGGGGGGCCCTTTTTATAAAGTCTAGTAGCAGTGATTCAAGAATTTGAAGGGCCTGGACTAGCTCCTCACACCACATGTAAAGGGCATGATCCAAGTCTTACCTAATCAGGTAATGGACCTCACTTAATGCCAATAAGTGCAAGAGCTCCTGATTTACTAGGTCCCTATCAAGCCATTTAAAAATACATTCCTCTTTCACTCTTCTATTCCACCACGTGAAGTTACTTTATACTTTAATTCACTCAAAACACGGTTGGTTATATACAATTTACAAAGTCTTGGGATTCAATATTTGTGAATGACAGACTTCCCTGCTTCTCCCCCTTTGTTAAAAAAGATTCTTGAGTTGTTTCCTCAATATCTTGTATTTCCACCTATCATTCTAATCTCTCTGCAACAATACACCTAGCATACATAACAGTAATTTTGAAGTCCACCTGGTTATAATTATATTTGAATGTAACTTGTTGGCCAGAGTCCTGATATCCTATTTTATCCACTCTTCTGTCCAGAAAATTCATATCTGAGATGAAATATTACAATAGGCATTATGGAATCCTAGCCTCCATTAACATAATTCTAGTTCTTTCTTACCTTGAAAAGGCTCCATAAGTGCTATTAAAGAGTAATGATTTCCTTTATTTAAGATCCATCAGTCTTTCAAATGCCTTTTGAAACTTCATAGTTCTAATATTCCTTTATTCCAAAATATCATTGATCACTATCTGTGATTCTATCCCTACTCCTTGTTTTCACATGCAATGGAATCTTTGTTTGTCCCCTTTTTGCCCCATTTCTTAAAAACTCAATTTGTCTTGGTGACAAATCTCTCTCTTTAGCTATAACAGTTACATTCTCATTAATATCCCCATCCTCATCTCCTCTCCTTTGTTTATCATATGATGAAACTTTCTATATATTTGGTGGCTCCTCTTACTGTTATGCCCATCCTTTTCCTTACCCTTCTCATCCATTCTACCTGAGATATTATGGACTAAAATTTGGCTATCATCTCTGAGTACATCCTTTTTCCTTTATTGGAGGAGCCTATATCTAGCACCTTATCATCAACATGATCATCAATCCTATTATCTTGATTGTCTGCATGATTTGTAGGACCTTTCTTTTCTCCCTTCTCGATATCTCTGTGTTTAATATCATTGGTCCATTCCTTATCATCCTCATTATATCTAGTAGGCTTCCTATTGTCTCTGTGTTCTGATTGCTCACCTTCCTTCCCTTCCCCAAATTATCGTTTACCCACTCTTTAGTAGTTAAATGCTTGTCTAATGCTTCCACATTTGTCCCTTTGACCAACTCGTCTCTCCCTTCGTTATCTTCCAAGAACCTAAATTGATTATTTGTTTCAACCCCACCTTTTTGTGTAGCTTTCCACACCCGGGTCTATTTCCTTTGTTGCCATCCATTATTAGTTACCCTTTTATTCCTTTGTTCCCTTCCTTGCGTTAAATCTCCCTGTTTTCTGTCACCCTCATTCCCCATTATTGTTTTACCTCTATCGGTTCTTTCTTCCTTTGTTGCTTCCTCCTTCTTCTTTAGATACAACTCCGGATGAATAACATATCATTCTTGTTCATCATGACCCTGAATCCTACAATTAATACAATATGTTGGGACATGATCATAACTAATAGTTATCTATTTTTCCATAATCTCTTCTGTCTTTTTCCTCAGTCCCAAGTTAATTCTTTTAGGGAAATCCTATAGTAGATCAACTTCCACTTTAACCCTCACACAATTGGGCCTGGTCTAATTTCTAGTCACCGTATCCACCTACAATGGTTTACCAACCACCGTCACTAACGAAAATACAACCTTTTTACCAAAAGTTTAGGGGGCAATGACGAGAATGAAATCCACGCAATAGTTGTAGTAGTTTCTTCTTCCGGATTGAATAAAGGATCTCATTTCAACGTCCTCATTGTATATGTCCAATTCTTGTTTGTGCTATAGAAGATCGACTTGGATAGCAGTTTGACATAATCTTCAACACAAGAGGCCCTTATCAGAATACGTGTATTACTCAGTACCCCAATATTACATTCTCCCTTTAACTCACATTGTTTAGGTATAAGCCACCTTAGATCTTGAATGTCATGCCATCTGGAAGAAACTTACCAATGACTGCATATTGTAAATTTTTGTTTACGATCATCTGCTCCATTTCTTCCTCTTTGCATACTACCCTAGGTTCTCCATGCAAATATCACTGCTTTCATAGATATAGGTCTAATATTAGGTTGTGGTGGTTTTAAAACATCAGCATAATTTGGCTTGGTAGTGATATTGGATGGTTGTAGATGATAATCAACCCTAGTGGGGGGTTGACCGTTGACGAAGTGGCATGGCCACCGGTGCCAAGGGTGATCGGCGACAATTTGGTAGAAAAAGTCAACAGGCAAATCTAGGATTTTTCGCGGATTAGTTTAGGTTAGTTTTCTTTTCTTTCTCTCCGGTATCTGTTTGTCCTACAAATTTTCTCAAATCTATAGTTTTCCCTACTCTTACACAAATTTATTATTACTCTCTCTGTCGTATATTAACTTAATTTTTAAATTTTTTTCTATTGTTTAACATAGTTAAATTTTATTTATTGAAATTTTATATTTTCTAGGGGCTAAATTACACTACTTGCAAAACTACATTTATAAATTCACAAATGAAAATTGTGGAAAGCATGATTTAAACTATGTTCTTAAATATTTTTCTTAATACTTGTGCATTGGCTTATAGATTAAGTTAATATGGGATAAAGGAAGTACTAAATTGGAGCATCGTTATCCGATTAATGGAATGGACTAATAATTCCTCCATTTTATTTTAGTTGTCATGTATACTAGAAATATTTTTTCTCAAAATGGTTGTCAATTTAGATAATCAAGAGAGAATTAATTATTTTGTTAACTTTGCTCTTAACACTAATTATTTTAGAATTAAGATGCACATATATAGATAAAAATTAATTATTTTATACGAGATATTAGTCGAAGAAGACGTTTAATTAATTTTTCTTAACGATTATGTCAAACCTTGTCAATAGAACAGAGGGAGTAGTAATTATCAAAAAATAAAATAATAACAAATGCTAAGAGGTTAAAAATGCTTACAGTTAACTACTCCTATGAATAATTTATCTTCGCTTATTTTGGATCGTGTATGGAAGGTGTTGAAGTAATACGAAGGAATTTGGACAATTGAAACATAGGAAATATAACACACATCTCATGCGAAGAAAGTTTCAGAGCAACAATAAAGTTATACAATCACACATGATATTTGTATTCGGTAGGCTATAGAGTCTAGCACGAGACGGATATTTACTTGTTGTGCTAGCTAAAGGATCTATGTCAGAAGGACAGTTGAACTTGTACTTGTCATTCAGAAGAATCGCTCTTCGACAGTACTAGACAGAACTAAACTCCAAACCTTTGAAATTGAGCTTCTCCAATTTTGGGAGAATTGCTTCTTTCTTTTACTTGGTTTGCCCAATTCAAAATGTTCCACAAGACCTTATCCTCAAACTTCATGTGGAAGGGAGAAATCCCCTTAGGTTGTTGTTCTAGAGAAGAGATATCCATTAGAGCGAAGCTGATAGAATGACACCCACCTTCTTAAGGATCCTCGTTAATTCAACTAGTTTTCCTTTTCGGGAATGAACTAGCCTTAGAGGAAATGGGCGTCAAGCCTATAAGTCAAGTACGCAAGAAAAGTTTATAGGCGAAGACACTCTCATTCGAAGGTAGGACAGTCTTCCTAGCTTTCGAGGCAATCGAATAGATAGAAGATCTAGCACCCCGGTCAGAGAGAATGGGGCACGAGTTCGTGACACACCCGTGATCCTTTCTCGAACCTGATGAACACAACATACTCTGGAAAGAAGTGTGTTGCAAGAAACAGCGCTTCTCAAGACAGATGAGAGACATGTTCCCATACACAATATTCGTACCATTTGAAAATGTCATTCATTGTTTAATAGACCAGCTCTAACTGGTAAATTTGTAACTTTACATCATCTCAACTTAAATAGCATCTCCTATAGTCACCCACCTCCTATATTCACAGTTCCACCAACTATACCCACCCTATCTTTTACAAAAAAAAGGTTGGAAAGCTTCATTTCTCCATCGCTATGCCAAAATTACAAAATCTAAGCCCCCCTCCCATCCAAAACAAGCGACGGTCACATTATGTTTCGCCGCCTAAAGCGCAAGGAATGCAAGGAGGATTCGTACACTGGTCTGGTGGTGTGATGATCTCCAGGCAGTGGTCATGAAAAACATGCCCACAGGGAAGAACAGCAACAGGTGGTGGTATAGCAGGCCGAGTGAAAGGACCTTCAGGATTGAACCCCACATTCCTCTTGCATAACATGCAGTTCTCTCCAAGTGGTTGAGCTGGTTCATCCAATCCTGTCGAAAAATTCCAACACTAGATTATTACAATGCTGTTTCAATGATAATATTCAGCAGTAAAATGAGTACATTATTATCTTCATACAGAATACGAACAAAATATCGATGGATGTATTCACACTCGAAGATCTTAGATTCCCTCCAGTAGTAAGGGGGCTCTGGTTCCAGCCTTGACTTGTTGGTGTCAACTTTGGGTATTTGTGTACATACAATTTTTAAAACATTGGGGCCAAGTATTAAGACATCCAAAAAATTTCAAATATTGAAGTTTTTAAATTTCTAATTTTGGATTCCCTTACTTTTTTCTTCGGTCATCCTTTTCTTCCTTCTTTTCTCCTTCATCTTCCCTGCACTCACTTCATTTTCTCCCTCTTTTCTTTTGTGCTCTCATCTTTCTCTTCTTCTTGTTTTTGTATTTCTAGTGAAGATTTGTGAAAAAAGATTTGCAACACTAGAGGGCAGCATTATGCAGTTCGTCCCAAACAACCAAGAATTATTTTAGTAAAAACATCAGGAAGTTGTTAAGATATCCCGAGAACTGTTTAAAGAGAAACAGGAAATATTTAAACATCCATTAGTTGTTTGAAGGCCGAGGATGGGGCAGAGGGTAGCAGGAGGGGATAAGACTTGGATGATTTGTGTAAATAGCAAAATACTGGGGTTTATAAAAATATGTATCATTAAACACTACTTGAGGTCTTTGACCCTTTAATAAAAGACTCAAAGTCTCTTGCAACTTTTTGGCTCTGGTCACATCTATGGTAAGGAGAAGAGCCAAGGCTACCCATATATAAGAGTTGTATACAGGGAGGCAAAAACACTGGCATTCATCGGTGAACTCATGGAAATGCCAACAAACAATCAAGTTGTATGCATGTAGATCAAAGACTAACAAACTGCATTAATAAAAATACAGAAAATAGAAGCATGTGAGATAGCTTGAGATACCTTGCAACTTTGCACGGGGAGAAGGAAGAGAAGGAGAAGATGCAAGAACTGGAGCATCCACGATCGGCCTCTGATGTGCCATCAGCTGTTGATTACCATGTTGAGTCAATGTTTTCCTTTTCTGACCCATCGGAGCAGTAGAAGGGGCTCTACTTGGTCTTCTTCTTTTAAGGGAAGTGGGACCATGAATATATGAATCCTCAGGGGCCACATCAACCTTTGAAATTGGAACGCCTTGACCTTGGTGTAGCAAATGTAATCAGAGAACAATTCAGGAATCAGCACATTTTTGGTTCTAAAATGTGCATATCATCAAAGATGCAAAAGATAGATATTGTCATTGAAATAGCAATACTGAAGAGTTCCTTAGATTGGGTTTTGTGGCATACCAGCATGATAAGGGGGTCCACCAATATTATGCTCAGCTGATGAATCACCTTGAGGCTGACCTAGATGACATAAAAACAATCTCTTCAGATGTTATGTAGAGGTAAGATTACTTCAAATACATACAAAAGCAAACTGGAACATTTATAACATATATGAATAGAGTTAGTAGATACCCATTGCAAATGGGGGTTGAAGGTCAGTCGGGTGCCTTTTAGGTCCATGATCTTGAGACTGATACAAGTTACCTACAAATGATCGCCAAAGAAAAAAACAAATAAATGGAAGCTTAAAATATATTTCTCACTTCTTTTTTCTTTTTTAAAGGTAAACTAATTTTCTGCCTTTATTTTTTTCATCCTATAAACTCATTTTGAAAAATAATATGATACCCTCTTTATTGAAAATACATATGCATGCCAAAATAGTTCTGACATGATTTACCCTCTCTAGTTTGCTGGATGCCACCCGTCCCAGGAAGAAAACCCTCGCGAGTTGCTTGGGAAATAGCCCTGTCATTTAGCTGAACACCTAGCCTCTTGGGAAATTGATTGACATTGGCAGGATGGATGCCACTCCATCCCGCTATTTGAGCTCCCACTCCTTCAGGATATAGGTTATTCCCCCAAGGATGCAGAACATTAACGAAAGATTGCTCACCTGAAGAAATTCGATTGTAGCACAGTTAGGCACCACAGTAAGTCAACAAGCAGCAGCTGAAGTAGACTAAGAGGCAATTTTGTAGAATCCATGAGGACAAGTGTAAAAGTATATAAGAGAAACTCAAAATAGCAATGCATGTAGCCGTTACATGAAAAGGAGAATGACCTAATCAAACTCACATATTGATAGTTTACATCCTCTCGCCCAATTCAAGGAAAAATTGGCTAAAGAGTCATGTTTAGGCTGAACCAAGTTTATGACCTTCAGAAGCCTATAATTTGTCAACACATCAGAAAAACCTTTTTAACAACTCATATACTTAACTCTCCAAAAGGTAGTACTCTGTCAACTAACAAGACAACCCAGAAATAGAGTGCACGATTACAACTTTGTCAACCCCCCCACCCCCACCCCCACATAGAAAAGGCTGATCACCACCTCTGTTTCAATTTATGTTTTATTTTACTTCCATTTGAGCTTGTTTCAAAAAAAAAAAAAAAGTTATATGTAGCAAGTTCCATTTTCCAAAATTCCATTTTAGTCATAATGACACTTCCTGATAGGAATGGTGTGACATATTTAAGCTAAAAGATTCAAAAGGAAAAGGAAAAGATTCTCCAGAGGATAAATGCCCAGCGGAAATGTAAAACAGGCAGAAAAAGTGAACTCACTTTGCAGTTCAGTACTTGTCAACATAAAAACTGTCAACAGCTTGGCTTGCACCCAATGAAGATGGTATAAACTTCCATGGCCATAGACAAACCCAAACAAGATCATATTCTCACATTTTAAAAGTTTAACAACTTTATAGAAAGATCAATTGATTCTAGTATATGGGTAGTAAACACCCTGCACAACCACCCTCCCTATTCCAAAAATGAGACAAGCTCTTTTCGAGATGCAACGCAAACACCATGTATATGCTAGTCTCATCCTATACCTCTTTCTTGAAGAGACTTGAAAGCAATCTGGAACTTGTAGATCCTGCCAGTGTAGGCTCCGGAGAAGATTCATGAACTTCACTTTTAGGTAAAGAATTATTTCAATCCAGAAATATTTGACAGCATTAAAAACAGAAGTTGTTTTAAAGATGGTTACGTTAACAAGGAAGTAGACAACATCATTTCACGGAGCAAACAACCTATGAATAACACAATCCACACACTGATACGACTTGAAATATGCTCTCGTTCCTAGAACTCCCACTAGGTTTTTAGTTTCTTTACACACTGTTGCCATTTCTCATAGCATCTTATTCACACTGCATCACAAAGATATTTCCTCTTTCTCAATAAGTCTGAAAATGCAACTTAAAAGAATTATAACTTCTGTTGGAAGACGACTTTACACATTCAAAGAAGCTAATTCTATTGGTTAAGCCAATTTTCTTTGCAAACATTCTTTAAAATGAGATTAACAGACTCTCTATAGTCATATTTGTTTGATTAAGGGTCTAAACATTTACCAGGACTGTCCTGGAAGCTGCCAACTCAGAACATATATGGCAAGAAAAATAACAAACTAAGCCTGTTAGACACTGGAATATTTTTGAAATTCTTATGTAGTAAGCAGAAACAATGATTTCTCATTTTTTACTAACAGTTACTTCACTGGTCATGCACATACTAAAATCCCTAGCAACAAGTCAAAAGTCATCATTTCTGAAAGAAAAAGTCATTGTCTTCAATAAAGGTCATTTTCTACTGAAGAAAACAGGATCAAGAATTCTAATCATAAGCAAATGTCAGCTAAGCTAGTGGTAAAGTATGAAATGGATAAATTAATAACTGGTAAATTCAGCAAACAGAAATAGAAATTCACACACCTGAATGGTCTTGCCTCGTGCTGCCACTGCCATGACTGAGAATAGCAGGTCCCATGAAAGATTGATTCCTGGAAATGTTTGTGTACAGGTTGCTCTGCTGATTAATAGTTGATTGAGCTGCTACCCTAAATGGTTGAGGAGCTGCTGCCATGCTACCAAATCCAAGATTGGGGGGTAACATTGAATTGCTGCTAAATGGCAATGGAGGAGGAGGGAAACCACCCTGGGCGTACTTGCGAGGATCACGTTCAGAGATTTTTCGATCAGCTCTACCAACAGCACCTAAATTTCTGGTGTTGGATAAGTTTGGTCTCGCATCTGGTGTAATGTGCATAAATGGAGGTACATTGATTCTAGAGTCTGGAGCAAGCACACCCGGATTCCAGGCTGAATTTGGGAAACCGACACTATCATACTGCAAATTTGTAATACCACCAGGAGCACCATGAATTGAACTTGGGAGAATTCTTCTCATTTGTTGGATGCGAGAATTGTTACTTTGTGGTATAACAGCTTCCTCTGGTCTGCTGCTGACCTCTTTGCCACTGACCTCTTTGCTGCTAAATCTAAGCTTTGATCGATCCTCTATGTTACTTCCCGTTCCAAGGGTCAGAAAACTACCATCAATGCTCCCTGATGAAGGAAAAGGAACATGATTGGTGTCGGCATCATTATGAATTCCTATTCCGCCAATGCTTACAGCATTCTGCATGTTATACCCTATGCCAAAAGGAGTTCCACTTGCCTGGAAGCTATTTTGACTAATACCTGTTGCTTCCCCAGCCTTCTCAAACCATCTAGCTCCACTGTGTTGCATAGGCATAAGATCCATACTGGCCCCAGGATTTTGGATTCCCTTGGACAAGACACCTTCATTCACGAGACTATCTGGGGTTGGTGTTTTGTTATTCATATTTATATGGTTTATGTCTGCACTATTTGCCATGCAATGTGGCACTTCTAATGGACTGGAAAAGCTGGGTGAAATATTTCTGACATTCATCAAATTTGGTTGAAGATGGTGATGATGTACGGTATCGGGAATCGTCAAATCGATCACCTCAATCTCATTAACATTTCTTGGAAGAGGACGGACCGCAGGCCGAGATACAGAAGGGAAGGATGTGACATTAGCCCCTGAACTGAACCCACCTTGGATAACACCAATATAATCAGCAGCTCCACTTTGACTGACGCCGAGGGAAAGCTCATCAACCCTTTGGTCTGGCAGGTTTACTGTTTTGTCACATCCCACTGAAAATCTTGAATCTGATGAATTAAATAAAAAAAATAAGCTTAACATAAGGATATCTACTTCATAAACTAAAGGAGATTACAAAGAGAAAGAAAAGCATAATCATTATACTTAAATCCTCCTCCGCTCTCTTCTTTCCTACATCAACACTTGGGTCCACCAGGTTCTTTGTTTTGTCACATCCCATTGCAGATCTTGAATCTAATCAATTAAATCAAAAGTTAAGATCAACATAAAGATATCTACTTCATAAACTAGAGGAGATGACAGAGAGAAATAAAAGCATAATAAAATTATACTTAAATGCTCCTCCTCCAGTCTCTTCATGACAGGAGCTGATGTTGTAATTGCACATAGAACAAAACAAAATCTAATCTATTCTGGAGTTTAACAAACTTCTGGGGTGGAGCGAGATCCACCTTGGAAAGGACAAGGAACATAGTATTTTAGATAGAAAACAAACATCATGATTCTATGCAATTTAGAACAAACACATTTTCACCAGACCGGCACAGCAATAAAACAAGAACAATAGGCCGAGAATACACATTTCTATACGAAAGGCTGCAAAAAAGGGATGCAATTCACAAAGAACTCAAGCGAAACTGTAGAATAAAAGCGCCAAGTTCTTTGAGCCATTTTCATTTGTCAAGGCCTATTAAATCTCCCTTCATATTCCAAATTGAGTTGTATGCAAAGACGACTTTCTCATATGCCGATCACGGAAAATAAAGATTAACTACTTAGAACAGTACTACACTTGGTGTGATCTCACTACAGCCTCGTGGGGTAAAAAGTAATATAAACCAAGAAGAACTAGAATATCATGAAAGGCTCACAAATACACAATCATCTCTATTCCTTACTCTTGTGCGTTGTAAACCCTAAATGCCACTTGGCGGAAAACCTAGAAAATGGAGGAAAATCGATACCCACCATAAATTACAAGAATCCAAAACGGAAAAGTTGGATAATCCAAACAGTACTACTATGTCTATATCATTAAAAAAATGGTCACAGGTAAAGTATTCCCACCAAACTGATCACACACCCAACCTGAACCAATTTTTTTTCAAAATAAAAAATTTAAACAAAAGATTTATCAAGAACATACAATTATGTCAACAAGAAAAGATTCAAATTAATGGATAAAGAAGACTACACTTAATAATACTAAGCAAATTAAAACAATCACATTTTCACCCGACCGGCACAGCAATAAAACGAGAACAGGCTGAAAATTCACAAAAATGAAATTATATCACAGGCTGCAAAAAGTGGACAACAAACAACCAACAACATACCAATGAAATCCCACAAGGCTGCAAAAGAGGACGCAATTCCTAAAATACTCGAGAGAAATCGTAAAATAGAGCGCCAAATTCTTTGAGCCTATTAAATCTCCCTTCATATACTTTGAAAAGGAGGTATTCATAAAGATGACTTTCTCATGCCAATCACGGAAACTATAGGTTAACTACTTAAAGCAGTAGACTACACTTGGGGGCCGTTTGGTTGGGAGGAACTTATCCCGATATTTGGGATTAGCTATTCTGGGATAAGTTACCCTACCATTATGGATAACTTATCCCATCACTATGGTATAAAATGATGGAATAAATTATTCCAAACTTGACAGCCAAACAAGATACCAAAATTTTATTCTTTCACTATTTTTTTATTCTATAACTATTTAATTTTATCCCTCACACCAAATAACCCGTTAATGTGATCCTAATCCAGACTCCCGAGATAAAAAAGAAAAGAAAAGTATCATCAAGGGCCCAAATAAACAAAAAGAAGAAAAAAACTAGGAAATCAATTTTCTACCCACTAAGCACAATAGAGTCTTGTGCGTTATAAACCCTAAATGCCATTTGGCGGCGGAAAACCTATTACAAGAATCCAACAATGAAAAAGTTAAACAATCCAAACAGTGTACTATGTCTACACCATAAAAAATGATCATAAGAAAAGTACCCCCACCACATTAATTACACACCCAACTCGAACCAATTTATTTTTTTTCAAAATCAAAATTTAAACAAAAGATTTATTCAAGAACATACACTCATGTCAGCAAGAAGAGAATCAAATTAATAGATAAAGATACACACCCAACTCGAACCAATTTATTTTTTATCAAAATCAAAATTTAAACAAAAGATTTATTCAAGAACGTATAGTTATGTCAACAAGAAGAGAATCAAATAATTGGATAAAGAGATACACACCCAACTCGAACCAATTTATTTTTTATCAAAATTTAAACAAAAGATTTATTCAAGAACATATAGTTTATGTCAACAAGAAGAGATTCAAATGATTGGATAAAGATTAACTACATAGAGCAGTAGACTACACTTATGATTCTAAGCAATTTAGAACAATCACATTTTCACTGGATGAGCACAACAATAAAACAAGAACAGGTTGAGAATACATAAAAGAAAAAACAGAAACTGCATCACACATTTCTATATGAAAGGATGAAAAAAGGGGACACAATTCACAAAATATTCGAGAGAAATCGTAAAATAAAGAGCGCCAAATTCTTTGAGCCTATTAAATCTCCCTTCATATACTTCCAAACTGAGATATTCGTAAAGACGACTTTCTCATATGCCGATCATGGAAACTAAAGGTTATCTACTTAAAGCAGTAGATTACACTTAATGTGGTCCCACTCCAGCCTCCTGAGGAAAAAAGAAGAAGTAGAATATCATTAAGGGCCAAATAAACAAAAAGAAGAAAAAACAAGAAAATCAAATTTCTACCCACTAAAGCGCAACAGACAATCATCTTTGTTGCCCTAATCTTGTGCGTTATAAACCCTAAATGCCATTTGGCGGAAAACCTAGAAAATGGAGGAAAACCGATACCCACCATAAATTCCTCCTACTGATTATTACAAGAATTTCAGTAACGGAAAAGTTAAAAACGATCCAAACAGTACTGCTATGTCTATACCATAAAAATGATCACAAGAAAAGTATTTCCATGACATTAATTACACACACAGCCTAAACCCTTTTTTTTTCAAAATAAAAAATTTAAAACAAAAGATCTATTCAAGAACGTACAGTCATATCAACAAGAAAAGATTCAAATTAATGGATAAAGATTAACGACTTAGAGCAGTAGACTACACTTAATGACTCTAAGCAATTTAGAACAACCACATTTCACCAGACTGGCACAACAATAAAACAAAAAGAACAGAATGAGAATACACCAACAATGAAATTGCATCACACATTTCTATATGAAAGGCTGCAAAAAGTGGACGCAATTCACAAAATGCTCAAGAGAAATAGTAAAATAAAGAGTGTCAAATTCTTTGAGCCTATAAGATCTCCTTTCATATACACCTCCAAATTGAGATAGTCACAAAAATGACTTTCTCATATGTCGATCACGAAAACTAAAGGTTAACTACTTAAAGCAATAGACTATACTTAATGTGATCCCAGCCTCCCAGAAAAAAAAAAGAAGTAAATATCATCAAAGGCCCAAATAAACAAAAAGAAGGAAAAACAAGAAAATCAAATATCTAGCCACCAAGCAAAACAGACAATCGACTCTGTTCCCTAACCTTGGGCGTTGTAAACCCTAAATGCCATTTGGCGGAAAACCTAGAAAATGGAGTAAAACCGTACCACGATAAATTCCTCCTAGGCGATTATTACACGAATTCAACAATGGAAAAGCTAAACAATCCAAACAGTACTAGTATGTCTATACCATAAAAATGATCACAAGGAAAGTACTCAAACCACATTAATTACAGACACAACCCAACCCTTTTTTTTTTTTTTACAAAATCAAAAATTTAAACAAAAGATTTATTCAAGAACATACAGTTATATCAACAAGAAAAGATTCAAATTAATGGATAAAGATTAACAACTAAGAGCAGTAGACTACACTTAGTGATTCTAAGCAATTTAGAACAACCACATTTCACCAGACTGGCACAAAATAAAACATAAGGAACAGACTGAGAATACACAAAAGAAAAAATGAAATTGCAGAACACATTTCTATATGAAAGGCTGCAAAAAATGGACTTCCAAATTGAGAAACTCACAAAGACTGACTTTCTCATTTGCCGATCATGGAAACTAAAGGTTAACTACTTAAAGCAGTAGACTATACTTAATGTGGTCCCACTACAGCCTCCCGGGAAGGAAAAAAAACACAAAGATCATCAAAGAAGAAAGAACAAGGAAAAAAGTTCTACCCAGTAAGCACAACACACAATCGTCTCTGTTCCCTATTCTTGTGCGTTATAAACCCTAAATGCCATTTCTCAGAAAACCTAGAAAATGGAGAAAAATCCTTCTTTGTGATAATCACAAGAATCCAAGAACCGGAAAAAAGTTGGACCATCCAAACAGTGCTACTTTGTCTAAAACCATCAAAAATGATCAGAAAGAAAAGTATTCCCACCACATTAATTACACATCCAACCCCAAACCACTCTTAATTAATTTTTTTTCAAAATGAAAAATCAAAACAAAAGATTTGTTCAAGAACATACAGTTATATCAACAAGAAAAGAGTGAATTAAAATGTATAAAGATAGATATCTGTACAACTCTTAGGCGGATTTCACAAGAATTCTTACCGATGAAGAATTGTATATGATCGCCAAAATTTGTAGAGAGAGAAAGTGAGAGGTTTTAGAGGGAGAGAGAGTGGTGATGGTAGGGTGTTGCAAAGTGTTTATTGCTGTGTGTTTTTTGGCGCTTATAAGAGGGCTCTATAAAAGTTTTTAAAGCGTTCGGTGTGGGCCATCTGTTTCTTCTGCTGCATGACACGTAGACTTGAACAACCCTGATGACGTGGCGCTGCGACCGTATGAGTTTCTCGTGTGTTACATCCCACCAATCCCCTCGCTGTATATATGCTCTTTTCGTCTTTTTAGTTAAACAGTGAGGGTAGTTTCGGAAATGAAGAAAATTGGAATATAAAATGGCGTACTTACAACGCACTGCGTAACAAGGCTAGAGCCGTTTACAAGTCTTTAACGGACAAGTCAGCTTAATTTAATTAAAAGTAAAAATAAGTGAAATGTTTTGACTCATTCTGGCAATTTGGGTAGTGTTGCATTTAACTTTGTGGTTGCAAGTTTAAAAGGGGAAAAAAGAAGCAAAGTGCAAGGGGGAAAGAAGAGAGAAAATCCAAAAGGAGACAAAGACATTTAATGCAAGTCTTTGGTCATGACCCCACATTGACAGCTTAAAATTAATTATCCATTGCACCGCACAAGTGAAATTGAAGAACAAGACAACATTACAATGTTATAATGTGTTGTCAGCAGTAAGATGTCACCACCCTCGTGTCTATCTATCCCTACTACGTCTGTTATCAAGTCTTTGCTGCAAAGGAAAATGGGGGTTGAGTGTATTGTCAAAAAATATACTATTTAGTAGATAACATCTTCAACAACGTAAATTCATAAGTGGGGTCATCTTACCTCGTAGACCAATAGAAAAGAGAACTTTTATCGTTTCCTAAAGAAAATAAAGGAGAGAATAGTAAGAAAATAATTACTGGATTTGATATTAACTATCAAGTGGGTGGACATATATCTTTAGCCACAACTCTTCCCTCTGCCAGTAAGAGACATGTTTCTCCCCAACACACGGAAAAGGAGTAGGAATAATTCCAAGACTCCACAAAAATTAGGTCCCAACTCTGAAATTCCACGTAGAGATTGCAATAGGACGACAAAATAAACATGGATATAGTAAAAGCAGTCTTGCCAAAGGAAAAGGAATATTCAGAAAGCATAAAATAATTTTTGAATTTACAAATCCATAATACTCCTATTGAAGTTAATGGACAAAATTTCTTCTGAGATATTGTAAAACTATTCTTCTGTAGAAACTTCGTAATCTCCTATTGCCACAAAGAAATCACTCCTAAAAGAATGAACTACACTCTGAAGAAAAAAGAAGATAGATCACTGAATTTTAGGGAGCGATATTGGATAGCATATGTCTATGCAGCTGAATAACAAACGCCTAATTCCGTCCCAAGACTACTATTGTAGAATCATGAGCCTTCCACGGCTAATTCTCAGAAGCCAGACTCTACTCTTCTTTTAAATCCTGCTGGCAGTCACAGAAGAAAAAGCAGCCCAAGGATGCCACAAGCCCCAAGAGGTAACCAGCTATAGCTCCATAAGTCACACAAATAGGCCATTCCTACATGCAAATACCAAATTGTCCGTCATTGAGAACAATCAACTTACTGAAACATTTTCTAACCCGTGCAGATGGGTCTGCAAAGAAGGGAGCATAATAAAAATATGAAAGGATCTTACACTCAACTTTTAAAACCTAAGAAATGAAAATGCATATGAAGAAATTAGCAATCAAGCACAAATGGAAGATGCACTCGTCTTGTGACATAGTACTTAATTAGTTTCATTTTAATTTAAACAAGCATACCTCAAGCAAGAAAAAAAAATTCAAACTTCATACCTCTGTAATGGACATATATGCTCAAGTAACAAAAAGATAATGTGAGGGAATACCACCGAAAAGGTGAAACAGCATGACTGTAAAATAGATGAATTTGGGTGGGATATCTTGGGAACTCGTTGAATCAGGATATAACAAGAGCTGTTTTACTTAAATTATCACCTTAGTGTGGAACATGGAGATCTTGTTAACAAAGCAGACTTAAGTGATGCCCATACTCGAGCAACGCATATTTCAGATAGCAATGCAATCTGATCTTACCCCAACAAAAAGGAGCCACACAGCGCCAACCTTTTTTCCCCTCCTTTTGATCACTTTATCTTTTGCATTCGTACTGGTATAGCAGGATATAATATTTCATTGTGGTAAATGAACTATTAGCTTAGTCTCTTAAAAAAGAAATCGTCCAGAAGATTCCCAACACCTCTCATTCAAAGATATGGTTAACTTCTAAGTGTCAAGAGCAACACAAACATGTTTCCAGCAGATGTGTGCGCCTTCCATAAGGGCGAGCAATACTAATCTGCGCACTGATGAGGTGGAAACGATCTACAAGGAAGCGGGAAAAAAGTGACACAAGAAAAGGACAAACAACTTCGTAGAGCCTTCATGCTATCAAGCAAATCAAGCCACCAGAAGGAAAGTGTGCAAAAGAATGAGCTTCAAAGTTTAGTTGATCTCCATTAATATCCACTCCCCGAGAAAATCAATATCTTTCAAACCAAAATCACCACCGCAGAAAATTAGAAATGGATAACAGATGATTTGCCTTCTAGGGAACTGGGTATCCAACTTTTATATGTACAAGGTTCATCAAGGCAGTGTTGTGAAAGGCGATCGCCTTGTCGCCAATAGCGAGAGGAGAGGAGAGGCGATATCGCCTTTTAGCTTACGGCGAGATGATCTTCAAAAGGCGATGCAATGTCGACAAAGACGAGAGGCCAGAAAGGCGTCGCCTTTTGTATTTTCTCAACAAAAAAGGGAAACTAATTTAGGGTGTTTTAAAAGTTAAAAGTTAATTGTAGGGTTTTCTTTTCAATTTTGCATAGTTGACCTTTTAGACTTAGACTGCGACTCCAATCAAATGATCCGACTAGATTTCTTCAGCGACCGGCCAAACTTTTCTGAAGACTCTAAAGTCCAACAAATACGCATTTCTTCTTATCTTCTTCAGATTTCATCACCTAGTGTTTCTATTTTCTCCTTAAAACTTTAGAGTTACTCTGTTTTTTTCCTTACTGTTGACTTCGGTTTTGTTTTTATTCTTATCTATTTTCAATTTTTTGAATTGAATTATTTGCTAATATGTTATTGAAATTGAGATTTTGATTATTTATATATGCAATTAAATATTTTAATTTTTTGGTATTAATTGATGTTTTACTTCAAAAAAAAACGAGCGCCTTGCCTCTCGCATTGCCTTGCGGAAAGGCAGACCCTTGTCACCTTTCGCCGTCCAAAACACTGGATTAAGGTAAGCAAGGTTCATTTGAGGTGGCTCTACTTATCTTAAAATCAACAAGAAAGGCCTAAAATGCCCCTAAACTATGAGTTTGGTACAATAATACCTTTCGTTAACCTTTCAGGTCAAAAATGCCTTTGGAGTCAACCTTTTGGCTCTCAACTACCGTTACTTTTAACGGCCCTCTCTGAAAAGACAACAACAGAATTCATTAATTACGTGGCACAATACTAATGGTTGGTTTTAAAATGAACAAATTAATCAAATTCCTAGCCCACAACCCGATGCCACCTAGTATAAACCATTCTCGCCCCATTAAAATGGAAGAAGAAGAGGAACCTTTAGCTGATTCGTTTTAATAAGAACACATTGATGGCCATAAAAGCTCTTATTCATTCAACTTTTATTACATAATTTTTACTTGAGTGTATGAGTGTACCGATAAAGTAATCAATTACTCAATTACAAATAGAGAAACTTTTTTCTTTTTCAGAATACAAAAGTTGCAATCCGGTTTACTAACCCCCCACCTTCCCATCCCTAGTAGTCCTTATCTTTCCCAGAATTACAACTTTCGTCTGCTCCCCTTCTTCAACAAAAGTTGACTGATTGAAACTACCATTAACCAATTGGGTTCCTCTAAGGGCATTCATTAATGGCAAATGCCCTTTTGGTGCCTCTTCGTTCAATTCCCAAATGAATTCATCAGAAAAAGCTTTGGAGTTGCACTGATCCGCTTCGGTTATTCTGATTTCTTCATTCACGCAATTTTTGATAAAGAAATTGGTGAAATCTTTGTTCACTTTGCTCCATATCCTCTCTGAACATTGTACCCAAATTTGTTGACACTGTATTTTTTCCACAAAGAATTGACTGCTTTGAGATCAGATTCAAGAAAGAATTAACCTCGAAGAAGAAGATGTGTCCTCGTTTAATTGCTGCTTCACCGGCTAAAACTATGAGTAGCCAACGGGTTTAATGGGGCTTTTAGGGGAAGGGGGGTGGTATGAATTATTAGGTGCACTTGGGTAGTCGGTTTGAAATTTAATTAATTAGTTCATTTCAAAACCAACCAATAGTATTGTGCCACATAATCAATGAATTCCGTAATTGTAATTCAGAGAGGCCATTAAAAATAAAGGTCATTTAGAGCCAAAAGGTTCACGTCAGGGACATTTATGGCTTGAAAAGGTTAACGAAGGGTATTGTTGTACCAACACTCATAGTTCAAGGGCATTTTGGGTCCTTTTCCATAAAATCAGTCCATAGAAGAATCTGCTAAAAAGGAATATAATGTAAACACGGTCATGCGGAGCAACTTTTATATGTCTTGGGTGTGGAACCATGTCTGATTTGGTCAACTGGTTTTGGGTACTTTGACCAAAATCGATAGGGAAAGTATGGACAGTTTTAGTGATTTCTATATCAATCCAAAAGCAAAGGTGAAATGGAAATTTCTATGTCACTTCTTTCCCTTTAATCTCCTTTAGGATTTTCCTCAAGTTCTCCTCGTAATATCTCATAATTTAGGTTTTATCACTCTAATTTTAGATATTTTAATTATTTTTAGACAAATCCCTACACCCGTAGCCAAACATGGATAAGTATCCCCAAGTCTTAAAAACCTGATCACGAAGGATCCGACCTCTAGATCCACACCCGTATTGAACACCCCAAGTCCGAGCAACTTAGTGTCTTTCTATTGCAAGACTAAAGATTGTATCATAGACTGTCAAAGCTACAGCAAATGCCATTAATACACCTGAAATTCAAATTATCTGCTACATGAAATGGACTACAATCTCTATATTGTGAACCTCAATTCCTTGACTATCAGGTAACATACCTGCCATGGTCTTTCCCAATCAAGTGGCATTGGCCAAGCACCAAACCACGCTCCAATAACAGCTCCATGAGCAGGTAGACAGATCATATAGTCTCTGGACTCATTTGCCCTGCAAGAACAAACATATTAAATAATTCTAGGATAACTCTAATATATAAATATCAAATGCCCATGGATGAGGAAACGGAAATTACTTTGTTCTAGCAAATATTCGATGCCAATCAGTCCAGGATGAGCCAAAAACACAAGCAGCAGGTACAAACTGCCAAACCAACATTTAATAAATTTATGTATCCCAACAAAGAATTTTAAAAAATAAAATAAAGCAGCCAAACCAACATAGGAGAAAAGATGAACCACGTTAAAATACCAATGCTATATCACATTAACATGTGACCTAAGTGGTCGAAGGATCTTATTATTTCATCGGCTTCTAACTGCAATAATTCCCAAGCTGGCTTTCTTTTCTTTAAATACTTCAACCAAATTTTATGTAAGCATGAGATGAATCCACCAAACTACCAACTGTTGAAATCATCTTGGTAGCTAATAGGGCAGAGAAATCTTTTCATGCAGTAAAGAGCAAGTCCTAGCTGTTAACACTTACAGTGAGTAGTGACATTAGAAAAGACCAATTAAGGGTCTTGGGGAAATACCTGTGATAAAGACAGGATCAAAGACTAGTTAGGATAAGAACTACTGCATTTCAGAAGCTATATTATAGAGAGAGTAACAGAAAACCATTAGATTTTGCATTAATGTAGTCCCAGTTGAGGTTGGAAAGGGTAGCATAAAATGACTCCTGCGTTATCTGAGACAAAAACTCAAGCTAATCTCTGGCAATTTTGTGTAACATAGAGAGCCTTTAACATGTCTGATGATCATTAGAGGCGGATCTAGGATTTTAAATTTATGGGATCAAGTACGACAGCTCATCTGTTATTGTGTTCAAAATTAATTATTCACATTTATTAAGTGAATTTTTTAACACATATAACAAGGTCTGAGCTAAAGTTACTAGGTTCGATGAACCCATAACTCACACTCTACATCCGCCACTGATGATCATGCAATAACATGTTCTATGATAAATCAGCTCTGTTCTCCATCCAACCTCAACTATGGCTTCATGTTTCAGTGTCATTAAAATACTAGAAACAAATGTACAGGATTACATACTCAAAACCAACAGGTGCTCCTAATATAATAGCTCCCACTGCATTTACAACGGCCCCTACAAACAATATATAAGAAAATTCATGAATAATACAACATGAATCCTAGACAAATGATATTGATAATACAGTTCCAATAACAGACTCTGCTAACCGGCAGGAAGCGCAAGCAAGCCTCGTGCTACCGCTTTGACGTACTGTGAAGCCATAAAAGAAATAGAATCAATCACAGTTAACAAAGTATGTAATCAGCAAAAATAAATTCAAATAAAACGAAGTCGAGAAAAGGCTTTAAAATTACAGAGCATTGGCTCCTATCGTGCCGAAGATGACTGTAAAGAAGAATCAGTACTGGAGCGAGGAACACCTGAGAAACTAAATCCGAATCAAAATAAGAACACAAATGTAACACAGACCGAAGGAATATGATATTATAAAAGTTTCGGATTGCGAAATTTATACCGAAATCAGACGAAGAGTTTGGGATGGATGCGTGATGAGATGGAGAGAATAGATCTGATTAGGTACCCAGAGAGCTAAACCTAACCCTAGACCACATATTAGATGAAGAGTAAGAGCTTTCAATGGTGACACAGACAATATTGCGTTTTCAACTTTTGGATCATTCTTCTTCTTCATCTTCTTGTTCCTCATCTCTGCAAGCAAACTAAAAACTGCTCTGTTCTTCAGTGGACTGCTCTGTTCTTCAGTGGACTTTGGACCGTCTACATCTAGATTTTAAGAAGGAAAAATTGGAAAAATATACCATTTAAGGCTTTTATCAACAACTAGTCTTATCCTACTCATCAACAAATATCACGGCAAAAAATTAAATTTAATTATTAACTTATAAAAAATTCTATATAGAGAAATTTTATCATTAATTAGAATCTATGATAATTATGATTTTTTTTAGCAGCTGCAGGTATTTTCTTGATTCAAATAAATTTATCTTGGGATAAAGTATGTGAAATAAGAAAAATATCTCCTTAAACTTTCTTTTATACACCACTTTTATATTTATGTATATTAACATATTTTTAATAAATTTTATAAAAACAAATTTTATTTATGAATATTATAAGTTTTGAATTTATTTGTCTAATACTTATGTTTATTTATATTTTGATTTGACTTAAAATATTCACTCCACTACTAAATTCTATATTTTAAATTAACGAGTTTATTACTCACTTAAAAGTTAGATTTTATATATCAATTAAAATGTAAATTATTTCAATAATATATTATTATTTTTTACTTTTAGTAAACTTAAAGTGGAAGTTTTATTTTTGAGTTAAATAAGATGAAAATTTTATTTTAAGCTAAATAAGATGGAAGGCTTATTTTTAAAGTTAAATAAGGTGAAAATTTTATTTTTAAAGTTAAATAAGATGAAAAAATTATTTAAAGCTAAATAAGATAGAGGTTTTATTTTTAAATTAAATAAAATGAAAGTTTAAATTTAAAAACACATGGCACAATCATGAAAATGCATACACATATGTTAAATAAGACGAAAATTTATTTTTAACAATGAATAATTAAAGCTTAGAAAGAAAATTAAAAAAATAAATAAAGTGAAGGGTATTTTTGTAAACAAACATCTTATTCTTAAAAATTGTATCTATGAATAGTATTTCCAATATGTCCAACTAAACAAACAATAAAAACTACTCCCGACATAACTTATATCAGCATAACTAATCTTATCATAACTTGTATCCAAACTAAATGACTTATCATCTTTTTCTCTTTACTTTTCAAGTAACAATGACAGGAACAAATAGGAACCCTGCCCAATATTCTCGATCAAGTTTCGAACTTCATGCATTCACTCCATCTCCTATTAAAGGAAATCATAATGTTGTTGAAATTAGTTTGACAAAAAGCAATTATAAGTTTTCCGTTGTTACACAAAACCAAGCAAAATGGAAGGGTAAGAATAAGAGGAACAATTTTTTTTTAAAAAAAATTCCATGTTGTTCTTAATCTCGATATTTTATTTCTTGATTATTGTGTATGATCGTTAATATTGTACACCATTTTTTCATTCATATGGTACTTTCGAGTCTCAAAATTTTATTTTCATATGTTGTTTCTACTTGTTGTTGCATTTCTTTTTTCATTTTTCATAGTGTCTATTGGAAATACACTTTCTATTTTCACGGGGTAAGGATAACATTTGCTACACTCTATTTTCTCCATACTTCATCCATACGATTACACTAAATTTATTATTTTAAGACCCATTCAGTAACAAAATTTTAATATTATTAAGATATATATATTCAAAGATTTCTACATAAGTCAATTCATCAATTCACTGCTATTGTCATTGCACATATTATCAACTATGTATTGTCGTTGTCCACCTTTATTAATTACCACCATCTACAAACATCATCACTTTCAATCGCTATATAATAATAAACACTATTAGCTATTATTTATAACTATCACCATCAAACAAACAAACGTCATATAACTTTTAAAAAATATGTTTATTGATTAGTGGGAAATTAATTTGATATTTTTTTGAATTTTATATCTATTAAACATCAAACAATCTTAATTATTTAATATTCAAATCTTAATATTTAGAGATATATTCAAATTATAAATTTAAATTTTAATATTCAAGTATGCATTTAGATTCAAGAGTTTTAATATTAATAAAAGGAGACAAATGAGTCCTAAACAGCTAATTGCCATGACCTGATCTAAATCTACAATTAAAAATAATACTAAATGATTTTGTGTTGCTAATTAGGCAACATATACAGTTTATTAGAACTCAAAAAGTATATACGGTATTTCAATGTACATTGTTCTTTAACATCACTCCGTCATACTAAATTATTTGTAATTCTAGTAAAAATTTATGTACGTTTGCGGAATCCACATTGGAGTTCTGACTAAATTTGAATCATGAATTGCAAGTTCTATTTGAGATTGATGCTCCCAACAAGATTTCCTCCATACCTAAGACTTGAACCCTAGACACTTCTGATTAACATTATATCAACAAATGTATCATATATGTTTGCTAATAGAATTATCATCACTTAATAATAATTAAATTAATTAATTAATATATTTTCATCATATAAAATGCCGTAAATATGATAAATTAACGTGATTTGGTGTAATGCACACCATATACTAATAAGAATTTACTTTAATTTTAATTTAGCACAAGGAACAATTTAAAATTCAAATAATTCTTTTTTACCTTTCTTCTTTCATTTTTACTACTAATAGACATATTCCATGAATCACGCTTCGTTGAAATAACAAATAATTATTTTTTCTTTTTAATTTATTTATCTCATTTAATTTGATGGATAAAACTTCTGGATCTTGTGATTCTAACCAAATAAATTAAAACCCAAGGGGTAGAACAATTCCGTAACAAAAAGAGAGAGGAACAAAAAAAAAATCGAAAACCACATGCATAGTGATGGAGTCAATACGAAGGATCACATAAATTGACATGAAGCAATTTTTACAATTCTTTAATCATTATAGCTTGTGTCAAAAAATATCAATATTTATATAAATATTTATTAAATTAAATTTTAATTTATATATACACTGTAATTTTTCAACGAAGAGGTGACTCTCCCCTGCACATGCAGCAGCTTCACAACTTATGAGTCAGCCATTTTTAGTTTTTGCCTAAAGTAGTGCATGTGACAAATAATGGTGACATACATATACTGCCATTTATTTCTTATCTGTCAAATGTATATATTCACCATTCATTTCCAAGTATACTTCATTAAAAACAAATGAAAAATGTTTTTACCCTATTTAGATAAACTGATTTGGTGGAGCAAATAGAGTTGTTTTTCTCTTAATCAGAATTTTTGAATTTGAATCTTAGAAATAAAAAAAATTATTGATAAAGAGTGCTTCCTCCAAATGGAGTCATACGTGGCACAAATCCAAGTTGAACACCGGACGAAAAAATAAAATAAAATAAAATATAGTAAGTTTATTTATTTATGTTAAAAGAGCACATGACCGTTATTCCAGTTAGCAGCATTTTTGCCAACTTGTGTTCCTCTCTTTCAAAGAAACGCGGCTCATATTAGCACTTGTTTGTGTTATTTTATTATATATATAAAATAAAATAAAAGTAACCTAAATGCGAAATTGCAAAGAAACCTAAACTTGTTTCTGTAAACCCTAATTTTCTCTACCCATTTGCCTTTGTGTTGTGTAATACGTACTAAAATCCAACTTAAAGTTGGATTGAGATTGCCCTAATTTGAATTACTCCCAAAATTTCCACAATATCTTCGTTAAAATCCTTTTTTTTACTTGGATTTGAGGTAATTGAAGTTTAATTCTAGTACAGGAAGAGATGGAGATGAAGAAAGTAGGTGAAGAAGTTGGAGGAAAGATGATTAAGAGTGTGAAGAATGAATTTGGTGATGGGGTTGCATGGAACAGAGGAGCAATGGTAGGCAAAGGAAGTTTTGGGTGTGTTTATTTGGCTACTTTGAAGAACCCCAAATTGAATTACAGCTACTTTCCACCAGTAATGGCTGTTAAATCTGCTGAGGTCTCTGTTTCGGGTTCAATTCAGAAGGAAAAGGAGGTTCTCAACAACATCAAGGGTTGTCCTTACATAATTCGATGTTTCGGGGATGAGACTACTACGGGTCAGAATGGTGCTATGGTTTACAATTTGTTGTTGGAGTATGGTTCTGGTGGAACCCTGGCTGAGAGGATCAAGAATTCAGGATTGTCTGAATTTGAGGTAAGGAATCATACGAGATCTTTGCTTAGAGGGTTGCTTTGTATTCATACCAATGGTTATGTTCATTGCGATATGAAGCCTGATAATGTGTTGCTTGTACCGAATTCTATCAAAGGAAGTACTGAATTTAAGGTTAAGATTGGTGATTTAGGGTTAGCTAAGAGAGAAAATCAGAACAGGAAGAGGAGGTTGGAGCCTTACTGGAGGGGTACTCCTATGTATTTGTCACCTGAAGCTGTTGCGGATAATGTGCAAGAGTGTCCTGCTGATATTTGGGCCTTAGGGTGTATTGTGCTCGAGATGTTAACAGGAAAACCTCCATGGGATAGGGAAGATGATATGGATGCTGAGGATGTACTTAGAAAGATTGGGGGAGGGAATGAATTGCCTAAAGTTCCGGACAACTTATCCAAGGAGGCAAAAGATTTCTTGAAGGGTTGTTTCGTTAGGAACCCTAGGTATAGATGGACTGCCGAGATGCTGTTGAATCATCCGTTTGTTGACGGATTAGTTGATGATGAAGGAGTTGAACAACCGCAAGAGGTGGAGGATATAAATGTAGTTGATACTATTCTCCTGGTTACTGAAAGTGATGATGAATTCGCCTATTATTCAGAAGATTGGAGCTGTGCATCTGAAGGTGATTCCCTTGGTTACTGGTCCGAGGAAGATTATGAAGATATAGAGGATGAAATGACATCTTATTTTGAAGAAGAACAGTTATTTAACGTAGAAAAAAGCATAACTGTTGTAAGCGCCACCATTGATGATGGTTCTGATCATATAATTGATCCATCAGTTGAGGTCCCTGCGGGGAGTCCATCAAACAATTCGCCGAAATGTCCATTAAGTTTTACCATTCCTGCAGGGGTCTAGCAATAGTTGGCAGGATGGAGATTCAAGCATTGAATTATATATTAAATTCATTGATTCTTGACTGACTAGATTTAGCGACATAGTCTGTATGCAGTTCAAATTGGTTGAGATTAAATGATAAGATCTGTTATTCTTTTTAGTGCGTTGCTTTCAAGGCTCTACCTTTACATTTCGCTGTTGCAGAACTCTCTAACTTTCTAAATTTGTGTTTGTTGCTCCATGCTTCATTCATTCTTTTGGAACAGGCTGAACCATCACCACTTCTGATGGATGTTTCTGAAGTTGGATGATCTATTAAACCTTTTTGCAGTGCTAAACTAGACTGCTCTTACATTTAGGGAATTCGTGTGTGTGTAAGAATCTTATATCTTAACTCAATCTATCAACAATTATTTTTTAGGGAACTATGTTTTCTAGATTGATCGCATGATGTACTTTTATTTGAACATTAACAAGAAGCAGCAAGCATGTAAAGTCATAGCGAGCTTTAGTATACTAGGCTGTCATTTAGCAAGCACGTCGTTCTGTTCTTCATTGGAACACTTAACTAACCATTTGACTGCAATAATATTGTAGGATACTTGCCAGATTATGTTCGTAATCGGAAATCTGGAAACAGCTGTTGTCTTCTTCATCACTGTTTTCTTATCATGAAATTCATGAACCAGCTAACAAATTAGTGAAGATTTCAGTCATGGTCTTTCGAGTCCATTTCTTTCTTACTGGAAGATATAAATGGTTAGTTTAAATCCTCTTTTACATTTTAACTTATCTTCATCCTGAGGGGAGGGGGAAAGGTAAAGGGAAACCCTTGGTAGTTTTTGAGTCTATATTGAGTGACTTAGATTTTGTGAATTCAGAATATTGTGTTGATCAGGGATATCTTTTTTGTTCTTCCATGAAGTGTTTGATTCTCTTGTTTCACAAAGATTGAGTGGTCTATGAATCAAGTTAACAGGTGCAGCTTGTGATTCAATGCTTCTACTTGAT
Organism: Solanum rostratum; assembly: GCA_029948455.1. Classification (NCBI taxonomy): domain Eukaryota; kingdom Viridiplantae; phylum Streptophyta; class Magnoliopsida; order Solanales; family Solanaceae; genus Solanum; species Solanum rostratum. Next base: position 62,658,731 of record CM057054.1, on the reverse strand, counting down.
GATCACACGTTAAGTTTGGATAGTTCAAATTGCAGAGAAATTCATTTCAGGTTGGAAAGAGAGTATATATGGCTGAAGTTGCTTGGAAGCCTGCAAATGAAGGCAATGCTGATGAACAGATAACATCAGTTTCAGGTATGGTATATTAACATTTGAAGATCAAGTTGATGTTTGTTTTAATAAGTGTAGGCCAGTTTGCTTGTCAGTTCAACTGGGTGTTAGAATAAATCAACATTGACTTAAAGATGGCTAAGTACATTAATGAATGAATTAGCTGGATTCCAAGAAAGAGGGAAAAAGACAAGTCAATATGGAGTCCATGGTCGTAGAAAGCGGCTACAAACTTTGATTTCTCAATCACCACTTTATAAGTACTGATTATTACCATTATTATTTCTATCTGCTTTATCATCTTGCATTTATATCATTCACATTCTAAATTACAACGAAATGATATGAATTTAAAATTGAAGATTATAATCAAAATGGGTTTCATGATTCCAAAAAAAAAATTATATACTAATTAAATTAAAATAAAACAAAAAATAATTTTTTATAAAAAAGAAAATTTCAAAAATGTCCTTGCATTTCCATAGAAGCATATAAATCTTGTCATGGTTTAAAAGACTACCAGCTTGGGGGCTTGATGTAGTCAAATTGTAGACAACCTGATAATTAACAAACATGTTTGTTTCATCTTTAAACTCACCCTTATATAATAAAAGGAAAAATATATTTTTAGAAAAAATCAGATGAAAAAGGACAAAATTATTGATCTCGTTGTTTAAAAAAGAATGACGTACTTTCTTTTTTGGTCTATTTAAAGAAGAATGACTAATTTTTTGGTATATTTGGCATAACACAAGATTGAAAAGTTTTCTTTGTTCTCTTGAACTTCGTGTTAAATCAAAATAGCCCATTTTTTTAAACGAAAGGGGGGTATTTACTACTATAAATATAAATTCAAGAAAACTCATACATAAGTTGGAGTTGAAACCATAACTTATAAAAACAATATCCTTTAACTTATCTCTGATTGCTCATTTCTTAGTTATAACGTTTTAATTAAGAGTTAAAGAGAGAGAGATGATGAGGCTACTGTTGAGGATATTCTATTTTTGTCCTATAATTGCTTGCAGCTTTAAATCACTGCTTTGCCACTTTACGTATCACATAAGATTTCCAATCAAATTCATTATTCTTTCCCTCTTAATTATACTTACTAGTGCTTTTTGACATAAATTCTTGCACCAAATTGTAGTAATGTAAATTTACGTTGCGACAAAAATGTGTCATTGAACCCAAAGCAAAATAATACACACATGTCTTGTGTTACATTTTATTTTATGTGTCACTTTTTTTTTTTTGGGTTCGTCCCAAAAATAATATCATTTTATTCTAATCGAAAATAATTTACCTTTTATATATTGAATTTGAAGTTAATATTATCGATTTGAATATATGAATTTTTTTTCATAATAATCTCTGATTACTAGTAGGGAAAAAAAAAGAAACAAAATATATTCAAAGAAATAATAATTTATTATTATATAAAAGAAATGTTATTTATCGATATAGTTAAATTTTAACATGATAATGTAAATATAATTAAAAATCAATCCAAATGGATCAAAATCATTCCACAAATAAAACTATAAATTAATAGTGTATAAAACGTAAAATAAAATAAAAAATTTATTGCGTAAAATGAGGAATAAAAGAATTTTATTGTGCTATTTCAAGAATAAGAATAAGAAATTTAATAATGTTATTGTGTTTTTAATAACAAGAATTACAATTTTAAGAATTTTATGCTTTAGTTTTAGACTTATAAATATAGAATGAAATATTTTAAATATCTTGGAATGAGCTAATATTAAGAATAAAAATAAATAAAAAAATATTTTTTAGAATAGATAATGGTTCAGACCACACTTCTACTATGACTAAAATTGTTGTTACACACTTCAACTTTGCGGGGGTCCTATAACCCCTCTAAAGTATTTTTAACTAAAATTATTAAGTCCCTGCCTGGTTAGGTGGCAAAGAAGGTGTAATACGCTCAGAAAAATATACAAAATTTTATTACTTTTCTATTAATTATGTATTCTTTTACTTTTTCATTTTTCTCTATTTTTTCTATTAGGGGTGGGTCCGTAAAACCAAAAACCGAAAATCAAACCGAAACCGATCGAAAAATACCAAAAAAAAAACCGCACCGTAAAAAACCAAAACCGAACACAAAAAACCGAACCGAACCGATTTTGTGCAGTTTCGGTTTCGGTTTTGGTCTTCTAAAACCGAACCGAACCGTCAAAAATCGATTTGTTTTGCTTTACTTAAATTCTACTACATCATATCATTTAAAGTTATCATTAAGTAAGACGAAAAGCTATATTTTGTTCACAATCTATTTGGTGTGATTGCATCGTTGCTTTAATACTTTTTCTTATTTTGTCTTTACTTATTACTATTTAATAATTTTGTGTTATTATTTATCCTACCTTTTCATAATAGCTCCATCCCATATCCAACAATTTCTTATATATTTATCATTCAAATTATGAATATGCCCACATTATATAACAACAACGAATGATATAATCCATCAAAATATTATATTCATTGAAATAATACAAAATAACACATAATAATCATCCAAACAAAGAATAAGTTGCAATATCAAAATGAAAAATAGAGACAAACTTTGATGTCTATGGAATTCTACCAAGGGAAAATGCATAAAATCGCCTTTAAATTTCTCGATATAACTTAATTTAGCACTGTAATTTTATGATATTTATTTACCTCGTCATTCTAGTAAAATTAATATATGAATGTGATTTATAGGTAAATGAATATATCAACATTCTGTAAAATTTGCAAGAATATTTTATTTAGATAATGGTTGAATCATAATTTGCTCCAATAGACCATCCGAACAAATGATAAAATATTATTTTAATCTTTTTATATATTTTGACTGATATTTAAAAAATCTATTATGTGTGTATGCTCATAAATATTTATTAGGTAGATAAGTTAATTATATAAATTATGTCTTTTCTTTTAACTATACACTTCAACATCAATTGACTTGAACCTTCCAAGGAGTATTTGATACCTAGAACATATGTTTGCAATTTTCTTGGTGATAATTATAGTTCTTATATTGTGATACTTGTACTAATTCAAACTTTACTCTTTACCAATTGTTTAGCATATCTATACGATGATACGTCTCTACCCAACATATTATTTTACTTTAAAAAATTATTTTTAAAAACCGAAACCGAACCGAAAAAAACCGAACCGAAAAACCAATGGTTTACTTTTTTCGAGGCAAAACCGAACCGAACCGAACCGCCAAATCACCTTCCGTTCGGTCTTTGGTTTTAGGGAAAAACCGAACCGCAAAAACCGAACCCACCCCTATTTTCTATTCTCTCATCTTCTCCACTATACCATTGTTTTCACCGAGAAAATGGACATTGATATCGCCACCAACTCTTCTATTACCGCCACAAATTTCATTTCTTCCATCATATTTAACACACGGTACAATAACAACGATTGTCACTATAGACATTATTTTCACCCTCCCAATGCTCTACAAATCCTCCACCAACTCAAAACTCATTTCACTTTCACTCTCATTCTCTTTCATATCACCTTAATTAGAACTACAATAACTCAAATATTACCCGCAATGACTCAATTTACAAAAGAAAAAAAAAAACTCAATTAGAGAAAACCTCTCCAACCACTTTAATTGATAACAAAGATTACAATCAAAAATTATTTTTTTTAAAAAATAAATATGACCATCAATCGTTTACCTTTTTTATTTGAAAATTATATTTTCTAGTTACTCAAGAATATATTTGTTAATAAGAAAAATAAAATTAAAAAAGAAAAGAAATAAAGTAGAAGAAAAAAAGAGAACTGAGAGGAACATCTATGGCTTCTGGCAGCAGCAAAATCAAAAAAAAAAAATAAAGAAAGAAAGAAATATGAAATACAATATAGTAAGAAAAAGGAAAAGTTAGAAGAATTAGAAAAAAAGTTGATTTTTTTTTTAAAAATGGCACGCATCAACGCTTGTCTGTCACTATTTAACATAAATCTGAGTGAGGCTTTTTAAGGAGGCATATATTCCACTTTAATATAGTCTAGGAGGGTCATAGAACCCCTGTAAAGTTGGAGTGTGTAACAACAATTTCGATCATGGTAGGAGTGTGTTTTGAACTATTTTACTAATTAATAAAAAAATTTAATTTAATAATATTACGATTAAGAGTATTTTTAGATAAAAAGGTTGAAGGAGGAATATTTATGAATAAAAAATAAAGGTGTAGGGTATGTTTAAATCAAAAGATGAAAGAAGGATATTTTTAAATCATTTTCAATAAGTTAAAGATATTTTCAGTCCTTTTCCCTAAAATATATGACACCTTAATGTTCCATTGAGCCTAGTTGTATAATTTGAATTGGATTGGTTAGAGAAAAATGTAAATATTATTGTGTTTTGTTGAAATTGAAAAAAAGAAAGAAGACAAAATGAGTCTAGGAATCCCTACGGGAAAAGGTAAATTGAAGGCTAGGGGACAACATATTAGAATAGACAAATAAAGAAAGACAGAGATAGGGTGTATCGATGAAGATGATCAGTGATTCTTCACTTTTTTCTTCTCTTCGTTCTCTATCTAAGTTCCTTATTGTTTCGACTGCAAACTCCGAAAAATAATCCTTCCTTATACTGCTTGTCGTTCGTTAGCTACTCTAGTTCTAACTCCAAGTATTCTGTTCGTTCGGACTCTCCATTCTAGTTAGCTCAATAGAGTGGCAGGCGAAATCCGTCTCTCTTTATAGATATTGAGATGGTATTGAATAGGTAGGCGGCTAATCACTTCTTACTCGTGTAGTGAGAAAAACCTTATTTTATTCTTAGTTCAATCACAAGTTTAAGGTTTGCGATAGATGTTGCCTTTCCTGGATAAACGATCTCAAATCAGCTTTTTTATTGTTGCAAATCTGTGAAAATAATCGGTTCATTTGTCCTTGGTTCCGGTTGGAAGAGTCATCTGTAGCGGAAATCAATATCTGTATTTGTATAAATAGTTGAGATGCTTTTTATTTTGTCTTAATTGAGAATACGAGACCACCTCCCTTTTTTTTTTTTTTTTTTTTTATCTTTTTATGTTTTTTTCATTGTTAATATCGGCAAGATCGAATCAAATAATGTTTGTTGGTTGGTAAGAAATAATTTGAAGTGAAGACCATGTTTCCCAATACTTATCTTAATAAGGTGAAAATCTAAATGGCAGCGCTCAAAAATCCCATTTGTTTATATCATTTCCCCATCCTTCTTCTCCTAAATAAAAGATGGGGTTAAATTTTTGATAAAATAATATAACAAATCAAACATTTATGAATGAAATAATTAATATAGCTATAATTTTATTCAATTACAATTCGTCACTATATTTTAATGAGAATGACTATTACTATTCAGAATTTGTATAATTGAACTTTCAATTGTATAAATTCAGAATTTGTATAATTTTATTTCTAATTGTATAAATTTAGAATTTATATATGCTTACTCTAGCTTGTATATAATCAAATTTTATAGCAAAATATACAAACACTGCGAATTGTATAACGAATTATACAAACGATGTGCACGAATTGTATAGCAAATATACAAACGATATACAAAACTGCATATTGTATAGTGAAGTATACAAACACATACAAATGTTGTGCGAATAATACAAATGATGCTATAATTATAGTTACGCAATATAATTGCCCAAATTATAACTATGAAGCATAATTGAGGTATTTTTGAGTGGCTATGTGTGAAAATTCCTCTACATTTTTTATCCTCGCCTTAAACTATGGCTCCAACTTGAAAATAATTGTTGTTCACTAGGGTGGCAATTGGGCAGACTGGGTCAAATTTGAGCGGGTTATAATGGGTCAAAACAACAAATGGGTCAAGACCCAACCTAACCCAAATTTGTTTTTGTCAAAACAGGTTATAAAGTGGGGTCAAGACCCAACTCGGCCCAATTTTTACTAAGTTTTACTTATTTTATTTATTCTTTTTTAATATTTTAGTACTTAATTAAATTATATTTTTCTTTATTATGGCTATATAGAACATATCAAATTAAAAATATTTTAACAAGATCTCTGTCAAGTTAATTCGGGTTGCATATCAACTCAATTTTAAATGGATTGAGCTAATGAATGGGCGGGTTATTAATATGCCCAAAGTTCAACGGATTAGACGGATTAGGCTTAATTTTGCCACCCGTATTGTTCACTTACCTCAAATAGCACAAGTACAATCCTTGGGCCAATTTTAGATGAAACGCAGGCCCAAATTCATGTAATTCAATTACTGGCCCATGCCCACAACACAATCCATTAGTCGAGACTCCAGAATGATTGGGAACACCTCATCAGTTTCCCGCGCCCTCCAGAATTTTCTGGTAATTCTCCAACTCATAACCAATTTTTCAAACCAGAATCCTCTGGTGCAATCATCTTCCTTCTTGCCGCCACAACCAGAACTCAGTAGAAACTTTTTTCCACTACCTATAAATACCACAATCACCATGCCTTTCATATCCCAAACAGAGAAAAAAAAATCAAGAATCAAACAAAATCTCAGAAGAAAGCTCTCAATCGACAAAAAAAAAACTAATTTTTGTTTCTTGAAAATCTTCATTGATGGCGAAATCTGAAGGCAAAGCTATTGGCATTGATCTCGGCACGACTTACAGTTGTGTTGGGGTCTGGCAAAATGATCGTGTAGAGATAATCCCAAATGATCAAGGCAACAGGACTACTCCATCCTACGTTGCCTTCACAGATACAGAGCGGCTGATCGGTGATGCTGCCAAGAATCAGGTAGCTATGAACCCCCAAAACACCGTTTTCGATGCTAAACGTTTGATTGGACGGAGATTCTCAGACCCTTCTGTTCAGAGTGACATGAGGCACTGGCCGTTTAAGGTAATTCCTGGTCCTGGTGACAAACCCATGATCGTAGTTCAGTACAAGGGGGAAGAGAAACAGTTTTCTCCTGAGGAGATTTCGTCTATGGTTTTGACGAAAATGAAGGAAGTGGCGGAGTCTTTCTTGGGGAGTACTGTAAAGAATGCTGTGGTTACTGTTCCTGCTTATTTTAATGATTCTCAAAGGCAGGCTACTAAAGATGCAGGGGCTATTTCTGGGCTTAATGTGATGAGGATTATTAATGAGCCTACTGCTGCTGCAATTGCTTATGGGTTGGACAAGAAGGCGTCGAGGAGTGGTGAAAAGAATGTGTTGATCTTTGATCTTGGTGGTGGAACTTTTGATGTTTCAATATTGACTATTGAGGAAGGGATTTTTGAAGTTAAGGCTACTGCTGGGGATACACATTTGGGTGGTGAAGATTTTGACAATAGGCTTGTCAATCACTTCGTGCAGGAGTTTAAGAGGAAGCATAAGAAGGATATTAGTGGCAATCCAAGGGCTTTAAGGCGATTGAGAACAGCTTGTGAGAGGGCGAAGAGGACTTTGTCATCGACAGCTCAGACGACTGTTGAGATTGATTCCTTGTATGAAGGGATTGATTTCTATGCTACGATTACCAGGGCAAGGTTTGAGGAGATGAACATGGATCTCTTCAGGAAGTGCATGGAGCCTGTGGAGAAATGTTTAAAGGATGCCAAGATTGACAAGGGCCAGGTTCATGATGTGGTTCTTGTTGGTGGCTCCACTAGAATCCCAAAAGTACAGCAGTTGTTGCAGGATTTTTTCAATGGTAAGGAGCTTTGCAAGAGTATTAACCCTGATGAGGCTGTGGCTTATGGTGCTGCTGTTCAAGCTGCAATATTGAGCGGAGAAGGTGATCAGAAAGTTCAAGATTTGCTGCTACTTGATGTCACACCTCTCAGTCTTGGTATAGAGACTGCTGGTGGTGTGATGACAGTGTTGATTCCAAGAAACACTACAATTCCAACAAAGAAAGAACAGATCTTTTCGACCTACCAGGACAATCAACCAGGTGTGCTGATTCAGGTGTATGAAGGAGAGAGGCCTATGACTAAAGACAACAACCTCCTTGGGAAATTTGAGCTCAAGGGGATTCCTCCAGCACCGAGAGGAGTGCCTCAGATCAATGTCTGTTTCGACATTGATGCTAATGGCATTCTCAACGTGTCAGCTGAGGACAAGACTGCTGGTGTGAAGAACAAGATCACAATTACAAATGATAAAGGGAGGTTAAGCAAGGAAGAAATTGAGAGGATGGTCCAAGAAGCGGAGAGGTACAAGGAAGAGGATGAGTCCATGAAGAAAAAGGTTGAGGCAAAGAACTCACTGGAGAATTATGCCTACAACATGAGGAATACAGTGAAGGATGAGAAATTTTCAGGAAAATTGGATCCATCTGACAAACAGAAGATTGAGAAGGCAGTGGATGAGACAGTTGAATGGTTGGATGGAAACCAATTGGCTGAAGTGGATGAATTTGAGGATAAATTGAAAGAGTTGGAGAACTTGTGCAATCCAATAATTTCAAAGATGTACCAAGGTGGTGCTGGTGGAGAGATGCCCATGGGAGGCAATGCTGACACTGGAGCTGGTTATGGCCAAGGACAGTCTGCAGCTAATGGTCCAGGTCCTAAGATTGAGGAAGTTGATTAAAGATGATATGTTATACTTGTATACAGTATATAAACTGTCTGTACTGTTTTAGTGACTGTTTTTGAGTGTGTAGTTCCTGTGTAAGAGAATAATAACTATGACAGCTATGTAGATCCCTTGTTTTTCTAAATAAATCTCATTTTTCATCTTAATGCTTTTCCAATCTCTTGAAAGTGTTTTTGACTATGTGATCTATTCTTGCTTCTTATCTGCAATATTCCTGCAATACCTTGATTAAGCTGGTGCAGCACAATGCGAATAACATGTTAGGAAAATTACCAATAGACATGAAAGCTGTAGCTCTACAAGCTTCTTGGTTATCTTTTTGGGAGTTTTTGAGTTATAGAGACATTGTCACATATCAATGTCTGCCTTAACATTGATGCTAAAGGCATACTGAATGTGTTAACAGAAGGCAAGACTGCTAAAGAGCAAGATCAAACACAAATGACAAAGGAACATTGAGGGAAGAGGAAAACCAGATAATGGTTCAAGAACCTGAGAGGTACAATTCCGAAGACGCGAACCCATAGAAGAAGAAAAACCCCACCACAAACACATCACTTGTGAGGCCTACATGCCTGCCTGCTTGATACCTCTGTGAGAGAACTAAAGTTGGACACTTTGGTTGGAAGGAAAAAGGAGGGCATCCTATTCTCTTGAAAGAAATTAAAATGTTATAATAAATGTTGGAATTTAACCCTTTATTCTCATACCAGAATATAAATAAATTCCCCAATGTGTTTCAACTGTCAAGAGTTGGTCAAATTTCAGCATTCAGAAACATCAAAGAATAAAAGTATTCTTTAGTGTTTGCCAGAAATATAAGCTACCTTGTGTGCAACAACATTAGTCTTAAAAGACAGACCATCCACTAATAGAAGTACAAGTAAATTGCCAGTTTTCCAAGTGATTGTTCTTGAATCATGATATAAGGACAGGTACTTAATACATATCTCATTGGACTTCTTGCAAGTTTGTCAAGCATTCAGGATCCTACTTAGCATAAAATATAGAAATGTGTCACTCATGGATGATTAATTAAGGATGGATTATATTTTAAATTTGGATACTTTAGTTAAGTACTTGAGTTTCTATTGAGCATAAAATGTTATGCTTTGCCCCTCAAATGCACTCCAGCCTGATTGTTCAAATGCACAAAAAAAGTGGAGGATGTTGCCATCGAATATGAAATGTCAAATTCCAGAAATACAACTATTTTGGTCCCATTTCCAGGGTTTGGCCATATTCCACAGAAAGGTGAAAGGAACAAAAGCTGAGAAAAAGCAACGTACTACCACCTACAAGAAGATCCTATATAACAACCTTTGATACTCATCAAGAGTAGACATAGTTTGCTTTGGTCCAAAACTAAATAGTCCGAATTCAGTACGTTTGCTCTTTTAGTTCTCTCCTTTCCCAACAGGCTATACAGAAAGGGAAGACGAGTGAGATCAATAAAGACATTTAGTTCCAACGAAAAATGAAGATTGCTTTCTTTCCTTGTCTGGCTATCCTGTTATGCATTCTAACAATAACAAGTAGAGCTTCTGAAATTTCCCATATGTCAAATAAAAAGGATGTCCATGTCTCTAAACATCTTGTTAATGAACCAGAAAGAAACAATGAGAGCGCTGTTGCAGACATAAGTGACAACACCAATAAGTTTGAGTTGGCAACCAAGAATTTTACAACAAATGTTGAGAAAAATCAGAGAGGAAAGGGATCAAATGGGGGTGGAAGTGTTGTTCGTCAGCCACATAATTCAGCTGCAACACATAAGCAGCCCTCCATCTACATGTCAAGTACTTATGTCATTTCTAGTTTGCTTCTTCTCCTAGTTTTGCTCTTTGTCATTCCCTAAGATGTTCTAAAAGATAGCACAAGCATTTTCTTTCTTATTTCAGCTATTCTTACTGTGATTGTGACTTAGCCAGTTTATTATTCTGTTGGTTTGTTTTGCTAATTCTCGAGTTTTATGTCTATCAGTGAACAATTGTCTCATGTAACATGCTAAGTTTGTGATACAAAGCTTTCTTCATCTCTCCAATTCATTTTCCTCTCTCTCCTTTATCTATTTGTTTCTGTGTATTGCAGCAAAATTATGATCAAATAGTCATGCTGAATTAATGAGAGCCAAGAATTCTTTTTTACTTACTGACCAAGTCCCATGATAGTACTAGATGTGCTGCTACTTGACGTCACACCTATCAATCTTGGTATTGAAACTGCTGGTGGAGTGATGACAGTGTTAACTCCGAGAAACACTACCATTCCAACAAAGAAAGAGAAGGTCTTCTTGACCTACTCGAACCAGGTGTGTTCATTCAGGTGTATAGAGAGAGGCCTAGGACTAAAGACAACAACCTTCTGGGGAAATTTGAGCTCAAGGGATAAACTGAAGGAGTGGATTAAAGATGATATTACTCTGCTAGACATTTTCATTTCAATGATCTGATAAATAAAACCATTTCTTGTTTTACTTTTTCCAACCCTTTTGAGAGGTTTTGGCAAAGATACCTATTCTTGCTTCTTATATGCTATTTCTTACGTCGTCTTTGATTAGCTGATGCAGCATAATTAGGCACATCAATAACTAGTTAGAGCTGAACTCAAGAACTACCTTGACAGAGGTTCTCATTTTTCCCCTTCTAATTAGGCAAGTTTGCATGAGGCCCTACATGCATACTCTATTAGAAAACTTCAGTTAGACTCTTTTGAACACTTTGGTTATAAGGTTAAAAAAGGAGGGTATCATATTCTCTTGAAGATTGGAAATTATCCCTTTATTCTTACATTAGGATATATATAGATTCGCCTACCACTATCAACTGTTAAGATATTTCATTTCACCTATCACAAGCATCAAAATATACCAACAAATGTGTTATGCTTTGTAATTGTCTTATCTAAAAAACCAGCAACAAATGGTCCAACATGAAAAAAAGATTCCAAATAGTTAAACTAAGACCAGAACCTCCTTGGTCCCATCTCTGAGACAGGATGAATGGAGACTAAAGAGAAAGGGAAGGAATCAAATTGAGCCAAAGCAACCATAACACCACCTAGAAGAAGATGCTATATAACAACCTCTTATACTCATCAAGAGTAGACATAGTCTTTGGTCTAAAGCTAAATAGTTGAAACATTGTACTCTCTCCATCCCCTATATCCTTTTGCTATTTTCTCCTTTTCCAAATTCCCAACAGTTACTCAGAAAAAGAAAGACAAGTGAGACCAATAACGACGTTTAGACCCAAAGAAAATGAAGGTTGCTTTATTTTCTTGTTTAGTTATCCTTTTATGCACTCTAGCAGTAACAAGCAGGGCATCAGAAACTTCTCACACGTTGGGAATCAGAGGTGATGCCTCGAAACATCTTGCTGGTGCACCAGAAAGAAACAGTGAGAGAACTGTTGGAAGAATAAGTGGACATACTACTAAGTTCGAGTTAGCAACCAAAGATGTTATATCAGATATTGAAAAAAATCAGAGAGGAAGGGGGGCAAATGGGGGTGGAAGTATTGCTCGTCAGCCACGTACTATTGATAAAAATTCAGCTGTAACACTAAAGCAAACCTCTATCTCCTTGTCAACTATTTGTGTCATTTCTAGCTTGCCTCTTCTCCTGGTTCTGCCGTTTGTCATTCCCTAAAATGTTTCAAAAAATACCTCAAACATTTGTCTTTCTTTTTCAAATATCCTCATTGTGGTTGTGACTTCATGAGTGTGTTATTCTGTTGGTTTGTCTTGGTAATATTGTATGTCTATTAGTGAACAACTGTGTCGTGGAACACGCTACAGATTGATGATAAATCATATCAGTGTTTCTGAACATTTCTTGCATTTGTTTTCTTCACCAGTTCATGTATGCAGAACATAAACATGAAGTAATGAGAACCAAGAACTCTTCTACTAATAATGATCAAGCACAGTGATATATTAGATATCCAGATGGTATAAGAAGATATTCAGGAATATTAGAGGATAAAAGATAGCCCAAATAATCCATCTGCGATTCCAATTCACTGTTACAATCCTACTTGGAGCTTCTACAACTCAAGCTGTCATAAACATGTTGCCACATTTAAGGAAGTGAACAGAAAAAATTGAGGTCCTTCACAGGCACAAACCACTAGCAGTTTAACTTTGAGTATATAATCCATCATCGTAGAATCAGAAATAAAATTGATGTCCAGGGAAACAAAAAAGAGAAAAAAGAACAACCTCCAATGGGGAAAAAAATAAAAGGAGTCTCTTTTATATATCCGTCATTGTAAATCCCAATCGAAGCAGCACAAGAAATGAGCTTGTTTCATATGTCATACAAGAACTTCTCGAAAAGTTTCATGTGTTCTGCTTGCAGCGAGATGGCAACTGATTGACTGCCATCGTTGGTCGGACTTGGCAATATAAAGCTTAAGCCTTCATAAGCAATACCACCAGGTCCCATAAATATTGGTCTACCCCATCCGAAATCAGCATCATGGATTGGCAGCCTAGACCAACTAGTTATTCCTAAATTTGGGCACTTAAATGTATGTGCACCACGAACCAATGCCTTCAAGTCAGGCTGCAATTCCAAATAATCAAGAGCTGATCTTAAGTAGTCGTTGTCCATTAAAGCCAATTGATCATGAATTTTACTGGCAGCATACCAAATAGGCTTTGATTTGAGATCACCAGCGACAGCCACAGGAGTGGCAGTGAAAATCACATTACCAAAGTAGCCTGGTGGGAGAGAAGGCCGGAGCCTTGCACGCCCATCAGTTGCTATGTACAACTTGGTTTCTTGATCCTCAGCGAGTCCTCTTGCCATACAAGTGCAGCGCCACACATGTCCTGCTAACATCTCGTAGGAGCTGTAGTTAATGGTATTTCCATCTTCTTTGGACTTGGCTTTGAGGGCATTGATTTGGTCACGGGTTAGTTTGAAGATGGACACGGTCGTTTTAGGAACAGTCTCTGAATTCGGGGCATTTTCTGCAGTTACCTTGAGAGTGGGAGGTGGCTGGTACTCGATGTGAGGGAACTGAGGCTGAGGTGGATCACGAGCACGGAGGAGGGTCCGGTCAATGAAAGGTGGGATCGTAATGTCCAGACCACGAGCCATATCGGACCATGTGTTGATGAAGTGAAGACCAGAAGCTCCGTCTGCTGCATGATGTTGCATGCCCACACCAAGGGAAACGCCTCCACATTTGAAATGTGTTATCTGTTCAACAGATGGATACATCAATTTAGAGTGTGATCAAAGAAGATAAATTAGTGATAACTTGTCTACAATCTACACTAATATACATAATTTCATAATAGAGGCATAACAGGACTAGCAGTAGAGCCAGGATTGATTCAAAATCTGAAAAAAATAGTCATATGAACTATTCAAAGGGGAGTTCGATATCTATTATATGCATATTAAAATTTATATAAATCATATATAAATAGTATAATTTTTCATCAAAGTTCAGATAAACCTTCGACAAAAGAGTAACTCCGCCCCTGGAAAATATTATTCATCAAAAAAATCTGTTATAAGAAAATATTCAAAAATAATGTACCAGGGAAATTTGGACGACTAACGTTGTGGAAAACGTGCACCCCACCAGGAATTGAGGCTAAAGTCAATCCTGGCATTCAACTTTCAACAACTCTTCTTATTTCGAAAATGTATCTTAATTTATTTAACATTGATCAACAATCTCTACACATCTCGATCTCAAAATATTCAAAAATGGAGTCCTCCATTAATTTAATTTGATCATCGTTACCTATTTTCTAGGTCTGACACATGTATTCTTTTTGTTTGATTAAATATTAAATTTAAGAATATTAACAAGATTTTTTTAATTAAATTAAATATTAGATGAGAGTTACTTGGGAAATAGCCTCTCTTTCTCTATGAGATATTGTAGGTCTGCGTACATTTTATTCTTTTTAGACCTCACTCGTGAAATTTCACGGGATATGTTGTTGTTTCTTTAAATTTTGTGATTTGAAATATATTTATGTTATTTTGACAGAAAAAAAGTATTAAAATGTTACTTATTTAAATTTTATAAATTTTAAATATATAATGTGAGATGTTTAAATTTAAAAAATAAAAAATTACTCTCTTAATCCTAATTTGTGTGACATGTTATTTTTTCAGAGCCAATTTCACTAACATTTGAAACTAATAAATTAGATTAGATTAACTCAAAAATTAAACTTTAGACATTAAAAAATTATACTTATCATTATTTCTTTCCAACATAGCTTGTTTACTCCTTTTTATGTACCATTTTATGTCATTTTCTTTTCATTTTTTATTCATCATAAAAGATAGTTACCTTATTATACAATTATAACAATTAAACTCTAATATTTCTCTCGTACTCTTAATAAAATAATTTACAATCACACAAATATTTAAATATTATTTTATATCACAAATTTTAAATTTTTATCCTTAAACATCGTGCCAAATCAAATGATGACATAATATGAGAAGGAGGAAATATTATATTTTTCTTTTCAAACTTGCTCTGAAATGCTTTATTTGAAGTTAAGTACCACCTCCACAATGTAAGAGTTAGGTCTACATGTTCTTTTCTTTTTTGTCTGCCTAAAAAAATGTTACTTTACTTAGAAACAATTTAACAATAAAATTCTCTTCTTACCTTTAATGAAATTAATCTTAATCATATAAATATTTAAAAATTATTTTATGTCATAAGTTTCAGAAATATTTATTTTTAAATACTAATTAAAATACATATTATTTGAATTTAAAAAAGTGTAAAAAAAAAAGAAAGTAGTAGGCAATTTGTACATACACAAGGTAACCAAAAACGTACCTGCAACACCAAAAGAGAATAAGATTCGATTCCTTTCGAGTAATCAACGGCGGGAATAAGCCGCCGGAGCTCCAACGTCGGTGCAAAATCGCCATAATCATCCACCACTCCGTCAGACTCAGCTTCCACAAAAAGTACACCTTGGCCCTTACAATCAATCTCAATACGGCCATCTTCGTCCCTGCACAGCCTCCCAGCCATCGGATAAAACGGCACTAGGGCTCTACTTAATGCCTCCTTAAGCATCTTTCCGTCAAAAAAATTTGCGGATCCCGTCGGCCTGTAGAAATAAACACTCGGCGTGTGGAAATTAGGAACAACCAAATCCACATTAGAGTTCCACAGCCTCACTTGGGGCGTCTCCGTCGCCGGCTGCACCATCGTCGATTTTCTCACCTCGATCTTCATCGTTGATCGATCAACTCTGTTTTCCTGAAATGGAAAAACCGCAACAAAATATCTCAAGTAACCGATCGAAATTACAAATTATTCATTTTCAGTTACCCACTACGAATGTGATCTGTCACCTACTTTCATTGTTAAATATCCATTAGCATCATAAGATGAGATTAATTCAATATAAAATGATTTACCTTGATAACAGAGAAGAGCAAATAGTGTAGTTGAGCTTTTTGCCTTTTAACTTATGGGTGAAAATATGGTTGGGAGTGGGTTGACACTTGAGAATCAAAAGCAAGCAAGAGTTTGTTTATATAGTAATGGGAAGGTGATACTGTGGTGTTTGAGACTTTTTTTGTTTTTTTAATATGCTTTAATCTAATAATTTTAAATATATTACGCGCAAAGTTATAATTAAAAATTTATCAAAAAAAAGGATTATTTATTCTAACTAGACGGGCAGGAAAGCAGGTTATTTTTTAAAAATGGAGGAAATAGTATCTATAATAAAATAAATATAATTAAATATAAATTATTTTTAATTGAACAAATATAATTTAGTAAAATATATAAAAATGTAAGGAGGGAATATATTTTAGGGTTGGAACTTCACCTACCACAGCGGTCCACTAAGAAGGTCCTACTCACTTCCCAACCAAAAACATTTGCAACATCATGATGACTGGAGTAAATTAACAAGAATGAATATATTTAGGTTTAATTAAGTTTGAATTTATGACAGAAAATTTTATCTTTTAAATAAATGCATCCTAATCAAGCCCGCTAATCATTCAAAATCGAATCGAAATTGATAATTCAGATCGAAGAATAATTATTGGTTTAGCCGTCTTGGTGATGATTTTGATTCTTTTAGTTATCGAATTATCGATTTTTAGCGATTTGAGATTTTTTTCTTAACGGATTAACCAATAATTCGATAATAAATTAATTAATTATATTTATACTATTGGATATATAAAGTCTTTAGCATAGAGTTTAGTTTCATTCTTTTATTTCTACCTGTCTCAAACTCTTTGTTATTCTACAATGTGTTAGTGTTTGCTTTTGTACAGCGGCGGAACCAACATTTTTGTCAAGGTTGTTCATACTTTTAGAACATGGACGGATGGTTTTTGTATAAAGGGTGTTCAACAATATGATGTATATAAAAATATCTATATTTAACCTATACATTCGAAAAAGTTTTCCAACGAAGGGTGTTCATCTGACCACCCTTGGGTGATTATAGCTCTGTCCTTGCTTTTGTGTAAGATGCAATCTGTCAACTCACGTGCATGGTTCATTTTGGTTTTTTCACCTTGTTTCTAAGTGATTTTTAATATTTGTTGTGGCATATATTAACGGTTAAACTGATAATCGAACCGATAATGACCAATGATAATCAATAAGCAAAAATTTTAATGATTCTATACCAATTTTGTTGTCTACAAATCGATAACCAATAAGTAAAACTAATAAACTTCAAATTCAAACCAAACCGCTGGATATGCAGCCCTAACCGCAATTTCATTTCAAGTATTGACAATTCCAGTTTTAGTTTATAATAAAGATAAAGAAAAAGAATTAAAAATGCTCTTAAACTATGTTAATGAATAAGATATCCTTCGTTTATAGTTTAATTTAAAAGTATTCCTATCGTTAATATTATGATCCAAAAATAACTTTTTTTTTCTTGGAAGCAAGTATTGACTTTTTCTAAAAAGAGATTGAAACAGATTAAGTTTATCAAAATGGTCAGTAGTTAAGACCAGATAACGTGATAATATAAGGTATCACTAATTAATTATTTCCAATATAGTAAATGATTGAATACGGAATCTGATTAAATGAAAAACTAATTAAACCCAAATTTATTGAAATTTCTAAGTACCAACCAAACATAAATAAATAATGGAAGCAAAATTGGTGGATCAGAGTTGGTGAGATGGTGACCTAAAACTTTGTTTGATGGGAATTCCAGATTTATCTCTAACTTAACATTTTACTAAATCCTCACTTTCCTTTTCAAAAAGATAAAAGCAAAGTGACTGGTAGGTTATCCATAACGAATTGAATTAACTAATCAAATAATATCGTAAATGAAATTATTGATTAAACTTATTGTACGAAAATTAATTAAGCAGTATCATTTATTTCTGTAATATAATTTACGAACTATTATACTGAAGCAAAATTTAATTTAGAGAAGCGATCGTAACTACCCTAAGTCTTCAATAATATAAAAAAAGTGAGAAGTTAGGCATGGGTAGAGAAATTCTTTGAAAGGAAACCATATATTATACACAAGTCATGAGATAGTTGATTTTATCCTTAAAGAAATATTTATGGTTTCTCTGCTGATGTTCGAGTATGGAACAAGTCCAGTGGGGCCTTCACGGGGTTGGTGAACTCTCTATGCTTATTTATCGTACATTTGCACGCATTTTGATTAATTTTGTATAATTTTTTACATGCTTATCGTATTATTTTGTATCAGAGAAAATTATTAAAATCACATTTGAATTTGATGTAAGTTATTATTTTTATTTCTAAACTATTGACAATTTTAAAAATATCTCTCTACCTGACTAATTAAATTAAAATATATCCCTGAATTATCACAAGCGTTAACAACATCCCTTATCTTGACAAGAATTTAGAAGTGCATTTTATTCTTGTTACAAGATCAGAGTGTATTTAAATTCAGTTAGTCAAATAAAAATTCTAAAAAAATATTCTCTAACACTATCAGTAATTTAAAGATGAAACTAATCTTCTGTATTATTCAAGGATAATGTCCACGAATATTTCAACTTTTCTCACATCCACTACTTTAAGAAGGGGAAAAAAACAAAAAGTACATGAAAGTTTAATGCGCTAATTCAACTCTAATTTTTTACTTTTAGAACAAAGTCACCAAATCTCTAGAAAGACCGAAATGATTAAATTACTAATCCACGCTGAATAATTTATTTTGCATCGTAACCAAGACGTGTGAATGGACAGATTATTTGACGGTAACCTTATTTTATATATTTTCCTTTGTTTAATCATATATAGTCTGAAATCTAACACTCAATGAACTGATTCAAATTCAGACTAAGTAAACTTTATTTAAAGGTAAGTACTCCATTGCCTTCTATTATGATTTTTTAAGTGTTAGGATGACTTGCTGAATTTATATTTTTTTATTAATAAAAGAAAAATTGTGTAACAAATTATAATGGGGACAATTAGCACATGAAAATTACTGCGCTATAGATGGTTTGTCCTATGGGAAAATTTTAAATATATATAAAAAATTAATTAATTTATAATAAATGTATTTCATGCTTTATTTATATAAAAAAATAGTCCCAAATCAGTGAAATTATACATGATTATACAATATAACTTACCAAAAGTTATAGAAATTAGAAATACACTGACTATACAGTGTATATTATTTATACATAAATTATACACTAAATCTATATTATGTTACACAATATACATTGCCTATATATATCTATACAACGAAGAGCTATCTTCTTTAATTATTTTTACTAAAACGTCTTTCAGTATAATTGTCCGTTGTTTTATTTTGATTTATTTTAACTTCTTTTTTCCCCATAATTTGTGTCCGCATGATAACATGTTGATTTAATAAAAGTGCAGCACCTTTCATGTTGTGCGACAGAGAGATATTTATAATTTGGTAGGACTAGTTTAAATTTAAGTATTTTTGTATGTATACGTGCGTGTTGTGTGAGTTGATATTGATTTTTTGAAATGAAGTATTTGATCATACTATATCTATTTTAAAAATTAGGAAAAATTACGTAGAATTGACTCAATTGTGAAACTATTTATCGAAATGGATCCAACCCAAATTATTTATCTACTTACTCTATTTTCTTATTTCTTATTTCGGGCATGACATCAACATCAGTACTCTGGGATGCTCCGTTGGTATATTATGACAATAGCCGTATCATATAGGTTTGATTTTAATACTTTGTGATATTCCGTTAGTATATTAATACCATATCGGTATCATATATGATTAGAATCTTTTCATTAAAAAAAATTAAGAAGCAATTAAGAAAAAAAAAATAAAGTCGTAATCTTATTTGGTAAAGTGACAATCTTATTTATTAAACTCTAAACGTTGATGACATCTATAAACTTTGATGGTATCAAGTAATAATTGAACCGTCGTTGCACTAAAGCACTGCCTATTCTTTCTTGATGTCATAATGAAGGAATAAATGAGTAGTGTTTTAACTGAAGTACCATTTTTTCCTCTTTGATATCATCAGAATATATATATACACTCTCATGAGCATTAAATGCGCAAGAATAATTAAAAATAGAGTATGAAAAAAAATGGTTAACTGCTTGTAAATAGTTTTTCTTTTTGAGTTATAACCGTTATTACCGCTCTCCCGACCCGCACCGAAACAGTGCCTTACCCCTAGATGTCCAATCAACTGCTGCACCTCAACGCATTTTGGGGAAAACCAGCTAACTCTGGGTTGGAGTGGCATTTCACCCCTAACCACAACTCATCCGTTGATTCTTCAATGTCAGTCGGTTCAGAGCCAACTAATGACTATTCATCATTTCATAATCGTCAATTTCATACCGATTCTTAGAGGAATATTATAGTAAAACTTCATTTAAAACGATGTGATAGAAAATAACGTGCGACTTGAAAGATACGATTTGTTGTGGATTTGTACATTCCTAAAATTAATGTATCTAACAACATTAAAAACACCAGTGCAGCTGTACTAAATGGATCTTTTGCTCATGGCATCGCTAGTAAATGACGATAAAACTTTTAACACTTGTATAAATTTCAATCTCAATGTTTCATAATACGTATGTAACGTTATTCATAAAAGAATGCATAAAATTAATTTTTCAATTGCACATCAAAATAAATATTATGCAATGTATTAAGTAAACCAAATATTTTGAAAGTACATAGTTCAATAGTTAAAATACAAAAATATTATAGAATAATTACGTGGTGCGAGTTTTAGTATTCATTAAAAAAAATTATAATTGATATTATATATATCCAAATAATAAAAATCTTATAATATAAAGATTAAAAAGTTATTTAAAAAAAGTGAACCTCTTTCTATGGTATTTTAAATTTATTTATTTATTTTATTTATCACGTTATATTTCCGTCACAATATTTTTTGTTAAAAATATATTAAGCTATTAGAGATCCAAACGTAATTTTATTTTGCTTTCTTATCTTTTGTGATGCATCTGGTTCAAAATATATTTTTCTCTTATTATATATTTTAAGATTCTTTAATTATTAGTTCTCTGAATTAATATTTTTTACTATATATTTTTGGATATTTTAATTTTAAATATTATAGAGATAATTAAATAATAATTTGAAAAAAAAATAAATGTAAATTTTGTCTATTGTTAAATTTTTTTAACGAAGGACAAAAAGTTCAATAACATTTTTAAGGGCCTTCGTATTTTTAAAGTAATATAGATAGATTGTATAAAAATAGGAGAAAATTTTGGTAGTTTCACAACTTTTTGAAGTTTCATGTTTATGAGGGGGAAAAAACACAACTTAAAAATTTCAAATTACATGTCTAAATAAATATCAATTATAAATTAATCTTATTTCTAATCATGATTTCATATCACATGTCTAAACGATCCTTAGTAAAATCCAGATGATAACACAAAAGATTATTTTTCATTACTAAGATTTTGCCAATAAAAATGATCGAAATCCTAAAAACTACGAGGCCTTTCTTTAAAAAATTAATAATTTATCTTATTAATATTTATATTTTTATTTCATACAAAATAATATGTAATTTCTTGGATATCTTATGGATCTTGTTTAATTAGTTCCTCCACTTAATTCTTTCAAGTTGATCTATGTAATTATGTCCCTTGCGGATGTAGATTTGACTTACGTATTAAAAACAAATTTTTGTTGTGTTTTTCATATATATATAATAAAAAAAGTCATGTATTTTTTTCATATATTAATATTATATAAGTGTATATCAATATTATATAGATAGTTATGTGTTATATCAATTGTATAAATTATGTATAAGCATATATCAATATTATATAAAATAGTATGTAATGTATCAACATTATATAAGTGGTGCATAATCGTGTGTTAATATTGTATAAATAATTATCTAATATATTAATATCGTTATTTATTTAACTTTCATGCATTGCCATCTTTATAAATAGAATAACAAATAATAATAATAAAATGACTAAAATATTTATTGTTTTACAAAAAAAGTAAAACAATTATAGAAGAAGAAAAATATTTTAAAAGGCAATAAAAAATATACACACACCAAAAAAAAAAAAAATAGCCCAACGACAAAAAAATTTAAAAAGATTGAATAAAAAAAGGAAAAAAAAAAAAACATTTGGCCAAAGTAGTAGCCAGTAGGTATCTTGCCACCAAAAATGGCAACTTGCCATTTCTTTACGAGTTAAATAGCCGAGCGGCTATTTTGAGTTATGAATAAGGCTGATCGGTCATTTTAAGTGAAAAAAATTTTTTTGTGTAAATAATTTTTTTCAAAATTTTATACGTGTAATTATCTTGGTATAATTTTTCATTAATAAGATTTTATCGATAAAAATAATCTAAATCCTAAAACTACGGAGGATTTTTATTTTATTTTATTTTATTTCATATAAAATAATATGTAATTTTTTGAATACCTTATATGGATCTTGTTTAATTTTATGTGAAAAAACAGCGAAACAACATATTAATTAAAACTACAAAACATTATGTCATTATTTCACCAACAAAAATCTGTTAGAATTATAATTTGTATCTTAAAGTTTAATTCAAATGATTATAATAAAATTTAAAAACGACATAGAATTCAAATACTATATTCACATCTGATTTTCTTAATTATGACTTTAATAGCGTGTTTATTTTTTTCATATTTTTTAAACCTTTTTTGATAAAAAAAAATTAATTATGTCATTGCAAATTGCGTACACTTTAATTATTTTTATTACGACTTTATTAGGTAAACACCTACTGGTTGAGCTTATTTTGCACGAAGCCCTTTTCCTTTTCAAATTTTCTCATTTTACAATGTGAAATCAAAGAAAAGTGAAACTCCAATGTAATAATGTTTTTTGTCATGATTTTCTTGTTATTATAGCAAAATATTATTATAGAAAACGTATAGATTATACATTATAATATACGAATTTGGTTGTAACAAAAATTTAATTGTTACTATAAAGAAGATTGTTATTAGAACTGGCTCAATATAATTGGAGATTTAAAGCCACTTTACAAAGATGTTTTAATTTATTTATTTTTTGATTGACAATATATATATATATAGCAAATACATATTCGATATAATTTTGCAGGTGGAGTGTGGGAAAGGTATGTAGATTTTATAAAATAAAAATATAAACAGTGTAGAGTTTGGATTAAAAAATATAATATAAAAGTTAGAATAATAAAACTTGACTCAAGACTTTGATATAATAATATATATATCGAAATGTTTTATGTTAAATCTGATTAATTGATAAAATGTTATTTGAAATAGTATTGTGCTACTTTAATGTAATGATAATTTATTGCTATGCTTCAAATTTTGAAGAAGAAAATAAATTATATAATAGTTTAAAAATGGAACTAAAAGTTCTCACCATGTCGAGGAATATTTTCAATACTTTTTTCACATGTTACTAGCTTTTGCAAGGGTTTGAAATCGCTTGTTATGCCATGTGCAAAATCAATATCATATTTTAATTGATCAAATAAAAAATATTTTTAAAATTATCGATATTTTAAACATAAAATTAATAATTTTCGCTAAATACTTAATATTTTCACTACTTCTTTTTAATTATTATAACTAGCAAGGTCTGACTATAGTACGCATTGATGTTGAGTCATCGTATGCCTCGTTAATAAAGACTCAAAAGTGGTATGTGCGGTACTATGAAAACTTATTGTTATCGTTTTTTTTTAATTGTGATAATTTTTATTTTTAAAGTCAAATTAATTAAATTTTAATTAATATTTTAAAATATATTTTTTTATTATATTGATATAAAACAAAGTTATAATCCAATAATATTTTTCTTATAGTTTTTGAATAGCTAAGTTTTATTTTAAAATATTAAATTAATTTAATTTAGAAAATTAGTTTGACTGACTTTTTAAAAGCACAATATGATAATTAAAGAAAACGATGAGACTGTATAAGTATTTCAACAATATGAAATATTTTTTATTTTTAGGATTAAATAATTCATCCTCCATGAGAAAAAATACAAGGACAAGAAAACTTATCAACAAATTCTGACTTTCTGTAATATATCATGTCAACAATTCAATCCTAACTTAGTTTAAATTTATGGGAGTTTTTCTGACTTTCTGTGCCCAAAATTTGGGTTTACTTTTTAAATATGTTAAATTCTAATAACAACAACAATATAGTCAGTAAAAATCTCACAAGTGAGGTCTGAGAAGGAAAAGATATACGAAAAATTTATCACTATCTCATAGAAATAGAAAGAATGTCTCCGAAATACCCTCGTCTCAAAAAATTATCTCTAAAAATAAAAAATACTAGATATGAAATGACTAAAATGGATAACGAACGAATATATTCCTATATTACCAAACCTCGTTACTTTTTTTCTTAATTTGCAAATCAACAGAAATGAAATGGAAAGGTCCCACATTTTTCAATAATTTTAGTTAAAAGTGGTTGGCTGTTTGTTTAAAACTAACCCATCTGGTTGACTTCTACCTACTTCCTCGGTTCCATATTACTAGTACTAATTGATTAGTATTTTTCGAGCACACTTTTTAAGAAATTTTTCATTAGATAAAAATGGCAAGTTCAGTATAATAAAGTTTAGGGTTCGAGGAAGGATCCGACTACAATGATCTGTTGTACGCAATTTTATTTTATATTTTTGATAGATGTTGTTTCTAATGCTTTAACCCGTGACCTCTTGGTCACATGGCAATAACGTTACTAGCTACTCCAAGGCTCCCCTTCAAAATTTTAATAAAATATGTATTTTATGAATAGGCTCAAGTCATCGATAGATATCTAAACTTGTCCGCATTTTTCACTTAGACTCCTCAATTAAGACTAGTTCCTATTGAACACCTAAACTATTCAAAACGTGTACTTATTAAGCACAAAATGCTGATTTGGCAAAAAATATAAAGTGTGTAATTTATATTTTTTGCCAAATCAGTATTTTGTGCCTAACAGGTACATGTTTTGAGTAGTTTAAGTGTTCAATAAAAACTGGTCTTAGTTGAGGTGTCTAAGTGCAAATGCGGACAAGTTTAAGTGTTTATTGATGACTTAAGCCTCAGTTAATCTTATTAATGATACTTTAGAATTCTGAATCTATCTACTATTCACTTTGTCTCATTTTATATGGCATCATTTTCTTTTCAATCTGTTCCAAAAGAATAACACTTTACTATGATTAGAATCATTTTTGACTTTAATTTTTTTTTAAATCTTAAATGAGTAATTTACAACCACAGAAATATCTAAGAATTATTTTAGAGTACAAGTTTCAGAAGTCTTTCATTTCGCAAGTACGTGTCAAATCAAATGGTGTCACGTAAAATAGGATGGCGGGAGTACTACTTTCAACAACAACATACCCAGTGGAATCCCACAAGTGGAGTATGGGGAGGGTAGAATGTACGCAGACCTTACCATTACCTCATAGAAGCAGAGACGTTGTTTCTTGGGAACCCTCATCTCAAAAAACCATAAGCATAATAGACTAGATATGGTAAAAGGAAGAGAGAAGAAAAGGGAACAGAAAGAGCGAGGCGGGAGTACTATACTTTATTTAGTTATTTAATATTAAGGTTAGAATGAAAAGAAAATGTACTCTCTTTCTTAATTTATATGAATCACTTTCTCTTTTCCAGTTAGTTTAAAAATAATGACACAGTTCTATATTTAAAAATAATTTAACTTCAAAACATTACTTTATCTTTCAAGAAATGATTTATAGTTACAAAAATATTTATAATTTATTTTAGATTATAAGTTTCAAAAGTTTTTCTTTCTTTCTTAAACTTTATCTGAAACTAAAACTACATCACATAAATTAGAACAGAGAAAGAAATAAAAATCTTTTAATTTGCTAAAATAAACAAATGAAATCAAATATATATTTTTTTTGATATACAACAACAATAAAATACCTGGTGAAATCCCACAAGTGGAATTTGGGGAGGATAGAATGTACGCAGATTTTACCACTATTTTTTTTTCCTGATATAAGGGGCAAATAAAATGAAAATGAGGAGTATTTATTAATTTATTTCTCGAAGTTTGCCTCCAATAATAATTGGATCCTTTACATGGGCCTACTATACACTTGTTAATTAGCAGCCCAATCTTTGCAGTCTTTTTTGTTTGTGGGCTCGAAAATACCTGATTTACGCAAATGTCCATCATATAATATTAGTCCTTAGTCCTATATAATATTAGTACTTTCTAAACTCAAATATCATCCTTTATTATAAGAGAAACTAAAATTTACAACGCAAAAAGAAAAATTATTTACAAGCGACTGTTTTTTTACTGTTATACTTCATGTTTTTAATTATCATCGTGTGTTTGATACCATGAGAGTATATATACTCATGGTATCAAAAAGGAAGAATCAAAATTTAGTGCAAAAACTACTCAGTTACTCCTTGATACCATTAGAATTTATAAACTTTGACGGCATCAAAGAGGAACATGCAATGCTTCAATATAAAGGCTACTCAATTACGACTTGATACCATCATAGAGTATATACTATGACCGTTTCAAGGATGAAGAAGCAATGATTCAATGAAAAACACTACTCATTTATTCCTAGATATCGTTGTAGCATATATTCTCTTAATTGTTTCTTATTTATTTCTTCAAAAAAAAAAAAAGCTCAATCTTATATGATATTGATAGGGTATTGATATATTAACGGAGTATGACCAGAAGATCAAGTTTAACTCTATATGATACCAATATACCAACAAAGTATTACAGAGTAATGATGTTGATGACATGCGCAAAATAAGAAAAGTAAAAGTGAGATAAGCGGATAAATAATTTGGACCGAGTCCCTTTTTGATAAATAGTTTTACAATTGGGTCTACTTTGTATAATTTTCTCTTATTCTAACGTCTATAGAAATTTTCTTACGGTAATCTAACATTTCTCATAGAATTTTTAACTTCTCAAAAGAAATTTTGAATTGTTACGTAAAAAGTTCATAAATTGTCCCCCCCCCCCCCCCCCTCCCAACAAGAGTTTGTATTCTCAACTGATATCAGAGGAAATTACATGCATTGTGAAAATTTCATTTTCTCTACGATTAGTATCTTCTTTAAAAGACAGAGAGATAGGTCATTTAATGAAATAGTTACCCCTTAAAGGGACAAACCACAAAAAGTTAAATTTTGGAATCAAGACTTACTTTTTGGGTCGCACTCTTAGTATTTGTCATAGGTTTTTATTTATTCATTCGGTGTCTGATGTCTAATATTCATATTGAAATTGTATTATATCCCTACATTAAGGGAGAAACAATCCCCATTCAATATACTACATTCTTTGATGGTGTTTATATGAATATCTTTGAAGAATATTTTCTGCTTATTTATACTAGTTACTATATTTTTGGCGTAAAACATTTTGAATATCCTTTATTTACATCCTTTTTCATTTTTGAATACAGTGTGACCTGATTGGTTGTGGTGTACGTAGTTTATAAATTTGGGACAATTATAATTTGGAGCAAATAACGTAACTTTCATGGATTAAATTTTCTCCAAGTGTCTGAACACAAATATCATATATTAAACTTTCTTCCTCAATGTTTTGTTTTGTGATAATGAAGTGTTTTGTCTTATTGTTTAGATAAGCATCTATTTTCTCAATTGGAAATTCAACTTTATTTGACCAATTTTGTCTCAAACTATAGCAAGAAAAAAAATGCATGCATTCCATTTTAACTAAAATAATATAGTTTATGGAAAAAATAAATACTTTTGAAATTTATTGATTTAAATGAGGAGTTTAAGGTTAAAGTTTTATTTTTTTTCTGCATAAGAGAATGCAACAAACATTTTTTCATGATGGATAAAGTTGATTCTATCTTATACATCTTTACATTATACTATCGCGGAAGAAAAAAATATTATTTTTTCATGAACATTTTTATCTTTTGAAATTATTCTTTGATAAAAATAAATATTCTCTTCGTTCACTTTTACTTGTCATTATTTCACTTATCGAGGTCAAGCTATATGAATTTTGACCAATATTTTAAGATGTATTTCTTCATCATATTACTATGAGAATAATTGCAACTTATATCATTTTTCGTTTAGTTTTCAACCATTTAAATTTTAGATTTCAAATATTAAATTTAGCTACTTCAATTTAGTTTTAAAGTTTAGTAAAATTAATCTCAAAAAGTGAAACAGTGACAAGTATTTATTAAGAATAGTAGTAATAACTTGAGGTATATATATGAAGATATTATAATTGATATACATGTCATATTGAAAAAGTCATACTATCAATAGCAAGTTGCAACGATTGATTTGGATATAAGATATATATGATTTAATTGGGATATTATTTTTAAAAGATCGATGAGCTACGTATATAATCCACTTATTTGGAAAAAGATGTTATTAATTTAAGGTAACAAAAACATTTGATGCAATATTAAATTAACAAATTAAATAAATGCCTTCTATCGATATCTCTATTAGAAAACACAAAACTTGTCCTTTCTTAAATGATAAGGACCTCCCCCCCCCCCCCCCCCCCTTTTATTTTTAGGGGATTTTTATAGATAGTCTATACTTAAAATTTAATATGATTAAATAGCTATATGTTACATAATTACACGACATAATATCAACTATGTGATCTGGAGAGGAGGAAAGAGGTGAGGAAGATCGAGAGAGAGGGAGGAGAGAGACGAATTGTATATGTATATTTGTTAGATTGTATAGGTATACCTGTCAAATAATTGTTTACGTGTAGCTAATATAGATATGTATTTGCAAATCTGGCAAGTGAGATTGTGAGAGGAGAGGAAAGAGGCGAGCGAGAGACGAATTGTATATGTATATCTATGCGCTCTTTAATTTTTTACCTAGAAGATTTTAATTACTCTATTCCAAATCACGCGGATCAAAATAATTGTATATATATATAGCTGATATACATATGTAATTGTATATCTATCAAGAAATTGCAGAGAGAGAGAGAAAAAATACAACAAAACCCTTCATAAATTGTATTTCAAACTATAGTTGTATAATCTAAATATATATCATATGTTTATCAAGCTACGTTTTATTTTTCCTTTTTTTTTCTATAAACTATTAGCGATTATATTGAATTTATTTTTTTACATATTGTATCAAATAAATTAAGTGTATTAAGATAATAATATCAGTATTGTTAATATTATTGAAAATACTAACTATCAACAAAAAAATTAAATATTAACAATATTAATATATCTATTGTTTTCTTAATATTTCTGATCCGATCTAAGGAGTTAGTTTCCAAAAAATATCAGATTCCTTCATAGCCAAAGAAAAATAAAATATCAATGTCCATTATTGACAGCAGGTATATTATATTATTTTAAAACAAAAAATCATTCTCCATCAACTTTATTATATATATATTTTTGGATTTTTATTATTTTATCTATTAATTTAGCATGTTGTGCCAAAGGTATCAATCAAAGTTCACTTTCACATTATTGGTGCAACATACTCCCTGCCAAAAAAAGAAAAAAAATGAAATGGGAAGGCTAAATAGGTTGAAATAAAACTAGTCGATTTTATATATAATTTGTCTAAAAAGTCATATTCTATTTTTAATATTAAGTTAAAACTATGGTTCTCCTATATTTGTGGTCATCTATTTTTATGTTTTGTGGAGTAAATTTACAAATATTGTTACACGTGATGTAAAGTTTTCATTGAGCAGCTTCTAGAA
Source organism: Solanum rostratum (assembly GCA_029948455.1). Taxonomy (NCBI): domain Eukaryota; kingdom Viridiplantae; phylum Streptophyta; class Magnoliopsida; order Solanales; family Solanaceae; genus Solanum; species Solanum rostratum. Next base: position 62,628,715 of record CM057054.1, on the reverse strand, counting down.
TTCTCTTTTTCATCCATTTTTGTTTTAAAAATCTGTTGAAATTAAATCTTTTGTTTTCCTGTTTCATTCTATTAGGGAGATGAATAGTATTACTACCTATTCTTTTGACATGATTCAAACCGTTAATCTATAGGTTAATAGTGAAAATGCTCAATCACTAAAGCAAGTTTTACTTATCAATTCAATAGAGATTACACTATAAATACTTGTTCAAATAAAGTGCGAGTTGATTTTCGAATGACAATAGTCGCAACTTAAAAATCACAAGATTTATATACATAAAATATTATTAATCAACATATACCATGTTATTACTTAAATTATATATATATATATACACATTCGTGATAAGAAATAAATCTTGAAAGTTTAACATAAAGGTCCCATATGAGGTGAACTAAAAAATTAGTAGAATGATAGACTTTGATATTATTATAAATAATAATGTGTATTCTAACTCAATTTTGAAAGTTATTTTGTAAGGTATATTGTTTTAAATTGACAAGTTATATATTATATAGTCATATTTTCTGTGATATTTAACTATTTTTAATACAATTGAAAAATAAGCATATTTATTGATCACTTTGTCCCATTGTAAATGACATATTTTCCTTTTTGGTTAATTCTAATAAGAATGTATCTTACTCTAATTATAAATAATTTAAAATTTAAACTTTTTTATTTTTAGATACAAAAATATCTAAGAATGATTTTAAACCATATATTTCAAGAATCCTTTTTTTTCAAATACATAAATATTTAAAAATAATTTTAAATCATAGATTTCAAAAATCTTCCTTTCTTACTTAAACACCATGCCAAGTGAAATAATATTATATAAAATTAGACAGAAAAATATAAATTAATTAATTTATTATATATATTTAAAATTATTTTTGAAATTTATTCCGGAAAGAAGCAAGTAATTTCTGAATAGGAAAAAAACAATGGAAGATCACGTGTACTAATCTCAATTCCCAAGCAAACCGTGTATGCGTTACGGTTCTGTTTGGATATACATTATCCAATTTTTTTCAAAAAAGATGTGGCCATTCACCGACGCCTACGAATATTCACAGTTCCCCAAACAGGACTCGCAGAATCAGCCACATGTTATGACTTGGAAACACCTCATCTCTTCTCTATCCAAAAATACTTTTATCTCCTTCCACCGCCTTCCGTCATAACAATAATAATATATTTAGTGAAATAATTTATTAATTATTAACGCTATTTTGAAAATGTCCGGATCAAAATGGCTATTAAAACGAAAAATAAGGATAGAGCAATTAAAAGGGTATTTCAATTAGGATAAGAGATTTGGAGTAATCAAATCTAAAAAATAATGAGTCAAAGACAGTAGAAGCGGCATATACTTTAAATAACCAAAAAGAGACCAAATATTACAGTTTGGATAAGATCAAAAAAACCGGGCCTCACATTTTTTTTTTCTCCTCTTTTAAACCACTCAAATAAAACTAAAAATGCTCTACGTAAGACACGTTACCTCGAAAAAAGAGACTGACACGTCACCCTCATTATCCACACCATTTTTATCACCTCAAAAAAAAAAAAAAAAAATTACCACACCTTTTTTTTCCTTCTCTTCCTTGTGCTTATATATATAGTGAAACCACCTTCTTTCTATTTCATTAATTTATTATATTATAAGCGATTAAAGCAGTCTCATTCTCAATTTGTGTTTGAATCTGTCGCAATTAATTGATTGAGTTTTAGATATTTTTGTGTTTGATCTAATCTACAATGGCGACGGCTATGGGAATGGTGGGGAGTATTGGGGGTTGTGGAGCAGCTTCTGCGTCTCTCTTTCGTTTGAGGAACTCAGCGAAGAAGAAAACCAGAAACAACAAAAATGGATTTAGGGTTTCATGTGTTAATTCATCTTCTGTTGTTGCCGATCCGTATAAGACCTTGAAGATTCAGCCTGGTGCATCTGAATCTGAAGTCAGAAAGGCCTTTAGACAGCTTGCGCTTAAGGTAACGGATTAATCCGCCATTGTTATATGCTTGAAACCTGGAAATTTTGAATTATTTTCATAAATAATTGGATTTTTGTTTATATATGCGGTGTTTAATTGGATTGCAGTATCACCCAGACGTATGCAGAGGAAACAATTGTGGTGTTCAATTTCACCAAATCAATGAAGCTTATGATGTAAGTTTTTGTGCATATTTGCTTAGATCTTATGCGGATTAATTTTTTTCTTTTGGTTATCTATAAATAATATAAGATAATTAGATAATATATTAACTTTAATTAGATTTGTCTTTTGGGTTGAGATTGTTACACCGAATTGGTCAGGTGATTTGCGAGCTATTACATAGGCTTCGCCTAGTCCCTTCCTAAACACAAAAGAAATTTAATCAGTGTAGTAGGTAAGCTTTTTTTCTTCCTTAAAAAAATTTAATAATAAATCAAAGTGATGGACCCTTGACCTGAATGGAATATGACTTTTTCATAAACCAGGCATCTTTGCCCACAGATAAAGGCTTTACTTGATGGTGTTTCTGACCAATAAAATTAACAAACGTAAAAGCCAAAAGGTACCAATTACCTCATGGCCCCCCCTTTGTTAAAGGAATTTGGATTTTAATTGAATATCAGGACCAGCTCAAATAGAATGACTTGTCTCACACAAAATCCTCTTTCTCTTTCCCCTGATGTGACTATTTGTGTTGCAGGTTGTGATGAGTAACTTGAGAGGTGAAACAAGGGCGGAGTTGGAGATGATTAATGAGTATGATGATGGTGGTAATGATGAATCAATGAGAGGAATGTATGAACCAGATTGGGATTTATGGGAAGAGTGGATGGGATGGGAAGGTGCTGGCATTCGTGATTATACTTCTCACATTAATCCTTACATCTGATCTTTAATTTAATGACTTATTTGGGGATTTATCTTATTAGTCCAAAACCCAACAATTCAAAATCCATCCATCTCCTTGAAATCAAAGATGGTTTGAGGTTTATGTACATATATTCACTAGGAAGTAGAGGGAGTTCTGTTGTACATACTTGGAATTCCCTTCTTGTCTTTTAATTTCAAGTGTAATGATGGGATGCATCTTTCATTGATAAACAAAAGATTAAGTTTCTCATTACAATTTGCACAGGCTGGCAACTATGTTGATGGCAAATTATCTGAATTTTATCTTTAATAATATGTTGTACTATTTTAGTTCAATAATAATTGCTTGCTATTGATTAATTAGGAAGCAAATTTATTATTGGCTTGTAATTAAGAAACGATAAATGACACTCTTTATTCATTTTTATTCAAGATTAAATTGAAATAGCTAAATCTAATATTTAAAATTTAAGATTTAAATGATTGTAAATTGTACAAAAAATATTATAAGTTGTCATTCTTTTCATATTAATTTGATAAAACTACTTTGATAAGTTAATAAATGAAATAATGATAAGAAAAGTAAATGACGAAACCTAAAACTACTTTGATAAGTTAATAAATGAAATATTATTTTTTATTTAATTATACAAAGTGTATAAATATTATTAAATATCTCAAATATCTCAAAATAGTATAGTGAACGAGTAAAAATGAAAATTTGATAGATTCAAACGTGAAATTTGAGGTCTCTGTGATGAATAAAATCTACTAATTACCAATAAAAATTGATGGATGCTGATTCTCCTAGTTTTTCAATAATGAAGGTGGTGCCTGCACATATTAAATTTGATAAATGAATTTACTGGATTAGCCTTTTCTGTATATTTCGAATTTTTTTCTATTTTTTTGTGATATTTTGGTTACTTTTGGTTTCTTCATTTATGTCTACTTTGATGTATTAATGGAGAGAAGTGGTCTTTCAAAAACAGCTTCTCTACCTCCTACCTCAGTGGGTAGGGGAGAATTCCCCTGGGTGTATGGGAGGACCAGATGAAGCAAAGCTAAGTACATCTCTCATATCCAGTTAATCTACGATTGTACGTGTTTAATCAGAAGTACTAAACCAAATAAGAAAGGTAACATTCTACATATGAGCATGAGGATGAAGTAAAATGTTCAGCATGTTCAACACAACATACTTGATAAAAAACACAAACTATGTTTCCCTGTCGTGATTGGATTTGTATGCAATATATAGTTCATATTACACCAGTTTGTCCAAAAAGAGGTATTTATGCAAGTCCTTCGGAAACATCATGCACCTAACTAAAAAGGATGAACGAACTGGCACCAAAAACCTGGTTGAAGCAAACTCTTTTCGTTATTTAGTTGTGGATGAACCAGCAGAAAGCCTCGCACTCCGTGCCTTATCAGCTTTCTCCAGGTAATCTTGGTGAGATTGTTGCTTGGAGCCTTAAAAAGAAAGAAGGGGAAAAACAAAAGATTCATCAGCTTTCCACCCTTTCTGATATCCACAGATGAAGCCGAGTTGAAAGAGCATACGAATGTATTTTATGACAATAATGCTCCCAGCAGATAAAAAAAATTAAGAGAGGTACAACAAATGGACACAGCACATCATGTATAGCTCGTAATGTGGTATGATCTTCCTTTCTCAGCAAAACAAGTATAACAAAAACAAAAAAGGATGAAAGAGGAAAGGGTAAGAAAGCTTCCAAAAGCAACTGAGAAACAAAAGAAAACTTATTAGGGTCAACAGTTAACATATTAGGGAATTGATCACCGATTGATTATTTCTTTATCTATTTCTTTGTTTTTGAATGCTCGCATCCAGATAAAAAGAAATTCATAATACCACTCCAAGTAGTGAATAGAACACTTCCTATGATGTACAATATAGCATAAAAGTTGGTTCCAGAAGTTGAATTGACCATTTGAAATCGCATTAAGAGGTACTCCGTACAAATAGATGTAAGAAAACAGTGACCTAGCATAATCATCATAGGCAAATGTGATTGGATAACCATTTTGGACAGCAATATGCTTGTAGCAATTGTTAGGATTCATTCATATATAGCTTGCACATGACACAACCAATTTCTTTTTATATCTTTAATATTTTAGTTATCAACTTATGTACAATTATTAGCTAATGCTTTCAAGTTTCAATAGATTTGACCTAAACAAATCCCATAACAATAAAAGCTATAGACAGAAACCGGATAATAGTCTGTTGTATCAGCACACTCCATAGCCTGCAGAACCTTAAATCACTAAGTTCTCCACATAATTATTTAGCTGGGATGAGGGTCGTGCAGCTATACCAATAATCTTTTACATGAGATGAAGTTTTTTAAGAACCACTATTGGGTGAAGTTTTATGTGCATGGGCCTATGGCATCCGTTTCTCATGAATTCTCTTACTATATACGTATCAACCATTCCAGTTTCACTCTATTAAGTAAAATGAGTGGGGTCCTCACATTTCAGTCTAGTTTAGAGTGAATAACAGTCAAGACTTTTGATGAAGTGAACAACAGTCCAGACTTATCAAGCAGAGAAGAATAGAGGGTGAGTACATCAACCACCGATTTTCAAACTGCGCACCACTAGCCCTAGGAAATTTCCCAGTTAAAAGAAAAGTCGTATATGTGACCTTTATGTCATCAGTGTAAAGATATGGTACTCAAGCCTAACTCAAACCCAAAAGTTAGTTTCTGAGTGGAGGATTGGTCAAATTAAGCAAACCATCCATCCATTCCCAACTAGTGTGGGACTCTTAACACATTCTAACAATTTGCATTAAACATAGACATATCAACAGGTTCTATCCATAAGGAAATCGAAGAACCACCCCAAAGACTCCTTCCTAATCCACCACCAAAAAGAGGGAGAGAAAAATTCTTATGTTTTATCTTCTTATGGAGCACACTTAAAGTAACATCTGTGTGAAGGAAGCAACAAAATATGCTACAGCTGATAGCTCAAAACCAACAATCTTTTGCTCATTCTAACAGCTTTGGCTCATGGAAACATTAAACAATACCATCATTATTTTCCTTATAGCAACAAAGCAAGATATGTGGTAATTGTCGCCAATTTCATTTCGATAACGGGTCAAGCGAAGAGACCAGCATTATGAGAAACAATAAGTAATACATAACAAGGCAAAATTTACAGCAGAGGAGAAAACAGGTGACATTGTCACTAAATCAGATATTACCTAACTAATGCATAACGGGGTAAATGTAGATAAACTATAATATTTGAACTTTATTTGATGCTTGTTACGGGAGAATTTTCTTTTTTGCTTTTCATATTTTAGTAGTCTCAGATCAGTAGCAGGGTTAGGATTAGAAGGGAATCAGATTTAAGGGAAGTAATTCTGATACCACAAAGTTGAACTTCCAGACAAGCAGCCCGAATGGAACAACTGGATAGTAAGGATTCAGATACATCAATGCAACTAGTTTGATATGAAAGCGATATTGTTTCTTGATCAATTTGGCATGGTGCCAAGACAAGACTTGATCTTTTTGGTGATTGATTTGAGGGGTGAGAGACCAGTGGAAAGTGGGCTTTTTCGTTACTTGCTATTCGAATGAGGTGAAAAATGCCAATGCCTTCACGAAAATACATGATCTTTGATGATATGGAATTCTAGGGAACCCAAGGGCTTGGCCTAGTGGTCAATGAAGTGGGGTGGAACCATGAGGTCTTAGATTCAAATCTCTACCAGGTGATTTATTTCTATTTATCCAAAACTGACGGATAGAACTACTACTTAAGCTAGTCGGCGGTAGGTACCCCAAGGAACTAGTGGAAGTATGAACAAGCTGGGCCCCAAACACCAAGGGGTTGTAAAAGAATATGGTTCCTGGCAGTCATGGTAATTTCAATCTATTACACCAGTAGCAGGATAGTGAATAAAAGGGACTCAGTACCTCAAGGGAAGCAATCTGGATGGCAGAAAAATTGCAACTTGTTTGGGACAAAACGGTTCACAGATTCCGTCCAACCAGTTTGAGATCGAGCCAGCAATTAATTGTTGCTATATTACGTTCAAAAGCAATAAATTGCAAATTAGAATGACGAACCTCGGGTCATGAAGTACCAGGGAACACCGAAGAGGACGCCGATGACGGCGATGCCACCTATGACGTGCTTCTTCTCGCCGCTATATAAGATATGTTCCAATTTGGCCCTAAAACCTCCTCCCCCTGCTCCATTCATCTTCTTCGTCTCACTTGCCGCATTCTTCTCCATTTCTTGCCCTTTTTCCCCTCTCTTTTTTTGCTCAGTAAAACCCTTAAACCCTATGGATATTCATTTTCGTGCACCCACTCTCTTTCTGCACGTGTTCACTTCCTCCTGCTGCAACGCTTCATCTTTTTTCCCCTTTATTATTTTTGTTAGCGTGTCTTTGATTATTGTAATCAAATTATATTAATTATTTAAAATTAAAAATTTATATTAGAGAAATAAAAAATAAATAATATATTAAATTAAATATTTAAGATATATATTGTCTTTTAAAAATACATTAATTAATAAATATATATTCTTAATTAACATACCGAGTGAAATCTCACAAGTGAGGTCTGAAAAAGATAGAATGTACACAGACGTTATCACTATCTCATAAAAGTAGAGAGGTTATTTCTGAGAGACCTTGTTTCAAAAACCCATACAAAAAGAAAAAGAAAAAGAAAAGAAAGGGACAGAAATAGGAAGGACGACTACTAAATGAAAACACATGATATTATGTAATACGATAAATTTAACACATATTATGAATATCTATGCTATACAGACTCGACAACACCTATTACCCTACAATACCCAAGGTTAGACATCAACCTAACTTGCTAACCTATTAACCTTCCACTCTAATTTACGGTCTCCACTTTCGTCTATCTAAGGTCATGTCAAATCAAAAACTGAAAAGGTCATTCGAAAAGTGAAATTCATGGGCCTGATCAAATTGGTTTTGGGCTGTGAACAATGCATCCAATGGTAAAGTCCAGCTTGTCTACTTCCACAACAGTTGAAACAGCACAAGGAACATGGAGATTTCTTTCTCCCTGTAAACGAAGTACGATAATGCGGTTGCTCTCTCTTGCACGAAGGCTCTACACTGCTCGTCCCATCGCTTTTAACAATATAATCGGCTATCAGTATCCTTCATTGTTCGTTCCACAGACTGAATTGACCCGCCATTTCTTTGAGGCATTTCGTCAACCATCTGTCAGACACTGTTATACTATACAGCCCAAGTTCCCTTTCTTTAGCTCCGGTAGTTCCACTAGCTACGAAATCATCAACTTTGATAAGTTTGTGGATAAACTGCGCGAAAGGGATCATGTTGGTGTTCGCGAATTTGTTGGGATTGTACAAAAGGCCGGTGATTTTGGTTCTGCAGATGAAGCCATGTCGTTTCTTGATGAATGCGGGGTTAAACCAAACCAAGATTTGGTCTTTTTGGTGATTTGGGAGTTGAGAGACCAGTGGAAGTTAGCTTATTTGCTGTTCAAATGGGGTGAAAATTGCAAATGCCTTGATGAAAATACGTGGTGTTTGATGATATGGATTCTGGGCAACCATGGTAAATTCAGTACTGCTTGGTCTTTACTCAGAGTTCTTCTTCAGGTGTCAATAAATATTCAAGAACCTGTTCTCATCATGATTGATAGGTAAAAAACTAATCTTTGTTTTTGTTTATCCTTTCCATGTTTTGATGCATCTTGGAATTTGAACTAATTCATTTTCTTGTAGAGTAACATGATCTTTTATAGTTTTTGAGTGTCCTTCATCCCTTATTAACCATGCCATTGAATAATCATGACTGTGTAGATATCAGTAGTCTCACTGAACAATATTACTCTATAAGCTGTTTGATAGTTTCAGTTTGCCTAGTCGGCTTGTTTTTCAAAGTTAAGTTGCTACTTGTGTAGCGATATCCCCAAAAGAGTATCTAGGAAATTGCTTTGCTATAGTTCGGCTAAAGATGATAAATTGCTCCGAGATGTTTGACATTGTAATTCATGTATTCCAACAGATATGCTGCTGCCAATAATGCTGGTAAAGCTATACAGACATTCCAGATTTTGGAGAAATTCAGTCTGTCTCCTGATCAGAGAACACTACTGACATTCTTGAATATCCTCTGTAAGCATGGTTTTATTGAAGAAGCTGAAGAATTCATGCTTATCAATAAAAAGCTATTCCCCTTGGAAATTGATGGCTTTAATATTATTCTCAACGGATGGTGCAATATAGTGGTTGATATATTTGAAGCCAAGAGAATATGGCGAGAAATGTCCAAGTGTTGTATTGAACCAAATGGTACTTCATACGCCCACATGATTTCCTGCTTCTCCAAGGTTAGAAATTTGTTCGATTCACTTAGACTTTATGATGAAATGCAGAAACGGGGTTGGGTTCCTGGCCTGGATGTGTATAATGCTTTGATATATGTACTGACTTGTAATAATTGCGTGAAAGAAGCTCTTACGATTGTTGACAAAGTGAAACATATGGGCCTGTGTCCTGATTCTAGTACTTACAACTTAATGATATGTCCTCTATGTGAATCCTCTAAGTTGGGTGAGGCGAGAAGTATATTAGCTCTGATGGAGGAAGACAATATTAGTCCAACAATTGAAACATACCATGCATTTCTTGCAAGTTCTAGTCTAGAAGGAAGTGTTGAAGTTCTCAACACTATGAAAAAAACCGGAGTTGGTCCAAACAGGGAGACCTTTCAGTTAATTCTTGATAGGTTTTTGAAGTTGAAGCAGCCTGAAAATGCATTAAAGATATGGATGGAGATGAAGCAGTATGAGATAGTGCCCGAGTCTTCACACTATTCTCTTTTGGTGAGAGGACTTCTAGAGTGCAGGTTGTTTTCCAAGGCGAGAGATATATATGCTGAGATGAAATCCAATGGAATTGATGACCAAGGTCTCAAAAAGTTCTTACAGCCAAGTGGTCCAAGAGGACAAGGAGATGGGTCAAATCCTGAACATACTAAAAGAGGGAAACTGGTGAAATATGGGACACACAAGGTGATCAGAAATGAAAAACATAGAAGGAAATAAACTGATGGCTAAAGGATTGTAGCTCATCCGAGCCTGAAGGATACCTGTAGAAGTTACATAAACCTTTAACGGATGCTGGATACAAAGATTTGTCATGTTGCGACCAGGTTACGACGATCTTGGTTGCTTCTAAAGAGAATTGGTTACGAGCCCAATTTGTCAAACCATTCACTAGGCGGTTCATATAGCTGCTATCACTGAGTGGCGTAGTAGGGCTGTGTCTGCCCGAACAGAAGTGTTCCAAGGCCATCTTTGCATCGCCAAAAGCTATTACATTGTCAACCTTGGCATTGTGTTGCTCTTCAATGGTTCATCAACATCCGAGACGACATCCATGCCCCTCATATCAGTGACATTTTTGTGCTCATTCTTTACTGAATCTCGTTCTAGTAACCGATGCCAATCGTGGGACCACATCTTTGGTTCGTGGGTCATTATATAATCCAAGATAGAAGGTCATATTGATGTAGATAAAAGATGGGTTGAATAACTGAGCCTGCTGAAAGTAGGTGTAGTATTATCTATACCTGCAACTTGCAACGTGATTGAAAGTGATTTTGTCCCATCATACTCATTGAATGTGATAATGTCTCTCTCTCCCGCTTGCATTATTCAAATGGCACTGCATTTTTACTATATTATTCTACATGATTCCAAATGTTTTGGTGGTCTCCAGAGTCTTGAAAAAATATTTTTTATAGCACTACTTTTGGATAGAAAGCCTATTATATAGGAGAACATCCATCATAATTTTATATATTATGTCTAACAGTGGAGTATTATTTATTCCCATAAACATAACAAAGAACGGATATGAGTTCCCTTTTTCAGCATGCTTGAGTATTTTGTCTTGGTTTCTTCACTCCTGTTGCCATCGTGAGACGATCTATCGAAAACAATCTCTCTATACACTACTTACTTCAAATCCTACTTGCAGTACGAAACTTACATGCATAGATAACGGTCATGTATTTGCTTTGGATCCATATATAATAGTGGGCATTGGGCCAGGTACTGTCAAAACGTAGGGACTTTCTGAGCTGTCTCTGCTTCTTCAACCAATCAGGTCCAGCTCAGAGCGTCTCATTACTTGGGCCTATTGAGATCTCTCTGGAAATGGATCTCTCTGTTCTCTTCTTCCTCCTCCTTGCCACCGTTGCCACCACCATCAACGCCACCGACCACATCGTCGGAGCTAACAAAGGCTGGAACCCTGGCATCAACTATACCCTTTGGGCGAACAACCAAACCTTCTATGCTGGTGATTATATCTGTACGTGTCACACTGCAAACAATTTACAAGTACTGTACATATTTCACTCTTTGTAGTATTTCTCTAACAATTCTCTGATATAATATTACAGCGTTTAGGTACAAGAAGATGCAGTACAATGTGTTCTTAGTGAATCAGACTGGATACAATAACTGCACAATAGAAGGTGCATTAGGGAACTGGACCAGCGGAAAAGACTTCATTATGCTTAACGAAACCCAGAGGTATTACTTCATTTGTGGCACCGGCGATTGCCTCAACGGCATGAAAGTTTCGGTGGCCGTTCATCCTCTTCCGTCTCCTCCGATGTCAGCCGTAGCCGCCGAACATACCTCCGAAAAATCTGCTGCTCCGGTGGCGGCGCGTGGTTTGGGCTCACTACTTGCTACTAGCTTCGCTTTTTTCGGATTAACATTATGCGGTTCAGTTTGGATCTAGCAAGTTTTGATCCTTTTTGTTTGAGATTGTTAGATTCATCGAATTCAAGTGTGTATCTACCATTTTGTTCTGTCATTGTTCATTCACCAATTGTTCTTTAAGTTCAAGGGAAATTTGTTCTTGTTAGTTTTCTCTTAAAATTGTTTGTTTAAAGTTCCCTAAACATTTAATCTGACAGAAAAACAGACAAAGGGAAAAGAAGGATACCACTCATATAATTACTTCACTGGTTTCGAACTACATAAATAAAACTTTGTCCTACCTTAAGGATGGGGATTTGGTTCGAATTTTTTAAATATTAAATATAATTATTTATGTTAAAATTTTAAATTTATTAATAAAATTAAATTACTAAAATTTGATTTTTAGACTTCAGATCTGTTTGTATTTTTGAAGTTAAGAGCAAACCAACCCAATATAATCTAGTTCTTTTTCTTCAATACTAGTGGGATTCTTTTCTCGGTTCGATTCAATTTACGATTTGATGCAGTTTTCAATTCGATCTATCCATCTAAACCTACATGTAAAACATTAGACTGCTTGCCTAACATTTTTAATTTGCTTAAAAGAGATTTTTAATTATGGCCTACATGGAAATGACATTATTTTCATAAAAATCAAGCATCATCAATAAAATAAAAATTCAGATAATCAACAACTGAATTACTATTCAACTATCCCATATGGAGATAACCAATGAAAATTATACACTATAGCTGATAATGATTCTAGTCTAGGCCTCGAATCCACAATGTCATTATTATAGATTATGTGACACCTTCATTATTGAGATACAATAATCTACATTGTATTTGTAATTGTAAGTTTATTTGTGTCTTAATTGTAAAATTAGTGTCACATGATCTACTTCATTCTCAAAATTACAAATACAAATTTTCCAATAATGTCATTCAAAAAAGAAAGAAAGATGGTATTACAATTTAATTGTGACTATAAAAAAGAAGCTAACTATTAACTCGTCTAACTAATGAACTGATGTAATTTTATGTAAATATAGTTATCCGACAAACATGAGGTCCCACTCACTATTCACAGCCAAACAAAAAGGGAGTAAATTTAATTCAAAACCTAGAAGAATAGTCAATAGTCAAAAGTCATAAATGTAAATATAAATATTTATTTTAAAGATTATGTTTTTGTTAAATATTAAGTGTCATTAATGATCATCATGAATTCAAAGTGAAGGAGTTAGAATGATGCAATATTTGACGTAGTGCACCAATTTACGAATTAATGCATTAATATATGTACTAATCAGTTGGATAATTATATGGATATTGAGGAAGATGAAAACATTTTCAACATAATGCATTAATATTTAATAAAATAAATATTTTAATTTAGTGTAGCGGTAAAATAGTAATTTAACTTTGAGATCAGGATTTTTCCACTTTTGATAATATAATTATACTACTTCCGTCCATTTTTACATGTCTACGATACTATTTTGGGATGTCCAAAACTACTCGTCTATTTTATGTTACCCTTAGTTCTTAATTTACCCTTTTCATTAATTATAGTCATTTTCTTATTACATCTTTTCAGACATTGTATTTACTATATTGAAAAGGTAATTTGGTAAAATTACTCCTACTATTTACTACTTAATCCTATGCCAAGTTAACAGAGGACAAATAAAAATGAAGTACTTATGAATTATGATATATGATGATAAAATTAATTACTAACATTAATTTTTCAATTAATCATTTTAATCCTGGATACTTTTAATCCATTTGCACCTTCGAATATAAACCATTAATGTGATAACTACCCTATGTTGAACGAGTCTCAAGACTTTTTTATTCTGTTCAAATTCTATACATTTAAGAGAAAATGACCCGTACCTACTAGCAAAGTGTTTCAGTTTGGAGCGGGGGCTAGTAAGAGTCTAGGAGTTCATTCGAATCTTATTCGATGAAAAATTATATTGTGTATATATATATGTTGGAAATTAATTTTTAATGTTGAACCCTTTTCGACTCTTCAACATTTACTTCTTCATATTTTGAAATCGAAATTCTATCTCCGTGAGAATTTGACTCCACGAGAAATTGAACAAAAGGCAATAACTTAATTCTTGTATAGCTAACTTGAAAATCCGCACGGAATTAGTATCCTATATTATGAGATTAACCAGACTAAACGAATACCAAGAAAAGATTCAAGTAATATAATTAAGCAAATTATGATGTTGGACATAAAAGAATTAAAAAAATGCTAATAGAATCTCAAGAAATCCTTTTACCAAGACAAAATTTAGAAGTCCATCTACCAACTCACCAAACTATTTTCCAAATTCAATTAAGAGTAAACAATAATATTGCAATGTGCTTACCAATATGATTAAAACAGATCTGCTGAAAAGATTTTAACTAACTAATTAATTAGATTTGTTTAAAATGTCCTAATCATTGTTTACTTTAAGCTAGATGCCATTTGACATTCTTTTTCGAAGGATAACACATGTAATTAGTCAACATTAAAATTTCATTATCAATAATTAAAAATATAACTAACGAATATTGCTCACATCACTTATCACCCCTAAAGAAAGTCTAAGAAATTTATTTAACTAATAAACAATATTTTCTACAATTAATAATACACGATTGTATTTCGTTTGATTTTAAGAATCTATACTTTTTTCCCCATTCACACTCATAAATATTTATTTTACTTTATGTATTTTGCTATTTTGTTGTCGTTATTTTATGTTTTTACGTTATGCTTTAAATTTTAATTACACTTCTTTTGAGAGTAAAGGTGTAGACATCAAAATTTTGTAGGAGTCTACAAGATGAGTTTTATTTCAGTCAGGATTTTTTTGGAGGCTACTCTATCCTAAACCCTAGCTTATATTTATACTAAGGGTATTATATTCTAGCCATCCCAAATATCTCCAAATTCTTGGGTATTCCTAAATTTTTTGATAATCAAATACTTCAACAAAGTCCTCGAATCACTGAGAAATCTTAGGAGAGAAGAATTAAGGGAGGAATAGATTTGTACCCACATTGTTTATCAATTAACTTATGTTCCTTCATATTTTATTTGTGATTGCAATTTATTTTTTTGTCACTTTAAAATTTGTTGAAAATAAAAGGGTGTATCAAACCTCTCTATGCAAATTCAGACCCTACTCGTGGAACTACAGTAAATTGTTTTGGAATTAAGAAGTTAGGTAATGGAGTTCTTTTAGAATTTATTGTAGTTTATAGTGGCCCTGTCTGGTCCAGGCAAAACTAAATTGTCTACCAACAAGAAGTAATTGAAGAAATGCCTTAGGTGAGATTTTTATGAAGTGGACCAAAAGTGTCATCATAATAAAGGAAGAAGATTTTTGAATTAAGTCAAAGTAGGAAGCTAATAATGTCTTTTGTTTTCCCTCCATTTACAAAATGAGATGTTTTCTGCTAAAGGAATTTGGAATTTCAGGAAAGTACAGACAGATTTCAGCTGCAAGATTCATGCTGAACCACTGCTCATAAAATAGAAGTACTTAGGATGGTCTGTATGTTATGTTACAACAATGTTGATTGCAGTTTATTAATCATCAGTAAGATAATTTCGAAAAACATTCATCATATTTACATTAAAAACAACTAATTCTCAACATACACACTTATGAAATTTCTCTAAAGGGAGAACTAAATTCTAAAAGAAACCTATTCTGCGTAACTCTTCTGCCGTCTCCTTGATCTGCTGAACGTTCTTGAAGGTGGGGAGGGAGAGAATTCGAAAGGGAGGGATGGTAAGTCCATCTCACCTTTCAAAATCTTAACAATGTCACTAATGTCAGGCCGCAATTCAGGCATTTTTTGCAAGCAAGCCAGTGCCAAGTTAATGCAGAGACTTGCTTGTTCTTTGTTGTATTCATCTTTGAGTCTCTCGTCAACTAGTTCTAACACATTACCAGCATGAGCTAGCTGTTTACACCAGCTTATCAGATTTGCTTTCTCAAGTTTCATTGGCGAACTAAGGACATGTAATGGCCTCCTACCAGAGACTATTACAAGGACAAGAACTCCAAAGCTGTATATATCAGCTTTTTCCATTAAGTAACCACACCCTCCATATTCTGGTGCAACATAGCACAATGTACCTCTCATGCTCGTCGTGCTGCTCAACTCTCGACTGAATAGATCACCGCTCCACATATCACTCCCCATTGAATGAGTATGCTTTCTCTTCCAACCTTTTCTAAAACTGAATTCTGCATCTGGATCATCTCCATTCTGGTCCTGCATTCCAAATTTTCTCTTTCTCTTGAATCGAAAACGTTTACCAACATCAAAATGTGGAATCTTAAACCGCTTCTTACAAAAACTTTCTAGTGTCTTGGCCTTATTACTCTTCTTGCTTAGTTCATCAAGGTGCTCCTCTTTCCACCACTCTTTCATCTTCCTGGGCTTCTTATTACACATTTTTCCCGTTATCTCCTTCTCGGACTCTTTCTTTGGAGTCTCTGCCTCTTGTTCTTGTACTGTGGTTTCTTGCACTTCCTCAGGTTTACTCAGAGGTGCTGAAATATCCAAATTTGTTTTCTGGGGAGTGCATTTCTTTTCTAAGTCCCACTCGGGATTAGTTGATGGGCAAATCTGGCTTCCAATCCACTCCATTACATAATCCTTGCTACATAATTCACCACTACCATCCTGTCTCCACCACCAATCTTTACCCCACTGTTTGATGTTTCTTGCTTTATCATCTCCACCACCCAAAGTAGCACCCACGTCCAACTCTTTCCTATGACCAACACTGCTAAGCTCCTCTTCATAACTTGCTACACCATTTTCAACAACTGACACTTCCTTTCCCTTAGCATTCCTAGTTGTGGCATCATTCTCATTAAAGAAACTCAAATTTTGAGTAACAGAATTCAAGCCAAAGGGTCTAATATTTTGGAAAATTTTACTGCCTTTGGAAGAAGAAGAAGCTTGTAAAGCCATAGCAAAATCTACCTCATCTTGACTCTCCATAGGTGTCCCAATTGGTGTTGGAGTCTCAGTGCCAGTAGTCATTCCCCCTAAATTCCCAGAAAGGTCTTGACTTTTCCACAGCTCTTGACTCTTCCCCAGTTCTTGACTGAACATATCCACACCAAATTCCTCCTCTAGCTTCAATCTTGACAACCCAAAATCAGAAAGCTTAGCCTTGTACTCTGAATCAAGAAGCACATTGCTAGGCTTAACATCCCCATGAATCACTGGTGGGTCACAATCAAGGTGCAAAAATGCCAATGCTCTAGCAACATCAAGAATGACATCAAACCTTCTACCCCAGTTCATACACAAACTTGACTCAGAAAAAAGGGATTCTTGCAGACTTCTATTAGGCATATACTCATAAACTACAAGTCTTTTATTTTTCTCTACACAATAACCAAGAAGAGAAACTACAAGAGGAGATTTTATCCCACCAAGTATCTGAAGCTCATTCTGAAACTCCCTTTCACTCTGGAATGAACCAGAGTCCAGTAACTTGACAGCAACCAATTTCCCATCTTTAAGAATTCCCCTGAATACAGTTCCAGATCCCCCTTTTCCAATAGAATTCGAATCACTAAAACCTTCAGTTGCTGACTTCAGCTCTTTGTAACTGAACCTGTGGAGCTTAATAAGAGGTGTATTGGAATCAAAAGGATTCGTACGAGAACGATGCACCAATGAGTACCAAAGATAGTAAAGGAAATAAAGAATGGCAAACAAGATTATAAGTGAAGCTAAGATTGTAATGATGAGGAATATTATGCCTGACATGGGTCTTGGATTTGAAGGAATTGGCTGTCTTGAAGTCATGGTATCTCTTGTTTAAGGTTCTTAACTCACTTGGGTCAGACAGATTTCAAGAAATGAAGAAGAAAGTTGAGAACTTTGAGGATTTACTAGGTTCAAGAGGATTAGTACAATGGTTCTTGATGGAATGGTATATTGTACTAAACTGGTAGAATATTATGTTTTGAATTTTTTATGATGTGATAAAGTTTGAGTTGAAGTTTGAGGGATGATAATGATTAAAAAGGCAGAGGGGAATTAGTGAAAGTCTTTTTCCCTGGTGAAATACTTGGGTTGGTGGGGGTGGGGGTGGGGGTGACTGGTGAGGGACCTAGAAGGCCAGAATTTGCTTTTGACTAACAAAGAAGAATTTGCAGTATCAAAGGGAAAAGTGACTGTGGTGTGTTGGAGTATAGTGCTGTGAGTGCAGGTTTTGTTTGCAGAAGATGTGGCCATCTGGATTCTGGGGAGACATATTTTGATTATTTCATAGGATTTTATTTATACTATATTCAGTAAATATGATTTTTATATTCTAATGTTCAGCAAGTTAACAACATCAAGGGAGAATTTATTAGAGAACAAACATGTTCCTCAAGTTTGAATTTTAAATATTAAATTAAATTATTTGTATTAGATTTTTTTCAAAATACAAACGATTTTTTTTGAAATACAAATGATTTTTTCAATATCAAATTAAATCACTAGTTGATTTGATTTGCAGTTTAGTGTGGTTTTTGGTTTGATTTTGTTCCCTCTATCATGAAGACTTGAAGTCGGAAGAATTGGACTTATGATTCGGTCTAATTTTACAAGGAATTCAAATTTTACCAATGAAGTCCTATTGATTGATATCACACAAAAGAAATTAATTATAGACATTAAAATTAGATTCGCTCTTCATAAACAAATTTAGAATTTGCGATGGTAGAGAAGATTAGCTACAACTAATTGACCCTTAGATTAAAAGATAAAAAGTGTTGTCATAAACTGAACACATGAAATTACCTTCAAAATAAGGAAAGAAGGAAATTAAGTGAAAGTAGAACATAGATAATTAATGGAAAGGCTTAATTGCAGTAATTTAAAGTGAGAATTAGGAGTAATAAAGAATGGTAATGACAAAAGTTAATGCTTTTAAAGATAGAGCTTTTTGAAGTAACACATAAATCTAACTTTTAGAAAAGATAAAATCTTGACAAACAATTTGTTGTTTATTATAAGGTGCCTTCCCTTTTTTAATAATAATAATAATAAAGTGAAACGAAGAGTTAAGCAGATTGAGACAAGAGTGGAAAAAAACAGCTGTGCATGCTTATAAGTTTTTTTTTTCCCTTTGGTCTAATTATTATAAGATTGTAATATAATAGTATTAAAGAACCTTTTCAAGATTTTTCAAAATAGCAAATTAAGTAATATTGTTTCAACTTTTATTTCCTTGGGACGAATTCATTAAATATATATACGTAAAAAGTTTTTTCAGAGGTCCAAAGATTTCAGGTTTGAGCCCCATGGTACGAAATTGCTTTTGTTAGGAAGCGCTTTATCCTTCAATATGGGACTTTCCGACGCAAATTCGGATATAGTTGGGCTCCAGGTATTGAACATCGAGTGGGAAACAAAAAAAAGGTTCTTTTTTATACATATAACTTCCCGTGTCTCATTTTATGTAACAATTTTTCTTTTTGCTCCGTCTCAAAAAAAATCATCTTACTTTTTTTTAATTAAATATCGTATCAAGTCAAAAATATCACGTAAAATGAGACAGGGGGAGTATTACATTTTTAAAGATAGAATTTTCTTTGCAGGTTTTTATGATTTTAGGTTGATGAGTGCCAGACACTTTAGGTGATATGACTTTGTCCTTATTGTTAATACAGTAATTGTATCACTCACAGTCTTTTAAGTCTGAAATTCCAAAAATGCAACAGAAACTATTTCATTTATTCTTATTGGTTAGTAATTTATTATTAAGTGTAATACCAGTTCATATACAATTTTTTTTAACACATAAAATATACTTACAAGTTTAAGAGATTGTCAATATATTCTAATTTTTACGTAAAAAACTAAAAAAAAACACTAAATTCTAAATAATATTGATTTCCTTCTCCAACATCTTGTTTCTTCAGAACTAATGGTAAAAAAAAGAAGAAGATAAAAGTATCAAAAATATCCCTAAACTTAGGACAAATTATTAGTTTCATTCTCGAACTATTGATAGTGTTAAAAACACCCTTTTACTTGAGTAATTGAACTTAACTATACCCCTGATGTTGTAACAAGAGTGAATACACCCATAAATTTTTGCCAATTTAAGGGGTGTTTTTAACACTTGTGATAAATTGGAGGTGTATTTTAGTTTAGTTAGTAAAGTAAAGAGGTATTTTTAAGACTATCAATAATTCGAGGATGAAATTAAAAACTTGCGTCAAGCTCAAAAGTGTTTTAAATATTTTTGTCCGAGAAAAGAAAAATCTATTAGAGAAGTGAGGAAAAGAATGTCATAAATCAGGTTAAAATGAGCATTGGATCCATGAATATTGTGGTAAATAAAAAAAACAATAATTTTAGGGGGTGAAAAGAAAGAAAAGAAAAAGATGATGGGTCATTATTGAATATCCAAAAAGAGAAATGGGAACCAAATGTATGTCTCCTTATCTTATTTTCTAATTTTGTGCATGCCTCCCCACTACTTTATTTTGCTTTACAAGCAAAGCAACTTTTTACTACTATATACTACACTATTATTATTTTACTGATTGACCTAATTAGTCATACTCACACTAATCTTTTATTTTGGAAATGAAAAGTCTATCCTTTGCTTCATCAAGACATACATCATGTGGTGCTAAGCACAAAATCCAATCAGTAACATGTCTTATTTTTCTCAATAAATTTATGTATTACATATTGATTACCACGTTCAGTTTGCCACAATAAATGCCACTTACACAAAATCCTAGGACTATATATTGTTTTATTTCTCGTTGCCAATTACTTTTAGGCCTAAAAAAAATTTATATAACTAAGCAAACATACAGTATATATTATATTATATTACTATAGTTTGAAAAAAGATATAATTTATAGCTATAGTTAAAGTTTTGTTGATGTTTTCTTTCTCCTCTCTTCGCCTCGCTCGCCTCTCTGCAATATCTTCCTAGATATACAAATACATTTGTAGACCAGTTGCATATATACAATTATTTGATAGATATATATATTCAATTCGATTCGTCCTCTCTTGATCTCTCTTGCCTCTCTTCTACAATATGTAGCTATAAATTATTTTAACAAACTATAACTATTTTTGACTTATTATATTTTAAATATTTGCTCTTTTTTTTGAAAATTAATTTTTAGTTTTAACGTTGGCTAACTTTATGGGGCGGTGTAAAATGAAATGTGTAGTCGTATTCACCGAAATTTGCGCGAGCAAACATTTTGCCTTTTGCTTTATGCTTTACCCTTCAGGGAACAGGAGCTTCCTAATCATGAAACACCAACAAAATATATTCTCTTTTTATTTTAGGCTCGCTAATTAGAGATTCGTTACCTTGTTAACTTATTAGGTTTGGTAAGGTAATGTCTAATCTCTTTTGCTTGTATTTCTCCCTTTTGAAGATTATATCTTTTACATAAAAAAAGACGTAAAAGATACTTCGTATTAAGAAAAATGTATCGGTATATTTATGATTTTGTTTAAAACAGTTTAGTGACTTTGTAGAAAAAAGTTATAAGTTCGATTAATATTTGAGGAATTAAATTAAACTTAATTTTTTCCCCCTCAGCAGGCTGCATGCATTTCGCTTTTCGAGTTAAAATACTGGTTTTATCATACAACTTCACACTAGAAAATTAGTTCATCATATTAGTAAGTTAGCAACTACTAGAACTAGAAGTAAAACAAGATTTTGAGTTTGAATAGCTCTAGTATCACATTCTTGAAGCTTTTGCAAAGCTGAAAAATATGGATGCCTGATCTTCTAGAAGAACTCGCGGATTACCCTCTTCAACCTGTAAAGCAAAAAAACGGAAAGATGAGGAACTGGACCTGGACCTGGAACTGGAACAATCAAAATTTGTATAATATCTTGTAAATATGTTCATCTTAACATAGCCTTACACAATGAAAGCAATGGTCTTTCTTTTTCTTCTTTATCCTCTATAACATGCATCAATTCAACCATTGAAGAATGTAATGTAGTGTGTGACAATTCAAAATGATTGGAGGCAATCATTTCTCTATGAGATGCACTCATTCAACAATGGTAGAATGTGTCAAAAATGGAGACAAAATAGTAGTCAAAAATGGAGGCAAAAAGTAGTCAACAATAGTTGCCAATTTGGTTTTGGCAACTTGGTTGGCAAGTTGTCAAATTGGTTTTGGCAACTTGGTTGGCAAGTTGTCAAATTGTTTTTGGCAACTTGGTTGGCAAGTTGCCAATTGTTTTGGCAACTTGCTTGGCCACCATTTTTGTTGAATTGTCAACAATGGTAGGCTAACTTTTGCCTATAAAAGGAGCACTTTGGCTCCTCATTTTGATCATCCAAAAAAAAAAAAACATCCATAACAACATTCCACAAGAGAAATCCAAAGAGAGTAAAACACAAAGAGAGTTATATACCAAGAGAAATATAGTCTTGAGTGTCCTCTTTAGTGAGTTGTTCCTTTTACGAGAGAGAAGTGTTTATTATTGTTTTCTCCTTGTATTTGAGAGCAGTGTACTTTCTATTGTTATAGTGAAATCCTTCTGCCCCGTGGTTTTTCCCCTCTATTTATTTGAGGGTTTTCCACGTAAAATATCGTGTCTAATTTATTTTCATTATTTATTTATTATCACATCAAACTTTAGTTGTGGTGCTTCCTCGCCTAACAGTGGTATCAGAGCCCTCGGTTGTTCTGTCTATTTTATGCGAAGGTACTATCTGTGAATAGTAAATTTCGGAGACGATACAGTTTGTCACGAAAAGTTCGCAAAAATATTCAGAAACGATCTAAAAGGGTGAAAAGCAAAAACAATGTCAAGTACAACAAAGTTTGATGTTGAAAAATTCAATGGGACTAATTTCTCATTGTGGAAAATGAAAATAAGAGCGATATTGAGAAAAGACAATTGCTTAGCTGCAATTGAAGGGAGGCCCACAGACATTACTGATGACAGCAAGTGGAACGACATAGACAACAACGCAGTTGCAGATCTACACTTGGCACTGGCTGATCAAGTATTGTCTAGTGTAGCCGAAAAACGAACGGCGAAGGAAATATGGGATACTCTTACGGGGTTGTATGAGGTCAAATCTTTGCATAATAAAATCTTCTTAAAAAGAAGATTGTATACTCTTCGAATGACAGAGTCCATGTCGGTTACTGAACACATCAATACTTTGAATACTCTATTTTCGCAACTTACAACAATGGGTTGCAAAATAGAGGGGATTGAACGTGCGGAGCTTCTACTTCAAAGTCCGCCTGACTCGTATGATCAACTCATCATCAACCTGACGAACAATACAGACAGTCTAGTTTTCGATGAAATTGCAGCCGCTGTCTTAGAAGAAGAAAATCGGCGCAAAAACAAGGAAGACAGACAAGTAAGTTCGCAGCAAGCTGAAGCCTTGACGATGGTGAGAGGAAGACCAACGGAACGTGGCACCAGTGGGAGTCACAATCATGGCAGATCTAAATCCAAAAGTAAGAAGCATGTCAAGTGCCATCACTGTGGCAAGAAAGGGCACTTCAAGAAAGATTGTTGGTTCAGAAAGAAGAGTGAAAACCCTGAGTCATCAAATGCTCAAGGGAATGTTGCAAGTACCTCGGATAATGGCGATGTGTTGTGTAGTGAGGCAATATCAAATAATGAAGGCAGAAAACATTTCTCCGATGTCTGGATCATGGACACAGGAGCAACATGGCACATGACTTCCCGGAGAGAATGGTTCCATCAATATGAACCTATCTCTGGAGGGTCTGTGTTCATGGGAAATGACCATGCTTTGGATGTTATTGGTATTGGGTCCATCAAAATAAAAATGTATGATGGCGCGATACGCACGATCCAGGAGGTACGGCATGTAAAAGACTTGAAAAAGAATCTATTGTCTTTGGGACAATTAGATGAAAATGGATGCTCATACAAGACTCATGATGGAGTCATGAAGATATCCAAAGGAGCGCTTGTAGTAATGAAAGCTGGTGATGAATTTGATAACTTCTGCAAACAAGAAGGTATCAAAAGGCAGTTCACGGTGGCATATACTCCACAACAAAATGGAGTAGCCGAGCGGATGAACAGAACCTTGTTGGAACGGACAAGAGCTATGTTGGCAACTGCAGGCCTGGAAAAACATTTTTGGGCAGAAGCAGTCAAAGCCGCCTGTTATGTGATCAATCGGTTACCATCGACCGCAATTGATCTAAAAACACCGATGGAGATGTGGACAGGAAAACCAGCCGATTATTCTCATTTACATATATTCGGAAGTCCTGCTTATGTGATGTACAACACCCAAGAAAAATCGAAGTTGGATCCAAAATCCAGAGAATGCATTTTCTTAGGGTATGCTGATGGAGTCAAGGGGTATCGCTTGTGGGATCCCACTTCCCGCAAGGTGGTAATCAGCAGGGATGTTGTATTTGTAGAAAACAAGTTACAAGCAAAAGAAGGTAGCACTTCAAAAGAAAAACCAGAGACTACTACAGTTGAAGAAATAAAAGAAGTGTCAGTTTCTTCTGAAGCAGCACCAGAGCACGAAGAACAAGAGCAAGCTGAGATCGAAACTCCACAAGTTCGACGGTCAACTAGGGAGAGAAAAGAACCAGCTTGGCACTCTGATTATTCTATGGAGGGCAATATTGCATACTGTCTATTAACAGAAGATGGAGAGCCTTCAACTTTTCAGGAGGCTATGAAAGGCCAAGAATCATCTCTTTGGATGGCAGCAATGCAAGAAGAAATTGAAGCTCTTCATAAAAATAAAACGTGGGATCTTGTTCAATTACCACCAAGAAGGAAGGCCATTGGAAACAAATGGGTCTACAAGATCAAACGCAACGGTAATGATCAAGTGGAAAGGTATCGTGCAAGATTGGTGGTGAAAGGATTCGCTCAGAAAGAAGGTATAGACTTCAATGAAATATTTTCTCCGGTGGTTCGTCTCACAACCATTCGAGTGGTCCTGGCGATGTGTGCTACATTTGACTTGTACTTGGAGCAGTTAGATGTCAAAACTGCATTTCTTCATGGAGAGCTTGAAGAAGAAATTTACATGCTCCAACCAGAAGGTTTTGAAGAACAGGGAAAAGAGAACTTGGTTTGCAGGTTGAACAAATCTCTATACGGTCTCAAACAGGCGCCGAGATGTTGGTATAAAAGATTTGATTCCTTCATTATAAGCCTTGGATACAACAGACATAGTTCAGATCCTTGTGTTTATTACAAGAGATTTGGTGATGGCGATTTTGTTATTTTGCTGTTGTATGTTGATGACATGTTGGTAGCAGGCCCCAACAAAGATCATCTCACAAATTTAAAGGCACAGTTGGCTAGGGAATTTGAAATGAAGGACTTGGGACCGGCAAACAAGATTCTAGGGATGCAAATTCACCGAGACAGAAATAATAGGAAGATTTGGCTTTCTCAAGAGAACTACTTGAAGAAAATCTTGCGACGCTTCAAGATGCAAGATTGTAAGTCAATATCTACCCCACTTCCTATTAATTTCAAGTTATCCTCAAGTATGAGTCCTAGCAATGAAGCAGAGAGGATGGAGATGTCTCGAGTACCGTATGCATCAGCAGTGGGAAGTTTAATGTTCGCCATGGTATGTACAAGACCTGATATTGCACAAGCAGTGGGAGTGGTCAGTCGATACATGGCTAATCCTGGTAGAGAGCATTGGAATACTATTAAGAGGATCTTGAGATACATCAAGGGTACCTCAAATGTTGCAATGTGTTATGGAAGATCAGACTTTACTGTTAAAGGTTATGTTGTTCAGATTATGCAGGTGATCTTGATAAAAGCAAGTCCACCACAGGTTATGTGTTTACTCTTGCTGGAGGAGCTGTAAGCTGGGTTTCAAAACTGCAATCTAGCGTGGCTACATCCACGACAGAAGCAGAATATGTAGCAGCTACACAAGCTAGCAAAGAGGCAATATGGATGCAGATGTTACTGGAGGAGCTCGGGCACAAACAAGAGAAGGTCGTTCTGTTTTGTGACAGTCAGAGCGCTTTGCATCTTGCAAAGAATCCGGCATTTCATTCAAGGACAAAGCACATACGAGTCCAGTATCACTTTGTTCGTGAGAAGGTGGAAGAAGGCAGTGTGGATATTCAAAAAATTCACACCAATGACAACCTAGCAGATATGTTTACGAAGCCGATCAACAGTAACAAGTTTATATGGTGTCGATCTTCTATTGGCCTAGCAGAAACGTAGCATTGCAGTAATTGGGTAGAAAGGATGGTGTGAAGACTTAATTGATTCTCAATTAAATCTTCAAGTGGGAGAAATGTCAAAAATGGAGACAAAATAGTAGTCAAAAATGGAGGCAAAAAGTAGTCAACAATAGTTGCCAATTTGGTTTTGGCAACTTGGTTGGCAAGTTGTCAAATTGGTTTTGGCAACTTGGTTGGCAAGTTGTCAAATTGTTTTTGGCAACTTGGTTGGCAAGTTGCCAATTGTTTTGGCAACTTGCTTGGCCACCATTCTTGTTGAATTGTCAACAATGGTAGGCTAACTTTTGCCTATAAAAGGAGCACTTTGGCTCCTCATTTTGATCATCCAAAAAAAAAAACATCCATAACAACATCCCACAAGAGAAATCCAAAGAGAGTAAAACACAAAGAGAGTTATATACCAAGAGAAATATAGTCTTGAGTGTCCTCTTTAGTGAGTTGTTGCTTTTACGAGAGAGAAGTGTTTATTATTGTTTTCTCCTTGTATTTGAGAGCAGTGTACTTTCTATTGTTATAGTGAAATCCTTCTGCCCCGTGGTTTTTCCCCTCTATTTATTTGAGGGTTTTCCACGTAAAATATCGTGTCTAATTTATTTTTCATTATTTATTATCACATCAAACTTTAGTTGTGGTGCTTCCTCGCCTAACAGAATGTTCACCAGTGGACAAATCAATATACAGTGGATAAGCACTAAATTGAGTGCCAAGACTTGTTTGGTTGTTCTATCAAAAGCCTTAAAGATATATAAACCAAGTTCCGAATGTAAGAACAACAATATTTGTTTAAAGGAAGGCAAGCTTGTCTAGAATGAAAGTTTACCAGAACCCCTCGATCCAAAATCAGGATATTGTCCATATTCATGACTGTGGAAATGCGATGGGCAATTGTGATAACCGTTGTTCCCTGGCATTCAGTGGCTAGAGTTTTCTGTAGTTTTGAAGTTGTTTCAGTGTCCACATTCGCCGTGCATTCATCCAAGCAAAGCACCTGCAGAAAAGTGTAAACCTGTCAGTGCTCTCTCCCATTTATTGTATACACCCTAACGTAGCAATTCCATTTACACATTATACAACCTTGCAGGACTTGAGGAGAGCACGTGCTAAGCAGAGTAGCTGCTTTTGACCAACAGAAAATGCTGTTCCAGACCCTTTTAGTTGAACATCCAGTCCACCTGCTGCTTCTACCTCCTTCATGTGGCATTTTTCTAGGACATTCCAGATCTCAAAATCCCTGTTCTCTTGCAATGGATCTAGATTTTTCCTGAAATGTTTATTATGCAGACATGTAATGGAAATCATATAGCCAACAATCATCATTAATATAATCACATGCTTTGTCCAGTACTGGTGTTACACAAGGTGAAAAAAGTAAGGGAATGTTCCAAGAAAATGTGACTGGAGAAGTCACAACAACTGTCTCTCTATGTCAATTACCTTAATGATCCTTCAAACAAGAAAGGAGCTTGGGGAACAACAGCAAAGCTCGAACGAAGATATCTGACGGAAACACCAGCAATGTTTACCCCATCAACCATGATAGATCCTCCGCATATTGGGTAGAGCCGAAATAGGGCATTCAAAATACTTGATTTTCCTGCACCTGTTCTTCCAATTATACCAACCTGATAGGTAACAGGTAACCTTTAATGCCAATGTCAATGGAGTCTGGAAGAGTTAACTCTTCAAGAAACAACACAACACCTAGTGTTATCCCACAATTCGGGTTTGAGTAACACTTTAAGAAAAAAAAAAAAATATCACATCACTTGAAACCTTAGTTGCACGGACTCTTCACTCTCAATGCCGTACCCGTGTTGGATTCTCCAAAAATGCACTACTTTTGGAGAATCCGACACGCACTCGCTGACATTTTTGAAGAGTACAAACAACATAGCTTGAAACCCATCCCTCCTAGCCATGCCTTGACATATAGCTTTTGACACCTTTGATCATCTTGATATCTTCAAAGGAAGGATTCATGACATTGCCCTAGGGCTAGAAAACTCTCCAAGAAATTCAAACAGAAGTACGATAAACTTTACAAATTGCAAAAGTTAAATTTTCTTAAGCATATTCATCACGACATTTAAGCGTTGGATAATCTGGATGATAAACTAGGCAACTGATGCAATATTACGTTTTTCAAAACAAATATAAGTATCACTACTAACCATTAATGACATGAGAATCCAGATAAGGGGAGCACCAAATAGTGTTAGTATATTAGTGTTATCTTCATACAAGGTTCCTATTTAAAGTTTCAGTAACTACTTTTATTTTAATTGCAATGCATACAATGAACCATACAATTGGTTTGATGATTTGATATACAAGTAACATTGCAGATCTCCTGGAGCGCCTCTCTTTATGTAAACAAAGAAGTTACAATTGCTTAATTCCAGCCATCATCTCTTGGGATAGTTTTATGCCATCTTATAGACGTGTGATTTTGCAAGTGTCAAAATTCAAATTCTCAACTAAAGGATATGGTAGAAATCCAAGGTAGATAAACAGACCTGTGTTCCCCCAGCAATATTGAAAGAAACACCACATAAGGCAGGAGGCAGCTGTGGCTTGTACTGGAGAGTCACATTGACAAAATTGATCTCTCCTTGATGTGGCCATTGTGGATGTAATGGATAACCTCCAACGTCTTCTTGAGGAACATCCATATACTATAGAATGGAGATTAAGAAGGAGATCTCAATTTGTGTAATAAAACTGTTATGAATGTATCTCAAATTTAGTCACCTCTAGTATCCTCTCAACAGAAACCATCTCTTTCTCTGTTTCTGTGAAACTTGTTAAGAAGCTTCCAAGTAAAGATACAATTGGAGCTGCATATGAGAGAGCCAATCCAACCTGTTCACATAGAATCAGTATATCAAATTCAGAGAAGATACTGATTTCTTTGCAGTAAAGGGTCAAGAGCAAAAGAATCGCTGAAACTTACCAACCCTGGAGTACCTAAATTGATGGGGAGGTATTCCTGAGAACCAATAACTCCCATCACTGCAATGAATGAGACGATAACTGCTGCCAGCAACTGAAAACATCTAAATCTTTCAATACCAACTATAGCATCTAGTATCATGATAAATATAAAATTTTTTGGATAGTTATTATGTACACAAATGAGAAATGCATACCCACCAAAGTTGACACATCACAACTGTCAAACTTAAGAAGACGGTGACACAAAAACAAACCCTAAAGTGGTACTGACAATGTAAGACATACTTGAAGGCGGAGGGAGAGCCACAAACTTGCTGTTACTTCTGAATACGAAGTCCTCTGATATGTCATCAGATGCTTATTAAATTTGAGTAGAAAAAGATCCTGCGCAACAATTGAATTTTTTGAATTTCAGCGTAGATACACACGAAGGCTGAAAAAGGGATTCTCCTTGGAAAAGTTGGGAAACAGAGCATTCAGATAGATAATTTCCACACATAGGATAGAAATGGGTCTTTTTGACAGGCAATAAGAGGAGGCCAGAAAGTTCTCTTTTTGATGTTGTTTATAGAGCATGGGAAGAACTACATTTACAATGGAAATTACTAAGCTACTGCATGTTAAGTTGACTGCAACCTTACTGTTCCTCAAGGGAATAGGGGTGTTCAATACCTGAAATCTATATGTATATGCTGAAATTATGGAAGGACAGGATGAATGAAAAACTAAACATTACGAAGAAAATTTACTTGTGTCATGTTCTGTCAAACAGATGCATTGTTCCAAACAAAAGATAACATGTGTTCTCACTCTCCTATCAAAATTGGAGTTATCAAAAGGTTTGTCATCATATCATATGCTAAAACTGTCAGAAATCCATGGTAAGAGCAGAAAAGCATCATAACTTTTTAACAAGAATTTAGTAGGGAGATATCATTCAACAGAAACTTCTCAAAGTAATTCCTCCCTGTGACCAAAGATGTGATTGACCCCACAAGGTGGAGCGCTCAGAAGTTCTTTCAAGAGGGCACAAATGGATATGCACAAGAACAAGCTCTTGTTAAGCAGGAATGAAAATTTATATCCTCTGGAAAGCAAAGACAGAGATGCTCCTATGGGAGTGAAGTCATTTATTTTTAAAAACAGGATACAATTACCTCACATTTGAAGCCTCTTATTGTTGATGATCCATCCAGAGTCTCTGTAAAAGATGCATATATAGGTGATCGAGATACACTGTCTAGTCTACGCAACTCACGCGATGTTGACCTGTAATACAGCTGAAGATCTTATCTTCAGTTATTCTTTCAAATCAAAATATGGGAAAGTGAAACTCCTATTCCAGTGGCAAAATTTTGCATCCCACATCAAAATATTTCATATAGGACTTCGAGAAAAAGGTGATTTAGTTAACCTTTATTGATATTCTAGGAATGTAGATTAATAGCACGACTTGTCATATTGTGCTGTAACATGAAAAGAGAAATAAAAAGAGATCCAAGGAGAAACTCTGATAGTTTTATGATGTTCATATTTTAAGCAGCATGAATAGGTTAAATGGAGTATTGTGTGATAAGAAGATACCACTTAAACTCAAAGGTAAGTTCTACAGAATGGTGGTTAGACCATCTTTGTTGTATGGGGTGGAATGTTCGGCCAATAAAGAATGTACATATTCAGAAGATGCAGGTCGCAGAAATGAGGATGTTAAGATGGATGTATGGTCACACCAGGAGTGATAAGATTAGGAACGGGGTCATTCGGGAGAAGCTAGAGGTGGCCCCTGTAGCTGACAAGATGAGAGAAGCGAGACTGCGATGGTTCGGACATGTGCAGAGAAGGAGTACCAATGCCCCTGTTAGGAGGTGTGAGAGGCTAGATTTGGGAGCTACACGGAGGGGTAGAGGTAGACCAAAGAAGTATTGGGGGAGGTGATTAGACATGATATGGTGAAACTCGATCTCACCAAGGACATGACCTTAGATAGGAAGGAGTGGAGGTCGAGAATTAGAGTAGCAGGCTAATAGGGTAGATAGGAAGGAATGGTTAATTGTCTGCCTTTTATATGTTATTTATCTGCATTTATATGTTAACTATCCTGTATCTACGTATTATCATGTGTTCTTCTCTTTCTTGCCTGTTTATCATATCTAGCTTATTCTGCTAATGGGTTTTTGCGACGAAGGTTCCTAGGAAACAGCCTCTCTACCTATGTGGTAGTGGTAAGGTCTGCGTACATCTTACCCTTCCCAGACCCCACTTGTGGGATTTTACTGGGTATGTTGTTTTGTTGTTGAATAGGTTAAAAGATGCAATGTACTGCAAGATTTATATCTATGCCCCCATATTCGACAAGCATTATATCTTACCAAAAAAATCAGTAGTTTCTTCAAAAATGATACCCCAAGTTTCACTAAGCTAAAATGAATTAATATGTTACAAAGAGATGCTTCTATTGCAGTAAATGATACTTTAATGCCAATGTAGAACATTTGTTCAAACAGGAGAAGTGACTTCCTTTCTCTTATCTGAATGATGAAAAAGAGTCCTCCCAAGCTTGGACTTAACCAATGATATATATATGTAGTGGCTAAGAAATGTATTGAAATTTCACAGATATTATGTACTAGTGTCTACACCAGGGTGGACAGGTGCCATTGTTCACTCTGTGGGTCCATCTTTGATAATCACTGAGATGTATAAAAGTTTTGTAATGTACCTGTAAATTTCTATAGATGTACCAGAAAGGCATCAACAGAAACAAAAATATGACCTGCATGTATGCATAGCCTATTAGAAGCAGAAATTCTAACAAGCAAAAAGTGGACTGCAGTAAGTACCTCAAAAAATAGAAATAAAGGAACCATCAGAAGTTCTGCAACAAGGAACTAGCTAACCTGCACGTATGACAGAACTACAGCAATCCCCAATAGGCCAACAAAATTAGCCAGCAGAATGTTGAGAATAAAGGGAAGAGAATCGTCAATAGTGTAGAGATCTGAGGACAGTCTGCATACTCCAGTCAGTACATATTATATAATGTCAGAAAAAATAACTTCTTAGTGAATATGGTATACCTGTTTATAATTCTTCCAGTTGGGTTCAAGTCAAAAAAGCTAATAGGTGCACTCATAAGCTTCTCTAATAATTGATCATGCACCTTAACAGCGGCACGCAGCCCACCAAATGCAAATGAAAATGCCCTCACTAAAGTTAGCAAGGAATTTACCAGGCAGAAGAGAGAAAGTATAGCCTGCGACATCAATATAATTTTCTAAGAAACGTCCATGCCTTGGAATCTCAAATTCTTCTCGTCTCTTGATAATAGGAGATAAGTAGGAGAAGACAATATATTACACAAAGACCGAGCTCTTCAATATTCTTCCATTTTCAAGAAAGTCTTACAACATTACCTCAAAGTTTCCAATAAAGGATAATGAAGCTGGGGAAAGAAAATGACTCGGTGAGGATCTATATAGATTAAGTAGTTGTCTAGTTACCAGGTAAAAAGTCGTTGAATATGCTTTCTGTTTTTTTCCACTTGTATCAACCCAATATGAGAGCCACATGTCATTTCCATTACGAGAAGCTTGCATCAAAACTGCAGAGAGGCATGTTAAAATTGTGATGAACCAACCAGCAAAAACAGCATAGCTCCTGCAAGACACAAATGATGAAATCATCGAACTATATTTATCACAGGCAGGATCTTTCCAAAAAAGTTTATTAGAGCCTATAACTGCCTGGACTCTTCAAGATTCCTCCGTGTCCGAGTCGGATCCTCCAAAGGTAGTGCATTTTTTGAGGATCCGACATGGGAACAGAAACATGTTGGAGAGTCTGAGCAAGAAGTACATGGATAGTGAGGATTTACATGCCAATTGCTACTAGCTAGGGATTGAGGTGTAACTGTTGTTGTAGAATTATTTTCATGCTAAAAGAAAATGACAACTCACTTATACACAATGACTTCGACTTTTCCTTCTTTCCGGGCCTCTGATTCATCAGTCACTTGATTCCCATCAGGAGTACACATAAAATCACCCTCTGAAATTTTCTGCTGGATCTCACTAGAAATATTTTGCTGTTGAACTTCAGAACAACTGCTAACTTCGTCGATTGTTGAGAATGCTACATCAGAGGGACAAGTAAACTCAATTGGATTTCCCACCCATTGCAATTGTCCTTTATCCATAACAATTACCAAGTCTGCGGCAGATATTGCCTGTAAAGCAAAAGAATATATTAGTATATGGAAGACAAGCACTACTTCAGATATCTTAAATGAATGTTCCTCTGTATTGCCAACGTCCAGTCAATTAATTAACAAAGATGTTAGCTGTGTCTAAGATTACTGCATCTTTCGTGATCAATAGTGCATTTCCAGTAGAGATTACAAAACAGAAATGCACCTTTTATCATTATTGATGCATTTCAAGTTCTTCTTTTACATAGAATTCTGAAAATGCCAATATACAAATAGTAAATAGCTTCATCAACATAGTTTTGGTATATGAATCAATATCACTCACTTGTGACATACATACTGATAGTTGAACTTCAAGTCGTCATAGAGAAAAGAAGAAAATAACTTGCATATACAGATTTTCCATAAACGCACAGGGATCAGTTGAAGCAAATTTTAATCAGATCTTATAGTTAATGTAGAGATCCTTGTAAAATGAGCCATTTTCATTCAACACGGATCTAACTACTACTATTATGTACTTGACTGCAATTGCGACGTAAGAAACAATTGTTCTTTGACTTTGATCAGTATCAGCTGAATATAAGAAAAGGCCTATTACACTGAAGATAGAACTACACACAACACATTGCATGGCAATATACATTCACGTGCATTATCCAGCTCAATGATCAATGTCAACTAATCTTTTCTTAAGGCAAGGTGGTTCCCACTTGCAAATACAATGAGCTGTGAAAAACCAATGGCTTGTATTTATATACAACATAACATCAAATTATCTCCTTGTAAGAGAATAAACAACTTATACATGATAATAGGGTAGATAGGAAGGAGTGGTAATTGTCTGCCTTTATATGTTATTTATCTGTCTTTATATGTTACTATCTTGTATCTACGTATTATCATGTGTTCTTCTCTTTCTTGCCTGTTTATCATATCTAGCTTATTCTGCTGATGGGTTTTTGTGATGAGGGTTTCCAGGAAACAGCCTCTCTACCTGCGTGGTAGTGGTAAGGTCTGCGTACATCTTACCCTCCCCAGACCCCACTTGTGGGATTTCACTGGGTATGTTGTTGTTGTTGTATACATGAGTTAAAAAGGATGTACTGAAACCTCAAAAAGCTACTATTAGACCCAGCAGAAAACGGAAGTTGGTGAATAGAAAACCTGAATGTTATGTGTGCAAAGTATGCGCGTCTGCTGATTCATTGGAGGGCCGAGAATTGCGTTATGTAGAATTGAACAACCAACATGTGCATCAACTGCACTGAGGATATCATCAAGCAAGTATATTTCAGCATCACGATAAAGAGCTCTGTCGGATACAGAAAAAGTTGTCAGAAGATCAGACAATTCAGTACTCTCAGTCACTAGACAAGTACCTTGACAATTCAAAGAGAGAGGATCACACCACCTGGCAAGTGCAAGACGAGCTCTCTGTCCACCAGATAAGTTAAATCCTTTTTCTCCAACAAAGGCCATATCACCTCCCGTCATTCTGGAAATATCGAAGTCCAAGGAACAAGTTCGTAAAACATCTGAGTATCTGTTCCCATCAAAATCCAAGAAGTTTCTGTTAAATAGTGACTCCTCAATAAACCCTCAGACATTGCAGTTCAAGGGTCCAAGGCATACAAAATATCATCTCCAAAAACATTGAGGTTAACAAGAAGAATCGGGACTTTGGAACTGCAAAACTGAGAACTAACAACTGAGTGCACAACTGAAATTATCCAAATTAATATTAATTGTCTTGTCAAAATGTAAGGAAAGAGACCTCCTTGCATCATACTCTCTCCCAAACAAAATGTTGTCACGTACAGTTCCTGAGAGAATCCAAGCAACCTGAAAAAAAGTCAAACTACATAAGCACGAGTGCTACATAACACATCAAATTTAACAGCAGTTTGTTCGCACCTGCGGGACATATGCTATAGAACCATTCTGATACACAGATCCGTTGATTAGCCTCGTTTCCCCCAAAATTAAATTCAACAAGGATGATTTCCCCGACCCAACCTGCAAAAGCAAGTTATTCATAATAAGAGAAACAATACTTTTGCTGGAAAGTGACCTTGCAGAGTAGAAGCATAGGATAACATCATATCAAGCAAATCAGTTTGCATCACATGCTATTCCCATTTGGTGTGCTGGAAAAGGGAGGTAAAGCTTCTTATTGAACTACAGTATTGCACTAACCAGAGTTTCTTTCTCTAACTAAGGTGAATTAAAGTAAAGAAAGTGCCTGCACTAGACTGCGCAACAGTAAAGAAGGATCACACAGATATAGATCCAGAGTTTCTTTTCTGAAATCATAATCATACCTTCGACTTCATCTAACAGGAAACGGTGCAAAGAGAAGACACACATAGAAAGTCATACATATACAGTACTCCTGAATAGCTCAGGTACAACACACTTTTGCACCAATAAGAAGCATAGCAATAACAATTCTAAAGTATTATCCATTTCTAAGACAAAGTGTGCAAATATCAAATATATCTCGATTCAAAATTTATATCGTCCAGTTTGTTTTTTCTGCATCAATTTATGGAATGTCACCAGATTACTCAAAAGTTTGTGAGTGGTAAAAAGGGAACCTAAATTGAAATACATAGAACAAAGCCTTAAGATGCTCAAAATTCATGTCAAATGAGGCAGGCTGGTCCATATTCCTTACATTTATAGGCTCACAGCTATAAAATAAATGATCTACAAAAGTATCAAGCAGAGTTCCACCTCTCCAACTACCGCAACCAGTAGACCTTTCGGAATAAGAAGATTAAGAGGATCCAAAACCAAATCTATTTGCTTCTG
The DNA here is from genome assembly GCA_029948455.1 of Solanum rostratum. Lineage (NCBI taxonomy): Eukaryota > Viridiplantae > Streptophyta > Magnoliopsida > Solanales > Solanaceae > Solanum > Solanum rostratum. The sequence continues at coordinate 62,592,760 of CM057054.1, read as the reverse complement.
GTCACTGCTAGACCATGTGCAAGATGCATCATGGATGACAACAGCCGCATCTTGCAATTCATTCTTCTTATTATAGCAAGAGGAAACCGAACAATTGCTTGGCTGTTCCATGTTTCTCTCTTGCTCAAAACAAGATAAATACTTGCATAACCTCCTGGAAGATATTACGGCCTGCACAACCAAAAAAAAAAATGAAAGATATAGAACAAAGGAGTATAATTCTCAAAGAAAAGAATTTCAAAACTTACATCAATTAATCCATTGATGACCCAAGGAAATGAATTTAATGGAGAAATCAAGTTGTTAAACAGTGCGACACAAGTAAAGACCTGTAATATTAACCAATCAATTGGGAGCACATGATTATAAAAAAGAGCCAAAGTAAGCAAGTATTTTAGAATCTGTCATTGTACCGTTGCTGCATCAAGTTGATGGCCCATCAAAGTATAGAGTCCAAATGTGAACAATGAGAAAAGTGTTGGTGTTGTTGCCCAGAAGAAAACACACCATGAATCCAAGTATTTCCTAGTCTAACATGAAAATCAAGATTTAAGTCATACGGGTCATGCTACTATCAAACATAATGTACAAGAAAGAAGAATATTGTCTAACCGAAAGGTATTTCACTTCTTCTGATCTAGTCTTTATCAGCCAACTTGCAAAAAGTAGCTCCCAACCATACATTTTCAAAGTGCGTATATGTGTTAAAATCTCTGCTGTCATTCTAATCCTGCAAAGAGGAATGGAAAATAGATCATAACAAATATAGAGAATGTTAATTACATAAACTCAAAAGACATAACTCATCCCTTCTTTTTGTAATTCTTATTGGAAAAACCTGCAGGTGATATTTATCCAAGACATTCACTTCTTCCCACCCTAAGAACTATACACAAACTGCCTTCTAAATATTTCTCTTCAACAAGTGGAACCATCAGCTTGATTCTGAAAAGAATCCAACCAGCACTTTATTATTTGTGAAGGAACAAGATGGATAATGTAAGAACGTCCCTAATAACATGAGGACAGCATCAACCTAAGTATGGAAAATCAGCAGCTTAAAGGAACGACTCTTTAAACTATCTGATTTGGAGTAATCTAATTCTTCCTTACAAGACAATACTTCTAGAAACTGTTGCTGATTAAGTGTGTATGGACCTTTTAACTGGTCCAGCATTCAGGCTGGATCATAACTTTCAGCATAAATTTAAGCAGGTGGAACTATATTCGACCTTTCAAAATTATCCCTAGGCTCTATTTCAATTCTTCTTGGGCCAGACATATAAAATGATATTAAAACCACAATCCAAGTCATCTCACTTTGTGAGGGACAAAAACTGTTTCAACCTGTTCATTATGTCATACAACACTTCCTTTACCAGCAACCATCTCGTATCTTTAGTTGTTATCTGATCTAATGTCCAACCAAAGTAAACCCCTTCTATACCTGGCTGCCTATTAAACCTATCTGCTCTCATCTATACGTCTTGCTTTACCACACACATAAATTTTGATTTATGTAAGCTAAGAAAACACACTTGATACTTCAGAAAGAAGGCAACATAATAATTTCACAGCACAGTAAAACATCACTGATAAGACGTGAACTGTTGCTTCGTATCAGTAAAATACCAACACTTAATTTTAGTAAACAATCTATAGAAATATCGATCACCAGACAAAAAACTGCAAAAGGAATGTTAAGAGATGTGATCATATTCAGGTAGTCAAACTACAAACTCTCTGCCAAGTCTCCAAAAGAAATTTGTAAAATTGTAATTATCGAACATGAGCACCAATAGACACTTTCTCTTTCCCAATAGCTTACTGACCAAGTAAAGAAAATGAATGAACATACATTTTTTTTATAAGAAATGTGTAAAACTGAATGAACATGCTTTTTTCTGAAAAGAAATCTTTAATAATGAAAGAACGTACCTTTTTTCTGACAGAACATGTCTAAATAATGAATAAATGTACATTTCAGGAATCAAGAATAGAGAAAAGAAGACAAAATAAAGTGTTGCTGGCATATACCTTTCATCCTTCTGCTCCATCATGCTCTTTGTAGCTTTTGCAATTACATTTGCAATCCACTTATTAACTGCATAAAATAACAATGGTCAAGCTTTCTCTAGAATTGACTAAACCATTAAGACCTTGGCATATCAAGAACCAGTAACTGACCTTTAAGTCAAACTAGGATAAGGTCTTAAACTACGGGGACTGCTGATTTTATTACTAGATGCTGATGTGTTACATAAGTTGAAAAACATAGACTGCTCCTAAAACTAAGGCCTAAACCCGCATCAACCTCTCTCATCAAGGAAAACTGATCTGCAAACTACCGTGGTCATGGATAATAGTCTTACTGGCCAGAATTTTTAAGCACATCACAAGCATATTAATAACATTTTCTAGAGACAACTAATCAATATTTATCACTTACAAAAACTCCAATAATAAGAAAGTTTTCCATATACTTGTTATCCTTACAACACCATATTTCCATCAGAACAACTTAAAACGTATAGCTGTCTCTGTCATATGTGCATTTCGTATTTAGGCAAACATATAGCATTAAATTGTCAATTAACGTTGCAGCATGTTCAACTCTATATCCAAGTCATCTGGTACCTGGTATTAGCAAGATTGTTATAGCTATTCCAGAAAGAAATGCGAACTTGACTTGCATATACAGCAGATAGAGAGCAATTCCAATCTGCAATGGCAAACTGATGCCTTTTATGATTAATAGATCTGGTAACCAAGGAAATGGAAAGAGGACAACATTTAAGCTGGGAAACTTCATTCTTCATTTTATAAAAGATCTTATCATTTCAGAGAGGAAGAATGCTAAATGTTATCTCGAAAGAAAGACTTTAATATGCTTCGTCACTTTTTTGAAATGAACACACATGTCACGAGAAGGTATAAAGAATTTATGGTAGATCTTGTAAGAGTCCTCTATTTCTTGATTATATGCACTTAACAACAAAAGAAACGAGAAGAGAAAGGAAAAAAGAAAAATACAAACTAACAGATGCTTTCTCTATATTGACACTGATTAAACAGATATTACAGTTTGTTCAACATTTTGCAGAGCAGGACAAATCTCTTTTAGCAACAAGTCATCACTATTTATCCAAAAAAGACTAACATTAGGGTCATAATTGTGAAATTAATAGTGGTATCATCAAAGAAAATACATGAATATACAGTCACAAATATGCATAGTGAGTAAGAAACAGTGGTAACACTAATGGTAAGTCTGAAAGCTAAAGATTCATCAACATAAATATGAACCTATCATACCAAATTTTAATTGAATGAAGTAAAAATCATAGTGACTTAATAGCACAATATCCAAAATTTAGACCATACTATTGTGTACAGAGAGCTACTGTTCAAATTTAGCTAGCCATGCGAATTTTTCACTTTAAGTTCTCATATATCATGGCTTTCAATTTATATATTGAAAGACAATAAATGAATCTTTATGATTCACTGAACTATAAAGATAATTTTAACTGTTACAACTTCCCGATACATTTTTCTTCTTTCGGGTCATCAGTGCAAATGACAACTTGAAATTACAAAAAATTCTCGAAATATTTCGGCATAGATTAGGAAGCAAAAGTGGGTTTCAAAATATGCATCGAATAGAATTAGGCTTCAAAGAGACTCTAATAGTATCTTAAAACTTATAAGGAAAGAAAGCATTCTTGGAAGCTTGATACCCTAGACTTCATACAAACTCCAGATGTTTATATATTAACATACCGGTGACTGTTGCTTAAGTTAGGGCCTTTTTTCCTTTTAGTATCAAGATTCCCCGAGGATAAGAGAGACTGTTAACCAAACACCAAACATATATATATATGGTCTGAGGTGCAGCTATGGCAAGGGTCATAAAAAGGCCTACCATTAGAAATTTATTCAAAGGGAACCATATTATTTATTCATGGAAACACAATTGGCATTTCCATGCGGAACTAATCATAACAAAGTGCTAAACAATTGGCATTTACCTGCCTTCCTAAGTCCTAAAATTGGAAATTCCAGTGCCTTCCGAAAATTGTACTGCTCACAAAGATGATGCTAATATCCGTATATGTTGTACTGCTCACAATAATTATGATGCTAATATCCATCTACCTAGTGATGTTAAATTGGAGCAAATGGAATTCATTTGGAAGCAACCACTCCTGTATATGATGGTGCAACATGGCCGTTGTAAAAGATGCTGTCATGTAGATTCCATGTTATAGATGATGAGGGCTTCACACACTTTGTAATTTTGAATGCACTGCCTTAGTGTTGTTACCATGTATAAAATATCACTACTTATAAAAAAGAAAAGCATCGACTACTACATGAATCAAGCCTTTACACACGCATATTTCGAACATCGGTCATAAGAAGGTTAGCAAGCAAAAGGAAGTTCTATTCATCTACATTTTGAACATCTTATTTTGGGGGTAGGGGATGTGATGGACCAACCAATTACATTGTTACTGATTTTCTCCGGATAGAAAATACTAACCTCCACATATCATGAAAACTATTACACAGGTTCACAATTCGATCAGCATCCACAGACATGAATGTCTGAATCTCTCCTTCAGAAAATTTTGATCTCTCAGCCAAACTAACAGAAAGACACTTTAAAAGAAAAATGGCATTGTTAGTCACCAATATTTTATAGATACACAACTTACACTTAGATCTGAAGTTCAAAAGATTAGCAGAAGCCCTTTTAGGTTATAAAGCATGGTAAGACTCACAGACACACCTATAGAAGAACAAAGGTAGATATATCACTTTTCCCTTTGACCATTTTACTTCAAAAATGGAAAAGAAAAATTGCAAGGTGCTCTCCACCTGGACTCCCTAGGTTTTGCAAATGGGACTTGACCTCGTAACTAGTCTTAAGTTTTGAAGACTGGTAGCACACCCTTTCCATGGAACAAAAGTATCCAATGTATTATTTTTTCCTCACTAGTCACTCTAGAAAACAACAATTAGTATAAGAACTGTGAGAAATATTGGAGAAGAATATTATTTATAGATACTATATTAGACACATTCTCCAAATTCCTATTCTAACACTCCCCCTCAAGCTAGTGCATACTCGTCATATGTACCTAGCTTGTTACAAATGTAATTAATACAAGGATCGATGAAGAGCTTGGTGAGATATCTGCAAGTTGATCTTTCGGCTTCACAAAATTAATAGTCAACCTCAATGTCTTAGTCTTATCATGAAATTCAATCAACCTCAATGTCCTAGTCTTCTCATAAAATTCCGGGATTGCATTGTTAAACTTTCCAAACCAAGCTCGGCATGACTCGTAGTGAAGCTGATCACTTTGTATTTTATCGGCATTCTGCAGCAAATTTATGTATTTATTTGGTTGTTTATGTCGATGATATTGTTATCACTGACAGTGATGAAAATGGTATCACTAGTTTGAAGCAACATCTCTTTAAGCATTTCCAAACTAAAGACCTTGGCGGATTAAGTATTTTCTAGGTATTGAGCTAGCTCAGTCTGGATCAGGTATTTTTATTTCTCAACGCAAGTATGCCTTAGACATTCTTGAGGAGACAAGTCAGTTTATGACTTCCCCTTGTGATAGTCATTGAGATACAGTTGTTCGTATTTTGCATTATATAAAGTCAGCAGGTGAACTGCATAAATGGGATTTCTCAATGATGCCTTCACCCCAACCAGAGTCTGAAGATCGAGAACATGAGCATATCACGGGATATACAGATGTTGATTGGGCAGGATCACTTTCTGATCAACGGTCTACATTCGGATATTGTGTATTAATAGGAGGTAATTTGGTGTCATGGAAGAGCAAGAAAGAGAGTGTGGTTGCTTGGTTGAGTGCAGAGGCAAAATATCGAGCGATAGCTACAGCAACTTGCGAGCTTACCTGGGTCAAACAGTTATTGAGGGAGCTAAAATTTGGTGAGGTTGATCAGATGGAACTTGTGTGTGATAATCGAGCGGTCTTTCATATTGCATCAAATCCAGTGTTTCATGGAAGGACCAAACACATTGAGAAGATTGTTTTAGACCATAGAGTGATTTACACAATCGACATACAATGTACCAGACTCCACCTGAGCAACAAAATCAGGTGGATGCTCCATATAGATTTCTTCCTTGAGATCATCATGGAGAAAAGCATTCTTAATGTTCACCTGATTAAAAGGTCAATGGAGAATGACAATATGGATCATCTCGAAATTACTCTAAGAAAGTCACTTTAAAACTGGTCGAAACCTGCTTATGCACCAAATTATTAGATTTGACGACTGAAAGTGGTCATAGATTGAGAAATAAAATTATATGGGTAGGGTCGGAATGATGATACGGCTCTACTGAGAAAGAGAATTATATAGGTAGGGCTGGAATGATGGTACAACCCTACTGGAAAATAGAAATTATGTAGGTAGGATCATATTGATGGTATGACCCTACTGCAAAAGAGAAATTGTATGGATAGGGTCGGAATGATGGCACGATCCTACACAAATTAGATTTGATGAGTCACTAAAACGGCGAATGGAACTACGCAAATCAAATCTGAGTCACCAAAAAGACACAGTGTTATGCAACTCAAATAAAAGAAAGTAGTTCGAAAAATTCAGAATACTACACAAATTGAATATGAGAAAGTAGTCACCGGAAAGATGGCATGGCGCTACACATGATATATATGAAAAAACAATCACCGAAAACATGGCACGATGCTACACAAATTAGATACAAAAAAGTAGTCAGCGGAATGATGGTACGGTGGTACACAAATACTGACAGATGTGGCTAGAAAGTCACCGAAAATTGACGTACAGTGACCTGCTTGACTGAGTTTTCTTCCCTTGAATATGAGAATCATACATATATCATTAACCCTATTTTTATTAACATAACCATTGGCCAGATAGGCGGCATATATGGGTCAATAGCCGCCCGCCGGCAGCAGAGGCTCTTTGATTTTCTACCAGGACTGTAGAACAACACTCAAATCCCGCGGGCAGCAAAAACTCCTAATGTACTTGGTTTAACCAAACACAAAACAGGTGTCAATATTCTTATTTTAGGTTATTTTAGGACAAACATATTCTGAGTTTGAAAATACCCAGATAGAAATAATCTGAATGAAGGAAACATAAGGAACTTCTAGTACTTCTTATTTTTATTTGTATAATATTGGCGATGAGTTTATAAGAGTAACATGGTAAATGAGGACTCATATCACTGACAGCAACTTGTTTGGGACTGAAGTATAGTTGTTATTGTAAAGATTTCCAGTAAGGCTTTTAGAAAAGACAAAAATCATTCAGCTGAGAACATAGGAAACAATAACATTTTTTTCAGTTGGAATAGGCATCTCTAATTCTTCAGACCTAAAAAATCTAACCTCATATTTGAAATCTAAAGGCTTTAAGCTCAATTAACTAGAAAACAGTGACAAAAATGCCCTCCTCTTTTGACAAGAAAAAAAGCACCTGACACTATCCAAATTTAAAGAAGCTAGTTAGATACCACTTTACCATCTAAATGGTACAGTGAAAATTATCATGACAAAATGAACATAGCCAAATAAGAAGATAAATAATATGATACAAATATGCAATATGGATCCCATATGACAGCTGTAATGTGGCTATAGAATAGATTCTTCAAGATAACAAAGACGGAACTCATAATTGCAAATAAAGAAGATTCACCTTTCCATAAATAAGACTCATGATACTGGACCTTAGCTTGAGCTTGAGCTTTGAAAGATGAAAAGTATATTGTGTATCAAGGAACGATCTGCAGCATTGCACAGAGAACTTCTGAGACTTGGACAGTGTCGTAAATCAGAGCCTAAAAGTAAATTACAATATAAGCCATACAACTAAAAAGGTTAGACAAATTTGAGAAAGATACGTTGCATGCTAGCTAAAGTATTTGGAATATAGATAACAAAATCAGGTGTAAGCTTGCCAAAATAAGAATACATTCCCAGGAGAGAAAATGTGAGATGGGTAGAACTCCAATTAAAAATCCACATCCCATTTCCCAATACAGAATTAATCCAAAATTCAAGTAACAAAAGGAAAAAACTAAAGCAAACTCTAACTAGGGTTGGAGATACAACGATAGGGTAAAATGTCCCGCACTCAGAAAAGGTTGATAAGAGTAGATGTTACAAGTCTACACCTATCCAAGACCCAGTGTGTTCACATGTTTATCCTACCATGGAATTGACATCTCTTCTAAGACTCACAGAAAAATATATGAACACTTCCCTTCCTAAAATCTTAAGCAGTTAGATATGAAGACTGTAACAACCTAATGTACCATGAGATATAAGTTGAAATACCAAATGCTGATAAATGGGTAACCAAGAATTCAGAGTTTTCTCTTCCTTTTTTTGCGTGCATGTGCTAGACAACATTGAGCTTCAGAACTGTGTCAGTAACTAAAATTCTGATACAAAATTACCAAGAACAACATGTAGTTTGCGGAGAACTTGAAAGAAGCCGAAACGTATCATAACTCGAATTTAAAATGAATTCCAGGAACAAAGAGTAACAGTTACTTCAAGACAGAAGAAAGGCCCAAAGATAGTGCAAGAATATAGCCATCATAGTCTCTTGAACCTGTTGTAAAGAGTACGACACCAGTCACAAAGTGTCTTTTGACCTTGAGAATGTTTAAGAAGAATCAATGAACATGACCTCTGGCACACTTATCAAATGAATAGTTAATTTGATCTATGCTAAAGTAAGTTAAATGACATATAAACTTATCCAGCAACTGAATGGGGACAAGATTGATTATTCTGAAAATTTTAACAGCATATGTACTAATATCAGTTTAGAATAAATTCTATGGAGGCATTATTTTGAGTGACAAGAGAAATCATTTCATAAACTTCTGACTGCATATGTGTAAAACAAGGTTATAATCAACTCTAGCAGAGCATTAATTGTTACATCAGCTGAAAAGCAAGGAAAAGCAACTGCCTTGGAATATCAAAGGCTCCAAAAACCAGAGAGAAATAATCATTTTTCTATTGATAAATATGAAGTAAGTTCATTAAATTCAGAATAAAAAAATGAAATATCGGTATATGCAAACCTTGCTGGAGAAAGCGAATCAATTTATTGAGAAGCACTGGACCCGCAAAGCCGAGACAGTCATTAAGCACCTGGAAAATCGAGAAAGCTTTTGAAACTATTGACAAGATCAAAAAGGTAATAACAAATTCAGTACTTTATTTTTCAATAAAGAATACCTCATCAAATTCATATATTGGTCTTGAGATCTAACTAGTCCCTATATTTTAAAGAAACATTGCATATGATGCCATGTAATCAGAACACCAAAAACTTGTGGTGTGCAATATAAAAGGTTAGTCACCTAAAAGCAGAAAATACTTTCATCAGTTACCAGCTTGCTATATGCAAAATTTCTCTGGAATAAACCTTAATGGAATCAGTAGGCTGTTTTTGCTTGTCCTGTTCAATTAACTCTCATTCTAGTCATAGGTTATGGAAAAGGATTGATTCAGTTATATAGAGTTGTTTGAAGCATTTTTAGAGAAAAACGGTCTATAACAGTGGATAGCTGGTCAAAGATGTGTCCCATCAAAATCAAAATACAAAGAAAAAGATAATTTTGTATTAATTAGCACTAGAACAGGAAATGCTACCATTTATGAAAAATGTCCCAATGATATAAAATAGGCTAACTAAAGTAAAATTTAAATTAGAAAGCCACAAAGATGTGATTACAGTGAGATTTTGAGTGATTCTAACAGGAATTTGGGATTGGGTGCGCTGTGGTTATTTTTGGGCAAGGGGGAATAGGGGTTTCGAAATTAGGAATTGAAAATAAATCATTGCACCTTCTAATATCTTTTTCGATTCACACTTAGCATGGAATTTTGGTCACAATGTAGTATCCTACTATTTACATTATCCCTGCAGAAAAATAATTAAGAATGATAGTTCCTACTATCGCTCTAAATCAAGTTTCTGGTGTAATAAATGCATAATTTGGGATCATGCTGGTCAGACCTAAAAAGAATAGAGAAAATCAGCAAGTTGACACAGAGAACAATGACATGCACAGGAAGTATGAAGTTGAGATTTTACAGCATCAAACAAATGTATATGCATCCAGTAGTATAGTCACAACTTCTCATCAATGAGATTATCAGAGAAGCATCAGCTTAGTGACATGGATACATTGGTTCTTCTCTACTTTTCCAAGACTAACATAAAGTAGTCATAATATATTACCTTCAGAAGACCTAGACGGAAATATTGCCATCCATATGCACGACATATTGCTTTGATTAATGAAGGATGAGAATATTCATTTCTTTGTTGAGCTTTCCAGCATGTCGACAGAAAAGTGTGGCAGGATGAAGGATCCATATCAACGGGTAGCTCAAGCAAATCGTCAAATTCAAGCTGCCTTTGTACTCCGCATTCCATTACGGGTTTGATAGATTTGAATGCTATCATATCCCAGCAGTTGCATATAATATCCATTGACTAATATCAAATGAAACCATTGTCACAAGATTAGGATAAACAGAAGAAAGAAGAATAGAAAGTAAAAATGTCATATGCAACCAATGCTTGCTTGTGTACAAAGTAAAAAAGAAGATAGAATCCACGCCATTTAACAGAGAGAATGCACAGAATTTGTAACATTTTTCTTTTTTTAAAAAAAAAAGAACTAATGTTTTCTGACATCTCCAAAGTGGCAAAACTGGTGTGCGTGTTTTTATATAAAACAATACCATGACGGAATTCAATAAATTGGATGCATGTATAATGAATGGAAAAGATACACATACCGCTCCTGCGGAAGTACCTTGACTTGTGTCCATTTTACTTGGAAGAAGTAATTCCTCCTCCATGCTACTGTTTATTTTGCAATTAACCAGGAAGTAATTATTGAATAAGAAAGAAAGAAACAAAGAGAGAGATGAATGTATTACCTACTGGATAAATGAATTTTAAGCGACAAATCAGTGTTCCATAGTATAATTGAAATTACAAAATCTGACAAATTATTGCCAGATCATATTGCACATGGAAAATACAACAACATACCCAGTAAAATCCCACAAGTGGGGTCTGGGGAGGGTAGAATGTACGCAGACCTTACCACTACCTCATAGCGGTAAAGAGGTTGTTTCCTTGAAACCCTCGTCACAAAAACCCATGAGCAGAATAAGCTAGATATGATAAACATGAAAGAAAGGAAAGTGCACAGGAGTAAATACAGGACAATTAATATCCAAAAGGCAGGTATATAACATAAAAAAAGGCATACAATTAAAAATAAAAAAAACTCCTTCCTATCTAACTTAGCCCGCTACTCTAATTCGCGATCTCAACTCTCTCCTATCTAAAGTCATGTCCTCGGTGAGATCAAGTTTCACCAGATCTTGCCTAATCACCTCCCCCCAGTATTTCTTTGGTCTACCTCTACCCCTCCGAGTAACTCCCAAATCTAGCCTCTCACACCTCCTAACAGGGGCATCGGTACTCCTTCTCTGCACATGTACGAACCATCGCAGTCTCGCTTCCCTCATCTTGTCTGCTACAGGTGCCACCTCCAGCCTTTCCCGAATGACCTTGTTCCTAATCTTATCACTCCTGGTGTGACCACACATCCATCTTAACATCCTCATTTCGGCGACCTGCATCTTCTGAACATGTGCATTTTTTATTGGCCAACACTCCACCCCATACAACAAAGAAGGTCTAACCACCATTCTGTAGAACTTACCTTTGAGTTTAGGTGGTATATATTGCACATGGAAAATATATAACAAAAAATAAATATATGATTAATCCAAGTAGATGAAAGGGAAAAAACTTCTACGAAGCTGCATGGATAATATGATCCAAAACAATGCAGGTAAAAGAAAGGAGAACTTTTATGCAAGACATTATTGCGTACATATTAAAATTTAAGAAGCTCAGACAGTCAAAGCAACATGCATTCAAGGATTAGATGATTATCAACATTCTAATGTTATACATATCCAATAGCTGGTTGAATACACAAAATCTGGATTTCATTTCATATTAACTAAGCAAAGTGGTACAGGATTGGAATACTATGTTTTATGATTCCATTAATCTATTTCGGATTACAAATAGTAGGTCATTCGATTAATCTATCTACGTACCGTAGCTAAGTTCCATTTCATTTTGTGATTCATTCACAAGTATGTTTATGACTCTTAAAATAAACTTGCTCAGAGAGAAAGCTATTATGCTAAATCCATTGCATTTGTTTGTTTCGTTCTTTCATTTCTTTTATTATTATTTTTATTATTTTGCATTAACTGTCTTAATGCTATTATCATATATGCTGCTATCCCTAATCATCAACAGCACAAGGTTGTAATTTCCCAAAAGTATCAGCCCCACCAATCCTTACTAGGATGACTTACTTTTTTTCTTTTTCGCCTCTCATCTCTAAGGTAACCTCTAATCTTTATGTATATGTTCAAAGCGGTTAGGTACTCCACTAGGAGGCTAGGAGCACAGGTTACAGAACCATAGCTGGATCTTTGAATCATTACAGTTACATTATGCCAAAAACAGGAAGAGGAAATTACCTACTACTTTGAGGCCTTGTTGTACTTCTGGTAATATTAATCAGAACTCCAAAACTTACATCCACTAAAGCAGTGAAACCCTCTTTAAGACACAGAAGAACCTGCAGCAGGAAAACCATATTTGACTCTTCCAACATTCAGTTGTCTGCAGAATTTAGGCGATAAATGCATGCAAGAAAGTATCAAAAGTCGAACATGGACAATTGTTCAAGATCAATAAAGTCTCCTCCTGGACAGACATTTTTTCTAACATAAGATGTTGATTCAGAGACCTTAGTGCGTGAATCCATGAAGACCAAAAAGACTCATGAGATAATAATACCACCTATAGCTTCAGCTTACTGTAAAGAATCTAATAATCTGCTTTGACATTAGAGTCGGTGGTAACCTGCAATCTGCTGCATACTTGTTAAATATACCACTAGACAAGCCTAGGAAAAACATTTTTAGAAAAATCCAATATCAATGCACAACAAAGTACCAGTACCCAACAAATACATGACTTTGAGTTAAAAGTGATAAAAAATTGAAACCTGATTCTGAAGTGCAACATCCAGCAAATTTACTTGTGGGAGCATTTCTAAAACTGATAAATGCATTTACCAACACATAACAATTGAGCTTTTGGAGATAATAAATTTCACAGACCCAATAAGTCCACCATTTCTAGAAAGTCGGTGCAGAGAAAGCCATATTAAATTTCCTGTGAATTATGAGTTGTACCTGAAGAGAAGTAAAATCCCTTTGTAAATGGGGTACTGAAAGAAGAAGTTTCAGCATCCACCAAACACATAAGATGGGGTTGCAGCAAACAACATAGCAGCAACCACACTTCAAGACCAGCAAAATGGTAGCCTGAAAAAGTATGCCTGATGAGAAATGGAAGTCATAGTAAACAAATTCATAATGTGTTAGAGAAGAGCAAAGCTCACCCAAACTGAGAATTGTGAGAACCTGAAGAGCCATTCATGATACTGAACATGAGAACTGTCTAGCATCTTTTTGGTTAGCATAATCATGTCAAAGAGTGCCATGCTTGCACCCAAAGCAGGTATAAGATGCAAGAAAACCTTTACCAGAAAGGATACCTGTTTCATCCCTGTAGACCATTAGCCCATGGAAACACCTCATGAAGGAAAATATTAATCCAACTACATTGGGTGAAGACTTAGATGGAAATAATTGGCATAATTACGAGTCAAAAAGAGCAGTGAGAAAGTTAGGAGAATGCGAAACATGAAATAAGGCAATTCAAATCTAGAAATGAAAAGATCAATCATAAATAAATAAGAAAAAAAAAAACTATTTTGTCTTCTTTAAGTTAATTGAACTCCATAAAGAACCAAGACAGAGCATGCAAATTACAATTATGTAAAACAAATGACTCTAAGTAATCTAATCAGATAGCTAGATACCCTATATTCTTCACTCAAACATGCAAATATCAACTGAACCTCAGACTTCTTCACAGGGTGCTGAACCCTATCAAAGATCCTCGTTTGTTTCCTTGCATGCAATCAAAAGATAAATGACATGAACAGATAAAAGACACGAAGACTTCCCTAGGTGCATATTCATCTCTAGCCGTCTAATGTGCCAACAAGGCTATGTGATTTAGAAACTTGTAAGAACTACAATTGTGAAGCCATAATGGCAGCAGTGAATGGAGAGATAACATGTTACACTTTCCTTGCACAAAACACCGAAACCTGATAAATTTCCTGTTAATTAATCAGGGGAAGAAATAATTGATGTTATCTAACAGGTAAAAACAATTACATGAGGTAGATAATTAATTCTGAAGCTATAGCTCAATAACAATATAGTGCTGCATCTGTCTTGAAATGAGAGCCAAAAACAGTGCCTGGAGTTTTTGGTCAATATCCTACTGCAACAATCTATGATTGCACATTCCTGACTATATCACGCTTGCTACACAGCCAGAAAGATAGCACCAAAAACCTTCTTATGATAAAATCTCCATTAACCTACATAAAACTTCTTTAGATTTATAATTGTAGTGTCCGGGCTGACCTACATAAAAATTCTTCATTGAATCTCCACAAACTGATACCCATCCAGGAAAAGAAGAGATATGATGGTCATTATTAGTTTGAACCTAACGAATTTTGATAACTCATCAACATCTGATACCCGGCCTGTCCCATTCTCCTTCTTATTATAGTCCAATCACTTTTTCTCCCCAAAGTGTCCTACTTTTGTTGCAAGTTTTCACAACCATTTACCTATAATGAGAAAACTCACCTGGACCTCAGACTGCAAATTATGTTTACCATCACAAACACAGTTCCACAGTAATTAAGCTATAGCAAAGCTAGTTTCTTCAACATTTAGGAATTTGATCACAGACTCGGATTGATGATTATCCCACCCAAAAACTGTGGAGAAAAGATGTTTTCACCCTCCCTTTTCCGAGGAATAGAGATGGAGGCTAAAGATTTTCCAATTAGATACTAAGACTTATTAAGATGCATTAATAATTAAATGCTTTACTTCCCAAAATGGATCATCACAAATGAAATCTACTTCCCTAAATGGAATGGCAAAACTTCTTATATTATCAATGCTATATAATGTCCTACTTTTACAGACTGATAATCAGTTGCCTTGCTTTTCTAAAACCTCCATAAAGCATTCAATCATTTAAATTCTAAATTATAAAACTATACTAATGCAATGCAATAACCAATTTAAGTGGAGTGGTGAAAGTAACAACTTCTCTTGTAATGAAAATGAAGCATACCCTATTTCCATCTTTGACACTCCTTTTACCAACTCCTATAACCGCAACAAGGACAATGGTCAAGATATTAGCTCCAAAACCCAATACTGTGAATATGGTTAAGGTAATAAACAATAACAACAACAGGTATAACTTTCTTAGCATAGAAAATAACAGAAATTGCAGGATATAAGTTGCTGAAACACAGTGAAACTCCATCGCTGTTCCAAACCTAATCATCCAGAAATAAAAACAGAAGTCGTAAGCATTATGAGAATAGTAGCACAAATGTGAAGAACAAAAGGTGTACCTACAGAGAGAGTGAAAAAGATTTAATTAAGTGGTAATATGTTCCACATGTTCACTCACTCTCTCAGACAGAATGTCCTTATGGTTTCTTGCTTTTGAACACTTAACAATACAAATTAAGGTGTTACTGAGGTTCAAGAAAACAAGAAAGTAATCTCGAAACTTTGACAACTGAAGTTACATCAAGAAACAATTATCTCAGTTCACACAGAATCTTGAACACTAGCAAAGCAAATACCAACAAAACGTTTCACATGATTAAAAGAGCGGACAACCCATTGCGGAAACCAGTGATTTTTTTATGAAACTCAACCCATTGCAGAAAACTAGTGAATTTTTTAAAGTGAAAGAATAACCTAAACAAATTAAGAATGTAACAAAGAGTATTCAAAGTTTCATAAGGTATCCCACTCTGTATACTAGTGATCAGAATCTTGAACAGTTACAAAAGAAAATTACGGATATCAAAGAAAACAACTGTAACTTCCATTGTTCATGATTAATTCCATTAAAGTAAGAAGGGATTGAATTCTTGACACGAAAAAAAAATTCAAAAAAAAAAGCAGTCTTTAATGTGTACTATAAACTTATTGGGAAGAAGAAAAAAAAACTAGTGAAATTAGAAGAAAGAAAATAATAAAAACATACGTATGGAGAGTCAGGGCAAAAACGCTTCATCAACTCCATAGCAAGGGGGAGAAGATTTGAACGATGAAATTGGAAAGCAAAAAGAAAAAATGAGAGTTGTGCATGGATGGCTGGCTTATATAAGAAATGGAAAAAGGTTGGAAACATGCGGGTCGGGTCAGGTAAACGGGTCGGGTTTATGGATCATTTTATTTAATCAGCAACTTTGCACATGACCTCTGAATCCTTCTTTCTACTTTTACTTTTTTTCTTTGTGCTTTAAGTGGCTATTGCTTTAAGCTTTATAGTTATGGGCGACTAAAAGCCGAGGAGGCCAAAATGTAAATCCTTTTTTAAGGTAAACAGATCCAAAGCTCCCAATTCAAAATAGTTGCCTTTTTGTTCAACTAGCTGACTAAAATAAGTCAGTTCAAACACTCACTTAATAATGTTTTTATTTATCATTTGATATGATTTGAATCTCCATCTATCGACTAATGACACAGATGCTCAGCCACCAATTTAATTTGTCAATTTTACGTCCACAACTAAAGTTAAATTTTAATTTTATAAAATTATTTGCAAACGATATTATCTTGATTAAAGAGACTCAGAGGGAGTTAACGATAGATTGGAGGTGTGGAGATGAACTCTAGAATTTAAAGTGTTCAGTTTGAGTAGGATCATGAGCGAATATTTGAAGTGTAAATTCAGTATTGTGATGTATGAGGCAGGCGCAGAAGTGAGACTTGACACACAAGTTGTCCGTAAGAGAGATAGATTTAAGTAATTGGGGTCTCTGATCCATGGAAATGGGGAGGCCAGCAATGATGTCACGTATTGTAGTGGTGCAACAAGGATAAAGTGGAGGCTTGCATCTGAAATTTTGTGTGATGATATACCACCAAATTTTAAGGGTAAATTTTACCAAGTGGTGGTTAGGCCAACTTTGTTGTATAGGGCGAAATGTTGGCCTATCAAGAACTCATGGTTCTAGAAGATGCAAGTGGCGAAAATGGGGATGTTGAAATGGATGTGCGGACATACAAAGAGCAATAGAATTAGGAGCGTGGATATCTGAAATAAAGCAAGAGTGCCCTCCATGGTGGACAAGTGAGGAAGGAGTGACTGGGTGATTTGAACATATGAAGAGACAATACATGGATGCCCTAGTGAGGCGGTGTGAGAGGTTGGATATGATAGGATTAGAGATAGAGCGAAGAAGCATTAGGACAGGTGATTAGATAGGACACAATGCATACTCAAATTATCAAAAACATGACCTTAGATAAGGAATGAAGATCACGAATAAAGATAGACAGTTAGTAGGTAGTTAGAAATTATAGCATTACTTGCCTTTTCATATAGTCTTTGGCTTTTTATACCTATTGTCAGCAAGTATTATTGTAGTACTTACTTTTGATATCTCGCCAATTGTTTATTGTATTTCAATTACCGCCACCATTTTGTTGGTTTACCATGTTAGGTGCTATGTTCTCTACACTGATTTCTTCTATTTTATACTTGAATTTATTGCACTCAAGCCGAAAGTCTTGCAGAAACAGCCTTTTTACATTTTTGAAGTAATGATAAAGTCCGGATGCACTTTATCCAACTTTTTGAATTTCATAAAAATATTATTATTACGTTAAAGTAACTAAATTTTATCCTTCATACTAGTACCGCAAAATGGCCTAACGTGTCCTAAATTTTACAATATATTTTAATGCTGATTATCAAACTTACGAGTTTCTCATTTTTATCTTTTGATAAAACCACGCTAATCGAAGGTGATTATTAATTGTATTTAGGATGTAAAGTAGAGGTGTTGCAACGAAAAATTCGTAAGTTGATAGATAAATTTAAATTTTCAATGTAAGTTTAAAAGATCTCGCCTAATAGTAATATCACTCATCTTAGTCATTCTAAGAATAAAAAAAATCATATTGGAAACGTTGTCTTCAAAAATAAATTTATTCAGCTTTAATCGAATTCTAATACAAACATCGAATACTAAATTTTAAAAAAAATACATATTTGCCAAGTGGCCCTTAGTAAAATCCAATTAATTTAACGTGACAGATAATTTTTATGATTTTACTGCTATAATAATTAATTCAGCTATTATCTTAATGCAATAAGAACAGTTGTCATTTAGGGCATGCACGAAATTAACAAGTAGAAGAAAACACATTTCTCTCCCACTCGACTATTGCTTTTATCTATTGGATTTGCTTAAGTTTATTTTTTTATATATAATATAAAAAAAAATGTAACCTTTCAAAATTTACTTGTTCAAAATCCCTATTATAACACGTCCTATTCCTTTCGACTATTTGGCTTTAATAATTGAGTTAAAGTAAAACTTCACCAGGAAGAAATATAGCCTCTCAGTGTGAGGTCCAGGAAAGGACAGTATACGCATATTTTATCTCTACTTTACAGATAAAACTCAAAAAAAAATAGTACACAACACTAGTAGTCCAAAAAAAGAAGTAATGAAAGTGAAAGTATAACAAAACATTATAAACAATAACTACATCAAAATAATATGATAATCAGATATAACAAAAATCAAAAGATAAAAAACCACAAGAGTAATACTATGCTTATGAGCATGGATGAGTAGCGAAACAACATACTATCTACTAATCTTCTATCTTTCGGGATGAAGAAAGTGAAGAAGAGGGAGGAAAAAAAACAAATCCACTATGGCAGGGTGCAAATCACTTTTGGTGACGTGATATTCCACCAGCCAAGAGACTGAGGGTGGACATCACGTGTTAGGACTAAGTCCAGGGAAAGAAACATTACAAGATTGATGATATTATAAGGGCAATGTGCATGTCCAAAATAATGTAAGAATGAACTTTAAGATAACACTTAACTTTAATGTCACCTAAAAAGCAAGAGGAAAAAGATAACTTTCCATTGGAGAATCATTACTTCATTGCTAAGGTTAGGGAAGATTGAAAATACAAGTATAATGGGAGGAAGATCTTCTCTATTTTCCTCTCATCATACTTTAGTTTCCTTGCCAAAATCTACTCTGTTATCCCAGCCATTTAAGCTGTTATGTCTAATTTGCCTCAGAGCTACACCATGCAAACACAGAGCATAATAGAACTCTATATCACATCAATCGAGTACCATAATCATACCAAAATAGAAATCTAAAACACACCATACAAGCATCAAGAAAAAGCTCACTATGCCTTCTGAGACTAGCAAGAGACTAAGAAGAACAAAGGATTGCAACAGCCCAGTTGTATATATCTCAAGTGTCTTACGGAAGCGACAAGAGTTGAATCCACAAAATCAAGTCTTCATTTAACTATACAGAAAGGATGCCATAATCCATGTTAAGATGACTAATGCTTTCAGCTTTGAGTCTATGACAGTATTCACATGACCAGTACGGAATTTAGGAAGGTTAAACAGCCAAAAGTACTTCTAAGCCAAAGAAATGCAAATTCTACTTTAGTGACGTTTCAACTAGTTCCAGGATCAAGGACAGGTAGCCTACAATGTAGACTGATTGCCTTATCCGTTTGATGTGTGCCTGGGATAAAGAACTGAAATACGACTGTTAGACAAGCACCCTGCTGAGATATCCCATAGAAAGCGCAATCAGGCTTTGCTGAATGACATTGAAGACTCTTGAAGAAATGCTTTACACTCACTTGCACTGTCATTGCATCTCCTCTCTGAAGTGCTATTCTTGTCCTCGACTGGGCACTCAAATTTTGATCATCTGTTGGACTCTGTGCTTGTTCTCCTATAACTGACAGCTTCCGGAACTCAGCACCAAGTGTAATTAGGCTAGTAGAAACTTGCAGATGGAGATCACCATACTTGCTTATAGAAACATTAAGGACATCACCAACATTCTTCATTTTCTCCACGAAGTTCTGTAACTGGTGCATGTCTGGGACTTGTATAAGGGTCTGAGGCAAGTCTTGGGCCATATCAAGGGCTGTTTGTAATTCAAGTACATCAGACCTTGACAAGGGCTTCGAGATGGGCACATCTTGAATAACAGCAGACTTGTAACCTTTAGTCTCAAATGTGAGAAAAGGCATTGGTTGTTGAGAATGAGGAGGGAGTTTTTTTACCAGCTTGATTTGGATGCGATTAGGGGCAGTGTTTCCACCGTCACTGGCACTGAACTCGGTGTAAATACTAATGATGCTATGAAGGGCACGGTGCAGAAGAGCCAGGTCAATAGCAAAAGAAATCCGATCATCATTTTGGCTAGAGATGCGATACTCATCAAAGAGTGCTTCTTTACGGAATTGAGCAATGCATTGGATGCCATCCCCGTTAAGGAGGTTATGAAGGAAGTATATGTGGTCTCTCGTAAGATAGAGGTGACAGATCTTTCCCATTTTTTCAAGGGCTGGCAGGAACCTCTTGTCCAGGAGGTTGACACCATTGTCCGTTAGAAACGCCTTGAACTTCATTTAATTCAATATACACTACAAGGAAATCCGATTCCACTCAGAAGCAATCTAAAAGTAGAGCTCAAGTGTTCAACAGGGATTCAGAAAAAACTGCAGATGCAACTAGAGAGGTTTTTAGCAGACCAAAACTAGTTTGAGTTCAAGCATTACTTCATAGATAAAAAAAAGATAGAGCTCTTATGCTTACTGCGTCTGAAGAAATACGAACTCAATTAGTCATAACATCATATACTACAAAAAAATAAGGGCTTCAACATTACAAATCCTCCAAAAGAATCAACCGCCAAAATTCGAAGCTCAAATACATATATATACACAACCGCAGACGCACAATAAAGTAATAAGTTCGACTAAACGAAGAACCAAAAGCACTGAGCAGAAAAGTGAAGACGAAGGAGATACATACATAAAAAGAGACGACCAGATCTGACGACGGCCATGTAAAATGTAAATTGGGACAAGCAACTGATAGCACACTCGGAAGAAACAAAATACCCTAGAATACAAAAAAATAAAAATAAAAAAATTATGCATTTATTGTTACAATTAACTACACAAAATTATCTATTATAGTTGTCATGTTGCTTTTCAAAAATATATATTAAAATATAAATTAAAATTTATATAATTTAACTGTAAAAATGAAAAGTATAACAATAAAAATGAAACGGTAGAATAATAGTCTGGAGCACGTATTATTTCTTATTGTTATCCATGGGCGGTCCATTATTATAATGTTGTCCATGGGACGGTCCATAATAATAATATTAGTTGAAAAATGAATAGGTGCTCTAGGTAGAACCAAAAGAGAGAAAATATTGATTAATTACTAGATTTTTAACCTAATACTAAATGTCTAACCTGATTCTCGAACTTCATGTTCTCTAATCTAAAATCACGTTCTCACTTGACTACAATTATATCATGTCTCATTAAATGACCTTTCCCCAACTCTTCATTAGTCTATTTTACCTCTCCTCAAACTCATACACTTGATGAATTTTTACTAATTTTATCATTTTCTGGGGTGCATAAAGGTGATACAGCAGGTTTAAATATACCATGTGAATGGAAAAGGGAAAGTGGACAAACACAATGAAACGATTTTCCGCTCTATCTTTTTTCCCCCTTCTCAATATTGGATGAAAACTAAATACTTGCAAAGTATAACAAGGTCACATGAGAAAATACTATACATGAGGTATGCCTAAGAACAAACAGTTCAGGCACAAAATAATCACCTCTTTGGATTTCTCAGGTCCCAAAGCTTGTGGGAGCATGTACTTTTCACATATTTAAGCACATGAAGACAAGGGTTGCAGTAAATGAACCCAAAACTATATGTATAATATCAACGCAGTTACAAGTGTCCTTGTTCTATAATCACTGTACACAAGAAGAGATTCAGGCACCCTTCAATTACAAGGACAGATGGTAGATATGCTGATTAAATCAAATTTTTGTTTGGTTTCTCTTCAATGTGGTGAACTCTGGATAGAGACTCTTCAAATGCACTTAGAGCTACTTTATAATGATCTAAGGAAATCACCCCTTCTTCCACAACTTGTAATGCACTTCTATACAACTGGCTATACCATTGAACCTGTTCAGTAGACTCGGAAGAACTGGATTCAAGATCTGATGCACATAATCGCTTGTAATCCTTTTTCCACCGTGATAGAATATACTTTGAAGGGATCTCTTCCACACCATTAAAGTTCAACACACACAACGCGTGCCTGCACAAATATCCATAGAAATTGAAGCAGCTACAAATGCAACGAACTTCGGCTGCTGCTCTGTTAAACAGAACTTCATAGTCCCGTATCTCTCTCCTATTTCCCTCTTCTAAAACACGCTCCTTCACCAAAAATATTACCACCTGCCCATCAACATGTAACTGTGTTGTACTAAAACAAGAATACATCTCCTCTACTTCTAACTGAAATCTTTTGAAGATCTCTCTAGTGTACACTTTTGAAAGTTGCAACTCAAATGAACATTTTGTTTTGAGTTCAGGAATTGAGCTTCTTGACTCCATATCTGCAAGCGCTTCTTCCTTGAACTTTTTCTGCAAAGCTAACTCATATTTGTCAAGAAACTCTTTTAGAGGAGTTTGCTTGTGCACATATTTATCAAAAAAAGCAGTCAATGTTTCATTCGACCGGGCAGTGGCCATTCCAGCAAAGAAAATGTCTTTCAGATAAACGGGTGCCCATTTAGCTCGGTCATTGTACAATGAACAAAGCCAGTCATGATCACCCACTCCAAATCTTTGGATCATAAATCTCCATGCTGCTTCGAAATCAAATGGCTTTAGACCCTCATATATTGTTTTAATCAATGCCTTCCGAATAACATCATAGTTACGCAATCCTCCCAACTTTTCTGGAACTTTCCTCATGATGTGTGATAAAGCAAAACAATGAAGAGACCTTGGGAACACCTCACTAATTGCTGTCTCCAAAACCTTGCATCTTTCTGTAATAATTGTTTGAGGGAAACGTCCAAGAGAGCAGGTGAGCCAAGCTTTGAACACCCAAACATAAGAGGCCTTAGTCTCACCCGCAAGCAGGCCACATCCCAGCAACATTGATTGACCATGGTGATTTGTGCCCACAAATGTCACTAGAGGGATCTCATATTTGTTAGACAAATATGAATTATCAATATAGATCACATCAACAAAGTAAGCAGATGCCGCCCTTGACCTGGCATCTATCCAGAACACGTTCCTCAACTGCCCTTCATCGTTCAGATCCATCAAGTAAAAGAAGTTTGGGTTTGTCAATTGCATGCGGCAGAAATAATTATACATGGCTTGTGTGTCTCCTTTTCTTAAGTTTAGCTTATCGTGGCAATCAGATGAAGTTTGGCACCTCCTTGCACTAAAATTGGCATTCCTACTTGCACCTGCATCAATCACAAGTGCGCGGTATAACTTGATTGTTCGCACTTCAGCATTAGAGTTTGAATCCAACTTCATCTTGTTCCCAGCACCTGTCTTCTTGATAGACTTGTATGCTTTTGTACCTAATGAATGATTATGTTCAAGAGTAACCTCAAGTATTCTCCATCTTTTGGAGTCCACCATTCTCATCCTTATCATTGCAGGACAACCTGTTCTAGTTTCCTTGCGCAGCCGATTTACGTCTTTAATCCTCTTGAAGCCCTGGCTACTGCAGCATAGTACTGCACCATACTTCTCCCTGCTATTTCTTTTGAACCAAGAATTTTTTACTCTAACACGAAAACCAACCTCCCTGGCATAACAATTATAGTAGTTGTAAGCATCATCATACGATTCAAACTCCATTCCTACCGCAGGGGCAACAAATTCCTTCTGCCCATCAGTAACACAATTTTGATCATCTAACCCATCTGACTCTATTTGCTCAGCATTTTGAACATATAATTCATCCGCCTCAATTTGCTCACTGTTCTGACCATCTAACTCATTTGACTCTATTTCTTGAAATCTCCCACTGCCTTGTGCAGTAACATCTTGCTCACTATCAAGAGAAGCTTCTTCCATCTGAAATTTAGATGTATCCAATAAATTAGACATATTAGCAAACTAAACTTCTACTTAGGGAGAAAATCACATAATGGTCAGACAGATTATCTGCTTGTACTAATAAACAACTAGGTTATATAACAAGCAATCTCAAACTTCTTATCAAGTTGAATTGCATGGATTTTGATTATGTACCTATGCTTAAATCTAAGATTGCAAAGGCATTGTCTCAATGATAATCTTGTAATAAAAGTAATTAACAGCTAACCAGTTTCAGAAACAACGAATAACAAACTGACAGCTAAGTGTTATCACTTAACATAGGATAAATTAATAGACAGTGCAAAGTGACAGCAGAATGTCCAGCCACATAAAACAGTGCGTGATAGGTTTTTTCATATGGTATTACTCACTATTACTTGACCATTCTCTGGAGAACATTATACAGCAAAACAAATTCTCATTGGAAGAGCAGACTGCAACGCTAACAGCTGCCCAATGATTGAAAATTAACAATATCAGCTGACAAAGTAATGGGTAATATTGTTCTACTTTGTCAAAGTTCAAATCCATCAAATGTAAGGAACATCCTTTTAAGGCTCTACATCATGTTTTTAGCTTAAGCTTTATGCAGACATGCACTGGAGGTATAAACAATCAGAAGCGCCTTCAGTGTAGTAAATATTAGTTTTTGGGGAAAACGTAGTATATAATAATCTACTAAGCAAAAATAGTAAATAAGCTGTATTTCTTCCAATGAGTTGAATTTGAAAATGATTTCCAGTCAAATAGGGCATGCTAACAGTAAAACAAGACCGAAAAGATTCCAACTCCTTCTCATGTAGGCACTGTATAACTACACATTCATGAAATTTGAAACCCCCAATATACAGTTGTTTTTAGCGTACAGAAGGGGAAGTACGAGTAAAGAAATAAGAATATAAAGCAAAATGTGAAAACCTCTAACTGTTTAATTCAAAAATAGTACCCCAATCAAGTCGAGTTCAATGAAAGACGTCGCAAAAAATGTTGCCCACTTCCTGTGATCTGTTGGGAATAACTTGAGTCTTAACAATCTAAATTTTAGAATAAAGAGAGTGCACTCTATTATTATTAATTATTAAAAAGATTATTAAGTTTTCTAATAATTTAACTCAAACTCAAAGGGCTGATGTGGTCCACTCTAATTATTAGCTGTTAGAGTGATCAATCATCAAGTTCCCTAAGTTACTAACTTAAAAACAAATGGATCATAATCTGAATTCACAGGGTGTTTCAAACAAAACTATCTCAAGTGCTCGAAATTTAATTTGTTACATAGAACTAAAAACTCGAAATCAAATTATAGTTTCGCAGTTTACTGGACTTAACTTTTCTTTCCTTTTCATGAGAAAACTGAATCCGTAGTAGTCAAAGACAGATCATCGATAGTACCACAACCATGGAGTCATTATCACATAGGATAGTAGTGTTCATCTTCGAAGAACTGAAACAAGTCAATAGGCAATACTTCCGTTATCCAGTATCAGTGGAAGCAGAGTAGCATTTACATAAACAGTCAGAATAAGGGAACTTACAAATCAGTTTCGCCGGAGAATTAACCGGAGAGGTGCTCGCTGGCAGCTGAGTGAAATTGCCGACAGATTATCAAACTACTCCGGCGTTATTTCAGTTGCGGGCCGAAATCTATCAAATTCGGGTCATTCGGGGATTTTGGGGCTTTGAAAGACTCTTGGAGAATTTGGGGTAATTGCATAAATGTCCATTTCTCAGTTGATAATTTGAATAAGATATATTTAAGTTAATTTTTTAAATGCGTTGTATTATTTATTTAATTTTACATAATTTTAAAATGACTATTTGTGCACTTAAATATTGAAAGATAAAAATGTCAAATGAAATCATATTGAAAAATAGTTTATGTACTTTTGGTATATCTTATAAATAATACAATTGCTATGTTGCTTTTTTTAAAATACAAGTTTTTAGAACATTTGTTGCACGTTTAATCATTATTTTATAAAATTTTATATATTTACAAAAAATGAGTTATAAAATAGAAATACTTAATTTTATTATTTTATTTAATTTAGTAAATAAAATTCATAAATGCGTGATGGTGTACTTACAATTAATAAAGAAGTAAAGCGAGCTAACTTATATAATATAGTTTCTAATGGCATGAATGTGTTTGCAAATTCATGCTTGTATTTATGAATGGGAGAAGAGTAAATATTTTTATTTATGGGCAAAAGTTTTCAACCAATTTTTAATTGGGTCAAACTTAAGTTAAATTAGCTATCAAGTTGAACGTAAAAATTTAAATATCATTATTTCTGAAGGTCTTTTTTACCTCTACGTTTATGCCTCTGTCTTCAAACAAATAATCTAATTATAAAGTCCTTTACATTTGAAATGTGTTATATCCTTCAAACACAATTTTTTTTTTCCTTTTCTGTTTTATTCTTATATTAATTAGTCATTTCTCAAATTTTGAGTGCTTTATTAAACAAGTGTTCTGCTTATTCTAATCCCTCATCAAGTGGAGAAGTAACAAAGTTTGAACAATTGTTGTGCATCATATCTAGATCTGAATTTAAAAAAGGAGGAATAATTACACCATTCAGCCAAAATAATTATAGAAAAATAATCATTTGTTGTATAATCATGTGTCCAAACTCCACTTGTGTAATTCCACTGGATATGTTATTGTATAATTATATATAGTCAGTATATATTTAATGTATAATCAAACTATATATACAATTTTTGAATGTATATGACTCATATATAAATAATCTATATTGTATAATTAATATATACTTTCTACAACTTTTGACTAACCAAATTGTATAGGTACTATATATTTCCTATGACTTTTGACTAATTTTTTATGTAAATAAAACATGAATATATTTATTATAGACTAATTAGTTTATTGTATATACTTAAAATTAGCCCTTTAAAGAACCTAATTCATGATATATAGTACTTCCTGTGAAAATTATGGCGTCCATCCTGCTCCATCAACCTGCCCGAAGGCATCAAGCTATGGCGACTTTAGGAGGATTCTCTGGTCAGAAATACACGTACAGCGATGATGGAACCAACGCTGTACGGGAGAAACTCATAGCAATGACTTAATTAATGTTTTTCTTGGGGTGGTTCAGAAGTTTGCAACATACATCCCACGGTGGACCTCTAAACCGTTGGTGAAAATATTGCAGTCATGTCACCATACTGCTCTAGTAGCTTTTCACGGGCTATTACAAACTTATGGTCCCAACAAAAAGCACGAACTGCTGCCACTTCCTTTCAGTTGACAAAATCGCACACTTGATACCTGGATGATAAGTTATTTCTGCTTCTTGGCCGGCTTGCTCTTAGTCTGCGTTGGTTCAGCTGTTCGCTTGGTGGTCTTCTTCCCCTTTGATTGTGTTTTACTAGAAAGCTTGTGATCCTTGTCCTGTTCATTATCATCATCATCCCCACTGTTATTACTATCGTCGTTGTCTTCCTCATCATTACTTTCCTCTAGCTTTCTTTTTGCAGACGGATTTGTTCCTCTAGTTTTCTTCTTTTGATCACCACCTTTTCCCTTGGAGCTCCTGTTTTGTTTTGCTTTCACAGGAGGCTTCTTTAGACCTTCATCACTATCATTTTCATCATTGTCACTTTTGCTTTCCTTTGACTTCTTGTTAGTAGAAGCTCTCTTAGTATTTGCCCCAGGCTGATTCACTTTTGACTTCCCAGCTGCTGCTTCTTCAATTTCTCGCTCTTCATCTTGACTATCACTGTCATTATGTTTAACTCTCTGAGCTTTGCCCTGTTGCCGTTTACCTGCCGCTTTTGCAGATTCAGCTCCCGTATTCTTTTGGAGGTCTGGAACAAAGGCTGATGTCTGGGATTTTAAAAAAAAAATTGTGTTTAATTTAGTTACGCTTGAGACAGTTAACCAGAAGATAGCGTTAGAGAGACATACCCTGCCACCTGCCGTGATAAATTCTATTTTCTTCCCTGCAAAGTACACAATTTTCTGTCAATGTTCATTGTGTAGAAAAAAGAAAATTGCAAGCATATAAATAAGCTGCAGAATTTTTATCTAAAATTACAACAGAACAATGAGCACAAGAAAGCAGATCTATCTTTTTTATTTTTATGTTACAAACATGCAAAACTACTTAATATATCGTTTGACAAAACAAAGGAGAAAATATCTACTTTACAATAATGTGGATATGATGAGCAAGGATGATGAGAATAACCAGAACCCAACCAGGAGTAGCTTAAAGGTGAGGAGCCAAACCATCAACAAAGGCCTTGCCAGGTTTCTTTTCCCGGGAATGGAAAATCCAATTAGTAGGATACTGACTACTATCTGCCCCAACTTCAACAGCTTTTTTGATGACCTGTGTACATACAATTGTGTGTCAAAATGAGGATGCATATGGAAAACTATCTCACCATTAACTTTTCCAGGCTTTTTGCCCCATCGGTAATGAAACAACCATTCAGAAGGGAAGCGGCTGCAATCAGCATCCACTTCAACTGCCAATTCTGTAACCTAGAAGTATCATCTCCAATAGCTAGCAATGAGGGAAGCATTCTTATACAAATGATAAGTGATCCCAACAGCCAGTTTAAGAAAGATGACCTACCTCATTAATGCACTTCAGCAATGTTGCAGAGTCCTCTTTGGACATGCTTGAAGCAGACTGCATAGGATGGATTCTTGCCTGTCAAAAGAAACTTGACAAAGTTAATCATAAATATTTCCAATGGGAGCTTTCTTTTATTCGGTCAACTTCACAAGAGAGAGCAAAAATCTTCTAGCAACATCAGTCTGTATCCAAACACCTTGAATTGCTTATTAATTAAAGAAAAATAGTAATTAGACTTTGAATGTGTAAATAAGTAAACAAAATTTGTAACTTGCAGTAAAACGTAAAGCTAAGGAACTCCAAAATTCTTGTATTATGGCCAAGAGTTGAGCACACACCTGATATAGCACTTCATCTGCAATCCAGTTGCCAATTCCTGAAATAAAACTCTGCAGAAGCAACAGCAGGAAAAAGATTTATTGTCTAAAAGAAACATGGCTAAAACTCCTAATGAATTTGGGTGATAAAGCTTTTCTCTTTCTTGTAAAAATAATACTGTTTATTGAACTTTCCTTGTACAGCACGGGAGTTTCAATTATATGCTACTGAATTTAACGTTTACCTTACCATTGGGTGCCATTGACGCAGAGGTGAATCATATACTTGTTGAGGAACTTTAGTTAATCCATTTGAAGTTCCCTTTAGCTCTAGTAACAGTTCATATAGGCAAGTTCATTTGATTCAACCTTATACAGTCCTATTCACTTCCTTTTTTTCTGTTTAAACGATCAGGAATCGGTTTTGATCCTTAAAGCGGCTTTGATTTCACTTATAGCACATGTTAATTTACTCAAATCATTTTGTTAAAACAAACAAATTAAGGAAAAGCTGTTTATTTCAATTTAAAGACAGTTAATTAACTGAAATGATTTTGTTCGTACAAATAAATAATGAAAGGAAAAACAAGAACAACCAAGGGAACTAAAAGGAAGGAGCTGATAACGGAATGGGCATTACCCTGGATTCTATAGTTAATCACTAGTAAAGATTCTCTTTTTCTTTTTGAAATGCTAATGATAGTATACATAAAACAGCACAAAGAGTGTGCTGAGTATACCGCACAAGTCAGCAAAAGCATAGAAAGAGAAAACCAAAAATATGGCCCTCTTTAACTCTTAGAAGTATTCTGCGAATTCCAACAAATCTTCTGCCTTAATAGCATACTCCAATTTACATCAACAATGAAACAACAGAAGACAATCAAACTTGCTTCTCTGTACTGATTTGAACTCTTGAAATAAGCAGAGATTGAGTGGTGGTCTCTTGTGTAGACTAGTATTCCACTTCTAATACATTTGTTTAGATGGATATTCCTTCATCCTAAAATTTTGCATATCTCACTATGTCAATTAAAATGTGTGTTAAAGAATTGTTTTGACCATTTCCCAATAGTTCATAATCATACAGACAGAGAAGTAAAAAAAAGGGTTTCTAACCTGGTCAAGTAATAAAGCCTTGATGCCAATCTTCTTCTTGCTCAAAGCTTTATAGAACTCGTCTACAGTCATTGGCTCCAACAGCGCATCAGGACCAAGCTCGGATATTGGAGGAACAGAAACCGGCTGCAATGAAAAATTCATTGGGAGATAATATTCAAGATTTTTAGTTCAAGAGGAAGTAACCATGGATTGGGATAATATCATCGTACATTTTCCAGTAAGCGAACCCTGGCAAACCGCCTCTTATCCGTAAATGAAAGCTCCAAACCATCATCCAACTACAAAAGGAGATAAAGAAGCAAAACAAGTAAAGGCATCAATCCACTTTCCTTTAACATACAGAAGTAGGACCCCAAAATGCAAAATTATTTTTCATGGTCCATCTAGTCCTTTTTCAAGTTAAATGAGATAGACAGCTAATACAACGAGGTGGTTGATTTAAATGCCACTAGTCCTAAGTGATGGGGGAAATTGACTTGCGAGAAACTAAGTTAATTTTCTCATATGATGGTCGGTCATAGTACTATGAAGATTTTAAGTGGGTTCACTCAGACAATGGTGTGTATGAATGATCTTTTATGTTTCATGAGGGGTAGAGAAGGTACAAGAAGTCTTCTACAACAGAAAATGGTTCCAAATTTTGTGCACTGGGGAATTTCATGCATAGTTGTTTACAAAGGGTGCAAACATGCTTCCACATCCACATGCTGGTTTCACTAATTCAATCTGAGCCACAAAATAACCTCAGACCATCATCCTTTTATGAATCTACTGGTAACTTTATATTTATAAATGTGTGTTACAATTTTTGTTAGCAATTACAGAAAGAAGACATGACTGACACATTAACTTGTTATAAATAGTAAACTTACCTCAAGGAAAACCTTTGAATACTTCGAAGGCCACTCATCATCATCTTTTACCGCAGACCTAGAACAATATTACATTTGTATAAGTGCTGAAGATGAATTCATTCTTTTCTTTGAACAATTTCACACATTGGATGAGAAGCTAATTTGACATTGGCAATTCTTAACCAGTCCATTAATCAAACCTTTTCGACAACATTTTATGGGGGGGGGTAGGTAAATGAGAAACTTTCCATAATTTGGCTAGACACTTGTGACCCTTAACCATTTATTGTTCATCAGTTGCAAAACGAATAGCTTTACATACTTGACCAGCACAATGTGACACTAAAGCTCACCGTTTATATTTTGTAATTGCAACTCCCTTGATATATATAGCACCCGCCATACCTGACCATAGTTTACAAAATATTAAAGATCAAATAAACACACTGAGCAACAGAAATGTTATAATATCCAATCTGATAGTATGACAATGTCACTAATCCTAGAACACCTCTAAGGAAAGGCAGAGTTAGAATATGCGATACAAAACTATGAGAACTTCATCAATAGCTTAATGCTAAAAGATATTTGTCGCTGAGAGAAATTTGGTTTGGAAGAAAACCTATAGCACAAAACTATGAGAACTTCATCAATCACAAGCCATTTCTCTCCAAGTATTCCTTCACCCGGTCCTTTATACATATCAAGGATAACTAAAGCCACAAGACAGTAGTATAACACAACCAGAACTAGTGTTACTCAGAGCCAAAATGGTGAATCTCATTCTTTTACAAAAGAAAATTAA
This sequence comes from Solanum rostratum, assembly GCA_029948455.1. Classification (NCBI taxonomy): domain Eukaryota; kingdom Viridiplantae; phylum Streptophyta; class Magnoliopsida; order Solanales; family Solanaceae; genus Solanum; species Solanum rostratum. The sequence continues at coordinate 62,560,677 of CM057054.1, read as the reverse complement.
CATGTTAGAGTGGGTCGCTATCCCAGACATGCAAATGCATTCACATTTTAACATTTATATCCACCAGAGTACCTTATAATGGAACTTTTCCAACATAGGGAACAAAAATCGTCAATTGATGAAGGTCTTAACGAAAGAAGAGTAGCCTCACCGAACTGGAAAGTAGGAAAAGGAGGGGAATCGAGCTCAATCCACATGTTTTTCCCTTTGCGATTAGCAGCTACTATGGTTTTACCCTCAAGAGAGGCTTTGAAATCTACGGGAGACACGCCATCGATAACCTTGGAATCGTCGGCGATGATAGCTCTCACAATCTTCTTGCCTATGCAGTTGTCCTCAATGGCTCTTCGAGCTGCCTCTACCTCTGGAAGCTCTGGCATTTTCGAGCTCGCCTGAGTTTCTGTGGAAAAACTAATGGAGTTTCGCGCGCTTTGTCTCCAAGGGTTTTGTCACGGACAGGAGGAGGTTGCAAGTGATTTTAGGGAAAATTTAATTGAAATTGTTTTTTTTAAAGAAAAATCACCTATTTTAAAATTTCAAATTTAAGTAGGCAAGTTTGCTCCATAAATCTCAAATAATTTTTACTTTATTTAGATTTAATAAAGTTGCTCCTGGTAATAAAGTAATATTTTTTTCAGATATTAAGAGCCCGTTTGGATATTATTTCAAATTAAGATTAGAAAAATGAAACTTTGTTTGAACTGTCATTTGGGTTTCTTCCGATAAACAAAAGTTAACATTTTGTGAAAATTACTCAAAACTTCCTCAACTCTTATACAATCATTACAAATAACAATAACATGCCAAGTGAAATTTCATAAATAGGGGTCTGGGGAGGATAAAATGTACGCAAACCTTACCAATATCTCAAAGAGACAGAGAGGTTATTTTCGAAAGACCCTCGTCAAATAAATATCAAATCCCAAAAGCAGAAGAAACTAGATAGGAAACAAAGAGGAAAGGGAAAGGAGAAAAAAAAATTAAGGCACCACATTAATAAATTACATATATTTATATTCCTTTTATAAATAAATACTACGAGTTTTTAAATACACATAGTTTTATAAAGATTCACTAGCCAGTAACAATAATTAGTATCTTGTAATGTAAAAGATGTGCAACTGATATATGAAAATTCTTTGCATTAGTAGGGCATTATTTTTGATATATGTATTAGCATGATTGAAGACACGATTGTCCCTCAAAACCAACCTTTTCTAAGTTCTTTCACTGTATTTGTGGAGTTTAGTTTTATAAGTAATTTGTTTTTTTGAGATTTTGTAATGCATATTATTTTTAATACATTACATCAAATAATACACGCATAAAAAATAATTTTTATATAACTAATATCAGCATAAATAATATCAATATTATTAATAACATTAATTTTCTACACCATAGCAAACGGTCCTTTTACAAACAGATGAGGGGAAGAAATTGGAGAAATAAAAACTAGCCTTCAATGTATTATTGAATCAACAATCAATGTACAATTAAGTTAATTTATTTTTTAAGTGTATCATAGCTCACGTATAGATACGCTATATTGTAGAGTCAGTGTATAGATTTTATGACTTTTACAAGCTATAGTGTATAGTCGATATATATTTTCTACGAATTTTTTATTATATTTTATATAAATAAAATATGACTATATTTAATATAAACTAATAACTTTATTGTATATATTTGAAACTAATCAAACCTCAATCTTGGGATTGAAGTAAGTATTAATTTGAGAGTTATTAGCCAAGTATTTTCTTGAAGTAGCTGAATGCTTTGACCTCGATCTCTATGAAAATACTTTGTGGGTCTTCTTGACTATTACTTTCTAGAAAGTATGCAACTTCTCGCCCTTTTTCCTGCATCCTTTCTTGTTTCAAGTTGAACTCCATCATCCTTTAAGTGTACACTAACCATTACGAAAACTATGCAGAATTTACTAACCATATAGATTCTCCTTTTCTTATAAGGCTAGTTTATCATCTAACTTGGGATAGTCTTCCATAAGCTAAAATGGTTAGGTCTTTACGTGTCCGTAAGTAAATTTCTATTTTAAATAAGAAGCTTACGACATATCTAGATTAGTTTAATTAGATTTGAGACTTTAAGTTTCTGTAGTTTTTGAGGATTCTAAATTTATAAATACATCTTCAATTAACTTTTTTAAGATAAATATAAGATAATTTGAAGAGTTCAATTAATCAAATAATAATTTATATTTTAGCTCCATCGATATACACAAGTACAACAAAGAAAAAAATGGTCATATAAGTGAAGTTTCAAAATATTACGTGGAAAATGGAAATGTACATATTTTTTTGGGGGGGTCCATACTTGATTCAGTAGTTTTAATTTCTTTATTTGTTTAAGTACCTAAAATGCATTTTTTTTCCTTTTTATAATGGCTATATATTGTATATAAAACAAGAAAAAAATGCCTCTCTAAGAAATATTTTAGTCAACATTTACTCATTGATTATTTGAACTAAATAAATATATATACTAGCTTAATATTTACACAAGTTTAATTGAGGTGACTTATTCAAATTTCAACGAATCATATTTTCATGAGCTAATTTTGTCGTCTCCGCTTATATGCCCAGTATCAGAATGGACAAAACCACTACTGTCACTCTGATGACAATTGGATGATCGTTCATTTTGCCAATTTATGTTTTGTTCAGCTATGCATGTAACTTGTAAGTAGCTAATTACTGTACAAGTTGACTTCTTATAAATTTGAATTGGTGTATATCTGCAGGAAATTAAATTTGGGGGACTCAATGATCTGTACTGTGCTGTTTCACTTTGAATTAGTAATGTACTGAAGTGTAATAAATTGAAAAACCTAGAGTCGAGGGTAACCAAAACATTTTGCAATAAATTTTCAGAAGCTTTCAAGAGAGCCAAAACAACTCATTCAATGCAAAACACGGATCCTAGCCGTTGCCCTGACCATAGCAGACCTTGGCTAATTTACACTCAACGCCTCATCTACAGCGTTAGTTACTGGTTCACGTAAATTTAGTACTCTGGTAACTTTTATTCTTATTCAATAAATATATGAAGAAATTTATAAATATTTAATTAGGAATTTGGTATTTATTGTTCTAACATTTAAAATTTAAAATTTTGAATTCGAATTTGCTTGCCCTTGCTCTAAAATGCCATACACGTATTTATCAACCCCGGTTGCTGCGGAAATCCCATTCTCGCAGTTAGCTTATGGAACTGTTATGATCAAGGGCTTACCATTATGACAAAGTTTATAGCTGATAGCAAAGACACAACTTTATTTTCTTAACCAAGTCTACCATGCAAACGTCATATTCGATCATGGCTCCGACTCGGGTTACCCCAGGCCCCTCATGGGCCTTGCCATAGACAGGATGTTGGCATTACCCAACAAACCCCTCACAATACCTGCCTCATGCAACATGTTGCTAGTGGAAATTAAACCTATGACCTTGGCTCTGATACCATTTATGTACTAAGACAAAGTAGGACAACTTAAAAATTTTCAAGAAATCTCAAGAGCAGAGACCAAATTATTTAGGGGTGGCCGCTCATACCGGACATAGTAATCCCAGCCAATATTAAGAATGCCCAAAATGCGAGAGATGTCTTGCAGCCTCAAGGTGAATGGCTAACATCAAACAATAATAGATTTCCTTCGTTATACATTCTTCGTCTTCATAACGATGTTTATATCAATTGGAATATATTTTGATTATTTCATCGAATAAACTTAGTACATGTTGACTAGATCTTTGTTAATACGTACCAACGCAAAAGTCATACAAAAGTTAAAAGTGGCAATTATTAAATTAGGAATAGTTGATCTAACTTGATTTACTAAATTCTAGAGTTTCACTGGTGTCGGGACACATTGGATAAGCTTATCCCAATCAAGCAATATAGAAATAATTGTCATTGCTTCCCTGGCCTTCCTTCAAACGTGCAACCAATAATGCAGAAAATAATACATAATTAGCTTGAATATATATACCAACCCAAATCCAGTGCTTTAATTACTTCGAGCAATTCATGATTAATTTAGACTAGGTACATTATTCAAAATACTATATTCTTCATTGTTCCATAAATAATGGGTTCAGTTTTTAAAAGGAAAATAAATAAACTATGGAACGAGAAAGGAAGTTCATTAATAGGTGCTTACTCCAAATGAGATCTATGCGACACGAATTCAATACAATGAAACTTCAATGTGGATACTGAACATCAGGCGAAAATCCAAAAAAAGAAGAATAGTAGAATGTGCATAAACACTAGATAATTTCTAATCATCAAAGCTTGAACAGATCGAAGAAATTACTAAAGAAATTCGAAACACTGAGACACATTAAGTACCAAGATCGTTCCACATTAGAACAAGACCACCTTTTCATGATTAATTTCTTTCATATAAATTAGATATATTTATAAATGAGACAACAATTAATTAAACTAACTAGATGATGATGAATTGTTTGTAGCAGTTGGGGACTGAAGTGGAAACAAAGGCAAGAGTTCAGGAGGTTCAGCGCCTCTAGGAGTATTTAGCGGACTTGGATGCAAATAAAATCCTTTTTCAGCAATGGCTTTTTCTTCTTCCTCCATCGGCGATCTCGGACTGCCACGTGTCATCATTTCCAGCGGCGAAATTGGCGAAGCCAAAAAGCTTCTCTTCCTAGCTGATGAAGGGGAAGAAGAAGAAGGAGGTGAGCCGACTACAGTATGCCCGCCAAAGCTACCTCCATTGTTGAGCATGATCTCGAGCTTTCTCGCACTCTGCCTCCGCTCGTGCAGCTTGAAAGCCGGTCGCCGAGGCCCGGCTGGCCCAGGCCCAGTAACAAGGAGCTTCAGAGAGGACGAATCCTGTGTTGCGCCGGTGAGTCTTTGAACAACGGCTCGGAAGTTAGACGGGTCGGCTTGAACGAAAGTGGTATTGGGAGTTGATGAATTCGGGTCAGAAGCCATGATCTCAGAAGAAGAGGAAGGAGAAACGGAAGCGGGAAGAAATTAAAGGCATAAAATGTTTTTTTTGCGTATGAAGAATTGTTATTAGTGTTTGGGCTTTTATTTTGTGCATTTGCTGATTTGGATCTTAAAATTGTCAGACATAGTAAACTTTGAGACAGCACAAATATATATATAAAGTAATTTTAATTTATTTATCTAATTTTGACGAAACGTTATTTGAAATAGAAAAAGTACAACTTTTTACTGTATTACGTATTTTACACTAAAGTTGATATTTTCCACTCGTTACGTTAAAAGCCTATTGTAGCTCATGACTCAGAAATTCCATGCGGGATCCACAACTTTTTAACTTGACCAAAAAACCAACTTAGTTGAATTAAGTCAATGCTGGAATGATTCCTGTCGATATTTAATAAGTATATCAATTTAAATTTTATTAATAGTCAAATATTAATATTATGAATTTACATTTGTGACAATGAATACAAATTAATAAAAGAATTAGTGTGAAAATAAGAAAATATGGTTGAATTATTTTAACGGGGTACATATTGTGTTAGGGAGTTTTAAAAGTTTGAAATTTGAAGAGGGAAGAGTGGGAATGGAGGAAAAGTTAGAAAACAGATGGAAGCAATAAATGGAAAAGAGCTGGCAGATATATTATGCCAGCATTTTGTAACGGCAAACGAGGAACTTCCCCTCCGTTTTTCTTTCCTTCAAAAAGATATACGTATAAAATATCACAACAAATATCCTTTTTGTTTTTACTTTTCTATCTAAAACTAGAATACTTTCATGAACTTTTATATAAAAAAAAGTCTATCTTTAAGAAGTAATTTTACTTTGAGATCTCACATAAAAATATTTGAGTATTGCTATCATTGTTTTCCTTCCTAAATTTCTTGTTTGAAACTTTTTCCTTATTCTCAATAAAAAGAAAATTGTATTAGTTAGGGAATTTTAGTACCCCGAAAAATAAAGTTAGTATAATAATCTAATAATTACAGTAATCATATATGATACGTTAAATTCAGAAGAAAAATAAAAACGTATTAAAAATACTTTCGAACTTGGTGCAATTTATTAGTTTTAGTTCCAAACTATTGACAGTCTTAAAAACACCCCTCTACTTGACTAATTAAACTAAAATACACCTCTAATCTATCACAAGAGTTAAAAACACTCCCTAACTTGACAAGAATACAGGGGTGTATTTCATACTTTTTACAAGATTAGGGGTGTATTTAGGTTCAGTTAGTCAAGTAGAGAGGTGTTTTTAACGCTATAAATAGTTCGGAGATGAAACTAATAATTTGTGCCATGTTTAGAGGTGTTTTTAATATTTTTCTCGAAAAAAGCTTTATTTTATTAAACAGTTTATCCACGAAATAAATTAAAGAAATTTGGGTCTGAAATGAAGGCTGTTCTTTTTTTTTTTTTTTCTGAACTGCACCTTTCCCCTTAGATTACGTGAACTTTGGACATAAAATGTTTGTTCAGTGGCAGAAATGCCATATAACACCATCTCGCAGTTAAGTCTCATCTGCGCCTTTTTTCTATTCTGTTATGCCCTTTTTGCTTTATTAGGTTCTTACTAATATTATAAGACGGAATAAAGTAAATAATTATTAGCAAATTTTATTTAGATATTTGAATTATGTTTTATCGTCAAACTGTAGACATGTCTCGATTATGTTATAACAGTAGTTCATAAGTGTATGAGTACAAGTTAGATACGAAGTTTGTTAATACTATTTGGTTATAAGTAACTAATTATGGCGTAGTTTCTTTGCTTTACTACACTTTTTCTTCTTATTTGGTTGCTTTGCGGGATTGCCTTTCTTTTTATTTTGTTTTTTTGTACTAATCAAATTACTCTTTCTTCACGGGTGACAACTTCATTTTTCTTCCTACAAAAAAATATTCCACATCTTTCTTCTTTTTTCTATTGAAAGAAGACATATCATTAATATAGACATACATCATATGACATAATCCTATCGTATGTACAGTTGATAAATGGTCCATTACGGAAGCATAGCTTTCCAAATGATTAATTATAATGTAACTCCGATTGATATTTCGAAAAGAAACGTAAATGGGTCCATTCTCTCCTATGTGTAAATTAGATACGAGATCTATAAGAGTTTTTTTTTTTCGGGGCATGGCTATTACGATCACAAAATTATGATAAAACGTATAACTTGTACAAATTTGTTGATCTGATCCATCCGTTGGTGATCGCAGACATTTTTGGAACACCTCATGGAGATTCTCTGCCGACATTTAAGGCTAAGATTACGAAGTAAAGGTGGGGGGTGGGGACTACGAGCCCTCTCTCGTTGTTATTCCCGGACCAACCATCTCTTCCTTCCCCTTCATCAAATTCTTTCTTTTTCTCTTGATTCTTTTCCGATCGAGATGTATAGATCCTGTTCATGGATTAACGAAAATGTGCAAAAGCTCTATTTAACGTGTTCTTATTATATGTAACTTAGAATCGCTTTTAACAGTATAAGGTACGAAATTTCATACCGATTTTTTCAGTAACATGGTGCAATTTTTAAATTATACTAATTGTTAGGATAATTTTTCAAACATCATGTGATAATTTTATATCAATCAATATTATTACGATTTAATGATCAATTATTGTATATACACTTTAATTTATTTTAGCAAAAACACCATTCTCGAGAATTTTTGCATGTAACTCGGATCAGGGGCGGAGATATATTCACTCAAGGGTGGTCAGATGAACATCCTTCATCAGAAAACTTTTTCGAATATATAGGTTAAATATAGATATCGATATATATCAATTGTTGAAATACCCTTGATACAAAAGCCATCCACCCATGTTCTAAAAGTATGAACACCTTTAACGAAAATGATGGCTCTGCCACTGACCTAGATGTTACACGTATATAATATTAGAGATCTCTAATTAAGTATTTAGATGAATCGAGTATTTGAAGTCTACGACAAGCAAACTAATGAGAAGGAAAAGAAAGGAATAATATCAGCTCGATGATCTGTGCAAATATATTATCATTGTATATAAATAATAAGTATATATGGATCCCGGGGCCTCACGTTTTGAAAAATGGCACCACATGTTTGATTGACACAAGAAAAAAGAAAGACAATTTGTTTGGAATCTCAATGGCTAATGCCAAAGTAAATATAGGCTCATCCATTTTTAGAATAATCGAAATGACAAATCATGAATGCACTTTATCCATTGTGCCTCAAATGTCAAAAGGAGTTTTCAAATATCAATCATGTCACTGCAGCAAACATGAAAAGGAGACGGGTAAACAGAGGGGAATTCAGAATTTACAGTTTAGTATAATGATCTCAAATTAAGATATAATAATAATTATATTTACCTTCAAGTGTGTCTAATTGTAATTTTTTTTTAGGGGGTTTGATGTAATACTTGGGATGACAATGAGGCGGAACAGATACAGGGTGGGTTTAGAGATATACGAGGCGGGGTAAGTTTAAAGTTATATGGGACAAGGCGAGGCGGGTGCGGGGCAAGTTGATTTTTAAAACTAAAGCGAGGTGGGGTGTGTTGTAGGTTTAAGGAACCAAATAGGAATTCAAAGAAAATCAAATCTTTGTAATTAGTAAAAATCAAAGATATAAACTTTTATAAATTAAACATTGACTTTAATTTTATTTTTTTCCTAAAATTTATACTAGACATATTCGGTAAATTGTTAATTGTTTAAATGTTAATTAGAAACTTTTAATTAATGATAAGAAACAATTGTTGAAATATCAACTAAAAATAATTAATTAATTATTGAGATGTTAATTAACGATTTTTTTTAAATTACAATTTTTTTATTTTTCATATTAAATCCAATTATAAAATAAAATAACTTAAAAATTTAAATGAGACAAATCTATGCAAAACATATTAAAAATGAAAAAAATCATCATACAAAGTGAATTGAAAAATTTATGAATTGAGTTCAACTCGCCCCACCTCCGAAGGCGGCTCAACACTAAAGCAGGGGCTTTAGGCCCCAAATAATAAGGGCTAAGGCCCCAACACACTTTGAAAAAAAAACATATTCCCTGCCCTACCCTAGAATATATATATATATATATAATAAAGAAAAAAAAACTACTTTCTAGTTTAGAGTTTATTTAAAAAAGTATGTTTTTTTTCCAGTGTAATATTTTAATTTAAAATTTTCATATAACATATTAAAGCACGAGATTAAAGAAATTTTGGTATATTTGACTTAACTTTGATTTATAACCACAAAATCAAGAACTCTTTTTTACTTTCTTAAACTTCGTGTCAAATCATATTAGGTCATTCTTTATTAAAGGAAGACGTATTTATTGTTACTATTAATTAAAAAAATATTTCTTTGATTTATTTTAGTTGTCATGTTGTTTTTCGAAAGTTAATAAATACATCTGAAAATGTTAATTAAAGTTTATATAGGTTGAAATTAAAATGTGACAGAAGGAGTAATGGTTTATTGGCTATCTCTTGCAGATACTTTTTGCTTCTTAATTGGTCAAATTCACTTCAATTTAAAGCAACCAAATTTAAATATTTCAATTCTTTGAGACATTTTATAAAACATTTCAAGCTCAAACTAACTACATTATCAAATAATTAAATTTTAAATTTGTTATCTTAACTTAGAATGTTTTCTAAAGATAACAATCACTATAATATTGATTTTTGCAATTAAAAGTAATACAAAATATTATATAAATAAAAAATAATACTCTAATTGGTATATTCAATCAAGTGGAGGCTTAAATAATTTTTAAATACTTCTAGAGAAGTATTGAAATTTTAATAACAATTGATTCTATTGAAAAAGTTTTTGAAATAATAATCAATAAAAGAGATTTAAATATTTATGTTACGTAATGTACAATAATTTATATACTTTTATTCTTGTCTTACAAAATACTACAAAAAAATATTATCCAGACAGTTAAAAAAAATATTAATAAATAAAATAAATTAAAAAATTAAATAAATATAATACTCTTTTTAAAATTTTGAGTTTAGGTCACATATATTTACCATCCCCAGCCCATTGTGATCCCTATATAATGCATCATGGACAATCTTAACTAATTTGAAACTAAACATCAATCTTTATAATTTAAAATCCATATTTTCTTACCATAATAAAAAAAATATCTTCTAAACTTGTCTAAAAAAAAGTTATGATCCGGCAACTTTAATTTATGAAACATTGAATATCAGAAAATTGATTATAAGAAATACTTAATGATGAAAATGATGTGTGGACGACAAAATCATAGCACAGTAGACTAAACACAAACAACATTAATTATTCATGTTAAAAAGTTAACTACATTTTAAATAACGCGATTAATGGCTAAATTAATCACATTGATGAATTAATTAGTACAAATTATTAATAAACTATTGGACCACCCGTGTTTTTTGTTCTCCACTATGGACAACTTTTTGCTTTGAGAAGAAACATATCCCATTTGTGATATTAATAATTATTGTTTGGTGGACTTGAGAAAGAAGTTACATTGACTTTTAAGGATAAAGGGCCACAATTAATTATTATTGTTGTTCCATATTTTCCTATTATAGGTTAAATTATTTATTATTTTATATCGTTCTAATTATTTTTACTTATTCATTATATTATTGTATTATCAACCACGGTGCATCTTTTATATATTCTTTTTACTTAAATATAGAAGTTTGTCCTAGTTTATCTTTAGAGATTCAATTAAATTTTAAATATTTTAAAGTTATTAACTATTATAATTTATAATATTATTTTCAAATAATATATGTTCCTCAATTTAAAAGTCAAATCTAATTTTTTATGTGTCTTTTTAATATTTTAAATTGTTAATTATTAATGTAACTTCAAATCTTAAAAAATAATAAATAAATGCATGTCTTATTGAAATGAATCAAATCTTAAAAAATAATAATAACGTAAATCAATTTTTTACGTAAATCTAATTTTTTTACGTGTTATCTTGAAATGCATGTCTTATTGAAATGAATCAACTACTTTCGATTTGCTAAAATTATGTACCTATTCAATTTTATATGTAATTATTATTTTATCCAAAGGAATAATATTGTGAAGATATGTCTATAGATTTGATTTTTAACTAATATTAATAATTTAATTTACAAGGATTAATAGTAAATCATATCACCAAGAAATCACATTTTAGTACCTTTCTATCCATTATTTGGGCTCAGGCTGTAGAGACGGACTTAGGCTAAGGCCCATCTCTATCAATAGCAAAAGCCCACTTAAAAAGCCATAAAGGTCAATGAATAGCCCATTGGGCCTAGGATTATGTTGTAATAACACTGGATAGCCACTTTCAGTCGTAAATTTGAAAAATAGCCAGTCGAAACTCTGTTATTTTGTTGTTCCCAGTGTGCAATCGGTCTCACCATTTCCATTTTACATCAGTTCTGGCCGTCTCTTTTTAGGTATGTATCTCCTTCATATTCACTCTTCTGCGTAGTGCTTTTGGTTCTTCCTTTAGTGGAACTTGCTACTTTATTGCGTCTACGGATGTATATATATGTTGTTGTATTTGAGCTTCGAATTTTGGTGGTTGATTCTTTTGGAGGATTTGTAATTTTGAAGCCCTCACTTAGCTGTGGCTTTAGTATTGAGCCCCCCTTGCTTTCTAGCAGCTTTTGTTGTAAAGAGTTGTTTTAATTACAAAAAAACTCAAAATTCATTAAGATGTACAATGGAAACAATTTGGTTGTTGGGACTTGGGACTCACTAGTTAGATAAGCTGGGTGGATATCTAGTGTTTATGCAGTCGTAGAATATGACTAGATGTGTGTAAAAAACTCAAAGGGATGTGTGGCCTGATTTCCTGGGAGCTCTCCCACCTTTTTGATCTGATGGTGACTCTAACCTCCAGCCTTAGGGTTGGAGGTGGAGTGTGCTTACCATCTGAGCAACCCTTCTTGTCATATGATCTGATTCAGGTAGTTATGCCAGGATCGTTTTTGTTGTGTGTTAAAAAGATAAATCACCGCACCATACAAGTTATAGTAGGAGAGCTTTGAATGACAGGACCAATTTATCAAGATTTCTTCATTTGAAATGTCCATGAAGCCTTCTCTAGGAAGGCTCTTAAGTGTGAAATTCATGTATAATGTATTGAATAATTGTGCTGTCCTCAGTCTGAGCTTCAAGTGTTAAAAAGGAGAGAGATCTAGTTAGTGCCTGACTACAGTGATTCTTCCCCTTGTAGTAAACAATAGTTCCTTAGCAGTTAAAGGCATGTTCAGTCAAAGTTGTAAGTTCGCTGCAGTTTTTTCTGAGTTTTAATACCATTCCCACTTGGCTTTGTTAACTCTCAATTTAAAAGTTCCTTCCTTTATCTCTTCTTTTTCAACAATGGGCAAGTTCTTGTGCCGATAAGGGAGTCCCCTGCCGAAATATTAGATTTTTATTGGAATTGAAATCGAGGGTATATTAAACCTTGGATATCATTAGGCTCCTAGTTTGATTTTTTGAAAGTCCCCTCTGCCTTTGTACTAAGTGCGAACTGTATTCCGTATCCAATTGGTGTAAAATTGATCATAAAATCTTTTGGTTCAAATTGCAAGGACTGAAATTGACACTGGTGTTACTAGCCTCCAGTCTGGCAATTGTAGTCATCTTACTCTAGTAGGCAATCACATCTTAGCGATCTCAAGAAGACTCGCGACAAAGTGATTTGTCTACCAGCAAAATGCTACCAGAACCTACAAAATTCACAAGCCTGGCATCACTGGAAGTAGAGCTCTTCCTATCAAATGACTAAGAAGTTGCACCATAAATTCTATCATGTCCCAACCCACCTTTTGGCTCTTGTCACTGACTTAGGTAATCTCTCTCATCTGCAGCTTACTTCATGAGTTTGTTGTCACAATCCGTCCTTTGTTGATGATTCCCTTTTCGACAAACTGGACAGTATATTCAGAAGGTTCCTTGCCTTGTTGGACCTCAAAAGGTGCTGAACTTGATGAAGATAATCCTCCTAATCGTCATTGTTTAATTTGTCATAAGCTCTTTTAGCTCCCATTGCGTCTTTAGTTCCCATCATATTATGGAATTGAAAGTTTGTAAATCAGCTTGCTTTGGTTGTTATCACTAAGAAATTGAGCAGACATTTGTTACTATATCTATAACATATGATATAGACTTTATCAAAAAAAAAAAACATATGATATAGATTGTCTGCCTAGGAGAAAAACAGAGAAAAGAAAACTCAGGCTTAACCAATAGTTTTTATACCTGGGCCTCTCTTCTAGACTACTAGTTTTTATACCTGGACCTATCTTGTGGCTATCTTTGTTGCTGCTCCTTCTTTAGTTAACTGCATATTATTCAAGCTTTTTTCAATAAAGAAAACACAGGTTAAGTAATATTTTTAATACCTGGACCTCTCTTCTGCCAATCTTTGTCACTGCTCCTTTAGTTAACTGCATAAGCTCTTTTCAGTTAAAATTTCTTCTCTCTATATGTAATTCACATGACAAATGAACCTTAAATTTGGAATGAACCTGCCCCTTTCAGTTTGTTCTGGGAAGCACAGGCCACAGGGAAGGGTTAACACAATGAAACATTTTCTTATGAGATAGGGAATTTCATTAACTGACGTCATGAAGTGTTAGCTCCAATACAGCTTTGGAGTATGTTTTTGGCGTACTTGCCATATTTTGGACTACGACAAACTCCGGATTGCTCTGCTTCATAGTTGATACGGCAAGAGTCTCAAAAAATATTCCATGAGACTTGGATACTATTCCTCAAGCCATTTGGTGGACGGTTTTGTCTTGAAAGAAATGGCAGAATTCTTGAGGCAAAAGAATCGATTCGACACAAATGTATCTATTTGCTAGTTTTTCGGGCAACCTAGTTCTTCTACATGATGTAGATGCAATGCTAGATACAGTTGAGGAATTGCACCCTTTTTTTAAATCATTCATTAGTTTAGTTTAATCAAGCTCATCTATAAAATCTCTAATTATCTATCCAATAAGAAAAGTTTTAGCTCCAAAACATGAGAACAAACTATGCTTAAATCAGGAAAAACTATGCTAATATGTTTACCTGCTTTCTTTCTTTTTCCTACTGGATCATCATGATATGATAGTTGGACATAACATCTTTGTTCATCCAATAAGGCAGACATCAAAAAAAGAGGGGGGTGGGGGGTCTATTTACCTTTATAAGTGTTTCAAAATGTATCATGGCTCTATCTATTCATTAAAAAGAGTTCTGCTTCTCGGTGCTTCTAGGAGAGTAGGATGTTGAGTCAACTTTAACAAAGTATTGAGAGTGTCATTGATTCTAAAATTCGTAGATTTTAAGGGGACCTAAGTCCTTAAATATTACTATCTTATGCTGCCGTTCAATGACAGCTTATCTGTCCAAATGAAGAAATAATCTAAACTCGATTGTATCACAGTACAGATGCTTCAAATGTCCAAAAGTTCTATATACAGATGGAAAGTCCCCGAGGTTGTAAGTCATGACAATTTTAAACTTCAACTTGTATGACAACTTATATATTGTTTTCCCTCAGTTTTGCATCCGGCTTTTTTTTGTGTTCTTACATCTTGTTAGTCAGACTTATTCATGAGAAGGGTAAAGAAAATGAACTAAGTTTCACCTGCTTTGAAGTTTTTATCTGACTAGCTCGAGCTATAAAAATCTATTCAGCTATACTGCAGATAAGGAAAAAATGTCACGAAGGTATGATAGCCGTACAACAATCTTCTCCCCAGAAGGCCGTCTCTATCAGGTTGAGTACGCAATGGAGGCTATTGGAAATGCAGGTAGTGCTATAGGCATCTTGTCCAAGGATGGGGTGGTGCTGGTTGGTGAAAAGAAAGTAACATCTAAGCTGCTTCAGACCTCTACATCAAGCGAGAAGATGTACAAGATTGATGATCATGTGGCCTGCGCTGTAGCTGGAATTATGTCTGATGCCAACATTTTGATTAACACAGCCAGGGTTCAGGCTCAGCGCTATACGTTCGCTTATCAAGAACCTATGCCAGTTGAACAACTTGTTCAGTCCTTATGTGACACCAAGCAAGGTTACACCCAGTTTGGTGGGCTTCGCCCTTTTGGTGTTTCATTTCTCTTTGCAGGTTGGGATAAAAATTATGGCTTCCAACTTTACATGAGCGACCCAAGTGGAAATTACGGTGGTTGGAAAGCCGCTGCAATTGGAGCAAACAACCAGGCTGCTCAATCAATTCTTAAGCAGGATTACAAGGATGATATCACCAGGGAAGAGGCCGTTCAACTTGCTCTTAAAGTGCTTGGTAAGACAATGGACAGCACTAGCCTCACTTCAGAGAAACTTGAACTTGCTGAGGTATTTCTCTCTAATGGGAAAGTCAAGTATCAAGCATGCTCTCCCGAAACTCTGAACAAAATGTTGGTGAATGCTGGACTGACTCAACCTACAGCAGAAGAATAGTCGAAGAATGTCCTTTGATCTGGCATATGACATCATTGACTCTCTACACCATGTGCGACGTTGTACTAAAACTAAATGGTTGATTTATGTCTTGTTACAACTGCATGCATATTTTGTGTCAGATGCGTTCCTGTTTGAATTTTGTTTTGGATTAGTTCATCATCTGTTGTTATCATGGTACTTTGCTGCATTTGACATGTTAGTGCCTCTGCCTGAAAAAGAAAAGAACAGATAAAATGCGGTGGCTATCCGTTTAACATTATTTACTTTCTCCCACCAGGTTCCACTAGTTAACTGTCGATGACTATTTTTTCAATTATAAAGAATAAAAAATGACTATTAAAAAAAAAATCCCAGATTTTGATGCACGAATTGAAACTTTTATACATCGCACATCACAAGTAGTGCTGTACTACCAGTACCAGATTTTCATAACTAAATCCTATCTTTTATGTAAATTTACTAAATTTTGGTAAGTTCAGTGCGCTAAATTTTTCGCTATGTGCAAGGTTCGAATAAGGGTTCAACCAAGCTGTTTTCAAAGCTTAAACCTGTGATCTCCTGATCGCATGACAACAACTTTTCCAAATATATTTCATTTGATATGTTGGATGAATTCACAAGTGGTGGACCAATTTGATTATAATTTATTTTTGGTACAATGGCAGTGCATGGCCGTTTGGCCAAAATATTTATCACAAAATAGTCATTTGCTATATAATCATGTATATGAAGTTGTAATAGATAATAAGTGAAACATAAGTTCTGTTATTTGTCTATAAACTTAACACCATATGTTGCTACCAGTTAAGTACATTAGAAAGAAAACACTATGTTATGTAAACCGATTTGTTTATTAAAATCAAGCATAACGGCTATTTAACAAGAAAACAACCTAAAACATCCATCAATGATATGAAGGTAGTTCAAGAGTTCAATTGGGGAGTGAATTATAGAGATAAATCAGCCAGGTCAAACGATTTTGAAACAGCTCGGCACCAAGAATCTGCCTTCTTTTTCCTCAATTCTTCTTCTATTACAGGTTTGAATGTGGTTGCCTGCTTCAGCTTTTCCTCAGAAGCAAATATCTCATCCTCTGTGTAGATGCCAACGGCTAATCCAGCAGCATAGGCTGCTCCAAGAGCTGTTGTTTCTATATCCGCTGGTCTTACAACCGGACTACCCAATAAGTCAGCCTACATTACGTAAAATGTAATATTAAATCATTGAGAGAAGTTCAAAATCACGGAAGGGGCTGCAGAAGAAGAATAATGCGTGAACTATGAAAAAGTAAATCAAACCTGAATTTGCATCAAAAGGTTGTTGACAGTAGCACCACCATCCACACGGAGTAAGAATTCTGTGTCCTTACTCTTAGCTTCATCCGTCTTTCCAGCATCCTTGTGCATGGAATCAAGCACATCTTTTACCTGAAAACACATGCTTTCAAGTACTGCCCGAGCAATGTGAGACTTGTTGGTGAATCTAGTTATACCAATACAAATCCCACGAGCATCATCACGCCACCATGGAGCAAACAATCCATTAAATGCTGGAACGAAATACACTCCTCCAGTTGAGGTAACTTTTGCTGCCAACTCCTCAATTTCACTGGCAGAACTGATAATGCCAACGCTGTCTCTTAACCACTGAACCGCAGCACCAGCAATGGCAATGGAGCCTTCTAAAGCATAATTGACAGGGGCTTTTGGCCCCAGCTTAAAGGCTACTGTACTTAGCAGCCCATGGTTTGACTTAATTACCTCTTCACCTGTGTTCAGAAGTATGAAAGCTCCCGTTCCATACGTGCTTTTAGCCTCACCTTTTCGGCAAGATTGACCCACCATTGCTGCATGCTGATCACCAAGACATCCTGCGATAGGAATCCCAGGGAATGGCCATCCTTTGGCAATGTTTCCAATAATCTCAGAATTGCTAATAATTTTTGGCAGCATCTTTGCAGAAATTCCTAAGGTGTCTAGTGTGGATTTATCCCAGTCAAGGGTCTTAAGATTCATCAGCATAGTTCTCGAAGCATTGGAGACATCAGTGACATGTAAACCATTCTCCACACCTCCTGTTAGGTTCCAAATTAACCAGGTGTCGATAGTTCCAAACACAGCATCCCCTGTTTTAACAGCTTCATTTAACCCATCTACATTATCCAACAGCCACAGAAGCTTCAATGCACTGAAATAAGTGCTTATTGGCAAACCACAGCTCTCAACAAAATGAGTACGTCCCCCTGGCAATTCTTTCTCCAATTTTCTGATACCGGACAAATTATTGATACAAAACGTCAATATGAGTTGAATTTATCAGTAAGAAACACAGTTAGTTCAAACCGTAAGAATTGAAAGGAAAACTCCAAGAGTGATCAGTGAGAACGCAAACAACCTAGAGATCCATTTTCTATGATACCAGACAAATCATTGATACAAAAAGTCAACATGCTTTGCATATAACACTAACAAACAGAATTAGTTCAACCCTTGGAAGGAAAACTGCAAAGGAGTGATCAAAATGAGAACCAGACAACCGTGGAGACCCATTTTCCAAGTAACATACAAAAAATGGCACCTCAGCCTTAAATTATCACACCATAGTTAACTCCAAGAAAACAGTAAACAAGAGTCCATTTAGAAATCGTAAGAACACCCCCTAATTCAGAAGAAATACACTCCTTCAAAAAGAAGTATATATGTGAATTGTACATGAGAAACAGCTGTAGTATAACGGCGTCATTTGTCCAGATATTTTTTAGCTGCTGCAGCAAAATATTATTATAGAGAATATACAATAGTAGGAAAACAGAACATGAAAAATCAACTAGTTAGGTTGGCTCTCATGAAACTTCCATCTAATCTAATCCATTTGGGTAATTTTTGATCATATAATTGAAGAACATAGACATACTTGGCATCCATATATATACATTAGAGGAAAAACAAACTGACATTGACTCAATTTTGGTTCAAAATCAAGAAACATAAAAGTGGGGAATTGACAAAAGACCTGCAAATGGAACTTGTACGGACATCCATCCAAACAATGGCGTTGTAGAGAGGAAGGCCAGTGGATTTGCTCCATACAACAGTGGTCTCTCTCTGATTTGTAAGACCAATAGCTTTCAATCCACTGTCCACGTTGTGTCCATCAGCAGTAGCCTTATCAAGAGCCTTTGCCATACAGATCCTCACACTCTCAACAATTTCCATTGGATCATGCTCCACCCATCTACAACAGATGCATGAAAATCAAGAAACCCAATGTTCAAATATCGAAAAAAGACTGAATCTTTAATGAAAAGAAAACCAAAAGAAGAGTGATTACCCTGCTTGTGGGTAAAACTGAGTGAACTCAACCTGGTGAGATCCAACAGGACGAGCCAAACGATCGTAGATGATGAATCGAGTACTGGTGGTTCCTTGATCAATGGAACCAATAAACACCTCTTCACCAGACATTCTTGATTTCCTCCTCTTCTTCTTCTTCTTGTTTCCTCCGAGAAAATTGAAAAGAACAGAGTGTGTGCGCGTATTTATAAAAATGAAATCTTTTAAAAGGGAAAACTAGTGAATAAGGCAAACTGGCAAAGTCAGAATAGGATAGAAGTTGGGGAAGCCGGTTTTTGTGGAATAATAATTGTACGCTAATATAATTTTTTGGAAATGTTACACATTTATCCTATGAAAATTTTTCTTTTCCGATAATTCTTATTCTTAACGAATCCACATTTTTTTATAAATATTTATCTCATATTTTATGGATACTTATTAAATTATGATAGAATTAATAATTTTTTTAATTTTATCTCACCATTAATCAGTACATTAATAACTATTAACATTGATATAAATAAAGAATAAAATGATAAAATCTATTAATATATAATAACCATGTAAAATAAAAAATATCCTCGAATAAAAGTCGTATTTGCTCAAATATTAAGGATAACGTCAAGAACTAGGCAGTGTTTGACTTTGATAATGACATGATGGATGATGGGTGGTTATTTTTCCAAGAAAATTTAATCGTGATTTTACTCCCTCTGTTCATCTGTGATTTGGCTCTCCGTTCACTTAGCATATGAATTAAAAAGTAGTAAATAATAGAGATAATTTTATGAAATTATCTTTATGAAGGTCTTTCTGTCCAGTGCAGATAGTCCGCATCTTCACAGACATGTCTATTTCACCGAGCCTCTCTCTGAGACAGTGCCTTGAACCAGAGACCTCGCCCGTGAAGTAGATCATCGCACCTACGGTCCAACCAATTGGGAGAGAATCAATAAATTCCTTTTCGGGAGCGATTCATCCTTCCCAAACGCAGCATATAACTCTCCGTTATACTGCACTTTCCAAGTGTACTTGTTTCCCCCCCCCCCCTCTTCCTTACCCCGGCAAAAATACAATATTTTGAAAAATAAAACATGAAAATAATTAATGATAAAAATAAATTAAAAATTAAATATAAAATTATCTCTTGATTTTAATAAATTGAACGGAGAAAGTGTTGTTCAATTTATACAGCTTACCTTTTTAGTCCATCAATTTATGCATCTTGTCTTCAATTATGAGATTATATTTGGTATATTATTTATTATGGTCTTTTCTTACTTCTTTAGATCCACTTGATGGACATGCTTATACAGTTGTATACTAAGAGGGTAATAATCTAATAAATATAAATTCAATAAATAAGGGTGTACTACTATTTTTATGCAATTAATTACTAATATATATTTTTCTCCAATTGTTATTTGTAATTGCAATAAATATATAAACAAATATAGAAGTAATTTGTGATGAATGCTGGCAGGTGGCCAACCCTAACGGCCAGTTATTGTTTGCCATCTACTCTTCATTCTTTCAAGCTTGCTAACGTAACGTGAGTTTGACTTTGTGACGCCTTTCACGGTTTTCCTGTGACTTTCATCTACCTTTTTGGAGAATGTCGACACGAGTTTCTAAGAAATAATCTTTCTATGAGGTAGTGATAATGTTTGCGTACATTTTATCCTCTTTACATCTTACTTGTGGAATTTCACGGGGTATATCTTTATTGTTGTTTTGTCCATTCATTATTTGGTGTCCTCAAAGCTCGATTAATTTGAATTTATACTGCGTAGAATTTAGTCAGAAGAAATATTCCGTGTCAAAAATTTATTAAAAGAGAAACAGTCTCATTCACTGCATCACATCGTGAATTACATGCAACTTGGGCTGCTCTTTTCCACTTTTGCTCCAATTTTGTGTTGACTTTCATTTATGTCCCCTCTAACAAATACTTATTTTGCACAAAATAATATAAATATAAATCTTTATGTCATAATATTTATGAGTTTTGTTTCGATGTAACTTCAATTTCAAAAGAAGTTATTCCTCACTAGGTATAAATTCAATTACTAAATAGAAATAATATCTATATAAGAAAATTAAAGATTATCTCATTGTATAATTTTATAATTTTTAGTAAAAAAATAATTCAACTTATCGTATTCAATACTTTTACTGAAATTCTATTAAGTTTGAATTCATGTCATTAAAAAAATACTTAAGAGATAAAATGTTTCCCTGTGGAGGCGCTTCAGTTTGTCGCATTTCTTGTTACAACAGCCAATTGTGCAGAGATACTTGCACCATTCGATACATATATTTATTTATATGATTAACATATGTATTTAATAAGGTGAGTGTAAAAGTTTAAGAGGTAAAAATTAGGTCCAAATACATATTATGTATCTATTGATTTAGTGTAAACATAAAAATAATAATATATTCAATATAGATTTATAAGTGAAATCTAAAGATTTAATATAAATAGCGATCACTAAATTATTCAACATAAAAAGTGACCACTAAAAAAGGCAATGAGATACAAATTATTTTATGCTGTTGAAATTAAATGGGATGCACTTTATTATCGGGGATCATTACTTCAAGACTTGCAAATTTAATGGTTTTAGAACAAATATAAATGTGTAGTTATTGCCTAACAAAAAAATAAACTAAGCCTTAATTCCTTACAAATTATACATTGATTATATCCTTGTTGCACATTAATATGGTGGCTACATAATTATTATAATTGGGCAAGTGATTTCTCTAAATTATTTGGCTAAACATATTAGGATTCTTATTAAAATATATTCATAATACATAAATATGTCATTTAATATAGTGTCAACCAACATTTATACCCTCCAACTTTGGATGTGCACAAATACACATTTAAACTTATATAAAATTGAACAAGTAGATATACGCGTCTTATATGGTATAATACTTGCTGGATGCCATGTAAGACACAAAGCTGACATGTAGGACGACATAACAACAACAACAACAACATTGCTAATGAAATACCACAAGTGAGGTCTGGAGAGGGTAAAATGCGCGTAGACCTTACCATTACCTCATAAAAATAGAGAGGTTGGTTTTGGAAGACCCTCAACTCAAATATCTCAGCCTCAAAAGCATAAAATAGTCGATAGACTAACGATGAAAAACAATTGATAATTTCATATTACACTAAAAGTAGCAAATTAAAATAAACAATACAATATATAAAGATCTGACCAATCCTACTAACCTACTACATCACAAGGCAAGAGAACATCCCACCCCCGCTAGCCTATTAACATTCTATCCTAATACGCGACCTTCTTTCCTTTTTATCTAAGTTCATATCCTTAGTGATATGAAGCTGCGTCATATCTTGTCTAATCATCTCTCCAATATTTTTTCGATCTACCTCTATCCCTCCGCGTAACCTCTAAATCCAACCTCTCACACCTCCTAACAGGAGCTCGACACTCCTCCTCTACATATCCCCAAACCATCTTTGTCTCCCCTCTCTCATCTTGTTTGCCTCAAAGGTCAACCTTACGTGTAGGACGACATGTAGTATGAATTATGAATATATTTATTTACTTAATTTTAAATAAATTTAAATATATATTTGTACGCACATCCAAAATTAAAAGGATATGAATATTACTCGACACCAAATCAAAAAGTATAAGTAACCTCAAGCTATAAAACATATTTATATATTAGGGCTAAAATATAATATCCAAACTGATCCATAAATTGTCGGGGCATAATGTATTATTGGGCCAATGGGGCATGGTGTCAAATTTAAGGAGATAAGGGAATCTTCTTTAAGTATTCAGTAGTAGCCCAAAGCAACCAATGGGAATATTTTTGTTGTCTAGGTTTAATGGGGCCCGCACCAAAGCTACCAGGGCCAGCTATCTCTCGGGTCAGGACCCATTTTTCTCTTGTCTCTTTCAAGTCTAAGCGAACAAAGAACAAAACAAAATTGGGGCCAAGTGTACCACGTTTTCTCCTCTTGATAACCTAAATTTTCAATCTCAGAGTTTGAAGTAAAATAATAAAAATTGCAATTTACAACAAACAACCTTTCTACTTTTATTACGAGGTAGTGGGAAGGTCTGCATACATTTCTACAGACTTCATTTGTGGGATTCAACTGGATATGTTGTTGTTGTTGTTTGTTATTAATTTATGTGATATTGATAAATACTTTTGTATATATTTTAGCTATTAATTATTACGACTTATAATATATTTTATATTATTTTTAAATATATATTATTTATTTTGTTTCAATTTATGTTACACATAAGTTGATTGATTACTTAAATTTTTACTGTGTGTTCTCGATCGATTCCCTAGCCTGTGATACCAATTTTCCTACCCGCCCCTTCCCCCAAAATTGAAAAAAGATAAGAATATTTGTTTTCCCGCCTTTCCCCTTTCATCATTCATCACCAAAACTCAAAACCCATTCGTTTGAATTGGTTAATCATCACATAATTCAATTCTGTAGGATAAAAAATAAAGCTCCCTCTCTTTAAGTTCCATTCTTCCTAACTATTTTCATTTCTTCACAATTATGAATTTGCTAGATAAGCAATAACCAAAATCTGAAAAATCCCTAGTTTCTCGTTCATTCTTTATGTGTAAAACGAAAATGGCAGTTGATGCTGCGCAACCAATTTCAAATCCAGCAAGAATATCCCGCTATTCAACATCTTCTACACAGAATCCAAAATCAAAAACAGCAGCAATCCTTGCCGGATAATCCTCAAGTCAATGATTTTTCTGATATACTTGCCGCCACCAGCAACTTCCTTGCCAAGCGCTACTTCTCCATCTCTTCCTCCCAATCCTGGCAATGCACGCTCCATGGGAAAGATGTTATTATCTTCCAAAGAAAAATACAGAAATCCATGGAGAACGCTGAATTGAGGGCGAAATTATCTGTTATTTGTAGAAGTCATTACAAAAGTATAACTAAACTCCTCGGCGCATCAATATCCGATGATCACATTGAAGTTTTACGGATTTTAGGAAATAAATTATATTATTTGTAAAGCTACATTCATGAGGTAATGAAGAAAATTACTCCTTCGATCTCACTTTAACTTAATTTGTGAGATTATGCACATATTAAGAAAAAACATTTAAAGACAAAATTTAAATTATACTTTTAAATATATATATAATTTATCTATTCAAAAAGGACAAATATGAAAAAACTTCAAACATAACTTTTAATAATTCAACTATTTTGACCATTAAAAACAATAATAACATACCAGTAGAATTCCACAAGTAGGGTCTGAAGAGGGTAGAATGTAGGCATACCTTACCACTACCTCATAAAAGTAGAAAGGTTGTTTCCTAGGAACCCTCGTCTCAACAACCTCATAGGCTTTTGACCATTAAAAAAAATTTTAAAATTAAGTTAATACAAAATGAAAAAATATAATTTAAATTATATCTTTTAATATTTTTTTCTTAATACATCGACACAAAGTTGGGACAGAGAGTGTAACAAGAAGAGAAATCACGGAAAGAAGTAATCTCGTAAAGGGTGTAGTGCTTGAGAAATGGTGCGAGTAGCACAAATTGGTTACAAGTCAGAACAATCTTGGAGAATGGAGAGAGATTTGTTGGAAGTGCAAAATTTGTATGATTGACATTAACATTTGCCAAATGCCTCAAAACACTTGGATGTTGCCATCATGACAAAGGGTTTTTTCGCATGTGGGGTAACATATTATTTTCGGTCAAATATATATGCGGATCTTTAAATTTGTCACCAAAATTTTATTTTGACATTTTAACTTAACCATGTTGGCATCATGACAAAGAGAGTGTGTTCCACGTGCCATGATATGACATGACACAAAAGTTAATATATCAATTCTAATTTGCGCTCATTTTAAGACTGCCAAAATAAAAACTAAAGGACAACTTAGGGGGTTATATATGTGTTTGGCCCTAACTAAATAATTGTTTTGTGAATTTTTTATCGCTAAATAAAATTTTAAATCTTTTTTCCTTTACTTCAACAGATCCTATCTCATGAGTGAAGAGTGATGGTATTGAGGAGAATAAAAGAAAATCAAAGAAAAAATAAAATTGAATTAAAAAAATAATACTTTTTTGATTTTGTACTCTCTTAAGAGAAAGTGTGGCGTGCACACTCTTGCCACATCACTTAATTGTATTTAAATGATATTAAGGATATTAACGTGTGTCCTCGAAATAAGTCATAGCTTGACAAACTGGCATGGACTAATGTCACTTGGCATCCTTTAACGGTCTAAAAAACAAACAAAATGGCTTATCCCTTATGGCACCCTATTCAATACAACCCAACCTCGACGTCATATTCAATATTTTTTTTATTAGCTTAACTATATCAATTGAAAAAAAATAGTTAATAAAGAAACTGACATTTTGCAAAAAGAAAGAACATATATTGAAACAAATAGAATGAATAGCGATAGGTGTTGTTTTAAACTACAAAATTCAATCACAATTGACAAATGTGAGGACGCACTTGGAAGCTAGGATCGTTATAAACGCCTTTCGCAATCACTTGTTGGGTAACAATTATTATTTGGAGTTATAATTTATCGCCTATAAAATTATTATCGTTAGTTATCATGTACTATCATCGCGAATTAGTATTTACAATATAATTACTATATTTTTATAATAATTACCAGTATATCTGTTATTATTATTAACAATCATATCATATTAGTCATCATCAACTATTATTGTCAACTATTATCATTAACAACCATTACTTACGACTCCACCGTTAACCAACATCATCTTAATCAACATCCACAACCACTTTTGTTAATTGTCGTTGTTATCCAAACACCACATACTTTTTATTATTTTAATCAACATAGTATTAGATAATTTTATTTTTTTATTAGTAATTTTTAAATAGTTATATTTTAGATAAATAAGCTATGTATTTTCAAATTATGGAAAACAAACAATCTCAATTATTTAGTTTTCATATTTTAATATTTAAATATGTATTTTCTAATAATGAAAAACAAACAACCTCAATTATTTAGTTTTCACATTTTAATATTTAAATATGTATTTAGATTTAGACATCTAAACAATAAAGCATATGAATATTTATATTCGAACCTTTAGAATACGCTTGATCATAAATTTTGAAAGTATTTTTTCGCTAAATATTTGCCAGAGAACTTGCCTAATTTTGAGGAAACTAATTTTCAAATCTCAAAACCTGCTTCAAACTTATTTTGGGGCTAATTATAAACATTTAAAATATACCCTAACTTTTTTTTTTAATTTCATTATAGGTCTATCTATTACTTCAGATATATTTTATTTGATTTGTGTATAATTTCTTCATATTTGTACGATATTTGCCGGTATATGCTTTATGATAATGTTAATGGATGTTCCCAGTGAAAGTCTTATATAATTTGGTAATAACAAGTATGTTTGTTTGATATGATGGGATGATTTTCAAAATTTGCGAGATTAACTTACATTTTATATTGTTAAAAAATTAAAAAATAAAATAGTATGTGTTTTAAGAAGCTATGATTAATTAATTTTAAAATTTTAATCAAAACTTCAAACAATTTTATTTTTTCAAAAATATATAAATCTCTATCTCATCGCTAACTTAGCCTTAATATGACATTTTCGTTAATGTGTCATTTTAGTGTTCTACCTAATCCTTCCCACCATTAACGGAGTTACCAAAGTTCTACGCAACTTTTTCAATTGAAAAAAGGCTTTCTTTTAACCTCTAAAGACAAACAAATAAATCTACTCCTACTAAAAATTAAAAGAATAACCACTAAAGAATATGATACAACGGATAAGATTGCTTCTCTCCTAATTAAAAATCTGAATTTAAATTTTAAATAAAAAATTCTTGATAGAAATTATTTTTCCCCAAATAAATTTTACGTGACATGAATCCGATTATAGTCTGTCTCTATATGAGTGCGATAGAATTTTTTGTTTTAGAATAAAATGGGTATATCCGATGCTGCATGCACGCCATTCAACACAAGCGGACGTCAGGCACCGTCATCTAATTTATGAGTATTAAGATTTCAAATCTTCTTAATAATAAATCGTAAATAGGGTAAATACAATTAGCTAGGTGATTAGTATTTTGTTTGTTACGTAATTGGTTTCTTAATCCTAAACGTTTCCACCTAATGGCTGACAGTCCATTTATATTTGGATAAGAATAAGAATTTTGCAACGTGTAACTGTCTTATGAGTAATTTGATTTTCTTAAAATTATCTCATGAATAATCAAATTAATACATAGTAAATTGTAAAGGAATTAATTTCTTATCCAATAATTCCAAAGATGCGTAAAAAGTAAGCTCTTTTATTTTTCTTTTTAGAATTAGAATGGAATTCCCGCTCAACATTGATGTCCGCTACACCGTTTGATTACCTGGATCACGAGTCATCATTGAATCAGACGGCTAAAAAACGAAGGCACATCATAGCTATGATAAAGTAGTTCATTTTTTCATAATTTCCTTCATCCTTCTATTTTCTCAGTATATAATGAAGTGTAGCTAAGCTCCTACTTAGGAAACCCTCCGAAAAGCCGTGTACTATTTATTCGTTCCGCATCCTCAACTCAATCTTCTTGCCGCTATTTTCCGGCGAGTTTTTTAGGGTTCCGTCACAGGATGGGGTCGGCGTTGTTGCCAGATCTAGGGACTGAGATAGTAATTCCAGTGTGTGCCGTCGTTGGAATAGTGTTCTCTTTATTCCAATGGTACCTTGTCTCACGGGTCAAAGTCTCGTCGGAACGTGGAGCTACTTCTCCGAGCAACAATACTAAGAATGGATATGGAGACTACTTGATTGAAGAAGAGGAAGGAATCAACGACCAGAACGTCATTGGGAAGTGCGCCGACATACAGAATGCTATCTCCGAAGGTGAAATAATAAGCTCATATACGGATCTCTTTATGTTCCTCTCAGATTTAACTGCACTTGTAGTTGCTTATATTTGCTCTTTTCATATACGAAAAAAAAAGTGCGCAAAATTTCGCCTCGTTTAAGTTCCATTACGAACCTTGCGGTGCTCGAAGTTATTTTTTTTAACCGATTTACTGTCTGAAATCAGCATCTTTTCTAGCTTGATTTCGTTGTTTTTCGAGTCTACTACTTGTTGTTTCTGTTTGAAATTCACATAATTGTACTCTTCGTACTGTAGATGCATTATCTGGGACAACGAACAGTAGGGTTTAGGGTTTATCGTGGTAGAACCTACTGCTTTAAGGTTGCTCTGTTCAGCTCTTTGTTGTACTGGCTGACGCTAGATCTACCTTTATTCATTTTTAATTTTATCAGCTTTCTGGATCTCGAAGACTAAAAGTGGGATCTTTGCTGATGCATTGTCCTATTTCATCTTCGTGCTCTGTAGTTACTCTTATACTAATATGGAATAGGAAAAGTCTTTTTGGCAGCTAAGTGAACAGAAGCTTGTTGGATCATGCTTTTTATTTTTTTGGTAGGCTGAACTAGCCTCGTTCATCTTTAATATGCTAAATATATATATTTTTTTTAGAACTTCAAACTTTTCTTCACTTATAGTCCAGTACACTTTATACATACTGCTAATTTCTTAACCTGGCTTTACCTTTAGCCTTTATTTGTCCATAATCATTTTTACTATTCTTTCCTTACAAAAGTGAACCGTCATTATTTGCTATTTTCTTACTGTTTGAACCGTCATTATTTGCTTTGCACTTTGTCTGAGTGGAACTACTTCAAAAAAGCATTTTTCCCTTGTTAGTACTCTCCCACGTGGTTTTCT
Organism: Solanum rostratum; assembly: GCA_029948455.1. Lineage (NCBI taxonomy): Eukaryota > Viridiplantae > Streptophyta > Magnoliopsida > Solanales > Solanaceae > Solanum > Solanum rostratum. Next base: position 62,531,994 of record CM057054.1, on the reverse strand, counting down.
TGAATGTAGTATGGAACTGTGGTCCTTTTGAACTCTGCTATATATATTATAACTAGGAGAGACCGACGTAGTTTGTTAGCTTAAGTGGACCACTTGGCGTGTCAAAACTCAAAACTTTGTGCCTAATATGCTTGTTTTCCAATAAAAACCAATTAAGTTCAAAAGGAGCACACACAGAAGTCTTTCCACAGTTTACTTGCATATGCAATAACATAAGTTTAGATATTATTGTTTAAGTGTCCTCAATGATTCTATCCTCATTGTCTTTGCCTGTGGTTTTATCTTGATTTCTTCATGCACTAGCTTATTTTATAAATCAGGCTGTCTAGACGGCACTACATGCACATTACCTTTTTTCTTTAGCACTATCTAACATCTGAATTGATTTTTTGTGGCAGGGGCAACGTCTTTCCTTTTTACTGAATATCAGTATGTCGGTATCTTCATGATTGCTTTTGCAATCCTGATCTTCCTTTTCCTGGGCTCAGTTGAAGGTTTTAGCACTAAGAGCCAGCCATGTACTTACAACAAGGAGAATATGTGCAAGCCAGCCCTTGCAACTGCCATCTTCAGCACTGTATCCTTCTTGCTTGGTGCTGTCACTTCTGTTATCTCTGGTTTCCTAGGGATGAAAATTGCAACATATGCAAATGCAAGAACAACTTTGGAAGCGAGAAAAGGTGTTGGGAAAGCTTTTATCGTTGCATTCAGATCTGGTGCAGTGATGGGTTTTCTCCTTGCTGCAAATGGCCTCCTAGTTCTTTACATTGCCATTAATCTCTTCAAGCTTTACTATGGTGATGACTGGGAGGGTCTTTTTGAGGCAATTACTGGATATGGGCTTGGTGGATCCTCTATGGCTCTTTTTGGTAGGGTTGGTGGTGGTATTTACACCAAAGCTGCTGATGTAGGTGCTGATCTCGTTGGTAAGGTTGAAAGGAACATTCCAGAAGATGATCCTAGAAATCCTGCTGTAAGCTGAACTTTCCTCTTCATTTGTATTTTGCCATCTCCTGAAGAAATTTTGTCAATATTCTACTTTTTAATGTCCTTGCAGGTGATTGCTGATAATGTTGGGGATAATGTAGGGGACATTGCTGGAATGGGATCTGATCTTTTTGGTTCATATGCTGAATCATCTTGTGCTGCTCTTGTGGTGGCCTCCATCTCGTCTTTTGGAATTGAACATGATTTTACATCAATGTGTTATCCCTTGCTTATAAGCTCCATGGGAATTCTTATTTGTTTGATAACCACCCTTTTTGCTACGGATTTTTTTGAAATTAAGGCTGTAAAAGAAATTGAACCAGCACTGAAGAACCAACTTATTATATCAACTGCTCTTATGACAGTTGGAATTGCAATTGTTACATGGACTTGCCTTCCATCTTCTTTCACCATCTTTAATTTTGGCACTCAGAAGGTTGTCAAGAATTGGTAAGTGTCAACTTAGTGTTTGGACAATGTTAAATATTTAATCTGACACCCATTGTTACCGAATTCCCCTGAATCAGAAGTGAGCTATTTTTGTAAGAATATATTGCTAGATTGATTTATTTCTTAATTCCTTTTTCTTGTGAGCTGTCTGAGTATGTGTTCACATAATTAATATTCACTTAATGATTAAACTGATTGTTTTGATTGTGCAGGGAGCTCTTTTTATGTGTGGCTGTTGGTCTTTGGGCTGGACTTATCATCGGATTCATCACCGAGTACTACACTAGCAATGCTTACAGGTAGAAGTAGTAGTTTGATTACATTCTATGAGTTTGCGTCTGTGATGATTATAATCTTTATGTTTGCCTCATTTTGCTCTTCTGGTTGTTGCTGTTTGCAGTCCTGTCCAAGATGTAGCAGACTCCTGCAGGACTGGAGCTGCAACAAATGTTATTTTTGGCCTTGCTCTTGGATATAAATCTGTCATCATTCCTATCTTTGCCATTGCAATAGCTATCTTCGTCAGTTTTTCGTTTGCTGCCATGTATGGTATTGCAGTTGCTGCTCTTGGAATGTTGAGCACTATTGCAACTGGATTGGCAATTGATGCATATGGGCCAATCAGTGACAATGCTGGAGGCATTGCTGAGATGGCTGGCATGAGCCACCGTATCCGTGAAAGAACTGATGCTCTTGATGCAGCTGGAAACACCACTGCTGCGATTGGAAAGGTTCGTCACTTATTGGTCTTGATTTTCAATTTGTGAGCCTTTCGAATCCCTTTCTTTTTTCATCTCCTTGTACATAGTTGTTAACAAGTGGATGGGGGTTAAAGTATTTATGGAAATTTGGATATGTTCAATTATACATCTTCTCTTTTCGTCTCTATAGTCCTGCTTTACTTTCTCTGCATCCGCATATTGGAGATCTTACCCAGCATCTCTTCCTTCCCTTTAACTGTGGACATTCATTTCTTTCCAGGGCTTTGCCATTGGATCTGCTGCACTGGTGTCCTTGGCTCTGTTTGGTGCTTTCGTGAGTCGTGCTGCAATTTCAACGGTTGATGTCTTGACCCCCCAGGTGTTTATTGGTTTGATTGTTGGAGCCATGCTTCCCTACTGGTTCTCTGCCATGACCATGAAGAGTGTGGGTAGTGCAGCTTTGAAGATGGTTGAGGAAGTGCGCAGACAATTTAACACTATTCCTGGTCTCATGGAAGGCCATGCCAAACCTGATTATGCCACTTGTGTTAAGATCTCAACTGATGCATCTATCAAGGAAATGATTCCACCAGGTGCCCTTGTCATGCTCACGCCCCTCATAGTTGGTATTTTCTTTGGAGTGGAGACACTTTCTGGTGTCCTTGCTGGTGCTTTGGTATCCGGTGTTCAGGTAAAGATCAAATTCTTCCACTTTAATATTTTGGAGTTTTAAGGGTTCTGTTTAAATATGTTCTCTTTAAAGAATTATATCTGAATCTCGTGCGACTATTTTTTCCAGATAGCAATATCTGCATCAAACACTGGAGGTGCATGGGACAATGCCAAGAAGTATATTGAGGTATAAAGACACATCCACCCTTATGTATGTGTTTCATTGTATACCACTCGAGTTTATTAAATTTGCTCTCTTCAGGCTGGTGCTTCAGAGCATGCCAGGACTCTCGGCCCAAAGGGTTCTGAACCTCACAAGGCTGCTGTTATTGGCGACACCATTGGTGATCCCCTGAAGGATACTTCAGGCCCATCCCTTAACATTTTAATCAAACTGATGGCAGTTGAGTCACTTGTATTTGCTCCATTCTTTGCCACTCATGGTGGTATCCTCTTCAAGATCTTTTAGGAAAAGCTGGTTGGAGCTGATCTTTTTCAGTCAACATAGCAAGGGATTTTTGAATTAGTTTCTAGTCAGAAGTGGAGTTTCAGTGAGCTGATGATGATGATAGTTGTCCCTGTAAGGAGGGTAGAAGAAGATTGGTCAGCGTTGTAGTAAAATAGTGGTGAAGCTAGTGTATTAGCTTTCTTCATATTTCATAGACAATAACTTCCAATTTTGTTTGTACTATCACTATCCACGTTTAAGATAATCGAGCAACACTATCCACGTTGTCTTTGCATCACAATTATAGGTCATTGTTGGTTTGTGTTTTCTATCTCGCAGTCTTGTCATATCTCCGGTGGACTTGTTTGGAAGAAGATAAGTCTATGTTGGATCTCAAAACTAGAGCAGTAAAGAGGAATGGTTTGTAACGTTTTGCTTAGACCGATTAAAAGATAACACTTCTGTAGATGTTGGATTTCAAAAATTGGTGAGTACTACACTTACGTCTATTGGTTCAAAGTAGACGTAGTAAACTTAGGTCATGAAATTATAATTCATCTGACTCATTTAATTTTTAATAGATTATTACTCTATTCATTTAACAGTCTAGTGCCACGTTCTTATTCTTCCACTAAGCACAGACGCACTTGCTTGTGATTTTGCTATGCCAAATCAGTCTAAGATAATTGTAAAAAGAATTGTGTTTATTACTTAACTTTGATTACCAAGTTTCTACGTATCTACAAAGTAATTTTTTTTCTAGAATTTTTTAAGTCCTTTCATGCAAATCTATGATATTCTGAGTTCCTTCGTAAAAATTTCCTCATTTCTCTAGAACCTTCTGGCATCTTCCTGTGTAAGTCATCCACATGCACGCAGACCTATGTTATATATCATTATTTTTTGTGTCTAACGCTATTTGTGTACAAAATTTAATAATTCATTCAAATACATTATCTAAGTACGTACTCTATATAATAATTTCCAAACTAAAAATAATTAAACACTCTTAATATAATTTCCACTGCCAATGTGGACAACTTTATACAATGTGGCGCCTGAGTGATGTGATGATGTGATAAATCCTGACATCAATTCATTGCTATTTGAAATGATATCGAGCCAAATTGATCATAATAATTCTTTGTCAAAATAATTTTTCAAAAGTATATTTGATTATTAGTTAATATTAATCATTTTCTTATTTTACATTTTTAACTACTCTCTCCATTCATTATTAGATGTCAATTTTTTTTTTAATTTTATTTTTATTTTTACTTGTCATTTTGAATAAATCAAGATAGGACAATTTTTTAAACCTATTTTACCCCTAATTTACCTATAAAGTTAATATGTTTGAAAAATATAGAAGTTTTTAAAAATATTCAATGATAAATTCATCCTTAGATTGTCTAGGGAATATTTCTTGAAAACACAGAAATATTATTAAATCAAGAAACACTTTCACTTGTCATTGTATTGATAGTATTAAATGTATTAGAATTTGAATTATGACTTTTATGAATATTTTTATCAATTAATAAGGGTAAAATAGTAATCTCACTATATTAATAATTATTTTCTTTATAAGTGTGCCAAACTAAATTTTGACATCTAATTAACGGTGTCAAAATGAGCCCAAATATAGGTGACATGCCCAATTCGCCCAAAATGTTTAGGTCCAGCTCAAAATAATTTGAATTGTATTCAATTTCAACCCGTTCAAGCCTTACCCCATTTTGTAAGAATCTTCAATTGAACCCAATTTAATCTCTAATTTCAATTCATTCTAAAGATCTTTATTTGCATTGATGTAATGTATGTTTTCATCTATTTTATATTTTCTATGATTTATTTATAACTTTTTTGTTTTATTTTCTTGAGTTGAAATTCAAATTGTGGTTATAAAAGTAAATAATAAAATGTTAATATTATGAGATTGAGCGGGTCAAATTAGACGAATCATGAAATCAGTTTGGGGAAAACTTTGGAACAAAGAATGAAAAGGAAATTTTGAAAATGAAAAAAATAATCGTGTGAAAAAAAATAATTTTGAAAAGGAGTGAAAATTTGAAAAGGAAAGGAATAATTGTGTTAAAATTAAGGAATCACCTTTTAATTGTCAGATTATTTTTCCTTATTTAACGTAACAGATTTAAATTCATATTAAGGTATCAATCATTAATTCCAGGTATCAGTTGACACTGAAAAAATTGAAATATTTGATAGTTTTTAAAAAAATTGAAAAAAATAAAAATTATAAATAAATTATGAAATTTATACATTCCATTAAACCCAATATAAATTTGAACCGGTGATACCCCAATCTAGTTTCTTTCCAACCCATTTTGACATTCCAACCCGTATATGAGTTATTTTTCTTACCTTGGAAGAATCAACAGAAATACCAGATCAGGAATCTTTAAAGGCTCTAGGAGGGTGATAAGTTGGATAGGCGACATCAAATTCCTCGTCACCCAGTACAGTACAGCCAAACTAGTTTTCTTGTTGACGACATAGTTTGCTCAATCCTAGAGGTAGATGCAGACTCCGCCACTATAAAATTTGTTACTCCCCTCTTCGTTCGTCCGTTTCTCTTGGAAAATTGAGGTAATACCCATTTCATTCTCGACAAATCCTATGTGGGGTTCTGATTTCAGGTGAAAAATCTGATTTTGTTTAATGGGTTTCTCTTAATTTGATGGGATTCATAGTTTTGCTGCTGAGATTTCACCATGGGTAATGCTTCTTCAATGTTGACTCAATATGATATTGAGGATGTCCAAGACCACTGCAACCATCTCTGTAATTTTTTCTTGCTCATCTATTAGTCTTCTTTTTATTCATTTTTCTTGCACAGCTTACTAATTGGGATTTAAAAAAAACCCAGTTGCACAGCAGGAAATAGTGTCACTGTATCAGAGGTTTTGCCAACTTGATCGGAATTCAAAGGGTTTTATATCAGCTGATGAGTTTCTGTCTGTGCCAGAGTTCGCAATGAATCCACTCTCTCAGGTGTGCTTATAAATTTTTGTTTCCAAACACCGTTTTTATAAAAAAAATAATTTGTTGGTATGTTCTGTGTTCAATAATAATGTGTTTCACATTTTTACAGAGATTGCTTAAGATGGTGGATGGCTTGAACTTCAAGGACTTTGTGGCATTTTTATCAACTTTCAGTGCTAAAGCCAGCGCGGCACAGAAAATCGAACGTATGTCATTAAGTCTGTACATGTGTTGTTTTTGGCAGCTTAAGGAAGAACGTACACTAAGTGACATCTTGGACATACTAACTATTTCTGTAGTTTTAAGCAGATTTATGTAATATCCTTTCTCTATTGTTATTTGGTAAATTGTGCATTTGCTACTGTGGTAAGAGAAGTTCCATCAGTGCCATTGAATGATTTTGTTATATTCTTTCTAGGATTAGGGACTTATAGTAGAAGGTCTAGAGGTGGTGGTAACATACCAGTCATATTGAAGAAGGGCTCTTATAGCAACACTTATTCAGATTCTCCTATTACTGAAATGTATTTTGAAACAAGAGATCTTTTATTTGCCTAATACTACCATTTTTGACTACCTTTTGCCCTTTTTTAATACTTATCGATTTCCTCACCTACCATTTTGTCTTAGTTATCTTCAAAGTATATGATTCTGATTGCAACGGGAAGGTGACCTTTGATGACATAATGGAAGTGCTCCGGGATTTAACTGGATCATTCATTTCTGACAAGCAAAGAGAGGTAAGTTACATCTATTATCCTTTTCACGCTCTTTCTTTTTGATACTGAGTTTTATTCTCAGAAGCAGAACTACGAAGGTTCTTGATTTGCACAAGATGTAAGGATAGTCTCCTAATTCTGTTGGGATTAAAGTAATTAGGGTGTCATGTGGAAACTAACAATTGCGAATCTTGACGGCCATAAATCAGGGAAAGACAACTATATTAAAAGAAGCATAATTTTGATATGGTTTAACAAATATGCTTACCCATATGAGAAAACTAATATAAAGAAATCATATAACCTATTGGAGAGAAATTTTCTCCCTAAACAAGACTCTTACAATGACTATATTGTGGATGCTTTTGTGTTATTGTGGGAAAGACCGATCTTCAATTTATAGAAGTTCAAACTTTTCCTCCACGATTAGTGTAGATACAGAAGAGTTCTTTCCACCAAGAAAACATTTTGTACCAAGAAAACCTTTTTGAATAAAACACAATTTTGTTAGAATTCAGATAAGTAGCACATTCAGGGCAACCCTAATAAATCCAGGATAGAAAGATTCTGTTAAGTTACACAAGTGTGTCATAATGATTTACGTCATTCATATTTTACCAAAAAGAGGGAGATAGTATATCTTGATCAAAATATTAGTTCCTGTAAAAGATTTGTATCATGTGTTGAAGTAGTATAAATATTCTACAAATTTTAATTATCAATTTGATTTTATGATCTTTAATCTCTCAACTATGATTCGCCCCCAAGGCGTAGCTCAAGTGGCAAAGGGCGGATGATTTGTGGCTGAGGTCACAGGTTCAAGCCCCACACCATGCAAAGCGAAGCCTGGTATTTAAGTGGAGAAGGATAATGGGCTGAGCCCATTATCCACCGAGTTTAGAAGGCCGTGGTTGGTCCAAAGGGCGGGCCACAAACGGATTTTTCGGTTATCAAAAAATAAATAAAAAAATAAAAAAATCTCTCAACTATGATTTGCTTGTGCTTGTTTTATTTAAAGGACAACAATTAATAAATAACTCTGCTGAAAGAGTAACCCAAGAAGTTTATAGAACACGTAAAAAATGTAACTAAAAATATCAGTCTGAGCATTCTAGTAGTATGTGTGCCACTGTTTTACTTGTCTGTCTTCTTTGAAACCTTTTCTCACTTAACTTACTTGTGGATCCATAGAATCTCGTGTACACATGTTTTAATTTTAAGGTCTAAATTGTAGTGTTCTAATGTAAGGCTCTCAATGTGGTTAGTAGAGTCATGAACTGATACTTGGATTTAACTTTGGTTCTAGCTCATGATGGGCCAGCTTTTATTTAGAGAACTTGTGGCACTTCCTTCTTTAGCAACTTCTGAGCTGTAGTCTTGCTCTTTTCCTTTATAGTATTGTTTATGACGGATTGGAGGAGAAGAATGACAAGAAGGCTGTCCATATGTGATAGAGAAGTTTAAGTGCCTGAATTGAGAAATTCGGAGGGTGGTTATTTGCCATTATCTGTCAATAAAACCATGCTTACATAGATGCTCTCTATACATGATTCATAATTTGTGCAATAAGAGGATTAGAGGGCCAGTAGAGGAATTTGTTAAAGAATAAGTAAGCATAGTCATCAATTCACATATTAAGATTCAAGGGGGATTGGGAATCAAGAATTGGAAATTCCAAAGCAAGGCCCTTAGAATGAAGTGGTTATGGAAGTATAGCAATGAGAACCGGACTCTATGGAGGAATGGTATTAATGCTAAGTATGATGAGGAAGATCGCTGGATGACCAAAGAAATACCCTATGGAGTTAGTTTATGGAGGTCTATCAGAATATTATGGAGTGAATTCAAAACCAACATTAAGATTAAAGTGGTATACAGGGTTAAAACTGATTTTTGGAAAGATGAATGGCATGAGGCAGGAAGGCTAGAAAATTTGTTTCCAGATATTTATACATTAGTTTCTCATTGACAGAAGACTAATGTAGAATTCTGGACACCCCATGGATGGAGCTTTAACTTTAGAAGGCATTTACATGACTGGGAAATCCAAAGAGTTGCAGATTTTGTCATTACCATCGAACAGTTCCATGGATTGGAGGTAGGTCAAGATGCCTTATGTTGGAAAGGTAATAAGAAGGGTCAGTTCAAAGTAAGTAATGCTTACAGGTTGATGAATCAAACACCTCACTGCATAAACAACTGGCCATGGAGAGGCATCTGGAAAAACAAAATTCCACACAAAGTGGCTTGCTTTATCTGGTTGCTAGACAAGGAAGCAGCTCGTACCCAAGACAATCTGATGAGGAGTTGGCTACCACTTTGTCCGAGGTGTTTTATTTTGTGGAGAAAATGCTGAGAGAGTTAACCATCTTTTCTTCACTGCAAAGTCACTGGACAGCTATGGAGGATTTTCTTAAATCTCAAAGGCATCTCATGGACTATGCCTGTAAAGATTACTGAAGCAATCCAGAACTGGGAGAAAGTTGGTTCGAGACAAAAAATAGAGATAGATGGAGAATTGTCCCTGCTTGTATCTGGTGGACAATTTGGAAGGAAAGAAATGCTAGATATTTTGATAGCATAGAGAATAGTATGCAAAAGATTAAGCAAAACAGCCTTTTGTTACTATGTTTTTGGTAATCAAATGTATTGAAATGACACTCTCTCCATAATTGATGTCCTAGATTCAATTTAGGTAGGAGTAAGCAGGATACAAAACAACATACGCAGTGAAATCCTACAAGTGGGGTCTGGGGAGGATAAAATGTACGCAGACCTTTTCACTGCCTCGTAGAGATATAGAGGCTGTTTCGAGAAGACCCTCGTCTCAAAAATATCATCCCCAAAAGTAGAAGATACTAGATTTTAAAAAATGACTAAAGTGGGAAGCAAATGATAATATATAAATACAATAAAAGTAACAAAATAAAGACGGACAATAACAACATAAGATATAAAGACACTACTAATCCTACTAACCTACTATATCACAAGGGCAAACATCACCCTAATCCTACTAGCCTATTAACCTTCTATCCTAATACGCGACCTCCACTCTTTTCTATCTAAGGTCATGTCCTCAGTGATATGAAGTTGCACCATATCCTGTCTAATCACCTCCTCCCAATACTTTTTCGGTCTACCTCTACCCCTCCGCGTAACCCTTAAATCCAACCTCTCGCACCTCCTAACAGGAGCGTCGGCACTTCTTCTCTGCATATGCCCAAACCATCGGAATCTCGCTCCTCTCATCTTGTCTGCCACTTGTAGGAGTTAGCAGGATGTTGAAGTAATTTTTGTAATTTGGTTTACAGTACAACCTATGTACTGTTTGCGAGAGATATATGGGAAAAAAAAGATTCAAACTTTGGATGTGTTTGGCGTACATGACTTCCCATTATATCATTGGTTGGTTTAGTTCCTCATGATTTGCTAGACATTTTTTGCTGATACATTGCTGCATTCACATGCACTGTAAGTTTGAGTATTTTCTTTGTATCTTTTAGATCAGCCAGGCTCTATCCTCAAGTAAAGGACATTTTACTTTCTGTATCACATGTGATTTTGTAGCTTCCTGCCTTATGCAGGTGTGGTTTATTAGTTGCCATTTCATGTAGCTTTTGAATAATGAATTTGATGACTTAGTCGTCTGCGTTTGATCTGGATTGCAGGAAGTGTTGACCCAGGTCTTGCACGAGGCTGGTTATACAAGAGACTCATTACTGCAGTTGAATGACTTCATTAAGGTTGATTCATGTTATCTGGACTGAGAATACAAAATTTTAAGTGTTTCTTATCAACTAATGTTTTGTGGGGTGATAGGTCTTTTATTGGGGTGGCGGTGAATCTGTTAGTAAGAAAGATTAGATGTCACCATTAAGAAATGGCATCCTTGGAAGCATTCTGATGTCGTGAACTTTTTAAAAGATTTACATTGAGAGACACTGTAATAGTTCAAGGCAAGGAAAGGACCTCGTCACAATTAGTATGCTTCTGATGCTATTTCGTTTTATTAAAGTAAAACATGAAGTTACGGAGCCACTATCATTTAGATTCGATTTATAAATGCTTTTGTTTAGATTGGTGAATTTGTCATGATAGCTTGAAATGGGTTCGAAAGATCAACTGTATGATTGTATTTCTCAAGCTATCTCTCTCATTCTAGTGCTCAATATTCTCTCTCCTCATTGTTTTGTATTGTGTTGGCTTATGTTTCAGATCATGGACCACCCTGGTTTGAAGATGGAGGTTGAAGTACCTATTGACTAGTTACGCCTATGATTTCATTCGAGATGTATCTGTGGACACATTTTGTTGAATTCGGGCACCTGCAATCTCTTGCTTTTTTTCCGTTAAATCTCTTTCTTCTCTCCCTCTCCCCGTTCCTCCTTTGTGGCGGCAGGGATAGAAACACAGAAACCCGTGTAATTAAGATAAAAGCTTTCAGTCTATACAAAAAATCTTTTGAATATGTTATAATTCTCATTTTACACGAGTTGTGTATTTTTGGGGGAGTTGAGTTGAGCAGAGTTTTGCGTGCATGAACCAAGTGAACTGCATACTGTACTTGAACATGCTAACTGGCTAGCGAGGCTAGTTTAACAGACACATAATTCCTGAAATGCAAACTGTGAGATTTGTAATTCATTCTTGATTATCCAAACACGCTCTTATTTGAGTTGATGGTCTAACGTCGACCAGATTATACTAGGTGTGTTGTCTTACTACTAATGAGTATATCACCTGCTCAGCTTGAACTCAATAAGGCTCAGAACCCAATGATGCGTACAGGCTCAGGAACTGTCAATAGTTGGAACTACCGCCCAATGAAAGGATGGTTAATTAATTTGAACAAATCATTCTAAGAATTGCTAAATATAGAATGAGTCACTGCCAATTAAAGCTACTGCCCTTCATTGGTACCTTTTGATTATATGCATCCAAAATTTGCCTCTTTCTTTGAACAGAAGAAATCAGACCATCCTAATTTCAGCTTCAAGACAAATCCATCTTGTTTACTGGTTTTCCACCATGCAGTTATCAGTAAATACTATATGCCAAAAAATTCTGCATTCAAAATGCAAAATTTGAATAAAATGAAGCCAGAAGAATATTTCCATCAATATGCTTTTAAGGTCAGCCAGCATGAACAAAGGAAAATCCATCGCGTATTCGCATCACTTAGCTAGTTCATCAAGGAATTTTTGTGCAGAAGAAGCTAATTACAGCAATAAGGAGCTTGTGCATGTTGAACAAGTTAAACTACTTGATAAGAGATTGAGAATTCTTGAAGATGAAACGGAGATTCTCAAGGTAGCTTTCTTGGAAGATGTGGAAGAAAAAAGAAAGTTAGTAAATGAAATTAAAAACGAATTTCAGGCTGCGTTCAGATACTCAAAGGTAATTAATTACTCCTATGTAAGATAATCATGCTGAAATTAAAGTTGCATGTTTCTATTGAACTAAAGTTTGTTGTCTGATGCTCTTTTCCTGTACAGCGTCAACGACATGGACTCCCACAAATTCTATGTGTTGAATCAAATCCAGCAGTTGTCATCAGAAAACTGAGAGCTTCCGATGCTACTAAATGTTTATCTGAATTAACAGATCGATGATTCTGCCTGCCTGAGGATTTGATGGCTTGGAGGCTGCGATTTCTCCTCACATGTGGTGCTGATTCTTGTTATTTAGGTCCAAACACGTGAAAATATTATTTTTACTTCTTAGGTGGCAATGAGATTTGAAACTCGCGACTTTTTGTATGATCTGATATTATGTTGAATGGTGTGACTGTCTCGTTTAAAAGGATAAACTATTAGAGAGACTACACTTTATCTACCTAATTATATTATGTCTAAAAAATTGCATCATCTGAAGTTATTTAAATTTTCACTGGAAGCCTTATGTTAGAAGAGAAATTGTCCCTGTTACTAGAGTGATCACTTTCCCATTTCCCTTGTTTTTTTTCGATGCATAAGCTGTTATCTGTTGCAGAATCTGCAAAGAAGTTATTGTTATATCTAGTTTCTACATTCTCAATGCAAGAATTCTCACTTCAATTAGTCATCAACCATTATTCATCTCTTTCAAATTTCTGAGCAAATGTGAAATGACAAATGAAGATGAAGACTGATACCGACAAAGAAACTTAAGATTATCACTACTTTAACTATAAAAAAAACAGCCAAGAACATTATTTCACACCAGAATATACTTATTGCTGCCACAAACATGACAGACAAACTTAGGACTCAAGAGAGAAAACAAGCATCCCATAACATAGCAACCCTCTAAGCATAGGCTTCAGGATTCTGAAGGAGATAGGCTTCTACTGCTTTGAACATCGCCAAAACCTTCTCCTTGCCTGCCTTGATTTCGTCTTCCTTGAGCTTGAAATCCCCCACTGTATAGTATGTGCTAGTCACCTTAGAGATGGAACCACCATCTGCTGACTGCTCAAACTTCACGTCATAAGTTATCTTCTCAAGGTTGTCTACCAGTGCATCACCTTCGATCAATGTGTACTTATATGTATATGTCTCCTCGTTAAGATCATCAACGCGATACTTTATCGACTTAAAATTTCCACCTAAACATGCACAAAAAGAATTAAGATAAAACCAGAGTACTAATCAGATTACTTCTGCACAAAATATAAAAGAATAATTTGGTGGTTGTACCGTCAGGAAAATTGATAGTCTTGATGCTTCCAGCACCTCCATCACCTTGAACTTCAATGCTTTTGATGGCTTGTGGCATCAACTTTGGGATCAAGTTATGAGAATCAACAATGGAGGCCTTGAATATTCTTTTGGGAGGAAGTGGAGAAGTGTTCTCCTCAGTGAAGGTGGTGACAGCCATAATGTTTTGATTCTGTGAAGAAAATGGAAGAGTAGTGTGTCTTGTAGGAGAGAGCACTTGTTTGATGAAAAGAAAGAAGGGAGATATCAGAGTTTATATAGGTTCAAGTCCATGTATTATATAATCTTGTAGTCATTTTCATGGCAGGCCAAATATATGCTTTTGCTTGTCATATACATTGGTTGCCAATGTGTGTAAAATTGCTATAGCTTAAGGATCTGCTTGTCTTCTGCTTAAATGCTCTTTCTTGGATTTACTTATTCAATACATTTGGTTTACATGAACTAGAAAATAGTCGGTGTATATTTCATGTATAGTCAAGCTATATTCAGATTTTGAGTGTATCATATTGTATATTTAGTGTATAGCTCATGTATAAGTAATCTATATTGTATAGTCAGTGTATACTTCCTATGACTTTTGACAAGCTATATTGTATAGTCATTGTATATTTCCTATGATTTTTTACTATCTTTTATGTAAATAAAACATAGCTATATTTGTTGTAAATTAATTAGTTCACTGTATATATTTAAAATTATCCCTTTTTTTAATTCAAGTACCAGACATGTAAAAGTATAACTTTTTTCCTCCTTAGGTGAGGTGAGATTTGAAGCTCGAGATTTCTTGTCTGATCTGATATCATGTTAAAATTGTGTCACTGTCTAGTCTAAAAAATTGTACTAGTAGAGAGTCCACACTTATCTTCTCCATTATATCATTGTCTTAACAATTTCATTGAAGTCATGTGTACTTCGACTGTTACTAGAGTGATCATTTTCATTTTCATTATTTTTGTATGTGAGGGGAGGGGGCAGGGCCGTCTCGATCATAACACCACTAAAGCAATCACTCGGAGCCCCAATTTTTTGAGGGCCCCATTTTTTCCTCAAAAATGCATTTATGTATATATATTATTAAAGAGGTCACATTTATTGAGAAGTTTGGAAAAAAATTGAATAGAAATTATAATAAATTTTACCTCATTTAATATAATGGTTATTATAATAATTGAGAATAGAGTAATGTCTAGTTAATTGTAGCATCCTTTATTATGTGGTTATCTATTTTGTTATCTCATTTATATTCCGACAGTTATCTTGGACCAACGTTCCTATTTTTAGATTTTTTTTTTCTTTCACTATTTTTATTCTCTCATTATTGAATGTTTTAAAGTCTCTTAAACGGTCAAACCTTCAATATTATGCAAAATCTATTGTTGTATGTTTATAAAAGATCAAATTTATTTTTTGATATCTTTTTCAAATTTTTGGTGGACACATTTAAGGACTGAGTTGTTATGCATTACAGAATCTGCAAAGAGTGTCACTTGATCGTCAAACCATTACTCATATCTTTAATGTGAAATGACAAATGAAGATACAGTTTTTTTTTTTAAAGATTATTAGTACTTTAACCATAAAAACAGCTAACAACATTATTGCAGACCTGAAGATACTTATTTCTGCCACAAACATGAAAAACTTAGGACTCAAGAGAGAAAAACAGAAAACAACCATCCCATAACATAGCAACCCTCTAAGCATAGGCTTCAGGATTCTGAAGGAGATAGGCTTCTACAGCTCTGAACATCGCCAAAACCTTCTCCTTGCCTGCCTTGATTTCGTCTTCCTTGAGCTTGAAATCTCCCACTGTATAGTATGTGCTGGTCACCTTAGATATGGTACCACCATCTGCTGACTGCTCAAACTTCACGTCATAAGTTATCTTCTCAAGGTTGTCTACCAGTCCACCTTCAATCAATGTGTACTTATATGTGTATGTCTCCTCATTAATCTCATCAACTCGATACTTTATGGACTTAAAATTTCCACCTACACACAAATTCAAGAGTTGTCGTTATCTTCAGAAATATTGTATATTAAGAAAGTACTTTGCACTCAAAAAAAAATAAAAAATTGGTGGTTGTACCGTCAGGAAAATTGATAGTCTTGATGCTTCCAGCACCTCCATCACCTTGAACTTCAATGCTTTTGATGGCTTGTGGCATCAACTTTGGGATCAAGTTATGAGAATCAACAATGGAGGCCTTGAATATTCTTTTGGGAGGAAGTGGAGAAGTGTTCTCCTCAGTGAAGGTGGTGACAGCCATAATGTTTTGATTCTGTGAAGAAAATGGAAGAGTAGTGTTTCTTGTAGGAGAGAGCACTTGTTTGATGAAAAGAAAGAAGGGAGATATCAGAGTTTATATAGGTTCAAGTCCATGTATTATGTAATCTTGTAGTCATTTTCATGGCAGGCCAAATATATGCTTTTGCTTGTCCATATACATTGGTTGCCAGTGTTTGTCAAATTGCTATAGCTTAAGGATCTGTTTATTTGAGCTTAAATGCTCTTTGTTGGATTTACTTATTCAATATATTTGGTATACATGAAACTAGAAAATGATCATCCAATTTATAAGGATTTTTGTCTTTGGCTTGTCTTTAAGGTTTTCATTTTTATTTTTCCATCGTTCATAGGGTACGCCTAATTCTACTACACTTTTATCAAGTGAAAACAGAAAAGAGTTTAATAGTAACAGATTGGCCTGTTCTGCCATAAGTACCTCCATATTCTGCTGAGTAGGATTCGACAATGGGTTTGATTTGTTAATGAGAGGATGATTGCATCAATATATAATTGTTTCTTTCTGGTTGAATGATCATCAATTTCTTAGTCATGCACAACTAAGAAAGTTCAACTCCGGTAAAAAATCAGCCTATGGTAATAGTCCATAAATTTTCACAATGCTCACCTTATGTAATATGATCCGGAATGAACACAAATATTGATCACATAAAATAGACATTCACATTTGTCTAACGTTAAGATACATCTGGGATTCTGGAGCAAAAAAGTTAAACATCCAAGACTGTTGAAGACACAACTACTTCTAAATTAACCATAAACATTACATTTTACATTGAGAAACCTATCAATAATAACTATCATCAAGCTACAATGACCAAGCCCACCACAATATGCACAGCCCTTTAACTTGTATTCATGATTGCCTCGATGTAGTTCAGGTTCATTTGGACACCCAAAGGTACTAATAAGATAATCTACAATTAATGTTGCTCTTTCTGTTGAACTACAGTTTGTTGCCTGATGTTATATACTTGTGTTTTTTTCATGTACAGCATCAAATCCTATGTGAAGAGTCATATCCAGCATTTGTCATCAGAGAAACTAAGAGTTTCAGAGGCTGTTTTCCAGGATGCTACTCGATGTGAATGTGAATTTTCACATTAAATGATTCCATCTGCCTGAGCCCTGAGAAGATTCGATGGTGTGGAGGCTGCAATTTCTCCTCATGTGTGGTGCAGATTAGGAATAACTACAATAGATGGCCATTATGCCAAGGTAATTACCAAAAATTTGTCATTTGCGTATCATGAAATAATCAAGCTATATTCAATTTTTGAGTGTATTATATTGTATATTCAATGTATAGCCCATGTATAAGTAATCTATATTGTATAGTCAGTGTATACTTTCTATGACTTTCGACAAGCTATATTGTATAGTCATATGTTCCCTATAATTTTTTACTATTTTTTATGTAAATAAAACATGACTATATTTGTTATAAATTAATTAGTTTATTATATATCTTTGAAATCATCCCTCTTTTTATTCAAGTACCAAACATGTAAAAAAAAAAAAAACTCTCCTGAGATGGGGGTGAGATTTAAAACTCAAGATTTCTTTTTTGATCTGATATCATATTAGAATTGTGTGAATGTCGCATCTAAAAAGTTGAAATATTAGGGAGTCCACACTTTTCTTCTTATTTATATTATGTCTTAACAATTTCATTATTTGAAGTCATATGTACTTTGACTAGAAGCCTTATGGTAGAAAAGAAACTGTCGCTGTTACTAGAGTGATGATTTTCATATCTGAGGGAGAGTGGTACACACAAGGACTAAGTTGTTATGCATTACAGAATCTGCAAAGAAGCAGCTATTTTTGTAGCTAGTTTCTACTGGTCATCAACCATTACTCATCTCTTTCAATGTGAAATAACAAATGAAGATGAAGAGTGGTACAGAAAAAAAAAACTTGAGATTATCAGTACTTTAACCATAAAAACAGCTAACAAGATTATTGCACACCAAAAGATACTTATTTCTATCACAAACATGAAAGACAAACTTAGGACAGAGAGAAAAAACAGAAAACAACCATCCCATAACATAGCAACCCTCTAAGCATAGGCTTCAGGATTCTGAAGGAGATAGGCTTCTACTGCTTTGAACATCGCCAAAACCTTCTCCTTGCCTGCCTTGATTTCCTCTTCCTTGAGCTTGAAATCTCCCACAGTATAGTATGTGCTAATCACCTTAGAGATGGAACCACCATCTGCTGACTGCTCAAACTTCACGTCATAAGATATCTTCTCAAGGTTGTCTACCAGTGCATCACCTTCGATCAATGTGTACTTATATGTATATGTCTCCTCGTTAAGATCATCAACATGATACTTTATCGACTTAAAATTTCCACCTACACACAAAAAACAAGAGTTATCGTTATCGACTTAAAATTTCCACCTACACACAAAAAACAAGAGTTATCGTTATCTTCAGAAATATTGTATATTAAGAAAGTACTATTGCACACAAAAATAAAAGAGCTTATGGCGATTGTACCGTCAGGAAAATTGATAGTCTTGATGCTTCCAGCACCTCCATCACCTTGAACGTCAATGCTTTTGATGGCTTGTGGCATCAACTTTGGGATCAAGTTATGAGAATCAACAATGGAGGCCTTGAATATTCTTTTGGGAGGAAGTGGAGAAGTGTTCTCCTCAGTGAAGGTGGTGACAGCCATAATGTTTTGATTCTGTGAAGAAAATGGAAGAGTAGTGTGTCTTGTAGGAGAGAGCACTTGTTTGATGAAAAGAAAGAAGGGAGATATCAGAGTTTATATAGGTTCAAGTCCATGTATTATGTAATCTTGTAGTCATTTTCATGGCAGGCCAAATATATGCTTTTGCTTGTCCATATGCATTGGTTGCCAGTGTTTGTCAAATTGCTATAGCTGAAGGATCTGTTTATTTGAGCTTAAATGCTCTTTGTTGGATTTACTTATTCAATATATTTGGTATACATGAAACTAGAAAATGATCATCCAATTTATAAGGATTTTTGTCTTTGGCTTGTCTTTAAGGTTTTTATTGTTATTTTTCCATCATTCACAGGGTAGGCCTAATTCTACTACACTTTTATCAAGTGAAAACAGAAAAGAGTTTAATAGTTACAGATTGGCCTGTTCTGCCATAAGTACCTCCATATTCCGCTGAGTAGGATTCGACAATGGGTTTGATTTGTTAATGAGAGGATGATTGCATCAATATATAATTGTTTCTTTCTGGTTGAATGATCATCAATTTCTTAGTCATGCACAACTAAGAAAGTTCAACTCCGGTAAAAAATCAGCCTATGGTAATAGTCCACAAATTTTCACAATGCTCACCTTATGTAATATGATTCGGAATATACATAAATATTGATCACATGAAATAGACGTTCACATTTGTCTAATGTCAAGATACATCTGGGATTCTGGAGCAAAAAAGTTAAACATCCAAGACTGTTGAAGACACAACTACTTCTAAGTTAACCATAAATATTACATTTTCCATTGAGGAACCTATCAGTAATAACTATCATCAAGCTACAATGACCAAGCCCACCACATAATGCACAGCCCTTTAACTTGTATTCATGATTGCCTCGATGTAGTTCGGTTCATTTGGACACCCAAAGGTACTAATAAGATAATCTGCAATTAATGTTGCTCTTCTCTGTTGAACTACAGTTTGTTGCCTGATGTTATATACTCGTGTTTTTTTTCATGTACAGCATCACATCCTATGTGAAGAGTCATATCCAGCATTTGTCATCAGAGAAACTAAGAGTTTCAGAGGCTGTTTTCCAGGATGCTACTCGATGTGAATGTGAATTTTCACATTAAATGATTCCATCTGCCTGAGTTCTGAGAAGATTCGATGGTGTGGAGGCTGCAATTTCTCCTCATGTGTGGTGCAGATTAGGAATAACTACAATAGATGGCCATTATGCCAAGGTAATTACCAAAAATTTGTCATTTGTGTATCATGAAATAATCAAGCTATATTCAATTTTTGAGCGTATCATATTGTATATTCAATGTATAGCTCATGTATAAGTAATCTATATTGTATAGTCAATGTATACTTTCTATGACTTTCGATAAGCTATATTGTATAGCCATTGTATGTTCCCTATAATTTTTTACTATTTTTTATATAAATAAAACATGACTATATTTGTTGTAAATTACTTAGTTTATTGTATATCTTTGAAATCATCCCTTCTTTTTATTCAAGTACCAAACATGTAAAAATAATTTTTTTTTCTCCTTAGGTGGGGTGAGATTTGAAACTCAAGATTTCTTGTTTTATCTGATATCATATTAGAATTGTGTGAATGTCTCATCTAAAAAGTTGAACTATTAGGGAGTCCACACTTTTCTTCTTATTTATATTATGTCTTAACAATTTCATTATTTGAAGTCATATGTACTTTGACAAGAAGCCTTATGGTAGAAAAGAAACTGTCGCTGTTACTAGAGTGATGATTTTCATATCTGGGGGAGAGTGGTACACACAAGGATTAAGTTGTTATGCATTACAGAATCTGCAAAGAAGCAGCTATTGTTGTAGCTAGTTTCTACTGGTCATCAACCATTACTCATCTCTTTCAATGTGAAATAACAAATGAAGATGAAGAGTGGTACACCAAAAAAAAACTTGAGATTATCAGTACTTTAACCATAAAAACAGCTAACAGCATTATTGCACACCAAAAGATACTTATTTCTACCACAAACATGAAAGACAAACTTAGGACTCAGAGAGAAAAAACAGAAAACAACCATCCCATAACATAGCAACCCTCTAAGCATAGGCTTCAGGATTCTGAAGGAGATAGGCTTCTACTGCTTTGAACATCGCCAAAACCTTCTCCTTGCCTGCCTTGATTTCCTCTTCCTTGAGCTTGAAATCTCCCACAGTATAGTATGTGCTAGTCACCTTAGAGATGGAACCGCCATCTGCTGACTGTTCAAACTTCACGTCATAAGATATCTTCTCAAGGTTGTCTACCAGTGCATCACCTTCGATCAATGTGTACTTATATGTATATGTCTCCTCGTTAAGATCATCAACACGATACTTTATCGACTTAAAATTTCCACCTAAACATGCACAAAAAGAATTAAGATAAAACAAGAGTACTAATCAGAATACTTCTGCACAAAATATAAAAGAATAATTTGGTGGTTGTACCGTCAGGAAAATTGATAGTCTTGATGCTTCCAGCACCTCCATCACCTTGAACTTCAATGCTTTTGATGGCTTGTGGCATCAACTTTGGGATCAAGTTATGAGAATCAACAATGGAGGCCTTGAATATTCTTTTGGGAGGAAGTGGAGAAGTGTTCTCCTCAGTGAAGGTGGTGACAGCCATAATGTTTTGATTCTGTGAAGAAAATGGAAGAGTAGTGTGTCTTGCAGGAGAGAGCACTTGTTTGATGAAAAGAAAGAAGGGAGATATCAGAGTTTATATAGGTTCAAGTCCATGTATTATATAATCTTGTAGTCATTTTCCTGGCAGGCCAAATATATGCTTTTGCTTGTCATATACATTGGTTGCCAGTGTGTGTAAAATTGCTATAGCTTAAGGATCTGTTTGTTTTGTGCTTAAATGCTCTTTGTTGGATTTATTTGTTCAATATATTTGGTATACATGAACTAGGAAATGGTCAAACAATTTATATGGATTTTTGCCTTTGGTTTGTCTTTATCTTTTTTCTGGTTTATTGGGTACGCCTATTCCTTCTACATTTTTATCAAGTGAAAATAGAAGAGTTTCATATTTTGTTCTACTAGCAAGTCTCTTGATCGATCAGGATTTGGTCATGAGAGGATGATTGCTTCAATACATAATTGTTTCTTTCTGGTTGAATGATCATCAATTTCTTAGTCATGCACGTTCCACTGCTGTAAAAATTCAGCTTATGGCAATAGTCCACAAATTTTTACAATCCTTAAATCTTGTAATATGATCCAACCTGAGCATAAATATTGATTACATAAAATAGACGTTCACATCTATCTAACGTTAAGATACTTCTGGGATTCTGGAGCAAAAAGTTAAAACATCAAACTGTTCAAGAAACAACGTTTAAATTAACCATGAATATTGCATTTTACATTGAGAAACCTATCAGCTCATCAAAGCTACAAAGAAGAAGATACATTTGGCAAAGGAATTAAATTTCTCCACGATACCCTCCAGAACCGAAATAGTCTCTTCTTGAATTGGCTATCTGCACGCTCTTTTGGTGCTCTAGCTTGGGGCAGTCACGGATACGATGACCAAGCCCACCACAATATGCACAACCCTTTACCCCGCTTGCATTTGTGATTGCCTCAACATCGTCCATAGGGTCATTTAGCTCCGCAAGGACAGGAGGGATCCTTTGTTTTGCTTCTTGTAACAAGTGTTTCAGATCAAGGAGAGTTGTTTCGCTCTGATTCTTGTTGATAAAGGTTGTGGCGATTCCTGTTTTTCCACACCTTCCTGTTCGTCCAATCCGATGCACATAGTTTTCAATTTCGGCAGGCATATCATAGTTAATCACATGCTGAATCTCAGGAAAATCCAACCCCTTAGAGGCAACATCAGTGGCAACTAGAACATCTTTCTTGCCTGATTTGAATGATGCAATCGCATACTCCCTCTCCTCTTGATCCTTGCCTCCATGAATAGCCACAGCTTCAACTCCTTTTAAGAGAAGATATTCATGGATATCATCCACATCAGCCTTGTTCTCACAGAAAACCAGAACTGGCGGTGGAGTCTTTTGCAAGCACTCGAGAAGGTAAACAATCTTAGCTTCTTGTTTTACATACTCCACTTCCTGAATCACATCAAGGTTGGCTGCTCCAGCCCTCCCCACATTCACAGTTATTGGTTTAACTAATGCACTTCGTGCAAAATTCTGGATCTTTGTGGGCATAGTAGCAGAAAATAGAAGAGTTTGTCTTTGAGCTTTGAAATGATCAAACACCTCCCTAATATCATCTTCAAAACCGAGATCGACCAATCTGTCTGCTTCATCCAGTGTCAAGTATCTGCAAAGAACCAACAGTACAGCACAAAAGACGTAATAGATATGTATTGTAAGAAAGTAGCAAAAAAGAAGCAAATCAACAAACGGGATTAATTAAGTTATATACAGACAAACAATTTTTAAGTTCATGACTCAAATTAGCATTTAGAGGTCGGTTAGTAATTCCCACTGCTTAAAATTGATTTTGGCTGAAAAGGAGGTACCCATGTTGTAAGCAAATACTCCCAGAAACAGTTTTCCATCTATATCTGTGTGTGAACTCTCAAAGGCACGGGGCAGACATAAACAGTACCACATCTTACGTAGAATAGCAAACAACCAGGAAAAAAGCAAGAACTGATAGTGATGATGAGGACAGGCAACCCCAAATACTTGATTGATCAGAAGTTAGGTACAAGCAAATAAATTGTTCTATGCAACACAAACTCTCTAGACCATACAAGCCAGATGAACACTTTATATTCAAAGCATAGAAACAGACTAGATAAATTTTTCATGGCTTGTATGGTCTCGAGAGTTTGTGTTACATAACACGGTTCATTTCGGCTGTACATAGAAGCTAACAACCAGATAGATATCACAAAATACTACCTCAATAATGGATCTACAAAATTAGGTCTGTACCTGCAACTGTCAAGGTTCATTTTCTTCTTTGCTAACATATCTTTGAGCCTTCCAGGAGTAGCAACCACAATGTGCACTCCCTTCTTGACAACATCAATTTGGGACTTCATATCAACTCCACCAATACACAGCAAAGGCCTCAATGCAGGGTAACCAAAATCCTTGAGCGGTTCTAAAAATTGTTCTATAACTTCATACGTCTGTCTTGCAAGCTCTCTAGATGGACAGACAATCAAACCGACTGGCCCTTCCCCAGGAGCAATAGGCATCATAATCTCTTCCTGCAAAGCCACCATGATAAGTGGCAAAACAAAAACCAATGTTTTTCCAGAGCCTGTAAAAGCTATACCTATCATATCTCGACCTGATAAAATAACTGGAAGCCCCTGCACCTGGATTGGCGTCGGCTGAATAATTCCCTTCGCTTTAAGTTTCTTCAATATGGGTTCAGGGAACCTCATGTCCTTGAAATTCTTTATTGGTGGAGGAATATCTTCGCCATCCACAATAATATGCCACTGCTTTCGAATGGCATCACAGGCTTTCTTTGACATCCGTCTGATGGTTAATGGCGGCTTCCAACCAGTTAACAAAGGCTCCGTATAAGTGATACCTTTAGCTAGTTCGCGGACAGACATTAACGTCTTCCGATCAGATAAATGCTCAATCATCTCCTTCTCTTGCAAGACTACTTGTTCAGTAGGACTAATCTCAGGTTGCTCTTTCTTAAGCTGGGTTGCCTTCACAAGCAAACTCGGCTTAGCCTCAACAAGCTTCGATTTTTCCTCTTCCCCTTCCAAAACAGAAGAGTTCCCCTTCCTCTGAAGAATCTTTTGAGCCTCCATCGCTCGGCGCTTTGCAACTGGAACATATTCAACATAATCATCATCATCCTCCATCTCCTGTAACAATAAGGATGTTGTGTTACAATAGAGCTTCAATTGTGTTTAACACTCAAACAGAAATCAATTTATAATTCAGTGACATTGTCACAAGGGCGGCTCAACACTAAAGCAGCGGCTTTAGGCCCAAAAAAGTAAGGGCAAATACAAAAACATTTATATACACATCCGAAGATGCACAATAAAGTAATAAGTTGATTAAACGAAGAACCAAAAGCACTGAGCAGAAGAATGAAGATGAAGACGACCAGATCTGATGTAAAATGGAAATTTGTGAGACCGGTATGTTATGGTTTCATAATGTATTATACAATGTTTGGATAGATTGTATGGGTTGCTACTGATAATTTGTTATCGTAACTTATAAATTTACAAAAATGTCCTTAGTTAGTATAAATATTAAATTTATCAATATTTTTTAATATTTTTTTTAAAAAAATAAATACACAAGTAGGGAAACGTACAAGCTAATATATCTCCAAACCATACAAACAACATAAGAAAATAAAAAAAGGTAAGAACTTTTTTAAAAAAAACTCAAAAAATAGATTAAAACGTGAAAGAAAAAACGGAAGGCGAAAAAAAAGAAAAATTTCAAAAGTTGATGCAGAAAAAAATAAGTAATACAAAAACAATATACATATTAGGGTAAAGTTTAATAAAAAATAAAGGATAAATTAGAACTATTTAGATTTAAATAAGGATATAATTGGAAAAAAATAAGGAAACCATACCACCAAATTGGTGGTTTCAAAAAGTGAGGGTTTTCATGGTTACAGAACCATGAAACTAAACCATACCATACCATATAATTAATGAAACAATCAAAACAAACGTCGTTCTCTTAGTAACCATACCATACCATACCATGAAAAACCACCATCCAAACAAGCTGAAACAAAATCCCAACAATATAAATAAATTATATATATTGTTATTGTTACTATTGATTAAAAATAAAATTGACTCGTTGCCATTGTCCTGTTGCTTTTTTCGAAAACTAAGTCCATTGCCTTGTCAAATTTCATATACGCGTTTATATTTATGCCTCTAATTAATTATAATTAATATCTCTCTGATTTATTTTAAATTAATTAAATTTTTGATTTTTTTTTAATATTCAAAATAGTTAAATTGTTCAAAGTTTGAGATAAATATTTGAATTTTTTTCACATTTGTCCTTTTATTTATTGAAGTTTTATATTTTCGAGGAGATAAATTACACTATATTTTTGTGACTTTACAAATAATGAAAATGGTTTAAATTTTTTTTTGATATGTGTGCATTGACTTACAAATTCAATTAAAATGGGATGAAGAGAATATTAAAATTTGTGTGTTGACATCAGCACCCTATATTATACCAATAGGGTATCATATACCAATAAAGGATCAGAGAGGATTATCGATAGAGTATCAATATACCGGCAAAGCATCAGAGAGAATGACAACAAGCTTTTTTGTGGTACCCTATCGGTATCATATCTCAATTGTTTCTTTTTTATTTTTTTTTTAAAAAGTCTAATCATATATGCTACTGATAGGGTAATAATACACGGTAGAGTATCATTGAGGATTAAACTCAATCTTATATGACAACGATATGGTATCAATATAACGACAGAGTATCACAAAAAATATATTTTCTACTCATTTAGAGTTTAAGAATTTTTTTCTTATTTATTTCTTAAAGAAAAAGAGCCAATTATAAAGAAAAATATGTTTTGATAATTTTTGTAACAATCAACTCTATTGAAAAAGTTTTCAAAATAATAATCAGTAAAAAAGATTTAAATATTTATATTATATTTAAACTAACATTACAATACAACAGGTAACAACCATCCAAACAAGCGGTAAAGGAAAACAATTATTAGGCGCATTTACGACTGAAGCTGTGAGTACATAATATGTCATTTTATCATTTATAGAGACACTGAAAAGGGTACACAGCACAACAGCATAAAACTGCAGAATTTATTTGTTTTCCTAAATAATTAGGGCCAGAAAGGCTTGTGCTGTCTCTTAATTAACATAACAAGTCATTGACGCTTAAACTTTCTCTCCCCTGACCAATTAACAGTGACACTCACATATTTGTCATAAAAAACCTCTTGCAGAATAGCAACCAAAATCTGGTATTTATGTTAAACAAGCTTTGAAGCCCTCCTCTAATTCCTTTGCATCTAAGTTCTTCCCTATAAATACTATCTTGTTTGTTCTTGGTTCATCTGACCGCCATGGCCGATCTGGAGAACCTTGGAATATGTCATGGACTCCCTGTTACACCAAAAGGTAAGACATGTTAGCAAGTTGACAACTATCACGTGCCACATAATATACTCGTTCAAACATGAATGAGGCTGCAACACACACCAGTAAAGCATTGATCTTAGTAACTAGATAATCTTTACAACAGATCAATTATAGCATTGTTCCTAAACTTAATCAAAAGAATATTTGTCACGAGAAAATGTTTCCTCATACTACGACTATATGATCATGCCAACCCTAGTCAATTTAAAGAGCATAACTTCTCTGTAAGAGTAGCCGTAGTTCTGAGGGCAAAATTTTGTTGCAGGAGATGGATACGTCAAAGGTTTCTGAACTTGGTATAACCTCTTATGGAAGCCCATAGTATGAGTGGCCAAGTTGGTATCGTCTTCCAAATTTAACAAGAAAGGTCCACAACAAAACAGTCCCATCTTTTATATCTTCATGTAGTGTAAGGTATAGATAACAATGCCAATTTTTTTAATAAAAAGTTAAAACTAATTAAATAAGGACCATTCTTTAAGTACTTATATAAGAATCCCTTGGTGTTTAGGTCATTACTTAAGTAAGGACCACTCTCAACAACAACATACCAGTGAAATCCCACAAGTGGGGTCTGGAGAGAGTAAAATGTACGCAAACCTTACCACCACCACCACATAGAGATAGAGAGGTTGTTTAAGTAAGGAACACTCTCAAACTATCTAAACACATTTGGGTTTAGGTCACTAGGGTCATTTGAAGAAACAACATACCCAGTGAAATCCCGCAAAGAAGGTCTAGGAAGGGTAGAATGTACGCAGACCTTACACTACTTTATGGAGATAGAAAGGTTGTTCCCGATAGATCCTCGGCTCAAATGTTTCCCGCCCAAATAAAAAGAAGAAAACAAATAACGGTCAAAATGAAGAGCATATCAATTCTACAAGGAAAAACAATAAAATAGCAGGATAGGGTCATTTGATAGAATTCCATAATTCCATTCTGCAGTAATCACCTTCGATGATGAATATGCTATTATTAGTTGGAGAAAGTGATTTCCTCATGTAGATGATGCAAAAGATGGCCTTTGAGTGTAAGATGTACCTCATTCTTTAAACTTACTAGTTACTAGAATATCAGAACCAAACTATCAGTTTCCTGACGTTGCTCATAATTGAAATGGGGTCAATATAAACGAGGAGATGTGAATGGCAAGGTTTTGCCACCAGGTTACAAATGAGTGGAAGTAAAAAGGAAATTGTCCATGGCAAAGAGGTAGCCTGGTGACTGCCGTCCTTCTCCAATATCCGAATGAGGTATTAATTTGGGCACTCTGAACAGGTTGCAATAAGCCACTCATCAGATATTTGGAGCAATTAAAACTCATCGGCATATTGCCTGCTTGCAATTGATGATGGTCACGTA
The DNA here is from genome assembly GCA_029948455.1 of Solanum rostratum. Classification (NCBI taxonomy): domain Eukaryota; kingdom Viridiplantae; phylum Streptophyta; class Magnoliopsida; order Solanales; family Solanaceae; genus Solanum; species Solanum rostratum. The sequence continues at coordinate 62,503,751 of CM057054.1, read as the reverse complement.
TAATGGTGTGGTCTAATGGTCAACGACAATACACCCAGAGAAATCCCACAAAGATGGGATCTGGGGAGGGTAGAGTGTACGTAGACCTTACCACTACCTCGTGGAGGTAGAGAGGCTGTTTTCAAAAGACCTTAGCTCAAGTATATCAAACCAGGTAAAAGAAGAAGAAAACAACCACCGAACGCATAAGAGAGAAACCAGTAACAACAGCAAAATATGCGATAATTGAAATGCAATAAATAACACATGCCAAGAACTGTAAGGGCATGAACTAGAGGTCTAATGATCAACCAATACAAATAATTGATGATGAGCAACAAAGGTGTGGCCATCATGTGAATGGCAGGAACCATGGTACCAACTAAATCAGGCGAAAGACCTAGTTGATTTCTTCTCATCTTCCCAAGTCTTGGTGGACAAAGTTACCAGCACCTATATTAGTGAAATGATGTAGGTAGCCCCTAAAGTATTTGAGTTGAGGACTTGACTCCCAAACACTGTAACTGAACTAACTGATACCCCTCTTCTAAGAGCTTGAACTTCTTAACCAGAAAAAAACCAATTTAGAGGAAAAATAACCATATTATAAAACCTCATAAGTAACTCAGTCTAAGTAAGTCTATAAGGAAAAGGCCAAGTAATAAGAAGCAGATATGACGTATCTTCTTATTGTCCTACTGATGGAAAGCCTAATTCACATCCATGCATTGTTTTATCGAATAGAATCACATTACAGACAAATGTTTCAGCCATGTGAAGGGATTATCTAGTAGCAGTGATCACGTTATAACTAATCATTAAAGATAAAGTAGCACTGGGCAAAGAATTTAACAACCTGAAAGACAAATCTCTCATCCATTCCCTGAACAGATAAAAGACCCTTCATCCGATATATATCATCGCTTCGTTCCATTAGCAACGTTCCCAACCACATATTAGCCTGAAATGCAGAATTACAACTCCTCAGTTTATTAATGCAACTAGCATTTCTTGTCCATATTTACAGCTTATACACAATATCTTAGTGAATGAAATATTTATAGAAAATAGAGCCAAATGAAAGACCACAATGCCAACCTTCTCAAGATCCAAGGTCCCTTCACAAACTATGCTGACAGAAGAAACACCAGGATCGTGAGTATGATCATGAGAATGGTGATGATCATGATGCTCTGCAATAGATTTGACACATCATATTTACCAAATAGCAGAAAGCAACATCACTCTTGAGGCTGAGGCAAATGTTCAAGACTCAATTATATGCACTAAGAACAGAATTGGTTTTTGAGAAATAAGGTCACAATCATACACTTACATCACAAGTGGAGCCAAAGAAAGAAACACACGAGATAAAAATCTGCATGAGGATTATGACAAAAAAAGGGAACTGGAAACAATATACGTGTCGCTGTATTTAGGGGTTAGAAGGTTAGGATGCTAACAGCAATAAAGAAGATTGGTCAATAGAAACAAAAAGAAAATGCCAAAAGACGGGAATTCAAAAGGATTTTAAAAAAAGGACCTAATGCTATAAATGAACCAACACATTCACGAAGAAATGACAACTCGACTCATTAATTTATTAAACTACCGAGCTCAAGTACAACCTGCAGCTCAACTCAGCTTGTTTAGCGTTCACGGATAGCAACCACACCCCACGAAAAAGAACAAGGCCCTTTTTACATTTTTCCTTAAAATATAAAACAGGTAATTATGCTTCAGTCAGTATCTCCAATCTCCCAACCCTAGGGTATTCAATAGAAAAATGGCCATTGCAATATTCTCTTGTATTCAGGTTTCTCTTAAAATAAATATGGATCACAACAGGCTCGTGAACAAGCTCAATGCTAACATAGTTTCAAAATGAATGCAAGCTCTTGCTTGTAGAAATTTATTCAAACCGAACACAAGCTTGACCTTGACTTGTATATAATTGGATCAAGCTTGACTAAGCTTGTATAATTGTCTAAGCAAGTTCAAATTTCCCGAACTAGGCTTGAATAGACTCTTTAACAATCCGCATGTGATCTTTGATAAAAAGTCCTATATGTAGAAAAGTTAATAGCTCCAATCACTAGAACAGCATAATCATAGAATTACAACTAAAGAGAAGTCCTAAAAGTACCAAACAGATTGCTGAAGTGATTTCTCCAAAATAAGGGGAAAAAGTTCTTTGCAAAAGTGCACTAACTAATTTGGTGCAGCATTTTGTTGACATTAGCTGCTACAATGGCTAGTATAGATATTCATACATCAATTAACACTTACCATGCTCGTGATCATGTTTATGTTCATGGTCATGATGGTGGTGGTGATCATGATGATCATGATCATGATCATGGCCAGTATGGTCTTCCTTAGAACCTTCAGCACTAACCGAACTCTCAATTCTTCATGAATGTAACAAAATAAAGTAAGCAATAGTTCAGTAACAGAAAAACTTGATGAAGCTTAATCGATCTAAGAAAAAAAGGACATCAATCACAAGTATATATCTGATGAATAACAGTGCTTTTAGCAACACAATTTTCCTAGTTAAAAGTACCTTCAAAAGAATTAAATCAATCATAAGCTGAAGAAATTCGCCAAGAGCTCAACAAAAGCATCACTGGGTTATGATAACAAAAGCCTATATAACTGATAATGCTCTTTGTAAACGTTTTATGCACAAAAAGGGAACATATTCAAATAATATTTCCGACAACTCAGCACCCAAGGTGTGGCCTAGTGGTCAATGAGGTGAGTTGAGAATAATGAGATCTCAACTTCAAATCTCAGTAGAGACAAAAACATCCGCTGATTTCTTCCCGTTTGTCCCAGTCTGGTGCGCACAGTTACCTGATGGGAGGTGGCAGGTATTTCGTGGAATTGGTTGAGGTATGTGCAAGTTAGCTCGACAGTTATCAAAAAATTCCAAGGTTTGAAACTGAGTGGAATTGAGTCCACCACTCTACCTTTCTCCACTTAAACATCAGGCTTTTGTTTGCAGCAAGGTTTGAACTTGTTATGTGCATCTAATCCACATATCACAAGAAGTGTTCTTACCATCAGATCAAAGCCTCTTTTATATATCTGCTTTTTAAAATTTTCCCTCCCTTCTCTCAAGGACATTTCCTCTGCTGCCAGCCCCCAAGGGATTAACTAGTGAAGATTTACTAATTCCCCCGGACCTGTCCTTCTAATGATACTGACAATAAATTACTGATCTGTTTCAGAATAAGTTTGGCACGTGATATACTTCATAATGTTTGAAATAATACTGGGAACTTGACAAGCAAATCCAAATTTTGAATACCTTTTTTTCTGGGAGAAACATAAGCATCAATTTAACATATTATCTGGACCAAACTTGACCAATGCTTTAATTTTTGTATACAAGGACTTGACTGGTTATTAACATTAATCATTAATATGACAAATATGCTATTTTTCATAAAATGCAAGACAGAAAAATAGATATGCACACTTAAGAATGTCCTCAAAAAAAAGCTATTATTTAGGAAGCTGAAGCATGATAATACCCTCTATAGACATGGTACAGAAAAGGAAGGATATGAAAGAAGAAGAAGAAAAAACTGTATAAGCACAGGAGATTTACAGATAAGTATACTGTATGGAGTATGGACATCAGAAAAGGAAGAATTCAGACCTTTCCAGATCGAAGCCTCCAATCCCTAAAACATAGTCCAAATCAACCTTTCCAAACTGTGTCCTCTTCAAATGAGCCATACTATTTATGTTCTGTTATTCACCATTAGAACTTAGTGAGTAGCTCTAAGATTGACTGCTAAATATTATGTCAAATGACAATCAGCCAAATACCAACCCTTATTCGCTGAATCAAGGAAGAAACTTCGGACTCACCGACAAGATCAGTCTGGCAAGGATATGAAAAACATTTGTCAGATTGCAATGAGATGGATGTCCAAGCTTAATCTAAAATTCCATACAATAAACTCAACTACTCAATCTATATCTCAGGTAAGCTCCACTTGCAGATAGAAACCTCCCAACTATATCACATCCACAAGCAAAATTTTGTGGAGCACACCGGTTAAACAAATAAGTTGACAGGAAGCACCGCTAATAAATACATCCTCTATACCTTTATATTTGTTTGATTACCAATGATTTTTCTTTTTTGAGATCCTGAAATAGTAAAATATCGCCAGACCTGGGATAATTTGACTCTGGCAACTCTAGAGCCTCTATTGCTAATATGCAGTACAGTACCTTACTGGATGATTGGTATTTGAGATGGAATCCATCACTACATAGATAGACATTTACCTTGTTTATTATAATACGGTCAGCATAAGCTATTTGCTCGACTGCTTCATTAACCACACCTTTTGGCTTAGTCTCATCCAAGTGCAAACCGACATGTTTAGAATCAACCAATGTTACAACACCATCCAACTTAACATCGTTGAAAACCTGATCCTCCGCGTAGAAAGTTTGAATAATTGGTGCAGGATTTGCCAATCCTGCAAAACCAGCCCAAGAGAGCCAACATTAGCATCAAATGTACCATACCAGAAACGAAAATTTTTGGCTTGGTTGTGTAAGAACACACGAAAATAGAAGCAAACAGATAATCAAATGCCTCAATTAGACAGCCAACAGACCATGGATCCTCAACTCCAAAAAATGCACTAGAACATCTTCAGTCCAGAACAATGTGTTTCATCAGTTTCTTACCTGTAGTCTCTATGACAATATGATCAAATTTCCCTTTCTTTCTGCTGACCAACTCCGCAATCATTCTAACTAGATCACCCCTCACAGTGCAACAGAGACACCCATTGTTAAGCATCATAATCTCCTCCGCCCCAGCAGCTTTTGCAGCAACCAAAGAACCATCAATATCCACTTCACCATACTGCATGATAAATGATAGACATAAAATTCAGATTTCAGATAATCACTACCTACTGAAACGCAAGAAGCTAAAAATGAAAGATAATTGCAGAAACTACCTTGGGAGGAAGATAAAATAATATGTTACACATTGATTGGATGCAAACATACACTACGCCTAAAATCTTATCAACGCTTAAGAAATAAATAATCTGTAGTATTAAGATTATTAAACAATTCACATACCTCATTCTCTATAACAGCAATGCGCTTGCCATGATCCGCAGTCAATATGTGATTTAATAAGGTAGTCTGCAACATCCGATTTGAATAACATAATTTCAAAAAAACTGAAACCTATGTCTATTTTAATACAAAACAAATGTTAAATAACCTAACTATATGTTTAATTGACAGTTAAATTTCCCTTCTCACTAATATGCCCAGAAAGTTATAGCATCAAATTCGTTGGCTTCTTGAAGGATTGTCATTTGAGGTCAAAATAAAAGTTTCGGACCAACTGAAAGTGTTTCAAATAAGTAAAACCCCACCTCTTCCCCAATATCTTCCAATGAAAAACAATCTTTAGGGAAGCAATAATAAAGTAAATGGAAACTAGAAAACATCAATTCACACTGTAAAGAGGAAAAAGAAAAAACTTGTCTTGCAATTGGAACCTCCAAAAGCTGCCAATGACCGTAGAAAATTGAAGCTTCCTAATTTGCTCATTAGTCTACAAATGATATTAGTCTTAGAGCAGTATGGGGTAAACTGAGAACAAGAAGAAGTACTTAAAAAAAACATACTTTCCCAGAACCCAAGAAACCAGTGATAATGGTAGCTGGGATTCGATTATCTGGAGGAATCATGGTTAAGACATCAGAGTCCTCGGTTTGTGGGGCGGAAGTAGAAGTAGCAGAGACAGTAAATCCACGAGAGAATCGGTTAGGTTTCGAAGAATTATTTATTGCAAAACTATTTCTTGAAGATGAACTGGTCGATAAACTGGACCTCAGACTTTTGCTTGTTTTCCACAAAGTTGGGAACACTGCTGTTCGAAGACCGCGGAACGATGGGGTCTGACGCTTGGCCAGTCCCATAAAGGTGGTGGCTATATCTATGGACAAGGAAGCCATGGCCGAGAGGAAGCAAAGATATTCTGCGTATGGAATAGAGGAAGGGGTTTATCTGATACAACTATCCAATTGAAGGGTTTTGGCCGGCCCTCAAAAATGTAATTTAAATTTTTTTAACCATAAACACTGATTTAATCATGAAAAATAACCGCTAATTTTTTTCAAAAAAAATGGTATATATTTGCAAAGGGAAAAAAGTTACTCATCTTCTTTGACTAGCATATGATTTTGAAATATTATTTTGATTTTCAAGCAAGCATAAAAGCAATGTAAAAAGTATAATAATAATTGTTAGCATTCAATTTAATCAAGTTAAATTAATTATGTAAATTTTTATTGCTTATATTTCTTCATTTTAATATATTTATTTCTTGTACACAGACCTTACTATTATCTCATAGAAGTAGAAAGATTGTTTCCTGGGAATCCTCGTCTCAAAAAATCATAAGCAGAATAAACTAAATATGACAAAAAACACATGTCAATAAGTAAATACGATAGAATTAATACACATATCATATATATAAAACACGTCTACTCTTTTTACCTAACTATACCTTTACCTAATCCTATGAATCATTTATCACTACCTCATAGAACAAATAATAATTGATGAGTTTAAATAAATAATTTAGCAGTCACAATTCAAATATAATACTAAAAAAAGCATAATTTTTAAGTATATTACTCTTCACTGATTAATTTTTCTTTAAATCAGAGATCTCCTATATTTTCTTACTTTAAAAAAAAAAACAAGATTAAGAGACTGCAAAAATCATGCCTCAGGTTTATGGATGACTATTAAATTAAATCCTCACTCTTTGTCTGACAAGTGTACTTTTTTTTTCTATGCTATTTGTTTGGACACGTATATTCTTTTCTTTTGTTATATTAAATATTTTATCATCTTCGTACATATTCAAGTAATAAATAAATAAAAATATTCACATAATTAAACTATTAAAAAATTATTTTATTTTACTTTTTCTTATGGGTGCATTTTATCAAATATATTTTTTGTGTGTGTTATCTAATCTTCTATTATGGCATATTAGTTTAGACACGTTAAACTATATGAGGCTTATTTTGTGGATATGTTGGATATTAAATATCCAAATTCATGTACAAAATGATATTATTTCCTCACAATTATTATTTTAAAAAACTTGTCTTCAATTCACCTTGCTAAGCATTATACTACCATTGTCCATACAACACACACAGTGTTTCTCAATTCCAATCACCATATTTTCACTATATGCGATATATTCTAACTAATCATATTATTTTATTAAATAATATTAAACATTTTTTATTTTTAATTATTATTGATAAGCTTTTATTATGCTTCATAAAACAATCAAAAACAACATAAGTCATAAGCAAGAAAATCATTCATGTTTATATCCATGGACAAATTAGATGTGTTGAAAAATAACATGAATCGGAGAGTACTATTATTTGCCAGGCTTTAATCATATGATAATTCATTTTATTGCGCATTAATATAAGTGGTAGAGTCAGAATGTTCTTTAAGGGATTCAAAATCATAAGAAGTAAACATACGAATTAATTAATCGAAAGTGGCTCAACATTTATTATATATACATGTAAAATATTTTAACTATATATAAGTAATTTTTTGCCCAAAAAAATCTTATATATTCCCTAAACATAATCACAAAAAAAAAATTCAGATGAACTCCCTAAACACAAGGTGTCTTTGCTCTGCTAATCACATGAAATGAATTAGCCAAGGAAGATAATTTAAGTTAATAACACAAGGGGACAACCAAAAGAACACAATGAAAAGCTAAAGGAGAGGGCATGATAAAAAGTGTTGGGGTATTTTTGTTAGCAAAATAACTATCGCGTAGTTAGTGTTTGTATCATTAATAAAATTTTAATATAAAAAATATATTTTTAATAACTTATCACTTGATTTAATATTATGTTCATTAATACTTTTATATCATATTAAAAGCGATAAACAAATATTAAAATGTGAATTTTATATCATATTCATCCAATATTAAATGTACATAGTATTCTTTTTAAGATAATAATAAAAATCATACTTAATTTCATACGCCTAAATATTTAATGTTAGGCGAAAAAAGTTATTTTCACAAAATAAAATTTAAAAATTCAATTGATACTTTTCTAGTAGAGCTTCCAAGCAAAAATTTCCACGATAGAATCAAATCATTATTTTTTAATTAAAGAAAATTCTCAGGCCTGGCTGCAATTGGAATTAAAGTTTGAATAGACTTATTAATTTTACAATTTGGGCCAATTATTGGGGTTAGCGTTGGTAGCACTTTATTAAAATAATAAAAAAGAGTTTATTGCTTAAAAAATAATACGATTAAATAAGATAAGATTTAATAACAAGAAAGGCATTTAAGAAACCTTTTGCAATTTGTATATATTTGAGAAAAAAAAGGACTGCGTACACTATCTTCCAATATGCGGGACCCAATCGGACTCAAATGGATAAAGCAAAGCTGAAAAGGCCAATTTACTCCTGGGACCCACACCGAACGAGGCCCCCTCTCTTATCTCATCCTTACAAAGCTACTCAACCAAACCTAATTTCCGCACACGTGGGTCTAATCTGTTGGTTCGGACTCTGGTTCGACTCTTCTTCTTTCTAGTACTTCTTCCAGTTTCCAGTTCCTTCCTACTCTCATCTTCTCCATTTCCTCTCTCTCAATCAAAGTGATCGTTGAGATGATCGAGACTAGAAGGTTTGATTTTCTACTTCTGTTTGTTCGATTTTATGAAATTCATTCTGTTGAGTTGATGATCTTTCTATTAATCCTTTTTTTCTCCTTATTATTGTCTCGCCCAGAAAGTCGGAATTCTGGCGAGTTTTTAAGTGTCGGAGTATAAGTCTCGTCTGAGTTTTGCTAAAATATTGTCATCGGCTTCTTGTTAGTGTTGATGGAAATTCTCTACTCCTTCAAATTCAATTCTTCATAATCATCTTCTTCTTTCTGTCTTTAGCTTGATTTCTGAGATTAATGATCTGGATATAGTGAATTAATTATGTTTTGTTTCATAGGACTGTATTTTGGGAGATGTTTCCTTCTGTGCGAATCATCCAACTGTGAGTACGAGGTGTCGTAAGGCTTAAAAAATGTAAATTAGGAGGTAGGTAAAGGGAAAAAAAGAAAGAGAGAAAAAATAGTGTTCCTCACTATGAACCTTAAGCTTTATTTGACCTGAAACGGTCTAAATGGTCTTTCCGGAGTTCAATCAACACTTCAATACTAATCTTTTATGTGAGTGAGTGATTGGAAAAGTATGCAGCTTGATGTTTCTCTGAGTTACTGTGGAACGATATGTATTTAGCAACTTATCACCAGTAAAAGTAAAACAGGAATAACGTGTCCCTTTGTTTAGGCAAAAAAGTGTTCATCTTGCAGTTACTTGAATAAGTCTGAGAGAGGTGGTTCTTCTTCTTTTTTAGACATGTTTGCCAGTGTCCTTTAAAATTATACATTCTCATCAAATGTTGGTGCCCGTATCTATATACATGCAAATACCATATGCAGATGTAGTCATTTTTCCTAATGTATAGATTCTCTAAAGATGTCAACTGTTCATTCTGTTGGTGTGGCCATTTTCCCCCTTAAGATGTGCATGCTTTTGTCTTCACCCTGCAGGCACTGATATGTCTGCTTATTGTCGTATTTATCCACAATCATGTGTCCCATCATTTCTAGTTTTAAGCATATGTCTTAATTCACTTGCATATATAGAATGGTCTCTGGAAATTGATTCATGGCTTTCATGGTTTTGTTGGCTTGCAGGGTGTTGGAGGCAACCTGAAATTTAGTAGACCTGATGGATTGCCACTCCAGCTATAATCTTCAGTTTTGCTGACATATCTAACACTACATCAAATGGGAGGAGCATGTTCTAGGAAGCGTGACCAGCAGGTCAGTGAGGATAGCCTACATAGAGGAGTTTCAGGACGATACTCCAAAAGTGCAAGTTCAAAATGGTTGGGAACTTCATTTTCTCGAGGAACAGATGCCAAACAGGGAAAAGGAAAATGCCCATCTCTCATGGAATTGTGTATTCATAGAGTCTGTGAAGTATGTCTTCCCATTAATATAAAATGATTTATCAGGCAAACCTGGCCTCTATTTTGCGAACTGATTCCTCCTGCTCTTCTATTACAGGACATTGATAAATACAGTACATTCTCTGTATTGCCTAGGGATATAAGTCAGCAGATCTTTGATGAATTGGTTTGCTCGCAGCGTCTTACAGATGTCTCTCTCGAAGCATTTAGAGATTGTGCTCTTCAGGTATGTCCACACTTGGTTCGTCTGAAATAGGGTAGAACAACCATGTAAGGGGCATTGTGCCATTTGATTCTTTTATGTGACTTTGAGGTCGGACAAGCTCCTGATGAAGTGATTTTTACATTACAGGATCTGAATATGGGAGAATATCCTGGTCTGAATGACCGTTGGATGGATGTCATCTCTTCACAGGGTTCATCTCTACTTTCCCTAGATCTGTCGGGGTCTGATGTCACAGATCCTGGACTGACTAATCTCAAAGATTGCAGAAATTTGCAAGCACTAAATCTTAATTATTGTGACCAGATTACCGACTGTGGGGTGGAAAATATTAGTGGTAAATATTCTCTCTCCTATGATATTCCGTCTTACGGGAGAAATGTAGTTAAGCTGTAGGGAGCTCATTCTTTAGCAGTGATAGGGAGAGGACGGAAAATAAAAGAGCAAAACTTAAAAGGCAAAAAGTTAAAGAGGGAAGGGTTACTCGTTGACCTGCTGGATGAAACTGCGCTTCTATTTTTTCTAGTGGAGTTGTTGATAAACTTTGCAGGAAAAGATTGATGAACTCAAGTTTTTCCATAGTATTACCGAGTACTTTTTGAGCTGCATAATCTAAAAACTGTGTATTGGTTTGATTTCGAAATTACATATGGTCGTCATACAAATTATTTTATAGATAAGCGTTTCTTCTATCATTAAGTTTTATATTCACTTGTGCTGCTTGACAAGTATAAACACTATCTGCACAGATCTGTTGGAATATTATGATCTAATTATTGCGCCCTTTCCCCACCATAATAATCCTTTTCCTTTTGCATTTGTGAAGTAGCTGCTAATTACGCGATGGTTTCAGGTCTAACAAACTTGACAATGCTGAGTTTTAGGAGGAATAATACACTTACTGCTCAAGGGATGAGTGCGCTGTCTGGGTTAATCAACTTGGTGAAACTAGATTTGGAGAGGTGCCCGAAAATTCACGGTGGAATGGTTCATCTTAAAGGTTTGTTCTTCTCCCTAATGGTTCTCAATTGTCGATAGTTTGTTCAGCACCCTCTGCAATTTCACGCTTGAAAATCCAAAGTTTTGTTGCAGTTATACTTTCCATAAGAACTTTGTGGTTTTAATTTGGTTGTTGAAATTCTTGCTTCCAGCACTAAGAATGGCTAAACTTGCTGTATGACAGTCCAAGCTCCATTTTCTTTTTTATATTCGGCATTATTTCTCTGTGTATAGATGGATCATATAGGATTGTTGGAGAAGAATCTGAAACCAGTCGTATATATCTTGTGTAGGGTAATCCTTTCCATTTATCCATTAATAAAGTATCAAATCTAATTTGAAACGGTGAAGAAATGGATCTTGAGCTTAATTCAATCTCAAAAGCTAGATCTAGAGAGGATGATTGTCGGAGTACATTTAAGGAATCACCCATCCCTTTTTCGTCCAATGTGGAACTCTTCAACACCTTACCTCACGCTCAGGTCTGGACATTTGGTGCGTGCGCAAATTAAAGTTGGGGTCCTACATCAGTACATAATAATTTGGATGGATCTTACTTGGTACCTAAGCTTTTAGAAATAGTACACTTTTAAAAGGGCAGCTCGGTGCATTAAACTTTTGCTATGCGCGGGGTCCAAAGAAAGGGTGGACCACCCGGGTCTATTGTATGCATATAGTACACTTTCATTTGCTTAATATTATGTTCTCAACATGCCTCCCCATGTGCCATGCAAACTCTTTTCTCATGGGCCAAACATGTGAATTCTTTTTGATAATGGGTGCTGGTCAGACCTCTACTTGCTCTGATACAATGTTAGAGATGGATTTTGAGTCTAAATCAATTCTAAAAGCTTCTAGTTATTTATAAATGATGCGACCGATATTGGGGGTAAGAGTTGATGAATTGTAGAATAACTGGCTTTATGTTGGTAATATAAAATTGATTATGTTAGCTTTCTACATGTTTCTTATTTAGATCTCAGGAGTGTGCTGTGGGTATTGTACTCTTCAAGAATGTGGTCAAGTTCCTTATTGATTGAGAGTTGTGCTCTGTTGAAGTTGAGTTACGTGATTCTTGATTGAGATTGTTGCTCCAAAATTTAATTTCCAACATCTCATGCTTAAATCTTCATTACTTACTGCCACTTGACCTAAAACAATATCTCCTTTACAAATTAGGTACTTTCGATATATTTTTCTTTGTTGGGCCTTTTCACCTTTTCATGCTAATACTTGAGTTTACAATTTAAACACTTGAGTTTACAATATGCCTACATATCATAGAACACATAAGTGAGTTCTCAAATAAATCATTGAGATTCCAAATGATTAATAATAATTACACAAACATAACATAATTAAATCACCTCTCTATCTTTATGAGGTAGTGGTAAGGTTTGCGTATGCTCTACCCTCCTCAGACCTCACTTGTGGGATTTAACTGGGTATCTTGTTGTTTGATGTGCACTCATCAATGCTAGAAGTATACCCGGAAGTAGAGAATCTACACAAACATATTATTCTCCATGAATAGCACCGAGTCTTCTATACACATTGTGGGCACTTGGTCATGAAAATAAGATATTTTCTTTCTATTTGGAATTTTGAAGTTAGTTTTGTTTGGCATATTTTTTGTAAAGAATATTAGAATTTTACTTTTTTATTAATATGGTTTATACCTTTAGGGGTCGTTTAGTTTGGATACTAGTTATGCGGAGATTAGTTATGTCAAGAGTAGTTTTAATTGCTTGTTTGGTTTGTTATATTCAAAATACTATTCATTGCATAATTTGTAAGAATAAGGTGTTAGTTTACCAAAAATACCCTCCACTTTACTTAGCTTTTTTTTTTCATTTTCTTTGCAAGTTTTAGTTATTCATTCTTAAAAATAAGATTTTCATCTTATTTAACTTAAAATATAACTTTTATCTTATTTAGCTTTAAATAAAATTTTCATCTTATTTAGCTTAAAAATAAAACCTTCATTTTATGTTTTATCAAAAGAAAAGAAATTTTAATCAAAATTATCTACATTTTAATAGATATATAAAATATAATTGTTAAATGAGTAATAAACTATTTAATTAAAAATATGTAATTTAGTAGTAGAGTGAACATTTTAAGAGAAATTAAAATATAACTAAACGCAAGTACTAGACAAATAAATTCTACTTGTAATATATTCATAAATAGAAATTATATTTGTAACATTTTTTAATAAAAAATATATAAAAATAATGATTAATTATGATTATGAATGTTATTATTAAAAAAATATGTTAATATACATGTGTGTAAAAGTGGTGTATAAAAGTGAGTTTAAGAGGGTATTCTTATTATTTTACAAACTTTATTTTAGGATAAGTTTTCTTGGGATTACTATTCCATCCCTGAGGAGGGATAACTTATCCCATTACTATTATTAATTGTGGGATAAGTTATCTCAACCTTTACAACCAAACAAGGGATTAAAGGCCACTCAAAAATTATCCTGGATTAACTGCTCTTATCCATCACACCGAACGATCCCTTAATTTTCAAAAATTAGAAAATTACCCAACTTTACAAATTCACCTTAAACATACAATCAAAATTGTTCTAAGAGTAAAATGTCAAAATATATGGTCACATAATGTCATAGATTGGATCTCATATGAGCTACTACATATTATTACAAATATTTTTCACTTTATTTGGAAGTTGAAGATGGAGCTTTGTTTGGTTTATAATTTTTGCAAATAATATTTGGTTGTTCGAATGTAATTTTTCTAAAAACACATTAAATATGTTTTAAACATGGAATATAATCTAAGTAGGATCATTTTTATAAAAATAAATAGTTCAGGCTAGAAGTTTGAAAAAGAAAAATATCATCTAAGTAGGATCATTTTTTTATTTTTTTGGTCATAAATAATATCATGGAAGTGGTACCCAAGAATATAGCCTAGTGGCCAATGATGTGGGTCAAAGACCATGAAGCCTCATGTTCAATTTTTGCAGAGAAAAAATATCGGGTGTTTTCCTCCCATCTGTTCTAGTCTTGGTGAGCAGAGTTATTTGATGGTGGGAGGTGACATGTGAGGTATTCAGTGGAATTAGTTGAGGTGCGTGCGGAGACTACGGTTATCAAAATAATGAAAGTAAAGTAGGTGAAAATAAGGTTTTGGGTGTTTATCAAATTCCAAACAAGATTTCAAATTGTATATGAAATTTTCGTGGCCAAAGGCTGAGTTCCATAGAATGTGAAAAAAAAAGTTAGTCAATAAGTGAAAAATTACGGTTTTGCACATTTAATCTTTGCTAAAGCATGATTTCCTCCCCTAGGTTTCTCTGAAGGATTAGGAATATACTGAACTTGATCCTAATGTGGCAGGTCTAGCAAAGCTTGAATCTCTTAACATCAATTGTTGCAACTGCATCGCGGATTCAGATATGAAACCTCTTGCAGGTATGACTGCATGGTTCTGCTATTAACCTTATGTCTGTGTGAACTAGAAGGCAGTAAATTGGGGAAATAATTCGGCAAAAATTGGGCAGAAATCAAGCCTTAAGACGTGGCTGCTAGTACTTAAAACTTGATAAGCTATGGTTTATGAACTGAAAGTCTGAGCCTCCTTTTCCATTGTAATGAGTTGTTTATTCTTTGATGCTATTGATGCTGTCGACACCCTATATCAATGCATATGCTTTGTCAAAATTGGAAAATAACAGATCTTTAAGTAAGCTAGTTTTCTTTTGGGGATTGGTGCTTCTATTTTTTTTTTTTTAATTTGCACCGGGTGTCCGAGTCTCTTTGAGCCCTGACTAATCCCGGGGTGCACAAGCCCTCGGCAAGGAGTTTTTCGCAAGTGCACCATGGTTAATTCAGGTTTTACCCAGTCCGATTGGTGCTTCTATTTATATTACGTATATATTAAGACAGGAGCATTGAGGATTAGAAAATTGCAATATAATTATATGGGGATGTTTTTATCTTAAAAAGAATTATATTGGGAAGTTTGTACCTTTTTTAATGACAGTTTCTTATTTTCCATGCTGTAAATCTACATTTGGAACGCTAGTGATACTCTTTCTGAATCCATATAACTAATAGTAGCATATTGGTTTTGATGTTTCACCTTAACTTATGTGATTTGTTTATGGGGGTATTCATTTCTTTCCAACCCGAAACGGGTCTTTTTGGATATAGCAACATTATGATATGTTAAGGCCCCCCGTCCTCTTTTTTTTGGGTGAACTGCTTGATTTCCCTCTGAGATGCTCCTTCTCCTAGTCTGATGGTATTAATCCTTGTGAAAACACAAAAAATTGTGCACTTACAATATTGCACTGTTCTGTTTTTTGGGTAAACAATATTGCTCTTTGTTCCATGGTAAAAGTGGATGCAAACCTTGGAGACCAGTGTTATTGCTCTTTAATTTTCTCTCTTTGCGATGGTGAAAATTAATAATCACTTGAGACATCATTCACAAATAGTTGACTTTTCATGAGATAGAGGGGATTGTTGGTGAGCTTTTTACTTGTAAATATTTGTGCTGAACTATTTTGTGTATGAAGTGGATGCCGACCTTGGAGATCAGTGTTACTGCTCTTCAATTTCTTTTCTTTGTGATGGCGAAATTTATTCACTTAACAAATCATGCCCAAAAAGGTGACTTTTTATGAGATAAGAGAGGAAAGTCGTTGAGCGTTTTATTTGTATATTATTTGTGCTGACGTATTTTGTGTTTGTTTTTCCTAGTGATAAAGTTGTTTTGTGTTCATATTTCAGGCCTGACAAACCTGAAAGGATTGCAAATTTCATCCAGTAAAGTCACAGATTATGGTGTTACTTTTCTGAAAGGTACAAACTCTTGCCATCTTGAATAATGTTGGTTCTCGCTGAATGTCCCATGTCCTTGCTAGAAGAAGATGACAAAGGGATGTCCTTTTTTCTCAACCTAGCAGTTCTGGACCTATTAGGCCCTAACTGATTATTACCCCAGTTAGGTTTGGAATTCAAGGTATTCTATGACGTTTGGGAGTTGGCCCATTGGGTGTTGAACAACCCATCATTTATACTTCATTAAGTGCTTTAATTTGTTTCTGATAATAGTCTTAGTTTAATTTTTTTAATGCTTTATTTTTAGTTATAGAACTGATGAATCTATACCAGTAAGGACTATGTGGTACCTGAGAGAGTTACATCTACTCCTTTGTAGGTGACAATATCTAAATGAAATCCTTGGGAAGATGTTATCTTTGTAATTTTTTTTAATATAATATCTTTTGGCTCCTGAAGAAAACAAGGTTTCTTTTTCGTGGCGTTTTAAGTGTTTAAGAGGTAACCCTGCATTTTATTTTAGTGCTAGGCTTCAACCCCTCAATGTTAAATTGGTGGATTAGGTTAACTTTCAAGTGTATTCTTAAAGCAATATTATATAAATACAGGCATATACATGTCTTTTGCTATACTTTTATCACTTATCAGTACTGTATATCAAGCTTAGACCTGTGCATTCTAGATCTCTAACAACAGCATACCCAGTGTAATCCCTCGCATGGGGTCTCTGCAGGGTAGGATGTGTGCAGACCTAGCTATCAATTCTAGGATCACTAGACATTGATAATTACTTTTATCTATAAGAGCGGTCCCTATAATATAGTGATATGTGTGGAACAATTGAAAGTGGCACCAAGAGGGTGTTACATAGCTTCTATATGGGGGTTGTTCCACGTTGATAAAGTTGTTTACCTTTTCGAGAGGGATACATCTGTTTGATAGTATACTAGCCATATCATTTTTTAAGCCAAATGCTAGTATTTTATAAGTTGATGGCGACCTAAATAATGTCATGTATAAGACCCAAATGTACTGCAAAATATGCAAGTAGACGTCTGGTTGACAAGTTGGCGACTTGTATGTGATAAAATACCCTTTTCAATCCCCTTAGACACATCTCTGCTAGGGATCAGTGGAGAGATCTAACTATTTTATATGCATGTAGTACCCTCTGCTCCGCATCAGTTGGCTACTTTGGCGGCTGCCAGCTGTCGCCCGGTACAACATACCAGTGTAGTCTGAGAAGGCCGTGACACAGTGTTGTTTTCAATTTTTAAACTGCTAATGTTTAAACGATAGTCAGGATTAAGTTTGTCTGTCAGCGTCTGAAAATTTAGTGGGATTGGTGTCCTACTTTGTCCCCAAGCTGCATAGTAGTAATAACTGGGTATGAAAGATTTAGACCACACCTCAGTTCTGTTGAAGAGAGGGAGTTCATGTTCTGGTCTATTTAAGGATTCTATTTGCTACATAACAAATTGAATAGAGCCAGGCAGAGCACACGTATCTTCTTTCTATTTTTCCTGTTACATATATGGTGTTCTGCACTATTTTTTTTAATTATTCATTCTTGATATATATGCTCTCGTAATGAAGCTTCTGTTTGTTTCTTTTGCTCTTTGTCAGCTCTAGAGAAGCTTACTCTGTTAAATATGGAGGGTTGTCCTGTTACCGCAGCGTGCCTGGAGCCTCTCTCTGGTATTGTCTCAACGAAATTAAGTTGCATTGGAAAAATAGCATTTCCAGGGTGTCAATTACTATCTGGCAACTCCAATTACTATTATGTGTTTACAAGTCTTATCAATGTTAAAATCCCGTAATGAGGAAGTTTCCCAATATGAGAAACCCTCTATTGTGTAAAATGCTTGTGTCCTTTGCCACTTTTCCAATTTTAGTTTGGTCTATGACTTCTCTTTTTGCTGTTGCTGCAGCTCTTCATGCTCTGCTATATTTAAACCTGAGCAGATGTTGTTTGACTGATGATGGATGCGAGAAGTTTTCAAGTGAGTTTATATTTTTATGGTTTATCTATCTGCTCTTATCATTTCACTTGGCATATTATTTCAGATTCATGCTCCATTGGTTTCATTCTGATCATAATATTCAAAAATTTGAATTTTACTCGTCTACATCATTTGTCATTCTTCTGTAGGTTTGCATAGCTTGAAAGTGCTGAATTTGGGATTCAATGATATCACAGATGCCATTCTTGTACACCTGAAAGGTGATCTTGTTTTTGTATGCTGATTTCACTTGGTTGTGACATTCCGTGCTTCTTCTGGTTCCACTATAGCTTTACGGATGCTTAATGTCACTTGATGGAATAACATCCAGTGTTCTTTTCTGGAGTACTTAATTTCTAGTTTCATAGATTGAACAGAAATGATGGTTGGTTATGGTTTTCTTAAGGATGTATATCCATTTAAAATCCCCACGTACCTCAGTAAAGTGTTTTTTTTTCAGTTAAAAAATAAATGACTTTACCGCTTTGCGTGGGGATTTTAAATGGATATAGAAGGTGGTTAGAGATTGTGGGTATGACTTATGTAGAGCAACTAATGGGCTAATAGTGGTGGGATTTGTACTCCGCTTGCCCCCCTCTGCCTTCCTGACCGTCATCTCTGTTGTAGTCATGTAGATTACTATTTATGGGCTTGAGTAACGAACCAAACATTTAATCTAATGGTGTCCTTGGTGCTGATTTTGATTAGCATGAGGCTTTTAAGTTGTATTTTACCTGTCAAAAAGAAAACAAAAGCATAGAGTTCTGATACTATACATTTATCGAAGTTTTTGTCTTGCTTTGAGCAGGTTTGTCAAACTTGGAGAGCTTAAACCTGGATTCATGTAGGATTAGAGATGAAGGGCTGATTTATTTGTCAGGTCAGTGTTTCACTCAGCATCATGACGGTTCCTCATTTCAAACTAGGTAGACTTTTATTTGTCCCCACATAAATTGATTTATGAACAACGTTCACAAGTTAATCTACAGAAACTTTTGTTATGATGTGTTAACCAAAAAGGGTAACTGCATGTTTGTTGTGATTGCTTGCCCTGGAGAGTATTTTCCTGTTATCCTCATCTGGTAACAATCTCTTGCCTTCATAAATAGATATCTTGACCCAACGTCTTGACCAATTCTTTGGGTCAGTTCATCCTTAAGTTCTCCATAACATTGTTCGATGACTAGTGTAATTCCAGCTTGTTTTATTTTCTGATTTCTCTCTTTTTTGCTATACTCCCTTTCAGGTCTTCATCGCCTCAAGAGTTTGGAGTTGTCTGACACTGAAGTTGGAAACAATGGAATCCGTCATCTATCAGGTTTCTAATGTGCCTTGTGCTTATAGTAGAAAATTTGAGCTGTATTCTGGGTCTTCATCCGGTTGAAGCTTTCAGAAATTCAAGAACACAGCTGACTGGGTTTTGTCCCACTTCTGATGAGATGATTGTGTCTAATTTTCTTTTCTACTTTGCTTTTTAGGGTGAACCAGGAGACATTAAATTAGGGGTGGCAATTGGGCGGGTTGGGTCAAATTTGAGCGGGTTATAATGGGTCAAGACAACAAACGGTTAAGACCCAACTCAACTTAGATTTGCTTGGGTCAAAACGGGTTGAGTAATGGGTTATAGAGCGGGTCAAGGCCCAACCCGACCCAACTTTTACTAAGTTTTACTTTATTTGTTCTTTTTCAATATTTTTGTACGTAATTAAATTATATTTTTCTTTACTTTGGCTATAAGACATCAAATTTAGAAAAAAAGTGTTTTAAAAATATTTTGACAAGATCTCTTTCGAGTCAATTCGGGTTGAATATCAACTCAATTAATGGGTTGAAATAGGTTGGGTTGAGATAATAAATGGGCGGGTTATTAACGCGTCCAAACTTCAACGGGTTGGCGGGGTTGGGTTTAATTTTGCCACCCCTACATTAAATGTTGTTTGGGTAAAACTACGACTAAATAACTAGTTGGCTAGAGTCGAGAGTTAAATTGGATTATGGTTGCACCGACGTTGGTCTTATTCGAAGCCTAAAAGATGTCTAAAATATTTCAAGATAATTCCTTGGAAACCAAATCGGGGTGACTTTCTTGGAGCAGAACCCGTTCCATGATTTCTGTTGTCAAAGCTGCATTGAAGTCACATGAAGCAGATTTATAGTAGTGGCAATGGCTAGTGAAACTTGAATGTTATGACTAAGGATTTCTGAATTCGTTTGGTTCCTTTAAGCCCATTCAAATCCATTTTCTGTATTGCCTTGGAAAATGTGAATTAGATACTAATTTATGGGAAAACGTTGAACTACTCTCTGTTGGAAGTACCTTTTGGCGAAACGTCATAATCAGAAAAATGGGCGCTGATTTGCATTTTGTGTTTATGCAATTTGTTTGCTCTTTTATTGTGCAGGGTTAAGGAGCCTAGAGAGCTTAAATCTGTCCTTCACTGTTGTCACCGATAGTGGTCTAAAGAAGCTTTGTGGGCTATCCTCTTTGAAGTCACTCAATTTGGATGCACGCCAAATAACTGATACTGGGCTTGCAGCACTTACAAGTAAGAATTTTCCCATAATGGTAGTGTTTTGTGCCACTTTCAACTCAGTTTACTTTCCTCAGGAACCAGATGTCTCTAAGTCGACGTGTTGAAGCAAGAATTAGCTCAATGTAAACTTGAGACCCAAAATTTGCACTCAAAACAGTACAAAATTTCTTCTCAAAATTAGCTGCGGAATTTGGAAAGAATGTGGTGAATCAAGGTCCTCAACATCCTAATCAATCTTGACCATTATTTAACGATGCCCAACAATGCATAAGCTCCCATGACCTCCTGAACTTCCCAAAAATTTCAAATTGGTCAGGTTAAAAGGTCCACTAACCAGAAAAAAGAATGTGTGTTTCTGACAGATATGGAGGCACTCGAATTTGTAGAACGAAGTCGAGTCATAATCTTGATACTAGATGTCGTTAACAACACAATGTATTAGGTATAATCCCACAACTGAGGTCTAGGGAAAGAGGGGGTGTATGTAGACCTAATCCTTATTCTACGAAGATAGAGAGGTGGTTTTCGATAGATTCTTGGCTCAAGTAACAAGTTTCAAAACAGCTTTGAAAAGGAAATGCAATAGTGCAGAAGTAAATAATGTGGGAAAAATAATAACACCACATAATACGGCACCAAAGTAGAGGAAATAACACATAATAACAACACTCAAAGAATAAGATAATAGGAGCGTTTTATAAAGGGAACTAGACAACGTTCGATTACATGTCAACCATCAATCCTAATCCTCGACTTCCATGTCCTTTTATCTAGGGTTATGTCCTTAGTAAGCTGTAGGTGTGCTATGTTTAGTCTAGTTATCTCCCTCGGATATCTATTTTGCCCATCTTATCTCTCCTTGAACCACCCAACTTCTCACACCTTCTCACTGGGCATCGTGCATCTTCTCTTCATATGTCTAAACTATCTTACCTCGCTCCCCTCATCTTGTCCACCATGGGGCACTTCCACCTTGTTTTGAATATCGTCATTCTTAATCATCTCTCTCTTAGTATCTCCACACATCCATCTCAACATCTTATTAGGCTTACTTTCATCTTTTGGACGTGCAAGATGGTCTAATAATCACTCTATAGAATTTTACCTTTTAAGTTCGGATGATACAATTGTATCACAGAAGACACTGGATGCGAGCTTTCATTTCGTCCTCTTCGCTCCAATATGATGTGTAACATCATCGTCGATTTTTTATTTTCTTGGATTAGTGACCCAAGATGCTGCTTTTTTTTTTTTTTTGAAACTGGTAACAAATACTTAAAATTTCTTCTTTTTGGGACTTCTTGTGTATTAATCCCCACGTACACATATGCTTCATGAGTTACACCACTGGACTTGCACTCCAAGTACTCTGAATCTTGCTCAACTCGAATCTTTCAAACTCTAGGATCTGCACAAAACCTCCTACCTATTGTTGATTCCACCGCAATATTATGTAAATACCTAAATTTACAATAAAGTAGAATTAAAGAAAAAGGAAAAAGGATGGAGAATCATCAAGGATTACAAGTATGGGAAATATATGAATATACACTAGTTTGCACAAAAAAGTCATTTTTGGATCAATCCAAAGCCCAAAAAGGTTTTTAAAAGGTTAAAAGTTCCGTTGAGTGCCTCAAGGCTATGTCATAATAGATCTAGATCTGAACACTTGCCTTGGATCGACTTCCAGATCATAATTGCTCTAGTAAATAACTAAAGAAAATAGATAGATAGGAGATAGGAAAATAGAAAAATAATATTAATAAAAACAATTACCTCCTAAATTTCCATCAATTAACTAAAGATACAAAGTGAAGAATAAGATTAATACAAGTAAATCACTTGGAAGCATTTTGATATTCGCTGAAGAGCATAAAGGTCTACCTTGCCTCACCAGGGGATGTTTCCATAGAGGTCCACCATAATTCAAATAGAGATGTTTATGTAGAGGCAAGGTATTTGTTTTGGACTTTGCCTCTAGTTGCTAAAGAGCTATTTGTGTTGCACTTCCTCTAATGTTTCCATAGAGGTCCACCATAAACATCTCTCTGGAAACGTTAGAAGTCCAAAACAAAAGTAATATTACCATGTCAGCTAGTCAGGTCGATTAGGGCAAAGTGAGATGCTGGCCATCCTACAATTCTCAGGTCATTGAGCCAGTGCTCTGACTATAGGTCGAAGACCTGGAGATCTAAGGGAGTATGAATTCATCTTTTGGTGGTCCAAGTCATCTCTCATCCAAGTGTTGTATCATCTACATCTTCCAAACTATATTAAGGAAATTGCAATTCTTGTATGCTCCGTTCATGATCTCTTCAAAGACATCCCACTTCTTCAACTTCAAATGCAAGTCGTGGGATTCCTTCCACTCAGACTCCTTGTGAATGTCCTCCTTGACATCACTTGAATGGGATCCCTCTCTTTGGATACTTGGTGTGTTAGTAGTTGATTTGTACAACTTTTATTCCCTCTTTTGATATTAATTTTTGCTGGTTGAACTTTTTCTTGAAACTGGTAATAACCTTACTCTATATATCCATGTATACAACCACCAAAAGTGTAGTTCGTCTTCAAAAGTATTGCAATTAGAGCCGTCAAATGGGCTTAGCCCATGGGTCTGCCCAACACCACCTGTTATTGGGGTAGTTTGGGGTTTGATTTTTCACGTCCATTTGGAACTAAGGCATATAAGCTCGGCCCAAACCAAGCCCTCAAGGCTTGAGCGAGGTCGGGTGAGGGTTGGTCAATATTATTTAATTTGAATTAAAATAACTAAAGTTGTAAGGCGTAATTGTTCTTTAGTTTACAAGTTTATTTTTTCAATTTTTTTTTACTAATTTATTTCTTTAGTGGTAGGATGACTCAAACTCATGATCATGCGTATTTGATTTGAAAATTTTCTCACTTCTTGATGTTATATATTTTAGATATGAAGTTGTAATTGAAAGCACTACTAATCATATATATAATGCATATTATGATTGTAATTATTATGTTATTTCATATAAATTTGTTTAGACATGTTTTCAAACTTAATATATTGATGGAATTTTAATTTTGAAAGGAAAAAAAATTATAAAAAATAAATAAGAAGGGCTAGCCCGCCCTAGCCTACGGCCCTAGTAGGGTTGGGTTGGCTATTTCAAGACCCTTTCAAATAAAAAGCTGACCCGTCTTAGCCCTTCAAATTCCTTGGCTTGCGAGGCTTGGGCTGGACTAGCCTGTTTTGACTGCTCTAATCACAATCTATTAAGAGCTCAAAACTATATCTGTTGCCTATGAACAACCTAGAACATCAAAGATGTCTTCTGAGCTAATAAACGATGTTTACACCAAAAGTAAAATATAGAGAAACACTTCATTTTGACATCCTGAAACTGTTTTGCACATTTCCGAAGCTCCCATTGTTTCTCTCTTTCCAGATTGACCACCAAATGCACGCTGGGACAATCTTCCATCTTTCCTCCTTTGTAACATTTCCATCCCCGTTTCAGCTACAAAGTACTCCTCTAATGCATCCTGGTTTCACCCACCTGATTCCCTTCAGGTAGTGAACATTCTCTTAAGCTGTTCTGTCCATGTACGATGTAAGAAAAGATGGTTGACTATCTAAGCTTGTTCTCCACACAGATAACACCTAGAGGCCAACTGATAATTTCTCTTGGAATAACTTCTTTTGCCAAGAGCCAAGTTAAAAAATTCTCTTTGTAAGGCACCTTAACTCTTCCATATCATCTTCCATGGCTATTTTTTCCTGGTTGAAGTTGAAAGCCTCAGAATATTTTTACGGTTTTTGTAAATTGTTGAAATAGGTTGCTTCTCAGGCATTATAGTAGTGTCGTGCTAATGTTTTACATATTTCATAGAGGGACCTGTTCCATAGTTACGCAGTAACTATGTGAGGCATTATGTTACTAGATATCAGAATTGATTTGTCTGGTATGGTTCATATAAAATGCAGGCTTGACTGGGCTAACTCACTTGGACCTCTTTGGAGCTAGGATCACTGATTCTGGAACAAGCCATCTCCGATGTACGTCTTATCAGTCTCTTTTTGCAACATTTGTCCTCTCCCTTCTATCTGAGTCAGTCCTGTGGAACATTCGGTGCTTCCCTCGCTGCTGCATCCTGTTTGTTCCCTGAAGTGTGTGGGCTTTATCTATAGTTCTATTTCTGGTTATATACGAGGGATATGTTCAGAAAAGAGTGGGATTTAATTATAGTGCTATTGCTGGTTATATGAAGGATATGCAACTATAGTGGTATTGCTGGTTATCAGTCTCTTTTTGCAACATTTGTGCTCCCTTCAGTCCTGTGGAACTTTCGGTGCTTCCCTTGCCCCTGTATCCTGTTTATTCCCCTGAAGTGTGTGGGCTTTTAAAATAATGCTTTTGCTGGTTATTGTATGAAGGATATGTAAAGTAGTTCAGAAAAGGGTGTGGAATTTAGCTATAGTGCTATTGCTGGTTATGTGAAGGATATGTAAATAGTTCATTCCTGTTGTTTGTGGCTAATGGAGTCCTGATGTGACGGTGTTCTCTACTTTTTCCGATTGTTCAAGTTCCCCCTTTCCCTCCCCACTTTCCTCCTCTTTTTTTTTTTTTTTTTTGATTTTTTAATCCTAAAATCACATTTCATACTTTTATATCTGGAGTAAGTCAGACTGTACGTTTTATCACTTTTAAGCGTCTCAATTCTGACTATGATTGTTCTGCTCAATTATATCTGTTGATAGATTTCAAGAATCTGCGATCTTTGGAAATTTGTGGTGGAGGTTTAACTGATGCTGGTGTAAAGAACATCAAGGACCTGACATCCTTGACACTGCTGAATCTTTCTCAAAACAGTCACCTGACTGATAAGAGCTTGGAAGCAATTTCTGGTATTGTTTCATGTCTAATAATGCTTTTTTCCCTGTACCTTGGGCGTGTTTGGTCTCTTTTATTTAAGTGTGGAGAAAGGGCATATGACATTATTTTTAATATTATCTTTCCCACAAGGTTTTTTCAATTGTATGCTGTTGGCAGCTATAGTATGGTGGGGTTTCTTTAGTTCTTCCTTCCTTTGTTGGCAGCTATAGCAATTGATTTACCAATCAATCACGTGGTTGTTTTAAGATTTCTTCAAAACCATGTATTTTTACCCCTTACTCTGTAGTGGACAGTAATTGCTGTTTTAAACTTTCTGATTTCTGAATTCCTAATGCGATTCTGTCTGCACTGAAATGCAGGGTTGACACAGCTGGTGTCTCTGAATGTTTCAAATTCTCGCGTAACAAGTACCGGGCTGCAACATTTGAAGCAACTCAAGAACTTGAAATCACTTACCTTGGAATCCTGCAAGGTAACTGCAAATGACATCAGGAAACTCCAGTCAACTGAGCTCCCAAATCTGGTGAACTACAGGCCTGAATAGATGATACAAGGATGCTTGTTTTGACCACCTAGTCAGCGCTGGGAAACTGCTGTACATAGATCAACAATAAATTATGTTATTTTTTGAATTGTAAATACTGTGTCTGTCGAGGATTGGCCGGATGTTATCCTTCCGTGTATCTTGGTCAATCTTTCCATCATGCCATAGATGAAGCCTTCTCTCGTATTGGGCACTTCAGTATGAAGGGAAAATGTAGATAAGCTTCCTTGGCACTGGTTTAAGGTAAATAGGTTTTGTACATATTTGTAAGAAAACCGCAACCACTTCTGAATTCTGAATTGGTGTTGCCATTATGGAACTTTGGCGGTTCTGGTGGGGTATGGGCTTTAGTAAGTTATCGTGTTTGGGAAAGGTTCAGATATGGAAACAATGTAGGCAAGTTGAACAATTTCATGAAATACGTGGCTTTTGTACCAGTTACTGTTGCTTATGGACACTTACCCAAGGAACTTTGTTTGGATGAATATCGTCTGGATGTATTTTTGTTCTTTGTTCAGCAGTCAGTTGTGGGTTTGATATCATATGGCCTATTCTCGATGTTTCTGTTTGATGACAGTGCATGATTTAAATACTATTTTACGTGGGCGCACATTCATTTGAAATTGTGGATATACATGCATTTGTATGAGATCATTTTGAGCACATTTTAGGTCAGTATTTGCTCCTTGAAAAATTGTTCCTATGAAAGAGATGATTCAATTTGCCTCCTTTCTTTTTCCTATTTACTCCTTGAACAATGGTTCCTATAAAAGAAATGATTCAATTTTCCTCCTCTCTTTTCCTATTACATAACATTCATGTTGTGACGAGTTTAATATCTAGTGCTGATTGAATCTAAATGTTTAAATTGCCTAATCTCGTCTAGTTTTAATTCATTTCCACTACACTTGTACACAGTAATACTTTCTTTGGATGGTTGTTAGGCATTGTATCATAATATGTTCTATTGTACTATATTGTTTCAAAGAATACAATATTTGGATTGATCGTATTGTTGTTCGTAGTTACATAATGTCAAATTCATAATTTGAATGATGAATCTACAAGAAATTGTAGGGTGTATTAAAATATTGTAGGGTCTACTAAAATATTAAAAAATAAAGTAAAAATTAAGAAGAAGATATTAAAGTAACGACGCATTGGTCGTTACACAAAATAGGTCTTTTGTTACACAAAATAGGTCTTTTCATCGTTACCGATGGATTTAATGATATGATATAATAAAATTTACGTAATAATTAAAGCAAACATTATATTTAAATTAACAATACGATACAACGTGTAACAACCATCCAAACAAAGTGTCATGTTATCCACGGACGAGATGATGCACCACAAAGTGTCATTTGGTATGTTCTGTCGCACTTCTGTATAACTTCTTTGCCCCCCTATGATATCAGAACATTCCTTCTATAGATTTCTGTCAATTGTCTTATCAATAAACTGACATTGTAGATTCATAAGCCAAAAAAAATTTGAACTAGCTTTCTGTTAGTCTAGTTATGTCCATCATCTAATACTCCATTACTATCTCCAAGTTTCATCGTTTATTATCACCAGTTCATCTCCACACAGCCAGCAAAATCCTCAGATTTGGCATGAGAGAGCTCACAAAATTCTGGCCATTCTCGATGAGCCAATCAGAGAATTTTTTTTTTGTGCAGTCAATTGAATAGACACCAATTTCAGGGCAAAATGTTTAAAACGATTATGACCGGATATCAAAGAAGCAACACAAATTTGTGTTCTTAATAAGTTGAGGAGACGTCACACACCCTAAAGAGGTGAGACTTGCCAAAATCCAACTTAAGAGACTTGAATTAGAAAGCTGATGGAATGAATTCTTGAAGAGTACTGAGCTGATTTATGTTCTGTAGCAAAAAGATTATCACAAACGAAGTATAATGTTGGTGTAAAAATCAAGCCAAATCTTCAGCTGTAACTAGTACAAGATTACTAGCTTCACTGAACACAATTTATTGGGGTGTTACATACACTGCATGTTTTGACCAATCAACTGAAATTTGAGTAAGATCTAATAAAACAAGACACAAGACTGTTTGCTTAGGGGCTTCTTTGTCCACTAGGTGCTTGATCAGAGCATGAAGCTCCAATAGACGGAGAGGTTGGCATACCCGTCGCAGAACCATTTTCAAGTGGTGGAGGGATGCCCCATCTGCCTTCAGATTCAAGTGGTTCGAAAATATAAACACCACCATCCGACAGACCCAATGCAAACTGGTTTGGATCTTTTGGATGTGCTGCAACTACAACTGGATGGACGTTGGAATTGCTGCAGAGAAAAATGACAAGGTTACTGAAAAATTACTTCAAATATCAGAGATAAAATCTGTTTGGTGAATTGACTATGTATCCTGACATTATTTCTTGAGGATATCAGGCACACATAAATTTACTGAATATATGGATATGGGGATGTAGAGAAGTTTCAAAAATCAAATGTCTGAAATACACTATTCCGAGGGATATTCCAGGGATGCTAGAAATGTTAATCCTGGCACTCAGATCCCCACTTCATCATAATAACGTGATTTTACAAATACATGATGCATTTGTTGATATTAATACCAAAGACCAAGTTTTTGTGATTTTTACCCCCTTTCCATGACAAGTTGCAGTTCAGACTTTAGAAGTGGATATTGTTCTGATACCGATTTTAGTATTCTAGGTAGTGAAAGTCTAACTACAAGAAAAACGATGTTCTTTTTTGTCTTCAACAGTAGATTGGAACAGCAACAACAACAACATACCTAGTGAAATCAATAGTTGATTGCAAAATATCGTTAAGTTAAAGCAATAAATAAGTTAGCAGGCAGCAAATATACCTAATATTGGGTGATAGATAAGCTGAAGGAATAATACGGCACTGCATATGGAGATGCCCTGCAGTGAATACACACACTGTTGCATCCAAAAAACTGGCATATATAAGCTGGCTATCACATGAGAATGTGGCATGAGAAATTGGGGCAGCACTTTCAGGCGGAACCCACTGTAGAAGAAGATATACTGTATTAGTTTAATGATCTGAGAGCATTTAATAACCAACTGTAGTCGGGGAGAGAACTTACCAGCTTTAAACATTCCAACCTCGTTCTTTCATATATTGCAATCTGTGCCTCATGCACAACCAAGACACGAGTTTGATCCCGATGAAACTGCACACTGGTATCTGATTGAGATATCGATCGTCCCTGTAGCTGCAAGGATCTAGCCCTCTGCATTTCCCACCCACCAGTGCTCCATACACACAGCTGCTCAAAAGAAGATTATGTTGATGAATACAAAAGGATTAGAGCACAGAGAAATATAAATAATTACCCCTTCAAAGAGTGGTGTCAGAAATGCAGAATGTAACTTTCTATAGATTAATGATCATTTGAGACGGATATAGGCTCAGCATTTGTTACCAATAAAAGACGTTAAAAATGTCCCCCCAAAAAAAATAATCATGACCGCAGAGAGAAGACTATGCACAAGGAGATAAGCTGCAATATACTCGCTCATCTGTAGGCTATGTAGTTTAGATTTTGATGTCTTCCAAAATGCTTGAAACACTTCTAAAACAACTACGTCATGTATGATTTTTCAAAAAAATTTAAAACCACCAGAATTCATTTAGCTTTTATTTAGAGCATGAAATGATCTTGTTCATTTATCTTTATCATCATCAAATACGAAATGCAGTGAAATAACTTCTAGTTCCCGTGCCTATTCGATTGGCTTAACATTGAACGGGATGGTGGGTATGATGCACTATATGCAAAATGGTTAGGGGAGAAAATGTAATCTATCATACACATGTATTTTCCCCATTAAATGTGAAAATAGTTTAACAAAGCACTGAGAAGTAAATCAAATACTAAATGATAGCCAAGCATATCAAGTCATAAACCTGAGAATCAGCTCCTGAGGAAACTAGCACATCGAGCACATGAGAGAAAGCGAGGCCAGTTATCCTTTTAGAGTGGCCTATAAGCGTGCTTTTAACCTTCATCAAGAGACTGACATCTAGTCAATAACGAAAACAACAAAACTTCTTGTTAATCTTTATCATACCTCATTCGCTCGGACATTATATATCAGGATGGTAGAGTCATCCATGCCAATAGCGGCAATGTTGTTATCTTGAGGATAAAAGGCTATATAAGTTGCTGCTGGAGGTGGAGGCATGAAAGCTGTTAGTTTCTGCATCCATAAGATAATATTTCAGCACAGGATCTTTAAGAAAGGGTAGACATAAAAAGAAGATAATCTTGTTATACCAGGAATCTCCGCATGTCGAACAAGGAGATTTTGCCACCAGATGTTGATATCACAAAGCAGTCATTCTTGGACAAAGCAAAGCAGGAAACAGCTTCCTCATGGTTTGCTTCACGCACATCATTTGTCATTAAGATGCCACTTGAAGGTTGCCACAATTGAGGTGAAACACTGGCTGTTGCCTAAACAAAGATTGAAACAGTTACCAGAATCACTTCTGTACAAAATGAAGGAACGATTTTGGTGTCCACTTACCATGCCACTTGAATTGTGTTCATTTCTTTGCCACTTCCAAAGCAGGTGAATAGCATTTGATGCTAATGCTAAGATGGCATCACCAGAGGACGTATATATTAACCCTGATATCTGGAGTAACCAAATTGACTCAAAATCAGAAACTGTATCATCAACACTAGTATAATTGAAACAAACCAACAACAACTTATATAGTGGATTCTCACAAGTGGGATCTGGGGAGGGTAGGGTATAATGCAGACCTTACCACTACCTCAATGAGGTAGAGAAGCTGTTCTTGAAAGACCCTCGGTCCAAGCAAATCCAAGGAGCAAGAAAAAAGTGAGGAAAAAAATATAGCAACTAACAAGGAAAGCAAAGCAAATCCTGCAAACACAACAAATAGTGCGACAACCAAAACACACTGAACAACATATTATAATATTACGGCTAGTACGACAACAAACACCTAAACCCTCGGAAAGCAAGACAATCTTCCACTGCCTATTATCCTTCTAGCCTAATACGCATCCTCCGCGCCCTCTTATCTAAGTTCATTTCCTTTGAAGTTGAGCCATGTCTTGTCTAATCACCTCTCCCCAATACTTCTTCAGTCTACCTATACCTCTATTCGTACCCCACTATAACCAACCCCTCACACCTCATCACTGGCACGGCTATGCATCTCACTTTCACATGTCCAAACTATCTCAATCTCGCTTTCCTCATCATGCCCACCACGGGAGCCACTCCCACCTTATCCTGAATATCCATATTCTTAATCTTATCACTCCTTGTATGCCCACACATACGAGGTATTGACAAACTAGGGAAGAAATATCGACAAATAAACAAACTCTCCAGCTACTACTTCCTAATAAGAGTTCACCGTGAAAGTTTTGTTCAATATCTTATTACAATGCCCTCACATGGTGTGCAGTCACGGAGACAACAGCTTGTGGGGTAAGGGAAAGAAACATGGGTACAATTCAGTAGAAAGCACTGAAGACGTGAACTTGAAATACCAAGCAGACGTTTAGTTACTATTGCTAGTCCAAAATCGGACACTATTGTCAAATCATTGCACACAAACTTTAGAGGCCTTTTTCTCTGATCTAGACAATCCCGTAGGATGAAGACAGAGGGATTTCTGAAGGTGCAGAAAGTGATACCTAAACATCCACTCTTCTTTACTGTACGTTGAAAAATTTATTGGGTAAAAGAAAAGAGACTAAAACACAGAATGTATAGGTGCTAGACCTCATTTAGGAGGGGCCTTAAGCCTCCCATGATGTTCTGAATGATTACCATTTTTGAAAATTTAATTTAACTTTAATAGAATCACATCCAATAATCAAGATAAAAAAAAAGGCCGATGCGAAATTAAGAGCCCTTCCCTTGCAAACAGGAGGAGAACTCATATCTAGTAGTGATGGATCATATGGTTCAGTTCCACTCAACTAAACACTAACAATTTCTTTTGTTGATGGCATGTTCTGATGTCACATGCCTTGATCGTGTCAGATTGTGCACAAAGGCATTGTGAGAAGCATTATAGTTTCCAACCTTAAACCTTAAGGGGGAAGAGCTATGGCTTGAATGTTGAATGGAAAAATCTCTTATCTCATTTTATACATGAATTATCTGCTAACATGAAGTTTAATAGAAAAGTTTTTCAAGTCTTGAAGGTGAGATAACAAACACAGATATTTCATGAATCAAGAGACAAGGGGATTATACCTTAGGCACTCCAAGATTTTCAGAAAGTTTTGAGGTCCGGCACTGTGATGATTCACTTATTTCCATGAGCTTCCATATCTTGGGTTTGTCATTAGGCTCTTCACTAATTCGGGCTCTTACATTTCTTCCACTGTCATTCTTACAAAGTCAATAGAATGTAAACTATATGTTAGTAAATGATATTGACATGACAAGAAGGCAAGATTGTTGGTGTGTCCTCCACTTTTAAGCATAGTATCTATTTTTCATATTTTATAAGTATGAAGCCTCAAACTAAAAGTTACAAGAACAACAACATACCCAGTGCAATCTCACAAAGTGGATTTGGGGAGGGTAAGATGTAGCAAACCTTACCCCAACCTTTATGGGGTAGAGAGGTTTCTGACAGATCATCAGCTCAAAAGAAAAGTGGAATTCGAAGCAAGATTAAAAGGAAATAAGAGAGCAAATACAACAACAACAACAACATACCCAGTGGGATCCCTCAAGTGGGGTCTGGGGAGGGTAGAATGTACGCAGACCTTACCACTACCTCATAGAGGTAGAGAGGCTATTTCCTGGAAACCCTCGTCACAAAAACCCATAAGCAAAGAGCAAATAGAGATACAAATAGTAATAAACACCAACTTTATGGGGTCTGGGAGGGTAAGATATATGCAGACCATTCCATAGCTTTATGGGGTAGAGAGGTTATTTCTGATAAATCACCGGCACAAAAGGAAAGTGAAATTAAAAGCATGATTAGGATATAACATAGCAAAAGAGCTGCAAAACAAATAGTAATTAACACGGAATAACAAAAAAATCTATATAATTACAAATAAGGAAATGAAATAT
The DNA here is from genome assembly GCA_029948455.1 of Solanum rostratum. Lineage (NCBI taxonomy): Eukaryota > Viridiplantae > Streptophyta > Magnoliopsida > Solanales > Solanaceae > Solanum > Solanum rostratum. The sequence goes on along the minus strand of CM057054.1, from coordinate 62,470,547 downwards.
AGTAATTACTATTAGAAAAGAAAATCATAGAAATTGAAAAGGAAAAAAGAAGTTACATCAGACGCCATTGATGGAATGAATCAGTTCAACAAGTTTGAAGTTTGATATGAAACCCTAAAGTTGTTGAACCATGGGGAGGCTTCAAGAGATGGGAGGAATGATTTCTCCTAAAAGTTAAGGAGTTAAAATAACAAAATAGCCATCAAAAGTTGAACGACAGTGTGATGGCCCAGCCTGCCAGGATATTGTTCGCTTTGGGCCTAGGCCCACACGTTGTTAAAACGTGTCACTAGTGATAAGGTCTAAATATCCAACATCTCTCATGTGTATTACCAAGTGGAACTTCTTATCTTAAGGTGAAGTCTCATATACACCTCTCTATAGACTCAACACCCTCACTATGGTTTGCCCACCATATAGGATTTGCCTATAGCACTGAGGTTTGCCCGGTATATTGAGATTTGCCTAAATTTATCTGAACTCTGGCCCACACCGACAAGACTAACGCAAGAGTGGGTCTGATACCATTTGTAATGGCCCAACCCGCTAGTGATAATGTCCATTTTGAACTTAGACCCGCACAACTTTAAACGGCGTCACAAGTGAGTAAGGTATGCTTACTATTGGACTTTTCCCTTAAGTAAGGGTCGAAACCACCTCTAGTTATAATCAATCGGGGCGGGGTTCACAGAAAGGACTTCAAGCGGTATCGCCGCTGCCGTCACTCTCCTAGAGACCACAAGACGGCGGCTATCGTTGGTCTATATTCAAGAAGCGGAATGCTGGGATAGGATGACCTATCTGTGTATAGATCCAACGCCGGTAATAGAACGATCAAAGCCGGCTGCTAAATTCCGAAACTCCAATATCTCTCCTGTGTTTTGCCGATGTGGGAATCTTATCTTAAGCTAGAATGTCAAAGACAGTTTTGCCCTTTGTGCAAGCATTACTCTCTTGTGTTTTGCCAACATGGAAATTCTTATATTAAGTTGGGCTGTCAAAGACAGTTTTTCCCTTAGTGCAAGCATTATTACAATTGCCTTTTTGGGTAAATATACATTATAAGAATCATATGGATAAGTTCACTTTGAAATTTTGATTTACTTTGTCAAAAAATATAAGAAGTGCTTGTCTATGCTATTATTATAACATAAATTATACATGCCTTTTTTATCTCCAAAATTGAAATTGTAATGATTACAAAAAATGAATTGCTTCATTCGTTTAAGAAAGTCATTACTCATTTATTTAGTATGGGAGAAAATGACTAGCTTATGTAATTGGTGATCTATAAGCATTACCTTTAAAAAATTTAGTTTCATCTAAATTTGCTTTATCACACGATTTGTATTTAGACAATGGAGGCATTTGAAGTAGTTGGTAATATAGGAACTTTCCTGAATAAACAACAAAGAAATGCCATTAAGCTGCTGTTTTCATGTTCTTCTGTGTTAATTTCTATTAATATTACCATCAAATAATGCATGGGCCGGCAAGTACGCCTCCACCTTCAATAAATTATGGATTTGAGCTTTATGAATTACAAAATTATAAATGGTTTACTAGACAAAAAGTGACACTTTCATGTGCAAATCTGAATTAGTCGGATCTCAAAACGGGCACCAGACATCAGGTAAGAACAAAAAAGATCCTATGGACATTCAGTAAATTGTATATTGTTGTTTATGGAAGTGTGGTTTAATTAAGAAACACCCGGTATGAATTTTTTTTTCCCTTAATTATATAAAGGGTAACCCAATAAACTAAAGCTCGTGTAATGCGCAAGGTTCGGAGAAGAGTCCGATCACAAGAGCCAATTATATGCTGCCTTACCTTGTATTTTTGTTAGATGTTGTTTCTAAGGGTTGATCCTGGGACCTACTAGGCACATACATACTTTTGTCATAGTAATGAAAACTATCTCAGTGGAATTTTCTTATCCCTCAAAATGAAAAACTAAAAATTATTAATAATGATGATAAATTGTATGCATAAATAAAAGGCACTTGAACAGTCACATGAACTGAGTGTAGAAGAAAGAAAGTGCCGCAAAGCAGAGAAGAAAGAAGAAGAAGAAGAAGAAGAGGAGGAGGAGAGAAGACCTACCTTTTGTTGAAGCTGAAGTCTGAACTTTGAAGAAGAGAGTCGCAATTTGTGGCTTTGAGCAAATAAACGCTAATATTGCCTTCACTTTTTAATTGATGTCAGCTTTACAAATTAAAAAGAAGGCGACGCCTTTGTCGCATTTTCTTGCTGCGGCATCTCGCGCCATTCCTTGTTTTGCGAAATCGCCTCACCTCTCGCCAAAGGTGCTAAGGTGAGCGTCTTTCACTATGCCAACATTCATAAACAAATGTAGACTGTGTTATTTACAAAAATAACGCATCCAATGTAATCTCACAAAGTGTAGTCTAGGTGTACTAAAGTGCATGCAAACTTAGCACTAGCCTGAAGATAGAGAGATTGTTACTGATAGACATCGGCTCAATAAAAAAAATAGTCCAAAGCAGTATAGAAAAAGAAAGAACCGAAACGAAGAAAGTCATGGCAAAAATGCTAAAGGATAATCCAAATGTAAAGAAAAATGGAACCTCAAGAATTATATGAACTGAGTAACGAGTACCTTTGCAGTTTCATATACCGTCATTATTTGCCAAAATCTTTATCCCATTTTCATTAGCAGAACAGCCAATAGATAAATTGGAGGGATTGCCTTGAATAATTTATTGATATAAAAGAATGAGTGAAGCTCAAAACGAACTTACTGAAAGACCTCCATCAGCATCAATACTTGTTGGGAGTTAAACATGGTCCATATCCCAGAATTTGATTGAGAAATCAATATCAGCAGCCAAAAATTCATATTTAGTAGTATCAAATTGCGCAACACCCAGATGTTCCTCAAAACCCTAGACAAGTTTTTTTTTAATCGTAAATAAACAATTTGTTTGTTGAAGATTTTGATAGATGTCTTATCTTGGTCGGCCATGCAATAGATGAAGCCCTTCTCTCGAATTGGTCACTGCAGTACCAGGGAAAAGCTTCCTTTCGCACTGGGTGGATCAATGTATTTTTGGTCAAAATATTTGAAAAATATATTTTTTTTTAAAAGTAAGTTATAATTTACTAATATAAGTAGAAGAAACAAATGGTATAATTGATCGGTTTTTCGAAAATAGTCTTTCTATCTCTATGAGATAATCTAAACTTATGGGATTTTACAGGGTATATTATTATTGTTTTTCGGTATTTTGTTAGATAATATATATAACATTTACTAGGATTTCTATGTAAAAAAATATTTTTCTCCATACCAAACAAATCATTAAATAAAATCTTATGTGGGCATACATACATCTGGAATTCTGGATGTATGCACGTATAGGAGATTCATCTAGTGCACATGTTAGGCCAATATTTACTCAAAGAAATGATTCAATTTGCTTGCTTTCTTTTTCCTATTACTCAAATAAATGATTCGAACAATTACAAGTCACGAGATATCAAAGAAAGAACACGCCTTGTTCATAAAAATCACTCGAATTAGAAAGCTGATAGGAGGAATTCCTCACTACACTAAGGAAAATAAAGAGTTAAATGCTCATTTTACATTACATCTTACCCCATGAGTTGGAAATTTACATGTTGGAGAGTGCTGAGCTGAATTATGTCCTGTAGCTAATAGATACCACAAAAGAAAAGCGACCAAGTTGGTGTAAAAACCAAGTCAAATCTTAAGCTGTGACTAGTACAGAGACTCCTAGCTCCACTGAAGATTCTCCTTCCCTTACAATTGCAAAGAAAACAAATGTTTGGGGTGTTACATACACTTCATCTTTTGACTTGGAGGATTCTGGTTAGTCTCCTAAACGAACATTTACTCGTCAGTCTGAACTGAAATTTGGGTAAGATCCAACAAAACAAGACACAAGACTGTTTGCTTAGTGGCTTCTTTTGTCATCTTGGTGCTTGATCGGAGCCTGAAGCTCCAATAGATGGAGCGCTTGGCATACCGTTTGCTGATCCATTTTCAAGTGGTGGAGGAACGCCCCATTTGCCTTCAGATTCAAGTGGTTCGAAGACATGAACACTGCCATCTGACAAACCTAACGCAAATTGGTTTGGATCTTGTGGATGTGCTGCAACTACAACTGGGTGGATATTTGAATTGCTGCAGAAAATTACTTGAAATATCAGAGATGAAATCTATTTGGTGAATTGACGATGTATCCTCACATTACTTCTTGAGGATATCCGATACATAAATTTAATTATTGTATGGACACCCGAGGAAAAAGATCTTTTTTAATCTTCATAGTCGATTGCAGAATATCTTAAAATTAAAGCAGTAAATAAGTCAGCAGGCAGCAAAAAATACCTAATGCTAGGTGATAGATAAGCTGAAGGAATAATACGGCATCGCATATGGAGGTGCCCTGCAGTGAATACGCACACAGTTGCATCCAAAAAACTAGCATATATCAGCTGGCTATCACACGAGAATGTGGCATGAGAAATTGGGGCGGTACTTTCACGCGGAACCCACTGTAGAAGAAGACGTAATATATTAGTTGTTGAGACCTGAAGGCAATTAATAACCAACTGCAGTCAGGGAGAGGACTTACCTGCTTTAAACATTCCAACTTTGTTGTTTCATATATAGCAATCTGTGCCTCGTGCACAGCCAGGAAATGAGTTTGATCCTGATGAAACTGCACTCTGGTATCCGATTGAGATGTCGATCTCCCCGGTAGCTGCAAGGACCTAGCCCGTTGCTTTTCCCACCCATCAGTGCTCCATACACAGAGCTGCACAAAAGCAGATAATTTCTATGAGTACAAAAGGATAGAACACAGAAATATAGATTACCACTTTAAAGAGTGTCAGAGATGCAGAATGCAACTTTTCATATGAGTAATGATCATTTGAATGTAACGGATGAAGGCTTATAGCTTTTGTCATCAATAAAAGAGATAAAAATTGCCAAAAAACTAATCATGACTGCAGAGAGGAGATTATGCAAAATGAGAGAACCTGCAATATACTTGGCTCATCTGTAGGCTATACATTTCAGATTTTGGGGTCTTCAAAAATGCTTGAAACACTTCTAAAACAACTTCACGTAAAAACAATCAGATTCATTCAGCCTTTATTTAGATCATGAAATGATCTTATTCTTTATCTACCTTTAGATATTTTATCACCATCAAATATGACATGCAGTGAAATCACTTCTAGTTCCCATGCCAATACTTATAATTCCCATGCCTAGTCGATTGGCTTAATATTGAATGGGATGGAGTGTGTATGATGCACTATATGCAAAATCATTAGGAAAGAAATTGCAGTCTATAATACACATGTATTTTCCACATTAGTCATGAGAATATGCTAAACACTGAGAAGTAAGTCAAATACTACAAAATAGCCAGAAGTCATTAACCTGAGAATCAGCTCCGGAGGAAACTAGCACATTGAGCACATGGGAAAAGGCGAGGCCAGTTATCCTTTTAGAATGGCCTTTAAGCCTGCTTTTAACCTTCATCAAGAGACTAACATCTAGTCAATAATGTTATATGGTATTTCGCCCAAAAACATGAAATTCTGATGACTAAATAAAAACAAAAACTTCCTGTTTATATTTATCATACCTCATCCACTCGAACATTATATATCTGGATGGTAGAATCATCCATGCCAATAGCGATAATGTTGTTGTCTTGAGGATGAAATGCAAGAAAAGTTGCTGCGGGAGGTGGAGGCATGAAAGTTGTCATTGTCTGCATCCATAAGATCATAATTCAGAGCAGGCTCTCTAAGTAAAGGCTAGAAATAAAAAGAAGGCAATCTCGTTAAACCTTGAACGTCATCATGTTGAACAAGGAGATCTTTCCACCAGATGCTGACATCACATACGAGTCATTCTTGGACAAAGCAAAGCAGGAGACAGCTTCCTCATGGTTTGGTTCGTGCACATCATTTGTCATTAAGATGCCACTTGAAGGTTGCCACAATTGAGGTGAAACACTGGCTGTTGCCTAAACAAAGATTGACACAGTTCTGAGAATCACTTCTGTACAAAATGGAGGAAAGGAATGAGTTTGGTGTCCATTTACCTTGCCACTTGAATTGCGTTCATTTCTTTGCCACTTCCAAAGCAGGTGAATAGCATTGGATGCTAATGCTAAGATGGCATTACCAGAGTTTGTATAGATTAACCTTGATATCTACAGTAACCATATTGAATTAAAATCAGAAACTTTATTATCAAAACTAATACAGTCAAAAACAAAGCAGGGAAGAAATATTGACAACTGAACTACACGATCCAGCTAAGTATTGTTTCCTAGTAAGAATTCAGCATGAAATTTCCTGTTCAACATATGATTACAATGTTCTCACATCCGTGTTGTGCAGTCATGGAGATACAACAGCTTCCAAATTGTGGGTTAAGGGGAGTGAACATGGCTACAATTCAATAGAAAGCACTTAATACATAAACTGGAAATACCATGCAGACGTTTAGTTACTATTGCTAGTCCAAAGTTGGATGCTATTAAATTTATCGAATCATTGCACACAAACATTAGAGGCCTTCTGCTCTGATATAGACAATCTCGAAGGATAAGGACAAAAGGATCTCTGAAGGTGCAGAAAGTGATACTTAAAAGTCCACCTTTCTTTACTATAAGTTGAATAATATATTAGAGAAAAAGAAAGGACCTCGTTTAGGAAGCCTTAAGCCTCCCATGTCATTCTGAATGATCACCTTTTTTGGGTTTTATTTTCACTTCAATAGAATCACATCGAGAGACCAAGATAGAGAAAGAGACAACACGAATTTACGAGCCCTTCCCTCCCAAACAGGAGTACTCATATCTTCATATAAAAACAGAAGCACAAGACCGCACTGCAGATTCCACTCAACTTGATCTAACAATTTCATTTGCTAATGTCATGTTCTGATGTCACAAGCCTTGATCAGGTCAGATTTTGCACAGAGGCGTTGTCATAAACATTTAAGTTTCCAACCTTAAAACCTGAAGGAGGACAAGCTATGGCTTGATGCGCATCAGTTTGTAAATTCAATTGAAAGTCCGTTATCTCATTCTATACGACCTGCTATCAGTATGTTCGACGGAAAAGTTTCCAAGTCTTGAAAATGAGATAACAAAACACATTAAATATTTCATCAATCAAGAGACATGGGGATTATACCTTAGTCACTTTGACGTTCTCAGGAAGCTTCAAAGACCGACATTGTGATGATTCAGTAATTTCACTGAGCTTCCATATCTTGGATTTGTCATTAGGCTCTTCATTAATTCGGGGTTTTACATCCACCGTATTTCTTGCATCTCCATTCTTACGAAGTCAATAGGATGAAAAAAAATATATATTAGTAGATGATATTGACATGAAAAGCATTCTTAGAGTGTTCTTCATTTTTAAACATAATGAATAGTAGGAAGCCTTAAACTTAAAGTTACAATAACATACCCGCTCAAACCAAAATAGTGTTGTTTGGGGTGGGTAAGATTTACACAGACCTTACCCCTACCTTTATGGGGTAGAAAGGTTGTTTCCGATAGACCATCGGCTCAAAAGAGAAGTGGAATCCGAAGCACGATTATAAGGAAATAACAGAGCAAAAGAGATACAAAGCAAATGGAGTAATGAACAATAATAATGAATAACAAAGAAAATGTATGATTATAAATACGATGGAAGGCTAGCCTTGTGCCTCTCCCACTTTATAGTATACATGAAAACAGTAATTACCATTAGACAAGAAAATCCTAGAAATCGAAAAGGAAAAATGAAGGCACACACATCAAGGCAATTATGATACACCCTTGATAGAACCCTAAAAGTTCAATTTGAAACCCTAATAGTTCCCCTTAGAAGCCAAAAGACCAAAATAGTCATCAAAAGTTGAACGATGGTTTTCCATTTGTGCAAACATTACTACTATTATCTTTTTTGGTAAATATGTAATATACATTGTAAGAATCATGGATACAACAACAACAACAACATACCCAGTGGAATCCCATGTAAGAATCATGGATAATTCAAATTAAGTTTTTTATTTACTTCGTCAAGAAAAATGTAACAATTGCTTTTATAAGTTATTATTATACTCCCTCCATTCCAATTTATATGAATCCTGCGGGAGGGCTCCTTCTCCCTCCCCTTCTTCAAATTCCGATTCATATTTTTCATAGAGAAATATCTTATCAAGGATACACCAATTTTTGACTAGCACAGAATTAAAGAAAAAATAAAAAACTTTTAAAACTTGTGGTCTAAAATAAGTTATAGATATTTGTGTGGCTAGAAATTATTTCAATAAGGGTAAAATGGTTATTTTAAAGTTAAATTGTTACTAAATATAGAATTGTCTCATTCTTTTTTAAACTGACTAAAAAGAAAGTAAGCTGTATAAATTGAGATAGAGGGAGTATCATAAATTTTACATGCCTTTTTGTATCTCCAATACTGAAATTGTAATGAATAGAAAAAGTGAATTGTTTCATCCATTCAAAAAGTCATCACATACTAACTTAAAGTGCTATAATATGGGAGGAAATACTAAACTTATATAATTGGATTTTAAATCAATACAATCTCCATGCATTACCTTTAAAAAAGTTAACTTACATCTAAACTTGCTTTATCTCACAATCGGTATTTAGACAACGGAGGAGAGAGCAGTAGATGGTAATATAGGGATTCTGCTGAATAAACAACGAAAGAATGCCATTAAAGCTATTGTCTTCATTTTCTTCTGTGTTATGTTTGTTATATCAATAATATTAACATCAAATGTTGCAGTGGGCCAACAAGTACCCCTCTATCATCCTTAACAAAATTCTAGGTTTGAGCTTTGGAGATACAGAATTATCACTAGTAGGAAATGTTTCACTATCAAGTGGGACTTGCATATGCAAATATGAATTAGTTGGATCTCAAAATGGCCACCACACATCAAGTAAGAACGAAATAGATCCTACGGACATTCATCAAATTGTATATTGTTCTTCTTGGAAGTGTGACTTAATTAGGAATTACCTGCAATGACTTTATTTCCTAAGTAATTTTCTATACTTTTATAGTAGTGACGAAAACCTTTCTGTGGAATTTTCTTATCCCTCATAAATGAAAAATAAAAAATTAATAATAATGACGATAAACTGTATGCACAAATAAAAGGCACTTGAACAATTGCATGAATTATGTGGAGGAACTAGAAGTTGTTTAGGTCTTTTGTCTCCCGTGTCTACCTGCATATGTACCTCTCTTATTGTATATAGTTGGCTCCCTATGTATATATACATGCATTTCTTTAGATGCATTGTTAATTATTTGATTTAGATAAGTTATATTTTAAACTTAACCATGTACAATGGAGGCTTGGTAAAGAGATCATTAATCTATGTTACTTAATACGAAGATTGTGATCCAACATACTTTGAAATATATTAACTCTAAAATTGGATACAATGTAATTATTCTTACAGCTTCCACTATTAATTAAAGTTAAGTCAATCCGTCTGTGGCCCGCCCTTTGGACCAACCACAATGGGCTTATTCCCTACCCTTTGCCACTTAAATACCAGGCTTCGCCTTGCATGGCGTGGGGTTAGAACCTGTGACCTCAGCCACAAATCCTCCACCCTTTACCACTTGAGCTAGGCCCTGGGAACTATTCATTCACTTATTTTCACATGCTTTTGTGTTTTTAAAATTTAATAAATAGCCAATGTTCACATGGAAAAAGAAAAGGAATCAATTCTTCCATCGTTATTGCTTTTGTTCCAGTCATTTGGCCAAAATCTCTAATTATTTGATTCTTTCAACCTTCTTCTCTATTTAAAGTTGATAATTTATCAAGAAACTAATGAAATTGTATATAAGAATTTTAAGGGTCACAAATAAATATTTTTGATAGTTGTACTATATTATAGAGACTTCCCATTTGTTAACCATCATCGGTATTATTTAAGGAGACTTATTGTTAACCATAGTCCATAGCAATATAATGTCAAAAGACCTATTTAACATGGCTATTTGGAGGTATGCCTATTAGCTTTTTTGTAACTCAATTTAGTGTTAGCAAATATTTACCTGTCTTTTAAGTGTTCTTAAGATTTTTTTTTTTTTTGAACTCTTAATTAATAACTTAGTATAAACCCGTAGAAGTTAAGCTCTTACCTCTTGGCTATTTATTTCATTCACTTACTTCATATTAAGTACATATATAAGCTTAAAAAATATTTCATAGTGTCAATCGCTTGAGAAGTTTCTTAAGATGGAAGAAGCAACAAGAAGAATGAATGAACTGAAAATAAAGGAAGGTAGTGATAGTAAAATAAAAAAGAAGATGCTGAGAATAAAGCTTCTAAAGGTGAAGGTATTTTTTCTTCGCTTAGAATCATGAGATATACAATTTTTTGTTATTAATTTTTTTGTTTTTTATGTTTTCTGCTTTTGTTATTTGGTAAAAATATTTTCTCTTGCAGTAACTTTATCATTTGTAGCTGGTATGTCCCTCAAGCGATTTTGTTGCATGGTCCATTCACAATCACGACCATTACTAAAACTGTATATTTTTGTTTCTTTTTTAAACTACTAAAACTATTTCACTTATTTGAGCTATTTACTTCTTTTTTCTATTTATCTTTTTCTTTTTTAATTTTTGAAGTTTCGTGATTATCCCCTCATGTTTTATTGATTCTAAGATTAGGAGAAGAGGTGAAGAAAATCAACGTAATTTACTTGTAGGTAGCAATCATTTAGACTTTTATGGATATCATTTATTATTGTTTTTAGTTTCAATAAACGTTAGCTATATGTTTATCATAAATAACTCACACATGTACACACAACTATCTAACCTCCTGCCCTAAACTGTGCCCCTTCATAACCTCTTATCTAAGGTCATGTCCTCGGTAAGCTGAAATTGCATCATGCCAAGTCTAGTCACCTCTCCTCAATACTCTATGTTCTATTTATGTATAAAAGAATATAAGCAAATTGTCAAGTTAAATATTTGATATTTTAGAAGAACAGCAAAATTGAAATTGTTCAAGCATTTTGTTGTATTGAATTTATAATAACATGAACAGAAAAACACATATTGGTAAACAAGAAATAAAATCTAAACAAGTGAGAAAAGGTAATACCAGTCTTAATTAAAAGATAAAAGGAGAAATAAATTGACTGTATACCAACTATAAATTATAACATGTTTTACTATTAACATGGAAACGCCCATGTCCAAAAATTAGTTACGGAAAAAGTGAGTGTGTATGTTCATATATATATATATATATTCCATGGATATGTGACTTGATGACAACAAACAAGAACTTAATTCCAAATCACATCTTGGGAGTTTAAGACACAAACCATTCCACTGATGCCAACAGCAGAGGCCACTCTATCTGTAAATCCAGAATTGTTTGCTGCTGCTACAGATATTGGGTTTACTGTAGGCTGCATGATATTAAAGCAAAGGACACCTGGTCATGCTTGTGTAAAGAAAAAATGGAACCTCAATATTTATATCAACTGAGGAACAAGTACCTTTGCAGTTTCAGATGCCCTGGAAGCATCATAAGCTAGGTTCTCAAAAGTGCGTACTAAACGAATACCGTCATTATTTGCCAAAATCTTTATCCCATTTTCATTAGCAGAAACAGCCAATAGAGAACCATCCTTGTTGAATCGAATTCGAGGGCTTGCCTTGAATAATTTATTGACAAAAAGAGAAGCAGTCAGAATATAATACAATACCACAATTTTCTCAGTCAACCTCAAAATAAACTTACTGGAAGACCTCCATCAGCATCAATACTTGTCAGGAGTTGAACATGGTCCATATCCCAGAATTTGATTGCGAAATCATCACCAGCTGCCAGATATCGATTTTTAGTTGTATCAAATTGTACAACACCCAGCGATCTTTTCCGAAACCCTTGATATGTTCTCTTAACAGCCCCTTCACTTTCATTCCACTCAACAATGTGTGACTCCCCATCTTTGCTGGTTCCACACGAAAACAGTCTGCAATTTTGCCAACCAACACCATCCAAAAAAAAAGGGCAGAGAAGAAGAGAGAATGTGAGATTGGTGAAAAAGCTATTATTCTCAACCCCTTTAGCAAAATATGTTAAGTAACAGTAACACAATGCATCAAGCAAAATCAACCTCGTCCCATCAGCACTGTATGCCATTGTTGTGCACCAACGACCAGGAGCCTCATAATCTACTCGAGATCCCAAATTATCATATAACCACGCTTTTATCTTTCCATCTAACGCTGTAGAGAAAATAAACTGAAGTAGGAAATTATTAACACAAGTGCAAATGTGCAGACAACTAAACCTTAAGTACAAGAGACATCATAACAGTATCCTTACCTGAATGGTTTCTTTATGGTGAGGGCACACAGAGTATACAGGTGCTTCATGACCCTCAAATGTATATTGTCTTGCACCAGATGTGGCATCCCAAACCTAGAAATTAGCAAGCGTTGGAAAGAACAAGCAATTATTCCCCTACCAAAAAATGTCTTTCATAGGCAACAAACCGATATTTATGCCTTCCCAACCTTTATAGTTTTGTCATCTCCACATGTTATAACACAGAGCTGCTTATTAGGGTGAGAGAATGCAAGATCATTTACACCTCCAACATGAGCATCAATCTGCAAAAGCATTATCAGTCTGTATTGTGAAATAATTCAGAATTTTATCGCCAGGGAAAGAGCCTTAATGCCACCATATTTTACCTCCAAATGCTGACGTACGTCATCATTCCCGTGATAGGAATATATTTGAACAATGTGCCTAGAGTATGCAACCCCTGCTCAATAGAAAAAGTCATTCTAAGAGATCAACTTCTTTTTGACAGTTCACTACAGTAAGATGGGAAATTTGCCTTTCATGAAAGCTTACCAAATAACGAACCATCAGGGCTCCATATAACACGGTTAACTGAGACACCAGGATCTTTTACCAGAGCAGTCTGAGTTCAGTTGAGAAATTGTTTTGATCAGATCAGGTAAATCTCATTGAATTAAGATGGCCAGTTCAATCTAAGGAACAAAAAAAAAGACCTGTAATGGCATTGAACATGCACCCAAGTCCCAGACTTTGAAGTTTCTCAACACCAGTCTCTCCCTTGAACCAACTTCCCATAATGCAATATCTCCAACATTCGTGCCAACTAGTTTGTAACATAAGAGAGTCATGATAAATGCAGTTGCCAAAAAATATGTAATGACAAATAGAACAACACCAGTGCGTTAACAAACAAGAGCATTCAGAAGAAGTAGACCTAGAAGCAATGTCTGCTGAGAAGGATGGAAATCCATGCTCATGGGAGAGGATCCCTGGTTTAATGTTCTTGCAACAGTCTTGGGCAAGTCATCAGGTACACTAAGAGATGGATTATGACCTTGCCCTGGAAATGATATAGGCAGCACATTCACAGGAAGATTAACCTGTATAATAAAAAAATGAGAAAAGAAAGTGACGCAATGAGAGAAAATGTGAATATTGCTGACAGAATGATTGAAAGATAGGGAGAGCCTACTACCTCATCAGATATTCCCAGTGACCTAGTTCTTTTGCCAGCATGATCCGATTCTCCAGATGGATAATCAATAGAGGGATTTGTTGGTGGAGTCCTAGGATGTTTAAGAGACGCTACAGAAGGGAATGCAGAAAATCACCAGTTAAGAGAGCTTGAATAACCTACAGAAAACTTAATAATTGTTTCATGTGACGGTCAAATTTTTTGTTATTCTTTGTCAAACAAATTTGGTAATCCATGCAGGCCAATTTCATTTGCTTCTGTTTTCTAATACCTTGATCTCAACACAAGTTTGTATGATTTACTCAAGAAAAAGGGTCAGAAACATAATCTATCAAAATTGACCAGAATTGAAGGGAATTCTCTGTCTAAAAAGGTTGTCCGGTGCACTAAAATTTCTACTACCCGCAGGATCTGGAGAAAGGCCCTACCAAAAGGGTCTATTATACGCAGCCTTACCTTGCATTTCTGCCAGAGGCTGTTTCCAAAGCTTGAACCTGGGAGGTCACATGGAGGCAACTTTACCAACTTTCTCTGTCTATATACAATAATACAAAGGGAATCAATTCCTACTGACCACTTGACACTAGATTGTTCTAATGCAAGGGCACTATAATCATGACTAGGTGTTGACTACACATTCCATTTGTCATTTACAACCTCCACAGGACACTTCACAATGATTTTCACCTCATGTAAATACCCTCAAAGTGATACCTGGAATAGATGAAGGACCAAGACCCATAGGTCCACCAGAAACTGCTGGATGAGCTACAGTGGGTGGGTTGGACATCCAGCCAGCAAGAGGAGCTGCCACAGGTGCTGGTCCAGGTTGGAAAGGCTGAATAAAGTTTGTAACAGAATAAGCAAAACTCTTAGTGGTTAAACATAAGTAGCTGGACAAAAAACTAACCCCATGTGCACCAAGAGGAGGGAAGCTGCCTGGTTTAGGCACTGATCCAAGCAACGGATTATTTGCAGGTGATGGAGCTCGGGCACCATTTGGTTGTCCACAAGAGTGATCCACGAAAAGTGTTTTGATATCAGGATTTGGCCTAGGATTTTTACAAAGTTGGTGCTGCCAATTTAAGCTGCAGCATGCATTCATTGTCAGTTCCCAATTTACAATAACCTAGTATTGCTAGTTTACTTGAATAACAAAAACGACAGGCAGGTTACATTGATGCTGACTATACTTTCATCATGAATTCTAAGATAATTACATGGACCAATATCCATGAGCTGCCTACATTTCATAGCACTTCTAAGGTCCTAAAGGATCTACAGCTCAAGTTTTGTTGTAAACGGGTAAATACAGGATAGCTAAGTTGGCTTGGTACAATATGCTCTGGTGCTTAGCTTAGGCCACTATGGCTTTCAAAGCAAATGCTAAAGTTTCACAAGGACATCACCTTTGGTTAATCAAAGTTCGTAACCTTGAATTTTTGAGGTTGGGAAACTGCAATTTGTCACGAAACAGGGGATTTGCTTCAATAAGCTTTTTGAGCTCAACCAACATAATAGCTCGTGCAGATTTAGTATCTCCATACTTGGACAGCTGTTCATTCTCCCTACAAATTGATCAGGCCACATAATTACACGTTTACAAAAGGGTTCTATCTTCATTGACAAATTATACAGATGTAATACCTGAAATTCTCTAGTGTCAACAGCTGAGTTATCTCCTTGAAAAGCTCCTCATTGAAAGATGCAAAAACTTTAAGATCCTTTACAAGAATTTCAACACCCTTGGACCGGTCACGCCTATCATAAACGCAAATTAACCAATTCATCAATATGTTAATCTGGGGAAACCAACTATTCCACCAAAAAAAGATGAAATCTTACTTGTCCAATGCCTCAAGATACTTTTGTTTTCTTATTTCAAAGAATATTTTCATGGAATAACGGTTATCATCCACTTTGGTAAAACCAGAAAGATACTTTTCAACTTCATCCCAGTTACCATTATGCACTTCATCTTCAAAGTACTTCATGTTAAAGAAAAATCCAGATTCTTGCTCAAGCCTATAGCAAAAGATTAAAGAAAATGTCCTTTTAGCAATGTGTTGCAATGTAAAAAGTTAAATAGCTCATAATTTACTAAAACTGAAATTGAAAAAGGTACATACTTGTGAACTGTTTCTTTGAACTTTTCCTCATCAAGAAACTGTAAAATCAAGAATACAAGCTCTCTACTGAGAGAAGACATTGCTACTAACTCGTCTTCAAGCCCAGAACAAGTATGAAAAAACCCGTGTATAAGCAGATCTGCAAAATTCCATAAATGAATTTATTATAATTTATTAACTAAAATACCCAGAGCTAATAATAATTAATAATAATAAACAAATAACTAATCCATATGATTAAATAAAATATATGTTGTCAGCTCCCACTAACTTTATTTAATAATTAAATATCTAAGCATTTAATTATTGCCGGACACAAGCCCCCAAACTCAAAGTACTGTTCAAAATTAAACTAATCCCCAAAATATATCAAAAGGAAAAAAAATGAAAAGAGATCCGAACAATTTCAACCCTACCCAGAATCCGATTATTGAAAGTAATCTTCAATCTTACAAGTAACAGAACTCCATTTTCACCCACCGACGCAGACGATGTGAAAGTAGAACGACACAAATACAAAAAGAAGTGATTTTTTTCCTTTGGAAAGATGGGGTTTTTGTTCCGGGAAGATCAGAGACACAAAAGCAGCTTTAAATCCATTGAAATCGAAGATGCAAAGGAAAAGGGGGCCAAATGAAAACCAAAAGCGAGAAAAAATACACAGAGAGAGAAAGTGGAGAAATTAAAGCGAAAAGCAAACACTGAGGAAAAAAAGTAAATATTCCATGAAACATATACGTACACTGGTTTACAGAGGTTCACCTTATAGATAAAGAACAGATAGATCCATGGAAGAAGAGAGGAGAAAAATTGAAATGCAAAATGGGACAAATTAACGACGAGCTCGAGGCATAACAATAGGTATATATCCTTCTCACTCCCTCTATATAGAAGTCTATGTGTGTGTTCCTATTTCCCTTTTTCTCTTATCGTATCGCGAGAAAATGAACATATACTTTCGGGAGACAACATTTATAGGAAATTGAGGTTCTTATCAGATAAGTACCATTGCTTATCACTGATAAGCTACAGCACGATTCTATAAATAAAATTTTGTAGGGGCCCATAAAGCCAGCTATATTTTATCTTTTTTAGTCAGCTTGGAATAAACAGCCGACTGTTGTCGACTCAGTCGGCTCGAATGCTTTACATATAACTAAAAGTATGATTGCCAATTAGCACTCTTGACCTTAGGGCATTTTCAATTTCTTGCGTCAAATTTTACACTAAAATAATATTAGTAATGTTTGTTTCATAAAAAAAAAAGCATTATTTATATATAATATTTTTTATAATTATTTATAAAAATTATTTTATATCATATTTTTTAATATAATATAAATTGCTAACAAATATTATATGTTATACATGATAATGAATAATATAAATAAAAATTAATTTTACATAAATATTCAATTTTTAAGGTAGTTACGTTAATTCCCCAAATGCTTTGTTAATGCATTATATGGTTCAAAATGAACTTTTTGTGCTTAATTTTTTTATATCGAACTAGAAATTATTGATTTCCGTCTATGTCATTTATATAGTGGAAGTTATTGTGCATTGTAGTACGTGAAGTTGATATATCATGTAGTACTTTTTTTCTCAAAAAATGTGACGAACTACTGATAAATGCAAAAATATAAATGGATGATTAACATCTTTTCAACTTAATACTTGTTGTATGACAAATTTTTGTAAGAACATGACTCACAAATAGTTTGCATGATAGGAGACTATTTTAGATGTGTATCGTGAACTAAATAATAACTCATATCATATACTTTTTCTTAAGTAAATAATAAATTAAAGACGCAACATTCTAAGCAAAATTGAAAAACAAGTTTAATGACCTAAAATATTAATGTCATTATTCGTGTCAGGCAAATCAAGATATATGTGCTATATTCAAATGTCATAATCAGCAATAACCGTTGGGAACCACTGCGACTGACATATTGTCCAGCACATATCGTATTATCGTTAGGACAAATTTCTCATCTATAAGTAGTAGCTTTTTAAAATTATTACGTTTTGTTGTACTTTTAAAATTATTATATATTTTATGTTTTAATCTTGATGTATATCAATTCCATTATTTTTATATTTTAAAATATATTGTATTATTTGTCTAAAAAATTTATATGTTCGTATATTAAAATTTTTGGTGAATTATATTCAATTATAATTTATAGTATAAATGAATTAAATTTTTAAAAAAAATTATATATAGAAAATTAATTTATTAAAAATATTAATATTAACATTGAAATTTTTTGTAGGTAGTTGTGAAAAGTGATGAGATAGCCAAAGTTTCCTGTCTTTCAGATCCTCTTCTAGGAAACGATGAAATTGCTATTACTTTTCAGGTCCAACTTGAGCTTAGATTTACTGAAATGCCATCCTGCTCATTTTAAGTATCACGAAAAGAGTGAAAAAAGACAGCCCATTTATTCGCGATAAAGTTTTCTAAAGAATTTGATTTTTGAAGGGTCAGAGAGAAATAAAGAGTACAGAAGAGTTAGTAGGTTTTTTTATTTATGCGCAAGTGGGAGAATCTAATGGTTTATAAAAAGACGAAAACTTTGAACAATTTAACTATATTGAGCATTGAAAAAAGTCTCAAAAATTCATTTAATTTGAGACATATGGAGTAATAAAAATAAAATAATAAACTCAATATATCACTCTCTTTGTCTCATTTTATGTGACACCTTTTTCTTTTTCATCCGTCTTAAAAAAGATGTCGTCTTACTCTAATTAGAAACAATTTACTTTTAAAATTTTCTTTTATTCTTAATAAAATAATTCTCAATCACACAAATATCTAAGAATTATTTTAAATCACAAATTTTAAAAGTTTTTCTCTTTTTTTAAACATCATGTCAAGTTAAAAAATGTCATATAAAATAAAAAACAGAAAAAGTAATTATTATTTTTAAATAAACATATTAAGTCAAAACTTAACAAGATACTCTTTATATAAAAATAGCATAATTTTTTTTCCAAAAATATTTTGAATGAATACCTAGGCGCTACCTAACTTCGCTCAATTCATTAATTTCCATAAACGGTTCATGACATTTATTAAGATCAATATTTAAATTCATTAGTCAAATAAATATTGCTTTATCATACGATGTTATTTGATTTGACATATTAAAAAAGATTCTAAAATTTTATGATTTAAAATAATTTATAAATATTTATATGATTGAAAATTATTTCATTAAAAGTGAAAAGAGAATTTCAAGGTTGAATTGTTTTAATTATGGTAAGATAACATTATTTTTTAAATAAGTTAAAAAAAAGTCACATAAAATGAGACAGAAAAAATAAATACTTTTAAATCTATTAATTGTTGAAAGATAAAATCAATACTTTATCCTTTTAAAAAAGAATGATATACTTCTTGTTTTAGTTTGTTTAAAAAAGAATGAACTATTTTCTTTTTTTATAACATTTTAATTTCAACTTTCCACGTAACATATCTACGACCACAAGATTAAAGGAAAGCTTACATTTGACATAACTTTAATTTACAACTATAAAATCAAACGCCTTTTTTTTTTTTAAACTTTGTGTCTTGTCAAATTAAGTAATTTTTTTTAAAACGAGGGAGTAATTCATATCAAATTTAACTGTGTTTTCAATAGTATTTTCTTAAGGGTGTTAAAATGAGTCCAAATATAAGTAACATACCCAATTCGCCTAAAATTTTATGAGTTGGATTTGAGATAATTTGAATTAGTTTCAATCTCAACTAATTCAATCCTTAACCCATTTTGAAATAATCTTCAATTTCAACTCGTTCTAAGGTTCTTTACTTGCATTGTGCACGTAATATATGTTTTCTATTTATTTTATATTTTCTATGATTTATCAATCTTTTTATAACTGTTTATTTTATTATCTTGAGTTGAAATCCAAACTGTCGTTATAAAAATGAATAATATGTTAAAATAATTTAAATTGACCGGCTCAAATTGGGCGGGTCAAGATCCAACCTAAATTTTAGTCCATTTGAGCCCAAAGTAAATTTGAACGGGTCATACCCAACCTAATTTATATTTCAACCCATTTTAACATTCTCAATTTCAACCTGATCCGCCGATTTGCGATCCGTCATATTTCTCTTTAATATTTTTGGTTTACTTTTCTTGAAAAATGACATTTTGCCACCATTTAATAGAATATTTGCCGACAAAGGAATTGGTGGGTCAGAACTATAATGCATCGACACGTGGTAAATGGCCCCGTGCCCATTGCTATATCAACTCCATGCTCTTTTTTTTCTTCTCCTATTTTGCTGTTAACTTTATTTTTTCCCTTTTTTCAGTACCATTGGAAAATAATCTTTCAAAAAAAAAAAATGATGGAATCCAGTTAAGAATTATTGTTTTAGAAGTATTTATATACAATTTAAATAAATATTATACTATAACATAAAGGGTTGGATTGAAGGCAAAAAATAACAGGAATATTACAAGGAGAATTTAATTTTACGTATTTTTTTATAAAAATCATTTTCTTCTTTTTACAAAACTTATTTAATATATATTTCTAAACTCCGCATGATTAATGGGAATTAAGGAAGACCCAGCTGTTAACAAGATACTAAATTATGGTATATTTATGTTTGCTTAAATTGACATGACCTGATTGAGAATTTTCTTTGTCATTTTCTTCTTTTACACTTTAAAATAAAATTTTCTTGTCTCATCATGAAAGAGACAATTCAAACTTAATCACATAAGTTTGCTTTCATTAACCTAATAAATGGCATATTTTGATCAATAATTGTTTTAATTTCATATTATCATGATCAAATGTGAATAAATATTATTTGACATGACATTTCATATCTCATAAAATAAATGCTTTAGCTATCCATTCTCGACCAATTATTCAGGCTCTGACTGACAGTGACTTCTTATATTGATTTTTATTTTTATAAAAAGTTAATATAAGCTTTATAGTGCCGTGTTATATTTAAAAAAAAAACAATCTCAAAAACACATTGATATTTTTTTTAAAAAAAATATATCTTATCTTCCCACCTTTGTTTATGCTCCGGTTCCTGTCTCTCAGTCTCCCAATTTCTATCTTCACACGTTCTAAGATTTTATTTGGCATGTTATTATTTATTTATATTTGAATTTTATATAATTTATACTTTTCATTTTATGTGGAGCTTTTTTTTCGTTCCAAAAAGAATGTCATCTTGTTCTAATTGAAATAATTTAACTTTAAAATTTCTCTTTACTCTTAATAAAATAATTAGCAGACACACAAATATCTAAGAATGGTTTTAGATCACAAATTTTAAAAGTCTTCCATTTTTTCTTAAATACCATGTCAAGTCAAAGAGTGCCACATAAAATGAGACAGAGGGAGTATGATGTAAGGTAGATGAATAAAAAATAGGTTATTCATGTATAAAATTAATACTACCTTTGATTGACAATATAAATTTGCGTAACTAAGACATGTATAAGTCATGAAAAAATCTATGTATTATTCTATACAGAATAGAAGATGAAATAACTACTACATGGATGACTAATATCTACATATTAATATTGAAATAAGTAATACATAAATTCACTCATAACTAGTCCATATATTACTAATATCTGCATAACTCTAATATTTCTTAGATTAAATATAACATAGTATTATTTATATATATATATATATATATATATATATATATATATATATATATATATATATATATAGTACTTGTTTAGATAAATTGTACAATCATTTTTCTATCACTTTATATGCATTAGCGATTAAAAAATAAGTTCATATATTACAAAAAAGAATCGTAAAATACGATATAAAACATTTATTTTTGGGGCTTAATATTTTTGAGACGAGGGTCTTTAGAAAACAGTCTCTCTATTGGTCTGCATACATTTTATCCTTTCCAGATCCCACTTGTAAAATTCTATTGAGTATGTTGATGTTGTAAATAGTAAGTAAAAATAAAATAACTGTTACGTGGCAATAAAGTTAACAATATAATATAATTTAAAATTAACAATCAAGATAAATACTAAATTTAAAATAATTATACAGGAAATATTGGAAGTTTGCAACCATCCAAAGAAGGGGTTAGAGTGTCACAATCTAGAAAGTGGGTGGGGAATAAAGTCTTATCCTTTAAACAGAAAATTAGTGTTAGGGATATTATTGGAACTTTATTATTTAAGTACTTACCTTATTTTGGTCGTAAATGAATATGTCCACTTTCTAATTTGAGCACGTTTATCAACACGTGGGATCAAAACTTGTGGTGCTAAAGTTTTTTTTTTTTTTAAAAAAAATAAAATTGGGGGCACGGGAAAGAGAAATGGGGAGGAGATTATGGAGAATCGAACCCTTACCAACAAAGTAGGAGTCCAGGAAAGCCAATAAGCTACTAAGATTCTCCGTGGTGCTAAAGTTAAATACATAAACACATGGAGTTACACTAAAATTAACATTTATTTAAATTTTAAATTAAATATTGTTCTAAATATTCAAAATTAAAATTATGAATCATATAAATTTAAATTTAATCAAATTTTAATATAAATATTAAACATCAAAGAAAGAAGGAAAAAAAAAAAAGGAACACAATAAGCTTATGCTTCACCAAAAACAAAACAGAGTTTGAGCCTCTTTCTCTTCCTTTTTCGTTTTTCTTTTACAACAAACAATATTACTACGTAAAATATATAAACGATTTCAAAAGTTAACTGATGTTACAATATATATCAATTACGATCCATATAGGAAAAATAGAAAGTCAAACAATATCATATAACAACGGAATAGAAAATTTTGTTAAATTATGTGTTAGCATATTTCAAAATCTTGAAATACATAATATGTATTTCTTCATCTCATTTTATCTGATAACATATTCTTTTAGTTGATTCAAAAAAGAACATTATCTTACTTTAATTAGAAATAATTTAACCCTAAAACTTTTTCTAAGGTTTCCAATGCTTCACTCTTGAGCCGTCTTCTAATTAGCTTCTTCTCTTTTTTTTTTTTTTTTATAAAAAAAAAATACTAAATTGTCTCTCATTATATTTAAACTTGTCACGTAAGAAAGTCTTTTAACCTCTTACCAAAAAAGTCTTTTAACGCCATCTATTACTACAGTATATAATATAATATAATCTTTTTCTATGTCATGAAACTCAATCAGTTTATACAACCCCCCCCTCCCCAACCCCCCCCAAAAAAAAATCATATTAACAAAATACAATTTTTGATAAAATAAATTTAGTGGAATTCCCTTTCTCTTTAACTCTCTCTGTACAAAATATGTGTTGAGTGTGAGTTTTTAGCAGATAATGATGATTGGTGAACGATATATCTAATCCAGCTCACTTGATAAGCTTCCTACTTTCTGTGGTTCAAGACAAGATTCAAACCTAACCTCTTCTCTTATCCCCATCCCCTAATGCAACTATTAAAAAAATAAAATAAAATAATATTTTATTATCTTAAATATATTAGGGGAAAATAAAATTGAAAAATCATAAAAAAGACTCATTTTAAAAAAATTTGACCTTCTTTTTTTTTTTTTAAAAAAAAGTAGATAAATATATTGATGTTCATATTGGAATTTCGATTATTTTTATATCATGCACTGCAAAGCTCAATCGGGTTGAAGCTCCCAATAAAATTTTACCCATATACCCAGAGCTCAAACTTGATATTCTCTAATTAAGAATGAAGCAATTCAGCTATTACAATACAATAGTTTATATGGTTGCGAATCACAATACTCCATCTGTCTCATTGCATTTTTTCTTTTCAGTCTCGTCTTAAAAATAATATAATTTTTTTATCTTTAATAAAATAATTTTTAATCAAATAAATATAATTTAAACCAAAAATTTCAGATTTTTTAAAAATAAAACCTATGCAAAATCAAATGATGTCACGTAAAATAAGACGGATACGATATAGAGTAGTACTTTGGTGGAGGAGTGTTGGTTGTCGGTTTTTGAATGGTTGATGAAATTTTATGCAGTGAAGAGACGCGCCGAATAGGTGAAAGTGGGTCCAATTAATTGATTGAATATTACGTTAAATATCGCTTTCTTTTCCAATTTGATATGTTCATCGCTACACGTTAAGTAGATAATATCCAAAATCTCTTCCACCTATAATCTCACGAGAAATTATGCACAGCCAGTCAATCTTAGATATCAACGTAGGATTTTATTAAAGAGGTTGTCAGTGTCAGATAGTGCTGTTTTCTTTCTTTTTTTTTAAAAAAAATTATATTAGTAGTACTCTTTTGGTTCAAAAAACAATAAATAAATTTGATTGATTACGATGTTTAAGAAAATAAATTTTTTAAATTTTATGATTCTAAATTAATAAATATATTAAATATTTTTTAATTTTATAATCTTAAATATATTATATAAAAAATTAAATTAAAAATGAAACAAATACTTAATTTTATTTTACGTGTCATTTATTTGTTTTTAGTTTCTTAAAAAAATATTGTTTATTATAATTAAAAATAATTTAATTTTTTAATTTTTTTCCTCATAAACATCATATCAAAATTAAATAATATTACATAAATAGGTCAGAAAAGGTAATATATTTAATTTAGTAGTATAATAGAGTAGTAGAGGGACCAATAACAGTTGTGGTGGAGTGATAAGTATTCATTCATCTTTAGTTAGAGATCTCGAGTTTGAGCCCTCTTGGATATGAAGTTGCCTTTATTAGGAAGCGTTTTACATACCAATAAAATTTAAATTTAGTCGGACTTCAATATGAATATCGAACCCCGGGGAAAAAAAGTAGCATATGGGGACAATGGATGTTATGCTATTTATGTGACTTGTCATTTACTGCCTTTGGTTATAGTTTTAATTGGGTATACTGTGTATAGTGTGGTCCATTCTCTTAATAAATTCCAAAACAATTATAGGTCACTCCAAGTCAACTTGATTTATACTTCATCTATGTGGAAGTATTTAATTAAATATAAAATTTAAAATTCTTTATTATTATGTTTATACTTAATTTTGTAAAAAATTATTTTGAGTCAATCATTTATCAGGAATAATATTTTAATCTTTGTAAGATAAAAATATTTTATCATAATAAGAGCATATTTATCCCAACTATTGATGAATGACGAAATTGATCATTTCACAAAGTTTAATAACATAGTTTCACTTTTTTTTTTATTAATTAATGTTGTCTATATTGTGCAAACTATAATATTAATTTATTTTAATATATAGGTCAATGAATTAAAAATACGAATTTACTATCCGCACTCGCTATAACTTTGCACAATTTTTGCCCTTCGAGTGAGCACTTTGTGCACACTGGATAAACTCTTCACTGTGCAATTGCTCGTAAACCACTATATAAACCCCGAGCTAAATTGAGAAGGCATTGGAGGAGTTCGAAATCACGACCTCTCTTATAGAAGCCTCCCTTCAAATCAACTCAACCATATTCAAAGATATTAGGTTTAGAATTTAATGTACGATAATAATTATGTGAATAGTTTGAATTTTTTATATCTAATATAGAATTTTGATGAAGTGTGTACAATATAATCTAGGTCCCCCGTGGACCAAAACAAATAGTACTTATTGAGACAAGTCGTATACCAAACAAGTACTTAATCAATTATAGGAGTATGCCCTAGAACTTAATTTATTACCCCCACCCCCACAAACCCATTCTGGATCCCACCAAACAAAGCAAGAAAAATAATTATTTTTTAATTGGTTTCTTTTCCAAACAAATACCTTTCAGGTTAAATGACCTGGCCGTCTGGCCTTTATTATATTTGTATGAAAGTATCACCACAAATAGCAATAAAACTTTAAATAAATAAAATTTGTCACAATTAGCTATTACTAGTCCTTTAAATCCCGTACGAATTAAATCGACATCTACATTATTATTTTCAGATTGTACTTATGAAATTTACTTGATATGCTATCTTGTTGTAGAACAAGAAGTTAATAATAGATGTATTATTTTATTATCTTATAAATAACTCGCTTATAATTGGTGTATATATTTTTTACATTATCAATAAATTAAATGCATATTGTAACAAAAAATATGTAGGACTCACATTAAGACTTGGTTCTTGCTGTTGCCAGCCTTATCTGTAATGTTTATTCTATTAAGATAATTAATAAATTACAGATTCATATTTTAATAGGATTTCTTTTAATTCTGTATTTCCCTACTGCTTAACAACAATATCAGAATACTAGAGAAAAACAGATACAATTTCAGATGTTGAAGTTTTAATTATCTGAAATAAATATTACTATTAGCTTCTCTACAAAATAACCACATTATCATAGTTTTGTAAAACAACAACAACAATAACACATCTAGTGAAATTCCACAAATGGAGTTTGCGGAGGTAAAATATATGCAGATTGTATCATTATCTCATAGAGATAGAGAGGTTGTTTTCGGAAGATCCTCGACTCAAATATATCAGACCCAAAAACAAAAAATAGTAGATAAAAATGAGTATAGTGGAAAGCAATTGAAAACTAATAAATACATAAAAGTAGCAAAATAAATTACGGCCAATAACAACACAATATATAAAGATATGACCAATCCTACTATCCTACTATATCAGAAGGCAAGACATCGATCATCATATCTCTACTAACTCTTCTACCCTAATACGCGACCTTCTCTCTTTTCTATCTAAGGTCATGTCCTCGGTGATATGAAGCTGCGTCATATCCTGTCTAATCACCTCTCCCAAATATTTTTTCGGTCTACCTTTATCCCTCCACATAACTCTTAAATCCAACCTCTTGCATCTCCTAATAGGAGCATCGGCATTTCTTCTTTGCACATACCCAAACCATCACAATCTCACTTCTCTTATCTTGTTTACCATAAAGGTCACCCCTAACTTTTTCCGAATGATCTTATTCCTAATCTTATCACCTCTAGTATATCTATACATCTCTCTCAATATCCTCGTCTCCACACATATAAATTTTTACTTGATCAATAATTCAACCCATATTATCACAGTTTTGTAATTTATATAAAGGTATTCGATGAGATGTCAATAAAATGGAAAAATGATTTGACACAAGTAATAATAGTACCATGTAAAATGATAAGACAAAAAAAAAAAGCTATGTAAAATTAGGCACACTGAGGATATTATTAAAAAGGGGGAGAAAGAAAAAAATCCAATGGAATAAGAATGTATTACACGTGTACATTCATGTGACCTGCCCCTCCAAAAAAGCCAAAAAAATATTTTGGTTTTTGAAAATATTTTTGTTGATGTCTGTTATTTAAGATTTCAATAACAGTAGATAACCTTTAAAGTAATTACTTAAAAAAATAGTTATTCATGATATAGATATGCATATTCAATTTTGAGTAGACATATGATAATATATATTTAGTGTATTTATATATAAGTAGCTTATATTATATATTTAATATATATTTTTTATAACTATAGTTTATAATAATTATAGCTATATTTTATTTACATAAAAAAATAGTTAAAATTATAAAAAAAAATATATTGTGATTATATATATAGCTCTTCAAAAATTATAAAAGTGTATACTGGCTATATAATATAAAATACTTATATATAAGCTAAGTAAATTATAAGCGCTTCACCCGATGGTAAAGACTTACGTATGATCATTAGGTAATATTATTTTTTCTTTGATTTTGTACACTAATAAAATCATCGTCTTCAGTTTTTTGATGTTTGTTCAATTAATTATAATAATTTAGTTACATATAAGAGGAATCAAGATGGATATTAAAAAATAGGGAGTTCGTATTTCGGTTCTTACATCAAATTGGCAAATCTTAAGGTGCTACACACCTACAAAGTTATGAAGTAGGGATCAATTGCCAAAGCTCATATTCAATAAATTAAAGAGATAAGTGTCAAAAATACATCTAAATTATTATTTATTTTTAAATTTCATATCTAAACTATTGAGAGTGTGAGTTTCAGATGTAAACCATCACTTATTCCACATGGCATACCATGTGGCAAGGTTTTTTTTTCAATAAAAGATAGGGTGTATTACAAACACTTCAATGTGTTTCTCAAACTAATAAATGATAGTTTAGGTATGAACCTCACTTCATGTGTGAGCCACAGTGAACGTGGACCACCCCTTTATCTTCTCTTTAATCAAAAGGTGACACACAATAAATAAGAAACTTTTTCTTTTCTTAGTGTCTGTTTGAATTGGCTTATTTTAAGTCTAAATAGTTTTAAGCAATTTTAAAGTGTTTGAATAAAACTAAAAAGTGTTTATAAGTAATTATATTTAAGATAAAAAAACAAAAATAAGTCAATAGTCATAAGTCAAAAATTAATCCAAACAAGTTTTTAGTTATGTGTTCGATACTTTTAGAGTTATTTAATTTAAAATTCATGTTTAGGCGGAGATAAAATACTTTGTAACAGAAAGATTTGAACTTTTTAGGATATAGTTCTGCTTATATTTTCCAGGATATTATGTGATAGTTTTCGATCGATGTCTTTTATCCTATATAACTTTGATACCAATTTAATACAATAAGTTAAAAATTAGACGATGGTAAATTATCCATGGAGAAAATAGCATGGCAAGGTAGAATGCACCAGACTACTATATTATGATTATTAGAAGCTGCTGAACTCCCAATATAAAGGATTGAAGTGTCTTTGGTTGAAGTAGAGCCACGTATCTTAGCGTCTAACAAATTCTAACTACTTTTCTTATTTTAATTTATTTATCTAATTTCAATTTGACTAGAAATTTTGAAAATTAGAAAAGAATTTTAAAGTTTGTGGTAAAAACTTAGAGATATCTTTTATATATAGAAATGTTTATGATTTTAAACATATCAAGTAAAAATTAAAATTAAAGAACTGTCACGCACATAAAAAAAAAAGAATTAAAATAAAAATAAAATAAAAAATTAAAATGAATCGAATAAAACCATCTTCAAAAATAAATTCAAAGGAAGAAAATGGAAAATAGTAATTACCCTTGTCACCAGCAGTGGAGGCAACTGAGCCAACTATGATTGTGGTCCACGCATCGGGAATCCCGCACCCCCTCCATATCTTCGTTTTAAATAATAATTGTTTGTTATTGACTTGACAGAAAAATTAAAAAATAGTAAAAGATAGAAATAATTTTATCAAAATATCTTTTAAATATAATAAATATAATTCCTTAAAAACTAAAAATATATAAATAATTGCTCCACTAAACTAAATCGAATTAAAATGGAGTAAATAATTAGTCAAAATTCTTATAAGTTGAACATTCTCCTTACTCAATTTAACAATTGCTCCAAACATGTGAGCGGTGGGATGGCAAATATTGATTACCATGAAATAGGAACCTTTAAATTTTGGTACAATGAAATTGACATTTTATTATTCATTACTCTCATTTTATATAAAAAAGATATTTTTTACACACATATATATATGGCATGGGTTTTGGAGAAATAAGACATGAATGGAGCTTAGCTTATTTATGATATGATATGACAAAAAGAAGCAACGCCAACTTGTTATGTTATTGCTAAGGGTGGCAGCGGAACCGGTAATTACCGGTTCCGGTGTCGGTTCGGTGCCGGTCCGGTCCGGTTCCGGTACTTACCGGTAGGGTCCGGTAGAGGGGGGATCCGGTAGGGGAACCGGGACGGGACCCGTTATTTTTACCGGTAATTACCGGTTCCGGTTTACCGGTTCCGGTCCGGTACCGAACCGGTAATACCGGTCAAAAAATTTTTTTTTTTTAATTTTTTAATTTGTTACCGTTGGTGTGGGGCCCACCAACGGTAATAAAAAAAATTTGCCCGTTTTTGGTCCATTTTTGACCGTTAGAAAATGTTTTTTTTTATTTTTTTTATTTTTTTTTTCCAAAATTCAATATTTTCTCAACTATAAATACCCCTAAATATTTCATAATTTTTCACTTCAATTCTCTCAATCCAATTCTCTCAATTCAATCCAATTCTCTCAATCAAATTCTCTCCACTTACTAATATTACAAATTTATAATTATATACATATTACATATTTACATACTACTCTTAAATATTATATATTATATATATTCATTATCTACTCTCTCAATCATTATTCCAAAATATTATTTAGTTTTGGTAATTGCATTTTGGAGCAAAATTTGGTGGATCAATTTGGAGCATATTCAAGCTTCAACTTTCATCAATTTCGGCTTCTACGTCTGTTTTTACACAGACGTTTGGTACCTTCGTTCCTAAATTCTACTTATTTGTTCTTCCAAATTTACTTATTTGATTACTTTTACTTGTTGAGTTGTTGTCTCCTTGAATTATTTTTTTTTACATTCATAAATTTGATTTTTTGCATATAATCGTTATTTGTTTAATTAAACTTTAATTAAATTTAAAATGGATTCCGGTGGAAAAGGAAAGGGAAAAAGTACATTTTTTGGTGGAATTAAAAAGGCTTTAACCGGTAAAAGTTCAGGTGGTAGTTCGTCTACAAGACAAGCACCACTTAGATTAAATATCGAAGATTCTACTTACGTAGACAACACTTTTATTAATATTGACTCTAACACGGGATTAGACAATGATTTTCTTGAACAACATTTTGGGAATTTTAACGAAGATTTACCAGAAGATGATTTTGAAATAAATGAAAATGAAGATACTTTTGATGACGATGAAACTCAACCCCCATATAGTGCTACTACCCCACCCCCTCCCGCTCCCGCTCCCGCTCCCACTCCCGCTCCCGCTCCCCCCGTGCCACCTACGTCATCTAATAGGCCTAAGACGGAACGTGCAAAAAAATCCGTTGTTTGGCAATTTTTAACGCAAAATGAAGATAAAACAAAAGCTATTTGTAACAAATGTAAACATGTTTTAAACCATAAAACTTCGGGAAAGGGGGGCGGGACGGGTCATTTGAAAAATCACCTTATGCATTGTTGTAAAATAGAATTTTTGCATGCACAGGCAGTTGCGGACGCCAAAAAATTTGGAACTCCCATTCCCGATGAATCGACGGGAGGTTCAAATATGGTGCAATCGCAACTAAATCCTAGTAATATTTCCGGTCCTAGTACACATAGAGCTTATAGTAGACAACGTGACCTTGATGAACTTTCTAAAATGATTGTTGTTACTGGTTTGCCTTTCAGTTTTGCAGAAAATCCCGGTTTTGTGCATTATATTCAAATTGTGTATAACCCGTCTTTTAATGGATTTTCTAGAAATACTATAAAAAAAGCGGTTTTTGACTTTCAAGCACGCCATGTACAATATCTTAGGTGTTTATTTGCTTATAATAATTGTAGGATAGCAATAACTTCTGATATGGGACGTAGTGTAACCGGTATCGATTACTTTACAATTACGGCCCACTGGATAGATGATAACTGGAATTTGCAAAAAAGAATTTTAGGATATAAAATTTGTGAATTTCGAAAAACAGGTTCTTATATTGCCCAAACTATTCTTAATGTTTTACAATTTTTTGGTATAGGTAGAAAAATATTTAGTGTAACTTTAGATAACGCTAGTAATAATAAACGTGCTGTAGATTTTTTAAAACCTGTTATTTGTCCAACTTATGAAGATGGTTTTCATATTAAATGTGCTGCACATATTTATAATTTAATTGTTAAAGATGGTATTTCTTTATTTGAACATGGATGTGCTAAAGTGGAAGCCGCATGCCACTTTATTTTTACATGTCAAGTAATGGCTAGGCGTAGGGAATTTAACCAGCGTTGCATTGAATGTAATTTACCTGTTAGAAAAATTCCTAAATCAGTAGCAACTAGGTGGAATTCATTTTATGAAATGTTAAAAGTTGCTTACGACTATAGGAGACCGCTTACAATGGTCTGGAATGCACATAATGCAGATCCCGACTTCCGTCTAGATGAAAATGATTGGATTAATATTAAAGATTTGGTTGATTTTTTAAAAGTTTTTTATTTAGCAACAAAACAAATTTCCGGCCTTTACTATCCTACTATTTCTTCTGTGTTGCCTAATATTTGTACTATTTGTAATAAATTAGCTTCGTTTAAATATAATCCAAGATTTAGTGAACCTGTTAGAAAAATGATTGAAAAATTTAGGAAATACTTTTTTCCAATCCCTCAAATTTATTTAACTGCTGCTTTATTTAATCCCGCCTATAAAGAATTTGGTGTATCTAAAATGGTAACTAGTATATTTACAGACTTAGAAATAGTATACGACGGAGAAAATCAATCACTTCATTTAGAAACAGTTCTAAGTAGCGTTAGACCTGAAGCTAGGAAATTATATGATTTAGAACAATATAATTCAATACAAAATGTACAACACCAACCACAACCTACTAGGGCTAGATTTGATGATGACATGGACACAATGTTAGAATTACAACTTGGGTTAGAAACTAACACAAACAACGACTTTGATGAATATCTTAACCAGGCACCGGAAAGCATCAAGGACTCAGAGGGGAAGCCGCAGCTGTTGGCGTGGTGGAACACTCGTGGAAAAAATTTTCCAAGACTTCAACGGGTGGCTCGTGATGTGCTGGCAATTCAAGCTTCTTCAGTTGCTTCGGAAGGCGCTTTTAGCGCTGCTAGGTTCCAAGTAGGAGACCATAGGCATTCACTAGCTGGCGATAGCTTAGAAGTTTCAGTCTTATTTCGAGACTGGATAAATGCGGAGCGGAGGAATTTAGGGCGTCCGACATTGCCTTCTCAGTTTGAAGCCGATATCGATAATGTTATATCGGAATCAAGCGAAGACGGCATGGAATTTCTGGAAGAACAAGCTCAAGAGCCGATTCCAGAAAATGTGACAGCTGAAATGTTAGAAACTCTTAGACAAGAGTTTCAAAGTAGTTTAAGATATTAGTGATTAAATATATTTGTATTACAAATTTACAATAAATTATACCTAGTTGAAACAGAACCCTTCCTAGAAGGTGGCTGCGTAGATTGGGTTGATTTCTAATATCTTACCTTTCTACATTGTACAATTTAAATTTTAAAATTACATAATAAAATTAGAGGCTATTCGCCTTATTTCTTTTTTTATTTTTATTATTCTTTTTACTTAATCTTAATTTAAGTTTTGAGTTTTGACTACTAACTTCTTTTTAATATATTTGCCCCTTTATTTCTCAAATCTTTATTAATTTTAAAGTTTAAAATACAAGAAGAAACATTCAAACTTTAATCGTTTAAAATTAAACTTTATAACAAGTTAACAACTTTAAGTTTGAATTATAAATTATATAACTTATAGTGTTATACACTTATACTTAATTACTTATAAATAACTTATAACAATTTTGAATTCAAAATTTCAAACTTTCAAACTTCATTTTAAATTTTAACAATTTATATAATAATTTATGAATAATAATACTACCATTTTAACATTTTATTTTAACCTTTAATATTTTAAACTTGAATTTAAATTTTTAATTTTTTTTTTTTAATATCCGGTTTCCCGGTAATACCGGTCCGGTCCGGTCCGGTCCGGTACCGGTTCGTACCGGGACCGGTAAGGTATGGATAATGTTTCCCGGTAATACCGGTTCCGGTTCCGATCCGGTACCGGGAAATTATACCCTTGGCCTTACCGGTCCCGGTCCCGGTACCGGTCAATGCCGGTCCGGTGGGACCGGTTCCGGTCCCGTCGCCAGTCCTGGTTATTGCATATCCAAAAATGGGTGGGTGCATTTACATAAACAAGAAAAGTAACCATGTTGCCCTTATGCTACAGCCAATAAAGTATTTCTCCACGTTTGATGCTTCATTCGTCCCGTTTTAGTTATTATAGTTTTTATTTTAGAATTAAAATTTAAAAGTTTTGAATAATGTTTTAAGATTTTCTTTTATCATATTAATATGAAAAGATTGCAATCAATAATACTATTTATGTAGTTTTTACAAATATAAATTTTTATTTTAAAATATCAAATTAATTTAATCTAATTTAATTTTAAATATTAATTAAATTGACTTTTAAAAAACACAACACGATAACTCAAAATGAGTGAAGGGAGTATTTAGTAAGTAAGCTAGAACATTTTTTTTCCAAAGTATTTATATAAGAGAGAAGTACGAAAAACACCTTTGAACTTGGCACGAATTATTAGTTTCGTCCCTAAATTATTGATAGGCTTAAAAACACCTTTCAACTTGACGAACCAAACGTGAATACACCCTCAAACTTGGCACGAATTATTAGTTTTGTCCCTAAACTATTGATAAACTTAAAAACACCCCTCAACTTGACAAACTAAGCTTATATAAACCCTTCACATACCACATGTCATAACAAATGAGGAGTGTTTCTAAGTCCATCAATTGTTTAGGGACGAAACTACAAATTCATGCCAAGTTCGAGGGTGTATTTAGGCTTGGTATGCCAAATTGAGGGGTGTTTTTAAACCTATCAATAATTTAGGGACGAAACTAATAATTCTTGTCAAATTCAAAGGTGTTTTTTGTACTTCTCTCTTTATATAAGGCAAACACTATCGGGAGGGGCGGGGGGTAGGATTTTTCTAAAAAAAATAATAATCAAACAATAAATAAAAAAATTGAAAAAACAAGGAAAATGTTTCCTCCATGCTTAGTACACTCTTCAACTTTATATAATCTGGATTTTAAAGCAACGGCGATAAGTGTTAACAGCATGGGTTCTTAAACTGATTGATATATTATGTATATGTTTAATAAATTTCTAATATAAATATATTATTTAAGTACATGCTATTGGATTTGCCTAAAATTGTAATTGAAATTTTACCTCTGCTCCTATATATTAACTATCTACTACCATCATATATATATATCGAATAATTATAGGCCACTAAAACTTAATAAATGAAAAGTCATAGTATTTTTGCTAAAATAAATCTCTCATTGATTTTGAGACTACGATAGAATAGACAATAATTAGCAATGTTATTTTTCGTGTGTTTTCAATCATCGAACGGATTTTTATTTTCTTGTGAATGAGGTGTCAGCTAGGTTGTTTTGTGCATTTATTCTTTTTATCGCTATGTCACTTGTCCTCTTTTTAGATTCATACTTCCTCGTATTCTCAGTCTAATTTTAATTTGACACAAATTTATAAAAAATAACTTTTTTTTTATAAATTTTATAGTGTTAAATTAAGAAAATATGTCGACCGTATCAAAATAATTTTAAATACTAATTTTATGATCTTAAACAATTAATGTATGTGTGGCATGTTTATTAGAACTTATTTTTTCTATTTTTATTAGAGACCCCATTTTTAAAAAGCATACCTAGAGTACTTATTTTCTAAAATATTTGATCAATCAGATGTGGAAAAATTGAAGAAATATTTTCTATGTAAGAATACAAAACATAAATGAAATAGACCATTATTAATAATTTCAAATTATTATTTTGAGATGTAGCATAGTTAACACTGTTGTCTAAATCTTATGAAATGTAGGAAACAAATTACTCAGGACAAAGAAGAAAATTGATAATTTTGGTCCCTTATATTCAGGTCACCTCCTTAATAGTAACGACTAGTGTGGATAATCATTAAATAAGTGTTGCACAATCACTCAACCCTCTTATTCAACTGCAACATTGGGTTTTGCGTGTAATTTTCACCCCCATCAACATCCAAAATTAATTGCTGGAATTTTGAAAATGACAATTAACCATCACTAGTAGTACACTCATCGTCTCATTTTACGTGACATTATTTTGCTTTTTAGTTCATCTCCAAAAAAATCATTGTACTTGAATAAAAAGTAATTTAATTTTAATATTTTTCTGTTATCCTAAATGAAATGATTTTCAACCATACAAATATCTATGGATTATTTTATATCACAAATTTAAAAAAAAATCTTTTTTTTTTAAATATTGTGTCAAGTCAAATGGTGCCACATGTTATACTTACATTTTTAAGTCGCTGGTTATGAGTCTGGCTAAAGTAAATCGTTTTATATATACTAATTTTATTTTAAAAAAAAATATTTTTTTAGTCGGTTTAAAACAGAGGATTTTTTTTAAATATTTTAATTCTAATTTTTCACGTAATATTTTAGGACTACAAGATTGAAGGACATTATGATACGTTTGACATAATTTTAATTTAAAATCATAAAATTAAAAAATCTTTTTTTTTAAGTATATCAATATTAATTATAAAATATTTTATTAAATTTGTATTTTACTTAGTTAATTCCACTTTTGACTTGACCTTTTCTTCTTCTTTTTTCTTTTTGTATTATTTTGATTCTTTTGACAGGATCAAAGTTATAAATACTGACTTGCTTACTCAATTTATATATGTGGACCAAGCCAGCTGATTAGCTCAGCTTGGCTCATTTCAGCTACTCCCTCCGTATTAAGTTGTGGGACAGAATTTTGAGAATCAAATATTTTAATTTTTTTAATAAATTATAGTATTAATTATTTTAAAAAAAATTTAAAAATTACAATTAAATAAAAATTTATTTGATTCTTAATATTAAAAAAATATTATGTAAATTAAGATGGCGATAGTAAAAGCCTATTTGATGGTCTAAGCGAAGAACAGGATGAGGCGGTCAAATATGGCAATGAGTCATAATCCATAAATTAAAATTTTAATTTATAATTTTTTTAATTATTTTGACATCAAAATATATGCTTAAAACTAATTTTTTTACTTCATTAAAATACTATAAAAATTATGTCAACTCAAAAACACTTAAAATAAATTAATTCAAACTGACTCTAAGTACTAAAGAAAGAAGTAAATTATTTTTGAGGAAAAATGGCATTTTTAATTCATATTTTAATGCTATATTCTGATTAGTTCTTATATTATTCAATCTAACACTATTACCTTCAATTATATTATAATATAAGTGGTTTTTTTATAATAATAAAGTGAAAGGACGAGGAAAGGGCACAGCCGTTTGTACATGTGCAACCTCTCATGTTGTGGTATTAATTTTTTAAATATTAAAAAGTACTAATAATTTTTAAAAATTAAATAGCACTAATAATTTTTAAAATATACAGTACTAACATATTATATAATATGATTAGTGTTTTAAGGAGAATCGAGTTTTGATATAACATTCAACTTAGCTGATATAGTATATTTAGCTTTTTTCCTTTCATTCTTACGTAATACTACATAAGTTAGAAAATTTAATTGCTCCCTTTATTTTATTTTATGTGATTTTTTTTTAGTCAATTTCAACAACAACATACCCAGTGCAATCCCACAAGTGGGGTCTGGGGAGGGTAAGATGTAGCGCAGACCTTACCATTCATACATAGGTAGAGAGGCTGTTTCCTGGGAAACCTCGTCACAAAAACCCATCAGCAAAAATAAAAATTCCGTTACCGGGAATTTTAAAAAAAATTATATTACCTTACTATAACTATAAAGTTTTTTAGTCCATTTTTAAGAAATATAATACCACCTTACTACAACTAAAATTAAAATAAAATTTCTTTTACTCTTAATGAATTGATTTAAGACGCAAATATCCAAAAATTGTTTTGAATCACAAATTTTGAAAATCTTCTTTTACTTCTTAAACATCATGTCTGATCAAATAATCACATAAAACATAACAGAGAAAGCATTATTGTTTGCAATAAATTTTAAAGTGATGAAAGGTAAATTGCAATCACAAATAAATAAGAAGAAGCATAATTTTGTTGACAAGCATGTGGTTACAAATTTGTTATTCCCTTAATTCTTCTCGCATGAGATACCTCCATGATTCAAGGGTCATTAGTGACGTATTTCTCGAATGCCGATGATTTTGACCTCCTTGAACCCTATTTTTGATCTCTTTATGAATATCTTCGGAATTTTTGGGATATTTGAGATGTCTTTTCAAGAAAATATAATAATCTTTATATAGACATGAATTAAGATTTAGGATAAAATAACTTCTAAGAAACCTTGACTAAAATAAAACTCGTCTTATAGAGTCCTACAAAATTTGGATATATATAATAAAAATTTAAATGTAATATAAATTACCAATATGTGATTACATAATATATGAAATGAAAAGTAAAAAATGACAAAACTATCTAACCATTATCAATAGTGAAAAAGTATCATTATTTCTCCTCAAACTTTTTAATTAATAATGTATTAGCACAAAGGTATATTTGGAAAAAGATATTACTCCAATGATTATCTTTTCAATAAGGACACATATTATATTATTATATTTTGAATAGAAAGGAGTATTAATCCGGATCGTTTCATATAATGGATTTGTTAATCTCATCCCTTTATTTCTCTTCTCTTTGTCATGTATAAGTGGTTGGCTCGACCCCATAGAATTTGATAATTTATTATTTTTTTATTTATTCACTATATTAAAATAGTTATTTAATATTTTATTTTGTTTAATTTAAAAATCAAGAAATATTTCATCTTCTTTTATCCATTTATTCTTGATGTTAAATATTATTTCTTTTGCTCCAGTTTATATGTTATATTTTTCTTTTCAATCAATCTAAAAAAGAATGATATATTTATATACTTAATAATAATAATTTAATTTTAAAATATTTATTTTATTAATTAATAAAATGATTTACAACCATACAAATATTTATCACTTATTGTAGATCACATATTTTAAAAAAATAATTTCTTTCTTAAATTTGAGGTCAGTCCAAGCCAACTCATATAAAATGAGTCGAGGAAGTATTTATTATCTAATACATTTCTTAAAGCATTAAATTTAATATATTCAAATGATAACATAATAATATCACTCTTATTATTTATTATTTTCTAATATATATGTCAAATTAATAATGAATAACTATTATTAGAGATGGAGTAACAAAATCCAAGACAACGACAACCTCTCTGTCCGTTTGATTATTCTTAGAAAAAAAATACAATTTTACATCTAACTATAAGCAAATACTTATGTTTAGTTTGTTGGAGCAATGTTGCAACTTAAAATTCTAACCTTGTATGGTCCTTTAAGAAAATTCCCTTTAAATTATGCCTGCATTAAAATTCATTTACGTCTGAAAGAGTATAATATAGTCAAACTTTGTAAGGTGATAATGTTTGTCTGGATTTTATTTATAGTTTTAGAAGATGTTATTTTATATGATACTGATATTTGACGTTTAGATCTCATTTAGTTGTTATAAATAAAAGTACGCAAAATAATAGGTTAGTGATTTTGTGTACCCAAAAAAAATATTTATCAATCAATTTCTCGTAAAGTTAACTAAAGGAACATCATTTAAATACTATTTTTTTTTTAAAATTGCATTAAAAATTTATTATGTGCATGACATGATGACATTAACGATAATTATCATAAATATTTCAATATTATAATTTGTATGAATAATATATCATATTACACCATATTCAAATATGATTGTTATAAAGGGATAAATTTATAAAAAGAAAGTGTATCGCTATAACAAATTTCATTGCCCATAGGAAAAAAAAGTAAAATATTACATAAAAGTTAATTTTAAATAATATAAATCTCTTTACAAAAATAATATTTTTAGCGAAAATAGAAAAAAAACACGCCATACCCCACCAGCCCCCGCACCTTATCTCCATTCCCTTAACTCATACTATTTATCTAAATTAAATATAAAGATTTTGATATTTTTAATTATATTAAATACAAAAATAAGTTTAAAATTATTTATTTATTTATTTATTTTGAAAAAAGATCCTCGTACCGAACCCACCTTATATATATTTGATTTATATACATAAAATATTGACAAGGATCCCTAGAAAACAACCTCTCTATCTTTATGAGATAATGACAAAATCTGCGTATATTCTAACCTCTTCAAACTCTACTTGTAAAATTTCACTAAGTATCGTATTTTTTATATATAAAATATATTGTTTGATTTAGTAAACTTTATAGGGTAGCAAATAGTGACCTAAATGGGAATGGGATAGAGTATGAAAAAACTTTATAACATGATTAGAAATATTTGCCATAATTGGGTTTTGCTGTCGAAAGCAATGGGACCTTATAATAAATATAAATAAATAAATGCAGAGACTAAGGTTGAACGTGTGGATCCACTTTTGTCAATTGGATGAATCTAGTCTTCATAAAACTTTTAAGGATTGTCCGACAGGGAAAAAAGCCTCAAAGGGCAGTTTTGATATTTATGGTAAAAATAAAGGGCCTTTAAGTAATCAATATATTCAGTGGTTGACGGTCATGTCATCCCCTCCAGAAACGAAATAATAAAATATCACGTGTTTTTCGCGATATATCGCGATAAATTAGTTTTAGTGATGGTGGGACCACCAAACACGTCCTGTTACATCATTCCAAAATGGAATTTCTATTTTTAACTTTTTGGATGATTAACATTAGTAGCATTAGGTTATGTTTGTCTACTTTACAAATAGTGAACTTATTAAACTTTTGGCAAGTGACAAATCCCTCTATTGGACTTTCAAATGTTACATTATTATCTACTTTTTTTTTTAAAAAAAAATTAGAAAACAATTTAAAGTATATCTAAACTTGGCATAAGTTATTAGGTTTGTCTCAAATTATTGACAGTTTTAAAATTTTTTCTTAATGCAAGTGTCATCGCAAAAAGTCACATATAAAAAAGATCAGGGGGAGTAAAATATTTTTTGTACTTTTACTTTTCAACATAAGAAAAGACCTCCCATATTGCGGCAAAATTAATATTTTCATTCTGAAAGATCACAATAAGTGAAAAGAAAATTAATTTTCCAGTGAAGAAATTATAATTTTTCACTCAAGAAGGATAAAGATGTCTGTATAGTTTATTATATAAACACAACTTATGTATCACAAAGTTTTTATTCATTTATTGAGAGATACATTTTCCTTATTATTGTATCCTCAATCATTCCTCTCATGCTGTCGTATTGCATTCATGAAGAGACAAAAACAAATAAAGATAAAAGTAATAAATAAGTGGTGAAGATAATATGCTTGTCTATTCCATTACACCAATAAACAATCCCATAGAGTGGACATTATAACATGGTCGTTAGAAAGGGGTTTGGTACAAAATTAGTTGAGTCATATGTTTACACAAAATTATATAATATTAACTTATCTTATTTAAATAATTTAATAAGGTGGGAATACACATTATTAACCATAGTTAAGTGGTAGAAATCTATGGACATACATATATTTTGATGTATTGAATGTTTTGTTGATGTGATAATATTTCACAGGTTATTATCATACTCCTTTTATTGAATCAACAAAAGAACGAAAATAAAAACTCCAGATAAGTTTTTGTTAGTGTAAAATCCACATAGAAATGAGTATTTTCCAATAGAATTGATGTGTTTTAGGTTTAGGATGTGAGGCCCATATTACAAAACTAATATAATGGGATGCCATGCCATTTACTTGATTGGTGGGCTTTGCTGATTTTGTAGATAGGAACTTTCAAAAAAGTAAATATTTAAAATATAATATGATAAAAATAATTATAATTTGCTAATTATGATTTGTAGCTATCTGTTAGAGGAAGGAGAAAAGAGAGTGAGATTGGGAGAGGGAGGAGAGACGCGAGCGAAAGAGAGAGGGGAGGGGTAGAGAGATGAGAGAGGTGGATTATGTTTGTGTATCTGCTAGATAATTCTATAGATGTAACTAGTATGTATATGTATCAACAATTATTTTTATATATCTGGCGGATAATTATATATATGTAATTAATATGTATGTGTATCAGTGAATATAATAGTAGTGGCGAGTTTAGTTTTTATCCGAATACAATTTATATCAATGAATAAATTCAAACACAATTGTATCAATGTTATTTCAAGTTTAACATTTGTATTTGTATAATTGATCATTATCATGTATATCAATTTTGTATCAATTGTATTTAAGAATAATTTGTATCAAAAATACAATTGTATCAATATTGTATCAAGTTCAACACTTGGATTTGTATAATCGATTGTCATCATTTGTATCAATGTTGTATCAATGAATACATGTGTATTTATACTTTGTATCATTGAAGAAGAATAGTACAGTTAACACCAATAATTTATATTTGTATAAATGTCTGTAACATTTATATTTTA
Source organism: Solanum rostratum (assembly GCA_029948455.1). Classification (NCBI taxonomy): domain Eukaryota; kingdom Viridiplantae; phylum Streptophyta; class Magnoliopsida; order Solanales; family Solanaceae; genus Solanum; species Solanum rostratum. Next base: position 62,428,641 of record CM057054.1, on the reverse strand, counting down.
CATAATTAATTATTGTAAATTGTATATCTATTAAGGGAGGATGCAAAAAGAGGTGAGTGAGAGGGAGGCGGGGAGAGGAAAGAGGCGAGGGAGAGGAAAGAGGCGAGGGAGAGAAGATGGAGGCGAGCGAGATTGCTGAGAAAGAGGAGAGAGGCAAGGCAGAGAAGGAAAGAGGAGGAGATGAGAAAAAAAAATAGCAATAAAATTCTAATTATAGCTACAAATTATAATTCTTTTAAACTATAGAGATCTATTATGAATATATATCATGTTTACCTAGTTATGTAATTTCTCCTTTTACGGAGAAATGAGGAGAGGCTAATCCTCTTTGAAAACATTAAGTAAAAAGGCAAACAATTTATTATGCACCACTATAATTTGAAATAATTAACTTCACAACTAGTGCTTTAGATATATATATAGCTATGCTAAATACACTCCCCTCCCCCCTCTATTCTCTCCCTTCTCCGCTCTGTCTCACCTCTTCCTCCCTATTTCTCTCCAATACAAAAAATTAGCATTCAACGAAACAAATACAAATGGTAATAATCAATAATATAAATGTAAGTCGAAACATTAATACACATGGTAATACATAAATACAATACACAAGGCAATAGATGAATACAAATGCATATGAAATTCAATATAATTTGTTACGAATTATCATAATGATACAATTATAATTATTGGAATAGTTATATTCGTTAATATACCTAATACAATTGATCATTTGCATCAATGAATTGAACAAAATAGTCTTTAATACAATTGTATTCATTAATACAAATCAATTATATCAACTATATTCATGATAAAATTACCAATCGAATATACAATTATTGATCAAATATACATAGTAGTTATATCTCTCTCCTTTCTCTCTTAGATCTCGCACTCCTATCTTTTCCCTCTCCCAATCTCTCTTATATCTCCCCTCCTTCTATATTTCAGTTTTTGATTTGTAATACAATTATCCATTAGATTTTCAACTTAATACCCCTCTCTCCAATCCCAACCTCGTTTGCGTCTCTCATTCTTATAACACGTCGCTATAAATAGTAACTAGCAAAATATAATCAAGAAACCTGATTATGCTTCTCCTCTTAGTTGTTTTGAATTTTCCTTTTCCTTTTTCATCGAAACAATTGTATAGTAAATGATCTTATATATTATGATTTTTTTGGAATGGGATAATTGTTTAGTAAATGATAATGATTTTTTTCCTTGCAACTTAATAAATGCTTTAGACTATAATTTGAAGGTTCTCTTTGATCAAACTAAACTCTTTTATAACTATTGAAAATGTTAGACTACCTATAAGATTGAGTAATATGAACAAATATTAGATTTGAGTGTAACGTGATAAAAAAAAGTATTTTTTCAAGAATTATATTTACATAACTTTCAAAAATATATATATAAAAAAAACAAATCTAAATATTGTCCTGCAAAAGGAATATTTGCATAAGTTAAAATATTCTTCTTTTATTTATTTATTTATTTATTTATTTATTTATTTATTTATTGTTACTTAAAGAAGTATGATCCAATTGATTGAACCTTATTAGAAAATTCGACCAAAGTGAATCTTAATATTGAAGATATTAGCTGTTGATAACTTGTGTTTGAATTTTTGTCTTTCAGATCCACTCTTTTAGCAAACGTGTACAGAGAAAAAGAAAAAGTTACATGTACTTGAAGAAGGAACAAATTTACTCTCATGTAATATTGATTTTTTTAAAAAATAAAATTTTCATCTTATCTAAATTATTATTTTTTTGTCCCAAACAAAGTCACGAAATCTATCTTATCTGCTTGATTATATATCAAGAAATGACTAGTAAACTTTATTATAATCACCGCTTATTGGTAGTCTCCATATTCCATTGTAAGGAAGTATATCCATGACTTCTTGTATTAATTTTTCCTTAAACATTACTAATCCTCATGATATAGATCTAATTGTCACGTTTCACTTCTTAAAAAGCAATTTAATTAATCTTTGATTTTAAATTATATAGATCAAACTTAATAGTATATTATTGAGATGATAAAAAAATAAATACTTGTACAAAGAGACTTCGTCCTCTCGACAATAATTGATGATCTCTTCTCACTTTCTTGGAAGATTTAAGTTATACATGCTGATAGTACAATAATATGTTTTTTTTTATATATTATTTGTGTAATTTAATTTTTTATATTTCATGGTTCGATAACCAAACAAAAAATATAAGCTATATATGTTGATAGTACAATAATATTTTACTTTATCAGTATAATTACTTTAATCTTTTATTAAATTACTTACTATTTATTCTAAGTTATTAATCAATCATAATAGGTAGCATAGTTATTTGCATTTCTTTTTTTTAAATGGCATAAATATTATATAAGTAATAAAATATTTTTTCAAACAGGATATTGGGCAGAAGTTTCATGTTGAGTTGACCAATAGGAAATTTTTACCAAATTACAAAAAAGAAAAAAACAAATAAGATCTGAAGTTTTCAACTTGTCGAAATCGGCCATTTTCGAGTTAGGAAGTAAGCCCGCTTCAACTTTGACTTCGACGATCTAGGGTTCTTTTCTTCATTAGATTTCATTGGAAATACGGATTTGGATCTCGTAGTCATTGCATCCAAAACCCACTTTCTTGTTTTCGCTGATTTCAACGTAAGTTCTTGTTTTTGCTACATAAATGTCGTGTAGATGCATTTAATTTTTGAATTGTGAACAGCATTTGTGGTAATGGATAGTAATTATTCGGCTGTTTCCAAGGATTCTTTCGTTGAATTACAAGTTAAAGATGATAACTTTAGGGATACCGAGCAATTGAAACCAAATTCTGGTGATGATTTTGAAGCCGATGATATAGATTTGGATAATTTACCTCTTATTTTTGGTGAAAATAAATCTGAGTCTGGGATAAATGGGGCAGTCTTTAATCTCACGACCACTATTATTGGTGCCGGGATTATGGCTTTGCCTGCTACAATGAAAGTTTTGGGTTTAGTTGTTGGGGTCGTTTTGATAATCTTGATGGGTATTTTGTCTGAGATTAGTGTTGAATTGCTTGTTCGGTTCTCGGTTCAATGCAAGGCTTCCTCTTATGGGGAAGTTGTTCAGGCTGCATTGGGTAAAACAGCTAAGATCTTGTCTGAGATTTGCATCATTGTGAACAATGCTGGTGTTTTGGTTGTATACTTGATTATAATTGGGGATGTTTTGTCGGGATCCATTCGTCATACTGGGGTTTTTGATCAATGGTTAGGTCATGGAGTGTGGGATCATAGAAAGATACTGGTTTTGATCATATTGGTGGTTTTTCTTGCACCCCTTTGTGCAATGGACAAGATTGATTCGTTGAGTATGTCTTCAGCAGCTTCTGTAGCTCTTGCTGTTGTCTTTGTTGTTGTTGCTTTCACTATAGCATTTATTAAGCTTGTCGAGGGAAAAATTGAAGCTCCAAGGATGACACCAGATTTCGGGTCTACACAGGCAATCCTAGACCTGCTTGTGGTGATCCCCATAATGTCCAATGCATATGTTTGTCACTTCAACGTTCAGCCCATTTATAATGAGCTTGAAGGACGATCACCTCAGAAGATGAACCGTGTGAGCCGAATTACTTCCGCTATTTGTGTGTTGGTGTACGCTTCTACCGCAGTAGCTGGCTATTTGCTTTTTGGAAAGGATACTGAATCTGATATACTCACCAATTTTGACAAGGACCTTGGAATTCGTTTCAGCACAGCATTGAATTACATTGTTCGTGTTGGCTATGTTTTCCATCTAATTCTTGTTTTCCCTGTTATCCATTTCTCCCTGAGGCAGACGGTGGATGCTTTGTTGTTTGAAGGATCTGTACCACTCACAGAAAGTAGGAAGAGGTGTCTGGCTTTGACTGCCATTCTCCTGGCACTCTTATATTTTGGGTCGACTATGATTCCTAATATCTGGACTGCTTTCAAATTTACAGGGGCCACAACTGCAGTCTCTTTAGGCTATACATTTCCATCTCTCATTGCTCTAAGGCTGAGCAAAGAAGGAAGTGGTTTGAATGTGAAAGAGAAGATTTTGTCTTGGTTCATGTTGGTATTGGCCATTGTAGTTAGCATTGTTGGAGTGGCTGGCAATATTTATAGTATCAGTAGCAAGGGTGATTGAGCTTTGTTCTTTTTGTATACATTGGAAAGGCCTGTTGCATCACTGATCCAAGTGAGGATAAGCTACTCCAAGTGAAACTGTCAGGTTCTAGATGGAAAGTCTTGTGATATAGTTCCACACAAAAGTCATTCAAGCTTTACGAGTCCATGTAGAATATCAAGAGATTGTAATAGCTGTTGCAGATTGATAGAATAGTGATCACGGATTCACGGAGGAAATGATAATTATTGAGAGTTACATGGATCGCGGCAGCTGGTAAAGTCTAAATTCTTTTTTATTCTATTTGTAATTGTTAAAGGTGGCGACCCACATCTTCATAGCTTTTTGTCCCCTGCCATACAGGGGTCATACAACAAACTCATCTTATGAATACAATAATGGAATGTCATTCTTATAAGTACTTGAAATTTTGAAACTTGCTCCATTTTTTGCATTTATAGTGATATAATTTCAATGAGTATTATTCTTTTTGTTTGTGGGATTTCACTGGGTAATGGGTATGTTGTTGTATTATTCTTTTTGTTGGTCAAGATTGTTCCGGATTCTGCTAGAAGAAACAATCACTCCCTCTATTTCAATTTGTTTGTCTTACTATCCTTTTTGGTGTGTTCTGAAAAGAATGTGTTTTTCCTAATTTGACAACTCTTTAACATCAACGTCCCACATGACATATTTATGATACATTATACATATCTTTAATTTGCGTCCACAAGATTCAAATATCTTCTTTACTTTCTTAAATTACATGTCCAGTCAAACTAAGACAAACAAATTGAAATAGAGGAAGTACTTCCTATGCTGTATAAGTTCCACTTAACTTGTTTTAAGGGATTAAGAATGGTGCATCTACAACTTGGAATTGTAAAAGCAGATTGGTTTAAGTTTGTAAAGTGAGCACTTGCTTGAATGGTTAGCCTTAGCTACATTTTCTTAGTCATGTTGCTGTGAGATCTCATGCAATTTCTAGTATAAATTGGAGATATGGAGACTAGTAGAAGTTCAACGGACTTGTTCCATTAGGAATGGTGTTGTCCTTGATCAAAAAATTAATAGTGGTGTTGTTTTTCCCTTCCAATTTAAGTCAGTTTTCTACTTGTTTCCCTTCATGTCATATGAAAATTTCAACTGCTGACCAGTATAATAAACACACAATTCGTTGGAATATGTATGTTGTTGATGGCCGATTATCCACTAAACATGTTTTTAGGGATTTAGGGTGCTGCAATATCTAAACTCTTTACAGTTGAGGATAGATTGGATTACAACAATAACAGCACATCCGGTGTAATCCCACAAGTGGTGTCTGGGGAAACGAGGATAGATTGGATCAAGTGGGAAATTGGGTACTGTCCTGAATGATAAACGATAGCAATGTCTCTTAATCACATTCTTTGAGATCTTATGTAATATTTAGTATAAGGAGATATGGTTGTCCAGTAAATGATGTTCTTTTGCTTCCACCCAATTCAACTTGTTCTTTGAGTGACATTTGTGAGTTTCAGTAGACGCCTAGACGGCTCATACTACAAAGTACAAACTCAGAATTCATTTTTTTTGAGAATGAGTACAAACTCAGGATTCATGGGAGAGTAGTTTCTCCAGTTTACAGATAATGAAACAGGTCAGTTCTAATTTGTTTGCTTGCACTTTTTAAAAGTGTCCTTCAAAGTTCCCTTCTGCCATGTATACCATGTAGAATCAACGTCATATATGAATGCAGTAAATTTGTGTTGTTCCAAACTTCCTGCACATTTTAAGGCATGTTCATCACCAGCAACTAAGTATACATTTTACAACTTGTTCTTGAAAAAATCCTTAAATCTGCTCGTACAAAGGATATTTAGTCTTAACAATAACAACAACAACAACATACCCAGTGGAATCTCACAAGTGGGGTCTGGGGAGAGAAAAATGTATGCAGACTTTACCACTACCTCACAAAGGATATTCATAAGTGTCTTTTTAAGTTTTATACACTTTTGCAAAAGCGATTACGATCTTGTTTATGATGCATGAATTTAAATATAATATTAATATTTAAATTTATCTTAGGAATAAAATAGTAATCCAATTGTAAAGTCAGGAGACTGCAATATTATTTCTATCATTCCTAATAGGCAAATAAGTCACCTGAAAACTGATGAAAATCAATTATTAGGTTTTGGAGAGTAACAAAAGTATAAAAAAATAATTGAATCATTATGATGTATAAATTGATATTGAAGAATTCTATTAAGACAAAATCAATAAAGAGAAGCATAACTCGTGAATAATCTGACCGAGTATAATAACAATAACAATAATATAGTCAGTAGAATCTCACAAGTGGGATTTGAGAGGATAAAATATACATATACCTTATCACTACCTCATAGAGATAGAGAGATTATTTTCGAAAAACCCTCGTATAAATTTTTATAAGGAAATGAGAGGAGACACTAATCAAGTGGTGAGGTTTAGCTGCAGTTTTTATACTCAGAAATATATTAATGTAATTAATGGTATCTCTTTGCAATATTGATAATTTGGCCCGCATGCCTAAATAATGACCCAATAATCATAATCTGACATCATTACTTAAATTTCAACTAAACCTGATTAAAATTAGGCTCCTCAATAGTTAGGCCATTCCTCTTGATTATGATAACTCCTAATGGAAGTTACAAAATAGTAATTATTTTCATTTGTTAGGTCTTGAAATTGATAAACACATGCATGCACACATTTGCCCTACTCAATTTCCTTGCTTATAAAACTAATCATCCAATCCTTTCTCTGTAATCAACATTTTAGAATAATAACAGTCAAGAGTGTGGCCCAATAGTCGATGAAGTAGCATGGAAACCAGGAGATCTCAAATTATCCAGTGCCAATGCTGATAAGAGGTTACAAATATCTTTGTGAAATTAGTCGAGGTGCGTACAAGCTGACTCGAACATCACAGTTATATAATAACAACGGTGGTTCAAATATTCCTTTAGGCTTAAATTTCAAATTGGGAAAAAGATCAAAAAAACAGGAATAAAATATTGAGGCATGGTCCATTGATGATATTAAGGCAAGATCTACATAGATTAATAGGATTAGGGAACACAAGCTTTTGTTTGTAACAAAAGTTCCAAAGTTTTGGACAATTCCACCATTGCCTTGTTCACATGGTGAACAGTACTTAATTCTTGTTTGTTATTGCAGGGCCCATGAGTTAATGTTCATGCACATAAAACCCATTGTTGTTTCACAATCATTAGTAATTTTACATTTTGAAAAAGCATACTTGTTTTGTAGGAATTTTCCAACAAGGCACATGGTAGGAATACAAGTTATCTTTGATTAAAGTTCAAAAGAGAAATTATGTGTGTCAAGAACTTAAGGATACCATCTTCACCTCTTGTTCAAATTTGAGTGGAGTTAAAAATATTAAGTGATTTTTTTCCATATGTTCAAACTTTGATAGACAATATTAGAGCTATTAATATGGGCTAGGCTAGGCCTGGCCTAACTCGTGATTTAGCAGGCTGAACTAAGATTTTTGAAGCCCATTTTAAAAATGAGGTTTTTAGGCCGGCTCGAATAAGCCTGATGATTTGTGGGGCTTTTGTAAATATGGGTTGGGCCCACCCGGGGATTGAATTAAAAAAATAAAAATAAAATAGAGTGTTAAAAATTATAAGAGTCCAAACTCGAAGTTCATTTACAATACAGTGTATCTTATATTTTTCTTGTAATAAATCATCCAAATGCTACTTGATTAATATTTGATAGAAGAGCTTGGATTTTAACTACATTTATAGATTAAATCACCTGTGGTGAAAAACGTGATTAGTCCAGTGTATCTTATAACTTGATACACACCACATGATTATACACTTTACTAAAATTACTTGAATCTTTGTACCAAATCTATGTAAAATTATTTTCTTGGAGTAGTTATTGATTTTTTGTTTATAGTAGCATTCCTTTTTGGTTAAAGGTTGAAAATCTGAAAATTTTGAATTTTTGAAACGTATTAATCTATTACGTTTTTGTTGAGGATTTGATTAGGATTTGTTTAGCAAATTTTATGGAATTGGAAGCTAAAACTACACTGCTTTTCTTTTAAAATGTAACTGCAATCAAATATAATGAATCATTATTTAATAAATCTAGTTTCCAAGCAATGTATTCGCACATGACTTATTTTAAGGGATTTTTGTAAAATTGAAAAGGGTTGGAATAAATTGAAATTCATTGTTTATACTATGTGATTCCTAAAAATTTTACAAAAGGTAATGCCAGTACCTATGAAGATACGTGTAAGTCAATCCGACAAATATTATAACAAATTTAAGATTATAACTTTTTAGATTTTTTTTTTCCAAAGGGGAGTTGTGGAGTAATAATTAAGTTTGAAATTATTATTTAAAAGCCTTTTTTCATTTCAGATTTTCCAAAAGCAAACTAAACAAAAAATAAAAATAATGAAACAGACATCAACGGATAGAACTGGTCTGCAGTCCACCCTCAGATAGTGATAGATCAACTTAATCTTTTTTATTAATACTTATGAGTTTTATTAGTAATAGTTAATACATTGAAAATTAATTAGAGCCGGCAAAACACTAATTTGAAGTCAAATCTCATTAACATTATTATCCAATGCTTATCCTGTTGTACTGTCTTGAAGGTCAAATGCTTTTTAATTTTTGTTAATAACCAAATTAAAATTAAGGTTGACTAATTAAGAGGTAAAAGAAAAAGTCTTGCAACATGAAAAATTACATATTACACGAAACTTGAAGTGATTAAGCAAAAGAAGGGTAGGCCAAGTTGGGGTGACCCCATAAACTAAAGACTATTCTTAGCCGTGATTAATGGGCAATATAATTCCAAGAATTTGTTATTTCCTAATTCACATTTTGGCCAATTCTTGGATGGAACATGGGGCTTCAAGAGTGAATGACCCCACAAAAGTTCGTATTTATGCCAGCTTGCACGTATCTCAAGTTATACGAGTTTAAATTTTTAATTCTAAAAGATAAAATTTGATGTAAAAAAATTCTTAGCTTGCTTGATTAATTTCAGAGATCCATCTCTTATTAGTTCATCATGATGCGAACATATGAGGTGAAATTATCTATTAGTTCCTCTTTTAATCTAAATTTTATGATTCTAAATCTCTCTATTTAAAAAAAAATGATCTAATTTGATTTGGTATGGAGTTCAACAGAATAAAAAAGACTTTTTAATCTTGTGATCCTATAATAAAATTATGTCAAATATACTAAAATGCCCTTTAATCTTCTAGTCTTAAATATATCACGTGAAAAGTTAGAATTAAAGTTTTATAAAAAAAAAAAAATAAATCAGAAAAAAAATAAAATAGTTGGTTCTTTTTTTTTAACACAAAAGGAGTAACTACCTTTTTCTTTTAGTCACTCTCAAGTTTCAACTACCACCTAGTTAAGCAAAGCTACACTGAATAAAAAGTGAAAGTGCAAAATCTCAGCAACCAAAATTCACCACTCACTTTAAGCCTTTAAACTTTACTATCTCCATTCCATTTTATGTGTCATTTTTTCTATTTTAGTTCGTTAAAAAAAGAATGTCATTTTACTTGGAATAAAAAATAATTTACCTTTAAAATTTCCTTTTTACTCTTAATGAAATGATTTTCAGCCACACAAATATCTATGAATGATTTTAAATCACAAGTTTCAAAAGTCTTCATTCTTTTTCTTAAACACCGTGTTGAGTCAAATGGTGACGGAGGGAATATAATATAATATAATGTCTTCACATCCATCTTCATCTTCAATTTTTCATTATAAATATTTGTAGAGCCCTTTCATTTTCCTTTCAAGCGCACACTCAAAATCAGAGCAAAATTACTAACAAAAAAAAAAAAAAGATCAATGGACTGGTTTTCTTGGTTGTCCAAAACAGGGCTAGAGCCTTCTCTTGTTTATGAATATGGCCTAGCTTTAGCTCATAATGAGCTCGAATACGACGACGTCGTTTACTTCAACCACGAATTTCTCCAAAGCATAGGCATTTCGATCGGCAAACACAGGTTAGAAATTCTCAAACTTGTCAAGAAAGAAAAAGGGGCGATCCCAAATTCCATGTCCAGATTTCTGCAAGTGATTAAACGCACAAAGAGGCGTTTCTCCAATTACATAAGGAATTGGGGTCATACCGAGGAATTAGCACTTGCTTTAGTCCCAAAAAGGAATAGCAGTTCCAGATGGAAAAATTCAATGCTGAAAAGGAGGAATACGAGGGTTGCAGCAGCTAAGCAGAACCCTTTGTTGCTCACTAATGGGAGTCCCAAATTCATTTCAGCTTCAAGAATGAACAGTTTCTCTAGTGCGGTGGTTAATGACGATAAAATTGGGGATGATTATTGGGCATCGTGTGCAGTTGAAGAGATCAGGTGGGATACAATGTTTCAGAATCTAAAACCAACCTAATTTCTCTTTCCTTTGTTCATGTAATTTCGATGTTAGGCAACGTAGATGGAGAAACCCACCATCAATGTATAGTGTGTGTGAGTATCAATGAGATTATTTCACTGATTTAACATGTTTCTCAGCTACTCCCATTTTTGGTTAAATTCAGAGATCAGAACATAATGACGACAATCGGATATAACGCGTTTAATGATATAAAATTCATAAAAGTTGTAATCGTCATGATGAATAGATCAAAGTAACTATGTATTCGAAGTTGGATGATAAAGGTAAATATATAGAAAAAGTATAAAGAAGGGTAAATATATATATATTTTTTTGTTAAAGTACAAAGGGATGGCCCTTCTCTGTATTAGATGGCCCTTCATTGTGTTTGGTGTGTTGCTTAAAACAAATATGCTAGGAAATAGTACCTTCAGGAAACTCAGGCTGTTCAAACGGAGAGCAAAGTGTCTTTGCTGGACCAATCTCCACCTTTTGTGCATGCCTTGACATCTTTCTCAACATTCTACAAGAAAACAATTATGTGAAACTAATGCAAATTGAAATCAAAACCAAGCTGACAACTAAATGTATCACCATAAGGTACACATAGGAATGCGCATTAGGGATAACAGGAATTCTGCAAATTCATATGGTTATTGCAGAGAGAAATTACTGCTGACAATAGAACATGCTACTGACAGAAAACACAGGATGCATGTTTTATGGGGTAGCCAAGCTTGACTTTCAATTTGAAGGTACAAGAATTAATATAAAGAGGATTATCTTTTCATAGTTTCCAGGAAACCACCTCTCTACTTCTATTGGTAAGGTCTGCGTACATTTTACCTTTCCCAGACCCCACTTGTGGGATTCCACTGGCTATGTTGTTGTTATCTTTCCATAGTTCAGAAAGCGACAGTGTGGTTTATCTGAAGGACAAAGCAGAATCTAAAAATCTGTGTTTCATTAAGTTGTTTATATAAGTAAAGAGTTTTTGAAGATTGTTGAGGTGTGACCCTAGTTCATAGAATTTAATGGGTGTTCCCTTCACCTAAGACAAGAATTTGAAGGGTGATTTACTTACTTAAAGATGAGAATATGTGAGTATACGTTAAAAAACACACAATTCAAGGAAAAACTAGTTATCAAATCGATATAAATCCAGGCCTTTAGTTCTTTTTGGATGAAGTAAGTTGTTTCATTATAAAGCCTTAGTTCTAATACCGACATGTATCATGCATCGCTAGATGAGATCAGTCGACTCCCTAGAAATTGATTCACTGATGAGTCATGGTAAGTGATAACAACCCATAAACACCTAATTAACCAAGCCTATCTGCAGCATTTCAATATCAACTGACTCACCAGATGCAGAGATGTAATCATGAAACTTCAGCTTTCCAGACCGCAAATGAAAATAGAAGATTCAACTCAGATACGTATCAGACCAAGGAGCCAAGACCAATTTCTTTTGACCCAGTGCTACCGTAATTCATCCAAGGTTCTTACAATCTGAACACATGATCTCTCTTTTGCTTGGCAACATCAAATAGATTTTGTTGAATAGTGGTAAGCACATCTTTTACTTGTTAAGCGAGATTGGCCATGGGAATATCTGTTTTGGTTCCACGGTCACGTAGAACAGCTCGTTACCTAGGAGTTGTATCAGAACTTTGAATCAAACAACATGCGCAAACACATACATTGTATTTTGGCTTCCACACAAATAGTTCAGGTTCATTGCACAAATTTTACCGAGTTCATTTTAACTTTCATAAACAACTGACTACTAGAAAGAAAGGACAGGAAGTAGAATTTTTCCCAGGTTATTTGCAAGGTCTTTTGGTCCTATTTCAATCCTAAGGGAACACCGAACACCCTTCATTTCCCAATGAGAATATTTCCATCCAGGTGAGTATTTGTCACTGAAGTCTGCCTCAGCATGAATACCTGATTCATTCATCTCTTTTAACGGTAGCAGCACAAGCATCATAGATCCCGTGAGTATTTGCATCCTTGTATGGCACAGGAATAATAACTACTTGAGTTGATGCTACTTTAGGAGGTAAAACCAGGCCTTTGTCGTCCCCATGAACCATAATCATAACACCAATCTGTCACAGCCTCAGGAAAAAGAGGAGAGAGTTAATTTGATCTCCAAAGTATAAAACTGAAGAGATAAAGTTGCTTAAATGGCATTGAATTCTTACTGTTCTTGTAGTCGTATTAGTCCACCAGTGGACTTCTCAAGCTCATTTTTCTTTCGGAACAGCAAAAAATTCTTCATATATACGTCTATACAATTCCAAGATTATTAGAACCTGAATAATGATAGTTGCAAGATCACTATGTAAGAAAAAGACCACATTTATAAGCAAAAACACTATGAACTTGAACAAAGAAGGGGAAAGTTGATAACAGCAGGTCTTCTCTAGACCAAATTAGGGCATTTCAGCTCCAAAGCTATTCTCATAAAAATCTATCGATTTGCTCGGATAATTATCCAACAATACAAGAAACCTACTAGAAGAGAACCACTTCAAGTGGAGAAGGGTAAGCCAAAGAGAAACATAGATTAGTCTTAACTGATGTTTAAGTTGCTGGCTGAGAAATATAAATCTCTACTTAATTAACAAGGACAATAATGTACCAAAGTAGAAGGCAGGTTTTGCAAGTGTTGGAAATGAGCACCCAAGGTACTTAAGTCTCAGTTCAAAGCTAGTGTAGCCAAAAAACACTGGGTGATTCTTCCATCTGTCCTAGGCTCCTAGCCTTGGTGGATAGAGTTACCTGGTACTCGTTGTTGTGGTAGGTGACAGGTAGACCGTGAATTAGTCGAGGTGTGTAATGGCTTGGACACCATGGTCATCAAAACGATAAGTGTTGAAACGGACAAATTCTAAACTGATCTTATAGCTGACCTTACCCAAATCCTAGTTCCAAGGCTACGTATATACATGAAAGTAGCTTCTTTGCTAGTTGTGATACTAACTCCTAATATACTGAAGCAATAGTTCATATCCATCCGTACTGAGAAAATGGACCATACCAAACCATTCACTTTTATCTTTTCGGACAATCAAACAAAAAGATTCACTTTCTGAGGAAACTGCAATCTGATCCATTCTTCATTTCAATATAACTCTCACTAATAAATAAAGATGTAAAATGTGTTTTACCCATGTTCTCCCTTGAAACTACACGACATACATTTTTAGTTTCTCTTATTTGTACCAACTTCATAGTTCATACAGGACATTAAACTTATGTCAATTCAACTTTCAAGATAAACAACAACAACAACATACTAGTGGAATTCCACGAATAAGGTCTGGAGAGGGTAGAATGTACACAGAGCTTATCACTACCTCATAGAAGTAGAGAGGTTGTTTCCTAGAAACCCCCGTCTCAACAACCCATAAGCAGAATAAGACTAGATAGGACAAAAATGAAAGGAAAAGAACGAAATAGGAAGAATAACTGCTAATGAAAAGCACATGATATTTTATAAATACGATAAATTTGACAAAACCTACTACCCTACAATACCCCACGACTAGACATCAACCTAACCCTGCTAACTTATTAACCTTCAACTCTAATTCGCGATCTCCACTCCTTTCTACCTAAGGTCATGTCCCCGATGAAATTTTTAAGTTAAAATATTTTTAATTATAGTAAGATAATATTTTTTGACAACGATGTCACATGAAATAGGATAGAGGAGTACTGTTTAGAAGGATATTTGACTGTTTTATTCTTATTTACTTTTTGTAATTAATATTAAATGAATTGTTTGAGTATCAACGCATTTGATTAGAAAAATATTTAATAACAAAAATTTGAGTCTACTTTGCACAATTAGCATTTTGATTATTTCTAAACTATTCTCCTAGTAAGTATAAAGTCATGAAGAACCTTCTTCATATGAAAAGTAAATATTAAAAAAAAAATTTATAATTTTCTTGAATTTTCAAAAATTCATTTATTTTGAACCATAAAAACTTTCACTAATTTATTTAATATAGACTAAAGGGAGTAATGAAAGGGTAAGCTCGATGCATAAAGCTCCTGCTATGCATAGAATTTGAAGAAGGACATCACAAAGTTCTATTATATACGGTCTTACCTTGCATTTCTGTGGTTAATTCCAAATATAAAATATTTACTCCATGCATATGTAGTAATAAAATTAAAAAAAAAAATTATTTTACAAAATCTCTAAAACCACAAAGTATTTTGATATAAATGCATTCAACAATTATTTTGGGACTGAGGAAGTTAATTAGGAGGTGGGCCGAAACACAGAGGCCAATAACCCTTGAGCCCAAAGGCCCTTCAGAGTGGAGTTTCTCTTGAGTTGTTCTCGTCGCCGACCAGACCTTGCCGTCTCTTCCAATTTCACAGACACACACAAGGAGGAAGTTCTTCTATGGCGGCCGCATCGCGAAGCCTCATTTCTCATCTCCGCATCCACTTATTGTCCAAAGTTTCAGTAACCCAGTACAGGACATTCAGTAGCCAAGTCGAGGAATTAAGGACTCGTATTATCGAAGGAAAACCTGGAATCATGACTCCCAACTCCAAACGGACTGGAGCAATTGCAATCAAATGTGGAATGACAGCTTTATGGGACAAATGGGGGGAACGCGTTCCCATTAGTATCCTTTGGTTAGACGATAATATTGTTTCCCAGGTCAAAACCCCGGAGAAAGAAGGCATTTCCGCCCTACAGGTTCCCCAATTTCAACTAACTTTCAATCTAGCATGTCCACTTTCTGAAATAGTTATGCTAAGTTCTTAAGGGCTGAATCTTTGTCCCACAGGAAATAAAGAAGAAATATTTTGTTAGTGTATGATGTGCTAGCTGACTTTTGTTAATTTATTTTCCCTGTTAATTCAAATGCTTCACCTAAAGAGTTTTGTTATATTTGTAGTTAATTTGCAAGAACTTTGTGAATGTGTTTTCAAGTCTGAATAGATGTTCTGATGTCTTCTACACTTGTTGAATAGTTATTGGTCAATCGACCAAAAAATTGATAAAAGAAATAGGTTGCCTAATGATTTTAAGGACTGTGTTAATTACACTTTATGCTGTATGTGGTCTAATTGATCCTTTTTATGGTGGTAGTTAGATTGGATGTGCTCACAAAAAGGAGAAGCATTTGACAAAACCTGAAGTAGGCCATTTTAGAGCACAAGGTGTGCCCATGAAGAGAAAGTTGAAGGAATTTCCTGTTACTGAAGATGCCCTTCTACCTGTTGGAACGAGCATCAGTGTCCGCCATTTTGTTCCGGGCCAGTATGTGGATGTTACTGGAATTACAAGAGGGAAAGGTTTTCAGGTGTGGAGTAATCTTGATTGTGTTTATTGTTTGATTGGTCTTTATCTTTTATGGACTTCCGAACGCACCACGAGATACTAGTGATATTGTTTGATGAGAATAACTCATATTTTGACCTCAAATTGCCGTTTGAGAGCAAGTTTTCATACATCATTGAGTTTTTCATTAAGACTCAACTTGAAATTTTCAATTTTGTTGACAATTGAGCATTTCTTAATCTTCATGGCAGTTTTTTAATAGAAGTAATATCACATACCATCGTCATATATGTTAGATATGAATTCTCTAAGCATTAGCTAATGGTAGAAATATTGTTTTATTTGTGGAACAAAATTCTACTTTTTTACTTTCTGTTCATCTCTTACGATGCAAATTGAATTGTCAGTGTTTGTATCACTCTTTGAGGGCATGTCTCATCTGATTAACTATATTAATGATTGGGGAATTTCATGTATGTAGGGTGGGATGAAAAGATGGGGATTTAGCGGTATGCCTGCATCACATGGCGCTTCATTATCCCACAGAAGTATTGGTTCTACAGGTCAAAGAGATGCTCCAGGAAAGGTAGGTATGACCTTTTCTTCGATTATATGTAGTGAATTACTGTGCATGAGTTCTATTTTTACAATCAAATTAGTTAGCACTTGCCACACACCTCTTTTGGTCTACCTTATAATCAATTGCATTCTAAATTGCAAATAGCATGCTTGTTATATTATTTGATCATTTTAACATGATCTGTAACTGAAATTGTTACCTATCTGCGATTGATTGCTACTTAGTTGAAAGAGAAGTAAATCTTGTAAACTAATAACTGAATGATACTTCAGTGAAGTGTGTTAAAAAAAATTCTAGCAGTAAAATGGTCATTTGACGGAGAAATCGTGCAAGACTTGATGAACATTGCTTGAGTCTGTTTTCTCCTCCATTTCTTTATTTCCTCCACAATTTTAAAATATAATACATCCTTAGTTTTTTTTTTTTTGTGGGCTGCTTACAACAATATCATTAAAAGCTAGCAATGAAACTATGTGAAGCAAGGTGTTATTGCTTCATGGATGAAGCCATGCACTTAGAAGTTTGCACTTCAAGCAATGGTGCACAATGTGATTCCGACGAGAATCGGTTGCTTTATTGAATCTCTACTTGAGGAGTTGGATTAATATCGGTATTACCATTAGAAGCTAAAATTAGTTATTTATACTGCTATATAATTTTACTTAATTCATAGATGATTGATAATGTTGTTGGAATAATGAGTTCCTCATAATTTATGATAGTCTGATAATTGTGCCTTTCGCGCCAAAGAAGCATGGTACTTTTCTTCTCACTTTTGCTTCAAGCTCAATAGTCCTTGTAACCTTTTTTGCACTTTTGCTCTGAAAACACTTGAGCCCTTTATCTCCACCCCTTTTTCTTTTATTTGCACCGGGTGTCCGAGTCTCTTTGAGCCCCGACTAATCCCGGGGGTGCAGAGACCCTCAGCAAGGAATTTCCCGCAAGTGCACCATGGTTAATTCAGGTTTTACCCAGTCCGATGGCCGTGAAATTGGTTGCACCTGGTGGGTTTTGAACTTGAGACCTTTATCTCCCCTTTTTCAGATGACCCTACCTTTTCAGTTCCGAATTTGTCCAGCTATAAAATTATGGAGAAATAGAGAAACAATAGTAAGAAACTAACTTTACTGCATACAAATGCCAAAACATGTTCATCCCCTGATATCATGGATAGAGTTCCTTGGCCGAGAGTTTTTGAGTGGAATATTGGTACTTCCACACAATTAGCATATGGTGAGCTGTTTATACAGATAGCGGCTTTTAATCAAAATCTGAGTTTTACATCAAGGGTGTGTTCTGGAACTTATAGAATCTCTCCCCACCTCAGCCCATCCCAAAGTTTTTGGGATGTGATTGGGCTTACGAAAGAGTAACCGATCTTGTCTACACGCAATTGTTCTTGTGTGTGAGTTTTTTGCCAGGTAGTTCTAATAAACATTGGGTCATTTCGAGAAGTATGCTGATGCAATCCTCCATCATTTCGTTGAGTTTGATCTTCATATGTCTAAAAGTATGCTTAAGAGACTGTGACATTCTAAATTAGTTGGGAGCTTCACCTCTCATCCTGGGTAGATAACCTAAATTGCCGAAGTTGCATTTGTTATGCTTGATTAACTTATTTGGCTCAACATTTGATTGGATCTTAACGAACAATTGGTTTTGTATAATGTTGTTGTAGAATCTAGTTAATGTTACAAGCCTCCACTTACATTTGTAAATTTTTTAAAAAGGTATTTAAAGGGAAAAAGATGCCTGGGCGCATGGGCGGAGTGCAACGAACTGTTAAAAATGTTTGGGTCTACAAGATCGATCCTGCCAGAAACTTGATGTGGGTCAAAGGCCAGGCAAGATTTCAAAACCCTTCTCGTTTCTTGAAACTTGAATCACATGGATAAGAGAGTTATTAGCCTTTATATTGTTTAAATATAATTTTCCTTTCTTGTGTAATCTCTCTGATGAAATTCTATGCGTTCAAACTCTCATATTGATTTAAAGTTTGGTAACCTAACAAAGAAGAACTATAGAAAGAGAGTTGGTAGTGTGACATGGGCAATCAACATTGTTAACCCCCCCCTCCCCCTCTCCCTCCCCTGTGTTATATGCTTTCTAATGCATATTAGGTACCTATAAAAACTACTCCGTCTGCAAATATACGGGAACTGGAGGGTGGGGGGTTCACTATTCTTTCTTGGAGGTCAACGAATTTGGTCTGAAGAAAGGCATCATTTCAATCTCTTGCATGGAACTGTGATTAAACTGTTTTGATCATGTAAAGAGGGTGGAATTCTTCAGTATTACGCCAGTCTTTGCACAGTTCTATGGATTGATAACTCAGAGCCAGTGATTTACTGTAACTTTCCTTTCAGGTTCCAGGAGCTGAAGGTAACTTTGTGTTCATCAAAGATTCTGTGTACAAGAAACCAGATATTTCAATGCTTCCATTTCCCACGTACTTTGCCGGAGAAAACGAAGATGAAGCAGATTCGGAACCATTAGTGGCTGATCTTGGTGATACAGACCCTTTTATGGCTGCTGATTAGTTGTAGGCAATCTAGATGTGACCATGGCATTTTCTGTCTTTACCTATTTATTTTCTTGAAGTGTTGGTGTTTTAGAAGGAATTTACTTGTAGCAGTGTTTGACATTTCTCTGGCCGATGGCACTCTAATTTTGAGTTGTACTACAAATTTTGCTGTTTCTTGTTTGATGGGATGAAATTTAGCTACCTCTTCCATGCAAAATGTACAGACGCAAACTGATTATGTTGTTGCTGGATGACTATAGCTAATAAAAGAAATATGAATGAAGAATTACAAACGATGATAGTTTGTCATTTTACTTGTATTCTGTTATAAACCTAATCTTTGTATGTCCTACATTGAAAGCAGCAACATCAAATTTCCTTTAAACGAACTTGCCAGAAAGTTTGTTTTGCTGATAATGTTCTTACAGCTGTCAAATCTGCAAGTTTTGTGTTGAATTAATAAATGATCTAGTCCAAAGACCCCAAAACGTCCAACTCTAGCTAATTTTATAATTTCTTTGTTTCTTTCCAAGTTTGTCCTCTTTCTTTTTCTTTCTTCAGTCATTTTTAATGTGAAAATGACAGATTTCAAATAAGAAACCATCTTCTAAGCCGTGACTGGTGGAAGAAATGAACCCTTCATAGAGAAATAAAATCCTCATTTATGCATATATCAAAAAGTCTGATCAAACTTAAGGATTTTTTTTTGGTCTATTCTTGAAAAGGAAACATAGTCTTTATTAGCTCACGGGTCCTTCATCTTTTGTCACTCTCAACTTCAACTACCATCCAATTCCCACCCAAATCAACTCTCTAGTCCATAAAAGTTGGCATCTCCTTTTTAATTCTCCTATCTTCAAAAGTCACACACATACATTGGGACACCATGGACTGGTTTTCATGGCTCTCCAAAACTAGCCTTGACCCTTCTCTTCTTTATGACTATGCTATAATTTTTGCTCATAATCAACTTGATCAAGATGATATAGAATATTTCAATCATGAATTTCTCCAAAGTATGGGCATTTCAATAGCCAAACATAGGCTAGAAATCCTCAAGCTTGCTGCTAAAGAAAAGGGAAGAAGAAGCTCAAGAATTCATATTTTTCGGCTTCTTGTAGCTATCAGGCAAGCAAAGCAACATTTCGCCAAGCGCTTGAGCACGTGGACTCGCCGGTCAGATTCAACTGCCCTGATCCCTTTGAGAAATTACAGTTCAAGATGGAAAGCAAGTATGTTGAAGAGGAATAAGAAGCTAACTGCAGCTAAACAGGAAAGACCAGTAATGCAGAGTATTAATGCTACTACTAATCAAGGAAGGTTGATGATGCTCACCAATGGGAGTCCCAATCTCATGATAGACTCTTCTGATGCCTGGATTAACAGCTCTTCAAGCTCTCCTGCTGACGGTTTTCGCGATGATGAAGACATGGATGACGTTGATGGTGGAAACTGGCCAACTGTTGCTATTGAAGAGATTAAGTGGGATGCAATGTTTCAAGACTTGAAACCTACCTGAGTTGATTGAACTCTCTACATAGTACATATACATAATTTATCCTCATGTTTTTTTCTTCTAGATACCTTAGACTTTCAAATGTTTCTGGAATTGTTGCATTATATTTTTCTGAATTAATGCCTTTAAGCAGCAGAATGCAGTGTTATTCTTTTCCTTTCGGGCAGTTAACTAACAACACAAAAATTTTCAGTAAGTTCACTCTGAAAATAATGAACTGCTCATCAAGGACTTGCAGTGAAATCTATGGCTCTGTCTCTCCCCCCTCATTTATAAGGTGGAAATGGAATCTATAGTTGTTAGTACCTTTCTTTTTTGTTTAACCATCTAGTATCTGGAATCCACTGACGACTAATCATGATTCGAGCATGATAGGCCAACTAAGGGGGTAAAGCACTTCCTACCAAGATTACATTTTTTAGCACTCCTAAGCAGCTTGTATCAAAGCTAATACTACATCACTACATTTTCAGAATCTGCTAATAAACTTAATGAACAACAGAAATAGCAGGCAATGCAATGCACTGTTTATTTTCCTGATAGAAGGCTTGAGCTGTCCCGCCCAAAGATCATTAGAAAATCATCACTACTAGTACATTTTACTGGGACATCAACCTTTCTTTCAAACTTTTGGTTTTACCCAGAGGAAGCATGATGGAAGCCACATTCGATGAGAGAACACTTCCAGTTATGTTCATAGGAGACAGCATTCCTTATCAGTAGAGAAATGCAGTATGGACATGAAAATAGGTAAAATTCTCTCTCTCTCTCGCTCTCTCTCTCTATAGATAAATAGATACAAAAGGTGACTACGACAATCAGTGATCAGAAGCCTGAGCCAAACGGAAAGAACCTGCAGCATACAACATCTGGTAAACTGGTCTAACCCTGATAGTCAAGATCATGCTCAAGAATGCGCCAAAGGCTGAAACTCCAGCTAAAATCAGGAATGTGAGCCTAAAGCAATCTGGTCCCAGACAATAAGATCCTTGTTGCTTTCCTGCCTCTGTGTCGTAGACATAACCAGCCAGTAGACCAGAAAACAGAAGTGCTCCAACAGGATTACCAAGCTGCATGAAGTTGAATATTATGCCGAAATGTTTCAAGCCAAAAAGCTCGGAAGCAGTTGGAATCATTACACCAAACTGAACACCGAAGCAAATCCCTAATAAGCCAGTCGCAGCATATAGAGTACCACTCAGAGCTGAAGCATAAAGAAGGAATGTTAGAATCATGATGATTTGTGTTACCATCATCCAAAATGTCCGTGGTATTGTTTTTGACCTGCAATAGACATGATAGAAGTGTAAAATTGTTGGTCACAACTAAGCCACACAGCAATCTAGCAATCTCCAATTGAAATCATTCTTGAACTTACACATTTAATGATTTAAGTAATTCATTATCAATTATAAAAATTAGGAGCTAGCACCATGAAGATGGATAGACTTATAGCTAATAATAGTATCAATAAGAAATGTCAAATACATGAAAGTATTTCAAGTTTCTTCTGAAACTGAAAGCATTTAGTCACTTGCCCCCTGCCACGTGGGCGAGAGAGAGAATTTCACCACAGCATTACCTTCTTTCTTGGGAAACAAAGACAATAGGAGGGATATACCAGATTATTACCTTACAAAGTGTTCCGAAACAACACCTGCCCCAAGACGACCCAAGAAATTGCAAAAGCTGAACAAACTCAGTAATATTGTTGTGTCATTCACACCAAGTGCAACTCCAATCTGTGCTAAATTATTAAGAACAGTTACACCAGAGCCGACACCAAAGAAGTATGCGAGCCACAGAAGCCAGAAGTCAGCTTTAATAACAGCTTCACGAAATTTGAAGTCTTCACCTCTTCTAGGTTTCCTTTTCTTCTTCACTGCACCCTCACCCACAGCCAGCAGCATGTCCACCTCAGAAACATCTTCACCTTCACGAAAGCTCCCAAGGTCTGCTTCTGATGAAATTGGAGTTAATAAGGACGCTGTTTGGCTGGAACTGACTTCCTCTTCAGTCAAATCATTTGAGGAACCATATCTCTTATGACGAGACGGAAAGATTGTCATCTTCAAGGGAATTGCTAAAGGAGATATCAAGAGAATAACCATAACTCCGACGAGTATATAGGAGATGGATCTATTTAGAGAGAAAACGTTCTTCGAAATTGTTGTGGTGAGAAGATAAACTGCAAGCAAGAGACTTGCTGCTTGTGTGAAAAGAAAATGGACATGCTCAGAAGAATCCTCGCCCGAAGCTGGTGTGCAAGCCCGGATAAAGTACATCATGGCCAAACAGATGATCGGAATTCCCAATGTTAGAAACAGCAACAAATCTGAAGCTGAATCATTAAGAACCATAGCAAAGATCTCTGTGAAAACTGCAGCGCTCAGGCCAATATAGCCTTTCAGTATTCCAGCAACAGTGCCTCTACTGAGAGGGAAGTTCCTCATATTGGTGACAAGTACTGCTGTGCCCAACCATGCACTGCTGTTTGTAGCAACTACCAGTGCAAGCCAAAGCTGTCATTCAATCAGATATCGACAGAGAATACTATGAGAACAAGTTCTGTCAGTAAAACAGAAGACTTCAAATTATGTCAAAGCCATACTCCAAATATTTAAAAAGAAATGACATTGCATTTTGATCAGAACAAAGGACATGTAGGAACATCTCTCTTCTCAACATGTGGTTAAAGACATTGAGTCCAACAGAGATTTGAAATTGATAAAGTGATGACAAAATCAGATACTTCTTCCTCAAGTTAGGAAGTACCAAATGAGAAATACATGTTACAACAACTCCTGATATGCAAACTTGCAACCGGGAGTAAGCTTGAAATGATCTAAATCATTTTGTGGCTTAGATGAAAAGGTAGAACCAAGACACTAAAGAATAAAAAATAGAACTTGAAGAAAAGAATCGCACTTAAGTACACATATAAGTGGGAATGGCCCACATATAACATAGAACGCGGGTGATGCATAGAGCTTGAACACTTAAAAGCATAGGTTGAAAAATATAAGGTCTTGAAGGAGACACTAGATAGATGAGGTGACAAAAGAGACAGGGTGCGTAATCTAGGAAGAGGTGCACCCAGTGACAGAGCTTCCAGAAGAAAATGAAAAGAACCACTTATTCTGCTTGTTTGCAATGACCTAACACTCTTAAGAGGAAACTAAGTATAATTACCTCCACGGATACTGATGGTAATGGAAGAGAAAAGAAAAATAAGGGGATTGCAAGAATTTTTCAAGTAAAAGAGAAAGCACAGGAACATTGACAGAAATTATAGTTGCATATTGCAGATATGTTGCTATCTACGCTTTGATTCACTATCCACTGCTGCATCAAATTCTTGCACACAACAAGGCTAACTAAATATGATATATGATTATCGAAGAAATAAGCAGAATGCGGATACTAAAATCCAATGTTTCACTTCGTAGTTCCACTCTTGTGGTAGAAAGATTCAGATAATAGAGTTAGCTCGGCAATAGAACTGAAGGAATGCATGGGGAATAAGTTAGCAGTTCACCAAGAAGGTTCATGCAATAACTATTACATCCGTTGCAATTTGATCGGATTGAGGTAAGCAATCATAGAATAGAAACTAGAAAACAAGATCTAGTATGTGCTACTTTTTCTTTAAACAGCTTCTAAATGAAATATTGACCAGATATGATGAATATATGCAATACCTTCTGTGAAGGTACAGTCAGCTAAATTCTAGAAACTGTAATCTCAGGCACATAATGATTCTCTATAAAGTTCAGATATCTTTGCGCTCATATTTTCACGGATGTTAGACCTCTTTATCATTAGAATCTCTAGAGTTCCAAAAGATTACTGAAGAAGTACTGACACTCGCAAAATGACAAGCCTGCAAGAAATGGTTGGTATTACCTCCAATTATTTCTCAATTGTCTATTTTAGTCCAAAAAAATGAAGAAGGATCTAATCCAAGCTAAAGTTAATGTTTACTGAACATGAACTCAAACAATAAGGATTAACAGAAGAATTTATGTCACATGCACGTACTCAGGTACAAATCCCCTCGCAATTAAAGACGCGTGGCTTTGGGATTTAAAGGTACAATATGAAAAGCCATATGCAGATTCTGTTGGGTTTAAGTAATAAGTGTGAAATTGGAAAATGAAGATTGAAAGGAAATGAAGATTGAAAGACAAAGGAAAATGTGGGGACTACTCAAAGGGAAATGAAGAGTCATTTCTCTCTCATCGGTAAAATAGAGAAAAAGTGTTGTCCTTATATTAGGAAAAAGGGACCCCCTCACCCTGTCGTCGCTCGCTCGGCTCGGATTTGTATACAGAGGGAATAACAGAATTCACATTCTAGTAATTAAATATACCTTTTTTTCTTGTTTACGAGTTGAGTTAAGGTACAAATGCTCGAAGAACTGAATTTTTGTCTAATCCAATGGCACATTTGAGTATGCTGGCGGCTCAATCCCTTATCTTAAAACTAGATGTACCTAAAGAGTACCATGAGTTGAACCTACTGTTTCCCAATATCAGCATTTACGATAAGCCAGTGTTTCTATATTAGATGAGTTGTTCATAGTTCCACATCTTTAGGAGCCTAAACCTGAAATCAATTAACAGCCCAGACTCCTACAGGAGGCAGCAGGAGGAATTTTCCACAATGGGCGAAATAACCTTTCTCCCACCCACCCCCAACTTAAAAATTAATCATTAAACACAACAATGACACACCAGTGTAGTCCCACTGGTGGAAGGGCAAAGTGTAGGCAGACCATCCCCCTTCATTAGAAGGTAGAGAGGTTGTTTCTTACGTACCCTCAGCTAAACGATGAATGAAAAGGAGATAGCAGTTAAAAATAGATATTAGAACATGGGGAGGATCAGGCAAGGCAGAACTTAAACTGTAAGAAGAAAGAAAGGACGCAAAAGAAATCAAGAACTCACAACCCAATAAGGCAAGGACAACACAGTCTGGCTGACAGCAAGCCAAAGAACACCATAGCCGAAGAAAGAAAGAGAGACACCAACAAGCAAAATAACCCAAGGTGGGAACTTGTTACAAGCTATGCCTGGAAGAATCCCAACGTTCTCCCCAATATCATTTGCCACTCCAATAATAGTCAGCTGCTGCTGACTAAAACCCAAAACTGACTTTAAAGCAGGAGAATAAAGGGGGAAAGTATAAGCTGAGCCAGCTGCTATTTGTACCCAAACAGCAGCAGCAAGACCTACCCATGGTGGTCTGCTTCCTTCTTTTAGGACAGCCATTCTTGAAACTAAAAAATTTGCACCCAAAATTTAAGAAGATCAAATCTTTTTGTGTCCCCAAGTTGGTAAAGGCGATGATCATTAATGTGGGAACAACTTGAAATAGACCGTGGTAGAGAACAAAGACAGAGTAACGTGGACAAATTCGATTTCGCAGTTATACTGGGTGGACTGAAGTTTGATGAGACAAATAACTTCACTACCAAATATCTAAAGTTTCTCCAAAACGTGGTGCACTAGATGAGGTTCCTATTCCCTTCATTAGAGATTTTGATATTAAATTTTGAGTATATAAAAATCTTTGATAGAAAGTATTTTTTTAACCGATTTTACGCGGATCGCTAAAAATTTTGTGGCAATGCATTAGAGTTTTTCGTGGATCAATTACACTATAACGCTACCAATAATTGTAGAAATATCTCTTCTTTACGTTTTGACACCAAAATATTTCTCAATTAAATTTTTAGTTAAAGAATACCTTCCTCTCTAATGGAAATAAAAAAGGACTAAAAATACCTTCAATGGAGCAAAAATACCCTTTTGTTAGATTTTGGTTCAAAAATATCCCTCCCTTAAAATTTTGCAAAAATAAAGTACCCCTCTCTCTAATAAAAATAACACATGCATATTATGTGGATAAAAAGCGCCACATGATTAGTTCACGTAAAACTCCATTTCGGGATCCAAGAACTTTTCTCCTCGAATATTAGGTCCGAGACTAACTTTTTCATGTCAAAAGAAATTGCTATTTCACTTGTAAACATCTCAAAAGGTCGATCTTTGAATGATAACATTGATTCATCCTCATTATAATTGTTGTCTCCTCCTTCAATTAGTTTCTTGAGTACAATAGGATCGAATCCTTCAAATATTTCAAACCTATGAAGCTTGTATAGAAATTGTTGTGCTCATGTTAGCAATGTAACACAATTAATATAAAGTTATCATTTTTCAAGAGATAATTCAGTTGCAATTATAAACAAGGCTTTTTTTTAATATAGTAAAAATCTGGACTACTCGAAATCTGATAAAATGGATTTGAAACTGGGTTGAAGTTGAATTTGTAAGGAAGAGAGTTTTTTTAAATAATAACTTTAAAATTTTCACGAAGGGGTATTTTTTAGCCAAAAACTAACGAAGAGTATTTTTTCTCCATTTATAATAGTTAACGGGAATTTTTGGCCTTTTTTTTACTTCTATCGGGATGATGAGTATTTTTGAGCCAAAAATATAACGGAGAGGTACTTTTGAGCCAAAAATATAACGGAGGGGTATTTTTGAGCAAAAAATACAACAAAAGGGTATTTTTGAGCCAAAATATAACGAAGAACTATTTTTGAACCAAAATATAACAGAGAGAATTTCCTACTCCATTTCAAATAATTCAGAAATATTTTTGATCACTTTTCCTTTTAAAAATTAGGGCAATGAATTACTTCCTATAAATGGCTATTATTACCTACCAACATTCATGGATCTGATTTGAGCAGTACTCAAAGTGGAAGTTTCCTTGCTCTAATTATTACCTTTAACAAATATCTACATTTTTTTAAAGCCTAGAAAATTAAACTAAAAGAAAAATAGTTGATGTAGGAAGATATTATCATTAGCACTCAAAAGAACATAATATATATCAGATTCATTCACTCCATAATCCTTTTGACTTAAAATTACACTAACTATATATGGTTCAAAAAATTATGCATACGTTGAACACTTTTGACTTTTTATACGTTTATTTTTTATATTTTAAATTCCTTAATAAAAATATAATTTCACAAAAAAAATGACATTAATAATATATTATGTTACATAAGGGAAAATAGCTACAACGGCACCTTAACTCTTTGGGGTGAAGCCCAAATTATACATACATATGTAATTGGACTGTTCAATGATTCGCTTTTCTTTTTAATATATTTTTATATTTAATAATAATTAATTATAAAATATTTATAATTTATAAAAATATAAATATCTATCACTTAGTTTAAACCACAAATTTCAAAATTCTTTGGCATACATTCTAGGTTTAATTCATAAAGAGACACATAAACTTGTCCTTATTTTTCACTTAGTCACCTAAATTAAGACAAGATGTCTATTAAAAACTTGTCTTATTTTAGATGTCTCCACGTCCTAATATCTTCAAAACCCATATATATTTGGGGGCAAAAAATGGTGCTAACGTCTCGTGAATATTTAATTATAATAATGAGAAACAGTATTGAGGAGCCTAGCATTTCTTGTACCACCTCCATCAAACACGAGCCACGTGCTCACCCTCAAAACCCCAAATTTTAATAAATTTTCAATACCAAAAAATCAACTACCATTTGGAAGGGCAGTTGAAATAATCAATTCATAATTTTATACTTGCCAACGCTGCCTGACCCCACAATGCCTCCTTTGTGCATCATTTTGAAAATTCTGGCTAAATTTTCCCCACCACATCACTTTTTCTCTTTTCATTCTGGCAAGTTCACTCTTTTAGTGCTAAATTTCACTTTTTCAATCACTTCCTAGGCCCTTGGCCTCCTCTCCTTTTTTGGGGGGTTCAAAATTGGCTGATTTTATACACTGACAGTACCAAGTAAATTGCAATATTTACTGTTTTAAGAGCTTAAAAATTCAATTATTGTCTTTGTCCATCTGTACTTAGCTTTGAGTTCAATTCGCCAAGAGGTCACTGTCATGATCCGCAGGCCAGATTCCACCTGTAAAAAAACGCCATAGTTAGCATCAGTAGTTGTTGTGATTGGCACATAAAAGAGACCCAAAATATATATATATGAACTAACAACTAGTTAACCAAAAATAATCATCCCAATTAGTAGATTAATGACACCAAAACTACGCAGTCGTACAGATTATGTATCAAAATAAATCACAATTTGGACAAATAAGAAAAAAAACTGAGATTAATTTTGACGTACGTTGAGTTGATTAGACATCTTTAGATTATATATTGTGATATATATTGAAAGCTGTATATAACATGCTGAGTACTCTTAAAAAACCAAAAAAAAAATACAAAATTTTTGGGGTTTGGGAGTTTTCGCCGGAAAACTACAAAAAGGCAAAAGGCCTTTCTCGAGTCATCCCCTGCTGACTCAGTGAGCTGATGCTAAATCAGGAACTGTACAATCAAAACGATTCACAAAAACCCTCATAAATCTTCGGCCTTGGACATGACGGAGAGCCGGCTTGGTCGCGGCTGAAAGTCGTCTCTTCGCCGGAGATGATGAGAAGATGGGCGGATCAAAGCGGCAAGCGCTCTCTTTACCAGATCACCTTCTACAGTTCCAATCCGAACGAGTGAGTTTGTCATGGCCGATCTTCGCATATTCAGGTGATAGGTAGATCGGTAAGAGGAATTGGAATGACTCCGATTTTGGCTCATATTTTTGTGTAGACTGCAACGGAATGAGCCTGGATGCGTTGTCGGCGAACACATGCAAGTTTTCTTCTGTTTAGACTGAAATGGCCTGCTGTTCTGCTTTTGTTGATTAGGGTAAACTGAAATCGAACGGCCAGCAGATGCGGAAAACCTTACATTAGGCGATGGAGAAACGGATCGGCGAAGATTCACCCGGGTTGGAGATGTGGATCGGGTCATGAAATCGGAATCCCTGTTGGAGAGACTGGAAAAACTCGGTGAAGTAGAAGACATTGAGTACGAGCAGAACCGACCCGAAGGTGAAGTGGATCGTTGAAAATGGTGATGAAAACTTGAACCATGAGTTTTGCTTCTAGAAGAAGAAGCCTCCATTGTTGAAAGGAATTTTGATTCAAAAAATTATTTTAAAAAAAAGGAAATAATATTCAGAATTAAGAAGAAATACCTTGAAAGTGCCGTTTCGCTCTCTATTTCGGCAAACCTAAAGCCCAACAAAGGCGACGATTATATAGGAAAACGGAGGCGATGGCAAGATGGTAATTAAATGAGATTCGAGGGACATTAAGGTCAACCGGCAGAGAGTGAATATGTTGGGGGTGTGGGGGCTAGGGTTTTCCAATGGGTCAAACGGTAAATTACCCAAAAAGCTATGGGCTATGGGCTTCTTCGATGGCAACGCTCACGCGAGAAAAAGACAGTGATACGACGCGCTGTTAATATTGGTGTATATTGTGTGTCGTGTGTTGCACGTTGCAACAAATGGAGATGGGATTAGGAAAAGAAGTTTAGCGCCGAATCTGGGGCCATTTGTCAGTAGGATTTCAAATTTGATTGCCACGTACCCCAATGTCTTTGTTGCTGTCCCCAAATCAATGGAGGGAAGGGAACTACAAGAATAATCCAACTATTTGTCTTGAATTCTGGACTGACGATATTGTCCCTAATGTCAGGCATCTATTTACTCTTTAATCCCATGATGCTGAGGGGTTTCTTGGGAATAAAAACGGGAAAATGCTATCCGGGTGTCTTTCATTACAATTTTTAGGACCATTTGATAGATAGTGTGTATGATAATAAGAGAAAATTATTAAAAATATATTTAAATTTGACACAAAGAATTAGTTTTATTTTTTGAATTATTGATAGTTTTAAAAAAAAATTATTTGATTAATTAAATTTAAATACATTTCTAATTTTATAAATAAAAGTAAAATACGCTCCTAAATTTTGTCAAGTTAAGAAGTATTTTTAGCACTTGTGATAATTTTTATTGTATTTTAATTTAAGTAGTCAATTAGAGGAGGTGTTTTTAAAACTATCTACAGTTCAGAGAGGAAACTAGTAATTTGCGTCATGTTCAGGAATATTTTTAATAGTTTCTCTGGTAATAACGAAAAATTAGAGTGTATTACTAATACTTGCATTAATAATATTTTATATATTGTTTCATGTAGTGTTTAAAAATAACATTCATTACATAAAAAAAATTATTTATTAAGATATCTTTCACAATTGTGATGGACAAAATGCAAAAAAATAAATAAAAAAAATTGAAGGGTAATATGATCTTTAACCATACTAATGCATGCATTAAAACCTTTTGCATTACTAATATTAAGAAATTCATGATATTAGTATTGCACATCTTAATACACAATAGAGTGTATAGCTAATGACGTAAAAAAATAATGCATGCATTATTTTTGCCTACACACTCTACCAACGACTTATTTAATGAATTTGAAGCTTAAATAGTGATTAAAGCGATCTCTTCGTTCATTTTTATTTATTAGCATATTCATTAAAAAATTATTATCGATATAAATATTTTATCATATAGTTTTTATCAAATAGTATTTAGTACTACGTTTTAAAAAAATGATTTAAAGAATAGTTTTTCAAAATATCTAGGATTATTATGATTATTTTATCACATTACTTGTATTATTTTATGTTTGGTATCATTCGAGTAATAACGAAGAGATTGAGACGTTTTTGTTTCCCACAAAAAGAGATTGCGTGAGACATCGGAATGTAAAAGTAGATCAAATATGAAATTTGAATTTGATATAGTTAGGCACCAAATAATAATAAAAAAGAAAGAAAGAAATTGTGGTGGTTGAAGAGTTTTGGTGATCTATATTTCTAAAAAAAAAAAGATATAAAATTTTAAGTTTAAATAAATTTTACTAATAATCTTCTCTATTTTTATAAGGATGATGAAAAAATTTGCGCACATTCTATCTTTCTCAGATTTTATTTGTGGGATTATAGTTGAACATGTTGTTGTTTCTTTTTTGGAAAAAAGATAAAAATGCCGGCCTTGCCTACATGACAAATGTTAGATGCTGTATGGTTTCCGTAAATGTAAGTTGCCGCGTATCTTTTCGTTATATTTTGGCCCTATTGTATTTATGCTGATGTAGATGTGGATATATAGGTAAATTTATGGTAT
Organism: Solanum rostratum; assembly: GCA_029948455.1. Lineage (NCBI taxonomy): Eukaryota > Viridiplantae > Streptophyta > Magnoliopsida > Solanales > Solanaceae > Solanum > Solanum rostratum. The sequence continues at coordinate 62,396,963 of CM057054.1, read as the reverse complement.
ATATGAATTTGTGATTTTTCTTTTTAGATGAAATATGAAATATTTGTATTTTTCGAATTGATATAATATTAAATGTTCATGTTTATACTTAAAAATAAAGTTAAAATTGTGCATTTGATCGAATGATGCATTATTTGTCCAAAGAAATATGGAGCAATTCTTACCTAATGCTTTTCGTGTATTTTTTTTAAGTGATGCACTCATGTTAAGAAATTATTGAAGCATTTTTTAGTTAAATTTATATATATAAATATGTTAAATTAATAGGTTAGTGTTCTTCATAAGGTTAACGTAAGCATTTAAAAAAAGAATCATATTGAGCAGAGTTTGAATTGATCAAAATACGTTAATAAATAAGTGAATCGAATTTAAACAGATTAAATGAATCATATTTTATGCGTTAATTTTATTACCTTATTCATCATAATTAGACGAAGTCACGCGTAGACTTTCTGATGAATTAATATATAGGTCATAAACAAAAAAGAATGAGCAAAATGAAATTTCTTCTTCCCGAAGATTTTTGAGCTGCGTAACTTATAAAATTTTTAAAAAATCATTTAGTCAAACTTCCCAAAAAATAAAGAAAAATTATATGTCAACATCTCTCACAATTCATTTAAATCCAGTTTTAAATGATGAAAGTTTCTTAAAGATGTGGTTGGACTATTGTTTTAAAATTGAAAGCAACTACAGTTGATTTTGAAATGGAATTCAGTTATATTAGCAGCAGTCAAATGAAAATGTTTATTAAAAACTAACAAGCAATTAAAAGGAATTTTGGTTCCAAATTTTTACTATCAAAAAATAACAAGTAAATATTGTTGTTCCTATTTGTTTTTTCTTTAAACTATTTTATATAAAAGGATTAATTACAAGAATATACAAGTTTTGTATCAAATTTACACATTCCCATTTATTTACAAGAATAGCACCTAAATTACCAAAATATACATGTCCTTTTTCTTCTCAATTATTTAATTTTTTTTAAAGTAATAATAACCTAGGAAAAACTAGGTCCTACCAAAAGTATTCCAATCACATCATGTTAATTGTTCTCCATTTTGAGGTCAAGAGATTTTTATTAAAAAATGGACACAATTGATAATATTTTTTACACACTATCAAACATTCTTAATTGATTTTTATATTTTTGAAATCAACACAAATATATTTGAACATATGGACTTTGTATCACCTTATTTAATAGTATAAATTTAATATATACATATTTATATAAAAAATAATTGTGTGCATATGGGTACTCTATGGTTTTTCGGGGGTTCTCTATGGTTCCTTTTTATGGTTAATATGTGTAATATCAACATAGAACCATAAAAATGTGTTTTTTTAATTAAAAAAAAAATTTAATGGGTTTTCATGGTTTTTCATGGGTTTTCATGGTTTTCCCATGGTTTTTCATGTAGGGTACTTGCATCATTTTAGGCATATATATATATAGAGAGAGCCTTTTTTTTTTTGGGTTTTTGGGGGTTGTGCAGATTTGGTTAAACATTCTTAATTTTCCCTTTTTACATGTATATGTGGCTACGGTTCCAAGGAACCCACTCATGTATGGTGGTTTTGATGGGGTTTTCGACCGTGAATTTTATTACATACAAACTCCCCATTAAATATGAAAAACTTACCATCATGGCCATTTTCTCACAAGTGTACAAAGTACACCACTCCAAAAAATTTATAGTCAAATTCCCCTTTTCCAATCATCCAAGTCACATCACATTTATTGTTTTTTATATTTTTTTGGGTCAACACAAATATATTTGAACCTATGGACTTTGTATTACCTTAGTTAATAGCATAATTTCATATATGTATATATATATATATATATTGTGTGCATATTTGGTATTAAGGTCCCAATTATTTTCGGGTGTTCTCTATGGTTCTTTTTATGGTTAATAACTGTAATACCAACATAGAACCATAAACATTTTGCTTTTTTAATTTAAAAAAAAAACATAACATTTTTTTATGGTTTTTCATGGTTTTGTATGGTTTTTTCATGGTTTTCCAGGTAGGGTACTTGCATCATTTTATGTATATATATATATATATATATATATTTTATTTTTTAAAAAAATAAAATAAAATTTGGGTGCATACTTACTTGAAGGTCAACAGTTTTAATGGTTTTCCGCATGGTTTTTCATCGGGCTAGACTTTTTTTTTACAAAGGAGGAAAGCATGAATATATATATATATATATATATTACCCGTATGGTTTCTGTATGGTTACCCCTATGGTTTCAACGCAGCTTTGAACCAAATACACAAAGGTTGGAATATCATGTCCATTCTTTTTCCCCATTTCCCAATACTAATATATCACATCAAACAATAAATAATTTTACATTCACTACTTTCTTCCAAATCCCAACACATTACATCACATCAAATACTATATTAATTATGCCACAACATTCTCTCTCCTACTTTTGTAAAAAAAATTGGTATTCTTGTTGTAATTTTTTTGGGTTGGTAGGGTAAATGAAAAAATGATTTTTAGATGTATATTTATGAAAAATCCCCTATATAAAATATTAAATAGAAATCAAAAGCAAAGGTCAGAATTCTTGTTAGGTGAATTTTTCATAGGCAAAGGTGTTGGTGATATGCTGAGATGTTTAACATGTTTACGTAACATGTTTAACATCATAATATCTAAAAATATTTATACATATATATTTTAAAGCGCTTGTTTATGTGATATGTTATTTTTACATGTGTAATTCTTGTTGCATCTTATTACAAAATTTTGATCTTTTTTAATTGCTTAATGAGTTCAATAATTGATGCTTCCAAGTTATCCTTCATTATGAATTTTTTGTTTGGTTCCAATCCTTGGTTATGATTTTATATTCCATATCGTTATTGTTAAAAAATCATCATTTTCTTATTAAAAATTTTCAACAAAAAATGTTATTAGTTATTTCTCATTAAAATTAGCAAGAAAAAAAATAACATTGTTTTCACATGGAAAAAATAGAATTTTTTTAATCTTTCAATGAATTGTGATCTTCTATCTTATATTTTCTTAGTGAATTAATTGATGAAAAATAAATAGAAAAATATTTTAGCACATAGATTTTAATTGGAAGTGGATAAAACTTTATTTTCTCATAGTGCCTATTATTTAATGCATTGGTGTCCTCATTTTCGTATTATATGACGACATTCAAAAAAACAATTACTCTCTCCCATTTCAAATTAATTAAATTTTGAGATAATGTACACATATTAAAAAATATTTAACGAAAAAATTTAAATGATACTTTTCATTATTGTCCTTTTCGAAATCATAAATACATAGTGTAATTTATTTAATAGAAAATATAAAACTTCAATAAATGATAGGACAAATATAAAAAAATATTCAAACATTCATCTTGAACTTTGAACAATTCAATTATTTTGAATATTAAAAAAAATTTCGAAAATTTAATTAATTTGAGATAAGAGGAGTATAAGATGATTTTATCTTGTATAGATTTCCGTGTAATTTTTAATCTACACATTGCTTGCTTTAAATTCTTTTAGATTATCAATTCTACTAATTAGTACGTAGTAGTTGAATTTTAAATAATCTAATCATATCAATGTTGACTCGTAAATCAGTACTCCGATTTTTTTATATGTCGTTCTTATTATAAATAAAAGATTTTTAATGTATATTATTTCACATTTCACAAAATCAATACATAAATGATACTATTCTTTTTATTTTACTCTTGATAGCAATTGAGCTTTAAAAAGATATATATAACCAACGAGAAGAACTAAAAAAATCAATTAATGTACATTAAATAAGGATAAAATAATAAAATTATTTTTTTCTTAATATAAATGAAATCGTAAAAGGTGATATATAAAAGGAACCGGCGGGGTGATCTTAAAATAACAAATAAATTTATATTAGAAGGTCAATACCACACAAATTACGAGAAGTTTAATAACTTGCTTACGATAATAATAAACCAAACAATAATGATGGTGTAAATCACATAGGTTGCAAGTAACGATAATGTTTTTTTTTTTTATATAATTTGCGCATTTCATTTGTATTAATTCAAAATTTATATACCTCAATAATATAAATTTAGAATTTTTTTAATTGTATAAATTCAAAATGTCTATATGTTTATCCTAATTTGAACACAATTATAGCGACGTTGATACATTTGATTTGTATAAATTCTGAAAAATTTCTAAATATATAACATATATTTGTATATACTTATCTTGTTTGTATATTAACAGTAAATAATATAGATTAATTTATATATTAGCAACAAATTATATAAACGAAACTATCCATAGCAAACAAAGCTATGGTTATAAAGTATAATTAGGCAAACTATAGCTAAAATATGCCTAATTAAAATAGTTATTAATAGCTATTCATGAAAATTCCTCGGTTAAAATTAAGTTTGAGATTGCGAATACAAATTTTAGATATTCACTAAATTTTATTTTTAGAGTTAAGTAGTTATCTAAATAAATTTTGACTGCACACGTCATCTTTTAATGCACCCAACTATCAGTTCTATATTTTGACAAAGACAATTAACAAATGCTATCTTGACGTGTAGAATTTAAATTCAAAATTAGTGTTCCTTTGAATTGATTTACTTTAAATATTTTTAAATTAAAATAATTTTTAAATAATTTAAATAAAATTTAAAAATATTTATAAGCATTTAATTTGAATATAAAATAATAAAAATAAGTCAAAATCTATTAGTTAAAAATTTTTAATTTACGATTTTTGACTTGTAAACCATAATTCCAAAGAGACTCTTAGTATGGTGATTTGTAGCAGATATGCTTTTATTAGTTAAATAATTTTATAAGTTGGATAAGAAGTTGCTGTCAGTTGATTCTTTTTTTTTTCCCTTTAACTTTGGATAAAAACTTCCAAATCTTTTCCTAAATTATCCTGTATAGTGGCTAATGGTATGTGGGGTACAATATAAAGTTCTCATATATATAAATAAAGAATATTTAGGGTTATCCAATATTATTTTTCTTTGTGATGTGGGGTTTGATTTTCAAGCACTATCATTCAATTTTTTCCCCTTGAGTTTAGGCTTTATGTGTAGGGAACACCATATATATTAAGCTAGAAAGAATTGGACATTTTTGTTACTAATACTCAAACATGGAACACCTTATGGTGACCTCTTATCCTGTTATTTATAGCTTCACAAGTTAATTTCTTTACTATATATATTATGCATGACCTAAGTCTAAAATAATTAAAGTGAGAGGGATTAAATGAGTAAGTTGAATTCAATTGTAATATATCGAATTAACAAATTTTAATAAGATTGAGTTAAAATATTTTAAAATTTAATTTTTTTATAATTTTAAATTTTTTATTACCTACTAAAACTATTTTTTTCGTTATAGATATCGATATTGTTTTTAAAATATTTTAATAATATTTTTCATGGGTCAACTAGTCTCTATACTCACTCAATTTTTGATGGATTTGAATTGAATTGAGCTAATTAATGAACGAATCAATAACCTATTCAAATCTAGAGTTGAACATATTATATTTCTGTAAGCTAACATTGTCATCCTTTAAGTACTTTAATAGTCGTTTGGTGTGAGATATAAGGTGTAATAATTACAGATAAAATGTAGAATTATTATATCCTACGTTTGATTGGAGGTACTAGGTAGTCATAAAATTATTTATCTCATCATTTATACCTTAGTAATGTGATAAGTTATCTTATATACATGATAGAATAACTTATCACAGAATAATACGATCCTCTACAATTTGTTGGGAAGAAAATATCCTTTTCAAATGCCTTGTAAGAAAAGAAAATATCTTTTTCATTTCTTTGTGTTCTTTTTTTTTTATACTATTATTTTCATTGTAATTAATGGGAGAGGCCCACTGCCACCTATTGGCTTTCTTCTCACATGAGCCCATGGTTTTGGCTTCTCCTGTGATGAGTAGTTATGAGGTCCTAATCGCATTACTAACTTTTTTTTAATTACATATATATATATGGAGTAGCGAATTCAGAATTTTCATTTGATGTAAAATATAAATTTCAAAAAAAAAATTTATTGTCGGTTTTTCTCAAGCACGTTTACAATATCATTGGATAAAGTTTTATTATTTGAAAAGACAAAAGTTAAAAAAGTTGTATAAAAATATGCAATTCTACCTTAAAATAGAGGTAAAATTTTGTTGAGGGAATTTGAGTGAACACCGTGACATCTATGTAGCTCTGTCTTGTACCTTATTCACAAAAGCAATAGTACTCTAGCTATAGTAGATACAGAAAAGGAAAAAGAGGCCTGGTGGGATCAAGAAACAGCCAAGTGACTATGATTGCTATCCAGAATGCAAAATCTGATAGGCCTAGGATGAAAATTGTTGTTCTTTCTGATTTAAATTTGTAGGCTTGATAATAAAGTGCAAGCTCTGAAAAGTGAACAGATATTGTCCATTGTAATACTAGGCATTTTTGAAAGAGACATGACATTGTTGAACTTTGTAAATTGTTGTTGTCTATGGAGGTTGCATCTGAATGAGCCTAGATGGCTTCTTGGGGAACAAAGACATGTTCTCCAGCTATCACTCACTTTTCTTGACGTTGCCCTGGGTCATGGGTTGGAGTTAGTAAAGACTCACGAGTTCATCCGAATCTTGTTTGAGATACACAACTTATATACAATAAATATCAAATTCTTCATAGTTTAAATCTCTTTAATAAAAATTCTAGTGTCGTCACTAACTACTATGATCTCCTCCTATGGTAATAAGCATCCATATACATAAATATAGATGAACTTGGGTTTTTGCACTTATAATTTTGTGCATTTTAAAATGTACAAAAGTTTTCCTTGAGAATGAGCTTTTTCTAAATTTGGAAAATAGTCTAATTAAAACTTTTTGTTTTTTGAAATTTTTTTAAGAAATGACACAAATATTATGACATATTTAAGATTATGTACGACTTTTAAATATTTTTTAGTCACATAAATAATGTTATGATATAGTTGAACTGTTTCAACTTGACTAATTACTATGAAAGTTCTTTTCAAGAATTTATTTTTTTATGTTACCATATCATATATATATACTTATTATAAGGCATTACATTTTGAGACGAATTTAACATTTGAATTTTATGAATTCAATTTTTAAGTTTTTTTTATCCTTGAAATCATTATATTTTTACAATTATGGGCTTATATCGAATATTTGTTGCAATTTTAATATTTTTATGTATAAATTTATATTTTTACGTGGAAAATACTGTTCAGATGAACCTAATACAAAATTGCAGATACATTGGATCTTGCTTTAAATCAAATTAAATTTGATAGACTAAAAGAAAAAATTATACATTGTCAGTGCACCCAGAAATTAATCAACTTTTTTTGCATATTAGTTTTAGGAGCGTTATAGAAAAGAAATGGTAAAAGCTAAAAGCGTATTTAGTGAATAATAATGAGAAATATTAAAATTGTGACGTCTAATTAAACTATTCAAAGATCCTAAAGGTAAAAATAATAATAATAATAATAATAATAATAATAAGACGTCTCCTTCACGATCCAATTTGAATTGAATGCTACCAAATATCTTGTACTAATAAAGTATATTAATTCTTTCAATTTTTGCTTTATTAGGTCCCTTGGGGATGTTGTATCGTTTTTAATAAGTTTAATAATGGGAAGCAAAATTATTCTAACAACTTTCCTTGTACAAATACTTGAGAGCAAATGCTTAAATTATTTCCACAATAATAATAATTAGAGGCAATTATGGATCTAGATCATTTACTTAATTAGCTTCTTTCCTCCTACCTCCATTCAAAGCAAAGATCCCAAATACTGTCTTATTTTATTCCCAATTTTACGTGACATTTTTACTTTGAGATCCTATTTGAGTAATCTTTAAAAGTAAATTGGAATAGATCAACTAAATATTTTAAAATTATATGAAAAATCTGACAAGTTGAAATTCTTCTTATCAATATGAATGAAAAAATCTTAGCACGCAAACAACTATCCCTCCATTCCATTTTATGTGACATTTTTTATCTTATTTTAATTGGAAACAATTGAACTTTAAAATTCTCCTTTTTACCCTTAATGAAATGATTTCCCGTCACACAAATATTTAAGAATGATTTTGGACCACAAGTTTCAAAAGTCTTTTTTTTTTCTTCTTAAATACCGTGCCAAGTCAAAGAGTGCCATATAAAATGAGACGGAGGGAGTATTTATTTTTGCATAATATTTGTTGAACAATATGCAAGAGCGCATGTAGACTTTTTAATTTTTTGAAGGAAAATAGGAAGGGAAGCATAATGTGGAGAATAAAAACCTCTCCAAAAGTGAAAGTTCAAATAATCAGCCAAAACTGAGTTACTAAAATTTTCTCTCGCCCGTAGACTTTACTCTCCGTATTAATTAATCGGTTCTTCCTTCATCTGGTGGTCAACTTTCAGTTGCATTATATTCACATTTTGAAAGAAATCGAAACAAGGCGCTAAACCTCACCAATATAAAGAGCGAAAAAATTGCTCACGTTAATATTTACATCAAATCAATAAATATTGCATAGAATTTTCTCACGAAAAATTAGTGTTATTTAATGTAACCACAACGTGTAAGTTTCTTAGTGAAAAGGATGCACATAGATCCGACATGTGTTCTAATGAAGTTGTCTGGAAAAATATATAATAATACAGCCTTGACAGGAAGAGATAGATAGCACACAGAATAAACGCCTGTCCCTTGTTATTTCATTTATTTTGTAAGCTCACAGATTCACTGCATGTCTATGGGCTATGGACTAGAAATGTAGAAAAAAAAATTAATTGGTTTTTTTAATCCTCGAGCTCGATTAATTCAAGTTCGCACCAAAAATATCACTCTGAACTTACTTAAAGAGGTTTCTGTTCCATAAACTGAAGGCTAACAACAATCTTTAGTCATGAAAATGAGATAAACACAAAATTTGATATCCATGTCCTGTATACACACAACAATCCTAGAATCAAACTTCTTCTAACCATCCTCTACAAGTCCCTAATCGACTTGCATTGTCATAAACAAATGTATTAGAAAGTTCATACCTTCATATGTCATATTTAAAACATGGAATACTGCAGATATAACTGGTGCTATCCACATACTATATACATAAGAAAATCAAAGAACGTCTTGTTGATAACTAAGAGGTTCAAAATTTACCCGTGGCTTTTCCCTGCGAAAGATTCTTGACCAGATGTAGCATCAACAAGTTTGGTATACTTCCGGTGACGCCTCTCTCTTGCATATAGTACCCAGAAAATGAGTGAGAGCATTACTGAAGCTGAGACCAGAGCCAAACCAATGTAGATCCACTTACTGTATTGGCTCAAATCAGGACAATGTTTGTCATGAATGACAGTGAAGGTATCTCGAAGGAAAGTGCAGTCAAGTAGTTCCTTAAGGAAAGGCCCAGAATGATACAGGCCGTTGCTGACATTGACTACAGCAGTCATTTGGTCGTACATAGGAGGAGTCAGACGGCCCACAGAGGAGCAAACATTACTTGCTGAAACCTGGCAGACGTAATTCCTCCAAACCTGCATTAATACAATGGAAATTACTGAATATATAACACGTTTCTTCAACCATTCTGCACAAGCAACATAATTTGAAGCATATAATCTGCAATGGAATCCCAATTAAGGTTGTTCCCTCAGTGCAAACTGTGATATTAGATTTGAAAAACATGGTGTCAAGAACTTATTTTATGTCATTTTAAACCATCGTAAACACCACCTACCAAAAGAGACTTCCGTAGAAGTTCTTTTTCAGCATTCTATGTTCACTGTTTATTTTCTTGGAGTGAACAAGTTCACGTACCTGTGTGGCATTGCTAAGTTCCACTTCACCACTTGCACATTTCCGGTCTGTCTTGTCTGAATTAAATGGATTACAGAGGTTAGGGACCAGAGGACCAGATTGGTTGTAACCAACACCTGAAGGTGGATTGATGTTTGACACATTGGTGATGATCCTATTAGTGACTCCAACCAATTGGTAGGTGACCTCTTTGCTCTGAGACAATGTTTCTTGGGCAGTAGCAGTGTCCACACAAGGTATTATATCATCAAGAGCTGTATGAGCTAATGGGTTTTTTACCCAATCATCCATGGCCACGCATGTGTCACCCGTTGCACTTAGAGATACAAAAATATCGTTAGAAATTTTGGAAGTATAACACTGAACAAACAAACAAAAGAAGCTAATAGTACAAAAATTAAGTTTGTACTATGAAAATCTGAGAACCAGAGAGAACACAAGTAAGAATGCATTGTTGTGCCAGAAAATAAATATCTATGTGTTCTTACAAATTTGTTTATGGAAGACAATACTATATTAGGAGGTTTCAGAAGATAAAGTTATTATGTAGTAGAGGCAGTGTAAGAGCCGTATTGATTTGATATGCAAAAGGGGGATAGTTTTCCTCTTTTTGTTAGTCTTTTTATCTTTTTATTTTGTTCTGGAAGGTTGGCGTGGAGGTTTTCGCACATAAGAGATGGAGAAACATGATGAAACAGATAACAGTACAACTTCATATAACTTACTTGTGGAGAACAAGAAATGCACCACATAAGATAAATGTGACTGCAACAAGGATCCAGCCTATAATGACTAGACTGCAAAACAGTAACAGTGCTTTAGAATCCAATTTATTTTTAATAGATTCCCTGTTATCAAGAGAAGTATTGGTTATAGTAATAACACTTACATGTATACAAGAAATTGCAGACCAAGTATAGAGAACACTGCAGCAGATTGTCAACAAGATAATTGTCAGTCAATATGTACTACAGATTATCAACTTTGAAAGAGAATAAAACTTACAGAAACCAAGAGCGGCCAAACCAAGCATTACAGCAGCAACAATGACGAGAATTAGCCTCCTGCAGAGCATACCAGCATGGCAATTGGTAAGGACATCACAAGTTCATTAAAGTCCACAGGAGTTAGCCAAGAAGTGCTTACACCAGGTCTAAGACAGCCATGATATCCTTCTTGTTCTTCTCAGTTTCACTTTCAAGAGTGTCAGCAGCCGAGCTAATTTTGGTGTCAACATTGTCAATGTTGTTTTGAACATTTTGAGGTAGAAAAATTTGATTAACTCCAGTGTGCTTGGCGACAGCCAGAATGTTTGACACATTCCTTAAATTGTCAACCGTTGATCCTGCTTGTTGAACAACATAATCCAATGTATGTTTTGTACCGTCATGAAATTTCCCTTGTCCAGTATACAGGAAAACAGAACCAATTCTGATATAACAATGCAGACATAAGTGATAGATATACACAATGATTCGATTTGTTATGAAAAAGAAATGATGGAAAGAGAGAGAGAGAGAATGATTACATTGCAGCAACGGTGAATGCGGAGAGAAAAATAAGAGAAAGCGCATAAGCAGTTCGAGAGTAACCATAACGTCCTCTCCGGCAGCAACAACAACAGATACAAACTATGAATAAGGTAATGCCACATGCCACAAACCAGAATAGAGCAATGATGAAAAGAGGGGCACCAGTATAAGCAACTGACTGTAACAAGAAAGTCTTTTATCAGATAATCACTAGGTTGTCAAGTATATAAAGCTAAAAACATTGAACAGATGACTGAAAACATGGCATATTGGCATCTAAGATAACAAAACCAGAAAACACATTAGAGACCATCCTGAGAAATTCAATTTTGTTTGAGGTGAAGTTAACAAGCAAATAGAGACTGGCAACAAATCTAAGAAAGTGAAAATCCCAATGGCCATAGATTGAGAAATTCATCTTCAAGTAAAATCCATTTCTAAAAGTAAAAAGTAAAACAACACTCCTATAAAAGCCAGCCATGAGTGTAGTTTGTAAAGATAAGAATCCATCATATGCTAGTCTCCAAAGAGTTTAAGAATAAAACAGCTAGACAAGGTACAAGAATGTCATAACTACAAGAATTATCAGGGTCATATTCCCTCCCTCCCTTCCTCCCTCTCTCTCTCTCATTCATTTCTTATCAGAATTAGAACTCTCCGACCACACAGGGATGCACAATCATGTTTCTCAATTGCTAATGCATATGAAATCACTAAACACCCAACGAACTGCTACAAAGAACCATAAGAAAAATCAAATGCGAAAGATTTTGAACCACCCTTCAGTGAAAGTTACCAAGTTTAGAAATAATAACGCAAATTTTCAACAGAGTAAATGGGATTAAAGGCTGAAAAGAAGTCTTACAGCCCAATAATGTTTGTTACTGATGTTCCATCCACCAGTATAGTAACTCCGATCCTCAAGTGGATCTCTTCTATGGGTTCTTTCAGCAGCCAGTACTAGGGGTGAGTTTTCAGTAGCATTGTTCTCCGCCAGAAACCTTTTACTTACTGATGAAACCACTCCATCAGTTGGCTCACTCACAACACCTACTCACAAGAAACAGCGGGGAAAATAAGAATAAACCCAGGTAATTAGCACCTCATTTAGTAAAAGATCCGTACAACTTTAAGGAGAAAACCATAATAATCCTAAGGAGCTATTCATGAACATCACAGCAAAAATGATTAAAACATTTAAAACTCCTAAGTAGTAGCGCAGCAGCTACAAAATAGGACTTGGGAGCTAGATAGAATATAGAATAACGATGTACAAACAAGAACCAATCCCAAGTAATTAGCGACTCCGTTTATTAAAAATTGACAACTTCAAGGCAGAAGAAGAATCAAGCTTAGATAATAAGCGACCACATTCAGTAAAAAGATTGCAACTGTAAATGAAAACCAAGAACAACCCTATGTAATTAGCAACTCCAATTTAGCAAAAAGATGACAACTGTAAGAAATAACAAGAATAATCCTAGCCAATTAGCAACCCCATTTTGTAACAGACCACAATTTTAAGGAAAAACAAGAATAATCCTAGGTATGAACAACCCCATTAAGTACTAAAAAGATTACAACTTTTAAAAAACAAGAACAATCCTAGATAATTAGCACCCCCATTTAGCAAAAGATTGCAACTTTAAGGCAAAACCAAGATCAATCTTAGGCAATTAAACACCCTAGTAAAAAGATAACAACTTCAAGGAAAATACAACGGCTTACCATCAACCAGAGAAGTCCCATTAACCAAAGAAAATAAGACTGCAGATACTATGAGCAAGCAAAATGCAACACTAAGAGGAATTGGGTTTGGTTTTGTATAGGACATGACTCTAAAGTTTTCACCTTTGGAGAATTGTTGTTGGGATTTTGAGTTTTTGTGTGATATTTGTGGCTATCCACCAAACAAAAAGCGATAGTACTAATCCAGTGTGACTAGAAGGTGAAGGGAAGCTGAAACGGTAAACATTTACCTTGTCCTCTTGGGTTATAGGATACTAAAAGTAAGACAAAAAAGAGTGCAAAATGCAAAGACGTGTGGACTTGTTTCATTCCGTATTTTGGTTGGTTTTCACGACAGTTGTCTATGTATTTCATATACAAAACTCAATACACCATTATTTTAAAGATTTGAATCATGCTACTCAAAAAAGAGAACACCTCTAACATTAAATTCCATATTATGCCTGACTTGTTTGGACGCAAATTCAAATTTAATTAGATAAATGCCATAGAATATTGAATACAAAGGTTGAAAGTTAAAAAATAATTGGCTATGAAGTTTTAAAATGAATAAAACATTAAATACAAGTATCGTATAAATTAGGATAAAAAAATATACTTTCTGGTTATTTGCTTAAAGCTCCACAACTCTTTTGAGTAATTTTGTTCAACAAAATTTTGAGATATAGCTAATGAAACTTAAATATGAGATCTTATAATATTTCTTTTTGTTCATCGACCCCTGAACTTACTTTCTTATTTAGTATTTTCTGTTTTTGGAGCATGATATTTTTTAGACGAGGGTCTTTTGAAAACAGTCTTTCTATCTCGATGAGGTAATGGTAAGATCTGCGTACATTTTACTCTCCTCAAACGTCATTTGTAGGATTCCACTAAATATGGTATTATTATTGTTGTTGACTTATGATTTGTTTCCCCTTTAAAAATCTGGTTTGCTAATGGAACTCCTAGTCATGAACCAAATATCATTTTACTAATAGTTGGCATGAAGACTTTTTGATCAATTAATTGACTGCTTTAATTATAATAGGTTGACAGTAATTATCCATAGCGTAATTGACAAATAATGAAAGATATGATAAAAATATAAGGAATAAAATCACCTTTTTAAATTAAAACTCAAGAAATATATGTATCAAAATATATTTTATTGAAATAGTGATTTCTTAGCGATTATGAAATTAGTGATTTTTTTTAAAAGAAACATTTTATTCATCTTCCAATCAAACTAAGTACATCAAGAGACCTACAACCTCTTTGACAATGCTCTGCTGATAGTGTAAAACTATCTTAGACTTTGAAAGATGATATAATAGCAAAAGAAAAGGAGGATAAGCACTCCTCAAAAGGTATCACTATATATATATCTAACATATAAGGAGGATCATAAGTGATTTCAGATTTTTTCTTCCTGGTCGTGCACATACTAGGCAAACCCCCTTTGTCCATATTCAATAGTCCTCTAACTTGTCGTGATAGATCTTCGAAATTGTGAAACAATTGGTCATAAGTTTGACTACGACTCAAATTCGCCAATTTGTCTGCAACTTGATTAGCTTCTGTAAAGCAGTGCCCAAGGTTGAAACCTGTAAGCTCTTTAAGCCTGATCAATTCCTTAATTTCATCACTGACCTTCTAGATTGTAAAAGGTGTATCTTGATTATTGCACTAGGTAAAAATGTTTCCTGCAAAACGTGCATCCTCGATCCCACACTTAGAAATGCAAGAAACAAAATCAAGACTTTTTTCAATTTAGTGATCATTTTGTGAATATCTTTATTTAATCAGTGTTTGTTATAAATATCTTTAACTCAATAACCTATCCATTATGAATATCTTTTATTGTTTTAGGAGTTAGAATTTTAATTTTCAACTTTATCAAAAGGTTAATTACTTGTAACAATCGAAAAAAAAAAAACTCGAAATTACATTCATGATTAAATATAATTTTAATTTTTGAATATTATTTTTTATTTTAAAATTATAATCTATTTTCCAAATTCCATAATTTTGGACTGTCCGTTGTACAGATAACGGCTACTAGGCCTACACAAATTTTCAAACTTAGTAATGTTGTGTTGTCACTTTTTGTTGATTTTTTTAAAGAGTGAATGGGACAATAAAAAAAATTATTAAGTGGTGGGAGGTTTTAAATATTTAACACAATAAAATTTGCATAATTTAAAATTTAAAAATAACCTAAAATATCTCAACAACTCAAATAATCAAACTAAAATTCAAAATTTAAATTTTCTTAAACTAAATAATTTATTTTGCTGAAAACTATTGCAGTAACTAAAAGTAAATTTCAAACATTTTTAGGTTAACTTTCAATGTATTCATATTATTAATGACTAATTATTTGCTCCTGTATTATTTATTTATATTTATATTGATAATAAGTTAGAGAGCATGGTTGGTATAAAAATAAATTATTTTAATTGGGCTAGAATTGTATAATTTTCATTGTTTTAACAATTGGAAAAAGATATGAACAACTCAAAAATGATATTATCCACTTGTATCTTAGGTCATTTTGCTCAACAAGAGTTAAAAAATAAAAGCATATAGGGTGAACAAGATAAGCATTAAATTCGGATTCATCTAAATTTGAACAAATTAATGTTAGGTCTATTTATTAACTCAACTACATTTTAATTTTTAAAATTGAAAATTCATATAAGTAGTTGTGATGATTTGGGTTTTATATATAGCTCAAATTAACTCATAAGAAATATTATCAATATATTAAATTAAAACTTTTTTTAATTTTCCTTTTGACTTTTTTAGTTTGATATATATATATATATATTTTTTGTTATAAGAAAGAGAAATGATTTAGTTTTATTTGTTAATTAAACAAATTATACAATCTAAAATTTGGTACAATTGACCTATATATATGACCTTAACACATATATAACTTAATCCATCTCACTTCCAATAACTCGACAGTTCAAAACTGACTGATATAATTCACATGCTTGTCTATTCATCTTTCACATCTTTAAGTCCGACCACTTAATTTTACAATTGATGAATCTATTTTAATTCACTCATATTTAACTCAATTCATACATTTGACGCTCACAATTGTAGGTACAATTTTTGGATTCATGCCTTTGGAGTGGGTAGTCATCACCTTATATGACAGGATATGGCACAAAGTAGAGCCGCAAAAAGAATAAATCTCACTCCGTTCATTTTTTTTAAAAAATAGACTTAGTTTGACTTGCCACGGAGTTTAAAAAAATACAAAAAATTTTTTAATTCTGTGATTTTAAATTAAAGTTATATCAAATATATTAAGATATTCTTTAATCTTGTAATTTTAACATAATACGTGAAAAATTATAATGATTATTTTTTTACAACAAATTAAGATTTTGACCTATTCTGTACTAGTTTTTCTTTTACATGCATGTATAAGTCGGGATACATATTTTATAGTAATTGATTTAGCGTAAAACCCCAATATGATAGTGTTGTTTTTATTATTAAATTAAAATTGACTTTTTCTTATGTTAGGTTTGAATAAATAAAAATTGCCAAAGCAAACACGTATTTTATTCTCACCACATACAACTGGCTCTTTCTTGAATTGATTAACAATATTTTAACTAATGTTTAATTATTCTCTCTTTGTCTTTTACTAAATAAACTAATATAATCCAAATGTTGGAATCAAAACTTTGCTTACTCAATTAATATTATATGTCGTTTTGTCCAAAGTTGAGCATCAAATATTCCATATATTATAATGCTTTTTTCCATACTCTTCATAGCCGTTCAATTGTTCACAAAAATGACACGCTTTATATTTTTATTTTTTTAAAAACATTACAATGTAAGGAATATTAATTAAAATATGGTCAATCGAATAAAAAGATTTCATCAACTTTTTATGGCCGTCTCTTATGTATATTCCGTATATAATAAGTTTATAATGTATACACACTAATTATATTAGTAATTTTACATTGATTTTAGTTGCATATTGATTGATTTCTAACTTAATAATAATTAAATTGTTTTTATTATACATTGTTGTATAGTGTAAAAATCTTAATTGTTAATATAAAGTGCGGAAAGCCAGAATTAGAAGTTCGGGTGATTTAAGAAGGAAAAAAATATTGCAAAGTATATTTTTCTAATACAATAGGATCTATGAAAAAATTATTGAGTTCGGCTGAACCCCAAACTCTCACTTAGCTCAACCTCTGATTGTGAATTCATCCACTAGAAAACATATATTTTAGTTCATACATAAGAAATGGTCCATATGACATGTTGGAAAAGAAGCTTATAATAACAGTGTATAACATTTTCAAGTATAATAATAAAAAAAAACGAAAAAGAATTTAATTGGCATAAATTAAGGAGATCAAAACTGAAAATATTTGACTTCCTTGAATTGCTCTAATTAGTTGAATAAATTCTAGACATTTACCTTCATGTAATTACATTATTACTCCATCTTTCTCTAAATATTTTTTTATTGGTCTATATTTTGTATGCATCTGATAAGAAAAATAGATTTTCAATTAATAATTGATAGTCAATTGTATATAAAAATTGTATGTATTTTGAATTCTGGTTTTAATAAATGTAAACATTTGATAATGTGCCCAGTTATAATATCGTAAATTTAGTATGATAATTGTATAAAATTTTGATTCAGTTGGTATAAAAAATGCATTCAAGTATAAAATAGTATTGTCCATATTGAGTAATAGTAAGTGCTATATTCGATAAACGCTATCAAGTAAATTATATTCATTTAGTATTCTAGGTATAAATATGGTATATAGATGTATTCATGTAGTATTTTTTTTTAGGTATAAATATAGTATATGGTTGATTTTTCAAAATTTTTAAGCCTAAGTTATAAATTCATTCAATTCATTATATGTATAAATTTTGGTACGTATACTAGAATATAATTTTAAATGAATTCAAATAGTTTACGAGTCTATGTATTTTGTATATTATATATCTAGTATGTGGTGTTAAATTTGGTATCCACTAAACTAGTGTATACTCGGAATCAATAATTAGATACCAATTAAATTCACTAGTGAGACTTTTAAATTATGTAAAGTTCATGTAAAACATAAAAAAATTCAAATTTATACCAATTTCATATCATTTCTGAATAAGTATTAAACACAATATATTAGTAATAATTCAATAGTAGATTTAAAGGCTGTAATATACACTCTTAAATACATATGTGGGCTGATTTTTCCTTTGAGCAATCCAATTATTAACTTGATTTAGATCCAATTATGTTTTCAAAGATATTTGCTAATGGGCCTAAAAGAACTGAGTGGCCCACTGGCAAAGTGATGTGTTCAGTTTAGAGCAGAATTATCCACATCAACCATAAAAGACCAGCAAGAGTTTTGGACCGGTGTCAAATGGCTGGAATTATATATGGTAAATTTATGAAAATCCCAACCTTTTTTATCTAAATATCAAATTTTCCCAACTTTTTATAAAAATTACTAAAATCCCAACTTTTCTAAAAATTTCATTTATTTTTGATACCTCATTATTATATTTTTTATTAAAGAATATAATTAGTACAATTTTTAAATTTAGAAGTCTATTTATTGTCAATCACTTTTTACATTTTAATTTTTCCTTTTTTAAATCAGTTTTTTTAAAATTTTTATATTTTGATTTTTATCTGTGTGACAGTTACCATTTAAATTTTAAATGTTCCTTTTTCAGTTTTTTCCACAGAAACGTTTCTCCATTCTCATCTCCATCTCCATCTCCTAAACTGTATCAACTGTTCCATCGAACAAGTACATATCAATCTTCATCTTTGTTTTCATCTTCAACTACTGCACGAGCACCATTGCCCAAGGTAATCGTTTTTATATTCACAAACGCACAAATACACAAATTTGTCGTCGTTAAAAATCTCTGATTCATCTTTCTTTGTTGTATTAATGAACAAATTTAAACTTTTGTTGCTTGTAAAATTGATACCTAATTTTTGGGGATTTTGAAGTTAATGTGTATACCTAATAATGTAACTATGTTTGATACTTACCCAATTGATTTCTTGATATTTACACTGATAGGTTGGTCAAAATGATTTCTAATTTTTGGGGATTTTTGAAATTAACTGTGGATACCTAACGAATTAAGTAATTTGATACCTACATAACTGATACAAATTATTTGGGGGTTTTGAAAGTTGATGTAGATACCTATCAAATTAATTGGAATTGATACTCAACTATTTGAAGAAAATTCGAAACCCTAAAATCAATGTATTTTGATTGTTATTATTACAAAGTAAGTAATTGTTTTTTTTTGTTGTTGTTAATTGTTTTGAGTGAAATTATGATTTCTTTTTTTTTTTTTTTATGTTAGGGGAAGTTGATACCTAGTGATGATAATAAGCAAAATAGATTTAATTATGAAATTATTTACTCAAATTAGTTATCTTTTATGGACTCATGTTCTAAACTATTAACCTTCTTACTTCACTTTTCTCTTTCTTATTTCGCCCATGACATCGGCATAACAGTTATGAATTAATTCTTTTTAATACTCATTTAGTACATTGATATTATATCAGTATCATATACTACTATGAGATTTAAGAGAAAATTATTAAAGTCACAGTCTTATTTATTAAACTCTGAATTAGTAGAAAATATATTTTTTGTGATACTCCGTCGCGAGTTTAATTCTCTGTGATACTTCATCGGTATATTAATACCCTATCGATATCATATAAGATTTGAACTCTATTTTTAAGAAATAAATAAGAAACAATTAAGATATGATACTCATAGAGTATCACAGAAAAGCCTACTGCCATTCCTATGATACTCTGTTGGTATATTGATATCCTATCAATATTCTATGCGATATTTCGTCGGTATATGATTTTCTATTGGTATCACATAGAGTGCGTTGATGTTAGCATGGACTTGAGTGGGTGAATTTTTATATGTAAATCAATTGAGGAGGGAATATTAATTGTAATTGATTAAAGGGGCATAAATATAAGGGGTAAATGAATATAAATAGTGTGCTTAAAAAGGGCATTAGTTTAGTTTTTCTTTATATTTTAGGCGAATTAAATGATTCAAAATCAATTGAAAAAGTTTTAAGTTATAATCCATAGGATGTTATCTTTGGTCAAAATTAACGACTTAATTAAATTGAAATAATGAATCATAATTCAATTTACTCAATTAATGTTCAATTTTGATTTGTTGCTTATCCATAATTTGTTTAATTGAAAAAATGTTTGAACTAATAAAAGCAACAAACTTTTATTTATCTTGCCAGTATCAAACAAACAAGATCAATAGAATATTATTTTTAGATATTTTGACAAGTTGTCGATAACAATCCAATATCAGAATAAAAATATTAAGTATTATAATTACTAAATTCAATATTAGAATCAAACATAGAACTAATAAAGAACTTGGAACAACAATAGAATAGTAAAGGATAGATCAAACAAGATAACTTGAAGGGAGATGAGAAGATAGACGTACATTATGAAAGGGGATGAGAGGACTAGACATTTCTTTTCTCAACAATTTCCGTAACAACTTTCTCTTATCTGTTATCTTTTCGTCTAGTTGTTATTTCGGCCCGGGTCCCAAATCAGCCTTTGCAAAGGCCTTTCAATTTTATTGCTTCTTCTCGATTCAATAACTAATTGTGTGACATTCTTGTATCTATCAACGTTGAGTCAAATCTGGTTCATAACATTGTCTTATATGTCAACATAAATGGCTCATACTTAGATTGATAAACTTAGGATCATGCTTAAAACGACTTGTTATAGATAAATAAGTGTGAACAAATTATATTTGCACCATTTAAATATGACATACTTAGCATTGTTATTAAAATATTCTTTTTGAATTTTATAATTGATCCCTTAGCTTGTGCAAAACACTCTTCATTATTTAAATATAAGGAAATAATTCACCTTTCACGTGTTCTGATGATGTGTGCTTATTTTTTAATTTAATTTAATCACTACAAGTTAAGAGTAGTTAAGTATATATTATTATTGGAGAATGATGAGATTAGACTTGCTTTTGTTACTTCATTTTTTATGTGCTATCTTAAGCATATATATTCTTTTATTATAGCGTTGATAAAGACGCAAAGGACGCTAATGATCTATCACTTTTTTTTTAAATGCATTTTCATGTATATCGTTTGAAAATTTTTATTCACTTTATGTGATTAATTTGACCTAGAAAAAAATATGTAGAATTTGATGTTGTCATTTTTCACGTGTGTATCTTCAGAATATGGTCATATTATTAGCCAGCGCAAAATATACAATGGCTTGGTCCTTATTTAAAAAAAAAAATTAATTGGGATGGGGCAAAAGAAAAATAGAAAAGACGATTATAAGATGATAAATAAATTCTCACCAATAAGGTAAAAGTTTAAAATTTTGAATTTTAAGTTTTAGATTCATATGATGACTTTAAGTTTATTATTTATAATGATGATTGAATTTACAATAATGTATTCAATAAATTAGTGAGTTACAATCAATCCCATATATTAAGTTGTAGATATGCCAATGATGAATATATTCAAATGAAAACTCTATTTGAGAACTCAAATCAGCATATTTTCAAAGACAGACATCCTCCAACAGGGAAACATGTTTTACTCATGAGAAATTAAATATCTGGTTATAATACTCATAATCTGATTGTACAAAGGATGAAATACAAAAATAATATCGTAGACATTGAAATTTTATAGGATTTCACAAGATGTGTTTGTAGACATTGAAAAAACTAGTCCTATTTTAGTCAGGTTGCTTGGAGGCTACTCTACCCTAAACCTAATTCATGCCTATATAAAAGGTATTATATTCCCTTGAAAAGGCATCTCAAATATCCCATAAACCCTAGGATATTTATCAAGGGATCAAAATATCACTTAAGGAGGTCAGAATCATCCTCCATTCGAGAAATACGCCACTAACGGCCCTCGAATCATGAAGAAATTTAATGAGAGAAGAATCAAGGGAGAAACAGATTTGTACCCACATTGTTTATCAATAATATTCTTGTTTCTTCATATTTTATTTGTGATTGTAATTTATTTTCTATCACTTTAAAATTTGTTGCAAACAGTGTTTTATTTTAATTAGGGTTTCTTGGAGATACTTTATATTAAACCTTAATTTATATAAGTGTATCATATTCCTTTAAAAAGATATTTCAAACATCTCATAAATTATGTACAAAATCTTTCTACGTTCGAGGAGTATACCACTAATGACCCTTGAATCTCCCAAAGGAGAAATAGATTTGTACCTACAATATTTATCAAATAAATTATATTTATTTATATTTTATTTGTAATTGTAATTTATTTTCTATCACATTAATTTTTTTTCCAAACAAATATTTTAATACTATTCGTTATATATTTATCTTTTCTAATGAAATGAAATGAAGGCACCAGAATGTTACACATGTTACTAGGAATTTGTCGCTAAATTATTTCTAAATTTTTTTTACATAAATATACAACTTCTCCCATAAATTATACTTTAAAATTTATTTACCAAAATACCAAAAAAATTATACTTTTTTCCATTTTCCAACACTTTATATCACATCACACACTACAATAATCACACTCAAAACATTCTCTCCTACTATTGTAAATAAAGTTGGTATTTTACATGTAATATTCAAAAGGTTGGTAGGCTCTTGTAATTTTATCCCCAAACTTGTATATATATGAAAAATTCCCTTATTTATATATGGTAGAATTTTATAGCAACTTATGACTATTTTGTTGTTAGATAAAATTAGGGACAAACTTTATTGCTCTATTTAATTACAGAATTAGTCATTTCCTAATTTCCATTTTTCAAGTAGTCTACCTGATAATCCAAGTAAAACCCGTGATTATAGATACTAAACAAAGTCATAATTTGTCTTATTTAAACAGTTTTAGTTGGATATCACTGCAAACAGTATTAAAGAAAACCAAATAATTTTGAATCGAGAGAAATCCGGAGGCCCCATATGTGATGTGACAAGATTACTTTATATTGTATATCTTTAGTAATTTATTTAAAAATCATATTCTCTCTGTCTCATTTAATATATCGTTTTTTAGGAAGATTTTCTTTTTTTAAAGTTTGTGGGAATAAAAATTTTAAGTTAATTATTTCTACTTTTAATAGGTTGATATATATATTTTTTAAACAGATTCAAAAGAAAAGAATGTCATATAAAATGAGACAAATAAGGTATTCTTTAAATTTTAATTTTAAAATCCCAAAATTAACAAGCATTCTGATTTTTTTTCTATATTTTTAATTTAAAATTACAGAATTAAAAAATTTATATTATTTTTTAAAATTCTTTGTTAAATAAGAAACCCACAAACAAATCAAAAGAGATAGATAGAGCAGTTAACTTAATTTGGGAGTTGTTAATGAGTTAAAATTTTCTTTTACATGTAGTTGTACTTTTTACCTTGAAAAATACCGTAAGAATCTGGATTCACAAAACTCATTCTTCCATGAAATAATTGAAATGGTTGACAGTTGGCTACTAATCAAATGTGGACGATAGGACAAAAAACTATTATGAGTAATTAATTATTACTTATATCTTATTTAACGTGATACTTTTATTTTTTTCGTTCTTAATATAATATTATTTTATTCTAAATTAAAATAATTTAATTTTTATTTTTTTTCTATCCTTCATAAAATAATTTTAGATTATAAATTTTTTTTTTTAAATATCGTGTCCGATTAAAAAGTGTCGAGACGGGGCGAGTACAACTATTTGTGTCCCAAAAGAAGTAGTTTTTTTAAAAAGTCGCTAGACGATTAAAAAAATGTAATTGGTGCCACATGGGCAAATGTCTCCGTGTTTCACTTTCACCACGTGAAAAGAAAATTCATTCTAGAAGTTAATTTGAAAAGAAATGACATTTTTTAATGTAAAATAAAGTAAATATTTTTTTTTAAAAAGTGTATAGGCGTAAAAATAAAAATACTTTCATCATAAAATATAAAATTTTAAAAATAACCTACAAAATTAATTCTTTCAAACTTTGAGATGTGAATTATTTTAGCAATTAGATAATTTTTCCTTGGTAGTGCCTAATTTGCTCTCTCAAGATATCCCGCTCATGTGAGCGAAGAGAAAAATAAAAAAATTTAATTGTTTAATATAAATAAATTGAATCAACCATTATTTTTATTTGATTATGCTATATTTTAATATGTTTAATTATATTTTGTTGTGGTATAGACATAACTATCATCTGCATGATAATTTTTAGACAATATATTAACTACTTTGTTATAAAAATAATGATAATTTTGCGTAAAATTTATAGGTACTTTCGATAACTTTTAAATTTATCTATATAAAAATTTCTTAAAACTATAGTCAAAACTACAATTTCAATTCATACTTCACCTCAAGCTAGAAGTCTCATTAATGAGATGTCACTTTCCAACAATAATTGCCCACGATCTTTGTTCAGTGATAGTTATTTATTATGTTAGAAATGAAATGAGCAACAGTAATTATTCACAAGATAATTTTATATTTAGTTTCAAATTTATTCTTATTATTAATTAGAGACGTTTTACTATTACTTCTATTATTTATTACTTTTTAAATTTTTGTGTCTAAGTTGATAATTGAACGGAAAAAATTGTATCCCGGAAAGATGGATTTCCTTATATTAGAGACGCTAATTTTTATGATTAATAATCGAAATGGAATCTTTAGAGGATATCCAAGTAATCTTCTGACTAATTAGAGTACTCAAACTCCATTAATTTGAATATGAGATACAGAGCATACAGGAATTGCAAGAGACCAATCCATTAACACTTCTGCTTTCTCAAACCCAATTGAAAAGCTGATATTGCAACCTCACAGATAAGTAATTCAAACTAAAAAAAGAAGGAAGAAACTCAAACAGAAGCTAGCGTCTCAACATGTTTATAGGCATCAAAACAATCATACCGTGCACCATTAATGAAATCTCTGAAAGAATCAGGCTTTATATCAGCTAGCTCTTTCACCATCCCATTCTGCATATCAAACACAACTATTTTCCCTGGAAGTGATATCAATACCCTTGCTCTGTTTTCCTCATCTGTTAGAAAACAGAGGGTACTGAATGCATACGGAAAGTTATAATCTTCAGGAGGATACACTTCTTGATTCACCATAACTGGATAAAAAGTGGTCAAAAATTCAAGATTCACTCGATACTTGACAAACCAAGAGGAATAATCACTCTTCAATTCTAACACATCAAACTCTATATCTTGAGGTTTATGAATCTCAATAAGATGCAAATGACCGCCTGATTCCCCAAAATACTCGATGTTCCTGTACCATTGACCTTCAGGGATGTTGGTACTAGGCATTGATTTAAACACGCAGCTATCAACTTGCAAGCATAAAAAGGGGCGTGTTTGGCTAAACCAATGAACAGCCCCTTTCCAGAAAACACCACCATAGCAGCATAAATCCACTTCATCACAGTGCTCATTTGAATGCCTCCAACTCCCAGATCCAGATGAATACACAGAGAACCGAAGCCGATTTTCAGAAACAGAGAGCCAAACACAAACAACATAGTAATCGTCAGATATCTTGGGATCGAATGCCAAGTTCATACTCTTCACTACCATTGTCTCCGGCACCGGAATAAATCTATGACGACCTGTAGTGGGATTATAAATGCAAAATTCGGTCTTTGAATTGTCCGATTTGAAACCCAAACATAAGAGCCCATTACAGGAATTGACATTAGACACAACTTTGCTACCACGCGAATCAGATATACGGTCGTAAATCCGACCCATTTCAGCTTCGCGTTCTTCATTAAGAGCAAGAAAATCATAATTTGGGTGTCGGCACAAGAAAACGCCGACGGTGGAAGCAGAGGAGGTAGCATTCCGACGAGTGTGGAGTCGACGGAAATGGGTACTTGAAATAAGGGAAAACCAGTATTTCGAGACGCACTGGAAACGGAGTAGAGATTTTGGGGGTAGCCGGAGGAATATTTCAGTTAAAAGATCTTCATTGCCGGTGATTTGCTCCGATGAAGGGGAGATTTCAGAGGAAACGGACAAGTGCTTATTCAGCTGTTTGTTGCAACTCCGGTAATGAGCAAGTGTCAATCTAATCGGAGTAGTAGCACCGTCGAACGATGTACAGTCGCCGGAAACCATGGAGTTCGATTTGGAAACTCAAATTTATTATATTGAAGTAGAAATGGACACTCCAGAGCAAGACTGGCCAGTTATAAAGTCTTTCTTTCTGCAACTTGACATACAGATAAGAGTTAGTACATTAATATTTAATAAATGCAACGGGCCCAACTTTATTTTTCATCGTACAAAAAAATTACTATAAAAAAGTACAAAAATATTACTATTAAAAGTTTAACATGCCTAATTTTTTTCTTTTTAAATTAATTAAATTTGTTAAATTTTTTTATTGCTCAAAATAGCTGAAAATCAAAAATTATATTTATTAAAATTTTAAATTTTTTAAAAAATAAATAACACTATATATTTATGATTTAAAAAAGATAATAATAAAAAGTGAATATTTATGTGTCATTAAATCATTATTTCAGAAACTAAATTAAAATGAGACGGAGAAAATATTATGATATTATAAGTACTCACATGTTTTTGCTGACTTTGTCTATTTTCACAAGAACCTTCTTTCCTGTCTTAATCACCTCGCGTACGGAAAAATAATAAAGCTATTAATTAACTTAAGTCGTCGCGATATATATTGTCATAAATAACAAACTATTTATAGAAACCAATTTCCCCAAAATTAAATAATAATAATAGGAAAATGAAATTATAATTGGAAGACAAAGGCCAATTGAAAAGTGTGAAAGAAATCTAAAAAAGATAGAATTATGGTGAAAAAAGAAAAAGTTTTGTGCTGCATTCTCATGGAACTAAATGTATTTATAGGGGTATAGAGAGAGTTCAAACAATGAGAAATGGCTTGTTTGAATCAAATATTTTCTCATGCATATTGCCAGCCATTCATTTCATTTGCCACTCTTCTCCAAATAATGCCATTTGTCCGCCAAAATGTTGAAATATTACTGCAAGGGCTAAGCTTCAAACGTAGAAAAGCGTGCCCAGTTATAAGGATTCTAAGGCTTTAGCCTGACAATTCTTGAAGTTGATCAAAATTAGAGTCAAACATCAAATATGTCATATGTATAAAAATTGACCGAGACATACTTAGCAGGACGTTTAAGAAAATTGTGATCTAAAATTATTTTTAGATATTTGTGTGACTGGATTTTATTCAGAGTAAAAAAAGTTAAAAATTAAATTATTTCTAATTAGAGTAAGAGAGATAGATATACATCGAAATCCACAATCTATAACAATCTACTTAATATAATTAATTAATATATATATAATATAGATAAAATTAATCTTTGATCTAGAATCAAAAAAAAATAATAAATGGCTCTTATGGTGTGCTTTTATTTCGAAAAGCAATAAAAAAGGCTATTAAATTAACAGAACAAGCGGATACAAAAGGAATTCAAATATAAATTGCGGGGCGTAGAGAGTAATATTATTATAGAATCACGTTTGAAAATATAGGAAAGTACAAAGCTAAGGTTTGAAATCGTTAAAAGAGTGGTCTCTGTAGTTTTCTGTGATGGAGAGATGATGTAAGATGTTATCTTAATTGGATTCAAAATTTTGACCCAAATTGCTTATGTGATTGTAGATATAGATTTTGTTACAAAAGAGATTAAGGATCTTTTCTTTGTTTAAATATTTGTTTAATGCTTCTTCAAGTGATTTAACAGCATGTTAATTATTCTTTTCGTCGCACTTTGCCAGATTGGTCCAACTCAAAAGCTCATAGACAGCTTATTACTTTCATGATTATTATTATCTCCTTAAATGTATCTATTACTGTATATAAATTATGAACTTTATGATTAATAAATTTACTGAACTTAATACCTTTGCATATTTATATTCAATTATTAAGATCTACTAATATGGTCTATTTATTTGAGTTATTAAGATGTGTTCACTACACCACATGTAAATTATTCTGAACATGTGTATGCAAATAGGTGAAGTTTTGTCTACAGATAGGAAATTAATTAAACCCTAGTTACATATAACTAATTCGTGAGAATGAATATTAAGTATGTATGAAAAATGTTAGTAACTTAGTTGATTCGATTACCTACCTTGTAAATTTTTTTCATTTTTTTTATCATTTTAAAAAAAATTATATATATGGTACGATAAATACCACATGTTTTGCTAATCTTTAGTCAATTTTCAGAAAGAACCTTCTATCTTGACTTGATCTCCTCAAGTCACAATGGACTTTGATATTATAATTTGAAGATTCAAAAGGATTAGCATGACGATGGTTGAAGTTGATTAGTAATTTAGAATTATGTTTGAAAATGTGCATAACTAAAATGAAAAGCTCCTTACTATGTAAAAATGGTAGAGCATGATTCTCATTTAAAAGGTTCTTTTCTATTGGAAATTGAAGACAGCAACCTCCTCAGGACATGTCTCATTCTAGCTATTTTTGCCTCCTGTTTTTTTCTTTTCTAAAATGGTTATTTTATTGGGTCGGACGAATGAACTGGAGGATATATTTGATAATAATGGACCTCAATTAGTCTCAGAGGTCATAAAATGGTCATCGTTCGTGACTCGAAGACATAAGAAATCGTATTTTAATGATGTGGTTAAAAGGATTAAAAAAAATAAGTATATCAAATAGAATCTACAATATTCTGATTATAATATAGAAATATTAGCTGACACTACTAACGTTATTTCTGTGCGGACAACAGGGATCTACCACTCCATACAGCTTTACTAGCTTGCTCATTTACTTTTTATTTATTTTCTTTAACAAACATAATTAACTATTAATAACCGTACCTAACAAATTAAATTAAGACTGCGTGTCATTGACCTCATTATAAATTTGTGTACTGTTTTCCCAGTAAACAAATATGCAGCTCCTGTGAGATAATTGGACTTAAATGAGTTTGGGTTACCATATTTGTTTGTTTATTTCAAGTAGTGTGAAGTTAATTGATCATTTAATTGCAGAAATGTAAGGGAAGTTAGACCTGATTACAGAGACTTGAGCAAGCGAGTAGGGATGGCAATGGGGCGGGTTGAGCTCAACCAACAAGTTTTTAAAATCGCCCCCTCTCGCCTCGCATGATGTTTTTTTTTTCATTTTCAATCCGCCGCCTTGTCCGCTTAAATTTTGAAGTTCTTTTATTTTTTTAAGTGAATTTAATATGAAAAATAAAAATCTATAATATTTTAAAAAAATTTTGTTAATTATCATTTCAACAACTAATTAACTATTTTAGTTGACATTTCAATAATTGTTTCTTAATCGTTAATTAAAAGTTTCCAATTAACATTTTAACAACTAAAAATTTACCAGATATGTCTTGTGGTAAGGTCTGTGTACATTCTACCATCCCCAGATCTCACTTGTGGAATTTCACTGGGTATGTTATTGTACAAAAATTTAATTTTCTTTGAATTCCAATTTGATTTTATAAACCCACAACCCGCCCGCCCCGTTGGCATCCCTACAAGCAAATGAAATCCATAGACTTGATTACAAGAAATGGGATATAGCAAACATACAACTTACAATAAAATGAGCAGGAAGAGAAACTCAAACACAAGCCAAAGTGTCAACATATTTGTACATGTCAAAGCCATTGTAACGTGCTCCGTCAAGGAAAAGCCTCAGAGAAGCTGGCTTCACATCCGCTAGCTCTTTGATCATTCCATTTCCCAACTTGTACGAAATAATTTTACCAGGAAGCGCTAGCACTAGCATCGCCTCATCTTTCTCTTCGTCAAGAAAACAGATCTTTGAAAATACATTTGAATATGCATACTCTTCTGGCGGATTCACTTCTTGATTCACCATGTTAGGATACAAATTGGGTAAAAACTCCAAGTCAACATGGTACTTAACAAACCATCCTGAATAGTTAACTTCCATCTCCCATATATCAAATTTTGTCCTTGGATGTTGATTCAAGTCAATAAGATGCAAGTGTCCACCAGATTCCCCAAAGTATTCAATGTTCCTGTCAAACTGTCCTTCAGGAATTGGAGTAGTAGGCATTGGTCTGAACCTACAATTACCAATTTCCAAGCACAAAAAAGGTCCTGTTTGACTCACCCAATGTACAGCTCCATTAAAGAAAACACCATAATAGCTACACAAATCCACTTCTCCATACTTATTACAGGCATAAGATTCACTAGAATGCCTCCATACCCCATCACCTGAAGAATACACCGCGAAGCGAAGATGATTCTCAGACACAGACAACCAAATACAGACAACATTGTAGCCCTCTGGTTTTTCAGGATCAAAAGCTAAATTCATTGTTTTTATCAAGTGGGGTTCTTCGATTGTGTCCGGTCGTGGAATAAGCCTATATTCACCAGTAGTGAGATTGTAAATATAAAATTCCCTCTTCCCATCACTCAATTTAAAATCAAGACAAAATAATCCATTACATGAATTCATACGAGAAATTATTTTACCATCGCGTATACTGGAGAATCTTTCATTCATCATACTCATTGTTGAAAAATCTTCCTCGCGGAGAGAAAGATAATTGAAAGTTGGGTTCCAGCCCAAGAAGAAACCGATGGTGGAGGCAGAGGACCTACGAGTGTGGAGACGACGAAACAGGGGATTGGAAATAATTGAGTACCACTGTTTTGAAACTGTCTGGAAACGAAGTAGAGATTTCGGGGGCGAGCGCAGTAATATTTCAGTTAAGAGATCTTCATTGCTGGCGATATGTTGGGCAGATTCTGATGGAGGTGCTTCAATGTCAATCGAGTTTTCACTGGACAATGACATATGTGAATCTGCGTATTTTTCGAAACTCCGGCTGTGGATGAGTGTAACTTTGATAATACCATATTCATCGACGTATGAGGAGTCGTCGGATGTAGCATTTTTGTTGTCGGAAACCATGGAGAATTCCTCTGCTGAACAAAATGGCGCGGCGTTGACTCGTTGATGAATGGTAGATGTTTGTTTGATGGCACGATTAGGTGTGAGAGAGCAAGTTATTCTATACAAAATAATAAAATAATATAATCATGAAATAGAAGAATCTCAAATCATATAATATGAAGCAACAAGTCATCTTTCATTTCAGCAGTAAAATAACAACAGACTAAACACTTTTTACAATAAAGCAGTATAACTAAATCACTATTCAAGGTCGAGCGTTTATCAGAAACAACCTGTCTACATACATTTTATTCTTCTTATACTCAACTTGTGAGACTACACATGTTGTTACTAGGTAGGGCTTTGAATACGTAATACACGAGCACAAGTATAGACTGAACAAAATGCTTGCAAAGTCATTAACATCAAGAGCATAATTGCAGCCAAGAATGTGAGAATGTGCCATGATTCAAACACATAGAGCTTCATGTATTTACCAATTTTCACCTTCCATCTTCCATTATAAAATCTGTTAACATCCTCAATCACTTTATCCAACAACTGCACTTTTGTCAACTTCACTGACTTACTCATTGAATTCCACAAATTCGCAACTTCATCATCGCTCTTCAAACGGTTCAACACAATCCCTCTTTCTCTAAGCAATGCTACATCTTCTTCTGTATCAATAATGCCATTCATTAATTCGGTGTAACGAGTAAACATCAGTGGCCCTGGTGCGTTACATGCTTCGTATGCTACTAAATTTCTTAAAATTACCTCCGTGTTCACGTCTAAGTTGATAGTAGGTAAATAAAATGTCATTTTTTTACTGTCATAACTTATGCTTGTGATTCCTCCATTTGTTGCTACAAAATTTACCCCTGCTTTAGAAAGTTCACTTACTGAAGGGATGGCTATTTCCTCCACTAAAGGTGGGTTATCTTCATTTCCATTTTCAGGATTCTCTTCTCCTTTTTCTTGTGAAAAGCATAGGTCTTTCATGGGCAAAATTAATAGTTTTATCCCTGGAATATTAGACAGAAATGTCCAAGGTAACTTGAACATGACTTTCATAGGTTTCGAAAATACTAATCTTTTAAGAAGACGTACTGGGCCTCTGTTTACTTTAACAAGTATCTTCCAAACTTCTTGTATAACTTGTTTAACATAACTTGATTTTCCAAAAGAACTCTTTTCGCCTTGATTCGTATCAATTTTGTTTTCATCACGGTCTTGTGTTATTTCGGAATTTCCTATTTCCAATTTGGGCACGATCATTTGGTACAAAAAGTCCAACAAATGAGCAGATTCTGTGACCCGAATTTCTCTGAATTTTTCCACCATTTTGAAAGGGGAAAGTTCCTTACAAATTCCCACTAGCATAGACATTAGCATATTGTCTGCCAAATCTAAAGATGAGAACTGAAGTTCCAAAGTTTTCCTCAAAACAAATAGTGGGATTTGATTTTCTAGCATTGCCAGATCTCTAAGAATGGCATTATGTGCTGATTTTCTCCCAGCAACATCAACTAAATGTGACATCGTCGAGGGCGTTACAACCATACCTTCTTTAACGGCATAAATTTGAAGGAACTCAAGTAAAAAAGAGGCGTCTATAGCCATCATCCAGGCTAAAGTTTCCCCATTGAAATTCAAGTACTTATGGTAACATGAGCGAATTCTGGAACTCCAATTTTATCAGCTGTTCAACAAGATGTTGGAATTCGATGTTCTGGAGTTGTTTCTGAGTTCTCTTTGCAGCCGCAAGCTTATACCTGTTAAAAATATAATTAAGTAAATAAAAACGTGCTCTTTTCAAAAGTATCACACAATTCAACCAAATATCATGTGGCGCATACATCCTCAATACAACTCCCCCCCTCCCCGCCCCTGACCTCCAATAAAAAAAAATATGTTATCTAACCGTTTAAGCTTTTAAAATAAATAATCATATAATTATACCTCTCCATTTCGTAGAGTTCGGGACGCCAATGATGGTAAGGCCCTAATGCGACTTCTTGGGGCACGTAAGAATCGGGATCAGTCACCCTTAGGGACTTGGGGACGTTAAAAATGCAGACTGGAAATTCAATGATTTCTTCAAGTTCTTCATCAAGTGTTCGACGAATTTGAATAATCCATCGACTCTCATCGAAGTTTGGGGCGATGGTGCGGGGTGAAAAAGAGGACATGATTTAATTTCTCTATTTTCTGAATGACAGTTTAATTTTGGTTTATTGAATGAATGGTAGAGTTAAGACAAATGGAGTTTTAATTTATAGAATTAAATGTTGTAGAGGAAGTGCATTTTCACCAACTTCTGAAGTGGTTGTTTGGCCCCAGCAAAAAAGAGTTAAACTCGTTTTCCCCATGCATATAGTGTAAAAAGGTTGTTCTAAAAATATATAAATAAAAATAATTCCGCAAAAATCCAATATTAATAAATAATTAAATACTAATCAAATTGATTAGTAAATACACAAAGTAGTTCAAGTGGTGATTCTTTCTGTACAACCACCCCACCTACCACCCCCATCCCTAGTGTGTGCACGTCCTATAATATTGGAGCCCAATTTTAATGGACTCTATTGACAAGTGTGATGTAACTGATTATTCAAGTGGACTCAATGTTCTTTTCTAAAATTAGTTGATATGTGTGAATTAGTCAGAACATCTCGACTAATTTATATTTAAAATATCCATTAATATTTCGAATCAGCTTGCATGCATCTCGACTAATTTTATGAAGTATCTGTCATCTCTGCTCCAAAATCAAGAGATAGACATAGCTGATCGCATGTTTTTAATTTCTCCAGCAACTTCCTGAGTGGTGATATACTGTATATATTGCTCACTGGTATGTGACCATATTTCAATTGAAAAATTAAAAGCTCCCAAAACTCATCTTCTGAGTGCCAATTCTCAATAACCCATCTTGATCCTTAATAAAAGTATGTAGAAACATATAATGAAAGGTCACACATTATTTAAACAGAATTACAGAAATAGTGTGCTTGCATTGTGACCACAATTCGAATTATTTTGGGATTACAAAAAAAAATTTATGACCCAGGAAGGTTCATTTATCTTCTATTTGGATTTTTTCATCAAAAAATGTCAACTATATTGTAATCAAAGAAATTCTTCTCTCTTACAAAGGAAGGATCGTTCATTGTACTCAATATAGTTTGGCGCCTCAATATAATATAATATGTTTATCACTTAGCGTCTCTTTCTTTTAATAAATGACAAAGTAAATGATTTCTTTAAAAACATTTAAAATTTAATATATATGTATAAAAAATAATTTTTAATTTTAAATAATTTTATAATTTTTTTATACACAATATAAGACAAAAATGTTCGATTAGCCACCCTTCCCTATCACTTGCTTAAATTGAAGGAATATATAGTTGGACCTTTTTCTTTAGAGTAATTTTATAATTTGCAGCCTTAAACCCTAGTCTATATGCTTAATTATTTTATGGCTCATACCTTTATCCTATCTCTAGTAACATTCACAACTAATTACATATGCTTGAAAATTACGTTACACTTGGGGGTGACAATTAAGCCAAATTTAAGCGGATCATAATGGGTCAAGACAACAAATGAGTTAAGACCCAATTCAATTTAAATTTGTTTGGATCAAAATGAATTGCATCAAAATGGATTGAGTAATGGGTTATAGAACGGGTCAAGACCATCCAATTTTTACCAAGTTTTATTTGTTCTTTTTTTTTAAATATTCTAGTACTTAATTAAATTATATTTTTTAATTCTTGCTATATAAAACATATCAAATTAAAAAAAATATTTTGACAAGATCTCTTTCGAGTTAATTCGGGTTGCAAATCAACCCAATTTTAAATAAGTTGAAATAGGTTGGGTTGCGCTCCAAATTTCATCGGGTTGGACAAATTGAGTTTAATTTTGTCACCTGAGTTACAGTGTGAATCCACGTGTCTAATTAAAGGTTACAAGATGAAATTTCCAAGAAGGACAATCCCTTGGCCTTAAACCTCTTAACAGAAATGGTTTCATTTCCATTATTTTCGTACACACACAACTTTCTCAGCCCTAATAATCACTACTAGCACCTTCCTACGGTATTTCCCTACTTGTTCATCATATTATAATTTCATTGGCTAGCTACTCTCTAGATCTCTATATATTTTATGTAATACTAATTGCATGATCATCAAATCAATAGCCTTAATTTATCGCGCTCTCTCTAACAATCATCATCTATAGTCCGATATGGGTATTCCAAAGTACATAGTCGCTGGCCCATCGGAAATGCTAGCCATCACGGGAAGTGGCATACCGGAAATACTACTGAAGAAGAAGCATTTTTTATGGCCCCTCCAAAAATGCACTAGGCTCGATATTTCCCCGGTTAATTACTCTTTCGAGGTTCAAGCCATGAGCGCAGAAAAACTCCCTTTTTTCCTCCCCGCGGTTTTTACAATCGGGCCAAAAGTGTTGGACGAGAGGAATTACGATAGCTTGATTAAGTACGCAAAACTTGTATCGAATACTCATAAGGAATCGACACATGTAAAAGATCTAGTAAAAGGGGTTATCGAGGGGGAAACTCGAGTTCTTGCTGCCTCCATGACAATGGAACAAATTTTCAAGGGAACAAAGGAATTCAAGCAGGAAGTATTTGATAAAGTGCAACTTGAATTGAATCAATTTGGGCTTTATATATATAATGCTAATGTTAAACAACTTGTAGATGTCCCTGGCCATGAGTATTTCTCATACCTTGGCCAAAAGACTCAGATGGAGGCTGCCAATCAAGCCAAGGTACGTAACATTACTTACTATTTATTCATTTATAATAGTTGTATGTAATTACTTGTAAATTCTATTACATAGTAAGTTTAACGTGTCAAAGGAATAGATTGAGTTAAATTATAATGGATTATAAAGTACAATATGCCGACTAAGTATTACTTAAGCTAAAAATGAACTATGCCAAAATGACTAAAAAGATTAAGTCATAATCCTCTCACCTCCACCCCCAACTATTACCATATTTTAGTTTCTTTGCTTGTTATCTTATAATTTGTTTACCTCTTTTATGACTTGTTATAAGGTCTTTCGTTGATTAGTTTAGATTGCTAAATTTTAAACAAAATTAAATGATCAAAATGTGTTGAGTTAACAAATGAGTGAACGCGTTAATTTATGAAAACGTGACGAAATTGCCCAAACTTTGAATCAATTGGGACGGTCATGTTTTCAGTGATTAATAATAGAAACAGCTAATATAAATAAGTCTATTAGTTAAATAACAAGAGCAAAAAATTTACAATAACCAATGAAATATATTGTTGATCTAAAGCTTTTGGCCACCGCTTATGTGTATAATTTGGGTTTCTAATCTCAATACCTTATATTTGAAGATTACGTTATATTCAGATACAAAATTTGAAAGAAAAAAAAGTTCTTTGGATAAAAATATAGGACTTGATAAACATATCATTTTTCACCCCTAAGAAGAAAAGATACAACTACGAGGAAAAAAAATACATAATCCTCGTGGGTCGAGCTCATTGCACTGGACTTGCCTAATGCGACTTACCTCTCTCATGTGGTTTGCTAGCTATTGGGGGAGTTTACTCTGTGCGCATCCAAAGGGTAGCAACTACGAGTTCCCCTTGTCATAGAAAAAAAAAATCATAATTTTGCTAATCCTTAAACCAGAGACAAGTTTGCAAAACTTTTTGTTAGAAATTGAACTTATTATTCCAAGAAACATCCCCTTAAGTGTACTGATAAATCAAACATATCTGCATTGAAGTTAGAATTGTAAGTTTATGAGATCTAAATTTTAGAATGAAAATTTTAAATAGATTCTAAATCAATTGTATGTTCATATTTTACTAAATTTCTTAAGCACAAATACATTATTTGAGTAAAAAGTATTTGATGTGATAGATTGATGTAGCGGAGGCAAGGATGAAAGGGGAGATAGGTTCAAAGCTAAGAGAAGGAGAAACAAAGCAAAATGCAGCTAAGATTGATGCTGAGACATTTATCATATCTACCAAAAGGCAAGGAGAAGGCAAAAAAGAAGAAGTTAAAGTAAAGAGTGAAGTCAAAATATTTGAGAACCAAAGAGAAGCAGAAGTTCTTCAGGCTACTGCTGAGTTGGCAAAAAAGAAAGCGGGATGGTCTCAGACTACCAAGCTGGCAGAGGTGGAAGCCGAGAAGGCGGTGGCCATAAGAGAGGCAGAGCTGCAAATGGAAGTGGAGAAGAAGAAAGCTTTAGCTGAGACTGCTAAGCTCAAGGCTGAACTTCTCAGTAAGGCTAATGTTGAATATGAAATTAAGGTAACTACTTTTTTTCTTCTTAATTATTGTACCATATGTTCTAAATTCATTTCTTTACAGAAAGTTGCCTTGTTAAGAGTAAACTGCTCCCTAACATTACATGTACCATTACATTCCGTTACTATTACATTCCAGAATAAATATTACTATTTCAGAATTGTTGGGAAAGTATGATCTTTCCCTGCTTGTGAAGTTAAGATAGGTGGTAGCAAGGATCGAACTTTCCTAACAAAGAACTACATTTCAACTTTATTAATTTAAACAGGTGCAAGAGGCAAATGCGGAATTATACAAGCGACAGAAAGAAGCAGAAGCTGCACTATTCGAGAGCCAGAAGAAAGCAGAGGCATACAAAGCGAACGCAGATGCTGAACTCTATGCTCGGCAGCAGACTGCAAACAGCGAGCTGTATGCAAAGCAGAAGGAAGCGGAAGGAGTAGCAGCAATTGGAAAAGCACAAGCCACGTACTTAGGATCCATTCTTAAGGAATTGAATCACAATTACTCTGCTCTCAGAGACTATATGATGATCAACAACGGTATCTATCAGGAAATCGCTCAAATCAACTCTCAAGCAGTGAAGGGTATGCAGCCAAAGATTAGCATTTGGTCAGGCTCTAATAACGGTGAAAACGATGGCAGTGAAGGGGGGAGCGGATTGAAGGATGTTGCGAGTGTGTACCGCATGCTGCCTCCTCTGCTTGAAACTGTGCACGAGCAAACCGGAATGCAGCCTCCTGCTTGGCTTGGGACCTTACCCCATAAATCTACATGAAGTGCACATTAGTTATTATAGTTTGCTATCAGATTATTTATGTTTTAATTTCTGGTCATGAACTGCTTTGCAATATCCTACATTATTCGTGCTGCTTGGATCCAAGTTGTTTTCTCATATATTTTTGGAAATAATGCATATGAAAATATGTCACCTGTTTCTTGATTTTGCATATCATCTCCTCCTTTTTAGCAAGGAAAAAACAAATCTATTCAACAATTCCTACTAGCTCCAGCAAATTTGGACAAGAGCTTAGTGTATTTTGGTGTTGTCATGAAGTTGCTCAACTCATATTCTTACCAATCTAAAGGGGAAATGCCATTTACTTACCATTGAGGTTCCTTTCGGTCAATCCGCCTAACTCGTTGAAGTTTGTAACCTGCCCAATTATTAATATAACCCATTTCAATTCTTTTAAAATTGGGTTGATATGCAACCCGAATTAACGCAAGAGATCTTGTTAAAACATTTTCAAAACTCTTTTTTTTTTCAATTTGATATGTTTTATATAGCCATAATAAAAAAAATATAATTTAATTAAGTACTAAAATATTGAAAAAGAACAATAAAATAAGTAAAAATTGGATCGTGTTGGGTCGTGACCCGCTCTATAACCCGTTATTCAATCCATTTTGAGCCAAGCAAATTTCAATTGGGTCTTGAACCATTTGGTGCCTTGACCCATTAAAACCCGCTCAAATTTGACCCAACCCGCTCAATTGTCACCCCTAAATAAATTTTAAGAGCTCAAAAATTGATATTGTGCAACATAAAAATTTGTTGTGAAATAATTATAAAGATTCTTACCAAACAAAGAAAATATTAACATAAACGAAAATGTTTTAGGCTCCAAACGTAGCTTATGAGGACCGATGCCCGGTGGGCCGACACCAGAGCTAGCGCTGGGCTGATCTACGAGGCCCAATGTCTTGTTCAGCCCAGTCACCCAATCCCAACCTCAAATCATATCCCCTTTCAGTCAAATTGGACCATCCCAGTGTGGATTTTAATGGGCTAGTTGAGCTGGATGTTGCCTAGAACAGGCTTATTTCAAACTCTAATATTACTACTATTCATAAACAATAAAAAGATAGTAGAAATATATTATCAAGTTTTACCTGTGTATTTCTTTATATTTAGAAGCTGGAAATATTTAATCCTCTTATGTATGTTAGTGAAATTTGAATAAAAATATATGTTAAGACAATAGTTTGAAAGTGTTTCGAATGTTTCTTTGATCACAAAACACATTTAACACTTCTTCTTTTTAGAGTTTCCAATAAATTATCAAACGGCTAAAGAAGTTTTTGAACAACTAGGAATTTAGTTCACATATTAAGCTTCTTGTTTTCTTATTTGTTTGGGGTGAGAGAGTTTCAAATGGTATTTCATATTTGCATTATAATCTTAAAGTTTGCATATAATTTTTCTTTAGAGTATTAGATATAAAATGTTAGGATTAAAAACACCTACTTACTCCATTGGACGCAATCCTTTTTACAACAACATATTCAGTGAAATTCCGTAAGTGGAGATTGAAGAGAATAGAATATACGCAGACTTTGTCACTATCTCATAGAGGTAGAGAAACGCAATCCTTCAATTAAATTATTTAATTGCTTTGACTATGAAAAATATGATTTTTTATATTAAGAAACCCAATGTAGGATAGAAAATGGTAGATTAAATAAGAATATTCAAATGAGACAAAAACATGAATTGAAGAATATACAAAAGGAGAGTGCATTACAAGATGGGGCAATTTTTACTTTTCCAATGCATCAAACTTGAGAAATAAAAGTGAATTACTCACACGTTATCGAGTTCACAGAGACATCGATCACAGTAATACCTAATAAATTATTTTAATTCGTATTAAATTATTTATCGTGTTTTTATACAATTATAAAAAATTATTATAATTTTATTTTTATTTATGTATAATAGTTAAAGTATATATAATCCTCAAAAATTTTATATATATATATATATGTATATAACAATTAAATTTTAAACACGATAAATATTTTAAAACGAATAATTACATTATACTTTTTAGTGTTTGTCCTCTTTCTTTTGGGGATTTCCTTTACTGTCTTTACTTTGTGTTTTCCAAAACATAAAAGAACATGCATGACTCTTGTCTCTTGGTAAAAAGAGTGTTTGTACTTTAATTACAGAAAACACCAAATTGACTCATATCCAATTCAATTCCTTGGAATCACAATACATATATTTGGTTATTTAATTTCTGAAAAATAATTAAAGAAGTGGGGATAGCAATGGGGTGGGTGCGGGATGAGTTGATCTTAATCTATAAATTGTTTAAATCATTTCGCTCCTACTCGCATGATGATCTTTTTCATTTTCAACACGCCCCAAGACTCGCTTCGCTTAAATTTTAAAGTTTTATTATTTTTTTTAATTGAATTTAATTTTTTATTGCTAATTAATATTTCAACAACTAACTAACTGTTTTCAGTTGACATTTTAAACATTACTTAAAAGTTTCTAATGAACGTTTTAACAACTAACAATTTATCAGACATGTCTAGTTTAAAATTTACAAATAAAATAAAAAATTATAGTTAATATTTCATATAAAAAATTATGTCTTTGATTTTTACTAATTACAAAAATTTAATCTTTTCGAATTTCTATTTGATTTTTTAAATTTGCAACCGGCCCCGTCCTACATTAATTTTAAAAATACTCATTTCAACTTGTCCCGCACTTGCATAACTCTAAACCCACCCTATTTCGCATATCTCTAAACCCGTTTGATCTCACCCTGCCTCATTGTCATCCCGGTAAAGAAGGCTATATGATGTGTGTCTAAGTTTTGATATTGTTTAGAAAGTTATAGACCGACATTCTGTTTTGTTCCTGGACAATGTTTCCTAAATTATCACATACCAACCAACACTTCCTCGAAGTATGCTCCAAACTGGACATACTCAATTCAGCAACATATTAAAGAGATTATAAAAACGTTAAAACAAAAGTGGACATGAAAGAAAGATACATAATGTAAATATTATAACGTGTTATGTGATTACGTACAATTTTTTAAAATAAATTTTATTTTATATATTTTATTTTATGTGGTATTCATTTTATTCTAATTAAAAATAATTTAATCTTAAATTTTCTTTTTTATTCTTAACGTACAAGTATTCCATAAGAGAGAAAATGAAGCATCTTGACAATTCTGCGTACCATGTATATTTTCATGTCAATATTCTGCCAATGATGAAGACTAACATAATAGAT
Organism: Solanum rostratum; assembly: GCA_029948455.1. NCBI lineage: Eukaryota > Viridiplantae > Streptophyta > Magnoliopsida > Solanales > Solanaceae > Solanum > Solanum rostratum. The sequence continues at coordinate 62,355,291 of CM057054.1, read as the reverse complement.
CAAAGATTTTTAGGCTCGGAGTCATAATCGAATATTATAATTATATGATCAAAGATTTTTAGAATTGGTGTCATTATCGAACACTATATTTGCGTGATGAGATTGATTAAGATACAAAGTTGAGCCCCTTAGTTACTATTAGCTAAGTTTACAGTATGTTAGATATCCTAACACTTCTCTAATTTATGGTAGAATAATATAAATTGTCTGTGAATAAAACTAGAATCCATTTGTAGGGTTATTACCAAACTATTTTACCTTCTCACCATATTTAAACTTCTAATTTAAGTTAATTTTACTCAGATATTTTTCCATTGAATAGTCCTGCATGCTCACTATGTCTTGTAATATTCTTTAATTTGCTCTCTTACACTAATGCAAGATTAAGGTGTCGTGTTTATGTAGTTAGTGTGAATTGAAAAATGAAAGTTAAACCAAGATTGAAAAAATAAGAAAAATATGAGAATAACCAAATAACGGAAAATGAAGAGTTATTTCTCTATTATCGGTAGAATAAAAAAATTTTATCCTTATATTAAAAAAATACTTCCTCTAACTCTTAAAGAATGAAACATAACATTCAATAAGGTTATTACCAAACTAAAATTTGCCTTTAAATTTGATTCAATTTTAAATGAATGGATTGACAAAAAAAAAATTTAAGGACACACATGAATTATGTGGACTATTGTAATTTTATTTAATTTTCTTTGTAAATACACAAGGCTCTTATATAACTTAAACTCATCAAAATTAATGTTCTAAAAAATGTTTGAAGAAAGAAAAAAGATAAAATTTTTTCTAAAAAGATAAACTTTGGAACCGTGGAAGGAGGAGAAATGCAGGAAGCACATCAGCACACGTACAGTAACTGCATGCAGAAAAAGGCTGAGAGTATTACTCCCTCCGTCTCATATTACTAAAAATATTCCTTTAAATTTATTAAGCATAAGAATCAATAACCTTTTGTATTTATTATTATTTTTTAAAAGCTTATGAAAAGAAAAAAAAATAGTCATTTAATATAAAGTAGAAGTAATGGTAGAGACTAGAGAGACATGGATGAAATTAACTAAGGTCCCTTTTACTGCACTCCAAAAGATTTACATATATTATTGTCATCTAATAGACATCCAAAAATAGGACCCCCATAACTCCCTTGATTGATGTGATGATGATAATCACATTATTTGTCCATGCACGTAACTTACTCATCTATCCATCATCAAATCTTTAATATCTGATTAACCAAAAACTTGTTTTTATAAATGTTCACAATATATTGTGCATGTTAATATATGATGGTTCATATGTTGTAGGTGTAACCAAATATTTTATTTTTGTGGTTAAAAGGAGCAATTATGCAGGAAGCAGTCAAACTATCTTTTCTTATTGACGCCATTCTGACGCCTTGCATTACAGTAATCCTAAGCCTATTATTACGCCCTACATTTCTGAACATCATTAATTACTACACAAATATTTTTATTTATTTCACTAATTAGTTAACTATTTCACAAATTTTAATTAAAATTATTTAAATTACACATGAATATTCGAAGTTTATTTAGATTATGATTTGTTAAAAATAAAATGTGTTTAAAAGAATAAATAATTGTCCTGTAAATTGTAACGGAGAAAGAGAGAGTAGTAATATTCACTCCCACTTTTTTATTTTCTCTGTATCTGATTATTTCGTATCAGTCACTTTGTTCACAATGACATTTAAGTCCCTGCATCAGATTTTCTGCTTACTCAAATCATATTTTATACAGTAAATCCTCCACCTCATTTTATGGAGTTGGATTTGGCATAATATTTTTTAAATAAAAGTATTTTTTAAAAAAATATTATGGTTTAAAATATCTAGTAAATATTTATATGATTGTAAAATTATTTTATTAAGAGTAAAAGTAAAATTTTAAAATTAAATTATTACTATTAATTATGTTAAAATGATATTCTTTTGAGGACAGATATATAGAATGTGGCAAAAAGAGTATTACATCTTTAAGACTTGTTGACCACATGAGATGAAATTACGATTCGAAATCGTGAGATGAAATAACATGAATTGAAGTTAATATTTTATTATTTGAATATGCAATTTGAATTATTAAATTGTAATATTGCTCATAAACACAAAACTCTTAAAAGTTATGAAAATTATTAAAATTATCTCTTTTTTTAATGCAATATTATCAAATAAGTAAAAGTTCATGATAAATTATTCTAAAATATAACATTTCTTGATTAAAATTTGATTTAATACAAAAGTAAACTTGAATACCCTTCAATACAAAAGTAAAAATTCTAGTCTAAAAGAATTATAAATATTTGCTGTATATTACTCACTAAAGATGAGATGGTAAAAAAGTTTAATTCAAATTATTTATGTATTAGAAAGTAAAACATATATTCTTGAAAACAAACTAGCAAAAAATTAATATGTGACAGATAAATAAAGATTGAGACTGACTTATAGTTATGTAAATAACTACCTGGATATAAAACCTTCCATTTTCTTGAACAAACAATTATTATGACCAAATAAAACTAAAAATAATTATCTAAATAGTGACTAAGATAATTAAATTAAAACGAAAGAAGTTGTACTAACTTAATTTAAAATCAAATATTCTAACTTGACATATTTAAGCACATAATTCTAAAAACAATTTTTTATATAATACATTACATGAATCATTACTCTTTTACAAAGTTAAAAAAAAATATATCATTATACTAGAGGGTAGTTTTGTCTTTAATGAAGGGGGTATATCCCTCCCTTGCAAGTAAGGACAGGGTAATTAATAAATGACTGATTATTGTCTTATCGTATTTGACAGCCATATATCTATAAAATTCTAGACCCCCTAATGATTTAATTTATGTCATAAACTTTTTAATTTTTAATTTACTTAAAATAAAAAATATTATAATTTTACCTATTTTTTTTAATTAAGCTCTAAATTTTTGAATTATCTTTTAAAAAATTTATGAATTTCGAAATCTAGAAAAATTCAATAATATGAGATTTTCGGATATATGAACATTTAGATATTTTATGTCTTATATTTAACTCTACTACTTCATATTCTACATGTCCAATTCTTTTAAATCTAATTTTCAAAAGATCTGGTGAATTAATAAGCACCTTAATACTCTATTTTTTATATATAAAAAAAAAATCAAGTTCAATATGGAATGACAAACTTTATATTTAATCCTTCCATCTTTATTTACAGCAACATAGATATTTATAACCTATCATAGAGTATTATTTCTTTAGTTTAATCGATTTGGCGCACAAAATTTAGGTGGATAAAGAAGATTTTTTAATAGCATAACTCTAAATTAGTTATATTAAATATATCAAAATGTTCTTTAATCTAGATCTTATATTTATCATGTGAAAAATTAAATTAAAGTTTGTCAAAAAAAAAAAACAGATCATTCTATTTTAAACACACTAAAAAAAATAGATCATTTTTTTTTTAACAAAGAAAATATAAGCGTTTTTGTAAAAATAATAAATCACTAATCCCTTCATCTTTATTTATAAGCTATAATATAATAACTATACATTTATATTTATGATACATTGTCAGCCATTTTTGTAAAGATGATAAATTAAACGATGTCACGTAAATTAAAACGGAGAGTATTATTAATTCCCAATTAAATAATGAATTTCCGTTGAGGTTATAAATTGTTGAACTCTGAGTTCTCATCATCACAATCCACGAAAAATCTTTTTGTCTTTCTCTTCTGCACCTTCCATCTTTAGCACAATACAATGTATAATTCCAATACTCAAAAAGCTGACCCTTTCTTCTTCCCTACACAAAAACCCAATGAACCAATTCATCATCTCCCCCACCAATTTCCCCATAATTTCTCTGCTTACCCCCTCGATCCATTTTGGGATAATTACTCTGTTTCTGCAAAAGAAAATGAAAAATCCCCTGTTCTCGAAGGAATTGCTGCTGTTGTTGGAGAGCATGTTCTGTTCGGTAATAACAACAGTAATGATAACGGAAACAAGAATGATGATGATCCAAATTCTGCAGTTTCAATTCAGAAACGCACGTGCCCTGCAGAAAAAAGGAATAATAATGTTCCATCAGTGGAGAGGAGTTACAGAGGAGTGAGGAAGAGGCCGTGGGGGAGGTGGTCAGCGGAGATTCGCGACCGTATAGGGCGGTGCAGGCACTGGCTGGGGACGTTCGACACCCCGGAGGAGGCGGCGCGTGCATACGACGCGGCGGCGAGGTGGTTGAGAGGGTCAAAGGCACGTACAAATTTTCAAATTCCTCCTGTTGTTCCTCTGCCTGCTTCACCAGCATCCACGTCATCATCTTCAAATTCGTCTCTTGAAATTAAAAAGATAAAGAAGAATGGTGGCGCTTTTGTAAATAATAATAATAATAAAAGAAAATGCTCAGTGGTAACTTCAGCTGAACATCTGTTTAGCTCAACTAATCACCCTGTGAATGGATTAAGGAAAGGGATTAATGTTAATGTGGAGCTTGATCTCAAACTCGGATTTGGGAAAAAGTAAGAGTTAAGTGCTACGAGGAAAGAACCTGTTCTTTTGCTGTTTCTTATATTATGTTGTTATTAGAGTTAGTTTACTACTAACTATTTGTGTCTTAGCGTAAACCTACAATTAGTGCTTAAATATTAGTGTGTAAATGAAACTATGTGGTTCATGTGCTTCATGCAATATAAGAAGAAGTGCGTGTCATGATTTTGAAGAAAAAACAAGAAAAGGTTATGTTAAATGTAGTAGCTATCTTTATATAATATCCGTCTTATTACTTTTTTTTATTTATATACTTGTTCATTGTTAATCGTTTTTTCTATTTTCTTTCCTTTCTCTTTCTCCATATCTAGTATATTCTGTGAGGGTCGTAATCGTTTTTTCTATTTTCTTTCCTTTCTCTTTCTCCATATCTAGTATATTCTGTGAGGGTCGTAAGATCCATTTGTGAGATTCCACTGATATATCGTCGTTTGTTTATTTCGGTTACAAATTTCTAGGTTAATGATGCATTAATTCTGATGATTACACATAATGCCTCGTACGTTGTTTTAACTTTCTAATCATCAATGTTTTATGTTATGCGTTTCATTAATTACTTGTAATAACTGATTGTGGAATTACATTTTCTGATCGAATACATTGTTGCATGTAAGAACTCAGCTCAAAGGTTTGAGCTTTTTCCTTTTTCCATCTTCTCTAATGAATGGAATGAGAATTTTGGCAATCAATTAATAATAAAAAAAATTGAGTCGTAAGTAGGTGCAAGTTAGAAGTCCGAGTGTATTTGTATTAAAAAATTTGTTAAATATATACATTTATATTAGGTATATCCAATTATTAGTATTTGAAAATTATCATTATAAAATTTAAAATCCAAAATCTACAAAGTTTAAATTTCGAAATCACCTTTGATCTTAAATTAGACTTAAAATAGTAGTTTTGACCAAGGCTTAAGCCAGTAATTTGACCTTTCCCATCCTTTAATGCTTCAAGAATTTTTCTTTTGGCTTTCTAAACTATAGTTCTTTCACTCTAATTTACTTTCCATATTTTTCAATTTCGAGATTCAGATAGTCTATTCTTAATCATCAGTTTTTTATTATTTTTAATTATCAACTATTATATTTTTAACATAATTTATATATAATATAAATTTTTATTTTAAAAATTTCATAAACAAATTTATAGTTGAATTTTGGAAAAACGAAATTTGGACAGAGTCGTCTTCAACTACGAAAAACTTTAAGCCGCTTGAAACCAATTAGATTGGGAAGGAAGTACGTACTGTGTGGCTGAAGTAATCAGAAGTACCATCCGTGTCAAATTATGTCATCTAATTTAATTAGACACAAAATTTATAATATTTGATAAAACTTTCCTATGTTTTACAATTATTCCTAAAATAAAGAAAAAAAATACACCTTTGTGAGTATTTTAATCAAATATGTGAGATTCAATTTAAATAAATTAAACTATTGATAGTGTCATTAAATATTTAGTAAATAAATAAAACATTACTGTTTATGAAACTAATAAAAAAGAAGTGTGGTATATTCAAGTTGTTTAGAAGTGCCACTAGGGGTGGGTTCGGTTTTTGCGGTTCGGTTTTTCCCTAAAACCAAAGACCGAACGGAAGGTGATTTGGCGGTTCGGTTCGGTTCGGTTTTGCCCCAAAAAAAAGTGAACCATTGGTTTTTCGGTTCGGTTTTTTTGGATTCGGTTTTCGGTTTTTTTCGGTTTTTCGGTTTTTAAAAATAATTTTTTAAAGTAAAATAATATGTTGGGTAGAGACGTATCATCGTATAGATATGCTAAACAATTGGTAAAGAGTAAAGTTTGGATTAGTACAAGTATCACAATATAAGAACTACAATTATCACCAAGAAAATTGCAAACATATGTTCTAGAAAAACAAGTATCAAATACTCCTTGGAAGGTTCAAGTCAATTGATGTTGAAGTGTATAGTTAAAAGAAAAGACATAATTTATATAATTAACTTATCTACCTAATAAATATTTATGAGCATACACACATAATATATTTTTTAAATATCAGTCAAAATATATAAAAAGATTAAAATAATATTTTATCATTTGTTCGGATGGTCTATTGGAGCAAATTATGATTCAACCATTATCTAAATAAAATATTCTTGCAAATTTTACAGAATGTTGATATATTCATTTACCTATAAATCACATTCATATATTAATTTTACTAGAATGACGAGGTAAATAAATATCATAAAATTACAGTGCTAAATTAAGTTATATCGAGAAATTTAAAGGCGATTTTATGCATTTTCCCTTGGTAGAATTCCATAGACATCAAAGTTTGTCTCTATTTTTCATTTTGATATTGCAACTTATTCTTTGTTTGGATGATTATTATGTGTTATTTTGTATTATTTCAATGAATATAATATTTTGATGGATTATATCATTCGTTGTTGTTATATAATGTGGGCATATTCATAATTTGAATTATAAATATATAAGAAATTGTTGGATATGGGATGGAGCTATTATGAAAAGGTAGGATAAATAATAACACAAAATTATTAAATAGTAATAAGTAAAGACAAAATAAGAAAAAATATTAAAGCAACGATGCAATCACACCAAATAGATTGTTGAACAAAATATATCTTTTCGGCTTACTTAATGATAACTTTAAATGATATGATGTAGTAGAATTTAAGTAAAGCAAAACAAATCGGTTTTTGACGGTTCGGTTCGGTTTTAGAAGACCAAAACCGAAACCGAAACCGCACAAAATCGGTTCGGTTCGGTTTTTTGTGTTCGGTTTCGGTTTTTTACGGTGCGGTTTTTTTTTTGGTATTTTTCGGTCGGTTTCGATTTGGTTTTCGGTTTTTGGTTTTACGGACCCACCCCTAAGTGCCACTGGTCTAGGACGACCAATGGCAGTTTGGTGATTATGGCGTGTTGCAAGGGCTAATCGGGAAGCCCCGCGTTAATGGCAACGGAGTAAATAGGTTCTATTTTGGGCCCATTAAGTTAACCTGTATTTCTTCCATTTAAAAGGGCTTACAGCGGGGGATTTTCCGCCTTATGCTTCCTTTGTGCACTGTCGGAGAAGACGCGGAACGAGCCAACTTTGACGCTTCGGAGTGTTCGCATTTGGGTGCGTCTTCTTTGTCTCGCTGAATTTCTTCTTCCCTTGCGCATTTCGTCGCCTCTTCGAGGCACTTTCCTTTCTGGTTCGGTGTTCTTGCACCGGAATTCACGGTGCTTGGTCCATCTTAGGCCGAGATTTTTGCATGCATGTGCAAGTTCTGTGTGTTTCCGTGGTTCTACTATTTCTTTCCTTTTTTTGGGTTTATGTTACTGAGATTCGACTTGGGTGCTGTCTGTTGTCGGCCGCCGGCCTTTCTTAATATCTATGTTTACAATTCCGCCATGGTGTAATGGGTTGAATTTCTTTGGTACGATTTTGGCATGCATGTTACTGACACTTCGGTTATTTCGAAATTGTGTTCGGTTGGATTTTTACAATTGAGTTGTGCATGTAAGTTGTTTGATAAAATTTCGTAGTGCATTTGCTGTTGAATTTTGGATATCAACACTCATGTGAGCTTCCGTTCTGATTCTTTAATTCATTACTGATGCAATATATGTGTGTAAATGGGATAAATGAACGATTTTATGTATAATCTGTTGTTGAATTTTGGATATCGAGACTCATGTGAGCTTTCTTTCTGATTCTTTTGTGCATTACTGATCCAATATACGTGTACATGGGATAAATGAATAGTTTTAGGTATAATCTGTTTTTGGTGTTTGGGTGTTAAATGGTGAAAGTAGCTTCATTGAATGTTGGTTAAGATTTTCGATTGGTAAGCCAGTATATGATTGAATTGGAGACCACATAATTCAAGTGCAAAACAAATATTTGTGTATGGTGGAAATAAAACTTCCACAATGTAGAGATGTTTGAATTCATTGCTCATTCTGACATTGGTTTTTTCCTCCTTCTCTTCGTATGGATTTTGGTGTGGGACTGAAGGTTTAATAATGGAGGATTTGACTCCACATTTATTCCTTGAAGATGCAAGAATAAGTGAACCAGACGAGCTTTTGTAAACTAATACTGAATGAAAGAATTTTGAACTTCTTTTCTATGTGATTAAGTGAACTTACAATCTGATTTATAAATTCATGCGAGCAACCTAAACCTTTCTGTTTTGGATCCTTTTACAATTAATGCTGCCATGTTACCAAGCAGGTAGGCGTCGAGAATCATGTCAAAAGAGACATTGTTTAGACATTATATATAAATCAGCAGTATAAATTTGTACAAGTATATATGAGTATTGTATAGTATTGTATCGTTTTGTGTGTGTATACATTACTACATAGGGTATATATATGCTGTATATTGATTCTTTTGTGTTTTTTTCCCTTCAATTAAATCGAACGATTTTATGCTGGTGTGCAGGAACTGGTAACAAATTTGTAATTTTCCAGTGAAATGAAACTATATGTAGTTAATTTGAATAGTCGTAATTTACAATATAGTGAATTTGCCTGCCTAACAATTGCGTTTTTAATCCTTCAGCTTAAACTACGGAAATATATTTCCTTAAAAGTTATTCTTGCATTATGTAATCATTTTTTTGTTAGGGTGCTGCTATGTTATTCTGGCTTCAGAGCATCACTCTGTTCTTCTAGCATTTCTGCGCTACATAAAATGATATGATATAGAAGAAGAAATCTGATACTGTGTTAATACTATTGATACATATTTGTAGAAAATAATATCCTCTGCTGTTACTTCTTACTTCCCTCTGCGCATCCTATGTAATGTGAATACTTTGTACCCCTGTGCAGTTATACCAGGGTTCGCTGTTCTCTCTTTTGCAAAAACCAAAGACAATAGTTCAGACTTTATAACTTCAGGTACGTACGTATTGCTTTGTACCTGTGTCTACTGCTGCATTGCTAGCTTACGAGCATCTGAATCCGTGAAGATATTGTCATGCACTTACTCAGTGTATATTTTGGGTTTTTTGTACCTACATTCTGAATTGCATGTTGCTTTGTGAGTGTGTACTTCGTCTTTCCTGCCTTTCAGATCTGAATGCCTGGTGTTGTGCGGCCATTAATGGGTAGTTCTTTGTGGATGTTAGGCAAACATTTCCACATGCACGTCCACTGGTCAGCCAGCGGGTGTTTGTTTCTGCGTTTGTTACATTTTGTCTTTATCAATGTCGCCGGTTGCTTCCTTATTCTCTTTAAAACTCTCTCTGCCTATTGCATCCACCGTGAAAAATGCTGCGGTCATATATCTGCAAGCTTCCGTTAGCAATTACGCCGTAGTGCTCCTACATGTACCTTTTACTCACCATGTATAATGCGGCCATCACATATGCATTCTGTTTTCACGCTATCTTCCTCGGTTTAATGGCTCGCATCCTTGCATACTAACAAATGACATGCACGTATTGTTGCTTCCTTCAGAAAGGTGAGCTCAGATGTCTGGCCCGAGTCAAGGTCCGGCTGACTTCCACTTTGAGCGCAATCTCCATCGGCGTACTGTTTACAGGGAACTGCCGCCTGAACAAAAGGCGGTTCTTCTCGAACGACGCCGAGCAAGGTACGCTGCCCGACGGTGCCATGCGCCCCCGAAACCATTAAATCCAGACATAAGTCACGCTACGCCTTCTTCTTCCACCTTGTCTACGCTCCCTGCACCAACTACCATAAGCATCCCTGCGACACCTGCTGTGGCCTCAAATGGTTAGTGTACTATTTGCTTGCCTCTGTCGCTTCCCCGCCGGTGTGTGCTGACCCACTTATAGCTCTATTCTCTGCAGCCTCAACGGTGGCCCAACCACGTTGGGGGAATGGTCAGCAATTACTCTGCAGTCCCGCCATCCTTCGAGAAGTATCTCCTTGCAGCTTTTGCCATGCCATGCGCCTGCAGTACGAGCCACCGGGGTTCTGCTGTGGCAGTGGTGCTATAAAGCTTGCCTCCCCTGAATTACTTCCCGAATTAAGGCATCTTTACTTCGGGCACACCGACGAGGCTGCTCACTTCAGGACTTACATACGGACATACAACAACATGTTCGCATTCACGTCTCTTGGAGTGAAGTATGACAAAGACCTAGCAAGTAGGACGAAAGGTATTTACACATTCAAGGTTCAAGGGCAGATGCACCATTTTCTGCCCACTCTCACTGCGCCGGATAATAAAGCTAAGAATATGCAAGTTTATTTCTACGATAATGAGGCTGAAACAATTGGGCAAATGGCTTTTGCTGAGAATCTTGACAAGCCACTTATGACACAGCTGCTTCACATTCTGCAAGTTAATCCATACTCCGCCTTTCTTAAATCTCTCAGAGAATTGCATGATTTATCCAACTTTTACGTGGCGCTTAGATGTGATTCGTCGCAGGATCAGCGCACGTACAACTTGCCAACCGTTCCTGAGGTCTTCGCTTTGTGGACCGATGATGATTCTACAAGCGTTGCGTCCACGCCGCATATTCGCATATACCCTCACGGTCGGGACAGCCAAGTAGTGCACTACTACTATGGTTGTTACGATCCACTTCAGTATCCTTTGCTTTTCCCCCGCGGTGAGCATGGCTGGCACTGTGGTATCCCGAAAACTCCTGGCAGGACTTCCCCGTTTGGACATGTTGCCTCCTCCAGTGATCCCCTTCCTAACATCCAAAACGTATCGTCTATGGATGGCTTCCTCACCATAGAGGAAGACGTTCTGCGGACGCAGCGACCCAAAAAGAACATGGTGTCCTGCCGTGAGTATTACTGTTACAAACTTCAAGTACGCAGCGCTAATGAAAATGCCACGTTACACTCTGGTCGATTATTCCAGCAATACTCAGTAGACCAGTACATAAAACTAGAAACACAACGGCTTGATTTCCTACTTTTCAACCAAGACCTGTTCCGCACTGAAGTATACGCAGGACTCATGGATCTCCAGAGAATGGGAGAAAGGGAAGCCTCCAATATTGGTAGGAAAACCTTTCTACCAGCTACCTTCACCGGTGGTCCTCGTGATATGCGCCGTCGTTACATGGACGCGATTGCATTGGTGCAGCATTTTGGGAAGCCTGATATATTCCTGACAATGACTTGCAATCCCTCATGGCCTGAAATAACAAAACTGCTACTACCTACTGACGAGGCACAAAATCGACCTGACTTAATAAGCCGCGTCTTCAGGGCAAAGGTAGAAGAACTGAAATGTGATCTTTTCAGGAAAAGACTGTTCGGGAAAGTCGCTGCATACATGTACACCATAGAATTTCAAAAACGAGGTTTGCCCCATGCTCATTTCCTTATCGTGCTTTCCTCTGAATGCAAACTGCTGACACTTGAGTCGTACGATAGAACTGTCTGTGCTGAACTCCCTGACAGTAATAATAGCCCATACTTGCACTCTTTGGTAACCAAACATATGATGCACGGGCCCTGTGGGAATTTAAACCCCAAAAACTCCTGCATGCACAAGAAGGGGCAGTGCAAGTTTAGATACCCGAAAAAATATGCCGATGAAACTTCCCGCGGGGAGAATTCATACCCTCTTTACAGAAGGCGTAACAACGGCACATGTGTACAAATTAGAAACCAATATCTTGACAATGCATGGGTCGTGCCATATAACCCATACCTACTCAGCAAATACAATTGCCACATAAATGTTGAGGTATGCGCAGATATAAAAGTTGTGAAGTACATTTACAAATATATCTGCAAAGGCCATGACAAAATAAGCTTCTCAGTACAGGCTATTGACGCCAGTACAGATGTCGATGAAATACGGGAATACCGATCTGCTAGATGGGTGTCTCCACCGGAAGCGACGTGGCGCCTTTTCGCCTTCCCAATAAGTGAAATGACTCCCGCGGTGTACCGCCTGCAGGTGCATCTTCCTGATCAACAACTTGTTTCCTTTAGAACAACAGCAACTTTGACCTCAATACTAACAGACGCTGGAAATAAAAGAACAATGCTAACTGAATTTTTCAACATGAACCTACTTAACGCGGATGTGAGGTCCCTAAATTTGCTTTACAAGGAATTCCCACAACATTTTGTCTGGTCCAACAGCACTAGAAAGTGGTCTCGCAGAAAGCGAAGTAATGCCATAGGCCGCATCGTAAGCTGTCATCCAACAGAGGGAGAAAGATATTACCTTCGTGTCCTACTTATGAATGTACCGGCACCTACTTCCTACACTGACCTTCTTATTGCAAGCGGGAAGACATGCATGACATTCAGAGAGTCTGCAGAACAAAGGGGCTTGCTGGCCTCTGATAACAACTTAATCGAATCTTTAGCAGAAGCCAGCACCTATCAAATGCCTTGCAGTTTGCGCCGTTTATTTGCAATGTTATTAGTGTACTGCAACCCTGCTACACCTCTTGAGTTATGGCAACAGTTCGAGCTGCCAATGTCAGAAGACTTCGCCCAAACAGAAAGCTTGGCACACTCTGACATTCGTGCTCTTGTGCTAAATCACATAAATAGCATATTAAATTCAATGGGCCGGAACATAGATGACTTCAATCTTCTGCCTGAAAGATATGCTAATCCTCTTTCTTCCAAACAGATTATTCAAGAGGCAAGGGATGTCTTCCTAGAGCGGAATATACATGTTTCCGCTGAAGAGTTACAGCTACACACCCAACTAAACACCGAGCAAAAAACTGCGTACCGTACAATCCTCCGCAGAGTATTCTCCCACGAATCTGGGGCATTTTTCATCGACGGGCCAGGCGGAACTGGGAAAACCTTCCTATACCGCTCCTTGCTTGCAACAATTCGCTCCAAAGGTCTCATCGCCTTAGCCACTGCAACTTCAGGCGTGGCAGCCTCCGTGCTCCCCGGCGGCCGGACCGCCCACTCGCGCTTCAAACTTCCCATAGATACTTGCGAAAGCTACAGCTGCTGCATAAGCAAACAAAGTTCACTGGCCTCTCTAATCCGCGATGCACAGCTTATAGTTTGGGACGAAGTATCCATGGCAAAGAAACAGCTTATACAGACTTTTGATTTGCTCTTACAAGATCTCATGGGCGTAAAAACAATCTTTGGTGGGAAAGTTGTTGTTTTTGGAGGAGATTTCCGGCAAACCCTGCCCGTTGTCAAAGGAGGAAGTAAAGATGACTTTGCAAACGAATCTCCCCTAAACTCTGACATCTGGAATAGGCTCGAAACAATCCATCTCCTGCAGAATATGCGCGCCCAACATGATCCGGCGTTCTGCGATTACTTGCTTAGAATTGGAAATGGACAGGAACAAACAAATGAGCACGGCAAAATCGAAATACCTACTTCACTTCTCATTCCTTTCACAAGTGAAAAAGATTCTTTAAATACTCTTTTCAGCCATACCTACCCCAACATAGAAACACTCCGCGCTGACACCTCGGCCATCACATCCCGCGTTATTCTTACAACAAAGAACGATTTTGTCGACGACATAAATGCAATGTTTATAGAGCAATTCCCGGGCACTGGTGTAGCTTTCACTGCCATTGATGAAACAGTTGACCCAAAAGACCAATCCCAGTTCGAGGATTTCCTGCACACTTTGAACCCACCTTCCTTGCCTCCATACAAGTTAGTACTTAAAAGAAACTGCCCTATAATGCTATTGCGCAATTTAAACCCCTCCGAAGGTTTATGCAATGGTACACGCTTAATTTGCTCCGACATCAACGGGCACATCATCAGTGCAACAATTGCCACGGGAGATTCCAAAGGGAAGCATGCTTTTATCCCCCGTATTCCACTATTGTCTCCGAGTGATGAAAAGCTCACTATTCCATTCAAGCGTACACAATTCCCTGTTCGGTTGTGTTTCGCCATGACTATTAACAAGGCTCAAGGCCAAACACTTGACTTCGTGGGAATTTACCTCCGCGAACCTGTATTCTCACATGGCCAACTTTACGTTGCTTTATCGCGTGCTAAAAACTCTGGCTGTGTGAAAATAGTCATACGCCCTCCAACAGCAGATAGTCATGACGACCACTCCACAACAAATGTGGTCTACGCTGAAATTATTCAGAAAATGCTCTCCTCGACCCCCGGAATAATCGCTCCTTCCATCTGAGCTGGAAACTGCGTCGCTCTTGCTCAGGTCCCCCCCCCCCCCTTCATCCTTGCTCAATATTTAATTTCACTCTCCTCCTGACATGGGCACTATTAAGACAGTGCTATTTCCGCTTCTTTCCAAAGTCTCCCACATTGGAGCTTTTGAAATGAAGCATGTTCGCTGTTTCTCCACTTGCATTTACAGTTTTACACAGCTACATCATTTTGGCACCTGCATTTCACTGTGAACTTACTGTTTCTGCATTGTTTGTCCATGAATCTTCCCGGACACTAGCCATCAACTAGGAAAGATCAAAAGGACTCACGTGTTGGCATTGCTACCCCACCATATAGGTGCGCCATGGATGATGTGGAGACTTGCATGTGACATTTTGTGTTACAAGAAGGTACCACCAAAGCTTAAAAATAGGTTTTATGTGGTGGTTAGACCAGCTTCATGGTTGCATGCTTCTCAATTACGTTTCGATGTCTCCTGTAATGAATTGCATGTTGTCGTTTGTCTTTCTCTTCCTTGCTGTCTCCTGTAATGAATTGGAAACTCATAGGTCATATAAGACAAATTTTAGCCCTTGCAACCTGAGAAGAAGCTCATGCAGTAATTACCCATTTTCATTGAGAAATTATCCAGGCTAAATAATAGGTTTGTGTTAATCAATTGAATTAGTAAGGAAATAAAACTTTTACTCTTTCTTACTCTTTGCTATTCTTCCTGAACACCAGGTGGGACTACTCTAACCCTGGTTACTTAGACACACTAAAGCATCTCACAAAAGAAAATACTTCCTTATTGCATGCTCCAGCATCGAGAGTACTTGTTATATTAGAATCCCGAAAGCAGGTTTACGCCAACCTGTGGCCAGCATGACTGATAACACACCGCGGAGCATCTGCCAGCTTTGTAGCAAAAAAAAATGTTCCATCCTGACCAAATGATTTGACCTTGCATGCCTCATGTGTTAGTTTAGTGCATATCATGTTTTCTTGCTTTGTAAATTTGGCCTTCTCCAATGTAAACTTTATTAAGTGCGAGCAGAATTGAGAAAACAATGCCTGCTGGACCAAAGAACTCACACTTTAGAATATTACAACTCTCTGGGTTAACTCTTCCCTGCATACTAATGAGAATGCTGTACGGAAAGCATTACACGTGTTTGCTCTTTTAAGCGCTGCTTCCCTACGCATTTAACAACTCTTTTGTTTCTGCAACAGGTTAACCACCATGGAAGAACACCTCTCCATAGAGGAAATCACTCCGGAGCTAGCAGAGTGGACATGCCAGGTCAGGCTTGTCGATATTGGCAAGCCCGGAGAAGGTCGGGAGCGGAAAATAAAGTACTTAAACATGATTTTCCAGGATAAGCACGTAAGTTCTTAAGCTCTACTCTTGCAACTCTTACTGCTGTGCATAAATTACCACTTCTCACTCCTGCAAATACAATTTCAGAAGGTTGAGGTTAAAGCTATTCTGTATGGGGATGATATTGGCCTCTTCCAAGAGCGTTTCAAATTATTCCAGACATACTTGGTTACGGGCGCCCGCGTACAGCAGCCAACGCTAAGATATGAACAGCCCCTTCACACCTATGACTGGATCATAGATAGGAAGACCATCATCGACTCACTTGAGGAAGACAGCTTAGCGGACGATGCAAACCCTTCGGCAGATGCAGACGGCCTACAAGAATCCACTCACCCACCACCAGCCATCACCAAGATGGCATCTTTCCAGGAGATCTGTAATGAAGCCTCCCGCAGCACAAAGGAACAACTTAGAAGTGCTGAATTCAGTAAGAACCATTGACTTTCCCACTACATTGATATGCACTCCTCGCTTGCTCCTAATATTACACTTACACTTTACGCAGATGTGTTGGCAGTAGTTGTCACCTGCTACCCTCCTCGCTTCGTAACTAGCATGCAAAAAAGGTTGCAGGAGTTGATCATAATTGACGCAAGGTAAATCATCACACACCCTATTACCTACATCCTTGCGCATACAGTCTTAGACATCCTCCTGCTTTTCCCGCCTTCTTCTTCTGCTGCATGCACAGGAGCCACAATTTAACATGCTTCACTGTTTATGGCACAGGAAGCAAGCATTTACCCTCACAATATGGGAGGAGGCTCTCATCGCAGATGAAGGCGCACGCCTTCTCGCAGAATTTCCCAGCCATCCCACCATATTTGCTCGCCGTGTGGGAGTGTCCAAGTATAACGGTAAGCATTCAACCTACCGTCTCTGGTCTTAACACCGCTTCTCATTGCTGCCCGCAAAAGCTGCATTTCTTTGGGTCAGGCATAATGCACCTCCTTGCTATCGCAGGCACATCTCTTACAACGAGATTCAACACGACGATACAGATATCTCCCCCCTATGCTGAGTGCACAGCTCTTCAATCCTGGTAAGCTTTTTGTCAAGATGTATTTAGCTCCACCAGGCTACCTTGTGCTGTTACCCCAAAAATAACAAACCTGATACATTTCTGCTTTCGTTATGTTGGCGTTCCATGACTCTTTTGATCAAAAATGGATCCGCCTGCTTGATAATCCTGCGCCGCTGCTGCTTTGCGCATATCACCTTCACAATTGAAATGTATAATAAAAAAAAAACCCCACCAGTGGCTAGCTCTTAGAGCCCCTCCCCATACCAAAACAGTACCGTATTCAATACTATACATTACAAACCCCGAGAAACTCAAATGTTATGGAGAATAATTGCATAAACGACCTACACAGACATAGTTTAAACATGTCGTATCAGCTGAAAGCCATTGCAACAAGAAAGTGACAAGGGGGTTAGAGTTGTTTCATTATTTCTTCTCATAGAGAGAGTGCTTACAGCTTTCAGCAGTGGTATCACGGTATAGTCTTAGTACAGGAGAGAGAGTGTGCAGTAAATCAAAACATCTTTCAGAAGAGGAAACTGACACCAAACTTGTATGATACTAAAAAGGCACTGTGAAAGGACTGATATTACCATTCTATCAATTGAAATCCAATTTGAAAGTAACAGATTGTAGCTTGGTTATTCCCAAAATTATTAATAGAAAGTCGTAGTGTCTGTGTTTGTTAAATGTAGCCCATGTTTAGTGAAGAGTATGCCTTTAGTATTATGATGCTAATGTGGCTGCATAAACCAACCTAATACTATAAAACCTGGATATATATGCCACAAAGAAACACAGAATGTCACAATAACAAGAATATGCTTATGGAAAGGTAAATCAACTACGAAAACAAAGAAGCAGTTGTATACTGGTGTTAAGTTATAGTAGTATCTCCAAAGCATAGCCTAGAAGAATTGCTTGACATCTATGAGGAAGACAATAAGATAACAAAGATTGCGCGTACACACTGACATGGTCCAAGACATACTCTTCATTAAACAGGAGCTACAGTTAACAAACACAAACATTACATGGAGCTACGAAATGCGAAACTACATGAAAAAAACCAAATTAGAAAGAATCAGTAACACAAAGTACGGACATAAGCAAGCATAATGCAGATAAGGTAAAAAGAGGCTAAATCTTTACCATAGGTTCATTTACTCAACCTTTAATAAGAAGATAAACAGCCAGCATTGTAGCTTTCCATACGATTGGAAAAGCAGGAATCAATTTACTAATTCAGACCAAACGATACACCATACAAAGGTTGGAATGAAGGTACTTTAGATTTTGACCAAAACTCCAATATGATCTACCATCTTTGTTCTGCCAGCTGGATGCTTTACTTCTTGGCCCTGATATTGCTTTTAACTTTTACTGAAATCAGCTTTCAATAAAGTGCAATAGATGTATACGACTTACAAGGATATGGTTGTGTTGTTGCTTAGACATTCACAAGGATGCAGCATTATAGTTGAAATGCTTTGGAATAAACTGGACTAGATATAGCTGATTTGTGCTGACGGATTCTGTGATTAAAAAGCTCTCAGTTCGAAGGGGAATCATTTACTTACCTCTTACGTTCAGCTGTTGACTTTAAATTTTAATGCAATCAATTCCGAGTTGAGTGACATTGCATGTGTACGCTTTACAAGGATAATACTGCACAATTGAAATGGTTTGAAATAGCGTAGATTAGATCTGGAAGATTTATGTAGCTGGCTACTATGCTTGCCAGGCTCTCCATTAGTATTATTACGCTTCACTTCTCGCCCCTGATATTGCTTTTAACTTTCACTGAAATTTAGTGTTTACCTTTGTTTCAGCTTGATCTATTTCTTTCCTTATAAAGCTGCCATGTATTTTTCCTTACAAGCTAATGGAATGATATAATATTGTGACTTCTTTCTATGGTTACTTCTTAAACGGTGAGGTCTTCTCTACACACCGGCGCCTTTACTTTATGCTTTAGTTTAATATTTAATCAACTAATTGATGTTATTGAGAACTTTAGCATACTTGTTATTACAAACAAAATTTGTGAAACTTTTTACATTGCTGTAACCTTATACTTATGCCTTTAAATGAGAGGAATTTGACAGGTCACTCATTTACATTTCCTTTTTCCCCCCCATCGACCTGCGTCGCAAACAGGGTTGCATCAAATGCATCAATGATCAAGTCCTTCTCCACACGGAGCACATCACAAACAGGATCGCTAATCTCCGCTCCAGTAGAAGAGCAGATAGTACCAATTGCCGCTATCCACTCACAACAAGACGTACGCCCACCTCCATGTGACCACCATCATCTCTCATTTATGTTACAGCTTAGACTAAACTAACATGCTCCACCTCTCATCCGCAGGGCCAGAGCTTCACAATCGAAGCAAGAATCACTCCCCCGGAAGATTTCAGCAGCTGCTACGTCCTCGCCTGTCCCAACTGCAGACAAGAGGTCAGGAACCTTAGAAAGCGGAAATTCCACTGTCCAAGTTGCAACGAGAAGAATATGCTGACCCCTAGGTATGTATCTCTACTTCCCATTAAAAAATTTTTAAAATGCAAAAGGCTGATTGCACCTCTCCCACCCCGACTTCACTCACGAAATAGCACAACGCCCGCCCTGTTCGACTATGCCTGTCACCTTTGTTCCTTCTTGCCCTCTACAGCTACTTTCTCTGCATGTGTCCACAGTAAACAATTGACTGTCTTAGTCTAGGCCTTTTGTACTACTACCTCTTAAATGTTGCTTTCAGCACAAACACAATTCAGTTGCCATTACTCTCCTCTTCATAAAGCCGTTGACATGCGTACCTACTGCCAAATACATATCCACAGGTGCCGATTTGAGGCAACCCTCAAGGATGCATCCGGATCAACAAAGGGATCCATCACAGACGAGCAAGGAGAACAACTGCTGTCACTCACCGCTGCCCAGATATACGAAAAGGCAACAGCCACTACTAACCACCTCGAATTGCACCATAAATACTACGTGTCGTTCCACCGACCATATTGCACTAACATCCGTTCCCACGCAGGTTCAGTCAGACTTACCAGGGGATGAACGGCCACAAATACCGACCACATCATTCAGGATTCAAGTTAAAAAGGCCTACCAACGTGCTGTGCAGGCAGGCACCCCCAGAGTCATCATCATCGCTATCCACACTGGCAAAACAAAGGACTTCCCCCCTGGATTAGGCACGACTGCCAGCAGCCACGAAAAAAACAAAAGGCCAAAGCAAGACAGCGCTCCCATGACAGGCAAAACAGCAAACAAGGTAGGAAGCAGCAACGTTCTAAGCAAGCAGGTGGAACTAGAGCCTGCAACACCAACCAAACAAAAATGAAGGTTACCACCGCGCTTACTTTCGCTTTCCATTATCTTCAACACTGCCATGGTTAGCATCACCACTCAACCATTTCCTGCCCTCTCTATTTATACGCAGGTTTTGCAGCTCTCTTTTGGCATGACTTTTGCTCTCTAAGACTCCCAGGTAATCCCTCTCTGAAAAGAATCACCTCCAAACTATTTCCAGCTTAAGTCACACAATATTAACAATTCGCACTGCCACACACAGGCTTCCCGAAAGACAGGCATCATCCACAATAGCTTCCCTCAACCACCACCCTCTTTTGGATCTGCTGCACAGATGAGCAACCCATACCACTAACCACGCCTTCCACACAGGACAAGCAAAGCAATAGCGCAAACAAGGCACAACAAGCTACATAGCCAGTTACATGTTCCTGATGTAAGTTCCAGCATCTTACATCCTGAAATCTAGAATGTTTAATGTTGTAAGCTCCCTAACCTTCTTAACTTCATACTACATTGGACAACTTACCCTTCCACATGGATGGGTGCAGAAACTACAGCTCTTCCACCTCTCCAGTTCAATTTATTCGGCTGAACTTTTACATTCCACACAGGTACCTTCAGAGGTCACGTTGTTGTGAAATAATTATGCATCGATATACCACTCGGAAACGCTCCTTCAACAGCACGGAGAGGAGATACAAGCAAGACGCACCAACCCCTCAGCAGCCAGACTGTGCCAACTCCAACCCAACCTGCCTGACTTCATTACCCCCTATTCCCTTATGTACACTAACTTCGTGGAATACTATACTGTCATATTCGAATGAAGCCTTAATAATATCGTTTTATCTATTATTCACGTGAACGTTTCAATCCCCCCCCCCCAATTCCCTACTCCAAAACCTCCGCCCGTGCTACGCACGGGCACCGCCCTCTAGTATTGCATATGAAGGTAGCCTGACTTTAATTTTTGGTGATAATAATGACGTCGTAACTTGTTCGGGAGAAAATAGTAGTTCTTATTTTAATTTTTGTATCGAATGATAATAGGCCCAGAAACAGTCTCTCTACGTCTTACGAGGTAATGGTTAGGTTTGCGTACATTTCTACCCTCCCCAGATCCCACTTGTGAGATTTAACTGGGTATGTTGTTGTTGTAGTATAGAATGATAATAGGTTTTCATATATTCTATCCTTTCTAGACTCCACTGGTAAAATTTCACTCGGTATATTATTGTTGTGTCGAATGTAATAGAAATTTTAACTGCTAGGACAGTCGACAAAAGAACCTGCTCCTGTTCTTATATATGTTGTATTAAATGTTGTAATTTGGTACTTTATGTGTCTTTTAGTGTAAAACTACAATAGTCATAAATGTTAGTGTGTAATCTTGTACTTCATGCAAGATGAGAAGAAGTGTAATGATTTTGTTGTAGGGTTCAGCAATAAAAACAAAGAGAAGTGATGTTCAATGTAGTTATCTTTTTGTTTTCTAGGTTTGATCGATCCCTTGTTGCGCATTTAAAATTAAATCGAAATCGATTATTCAAATCAATTTTTTTTAATTGATTTATTAATAATGGGTTATTGGCTTGACAGTTTGTTTTTGTCATTTCAAACTCAAAGTTATTCTACAATGTAAAAATATTTGATTTTGAGCAAAATGCAATATGTTAACTCTTGTGTATGGTTCATTTCGTTTGTCACTTTGTTTCTAAGTAATTTTTAATATGAAAAAATTTTGTGACAAATTTTAATGGGTAAGCCAATAACAATCAATAACCGATAAACCAATAACCCATAAGCCAAAATCTTAATAGGGCTATAACGATTTAGCATATATACAAACTGATAATCGATAAATTGAACCGATAAACTTCAAAATTCACTAAATAACATGTTTTTTTAAATTTATTATTGCGGTTACAATATAATAGCGTTAATTCTGATAATTATGTGTCACAAATTCTTTGGACTTTCTAATCATCAATGTGTATGTTATGCGTTGTTTCTAATGGCTGATTGTGGAATTATATTATATGATCAAACATGCATGTAAGAACTTAGCTTGTTTCATATCTAGCTGGGACAAGGGTCTGATTTGTTTTTTTTTTTTTTGTCCATGTTTCTTATTTTAAAATGTATTAATATTATTCTTGTGGATATATATTTAATGAAGAGACCAATTAGATTTTGAAGCAAGTACATATATATTATAAGAAGTGACATTAATAATGCCTCCACGAAAGACGGGATTTCTGATGACTATAAGTTGAGCACCATCCTAACTTGCATGACTCCTCTCAAGTTTAGGGCCTACTCACTATAATTAAAATAAATAAATTAGCATCAATATATATATATATATTAATACAAAAACTTTGTTGATATTATAGTTTATTATTATTAGATTCAATGTTATTATGAGTTTTAGGGAAGTTTATAAAGAATGGTAAATTATAATTGTCCCTAATAGTTATTTCTAAAAAAAATATATTTGGCGACAGTAAAATTATTGATGTTAATAGCTTAATGTATTGGACAAAATTAAATAGGATTTGATTTCCCATTTTCTCTTTCTCAATTACAAAAATAAAAATAATTTTTTTTAACCAAAAGAAAAACTAACAGCTTGTTTGGAGATTTGAGCCTACCGCGGCATAATCTACACCAATCCAGCTGTACATCTCTTGACTTGTCACCTCCAAAATACAACATCTCAACAACATTGCATGATTCAAATAACTCCGAATTAGTTAAAGAGTCCAAAACTCCACAAAAGAACACTTTCTTTCAATATATAATTACTCTCTTTTATATATAGTGAATATAGTTAAATACTTAGAATATTTTCCAATACAAACTCCAAACATCGAAGGAAAAACCATAAGAAGAAAACACCCAACCAAGCTGAAAGAAATGCCCATTACACATTCAAATGTAGGTGGTTTATTTATTATTTTAACCTATTAAAAATTGATTTGATATAGAATTCAAAAAATTGATTCTAAAGA
This sequence comes from Solanum rostratum, assembly GCA_029948455.1. Classification (NCBI taxonomy): domain Eukaryota; kingdom Viridiplantae; phylum Streptophyta; class Magnoliopsida; order Solanales; family Solanaceae; genus Solanum; species Solanum rostratum. Next base: position 62,331,889 of record CM057054.1, on the reverse strand, counting down.
AATCTTTAAAATATTTTTAATTTGATATATTATAATAAAAAGAATATAACTTTATTAGGTATTAAAATATTATTAAAATAAATAAATAAAATTTAATAAAAATTGGATGAGATTTGATCTTGACTCAAATAATAACTCATTATCAAATATGTTTTGACTTAAGCAAATTCGATTGAACTGAATGTTGATCTATTATGATCCGTCCAAATTTAATTCAATTATCGCGCACAAACCCAGGTGGGAGACATTGTGTTATGGGTTGGTGTCAGCAAATTGTTGTTGATCCGATGGTTAGATACTCTCTGCTTACAGACTGAACAAAACAGTGAAGTACCATAGAGAACTGTTAGTTCAGTCTGTCACCTTTTCCATTTCATTCAAAAATTTGTACACACTCTAATTTACTAGTATTTGTTTTTTAACTTCAAAATATATATCTTGGTCTTATAAAAAAATTGTAATCTTTAAACATGACTCTTTTTAGAAGAAATCATATTTTTCTTCTTTAAATATAATTTAATTTAACATATATTCTTTTTTTCTTTAACTAAATATTTCATAGATACATCATTTGAGTCCAAATATTATAATTTATTTTAGGGTGGATTTCAAAAATGTCTTTTTGGGGTTATGAAATTACAAGGCATTACCAACTTTATTTATATTACCAATTTTATACCAACTTTTATTAAAAAGTAGGAAAGAGAGTATTTTTTTTTATGATAAAGTTGATTAAAGTGTGATGTGATATGTGGTGAAAAGGAAGAATAAATTAATGATATTTAAAAGATTTAGAAATTGGTGTTGTTGATGGGTTTCTTGTTTATTTTTTATTTTTTTTTATAATAATTGACAAAAAAGTAGTATGTTCTTCCCAATTGGAGAATAAAATTTTCAATTTATAAACGTAATGTAAAGCGTAAAATGTTGGTATGCATCATGGTATGCAATTAGTATGCAATTGGTTGGGATGCATCATGGTATTGTCATTTTTATGTTGGCATGTTATTTGGTATTTAGGATTGGCTTGTTGCATGGTTGCTGTTTTTTGGTATTTATATAGGTATTCGATTGGTATTTTTTTGGGAGCATGAAATTGGTATGCAATTGGTATGTTGTTGTGGTTGAAATTTAAACAATGTTGCATTAATGGCTCATTTAATGAGCCGCCTGACCGCATTTAATGCGGGTCAGATCAGCCGCCTAACCGCATTTAATGCGGGTCAGATCAGGCCACCAAAAAGGGAAAAAAAAAAGGAAAAATCATTATTTTAATGGAAAAGTCAAATTTTTGGATTTGGTAAAAATGTAAATTAATTGGTAAAAAAGTAAATAAATTGATAAATGTAATTTAAGGGGGCAAAGTTGTATATTTTCTTAAAAGTTTACTTTATTTTATACTATAAGCTTCAAACATCTTGCTTCCTTACTTAGATTTAGTTATGGTCACATGAATTATTGGGATGAATGAAATATTAAACTTGCAATGACATTTTAATAAGTATAAAATTGTGTTATTTTTGTATAATAAAAAATATGTAAGAACCCCCGTTGTAAAAGTTATGTTTTTTCATACAGTTGTTACTTTATTTTATCTTAAATATACCAAGATCATTTTATTAGTTTAAATCAATTCTATGTGAGATAATAATACAATATTAGCTATACTAAGAGAAACAAAAATGGAATATATTGCAATAATATGTCTTGCATTAAATAGATACTATATTTATATATGAATTCTGATCTTAGATCGTTAAATTTTATTTATGATTAGAAATAAATATGATCTGACTTGTTTTATCTATCGGGACCTAAATCAAGAAATAGATTACATATTCTCCAAATAATTCAAATCGACTTGAATATAATGTCAAACTCGGGTTTAGTATATAAATATTAAAGTGTAATCAATATATTTTCTAGATTAATTTTTTAGAATAGGACCCTGGTGTGTTTTTGAATTTAATAATTGATGGTCTACATATGAAATTCACATTTCTAATAGTTCAAATATGAAACTAAAAAAAAAAATTAAATGTGTTTTTGATACTTATCTCATTTTTCTACGATTCTTTCTAGCCAAGATGACATTTGTTGATCTCACAATATCAAAATTTAGTTTGTAAAAAATCTTAGGATATATGATGAAATGATTGAGAATAGTTTTCTTAGGTAATACTTATGAGTAAACAGTGATAAACAGAAGATGCAGCAGAATCCAAGCATGGGATCCTGGATGGATTCAATCATCATAATCTACTGATTGAGGGACTTTCTCATATATGCATCTTCAACAATTGATTGATATATACATATATATTACTTCTTATGATTTTTTTCCCTCTTAATTCTTCGAAAAATCTATTGTGCATATACAAAAAAAAAAAAAGTTTTGTATTTCTAAAACAACAGCAAAGAAAAACCACATACAAGTGTTTTCTCTGACACAAAATATGAGAAAAAGACGCTAGTAGATATCGAAATTTTATCAAATTTAAAAGACGATTTTATACAAAAACTCATGCTCGATGTGAATTATATTTAATAATCAACTAGTAGATGTATCTGAAAATTTATAATAACATATAATCGCAAACATATAGGATTTTATTAATGAGGCAAACTAGGATATTTTAATACCTTGCTTATAAACTTTAAATTGATGATTTAGCAAGATTTTATAATCTTGGAGAAGTTTTGATAGTTTTCACAAAATATAAAATATTCACATTTACAACAATAATATACATACCTAGTGTAGCCTAGAGAGAGGGTGATGAATATAATTCACAATATAATACCCACCTTGTGAAGATAGATAGATCGATTTTAGTAGATCCTCAGATCAAGTAAAACAAATCAAAAACCAGTAAAGAAAATAAAAATATTCATACTAAACAATTTTGAAGAAAAAAAGTAAATAAGAATTTACAAATATACGATAACTGAAGTAAGGAAAATAACAAATAATGCTAAAAAAAAAAAACATCATTTAAAATCGAATTGAAAAAAATCATGCTGATTTCATGTTTATGAGGCAAAAAATAATTCTATTTAAAACTTTTAAATTATATATTCAAATAGAATTTCAACTTTAGATCAATATAATTTCAAATTAACTATTTAAAATGATGTCAAAACATGCCCTTAATTTTTTAAAGGGTCTGAAACCTCAATCTCTCAAAGGGACATCACCAACAAAACAATTTACTCTCTCCGTCTCATTTTATTTAGTATCTTTTGACTTATCACGATGTTTAAAGAAAAAAAGGAAGATTTTTAAAACTTGTGATCTAAAATCATTTTTAGATATTTGGGTGATTGAGAATAATTTCATTAAAGATAAAAACGAAATTTTAAAGGTAAATTGTTTCCAATTTGAGTAAAATAACATTCTTTTTGGGACAGACCAAAAAGAAAAGAATGTCACATAAAATGGGACGGAGGGAGGGAGTATCATTTTGCTAAAAGTTGTGTCCTTATTTGATTATTTTTAAAAATCTCTTATTATCTTTAGATATCTATTTATTTATTTAGAAGCTTAGCTTCTCCCATAAAAACTTCTTGAGTCAAAGGTTAGTCAAAAAAATGTTGGTCAAAATATAGTTATAGCTAAAAAGTAATATAAAAATAAATAAATAAATGAATATTTTGGCTTAAACACAAATATTTTACTTACGAGATTCAAGTCTATTGTTATAATTCTTGAAAAAATTAAGCGAAGTATCATTATACATAATATATACACACTTATATACTATTTATGCAATATAAATACATATTATATTCATCTCTTATATATCATTATACCTCATATATACATAATTATGTACAATGCATTACACATACATGTGACTTACTAACCGGAAGTTTTGGGCTATTTTTTATATAAAAAAATGAGAAGCAGATTTAGTTGCAAATTGTTTGCCTTAGTACATATACGTAAAAATTTCTTTTAAGTCTTTACATGATCAATAATATAACTCTTGACTTGTTTCTGTGATAACAGCAATATCACAACATCTCATAACTCTGAAAAAGATGTTAGTCCAACTCTCCACCCAAAAAATGGTTCTCTTATTGTCCGCTAACATATCGTAACACTTTAATTTTTAATATTAAAATGCTTATAAACACCAATAACAATTTGCATTGAGAACATGTTATTTTTTTCGAAAAATTACAGAAATACGCAACTTATGTTTACATAATGTCATATAATTCCAACTCTTTTATTACAAAAATCCCTTAAATGATGCAATATCGCAACATTTATTGATACAAATTATAATCTCTAATTCTCCATGTACCATAGTTAAAATCCCTAAATGTTACCCTCTATGGTAGAATCAGTCGTGGGACCTGAGAGGCGGTGGGTCATCCTATGAGTAACTCTCGCAAACAAAGACTATCTTTTCGACATGTATCACTGGTTTCGTTTTATGTATCAAAAAGAAGAGATTTTTGGTAATTTTGAAAAAGTTGGTATTAGTTGGTATGGGATTTGTGTAAGTTACCCTATACATTTATAACGGTGGCTGCTGTTAACAGATCAAACAACTGGGCCAGCTCAATACATTTTTACAACTATCGGGTTAAAATCCAAAGTTCAGGTCAGGCCCAATAAATTAGTCTGGCTTGAATTTGCTGCTTTGTAGTTATATTGTTTATTTTTGAGCTTTTATTTGCTAAACCTCAATGGCTAAAAGGATCATGTGCATTTCCCCCATTGTGTGATGATCTTTAATTTATGTCCCTCGTAATAAATAATTTTTTTCTCGGGGCATAAATTTATATTTTCTATCATAACATTTTATAAGTTTTGTCTGAGCATGACTTCAATTTTTAAAGAATTTATCTCCTACTAAACATAAATTCAACCATTAAAGAACAAAAATTAAAAATAAAACTCATATAAGAGGAAAAATTGCAAACCAGTTCATTTAAGAAGACAAGTGCACCTCTATGGCTAAAATATGTTACTAAGGATCGTATATAGGTATAGCAAAATATCCCAATCCATTGTATTGAATTACTCTCTGGTGAATAGCATTATTAGGGGATTTTTATAAATAGCTTAGTCCTGAACTTAATAGGTCGAAATACTTACAGTTTAGGTAAATACATTTCGTTACTATAGTTATAGCAATGTTTTGTATATTTCGTTATACAATTCACGCAGTGTATGATTTGTTATATAATTCACCATGTTTGTATAGAACTTGCGCACAACATTTGTATAGCATTCATATAATTCGCTACACAATTCGCAAGTATATATATTTCGCTATGCAAACTCAAATTATAATTAATACAATATTTTAGATGTGAACTATAATTAGTTCAAACAATAATTATTTTAACTAATTAATTAATATTTATTTATTTATCCGCATAATTATTTTTCTTTGTAGTAACACGTTTAATAAGCCCAAGCCCTTAAAATCCATTTCATATTTGACCCCTTTTTTGGTCCAAGAATTATTCGGTTTCTTGTCCTAACAGAAAACAGGCTCAGGGTGGTGGGACATGGATTTGTTTATTCCATTTTTTGGTTTTTTCCCTACGCATTATCTCGTGTTTTGCGAAAATTCCTTTACTTAATATTTTTTTTAAAGCTATTTTTATTTTTCTAAATAGTATTTTTTTTTGTTTAATTTTATATGATATTTTTTTCTTTTTTATGCTTTAAAAAAAAATATCATCTTATTCTAATTGAACAGTCGAGAAAGTAATAATAATTGTTACAAAGTTAAAGTACGAAATTACTGTGTTCAAGTACATTGTCATCTAAAAAGTTAGTTCACTTAAAATAATAAAGATTAGTACAATCAACTGACCCGTGATTCGCTCAACAGAAATTGTGAGTTAAGGTTTAATGTTTATAGGAAAAAAAATTACAGATGCCAGCTAACCATGGGCTGGGTAATTAATTAGCTAAATATATAGTCCTAGTTTAAGCTCAATAGCCTTAGATTATACGTAATTAATTAGTTAAATATGTAATCTCAAGTACGATATTTTTATTTTTCTGAAGGTTAGAGTATTGTTTTGATGATTCAACAAATTTTAGGATGGAACTTGATTCCATAGTAAAACTTATTATGGGTAACTGAAAGTGACAGCCTGACATAGTACACTCTCAGTAACAATGCTCCAAATAAAGGTTGTTATCCAATATTATGTCTCATCAATATTGGGAAATCAACCTTCTTGCCCATCATCTTTTCACAACTTAAAAAGGGGCCGCATATACTCTTAAAAAATATGAACTGAAGGATAATAGTGGTGCGCGAGATTTCTTTTAGTTTGTTTTTTTCCCCTCATTTTCATGTAAACCAAGTCCTAATCTATAAAAGAACTTGGTGCTTGCTCTGAACTGGTTTTCTTTGCTTGTTATCCAAAGCTAGGGGTAGCTGGAATGAAGTCTTGAAGTCTAGAGTGATCTTAGGTGATTAGTTTAGTGGGCAATAAATTTGTTGCTTAGTAGTAGATGTTTTCATTATAGTTATAAGGGGGAAAAGGGATTAGAAGGTTAGTCCTTAAGGTTGCAAGAGTTTGTAATTATTGTTGCTCTTTGTAGTTAATGGAATCGTGCTGAAAACCTGTGAGGCAGGTAATGAATTTTACTCTCTTGGGTAAGAAGATTTTTTACGTAAAATACTTGTGTCATTTGCTTATTGTTTTCACTTAATTATTGCGATAAGAGACCTGATCCCTGATTATGATTGGATGAGGAAACAATACTTTATCAACCATTTTGTTAATGAAAGGTCTCTCAATGGATTTGGCTCCTATGCATTCTTGAATGAAAGACACATGTCATAGTTTAAAATCAATATAATGAATGAATGAGATTCAATTAATTAAAGCAAAATTTAAATCATGATTAGTATAATTAATTAATTACTTTCTTATATTTATTCCTAAAGTACTTGTACAATCCCAAAATTCTAGATCTATATTAGTATATTTAGCCTTATATCTCTTTTAAATAAATTAAAAATTTTCTTTTCTTGCCTGTCATGCATCGATTTTCTATTTTATTTTCTGCTACTTTTTGTTATCCTTCACTTAAATGCACAAATTATTATTCAAAGATAAAAAAAACGATAGGTACACTCCAATAATAATAAAAATAAAAGAAATTTACAAAAGTAGTACTTGTCAAATAAAATTTTAAAAGTGTGACCTAGTATAATTTAATTTTAGAAGAAAAATAAATTAAGCACTCTATCTTCAAATTTTCCTTACTCCCTCAAAGGTGAAAAATTTATCATATAGACACGAATTCTTTTGAGTACTCAAATAAAATAATAAAACTTTTAACCTATATTTTTTATAAATAAAATAAAAATAATAATTTATGCATGTCAAAGATTTTCTCCATGAAATTAAGAAATTCATTTGATGTATTTAGGAGAGATATAAGGCTAAGATATACTAATTATAGATTAGAAATAAATGTAAGAAAAATAATAAATTAATTACTTTAATTAATTTATTTGGTTTGAACTTTAGTTGGAGCCAAATCCATTTCTCAACTAAACCGTGATTCCCTCGGCTCGCTTTTACATGCTTACTAAAATACTAATCAAAAGTTTGGGGGAAAATGGGTAATAATAGTCAACGTATTTCATTCCCATCTTTCTTATTGCAAAATAAATAATCTCTTCGTCTCAAAAGTAATAATCTATTTTTTTAATAAAATTTTAATTTTACTTTTCACGTGATATATTTAAAATTATAAGATTGAAGAATATATTGACATATTTGATATGATTTTAATTTAGGACCACAAGATTGAAAAAGTCTTAGTTATTCTCTTACTCTCCGTTTGGATGATGATTTGTCATGGTTTTATAATGTATGATATTGTATAGTGTGGCATGGTATTGTACAGTACAATACAATACAATGTTTGGATAGATTGCATTGGTTACTATTGTTTAATGATAATTTCGTTGTTTGATTTGACTGTATAATACTGTATCGTAATTGATAAATTTATAAAAATGTTCTTAATTATTATAAGTATTAAATTTATCTATATTTTTTAATAAAGACATAAAATCAAGTAGGGAAACATACAAGCTAATATATCTCTAATCCATATAAACGACACAAAAAAATAAAAAAAAAAAAGCTAGAACTTAAAAAATGAACCTAACAAAATAGACTGAAACATGCAAGAAAAAATGGGAGATGGAAGAGAAGTTTCCAAATGTTGATGCAAGGAAAATAAGTAATACAAAAGCAGTACATATATTAGGATAAAAATTTAATAACGAATAAATGATAAATTAGAATTATTTGAATTTAAGTAAGGGTATAGTTGGATCAAAAAAAGAGAACCATGAATACTAACAAATTTGTGGTTTCGAGTTTTCATAGTTATAAAACCATGACACCAAACTATATCATACCATATAATTAATGAAACAATCAAAACGAATATGGTTCTTTTACTAACCATACCATTCATACAAGTTATTAAACTTCGCGCCAAGTCAAACTAAGTCATTTATTTTGAAATGGAGGGAATATAATATATGAGGCTATTGCGTTATTACTCGAAATGCCATTGACATTATTTTTCCCTTGACTATGGTATGTGGAACAGTTGACAAAATTGTGGTTACTTACAGAAAATATATTTTTGTGGGCTATTGTCTTATCACCTACCAACCCTAGATGTAATGCACTTTCCTTTGTTTATTTTTTATAAGTTACAAGGAACTTTAATATGAATTTTATAAGTAAGGGTGTCAACATGGCAGTTCGATCATATGACTAATAAAGTAATATTATATCATATTTTTCTTACGCAAATAACAAGAGACTATATGTTAATAACTCAATCAATTTTAAAAAAAATATATGTTATTATCTTCATTGATAAAAGCCAAAAATATCGTGCGTATGTTATTCTTGCAACTTCCCGAATGATTTGGAGATTTTTAAGAATGGAATAGAGAATTGCAGATTAAATGTACTTATAATGTTGTTCAATTATTTGAAACAGAATTTCTCGAAAATTGGTTGAGAGACGGAATTCAAATCAAAATTTTATTTCCTTTTTGGCTGAAACCTTGGCATATGTCTAAATTGTACCCCTCCCGCGGAGAGCTAATGAAAAAGAAAAAACAAAAAGATAATTTTTATTTTTTAATAATCGGGGAATGGAAATTGAATTTCCCTTTGATTCTTTCGGAAAGCGTCATTCATTTTTTGAGCCTGTTTTCAAAAGTATTGAATTTCTAAAAAAAAATGAAAAAAGAACTACCTAAAGTAAATCCACTTGTATTATTTCAATTTGTTAGCAATATATATATATTGTTACAAAAAGTTCATGTACAGTTAAATTTGAAAAGAGAAATCGTTTTTAAATAATTGTAGTATTATTCCTACGTGGCTATCTATTATATTATATCAATAATACCTTGACGATTAACCTAAACCTATATTATTGTTCCTATATTTATCTTTTTAATTTCTCTTTCACTATTTTTACTCTCTCATTATTGAACTGAAGTTTTTCAAACAGTCAAATTTTTTGCATCACTCAAAATCTAGTGTTTTTATTTAAAAAAAATCAAAAACAATTTTTTGGTGTCTTCTTCTATTTTTAGACAAGATTTAACACTATTTTTATATAATTATATCAAATTCTAAAATTTTTAAAAAGTAGAAACTCTTTTTGATTAGCAACTTTACGTTGAAGGAAGTAAGCGCTTATTATCATCAAATCCTAAATTTGCAACTGAATATATTGGGCCAATAATAGCTTAAAATACACTTTGTTTGAGTAAAAAATATCTAGAAGTTGAAATATAGTCTAAATTTTAGAAATTAGAACGTGGTGAATTGACTTGTTGCTAAATTGAGAAACACTGAAGAATTTAATCACGCGTAATCATTGACTATTTTCAAGGTTAAGAAACTTTCCTCACGCCAATACTATTATTTGACTTATAAAATAAAATTTTGAAAGAGTAACATTTTTCCAATTCACAACAATAAAACATTCTCCACAAATGGCACCATATATTATATATCTCTCCCACCATTTTTCCATTTTAATAGGTACATTAAGAAAGTTCAATTCTCCAATCACTATGTGACTTTTTTTGGCTTAAAGTTCCTCGTTATTGTTGAAGAATGATAAAAATCTCACATTGATAATTAATGAGATGTGTGGATTCCCGATAAGACTTTAAGCAATCTTTCTTCCTTTGAGCTAGTTTTTGATGTGAGAGTTTACGATTAAGTTGACTAATAATCTATTTTTTCTCAAATTTTGAGGATTTGAAAGTTCTTATATTAGGCTTTTAGGGGATGACCTCCCGATAAAAATAAATTTAATTATATACTTATTGTTGCTAAGTTTTTTTTTCTTCCAGAATTTATTTGTGAAAGACAAATAATTTTTCCTCTTTTCTCCTTGAAAAGTTAGTCAAACCTCAGGGGCATTTTTGTATATTTTAATAATAACAAGGATATATTTAAATTTAAATTTTATAACATAACTAGAAACAAATGTAGGAGTAGTTAATATATGAGAGCAGAAAATTATTATTGATGTTTTTATGTTAAATAAATAAATTTAGACCGAAAGCAGCACGGCGGTGTAGGGAGACAATGATTCACGCGGCACTTCATAAAGGGAAAACCATATTGACTATCTTTGGGAAATTTGGCAAGTACCAAAATTAACAAAAAAAGAAGCACGCTCCAAAGCATTTAAAACACAATACTATTCTGTCCTATTTTACATAACATTTATTTATTTGATATAGTGTTTTAAAAAGAAAACTGAAATTAAATTATAACATATCAAATGAAATTTCATAAGTGGGGTCACCTCATAGAGGTAGAGATACTGTTTCCTGTGAACATTCGTCTCAAAAACCCATAGGCAAAATAAACTAGATATGAAAAAAGAAAAGGAACAGAAAGACGCTAAAATCAACAAATCTAAAACAGAAAATGACAACACAAGATATACAAGCATATGCTAAAAGTAAACAAATACAGGACTAATCATGACAACATACGGTGTAAAGACATCACTACTCCTATTAACCTACTATCACAAAGTCGTTTATCGACCTTCCCGTACTAACCTATTAGCACTTTGCTCTAATCCGCAACCTCCACCCTTTTCTATCTAAGATCATATCCTCGTGGAGATAAAGTTTCGTCGTATCTCGTCTAATCACCTCCCCTAATATTTCTTCGGTCTATCTCTACTCCTCCGAGTATCCTCCAAAGATTAAAAAACTAAATTAAATTATATTTTACTAAAACATAATAATATTCTTTTTTGGAACCAAAAAAATTGCACTTCAAATGGCAGAGGGAGTACTTTTGTTGGAATTCAGAGTACCTTCCTATCCTAAATATCTCTACTGTTTTGTTTGGCAATAAATTGGAACCCTTCATTTGTAACCACTCATTTGGGTGAGGTGTATCAAAAACACTTTAGAATATAAATTGAAGGTATAAATCTATAACAAGTCCTAAAATTTGGAGTTATGTCTTGCACGAAAAAATATAAGTTTTGAGAGTAAAAATGTACGTCATCTGCATTAATTGTTTTTGCTTTAAGTCATATTTTTTACTATTAGTGCTTTATATATCTTGCTATCATATTTTTTGAGGTTTTAAAATAAATCTCATAGAAAATGATGTTGTTATTAAAATTTTTGAATAATTATGTCTTAAACGGATAGGATAGAGCTTTTACAGCATTGTGTTCTTGAGAAACTTTATTATTTTTTTATCATTGTTCTTACATTTTTTATCCTCCTTCTTCGATAAAATATAAATAATAATAATAATAATAGTTAAATGTGAAGATGGATGATGATTTTATTTTTAATTTTTTGGCTATTGGTATAAAAAAAAAATTGTTGTTAGCTGCTACCCTTTTCAAATAATAATTGCAATACTTTTTTCTATATTATTACTTATTATATCTTTCTCAAATAATAATTATAATTTCTTTTCTATATTATTGGTTATTTATTTGTAAGATCATTGAAAGTTTTACTTTTGCTTATTTTCTTAGTAATAAAATGATAAAATTGAATTTACATGAGATTTTCATCTCGTAGATTCATGGGACTTACGCCTTTATCACACTCTGAGAGGGTACCCTTGGCGTGGTCGACACTTAGAGACTATTGCAGGTCCCAAAGTGAACCACTTGGCCGAATGGACGTCATCATGTGGAATATACGAGTATGTGAAATGGCAGAATGAGACGTGCATCAAGATAGAATTCGATCAACTCAGATAACTCAAATCAAGAAAGTAAAAACGAGATGTCATAAGTTTAAAGCAAGAGTAAAGTTTAGACTGAGACCAATCATATACAATCTATTCCAATCCAATCAAAGTACCATCACTTATGAGCCAGTGATGATACAACGAAACGGTGTCATTGCCTACCCATCCAATATATTGCCACTATAAGGGATGATCCACAATTAATTAATCAATCAAACCCTCTTTAAGGACTTCAAAGCCCTTTCTCATCCTATGTTGGCAACATAGTTATTGAGTATAAGTATGACTTACTTTTACTCAATTCGATGTTTAATACTCCTACCAAGACCTGATACTCATAAAACAATCAATAAGTCTCTTATAGTCTCTTTCAATTTATCAAATTCTACCACAATCAAGCCCTTCGGCCTATTAACCATCCAATTAATTTTCAATCACGTCTTACAAAAGTGATTTAGACAACCATTTATGAGAACTATCAATTTAGACCAATCATTTGAGTTCAATTTATAAAGCCTCACAGGAATGTCTAGTTCTATCAACATTATCATCATACTCACAACATCACAATCACAATCAACATTCATCGTGTCAAGGCTCTAAACTCATCCCCTAGGTTCATTCTTGCAATTTTAATCAAATAGTAACTAGGGTTACACTTAAAATAAAAGTTCAAATCATTTGTTCAAGAAACAAGTTCACATAAATCATTAATTATATTGTATAAGTAAAATAGGTTAAACATTATAGAAGTTTTCAAAAAAACACAATCATGCGGACATCAATTCCATCACAATTCATCCCATCACAATCATATGATACATGGAAGAACAATTCCATACTTTAGGTTAGCCTTACGTATCTGGAATGAAAACAGACAATCAATCTTGCAAGATTGACTTGAATTCCTTGAACCGTAGCCTTTTTCTCTTTAGCCCTAGATCTCTAGTTAATTTTAGCGTAAAAGACTTAGAGATGGGTTTAGGAACCATTTTTAGACAAAAAATGACCTATATCAGTCTTGAATTAAGTGTAGGAGGAGTGGGTAAAAACTCCGGAATGCCACTCATTAAGATTACAAAGAAATAATTCAATAAATTATTAACGTTACGAATATTTTTCTAAACATATATCAGATAAGTAAAAATGAAGTAATAGAATAATTCTTAATTCTAATTATTGATAATAGTTGGATTCATCACATTAAAGTCTCATTGTACATGAACATCATTGGAGGTGTCACACAATTTTGTTGTTGGGGTTTCGTATGGTAGTCCCTATTAGTAGTAGTTAATAAAGATGACTTTTTCCGGTTTGTTCATCATCATTTTATATTCTCCTTTATGAAGGAGCTATCACGTGAAAGGACATGATGCTTTGGGTGACAAAGTACTCTATTTTAAACAAATAAAGTAGGCAAGTACCATGCTCCTCCCTCGCGCCTTTCATTTCTTTTATTAATCTATCACCTTTCCCTTGGAATTTGAAAATTTAAACCAACTATTATTCAATAGGACTTTGGACATGTACAAAATTTTAATTCTACCTTAAATTTCTTTTTTGAAATAGTAGACATTGAAATTTTGTACGACTATGCAAAATAAGTTCTATTTCCGTTAAGGTTTCTTGGAGGCTACACTATTCTAAATCTTAATCCATGTCCATATAATGAGTATTATATTCTCATGAAAACACATCTCAAATATCCTACAAATTCTTGGAATATTTATAAAGAGATCAAAATCTCAAATATCTTAAAAAATTCATGGAATATTTATAAAGAAATCAAAATCTCAAATATCCCAAATCTGAGGATATTCATAAAGAGATCAAAATAGGGCTTAAGGAAGTCAAAATCATCCTACATTGACCCTCGAATCATGGAAAAATCTTATAAGAGAAGAATCAAGGGAGGAACAGTTTTGTGCCTACATCGTTTATAAATAAAATTATGCTTCTTCATATTTTATTTGTGATTGCAATTTATTTTTCATTACCTTGAAATATGTTGCGAACAGAAACGAAGTAACTAACATTTTGCTTTTAATAAGCAATCTCGTAATTCCTTATGGGCAATTTTATAGATTGAGACATGAATATAAAGTAAGATCCCTTCGCTTCCTCGCTGCATACCTCAATAAGAAAGAAAAAGAATTTTGCTACATGCTTCTTTGAGCTTATACAAGATTATACGAGCCAACAAATATATATTTGGACTTTTATCTTCTATAAAAAATATTATAGAATGAATATCTAAAGTTATGAATATCTTAGTATAAAAAATACATTTAAAATCAATATAATTTCAAATCATATCCAAACGCATCTTGAAGGTGAAATTTCGTTACAGTCTGAAAAATTTCGACGGAATTAAATTTCTGAAAATACACTGTCCGCGACCAGTCCGCGTCGCGGACTGTGTTATTTCGGGTCGGAATTTAATTTCTTAAAATTTCCAAGGATATTATGGTCCATTTCCACCTATCCTAAACGTACCCCTATGATCTATATAGGTCGATTTTCACGAAAAAGGTTCAAAAACTCCATTGAAGAAGTTTTCCTAAGGTTCCTAAAAATATGATAATATAAGTTTTTGATTGATTAGGATATTGAATCGATTAATATGCGGCATACATGTAAGAATAAAACCAGCAACTTAAGTCGGCCCCACACTCAATTCTCAAACAGACAACATCACCATTCTCCCATCTTAATTTCTCAACCACTCGCGCGCGTGACTCCACAAAGTCGAAAAGCAGCTGCTCAGTGCCACGTTTCAATTAGTGGGTCCCAATAGTGGGTCCTGTAAAGGGAAGATAAAAAAACAAAATGTAAACCCATTTCCAATTGTTGCCTTCCATTGAACACCAACACAAAAGCGTGTGTCCATTACAATCTATATTTAGAATCTGCCTATCGTCGATCCAAAAATAAAATATCACTTTAAAAATAAAATAAAATATTTTTAATTATATTATAACTTAATAACTATTTTTCTTTTAATGGTCAATTCAAAAGATATATTTATCTATTTTGACTCATTGTATTTGACATGTTTTCTTTTATATACTCTTTTTAAGAAAACTATTAATTAGTAGAAGATAATTTGATTAATTGTTTTTTATTTAATTTTTTTTATGCATATTGATATTTTTTTTCCTTTTATGACCAATGGCATAATGTTGGAAAAACACAAACAATTATAGATTTTTTTTAAAAAAATTGACACTCATTTTGGTTTTTCTGTTCTTAGTAAGTAAAATATTAATTAGTAGAAGATAATTTGATTAATTGTTTTTTATTTAATATGTTTTTTCATTTTATGACCAATGACAAAAGGTGGAAAAACACAAACAATTATAGATTTTTTTTTAAAACGACACTCATTTTGAATTTTTTATTTTTAGTAAGTAAATTATATTATATTTTATTATTTTGATACATAAAATGAGTTAAAATAATATTTATTTTAAGACAGAAAGGATCACTAACAAAAAACATATTTTTACATTATAGGATCACTTAAAATTACTTTCATAACTAATTCTATAGTATTGTAAACTTCAACAAAAATAAAAGCTAATATGATTGGGATATCTTTTTCCGTATCATGTTAAAATTAGTTTTATAATTCTTGTTATACTAATTTTAATAAATAATCAGGGGCGCAATCACAATATAGATGACAAGCACATGATTCAAATTAATATTAGGTTAAAGGTATTTTGATTATCATATTTCGAATGTCTAAGACGTGTCGAGAAAGAAAGGGTTATAACGTTAAAGTCAGCTTTGTTTTCAAAATTCTGTTATTATTGTATGAGCTCTTCTTGCGTGCCACATAATATATTTTTTAGCCGTTCTCGAAACTTACGTCTTCCTTAACAAGCCTTCGAGCTTCTTCCATACAGGTAAATTTAAATAAATTGAATAACTTCAGCTGAAACAGAATATCTGTTCCAATTTGGTAAATACGTATAAATTATTAGAGAGATGTCACTAACTCAAAAGATTATTAATCTCAGTTCGATAAAATTTTAAATTTTCACTTCGCTCATCTATTGACGAAGCTTGAAATCGACGTAAAATTTAATTGAACTTGATACTTAAAATTCAAACCTTGTATTTTTTATTATACAAATACTTTTTATAATTCCCAACCAAGCTATTAGCATGGTATATTACTCCCTCCATCCTATTTTAATTGAATTTCTGAAGTAATGCATCATACTTGCCACTATTGCTCTTTGTAAAATCATGTGTAATTTATCTCTTAAAAAATATAAAATTTTAATAAATGAAAGAGTAAATATAAAAAAAAATTTAAACATTTATCTTGAACTTTGAATAATTAAACTATTTTTTTAAAAAAAAATTCAAAAATTTAATTAATTTGAGATTAAGAAAATATTATTCAAAAATTTAAATTGTGATTCCATAAGTATAGATGAGTTTGAAAATCCTTTTTTATACACATTACTATTAAGGACATATCCACGCACTTCGATAATGTGTATATGCATATATTTAGCCACTTCATGTCATCCTGGCCATTTATTATTATATATTTAATGTAGCTACACTTCTCTTTTCCGATTTTTATTTGCCTTTGCCACCACTATCCCCACAATCTCATTTCATTCCTCTCTCATCTTCCATACACTTTTTCCTTTTCCAACTTCTTCCTACCCTTTCCATCGCCGTCATGCCAGAAGAAGACTGGGTGAAAGCGGCAATCATCGATGATTCCATGGTGGCAGAATTACTCTTGGCTCTCAACCACCCCAATCCATCCCCATCTTCCTTGCCCTCCAAGTTGAAGAAGACGGGTTCACCGCTTGAGTGGACTGTGCGTCAACGCCGGTCTAAACCAGTTTCTGTGAATGCTAAGAAGGCGGCTCCACGTGCCAGTCCCACCACTCCTCTGTCATGGAGTGGCGCTACATCTGCTAGTGGTGGAGGTGGCGGAGGCGCCGTTGATGGTGGATGTGAAGAGTCTAGCGGATCTCTTCATCCGCCATCCAAAACTCCAAGCAGCACGAGATCTAAGGTTTGGATGTTTGTTCTTCTTCTTCTTCTTTTCTCTCTCTCTCTCACTCGATGTGCGTGCTTTTCGTATACGATTAGTAGTTTTGTCCATCGTGTGTTTCGTTTACGGTGGACGGAGGATTCTGTGTTAATTATCTGGTGTGTGGTTGTTACAGCGAGTTGTTAATTTGTTGACGTGAGCGTCTTCATTTGAGTCGCGTGTGTCATTCGATTCGTTCCTCGTGACTCTTCAGAAAATTAGGATTTCTTTTTTAAGCTTTCAAAGCGTCCATCCGAAGCAAATGTCATAGCAGTGGTTTTCATTGGTTTCATCACCTGTCGCTGTTTTTTCAGTTACCTAAACAGAAAATCTCACAATCGGATTCGTTTTAGTTCCGAAAATCTCCGGTGGATTGACGGCCGTCGTCGTTGGTGGCTCTGCTTAATTCGACGCGTGTTGACCAAAGTACCCTGCCATGTATAAATCTCCGGACTTCCCAATTTCCTTATATATTCCTAATTAAACTTATCTTTATTGAAGTTACTATTAAATGAATATTTACAAGGAGGAAAAAAGTGGCGAGCCTTACTTTCAACGTATGTTGTCAGTCGCACAAGATTGAATGACTCTTCACGTTTTTCTCTCACCAGCTGAATCCCCCCATTATTGTTTAGCGTCTTCGCGTCACACTTTCTACTCGTAAAATGACCGAAACACCCTTTATTCCAAAATCCATAAATTTTTAAAATCACGATTCGAATTTTATTGCCTAACCTTATCTCAAGGGTAATAAAGTCAATTTGGCCGACCTGATGAAGTGACTAATAAAATGTCTCCAGTCTTTGTCGGGGTCGGTTCACTTTTAAACCATTGGATTTGGTACTGAATTGCAAAAGAAGCATCAGCCCCACTATTAGCCACTTCCTCCATTAGTCAAATCCCTTTTTGTCCTCACTTTTCACTATCCCTACTTACTTTTTCGTGTCCAAAGTGTAATTAGTGGGGGCAGTTTCGTCAATTTCAATATTTGGTTTGAAATTTATATGACTAAAGAGGATGGCGTGTGTTCGTGGCAAATAGGTCTGCGTTCAGTTTGGTGGTAGTGTTTGTTAGTGGTTCAGCAGTTTGGTGGTAATTTTTTTTTTCTTTTTTTGTAAACGTGGAAAGTTTAAGGGCACGATACAGTGTGGTAGGATGTAGAGATAGCTTAAACTGTGGCTTCAGAGTCAGAATCTAGTATCTACTATCTACCCATAGAATAAGCTTTTGTCGTTTTATTCACACCCATAATCTAAACGACATTTGGTTGACAGCAAATGAGAAGGAATATTTTAGGCCACCCCACCACAACCGTACGTAGTCAAGAAATTCATGTGACTAACGCTACGTGTATAAGACAAATTTTAGTGATTGTTAGAAATTTCGAATATTTGCAGAGTCCAAACACCCCTTTCTTCATATTCTTTTGCAGTCAAAATACCAAACTTTTCTTCTAATTAAAAATTTATGGAGTGTAATACCTATTGCTTGGCGAGCTAATCAAGAAGTGGCAGCTGTTGAAGTGAAAGTGTTTAGTCAAAGAAGTGTTTTTTTAATTGGAAGGGGTTCATCAAAAGGGCATATCTAAAATAAAAAGTCGTCCTAGAAGTTATTTCTATAACTAAAAAAATGGGTGTATAGTTGTCAAGGCAAACTTCATTAATATCTGTCTTTGGCTCACTAAGAAACTACTGTCCCTACTTATCTTACTTCCTGGGACCTTTTTAGGATTGCTATCTGTGAAATTTGTAGACCATATAACTTTCTTTGGTCTTTGGATAAGGAGGACGTGTTGGTCGCAGATTTTCCGAAACAGTTTTTGGCTTACATTGTTTGATGTTTTAGACGCTTTATAGTGTGTTAAATATATATGCAGAAATATTTGTTTCTCTCCATCTAAAACCACTCCACATGCTCTTTCATATATACTCTCTGTGTGCAACAAATTATTATACACTATTTCCTTGAAAGCAAACACTCTTTTGATTGGACATATCATTTATCTGCAGATTTTGCTCGACTCTCAGGTTAATGGCACTAGTGATGCTACCACCAGCAAGAGGTCAAGAAAGAAAAAGGTTTGTTTTTATCCTCCACGAAGTTATATGTAGCACATTTTTCTCTCAGGAATTGAGATAGAATAGTTCATCATAAGTGTAATATTTGTTAATGCAAAAAAGTTTGTAGTTTGAAGGAAGACCCGTTGCTTAATCACTTTGATTTACCCTGGGACGTAAAATGTTCTATCTCTATTATTCCAGAACTACTAAATTACTTACTCATTTTTCCTATTACATCCCTTCTGTGATGAGCAGACATTGGCTGAGCTGAAAATGGAGGAGACACAGCTAATTAAGGAAAGAAAGGAATTGAAAAAGGTATTCTTCTTGGCTATTGTGGTTAGTTATACTTATAGTTGATTTGTGTGTGAAGTTCCTCAATTAACACCATCCTCTATGTAGGAATTGGCTTTATTACGTGCCAGTTTGGAGCAACAGAGGGATGTGAATCAAAAGCTGAAAAGAACGAAGGTAAGATGGGCAATCTATTTGACCGCCTGGCTGGTCTATTTTATACTGTATGATACCTGTTTGTTTGTTTTTAAAAAAATCTTAGGCAACCTTAAAATTTCTTGCACAGCTGTCTTATACACTTATATAATCCATGCAAGTGAATCAAGAGCAATTAATGAATAACATGTGGATGGATTTTCTTGATGAATTCTCTAAATAGTTTTTCAAACCTAACCCTTTTTTAGAAATAAAAAATAAAAGAAACATAAGGTTGCCACTTGAGACTAAGAATAAGCAATGCATTACTTGCCTCTGCTAATGATCAAGAAAGAATGGAGGTATAGAATCTTTATACTAACTTGATGTCCTTTTCTCCAGCTTGATTTGCACCCTGAGGAGGCACATGAAAGAGGCACAGCTGTTGCACATGATGGGGGTTCTGGTCAGGATCAGCAAGAGGTCCTACCTAGTTATCCAACCATTCCCATTTTACTGGAAAAAGTTGAAAACAATGTTGCGGCATTGCCATCATCTCTGGAGGAGCAGCAAGATGTTGCAGCTCTGGAGTCTAAATTTGTACTCCCAGACCTCAATATTCCATTTGGCGAGGAATCCAGCAATGAAATCCTTTGTGGGGTGAACTGAAATTCTTCTGAATCCTCCAACAAAGAAAGACAAAGTATAAGGGGAAGCATCTATAACTAGTGAGGGATACCCCTGTTATAGGATGAATTATGGAGTCAGCAGTAAGTAGGACTTTCCTTCACCACTTGACATACAGAACTTCCTCAAGTGGTTTTTTTAGTTATGAAGGTACCGAGGGTAGTTAGGATCTGTGATTTTCCTTTGAGAAGATATCATCAACCTTAGGTTAGAGATCCTAACCGACTAGTTGCAGCAAAACATTCTTTTTTCTGACAGGTTTCTTCAGTGTCCGATTCTTTGGGGCCAACCCTCGTTCCTTCCTAGTTTCTCTCTGGAAATATCTACACATAAAATGTAACTATTTTATATATTAGTCCATCATATTACTTGAATACCATAAATTTCTTCTCTTTATTGATGCATACACTTACATGCATGGTTGCATTATATTCATCGACCACATGTATTTTCAGACCATGTATACATCTGTACCTCAAGTGGCATGATGTCATAGCATGAAGGTAAATATGTATAGCAGCTCTGCAACGCGACGTCCCCAAAGTTTGTGCAATTCATTAGTATTGTAGCTAGGGAAGCTCATCGATTTCACTGGATATGTTGTTGTTTTTAAGTTAGGTCTTAAGATTGGTGAAAAATTGATAGCAACTTTTCTTCTATATTCTGTTTTGTAATAGCTACACAACTGCTCGCACGAGGACACACATTACCCAGATGAAGATTGGCGGGCCTGATCGCAGTATGAATTTCAAGGTGTAGGGTTTGGAGAGTATGAAGTGTCCCAAACTCTATCCATACTTTGGAGGTAGAAAGACTATTTCAATTAGACGCTTAGCTCAATGAATAATATTCTGACTAATGGTATGGCTCATAGCATATAATTATTATTAAGGATAAGTGGGACAACACTTAACCATCTAGCTAGCCTTCTACCCTATTCAGTGTCCCTTAGAATCTCCTATCTATGGTCATGTCATCAGTAAGTTATAACTACACGAAGTCCTATCTAAAAAATGTGTATTGATTCAGGTGTGTTACATATTCTACGTAATACAATCTTAAAAAAAATTACAAAAATAATATGGAGTTGTTAAATTACATGACAGACAAAAAAAGAATTCTTCATCTCCGATATGTTTAATCAATGGACAACTACAAAATCCAAGTGTACGTCCTTTTTTCCCGTTAATAAGTATTATTTGGCTATTAGAGTAGTAATTAGGTAAAATTAATAATACTGACTTATTAGCTTTGCAGAAATACATAATGAAGAGATTATAATATATGATTTACGTCTTTCTTCTTTAAAAATGAGGCAAGGCAAGGAACGTGAAAGCATTTTTTTTCCTTTTGGCGAGTTTATTTCATTATGGAGAGTGTGTAGTAATCTATTATTAAAAATTTAACGTATGAAATTTAAGTTAGGGTTTGTGGGTATTGTATACCACTTACTGATTTATGAATTTTCTTTTTACGGATTTTATTATTACAACTTTGTGAGTTACGGATTTCTCATATGGTTGAACGATTTAGGGTTTTGGGGTTTCCTTTGAGTTACCAGTTAGGGTTTGTATGTTTCCTTTTATTTACGGTTTAGGATTAGACTTTGTGTTATATAATTTAGCATTTTTGGGTTTTGACACAGATTTCTGAGCTATGAATTTTGATTTTATACGACTTTGTTCTTGATTTGCATGTCATGATCTGTCAGATTTCTTGTTTATTTTACGATTTTAAATTTTTTTGATTACGACTTAATTTTTTATTTGCATGTTCGATCTGTCAGATTACTTCATTCTTTTACGATTTATTGGTTAGTCTTTATACGACTTTATGAGCTATAAATTTTGGATATTGTCGGATTTCGAGGAATTTTGTAAGAGTTGGTTTAGATTTTGGGGTTTTTTGTAAGAGGTGGTTTAAGTTTCGAAAATTTTGTAAGAAGTTATTTAGGTTTTTTTAGATATAGTTAAATTATGATATTAGTTTAGGAATGTGATGTTACAGATTAAAATATGATGCCAATATTTTATGGAATTATTACCTAATTAAGCAAACTTAAGACTAATAATATCATTTATTATCTACATTTCAATTTTATTACATTAATAGCATATCCGTTATTTTTTTTGGCTATAAAAGATGTGGTCCCCACCAGCCCAATGTATAAAATCTAATTCCTTTTCCCTCCTTCATTAGACTCCATTATACACATGATTCCATTCCACCTTCCATAACCGCCTCCCCAATTTACGCCATTTTCACACCCTTAAATCTCTCAAAATCTTAACAAATCAAGTCAAGATCAGTTTAACTAAGGTAATATTTCAGTTTATTTTCAAAATGCATACTTGAAATTTCAAGTTTTATTTTTTTTGGCGCTTTTTTATTTTTGCTCACCCTGTTCAAATTTCCCCCAAATTTTTTACTTTTTAGCCGGAATTTTCAACTCATCTTCCATACAATATGGTGAAGGAGTCTTCATCAAAAAGGATTACGAGAGGTATGCATTGTGCATGTTAAAAAAATGGAAGCATACAGTTTCTATATTTCCAAACATTTTCATTTTTGTTATATATGCATGTAATGTTCATTTTTCCCAAGTTGTAGATTTCACAATATCTATGTCTTGTTTTCATATTTTTATACAAAAAAAATATATATTGACAGATCTGATAATGTATTTATATAAACATGGGTGTATAAGGATAGATTTATACAAAAATAAAGATTTTTTAGCATTTATACAGTTATGGAATGTATGCCAATTGCAACTGTGTATATATAAATACAGTACATTGAAAATTTTGGTAATGTTTATACAACCATGAAATTCCCCATCTCAATATAATGTACATTTCCATGGAATCCATCATTTAGCCCTCCTTATACATTATATAAATTATTACGGAGGAAAACTTATACAAACCTGGTCCATGCAATTTTAAAAAAAACATAAATGTTCAAGTGTATAAATTTATTACAAGTAAGCACACATGTATAAGTTCATGAAAATTTTATACACTTAATGACATACATGCATAAATTGATCTGTATAACTTTAAAAAAAAACACAAATGTTCAAGTGTATAAATTTATTACAAGTAAGCACACATGTATAAGTTCATGAAAATTTTATACACTTAATGACATACATGTATAAATTGATCTGTATATTTATGTGTAATTATACAGTGAGCAACATTGTATAAATTATACTAGTTTTTATATAAATTGAAAACTCACCAGTAACTTCCTTCCAAAAAACCCAGGAAAAAAAAATTACGTTGGCAATTTTTTCTGATAGAAAGGAAATCTTTTTTTTTTATTTAGAGTAGAAATATCATCTTATTTTAAGAAGTGTTCAATTAGGAAAAGGATTTTAATTTGTTATTATACTTCCTTAATTAAGTTGGCAATTTTTTCTGATAGAAAGGAAATTTTTTTTTTATTTAGAGTAGAAATATCATCTTATTTTAAGAAGAAGTGTTCAATTAGGAAAAAGATTTTAATTTGTTATTATACTTCCTTTATATATGCAACCGTTTCCTATAATAAGTACCTAAAAGAATGCCTAATTAATTAACAAAAATTTGACACTTCCGATTTATACATTACCCTGAAATCCGATTTATACATTAAATTTGCTATAGCCATAGTTATAAAAAGTAATTTCATAAACATGGCTATTTTAAAATTTTTAAGATTTTTAAGTTTGCCATTTATGAAAAATCCCCATATTTTATTCATGAATATGGTTCCAACTTTGAAAATTTATTGCTTTTAATTTGCTTTTTATCATTGTGTGCCTATTTGTTTTTATTTTTTTTACTCTATCTTCTTTCATTGTTTTATGCATAGTTAATGTAGTACTTTTGTTGTCTTATTAAAATTTTGTATATTTATTTATACTAACAAATTAATATAGTGTTTTTGTTGTCTTATCATAATTGTGTTAATAATATTAATTTATTTTTCGTAATTGATTTTAAGTTACCTAAATTGGTTCTGGTTGGTCTGATATTTCACTATATATGGTGGAGAATGGATAAGAGGGCCTAAGTTGGACTATGATAGTAAGCTTGTTCATGAATGAGAAGGTCATAATTCACATCTTTGATCTTTATAGATATTACTAATGAATGCATTGATAAATTAGAATACGTAGGTGTTTAACAACTAATTATATCTACCCCTTCTGATAAATACTATGAAATTGAAGGTGATGATGGGATTAGGACATAATTGTCCTTTGTTAATGAAAGGTTTGATGTTATAAACATATTTGTTGTCGATGATAGTGAATTAGATGTTTATGTTGAGAATATAATTAAACTTAAAAAGTCTGAGGTTGAGGTAGAAATTGATGAATCAACTATTGATTGTATCTCTGGTGGTACTGATAATGATAGTGATATTTCTACTGTTGATTCTGATTATAATTCTGAAGAATTGGAGATTGAGGATAATCAATGATCAATTGTCTTATTACAAGAATTTACATAAATCTATGTCATTTAATGATATAGCTGAAGTTACAAGATACATTAGCCTGCATGCATTGGCAAATGGCTATAACCTAACCATTAAACAAGACGACTCTAAAAAATTTGAAGTTATTTATAAAGAAGAATGCAATTTTTATTCTTAATTTCTGGTGAGAGACATGCTCCTAGCATTAGAGTGAAAATGTTGAAAGGTGAGCATAAATATGATGATTCATGTAGAACTTACAAAGCTAGTACAACTACAATTGCTTATTACTTTAAGGAGAAAGTTGCAGGGTGATCCCAAATCTAGAGTCAAGAAAATAAGAGTTGATCTCAAAACTACTTTTAACATTAATATGCTCATTTTGAGAAGTGTAAGCGAGTTAAAAGAATGGTGTTGGAGAATATGAAAGATAGTTTTTGTGATGATTATAAAAAAACTAGTTGGCTATACAAATGTTTTAAAGGAGAGTAATGTTGGGAGTGATGTTGTCCGTAAGGTTTCAAGAGATGAATCTGTGAAAACAAAATTTTTAAGAATGTACATTTGTTTTGAAGAATGAAGAGTGGCTTTAAGGCTGGACAGAGACCTTTCATTGTCCTGGATGATACATTTTTGAAAGGTAAAGCCAAAGGTCAGTTGTTATGTGCTGTTGGTTAAGACTCAATGAACCACTTTTATTTTATTGCTTAAGCTATTGTGGACAAAGAGTGCAAAGTGGCTTGGCTTTGGTTCTTGAATTTTTTGAAGAGATAACATTTATATCTGATATGCAAATGGTAAATGTATCTTATGTATCTAGGTTTTGTGATAATTGTTGTTGAAGTTGTCATTCACTGTTTATGTAGGTTAAAGTATTAGTTAATGTTGATGAATTTATGACTGATACACAGGGATTAATTTAAGTTGTTAGTCACTGTTTGCGTAGGTTAAAGTGTTAATTAATATTGATCTATTTATGACTGATACACAAAAATTAATTGAAGTTGTTAAAATTTTTTACCTAATGTCATGCATAGATATTGGGCTAGATACATATAGGCTAATTAGAGAAAGATGGAAACAAATTTAAACTAATATCTGAGGTAAGGTTTTTGATACCTAAACAACGTTAACAAAAAATTTCAGATGAAAATTAAGAGCTTGGGAGGAGGGATTAGGTCGTAATTTTTTGTTTTAAGAAATGGATTAATTGGTTAAATATAGTGTTTTTAGGACAAAATGTGCTTGGGTTGGGGAGAGATTTGGTAAAATTAAAAAAATGGGTCAATTTAATGGGATTTGGGGGTTTCCTTCGCAATAAGGGCACGGATGAGAAATTTTATAACGACATGGGCATTACCAACTTTATTTTAACTAAAATTAACTAATAAACTAAAGTTGAGTATTTTTTTACTTTTTTTCCTTTAAAGTACATCATTACTCATTAATTTTTTTTTAAAAAAATCACATTTAAAATAAACATGTAATAACACTTTCCACTTACACAATAAAATAAAGATCCGATCTTATAATCAACGACAATTAGATCTTTCTAAATTTTATATGGGTAGTAGGGCGTCCCCAAAACTTGTGTTATATTTATGTGGGATTGTAAAATACTCCATTGAACAACCCTACTTGTCATTAAAGTTTAGACAAAGCAACTTAAATCTAGTAAACATGCTATTAGCTATGAATCTATGATCGTTTTAATACAAGAATAATTTCCAACCAATTTTACAATTCTCCTCTTTTTCTCTAATGATTTTCATCTTTAACCCTAGGTACACAGAGCTGAGGAGGGGAGGGGGGTTTGATTGCAGCATGCAGCCATAAAACAAATCTGAATACTGGCAGACTGCAAAGTCTATTTTCAATTTTCATCAAAATTTACAACAAGAAAAAAACTGGATTACTTCTATGACATGATTGACACAAGAATGAAGAAAATGGAAAATGTTTGTAACCAAAGGGGCACAATGTGCCACATACCGAACAGAAACTAGCCCGAGTACACTCGACATCCATGGTGCAAGTAGAATCCCCTCAAGCTATCAGTAAAAGCAGAGCAACAGGGCGGAATTACTCTCCTAAGTGATGAAGATGAAAACACCAAAGTATTTAGAGAATTGATACTAATTTGAGGACACTTCTTCAAGTTTATCTCTCTCAATGATCTACATTTTTTCACCAATGCATGTAAGCCCTCTGCTGTCACTCCTTTACAGTTCTCCAAGTTTAATCTCAGCAAGCGAGAACATCTGTTTCCGATCATGGCTAGGCCTTCATCATTCAATGCTGAACCAGCTGCACTAATTACCTCAAGATTAGGCAATTCCACACCTTTTCCGATATGTTTAATCCCTGGACAGTTATCAAGTTGCAAATCCCTTATCTGATTGCACACCTCAAGAGCAGCAATAATACCTGCCTCTGTAAGGCTAGTACACGATGTCACATCAAGAAACTCCATGTTGGGGCACATCAAAGCAACGCTCATGAGAGAGCCATCATCAAGGTATTGATTACTTGCCAAATTAACAGCCCTGATTCTCGGGTTTTTTACACCATTATGAGAGCAATACTTCGTCCTAAAACCAGTATTTTCCATGTACACTTCCACTAGTGAAGGACAGTTTCTTGCAAGTGTGTAGAACGTCAAATTGGTCAATCTCTCACAACCGCTGAGATCAATGGTAACAAGACATCGCAGATATTGAGATAAATCATTCATACAGTCATCAGTCAAAAAATCTACTTGAACCAAAGATAAGAACTTCAGTGACTGGTATGCACACAACAGCTTAGAGATACCAGATAATGTGAAATTTGTACACCAACAAAGTGAAAGCTTATATAGAGGGAGAGAAGCATTGGCCACCATGAATAGGAATTCATCCGTGATAATCGAGTTGGAAACCTCAAGTTTCTGTAAAGTTCGGCTAGAAGTAGCCAAACATTCAAAACCAGAGCTCGATTGAGCAATGCGAATCTCAGACACTGAAATCCAACTCAAAGAAGCACAAGTACGCAGTACAGAAAGGATTCCTTTTAGGGTAATAAATGGGCAATCGTCAATCTCAAGGCCTTCTAAATTCAAACAATTCATAGAAAGCGCAACAAGAGACCTATCAGTAATCAGATGATTCCCAGCAACATTGATCTTACGCAAGCTACTCAAATTCACCGACAAAAACTCAATCCCAGAATCAGTCACAGCCAAATTGCTAGCCTCTGCAACACACACAGAATCCAAAACATAATCCGTACTCGGACAGCTAATATCTAACTCTTCCAAAAACGGAAACAACTCCGCTATAACATACAAATCTGAATCCCGCAAAAGAGTTAAATTGCTACACGTCAAAACCCTTAACCCCATCAATTTCCGCCCCAATTCCTCCAAACCCTTAACCGGTAATTTCTTGTGATTCGAGATGTCAAGCTGCTCAAGTTTGGATGTGTATGAGATGGAATTGGCAAGATCAATAAGAACGGGATCAAGGTCACCGGTGAAATTACTAAGATCAATCGAATTAAGATTCGGAAATCGGTGAATGAGTTTAGAAATGGTACCGTGGGTGAGCAGAGTGGAGTTTATCACCGTCAAACCGACGCGTAGACGATTAGAGAGAGCAAGAAATTGTTTGGAGACGAGAGAAAACGATTCCAAGTCGGATTTGTGATGGAGACGGTTGAATATCAGTTCCCAGCATTCTACCGGCAAATCCTTGCACCGATTCGCCATTGATTTCAGCTAATTAGGGCTAAAATATACAAACGAAACTGACTTCAAATAAAAAGGGGGGATGATGATTCAGAATTCATTTTCCCCCCTTTTCTGACGAATTTTGGAATTCAGTAAATCTCGAATTTAGGCTACTTTATTTATTAATAAAATAAATTGTTGAAGTGGGATCTATATACCTTTACGATTTGTTAATTATTTGATTTATTCAGTTTCAAAATTTAAATTTGGGCGATGATTTTATTTGGATATGTAATTTATAAATATAAATAATTTTATGATTTATATAAATTATTTAAAAAGTTTCAATTTTTATATAATTTTTCAAATGAGCAAATTTAATTTATAAATAAAATAATAAAATATTTTAAAACGTCAAGAAGGGGTGGGTCCACGTATAATCAAATTTAGAAGGTTGAGAATTTTTTTTATAATCAAATTTATTGCAGTCACTCGCTTTTAATCCGATGGTACAACGCATTATGTCTGAGTCAGTAAATTAATGCCACATAAATTTAATTAATGGTGAAAGATATTTAAAAATATAAGATTTTACGGAATTTTAAGTATTTTGTTATAAAATCGTGAGTAAGGATATAATTACTAATTCGAGTCAAGTATATAAATCTCTCAAGTTATTTTATCTTATTATAATGCTAGAAATAGATGAAATTATATTAGCATAGGACTAACTTTTTAGACGTAAGGACTTTAATTAATTTATCTTTATTGAATATTTTTCTTTTTGTAATTTATTAATTAGTGAAGAAAATTTCTCGTACTTTCTTTTGAATATTTATACACTTTTAAGGTGCGGAGAATAGAAATAAGGATAGAAGATTAGTATGACAGAGAGTTCCTACAAGTGGATAGGGGCAGTTTGTCTTGTTTCTCTTACTGGTAGTAGGACTGCCGGGTAATTTCTTATTTTTTTGATTTCAACTAGACATTGTTTCGTATAGTATATTTGTAGTATTATTTTATTATAGTATTGTTATATTACTATTTGTTGTTCTATTACAATCTATTATCTGTTGTACTTCAATTACATTTTTTCTTAGACTATTTTTGTCTTGAGTCGGGAGTCTATTGGAAACAACCTTTCTCTCTAAGTTTGAGGTAAGGTCTATATAAACACTATCCTTCCACCCTAGGCCTTATTGTGTGGAAACAAACTGGGCATATTAATGTTTTATAAAGTGTTAAAATGATATAATTGTTATATTTGTTAAAATAAAAATCAAAATCAAATAAATTATACCTATGATTTACTTAATACGATTTGCATACACACTATTTGATCTCCATACCCAAGTGTGTAGAATCGCACTAGATAAATTGATATTGTATAAGATGTTAGAGCAAGCACAAAACAACAAGGAGTAAACCAAATTCTCTTTGTTCATCATCAAAACTATATAGACGTTCTCCTTCTTTTCCAATAATTTATATTTTTCAATCAATCTTTAACCTTTTGCCATCAAACTTTTTCATTTGCCAGTATATTAAATCTGCTTTGATTCAATCAATAATTAATGAGATTCCTAACTACTGAAAGGTTTTGTGACATTGATGTTCAGTGATCCGTTTAACAGATGATATTCTCCATTAATTTGATTGAATTTCAAAAAGTCACCACATATTATCAGAATTTGCGTTGTGAAACGAACTAATGTAAATTGATCTTAAGATAAAACTCCAGCTGATTACTTAAAGGATCATGTTAATTATAGAAGTAATATAAAGAAAGCAATCGTTTATAGTAGCATATGGGGTCGTAACTACAATTTGGGAAAAGCAAAGAAAATTAAAAAACGAGTGGTTTCAATTCTGGAGCAGCTCCATCACCATTAAAATGGAGATCGTGAGCCATTAACTATTAGGCGAAGGGTGGCGAGTCTGGCTGAGGCGGAAGCTCAAATGGTGGAATTACTGCAACTGGCGGCGCTAGATCCGGAACCACCGGTGACGGAAGAAATGTTTCAGGCTGTTGATCAGGAACTACCGGTGATGGAAGGAAATTGACTGGTGGTTGATCAGGAACCACAGGCGTCGGCAGAAAGTTGTTTGGTGGTTGATCAGGAATCACTGGTGACGGCAGAAAACTGTTTGGTGGTTGATCGGGAATCACTGGTGGGTCATCTGCTGGAGGAAAAATAGGGACAAGTGGTGTAGCTGGAGGTAAATTTTGTTCCGGTGGTGGAAGAGTGAAAATTGGAGGTGGAGAAAATATAGGGATAAGTGGTTCAGCTGGGGGGAAATCTTGTTCTGGTGGAGAAAATATGGGGACAAGTGGTGTGGGTGGGGGAAAATCTTGTTCTGGTGGAGAAAATATGGGGACAAGTGGTGTAGGTGGGGGAAAATCTTGTTGTGGTGGAGAAAATATGGGAACAAGTGGAGTTTCTGGCGGAAAATCTGGTGGTTGAGGGGTTGGGAAGGGCAAATCGGGTACCAACGGCGGAGGAGAAAATATTGGAAAAATGGGAGTGTCGTCTGGGTCAGGAGGGGACAACCAAGGGAAGACAGGTTCCGCCGGTGGAGGTGGCGAAGGAACTAGTGGTGGTGGGAAGACAAAAAATGGTGGAGGTTCTGGCGGAGGTGGAGAAGGAACTAAAGGTGGTGGTGGAATTGGTGGTGGAGACGAAGGTGGCGGCGGAGATGGGACTAACGGAGGAGGTGGGAATACCGGTGGTGGTGGTAATGGTGGCGGAGAAGGGACTACCAGAGGTGGTGATGGTGTTACGACCGGCGGAGGAGACGATACAACCGGTGGAGGTGACGGCACAATGAGCGGTGGAGGTGACGGCACAATGAGCGGTGGAGGTGATGGTGTTACTATTGGAGGTGAAGGAACGAGAGGTGGTGGAGACGGGATAACTGGTGGCGGTATTACCCGTGGCGGCGGAGACGGCACAAGTGGAGGACGGAATGGCGGAGCTGGGCGGCGAGGTGAGGGAGAAGGGGAAATAGGTTGCATAAATGGATTGTTTGGTGAATTACGCGGGAAAGGCCATTGCCCACAACTTCCAAAGAGGTATGAAAATAAAGGATCACAACGCGAAGACCTTCCTCTTGATCTTCTCCCTCTTCCTCCACTGCTTCTTCTACTTCTTCCTACGCCGCTGCTGCTTCTTCTCTTCTCCTCTTCATTATTCCCACTTCTCGCCTCCCCTAAGAAGGTTGAAGAAATCAAGAGCACGGCTATCAAACTCAGAATAACAACGTTACTTTTCATCTCCAATAATTCAATATGTGTCTTTCATTTTCTGTTCAATGTTTTCGATATCCATATCACGCATATGTTCATGTCTTTATACTTGTTCAAGAAATGAAATCTGTTAGTTGCACATAGACTGGTCATACGTTAAATGCAGCCCATGCAACCACTGAGCAACAGTAAATTAATGCATCACAAATATCGATGGAATGTGAGTCTATCCGCTTGTGTTTTTGCAGGATGATTGAGTAGAGTTTAGTGTCATTTAGTTGTTGAATGTGGGATTAGTTGGAGAGATGATTGATGAATGATCATGCAGAGGACAGTTTGCTGTAAAAGATTTGGCAGAAGAGGCGGCAATTGAATGTTCAAAATGTCTTGTTGTATGTGCCATCCTTTCAGCAAAGAGCTGACCAAAAACAAGATTGAATCTAAAAGAGTAAACGTTTACATTTAATTCTCATGCAGAGTAGAAGGATAAAGCATTCTGTACTCAACAATTCGATAAGATACAGCCATACAGCAGAAGCAATCATACAAGTATTAGCCCAATCAATTGGAGAAGACATTAGATGGGCCCTGCCCATACAGAAGAAGCCCAAATTCATCCAAGCAAAAAAAAGGAAAAAAATAACGTAACTAGCCAAACATATGATATGTATTTGCATTATAACACTATAGTTTGAAAAAAATTAAAATTTTATAGCTATAGTTAGGGTTTTATTGTTATTTTCTCTCTCCTCTCTCCTTTTGCTCTCTGCAATTTCTTGTTGGATACATATGTATTACCAGCAGTATATATACAATTATTTTGATAGGTATACATAGTCAATTCGACAAATTTATATATACAATTCGCCTCTCTCCACTTTCTACCCTCTCTTGCTCGCTTCTCTCCTACCTCTTCCAATCTCGCTTGCTAGACATACAAATATATATATATATATATATATATATATATATATATATATATATATATATATATATATATATATATATATATATATATATATATATATATATATATATATATATATATATATATATATATATTAGTTACACATATACAATTATTTGATAGATATAAATACACAATTTGACAAATATACATATATAATTTGCCTCCCCCCACCCCCAACATCCAGCTCACATAGCCGAGGTTATATCGTGTAATTATGTAAAATATAATTATTTGATCATATTAAATTTCAAGTTTATAATATTTATGAAAATTCATAAAAAAAAATTGAAAGAGTTGGAAGTAGTATACTATTATGGGAATTAGACATTTAGAAGTTGAGAAATTGGAGGGAGTGGGTCTGAATTTCTTTTTTGTTGTTGTTTTCTGTGGAAAAAGGTATTCTATTATTTGAGTTTTGAGTTAATCTATGAAATTTGTAGAATCAAAGCTTAAAAGTAATAAGAAATGCATTGACTTACTAAAAGCCTTATGCAAAACTGACAAAATAACTGATACGCGCGTGGGAACAACACTACACACGACGAGCATGCGTACCCTCTTTGTTTTTTGTTGATTTTTATTTTATTGAGCTTTCTTATTCTTGTTCTATTGATCAATTACTCCACCAGTTATTTCTGTTACTTTTAATGTCCTGTGATAATTTCACAATTATTGGGGCCAGGAAAGCTGGTGTAGTATAAAATTGATTCCACAATTATTGTTAAGTTATGACTTATGAGGGCTAATTATTGTAATTTGATAGGAAGCGAGCGATGGCCGTGTGCGAAATGCTCTTTCAACACAAATTCTAAATGCTAGAGCGGAAAATGTGAGTGGGTGCAAATAGTCTATCTTTACTTATTTACTGTATTATTTTGGAATGTTCAACAATATTTGTTCAATTCGTGAAATCAAGAGATAATTTTATACTTGGTTTTTAAATTTTTCTTGTCATAAATTATGGTCATTTTCCTTGTTACATTTTTCAAATATTGCATTTATTGTATTCAAAGGGTAATTTGATAAAATTATCTCTATCTTTTACTACTTCTTAATCTAATGCCAAGTTAACACAGAATAAGTATATATGAATGGAGGGAGTACTAATCATTTTATACTTCCATCATCCCAATTTATGCGACACCTTTTAAATTTCGAGATTCAAATAAGTTTACGCTCGATTGTAAATTTTTTATATATTTTTTTCAAATATTTTGAATTGTTAATTATTGTTTACTTATAATACTTTTTAAATAGTTTACCAATATATATATATATATATCAAAAAATTTGAAAATTTGATGCACAAATTCTCGATCAAACTTAAACTGTTTGACTATCGAAAAACTAAAAATTCCTAGGATAGAATTTGTCCATAAGCATCCACTTTTATTTGTACATCTTTTTTTTTTTTTTTAAAGAAAATAACCCCAGTACAATGTCTCTTGTATTAAAGTCTAATTATCTTTATTTTATTTTCCAATGAATGAGATGATTTAAACTTTCTCTGGCCCCATTTACATGCCACATCTTGTGATTGCGCTTGTATTAAGAACAAAAAGTGAATTTGTTATTTTGCCCTTATTTAATGTATATTAATTGCTTTTCTAGTTCATTTGATTGGGCAATTATATCTCTTCAAAGCTCGTTTAATATCAAGGGTAAAATAGGAAGAACGATGTTATTTATGCATTGATTTTGTAAAATAACATATATTAAGGATCATTTATTTATAATAAGTACATACATAAAAAGGGATCGGAGGAAGTAATAATTAAGTTTATTATTTTTTATATAGTTTGGTTAAGTCCTTAATACACAACAGCGCACATTTAAGTTGCCAGCAGTCCTTAACTGTTAGGCTTACTGTCCTGGGGATTATGTAGGGCTGCTTGTCCTCTTTCTTCAAATTGCACTTACTACTAATAAACAATAAATACATAAGACT
The DNA here is from genome assembly GCA_029948455.1 of Solanum rostratum. Taxonomy (NCBI): domain Eukaryota; kingdom Viridiplantae; phylum Streptophyta; class Magnoliopsida; order Solanales; family Solanaceae; genus Solanum; species Solanum rostratum. The sequence goes on along the minus strand of CM057054.1, from coordinate 62,297,001 downwards.
AATAATATATGGAATACATTAGGTTTCCTTCTTCTTTTCTGCCAGAGGAAAAGGGGCAAAGGACAGAAGATGTGTGATCTAAATTGATTTCGTAATACGATAGGTTAGTAAGATTAGTCGTATTTTTATTTTTTTGTGTTGTTATTATTCGTCTTATATTTGTTATATTTATATATTATCAATTTGCTTTTCACTTCAATTGTGTTTTTTTTTCTCTTTTTTTTTTCTTTTTTCATATCAAGTATTTTCTGCTTTTGGGACTTGATATTTTTGAGACGAGGGTCTTCCGGAAACAACAATAGTAAGATCTGCGTACATATTTTGACCTCCCTAGTTTCCACTTGTTGAATTCCACTGAGCGTGTTGTTATTGTTATTGTTCTTCCTCCTTTCTCGTTCATGGAGAAAATATTCTTTTGAAAAAATTTCCCAAAGTCCAGACCTAGAAAAAACTTAAAATTAATTTGTTTGACTTTGGGAAAATAAATTAATGCAAAAATATCAGGGTTACAATTTGAATGGAAAATAAAATATGGAATAACAGTAACAATTAGAGTAACATAAGTTATACCAGTATAATCTAATTACACTGAAAAAGGTAGTCCACCTAACTCATGTTGGCATTACTTGTGTATAGTATAGTATAAGATTTTCGGTTAGATCATGTAATGCTTTTCGAATGTCAATTGAATTATTTTTAAAGTTAAATTAAATTAAATTATTTTAATATTTTAAAATAAAAATTTAAATATTCAAAAAATTATACGAAAAGATATTATTGATGGCGACTTTATAAATATAATAGGGCGTTTTAGATAGTAGGTAGAGTAATATAATTAGTGGAATCCATTCAAAAAAGGAAGTGATTAAGCATTTTAGATCTTTCAATTATGAAGTATCATTGTCAAATCTGATTGTTTTTTATCTTATTATACAGAAGTCCACTAGTGGTTGAGGGGTTTCATTTTTCATTTCCATGTTAGGAGTCGGTGCACTTTTAAATTATTACTCAAAAGGACCACATCGTAACTTCAAACCTAAAATTTATTAATATAAAAATTAAATATTTGAATAAATATTTCAAATTTTTTGAGTAATTATTATAATTAAACGATCTAAATAAAATGCATAACATGTTTGCAAATATTCTTGAATTTTATGATTTTAAAAATCTAAATCATTTACGTAATGTATTCACTAGATAGAGATAAAATAAAATTGATACTCCCTTCATTTGACAATAGTCGTTTACTATTGACTTAATATAGAAATCAAGAACAGTAAACGATAGGGATAATTTTACCAAATCGTCCTTTGAATATAATAAATATGATGTCTTGAAAAATATTATAGGAAAACGATTATAATTAATGACAAGGATAAATTAGGAACTCAGTGAAAAATTATCTCTTGATTTCAAGTAAACAAGTTTTGTTAGATATACCAAAAATAATATATTAGACAAGTAAAAACGAATGAAGGGAATAAATTTTTTTTAGAGATTAAAAACATGGCACCTATAGTAAAACAACCACTTCTCCATTTCAATATATATTTACTTCAAATTTTGAGAGTTAAGTTTTATTATTCGAATCATAAATATGATTTGTTTTTTTAATAAACATTACTTATTAAAAAATTATGTAAAAAGTAATTAATTATAATCTTCTCGTCTTAATATATATAACATAATTTGATTTAACATAAATTTTTAAAAAATGAAAGACTTTTAAAATATATAGTCTAGATCATTTGTGCTGTCATAAATTATTTCATCAACAATAAAAAAAATTAAAATTAAATAACTTATTGTTAAAAAATGACATTCTTTTTCAAACGAAATAAAATAAATATATTATAAATTAGATAGAAAAAAATATATGAAAAAAAATCAAATTCAAATAAAATAATTTGACTCTCCAAACTCACAAACTAACTTAAATTAATAGAGAGTGTACTAATTTCACACTACACTCTCTTTTCCCAAATCCCCAATACTTAACAAAATAGTGTCAAAAGGGCAGCAGCACAATCTCCAATATAGCCAGCCAGGCAAACTATATACAATACGTGAATTTCTTAACTCTCTGATCAAAGGATTTTCATCTTTTGATAACTGCCACGAGATTGCTGTGTCTCTCTTCCCTTTTTAGCTTTTTCAGGTTGCAAAAACAAACTTGCTTTTCCTTTTTTCCCCCCTTTCCTGACTACTATCTGCCACACTCTTTTGTCCTTTCTTGCCATTTTTTCTGCTAACTGAGATACCCCCATTAAAGCACATCTCATATCCACATTTCAAATTTCAAAAAAATTGAGTCTTTCTGGAGAAATATAGCAGATTGTTAGTTTTTTATGTCATTTTGAAACAAGAAAGAGATGAAGAAGTTACTCATCTTGCTTATATCCGTTGGGGTTTTTGTGAATCCTTTGTTGTCGGCTCCAGTTGATGTGACTCCACAGCCTCCTACTGCCGATCCAGTTCTTCCTACTGAGAAAGGACCCATTTTTCAAGTTTCTTCTAGTCCTCCTGGTAATAACAATGCAAAAAGAAACCCCCCATCTTTTTTTTTTTTATGGATCTTCTTCTCCTTCTTGATGGGTATACATTGAAAGTGTTAAATGATGCTGAAGTTAGAAGGAAATTGCAGTTTGATACTTAGATTTGTTACTTCCCCCTTCACTTTTTTTGAACTGATTTGTCGAGTACTTTTGCTTTTTGAAATTTTCATTACCCTTTAGATGGCAGATATAATGATGCTCTCAAGTAAATTCTAAAGATTGGAAAAGGGGCATTTCTCTTTTGGTAGCTTTAGTTTCCAATCAAAGCTTAAGCTTATTGAATCTACTCTTATTTTCAAATCAGGAGTTGCAGAGTTCAAAGTGGTTCACCACCAGGATCTAAACAAGAAAATTTTGATTTCACTTATTGTTGCTTCAACTCTCCTTGCTGTAGTTCTGCTGTTTTCCTCTTGCTTTTGGATATACAGACTGAAAACGCGGAAGAAATCCGCCGAACAAGGCCATCAGAAAGGAGGTAATTTAGTTATCACAAAGAAGTCACTGTTTTTGAAGGATGTTTGGAGTTTTTGTTACTTGTTTGAATTGTTCATTTTCTGTGTCAAGCTTTCCACATTGTTTATTTGTTTCCAATTTTATGATGTAGAGTCTGTGAAGGGGCTTTCATGGGGTCCTATACTGGCCAAGTTCCCTTCTTTAAAAGCTGTCGGTAAGAAAGGACTAGTTGCTGTGATCGAGTACCAGTCGTTAGTTGCAGCAACTGATAATTTCAATGAAAAGAATGCTATCGGAGAAGGTAGATTAGGATGTGTTTATAAAGCTCAATTCAGTGACGATGTCCAAGTAGCTGTCAAAAGAACTCATGGTGGGGAACAGGATGCTGAGAAAGAATTTGAGGTAGTCTGATAGATTTTGACCCCATAATGTGCCCATAATGGTAATTATTTTGTGCGCAAACTGATATCTGATTGAATTTCAGAATGAGGTGGACTTGTTGAGTAAATTTCAGCATCAAAACATTATTAAGCTTCTTGGGTATTGCATTCATAGCAATGCACAATTCCTGGTGTATGAAATGATGCAGAATGGATCTTTGGAATTCCAATTGCATGGTAATAGCTATTTCTACACCGTAACATAAAGTTCAAAATAGAACAAGTGAATACATGCTATATAAATTATTCTCCGTTTTCCATAATTGAGTTGACCTGCTTGATCAGGACCTCCTCGTGGATCAGCTTTGAGTTGGCATCTTCGCATGAAAATTGCATTGGATGTGGCTAGGTATGTAATTGTATGATTTATTGTTGCCATCTTTCGTGTTCTCCCTCAATTATGTGTTTTTGGAAGTTAATGGTATAGTTATGCTGTTGAACTTGACCAGGGGACTAGAATACCTCCATGAGCGCTGTAATCCCCCTGTAATCCATAGAGATCTCAAATCCTCTAATGTTCTACTGGATTCCAACCTCAATGCTAAGGTAAACAAGCAATATAACCACATAGATCTCACTCAATTGCTTCTCCTTTGTAAATATTTTCTATGGTTTGTCTTGTCTGAGTCAGCCAGCTTTTACTTTGATCAGCTTTCTGATTTTGGCCTCGCTATAGCTGGATGGAACTTGAGCAAGAGTAATGTAAAGCTTTCAGGAACTCTGGGTTATGTGGCTCCAGAGTATCTTTTAGATGGTATGTTAAACTCATTTTATTACAATTTGCTAAATGAAGATGATGTTGATGTTTATTTGGCTGAAGGTGCCTCATCTAGTAGATAGTCCAATTTACTTGTCTTGTCTTCAGTTTTGTGTCATAGAAGTGTCTCCCAAGAATTATCCTCACTTTGCTCCTCTAAGATTTGAAAAAAAGGGTCCCTTCTAGAATTCATATATCCATCAGCAAAAGCATATGCAAAGAAACACCATCATCACTGAACTGCTGATGTAATTGCTAGTTTGCAATCACTACATATTTGATTTATCAACAATTAGATTATATGAAGAGGATAGGCTTCTCTTCTATTGCTTATGGGATTATCATTTCTTCTCTAGTATGATGACTTTGATTCTCCGAGATATGGCTGAACTTCAATTATTGTTTTGACTCCCTTGTTATGACCATTTTATCTTCAACGTTGTTTCTTTGTCAAGATGAACAAAAAGGGAAAAGGAAAATGTTAGTTAATATCTTGAGATTGATATTTTAGTGTTAATGTCCAAAAATATATTCCCTTATTAGTTCATTTCAAAAGGCAGCGTTCAGTTCTGTACTATTATTGTTTGTTCTCCATCTAGATTGCAAAATAGCCCAAGTGCTACTTAGCTTTTGGCTAATTAAGTTGAAGTGGAAGGAAATTGCAGATACAGATCAAGGATAATCCAATGAAGTTGGAAAAGCTTTTACCTACTCCACAGTTCTTTGTATGCTAATGAAAAAAGAAAAGAATGTTAAATCTTGTTTTTTCACACGCTCCTCAAATGAAATAACATCCTAACCAGAAATCTCAAAGTAAAACATTCTTGCCCATATTTTTGCTGCATTTCAGGGAAATTAACTGATAAGAGTGATGTCTATGCTTTCGGCATTATACTTCTGGAACTTTTGCTGGGGAGAAGACCAGTGGAGAGACTAGAGGGAGCTCAATGCCAATCTATAGTCACATGGGTATGTTATGCAAGAGATAGTATAATCCTACTTGAAAGTTTGCCCTCTATTTGAGCTCATGGGATGCTGACGTTTTAGTAATTCCATGACAAACAGGCGATGCCACAACTTACTGACAGGTCAAAGCTCCCTAATATTGTTGATCCTGTCATCAGAAATGGAATGGACCTGAAGCACTTGTATCAAGTGAGAGCACCCAGATCTTTTGTCAAATTATTACTTTTATATTACTATTTTAACTTACGGAATCAAAATGGATCATTTGATAGGTTGCTGCTGTAGCCGTGCTATGTGTACAACCAGAACCAAGTTACCGACCACTGATAACAGATGTCCTGCATTCCTTCATTCCCCTTGTACCAATTGACCTCGGTGGATCCCTGAGAGTTGCAGATTCTGCACTATCTATTAGTGCATAACAAGATGAGTTGCTTCATTCAATGTTTACAATTGACACAGAAGCTGGTAATTGAATGAGCAACTTGACCTTTCCTCTTCTTTTTTGTATCTTTGGTTTGTTATTTGGCGAATGCAATTTTTGCAATGAATTTAGACTAGGACCACTCACCAAAAGAAAATTTATGCTGTGTGTATATAATTGTAAATTTGAGGTAGCAACACTCTGATTTCACTTCAAGGTTCCTCAAGTTTTTGGCCTTTCATTGTTGGTTTATGTATTAGAGGAATTAATATGCTTCTAATGTAAAGAATGACTTTAAGAAATATTCCAGTATTTTTGTGCATACAAAAGTTTTTTCTGTTCTTGTTTCTTGTCCATCAATAACTATTATGATTAGCTTGGCCTGGCTCCAACTTCTCCTACCTCTTGCTGGCAAATGATTATAGACTGACTGCCTTTTAGCCCCTTTTCCCCCAAAGTTGGGTTTCATGTGCTGACTTTTCTGAATACCTTGGCAGATGGGATAAAAATGTTGTCTCTCATCCAAGAAGTTGACTATTTAATTTTGGTTTCATCTTATTGGCCTTCTCCTACCTCTCCAATAAAGAAGATAAATGTATATGTCATGAATGACAACCATGTGTAGCATGGCCTACAATTTTTATGGATCTGGGACCATAAAAATGATTGCACGTGTCCATGCTAAAAATAATAAATGCCATCCTCTTTTAAAGAAGGATCCTTCCTCAACAGCTGCTGGCTAGATTGAATTTTCCTTTTTTTTTCCCACCCTATCTCGGAGGAGGATCAACAGTGTTCTCACTTACCCTCCAGCGTAACTTGAACCCTCAACCTACTGGTTGAATTTGAACTTGAATAACAACTGGAGCCATATTTATTAGTAAGGATTTTTGACTCTATATCCATAACGGGGAAAAAGAATATCCAGTTCATTGTCTTAGATAATCACGTGGTACAATTTGAACGCCTCTTTTAGTGAAACAGCATTCACATTAAGAAAGACAAAAAGACAGTTGCTTCTTCCTAGTTTGAAGATTCTCCTTCTGGAAATCCAGTGTCAATAGCTTGTTGCCTTATAGTTTTCAGTTGCAGGAACTTGGCAACCATCGGTATATCAGCTGTTTTTCATTCACATGCACAAAAATAAACTGTAATATTGATTGTCTATCACTTTTGGAAGGTTTGGAACTCTTACTCAACATAAGGTCCAAAAACCCGACATACCCTTTCTTTTGAGTGCTTATAAAGGGAAAAGAGCTCTTGCATATTTAGCTATTTTTCAGCGATTGCTAGCTTAGTCGTTGGCCATCATCTGACCTCACATAGGAGGCTCCAGCTGCACGTATTTCCTTTGTCTATATCTAAATTTCCAAATACAATTTTCTTTCAAAGGACTATTATAAAATCCTAATTGCTGGACCACACACCAAGGGATTTATTGTTTTCATCTATGATTCCGTTCTTAGTAACTTCACGGCAATATCTAAGGTTGTTTACATCAAACACACTTGTATTAATAAAAAATATGCTCTCTTTTTCATTAACCATCCCAGCTTATGACTATTAATTCTGCTGATCTTCTCTACCCCTGGCACCCAGAAAAGGAAACAAATTCAGGGTCATATGCTTGAAAAATCATGGCCTTTTTAAACTGGATATGTAGTCGTAATTCCAAAAACATGTTTGTAAAAATTGTTCATCCAGGAGGACATGTAGAACTTCATGACAGGCCTGTTCTGGCATCAGAGATAATCAAAAGAAACCCCAAGAGTTGGATTTGTCAACCGATGATTTTCCAGCAGCCATGGGCCATTCTGCCACCAGAAACCACTCTCATGCCTGGCCAAAAATTCTATATTGTACCTATAAGCACCATTAAAAGACTTCAATCCGTCGCCTTGAAATCCTCTCCGGCTCTCATTCATAAACTCCAGAAACAATCAAGTCTTAAAGATAACACAGCAGAAAATGAGGAAGACAGTTTCTCTAACTGCTGGCTGTTCCATAGAAATTCAAATAAAAATTCAGAGGTTCCTTATTCTTCTCTGAGACAAGAACAAAACAGAGATTCGCAATCGCAGAATGATAATTGCTTTACATGCTTGTTAACAGGCATCAAGATTACTAAATCAGCTACTAGAGATAATGTTATGAGTACTGAAACAAGATCATCAAGCAACAGCTTGGGATCCTCAGAAACAAATCTTCTGAACCAAAAACAGAGAACTATGAATCTCAATGAAATATCAACAGGAGTTTCGCCCACAAGGCTTTCGTCGTTCGATCAATGGCATCCCAGTCTAGAAAGCATCTCAGAAGAATAACAAGATTTCTGCAAATGCTAAAAAAATTATCAAGCATGATTTTTTTCTTTTTAATATTACTATTGTATCTGTACATGTGTATTGCTATGTTGCTCAAATTCTTAAGAAAAAAACTATCGCACTCCTATCGAATCCTCAAAAAACTATTTTTGGATACGCACTCATCAACAATGACACATGGCAGGGAATATGAGAGAAATTTGGATAAGAAAATTACGTGTAATATTTAACAGAAAGCTACTGCTATAAATCGATGGACGTGATAAATTCAACAGGAGCCTAACTTTAATTAATTGAGTTTTTAATTCATCTTTCAACCTTCCATTCAGTTTACCTAACATTATGTACAAAATTAATAAGATCTTAATAGTTTGGAGTATTCTGGAACAAGTCCAAAAATTAAAAAAAAAAAATCTTCATTAAAATATCTCTCTACTGATACTAATAACACAACTATAGCATCTCTATATTTTTGTATTTTGATGAATAATTGGAGTTAATTACTAGATTAATTTGGATGATTCTGGAACCTAATGGAATCTACCGAAGCTTAAAGAGTTCTTCAGCGGCTTCGAGGAGAATATAGAAGTGAAACAGTACCCGACCCGAATACATTTTCGCCAGCTTCCTGCCGTCATGGGCGGAAATTCCAAAGGCAAAGGTAAATTTTAAGCTGCCAAATACACGAACTTTAAGTAGGCATATGGCCATAGATTTCAAGCGGAAAGAGTTTTTTTGATTTCTGTAATAGACTGTTAACTGTTTTGTGGGTTACTGTTCAAGGTAATCAAAATCAGGGCTCCACCAAATCCCAATTGTACGAGATTTGTGCAGTAAATCATTGGAAAGCACCTTTATTTGAATGTTGTAATGAGGAAGGTCCAGATCACCAAAAGTTGTAAGTTCATTACAATTCCAGTATAGTAGTACTGAGTTACGAATAGACATTGAATGAGTAGTGAGAATTATCGAGAAGCTAAAATGCAGGTTCACCTTTAAGGTAATTGTGGAAATAAGAGGACCTCGTACAACAATTATAGAGTGTATGGGCTATCCACATTCAAAGAAGAAAGCTGCAGCAGAGAGTGCAGCTGAAGGAGCACTGTGGTTTCTAAACCAAGCTGGTTATAGATTAAACCACTGAAATAACTTGTTAATTTTATAACAGAAACAGAAACAACATAATTTTAATGCTATGTGACTTGAGTGTATGAAAACGGTTTTTCAATTAAGATGTACAGTTTATTTGAGCTTACCATACTTGTTGACTTGTCGCGTTGTGATTATCTCTTTCTTTATTGTTCTATTTGTTGACTTGTCGCGTTGTGATTATCTCTTTCATTATTGTTCTATTTGTTGACTTGTCGCGTTGTGATTATCTCTTTCATTATTGTTCTATTTGTTGACTTGTCGCGTTGTGATTATCTTTTTCATTATTGTTATATTTGTTGACTTGTCGCGTTGTGATTATCTCTTTATTTATTGTTCTATTGATCAGTTATGAGCCATCTTAGATTAGTAACTGTCTTAATTTTTACATTTTGTTCTTCTCGGAGACTAGCTAAGCTCTAATTTTGAGCCATGCCTTATAGTAGTAATGCAGGATGGAGTTGCAGCCAATGAGGTACTAACTGAAATCCTTGTTAAAATTTGCTTCAAATCTCATGAATCACCACATGTTTGTCTTAAAGAGAAAAAATTTCAGCAAAGTGAATCTCATTTGCATAAAACTGAAATGCTGCAATATGTAAATCTGGCTAAATACCATTGAAGTAGCTAAAAGTAGTAGAACACTAGTACAAGCTAAAAAGGGAACTGTCTAGTTCTCTTACGAGGACCTCTACTTTCCGACCTCCTTTGCTACATCTACTAATCAACAAAGACAGGAAGGGAAAGAGGGAACCTAGAAACAGTTTTTTCTAATTCTTATTTCTAACTCTTTATTTGAACTAGTGGAATTTGCCAACTGACTTTTGTACTATGGTGGTTGTACTAAACTGTGTAATGTTGTTGAATTGTCTCAATATCAAGTCCCTTGAGCTTCACCACGGATTCCACATGCCCCTTGAGCGTATGAAGTTCTCTCAGCCTATAAGCAAATGCAAGAGAATGGAATGAGAAAATCGTTAAGCTATTGAAAAAATGACCCTGTAGGCTGCAACATGAAAAATATGAATCTGAAGTACCTGGCAACTTCAGCACGCCTCTTGGCCTGTTCAGCAATTTCAGACAATTCAGTATAGCTTTTGTTGTCAAACAACTGTGAAGAATCAGGAGGGTGAAGTCCGTGCAATGTGCGTTGGGCCAATGCCCATTGTGCCTCTCTTTCTCCTTTACCATAATCCTTCTTGTTTGTGAAAGCAACCTGTATGGTGTGGAAAAAGGAAGAGAGTTGTCATAAGTCATGACATGTTAGTGAATTTTCATTGATATGATTGTTGATGTGAAATACCTTGTTTTGAATCATATTATTCCAGGCTTTGCCACTCAAAATGTATCTAATCGCGAATTTTAGAAAATCCAGAGGTATGTAGAAAATAATACTGTAGAGCCAAATTACACCAGCCCAACCCCAACCAATACCATGGATCCTAGCAAAACCCCAGTTTGCATATACTGCAATTAGGGTGGCAACCTGAAAGATAAACAGATCATTAGAAGTGTTCTATGGTGTTAACGGCTAATCTGGCAGTGGAATCTAACCAACTTACCAGTTGTGCTACGAAGAAAGCAGCTAGCAGGAGGAGACCAGGTCGTTCTACGTAAGACCAACTCCTCGACCTAGTTACGAAAATGAGTGCCTGACTAACGATGCTGACTTGAAGATACAGTGCAGCATTGAGCTCGTGTACATTGTCTCTAATTGATCTTACGCCAAACTTGTCCTGCAAATACAGTGCCAAGTTGGATCAATAAGCAACATTTCAGTTATGTTGTTTGTTAATTTAGTAGTGCAAAATTTACTTACACTGAAGAAATTTGACTGATGAGCAAGCCAAAAGAAGATAACAGTCATCACGGCTAGGTAAGTGCCAAGAACTATGCCAGTGGCAAATATTTCTCTTAATTTCCATGAGTCAGGCATGGGTGATGGCTTCACCTTGTCTTTAGATATAGTCATGATGGTTCCATCATTGAGAATAGCAATGATAAGAACCATGAAAGGTGAGAAATCAAACTTCCAGATTAGTGCAATGAGCATGAAGCCTAGCACGATTCGGATGGTTATAGAAACAGCATAAATGGTATAATTCTTCATCCTCTGGAATATAGCTCGGCTGGTCAAAACAGCACTTACTATCACACTTAATCCTGGCTCCGTGAGAACTATGTCTGATGCACTACGGGCAGCATCAGTTGCATCAGCCACAGCTATGCCTATATCTGCTTTCTTCAAAGCAGGGGCGTCATTCACACCATCTCCTGTCATACCACAAATGTGCTTTCTTTCTTGGAGCTTCTTCACAATTTCATATTTGTGCTCTACACGGTTCCAAAAATAATTCAAATAAGATGTATAAAAATAATAGAAGTCAGGAGGATTGCTTAAAAACAGTAAAAAATATATATGAGAAAAGAGGACGGAAATAGTTAGTTACCTGGAAAGACACCGGCAAAGCCATCAGCCATCTCAATGAGTTCATCCACAGGGAGGTTAGCAATATTTTCATCCTTGTGCTGCCCCAGGAGGGAGGAAGAAGGATACATGTTTGTCCCCATTCCAAGCCTACGACCAGTCTCCTTGGCTATGGCAAGCTGATCACCAGTAATCATTTTTACATTAACACCAAGGACAAGGGCGCGCCTAATTGTCTCTGCACTATCATGCCTTGGAGGGTCAAAAAGAGGCAAGAGCCCTACAAAGACCCAAGGCGCTCCTGGACTTTCCTTTGTCTTCTCTGGTACTGTCTGTAGTCACAAAGAACCATCCACTGGCTTCAGTTTGATGCATATAAAAGGAAAAACAATACTACAGACTTTGCTTTATTAAATTTTTCACCTGTTGAGCCACTGCAAGAGAGCGAAGACCACGTTCGGCGAACTTGTCAATGATGGAATGAACTTTTCTCTTTACATCCTCACTTAGGCCACAAAGATCAACAATCTGGTGAAACAATTCAAATGATTATGTAACAAACTCAGATATAGACAGAAAGAAGTATCAAGTGATATTGCTTACCTGTTCAGGTGCACCTTTGCTAACCCTATGCCAATTGCCATCAGAGTCTATGTAAGTAATAGCTGTGCGCTTGTCGACAGGGTTAAAAGGCAGGAAGTGCACTTCTTGAATCCCGGCTCTAGCCTAGAGAACACCACATAAATAAAAAGTTGAGGTACAAGTAAGTTGATGCACTTCCTATCGATGAAAGTTGCTAACAATGCTATCGAAGGGATAAGTTTTCTACCTCCTTGGCGTCTGCTAGCATTCCAACGATGCAAGCATCAATAGCATCCTGGTTTTCAACCCTTGAAGCTCTGGCCCCAAGAAGAATAACGGTATCTTGGTCCATATCCTTCGCAAAGACCTGACACTCAGAGGAGAAGACAATCTAGTTAGCTTACACTTTGGCTTATTGCTTCAATACCAGAATTGTCATGTTAATTTACAAACCTCGACTAAGTTTTTGTCTACTTCAAGCTTGTTTAATGTAAGAGTTCCTGTCTTGTCACTACAAAGGACATCCATTCCCGCCATCTCTTCTATAGCAGTCATCCTCTTTGTAATTGCACCTTGTTCTGACAATTTGTGGGATCCAATTGCCATAGTGACTGATAACACAGTAGGCATGGCAATTGGAATTCCTCCAATTAGAAGAACAAGCAGATTATCAATCCCATCTCTGTACTTTCTGTGCTGAATTGGGAACATCACCAGTATTTCTATGATGATTCCAATTAGAATGGAGCATATGCAGAAGTTTCCAATTGCTGTCAACACCTGTCAAAATAATCTAACTCAGCTGGATGATAAAAGGAAAATCTTATACAGTACAGAAAATGTCAAATTTTACCTTCTGGAAATGGCCAACATTATTTGTACTATCAACAAGATGAGCAGCTTTTCCGAAAAAGGTGCTGATTCCAGTTGCAATGACTACAGCCTCAATTTCACCTTGTTTACATGTGGAACCAGAGAACACTCCATCGCCTGGATTCTTTGTCACGGGTAATGACTCACCCGTGAGTGCAGATTGATCAATCTTGAGAGGATCTCCATCAAGAAGACGAGCATCAGCCGGTACAATATCCCCCAACTTGATACTTATCACATCCCCTGGTACTAGCAGTGCTGCATCCATTTCCTTCCAGCTACCATCTCTTAATACCTTCGTCTTAGGAGCAAGCCCAGCCATCAGGGCTGCTGCAGCATTTCCTGCATTGTTTTCTTCGATAAAGCTAACGGTGGAGTTGATGACAAGCAAGAGGACAATTCCCAGGAAATCTTGCCAGTCTGGTGGCCTATGCTGTCCATTTGCCAATACAATGGCAATGATAGCAGCAATTTCCATGACCCATGACAAGGGATTCCACATGAAACCCAAGAATTTTAATATCTTGTTCTCCTTTTTCTCCTCCAGTTTGTTTGGCCCAAACACTTCAAGCCTTCTAGTTGCTTCCGCAGATGCCAATCCCTCCTTGGAACTTACCAATATTCGAAACACATCATCCACTGGTATTGTTTCCTGTACAACACACACGCAAAATATCAACTCTGGATACATACTGAAATACTTGTCAGAAATTTTTCCTCTTAATTAGTACATACACCAACATAATACATATAACGGAGCATAGCCAGAATTTTCATTAAGGGACGCCAAGGAGATTCAATATCTACTAGGATTGCCACAAACATTATCGAAGAGATAAAAGAAATCACATTATCTATTGCAAATGACAATCATACAAAAATCAAGAAAAGAAAAACGTACAAGATCGACGTTCTCCTTCTTGATATCATCCAAGCTGACGGTTGCCTGCTGATCCGCCATGTTCAAATATTTACTCAGCTACAACTAATATACAACACATACAAAAAAAGAATCAGAAATTATTGTTCATAACATTGTTGAGACAACATATGAAACACAATTTGATTAGGTGTGGTATTAACAGATCTGTACATTAGATTGAAGTAAATAGGTAGTATTATTATTATTAAAGTACGAGGAGTTCCATAATGCAGCTAATTAAGTTATACTATAGGTGAGAGTTACTTACTCCCAGCCAAGTATTCTAAACCAACTAAAACTAGCGGTAATTACTAATTTCTTTACCTTTTGCTAGGGAAGGTAATGGGCGGGGCGGGCGGGTTGAGCTTAATCCATCATTTTTTTAAACTGCTCTATTCTACATATAATTTTTATTAATTTTCAACTCATTTCGCCTCATCTCACATAAATTTTTAAGTTTATTTTTTTTAATTAAGTTTAATATGAAAAATAAAATTCATTTTTTGTTAACCGACATTTAAGCAACTAATTAAGCAATTAATTAATTGCTAATTAGAATTTCAATAATTAATAATTTACTAGACATGTCCTATTTAAATTTTAGAAAAAAAGTTTAAATTAAAGCCAAAGTTTAATATAAAAATATACTTTATATCTTTAATTTTTACTAATTAAAAAAATTAACTTTCTTTGAGTTCTTATTTGATATCTCAAAACCCATAACTCGTCCCGTCCCATATTAAATTTTAAAATAATAACTTCAATCCTCTATATTAGACTTCGTACGCATATACACCAACCCTCTCTATATCTACGTCATCTACTATACTCATATAATTTAAGGAAATTTTTTTAATTATAAGTAGAGTCGGAGCAGAAAATTTAGTTTATAAATTTGAAATGGTAATTTTTTGTCTATTTGTTTTGGACAAATTATTTAAATGCGTTACACGAGTTTTTGAAAGAAATAAAGGTATCCAAGGAAATTATATATGTACAAGTAAAAAAGGAAATAATAAATATAAGAAATTTTTTAAACTAGAGAGAAGAGATTAAAGACTTACATAACTCAAAAGCTATTGAATCTCACTAGTCATAATGTGGCAAGAGCGCCCTATTTATAATATATTAAAAAACCAAATTAGACTAGGAATAGAAAACCTATTCCAATATAAATTAGGAGAAACAAATCTAATTAAACATGAAATAAATAAATAAATAAATATCAAATTCTAAACAATTTAGGATTTCCATTCTAGAATTTGTTATGTTCTCTTTTAATTTTTTATATATGGTAATATCTGACTGAAAATTTGGGAAATAATAAAATATTGAAAAAGTTATCGTGCTAAAAACAGATTGATAATATTTGTTAAAATAGGAGAAAAAAGTTATCTTTTGCCAAAAATGACTAATAAAAAATAAATTTTATTTTTTAAATACATGGATTTGTTTTAATTGGACTTGATAACCATCGTAGATTGCGGAAAATATGGGCTGAAGGTAATTTGGGCCAAGGTTGGAGTAATAGTAAGCCCAACATCTTCGGGTGTCTCAGGTCCAACAAGAAATTAAAAAGGTTGAGAATTACTTACAGATGTTTAGAATTCATTTTTATTATATAGCGCCTTTTTTTAATTAAAATAAATATAATACTTTTTAATACGTACGTTTATATATATTGACTTTTATAAATATTTTGTAAATATTATATATTTAAATAATAAATATATTTTATAAAGTAAACTTTAAAAAGATAAGTATCCAATTTAATTTGGATGTGAAAGGCCAAATAGAGTCGCTTACAAAAGCCCCTGAAAACCTTCAACCTCCTCCTACATCTCTGATAGTCTGATATCATATAGATTTATCACTACTCCAACTTTTACATCCTCTAATTTTCCCCATGTCTCGACCACAACAAAGATATCGAGGAGTTCGTCAGCGGCATTGGGGATCTTGGGTTTCCGAAATTCGCCATCCTTCATTGTAATTCTTCTTCCTCTTTATATGTTTGTTACAATTTGTTTGATCAGTTAGGGACAGAGCTTTAATACCAACTTCATGATCCTTTGTTCGTTTTTTCTGAATGAATTCAATTACATACTATAGTTATTTGGTGTTTATGACAAAAACAGGAAGACAAGGATATGGCTAGGAACATTTGAGACGGCAGAGGATGCTGCCAGGGCATATGATGAAGCAGCAAGACTCATGTGTGGTCCAACAGCACGCACTAATTTTCCGTACAATGCCAATGAGTCGACGAAGTTTCTCTCTTCTGCTTCCATTGCTAAACTTCAAAGATGCCACATGACATCTCTCACTACTGCATCAAAAGGACCTGGAACGACTAAATTGGGAGATAAAGAAGAGAATCAGATATCCCCATTTATTAGAAACAGGGGAGATGAGGAAGAAGGCCAGAGTGAAAGGGAGAGTAGTGCATCACAACAATTCAAGGCACTGGAAGATGAACATATAGAGCAGATGATTGAGGAATTGCTTGATTATGGATCTGTTGAGATGTGTTCCTTTCTCAATGAATAAGACATGAATGCAATAAATTAGCTTCAATTGGAAATCATTCCGTCTCTTAAACTCACTTTGTCACTTCCATACGCTTTTTCTTCTCTGCATATTACTCCTTTCGTTTGTTCAGTTTTACTTGTAACATTTGAATTGATTCACTCATTAAAAAATTAATAATTAATATAACTATTTTGCCACATTTGAATCAATCCACTCATTAAGAAAACAATAATTGATATAACTATTTTGCCATATAATTTTCATTAATTAATAAAGTATTTCAAAACTCCTAAACCCCGACCTATCTCACAAGATTTCACTGACATTAAAGTGCAACAACGATTATAAACTCGTGCAATTCCAAGTACTAACCTCTTTAATCCCTTCCCTCTTATAATGATAGCCCGGAATCTTCACCAACTAAGCAACACCTCTGTTGCTCATTAAACCAATCCCTTCAAATTAGTCTGGACTTCAAGAATCCGCCATGGCTAACTTTAGCCAGAGCTAAGTAATAACTCTATTGCCCACTACAGCAACTACCTCTAGTTAATGTAGATTTTAACGGTTAACTCTATTAACAAACTCAAAAACTGAAAAGATTAGAGAAAAAAAATCTACTATTTTTTATAATATAGAAGTAGATTTACAAGATAAGCACAAAGAAATACAACTAGAGACAGCCTAAAACTCATATGTCACGAATACATTGATGCTTCTTCATTGGTATTTCTTGAGAGTTTTTGCTTATGAGACATAATATAAGATAACCATGATATGCTGGAATAATTCTATCGACCAAGAGATTTGCCTTACTAACACATCCTAAGCACATACCAAAATAGTTATTTACACCTCTTACTTTCAGTTATGCAAATATGATTCTAACACTAGATCAAGTCTCATGCTAGCTCTCAGTTTGTCAAATCATTAAAACTATAGTTTAACATCTAGAAAAGTTCAAATTCAAATCTCTAATATATAAGTAGTTATATTTATTTTATTCCCTATATTAAAATTTCTAATTTCACCGCGGCATGAAAGTGTGAATTGGAAAGGGGCATGTATGAACCAGTTTTTGAGAGTAGCAACGAACACTTTTATAAAGTCTGTTACTTGTCAGTGCGTTAATTTAGAGGGATATGATCCTTTTTCTACAAAATTCTGAAACTTAGCAGACACGGATTCCTTGGGAAAGCAGAAAACTTTTGACTATTAATTTCACGCTCGTTAAAATAACTCCAAAGTTTGCTTATTTCTTCTTGGACTAGATCGGCTGAATCCACACTTTTGGACACTGCCAGTACTTTGCATTAGTAATTTTTGTGATAAATTTGTCACGATCATGGATAACTTTTATTTTATCTGTTAAATTAGTTTTTTAATTTGAATTATGCTTAAAGTTTATTTATTTAGCTTCTATTCACGTCTCGTTTTCACCGTATAATATTGGTTTCCACACGAATACTGATGTCAAGGTGTTCATTCGAACTCTCTCAACAAAAAACTACATTGTATATATAAATTTTGAATTTCTCAAACACAAAAATAAAGGTTTGTTCAATTATTTAGAATGTTCAAAATTCACCTTGAGATTCTAAATTTAAACTTTATGCACTATACTTTTATTTTTCAAATCTCACGGTGATTATTTTGAATCTGTCATTATCCCTATTATTCATCAACTCTCTAGGTTTTGCAATATTGAAAGAATTAAATTAAAGGTTGCTTTTTGCTATTATTATTTTCATTATTTTAAACTAATTTTCTAAAAAAAACATAAAGTAATATAAAAGTCCATTAAATGGAAGATAAAATGAAAAAAAAAATCTTGACAAATTCTTTTTAAACTTTAAATAATTTACTTATTTTAAAGTATGAAAATTAATAATTCACGAGTATTTTCGGTCCTTTTAAAAAATAATTGTTTCTCACTTAATAAAAGGACACTTATCATCAAGTTGGTCAAATCGGCTAATATGTGTTAAAACTTTATTAATAATAATACTTCAATTTATCATCAAAGAAAATGTGAATACTGTGCTACTTTTCTCTAAATTAAAAAAAAAAATTGTAAATTCATTAAATAAAAAAAATGAATTAATCAAATTAGTCTTTTCTTTCACATCGATAACAGTATATATTAAATAGGAAATGCCTAATTGAATTTGACCAATATTGAGATCAGAATTGTGACATCTTAACTACTATTGAACAATATACAATTGAAACAGTATGAAATTAGTTGAATTTTTGAAATATAAAGGTGAATATACAACAGTAATGAAAAGATAGAGATATTTGTTTGGTGAAAAATTAAAATATGTAGCCAAAATACAAATTGAAGGAAAATTTAGGTACAAGACAAGAGTGATAACTACTATGAACAGTGACTTTTTGGCAAGTGTTATTTGGCTTGCATCAAGATTCATGCACGTAGATTATGACATGACTAATTGGTTCAAAGATATTTCGATTTGTTTGCTAGTTTGACACTAAATCAGTGTTTCGATCAAGTGACTTATTAGTTAAAAGTCATAAGTTGAGAATTTTGATCTTTTATTATTATTTTGATACTTTTTCAGCTTTAAAATAATGTTTAAAAGTATTTTTTTTATATTACTCAAATATTTCAAATTTTAAATTAAAAATGTTCAAAAGCGAAAAGTAAAAAAAAAAGTTAATTCAAACACCCGCTAAATAAATTTCCTAAGAAAAAAAATTTAAAATATGTAATAAATTATTTAACAGGGTAACTTGCACCTTTTTTCCCTATTTTGTGCCGGTCTTTAATTTGTATTTTTAATGAGATAATTTTCAACCACACGTTCATATAAAAATTATTTTAAATTATAAATTTTAAAAAAAAAATTATCACCGTACGAAATTAAAAAAGATGACACATAAAATATATGAGAGTTTAGGCCGGTATCCCTTCAAGCTTGAACTGAATGCTGAAGATCAAATATTTGGCTTTTATCTCTAAATAGACACACCATATATTATGTATACGTTGGAGATGACATTTACTTGTGCTACATCATGCATGTTTCACTGGACACTCAAGCCAACCACTGATTAGACTGCCAGATTTAGGCAAAGCTGTCCCAGGTAAACTAAAACTCTAGGGGGTAGGGATGGCTAATGAGGCGGGACGGGTTTAGAGTTACGTGGGATGGGGTAAATTTAAAGTTATGTGAGGCAAGACGGATTGAAATAATTATTTTTAAAATTAAAGCGGATTGCGGGTTCAAAAAATCAAATAGGAATTCGAAGAAAATTAAATCTTTGTAATTAGTAAAAATCTTTGTAATTACTATAGTTATATCTAACTTATCAAATAAGCAAAAGTTATCTTATGAGTTTGAGTATTTCATTAGGTTAATTTATCTCATCTCTTATATGAAATTATTTCGACATTTTAATACAAATGATGGACTAGAATTAGCTAATAACTCGAATTAACTAATTACTACTTTACTCAGAATACGCCTAAACATAAGTTTCCCAACTTCAAATTACCGTTTCAGTTGAAGTGAAATAGTTAATGATGTGGTTTTTAGATATAATATAAAATTATTTTATCTTGTTTTTATCAATATTTTTTATTTTAAAATAAATAATCTCAAGATTATTTTATTATAAGTATTAGTATTATATTCCATATTGAATGTGAGATTATGGAATAATAATATAAAAATTAATAACTAATTTCCAATTATAATAATCAAATGACAGAGATATTCTTCTCCGAAACACTTTAAAAGGAATCCAAAAGGAATCCTTTTAAGAAGTTCGATGATAAAACTCAAAAGAAAAAAAGTACAATAAAATTTAATCAATTTCTAACTAAACTCATTTTGTATCATATACAATATATATATCTCATTTTGCATTAATGAACTAAACAAAACATTTGTATTAAATAGTCCAAAATCACTAATTATAGTATTATAAATTATGCATTATAAAATTAAATATATTTTCATTCGTGAGCCAAACTAGAATAAAAATATTAGGGATTGTTTGAAATATTAGAACTTAGAACTATATTACTTTACTACTTGTTAAAAGAGGGAGCTCTATGCCAACAAACCTGCTTAAACAGTATGCTTCCGTGAAAAGCAAGAAATGGGCCGCTTGGCCTACGGTTCAGGCCTGACATTACATGCTTCGTGTTGCGATATCGAATCTCATAACACTTTAATTTTTCCTCATTTTACTACCTCTAGCAGCAGCACTTTAATTTCTCTTTATTTTTTACATATCAATAAAAGTAGGGCCCACTTACTATAACTAATAATTTAACAAAAAATTGAAAAATTTTGTTTGGCTCTCAAAAGTTTGTATTCGAAATATAAATTGATCGACTTTGTGTGCAAAACATAAATTGAAATAAAATAAGTAACATATATTATTTAAAATTAGCATAAAATATACAATAAGTCGCAATAATTAACAAGTTAAATTTTCTAAAAACTATAAAAAAAGCCTTTACGCATCAATCAAAGACAAAAAAAATAACATATGTGGGCTCATACTAAATTAATTTTTTAACCAAACTAAATATTCCCTCCATTTTAATTTATTGCTCCTGTTTATTTTTGATTTTTTTTGATATAATTTATTAATTTTGTAATCTTAAATTAAATCTATGTCAAATGATTTGACTCAGATATATCAAAAATATATTTTTATTATGTTATGTGCAAAGTTAGTCATACGCATAAAAGTGTAAAATCAATCAAACATATTTAATGTCCGGGCACCCGTTCCTAGTAAATATTAGAAAATTTAATATATGCACTATTTTATGTAAGAATTAATAAATAGCGTTTAATTATTTATGCATTGGTTAGTTTTTTTGAATAAAATAATATATATATATATATATATATATATATAGTCTCATAAAATGATTTATATATTATATCATGTATTATCATTATCTGTCTTATATGTGTTAAATTTATAGTCTTTACATACCATCAGGTGCTTTCGTTATTAGGCTCTTTCTGTTCCCTTTTCTTTTCCTTTCCTTTTTGTCATTTCTAGTTTATTCTGCTTGTAAGTTTTTAAGACGAGGTTTTCAGGAAACAACCTCTCTACTTATTTGAGATAGTGGTACAGTCTGTATACGTTCTACCCTCCCATACCCCATTTATGGAATTCTAATGGGTTTAGGAAGGATAAAATACACGTAGACCTTATTAATTGTCAGTCCCTCAAAACCTTTTCTACGTCTTTTCCACCATATCTGTGGAGGATATCTTTGTAAATAAATTGTTTTAAAAAAATATGCAATATTTGTCATTTTTATACACCAAATCAAAATATTGCACGAGAAATAATTTTGCATAATTAACTTAAGTATTGCTAATGCAAATATTATCAATACTCTATATTCAATTTTATTTTTATATACCTTACCAAATGATTACATATCAAAGGAGTATTACAAAAACGTAATAGCATTCTTTATGCAAAATATAATATTCCCCTGTCCTGTTTTAGTTGTTTTGATAAGGTTTGACATAACCATTAAAACAATTAATTAGAAGTGTCGTTTAATTACTATATTGCTTATAAATAATTAAATTCTTACTAATGTATATGTCTTTTTAACTGTAGAATAACTAATACTAACCGTATAGTTGAAAAAAAGATAATTAGTTCTTTCTTGAATTATTTCAATTGATAATTATTTTTGATAAAAATAACTAAAATTGGACGGAGGAAGTAATTAGATATAAAGTTAGAATAAACAACCATAAGTTCCCGCATCACGTGCCCGCACGTGTCACTCTCCGGGGTGTTGGCAAGAGAGGTAGAGGCGGGAGTCTGGGAAATTGAGAAAGCAAAGCTAAAACCCTCCGTCTCGCTTTACAGCCACAGTGACACTCATGAAGACGAACTCTGAGAAGTAGTGAAGCTAAGAAGCCTTAATTGTTGTATCATTAGTATAAGGTAAGTTCATTCCATGTTTAACTACTGTTTCGTCGTTTTTCTGAGGTAGATTTTGATTCGGATTTGTTAGGGTTTTGAGAGTTGCTTTGCCTCTTTTCTGTTTTTTTCTCTGATTTGTTTTTTGCGCATTCAACGACTTAAACTCCTTAGTCCGAGCCAGGTAACAATAAATACCATTTTTTTTTAATATTCCAGGGTAGGGTATTTTGTTGTTTCCAAGTGTGCTATCGGTCTCACAATTTCCATTTACATCAGATCGGGTCGTCTCTTTTTATGTATGTATCTCCTGCATCTTCACTCTTCTGCTCAGTGCTTTTGGTTCTTCGTTTAATCGGACTTATTACTTTATTGCATTTTCGGATGTATATATATGTTTTTTTATTCGAGCTTCGAATTTTGGTGATTGATTTTTGTGGAGGATTTGTAAGTTTGAAGCCTTTATGTTTTACTTTAGTGGCTTTAGTGTTGAGCCGCCCTTGCATGTAAATTTGATATTTACATTTGAATTTGATTATCAGGAACTTGTAAAGGTTTGGAAGAAGTAATATAGCAATGGAAGTTGAATTAGGGACTCCTGACCAACTTATTGTTTCTCAATCTCAATGTAAAAGAAGAAAAATTTCTGCTTTAGATCAGATTTTGGGCGAGAATGAAGATACTTTACCTACTTTGCGATCACCTGATTATTTTACTGAGCCATGCTTGAGTGAATTGGCTATTCGGGAGCTTATGAGCTCAGGGTATTGTAGCAAAGTTGAAAATTTTACTGTTGGGAGGTTAGGTTGTGGGTTTGTCAAATTTTCTGGGGAAACAGATGTTAGGGGTTTGGATTTGGATCGAATTGTTAAATTTAGCAGACATGAGGTGATTGTATATGAAGATGAAAAGGACAAGCCCCCAGTTGGCATGGGGCTTAACAAGCCTGCTGAAGTAACTTTGCTACTGGAAATACGATCCTCAAAACACTATGATGTTGATTCTTCTAGAGAAATGGTGGAGAAATTAAGACTTATAACAGAGAGACAAGGAGCGCGTTTTATCTCATTTGATCCATCAAATGGAGAATGGAAATTCTTCGTTCAGCATTTCAGCAGATTTGGTTTGAATGAGGAAGAAGATGAAGATATGATAATTGATGATGTGTCTCCAGAAGTTCAAGATCCGGTGGACATGAAGGGAGGAGACATTTCCGACATTGATGAAGAAACTTTCTTAGCCAATACAACTGATCTTTCACATTCTCTTCCTGCTCATCTTGGGTTAGATCCTGTGAAGATGAAAGAAATGAGAATGCTGATGTTTCCAGCAGAAGAAGAGGACATAGATGATTATCACGGTGTTCCTTTTGATAGAAAACCACAATTCAGTAAGGAATCTTCAAAATCCCCTTTGCAGCATAAATACCAGAGAGTTAGTCCACCTTTAACTCGCAAGACTCCATTGGCTTTGATTGAATACAAACATGGTAGTTTTGGCTCGGACTCACCGGGGTCCATTTTGTTAACCCAACAAAATAAGGGTGCACTTCTAATGACAACAAAGACTGAAGGTTTCAAGCTGGATGTCAGGCAGCAAACTCCTATAAGTGGAACCTATTCATGTAATGTTGTTGATGCAGGATTGTTCATGGGTAGATCATTTGGAGTTGGCTGGGGGCCTAATGGTGTTCTTATTCATTCTGGCGCTCCAGTTGGTAGTAAAGACAATCAATGTTTGTCCTCAATAATCAATTTGGAGAAGGTTGCATTCGACCAAGTAGCTAGAGATGAAAATAAGAAGTTCAGGGAGGAACTTGTTGATTTGTGTTTTGATTCAACCCTCCATCTTCACAAGGAAATTAGTCATGAAACCAAAGAGTTCGGCGAGGGACCCTTTGTGTTAAAGCTTCAAAGACTTGTGTGTGATCGTCTAATGCTTTCAGATGTATGTCGGAGTTATATTGGTGTCATTGAGAGGCAATTGGAGGTTCCTGACTTATCTCCAGCATCCCGTGTTCTTCTGATGCACCAAGCAATGATTTGGGAATTAATAAAAGTGCTTTTCTCGTCTAGACAATTGAGTGGGAAATTAAAATCTCTTGAAGATGAGGATGAGGAAGATATGATACCTGATGCAAGAGAAACTGCTTCAGATGTTGATCCAGAAACACTTCCACTGATAAGAAGAGCAGAATTCAGCTATTGGTTGCAAGAAAGTGTTTGTCACAGGGTACAGGAAGAAGTGAGTTCTTTGAATGATTCAAGTGATCTACAACACATGTTTTTACTTCTAACTGGTCGGCAGCTGGATGCTGCTGTAGAACTGGCCGCTTCTAGGGGAGATGTGCGACTTGCAATGCTTCTTAGCCAAGCTGGTGGTTCAATGGTTAATCGTTCTGATGTTGCTAGGCAGCTTGATGTTTGGAGAGTAAATGGGTTAGACTTCAATTTCGTCGAGACAGAGAGGATTAGGGTTCTTGAGTTGGTTGCTGGCAACATTCATAGAGCATTACATGATGTAGACATTGACTGGAAAAGGTTTCTGGGGTTGTTGATGTGGTATCAGCTTCCACCAGAAACCGAATTGCCTGTTGTATTCCGCACATATCAGCGGCTTCTTAACGAGGGAAAAGCTCCATCTCCTGTTCCAGTTTATATTGATGAAGGACCTATAGAAGTGTCAATGAATTGGCATACGGTGAAACATTTTGACCTTGGTTACTATCTTATGCTTCTTCATGCCAATCAAGAAATTGATTTCAGTGCTCTAAAGACGATGTTCAGTGCTTTTGCTTCAACAAATGATCCCCTTGACTACCACATGATCTGGCATCAACGAGCTGTTTTAGAAGCCATTGGCGCTTTCAGTTCTAATGATCTTCATGTGCTAGACATTAGTTTCATTTCTCAGCTGCTATGTCTTGGTCAATGTCATTGGGCTGTCTATGTGGTGCTTCACATGCCTCACCGTGAAGATTGTCCTTATTTGCAAGCTGCTCTTATAAGGGAAATACTCTTCCAGTACTGTGAAACTTGGAGTTCTCAGGACTTGCAGCGGCAATTTATTGAGGATCTAGGTATTCCATCAGCATGGTTGAACGAGGCTTTGGTGAGTCGGTGGCCTTATTTGATTTCATTTTTACATTGATCCATGCTTCTCGTTTTCCACTTTTTGGCAAATCATGAAATCAAAGCCTTTCTATTTTACTGTTATAATTTTGCTTACTGTTTCTGACAAGATGGTTTAGCATTGTACTGAAATTGTGGAGAGAAGTTTCCAGTGTGGCAGCGAATATATTCTTGGAATTGCTTTAGTTGAATGCTAGCACTATTACTTCAAATTAGTCCTTTGCATCCACTTGATCGTCACTGGTGTGGGATAATTTCTAGGGATAATTACAGTGCAAGCCATTTGGCCAAAATAATTACCAAAAAAATAGCCATTGGCGGTATAAGCATGTATAGGCAGTGTATATATTATGTATAGTCAAGCTATCTTCAATTTTTTGAGTCTATCATAATGTATATTTAGTATATAGTTCATGCAAAAGTAATCCACATTTTATAGTCCGTGTATACTTGCTATGACTTTTGGCAAGTTATATTATATAGTCATGTATAGTTTCTATGATTTTGGGCTGTATTTTATGTAAATAAAAGAGGGCTGTCTTTGTTGTAAATTAATTAGTTGATTGTGTATATTCGAAATTATCCCTTATTTCTACGCTTGCATCTTATTCTTCATCCTTGGCTTACTCTATTGCAGGCAACATATTATAATTATTACTCTGAGTTCCCCAAAGCCCTAGAACACTTCTTGGAGTGCGGAAACTGGCAGAAAGCACACATTATTTTTATGACTTCAGTTGCTCATTCTCTTTTTCTATCAGGTATAGATTTTCTACTCTCTAGATTCATCTTTACGTCTTTTTGATTGTTTAGATTCATCTTTATATCTTGCTATTTCATTATTCAGAACCTCTGTCCTTTTATTCCCAAAAGTTATATAAATTTAGGATTTGCATTGAGGTAAGTTCAGTTCCATTGGGATGCTTTTCTACCAACTTTTGCTCTTATCTTATCTTCTTCCATCATCAATCTTTTTCTTACGTAACAGTGAACCTTGTTAAATATTTTGGAATGGGATTAATGAAACACCATTAAAGTTGTCTTTATATGTCAGTCTGAGTCGCCTTCAAGTCTAAAAGGCCTACACAATTTGTTTTTTTCTCATATACCGTGATATGCGTCACATGTTTGATTTGCAGGTGTCACGGATTTATCTTTTATCCCACTGAATATATTACCACTTTCTTACTTACCAAAGAGAGAGAGGGAGAGGGAGAGGGAGAGGGAGAGGGAGAGGGAGAGGGAGAGAGAGAACATCATGGTGTATATAATGAATTTATGGTGAGCAGGATAAAGCACACACTTTAGGTAATACTTAATTAGAGAGATAGAGAGGGCATATTTAAGAAATCATGGTTTATATGATGAAGTTATCAAGAGTGAGATGAACCACACACTTCAAGGTAAGAACTGTTAATCAGAGAGGGAGAGAGTGTGTGCATATGTAAAAAAGTCGTGGTATGAACGATGAAGTTAGCATGAGTGGAATAAACCACACACTTAAATGTAATAACTGCTTATCAGGTTTGGTAACTGCACGGACTAAGTGGGATATGTTGATGAAGAACTGTTGACTACGTTAAGTTGCTTTTGAAGTATCTCAATTTCCAACCTTGAATTTCGATAAAAATGATGTGCTAAATCATTCTAACATTGTTTATACACAGAGGAACACTCAGAAATATGGAGGCTAGCAGCTTCCATGGAGGATCACAAGTCAGAAATTGAAGATTGGGATCTGGGAGCTGGAATATATATATCTTTTTATTTGTTGAGAAATTCTTTGCAGGAGGACAGTGACGCTATGAATCAAGTGGTATGAAATTTCTCTATAATCTACCTATTTTTATTCAAATCCTTCTCAAATTTTCTGGAGCTGTTAAACTCAGACCAAAATGTGCTTATGTGATGGTTGCATGAATGACATTCTTGCATCCATATTTGCACGCTGAACGTTTGACCTTCCCCAGTAACCATTACAATTTGGAGGTCACGTGCATCTTGGGACAAAATGTTTTTTCTTTTCTGGTGGATGTGGAGAACTATGTATTTAATGATAGGTAAACTGGACTGGGGATGAGATTTTAGCTGTACAATTTGATCAATGATCAACCTATAAATGTACTAGAAGACAGCTTGAGAAAAGGAAGTTTATCGTAGTTGGAGCACAATTCATGAGCTGGATCTAACTGCTATGGTTGTTCAATTGTTAATGGTCAATCTCACAAGAATTGATTACCTGTCTCTTTTCTGCGTAGTAATAGGAAGTAGAACGAACACTTGTTCAAGATTATTGGTTGATTAAGAGATTGACTAAGCACATTTTTTATTGGCAGGACACACTAGAAAACAAAGACAATGCTTGTGCAGACTTCATCAGTCGCTTAAACAACTCTTTGGCTGTTTGGACCAGCAGAATTCCTGTCAAAGCGAGGTACTTGACATTAATTTGTTAAAACTGAAACATGTGACTGGAAAAACTAATTGCTTCCTGCTAGCCCTCAACCCCCCAAGGATACAGATGGTCACAGATAAGTACTAAATATGGGATTAATTTTTCTTACCGAAAAAGAGGATTAATATTCACATGATATTGTTTTTTTATGATGAATAAATCCAGAATGTGTGGTAAGAAGTCATTTGTTTCTTTATTTTTTTAAAACTATTATAGGGATGGAGACGAAGTAGCTTCCTGTATCTGTGACCTACATTTAAATATCTGATGTTTCTTCTTCGCATATAATGAATTAAAATGGGTCTCGGAATACTATGGACTGGAAATGAATGTTCTTTGTTTTCAGTGTCATTTTATGTATTTAATTACACCTCTTGTATCTGTGCAAATTATACCAGTGTCATGTCATCTATATCTAGGAGCTGAATTGAGTAAAGACCCCTTCTAGTTATAGAGAGTAAAAACCAAACCGACTTGATAAAACAAGTCATTCAAATGCCTCTAACCTTGCAAGTTCCACAATCACCTTGACATGGATAACTTGTCATATCCACACCAGACAAACTCCTGACACATCATCTTCTTCAACTAACACCAAACAAATCCTTCCCTTCTCCTTCTTCACTTCCCCTGTATAACAAAAAACCCCCACCCCACCCCACCCCACCCCACCCCACCCCAACATCAGCGAAATAAACTAACCATCACAATTCACAACCAACAAATACCAAAATTTTCAACTAAAACCAACCAAACAAGTTTCCACGTCGTTGACTCCCCTCGTCCTCCAAGTGTTCTCTCTCTTTTTTATTTTACTTCAATGTGTCCGAATATTTAGCAGAATTTTCCTAATATTTTTGTCACCAGAAACACAGAAAGAGTTGCCACCGGTTACCAGTTCAGATTTTACTTTCTTAACAAGCTGTAATCGGAAAAGTAAAACCAAACAAACCCTTGTGAAAAATTCCTTCACTTTTATTTGTACCGAAGTTCTTGCATTTCTTACATATTTTCCATCTTCATCTCAAAGCTTTGACTCATCTAGGTCTTTGTCCTGCTGTCTAATTCATGCCTTCAACTTTACAGAAACCTGCTATCCTCTTTTCCTTTCCCTGCTCCGCATCATAAACACTTCAAATTTCAAAATCAAACCTAGAATTAGACCTATCTTAGTTGTTCAATGATTCAATCTCCACCATCAACATCCCAACATGTACCAGTCACTGTCTGAATTTCTGGTGAAGGAAAGAGTGGAATTGAAGGACGATAGAGGAGTTGGGTAAAGGAACTGAAGACTTACAATTGGACAATTTTGATCAAGTTGAAGTATTGGGATGAATAATGGGGCTGGGAATAAAAATCTATGCAAGTAAAGGTGTCTATTTGGTTAATCAGCATTTTATAAATTCAAAATATAGTTCAGTGCATGGATGTTATAAAGGGTGAATTGTTGCATTTAGTAATTAATATTTTCACTGTTTTGTTCTTAAGTTTTCTACTGCCCTTAGAGTGCGTTAAGGCCCTTGGTCACCTGAAATCTTCTCATGTATGATTAAATCGGTAGAGCTTTACGTCAACTGGTTTATATTTGAGGTAAAGCATTCCATATAACATGAAAACTTGACATGATCCTTGAATGCTTCAAGACCGTCTATTGTATGCTTGAGCTCAAGTAACAAGTTTGAGCTAATGGATTTTTATTGTCTCTAGGGTGGTTTATTCGAAGATGGCCGAGGAGATATGCAATTTGCTGCTTTCCGATAGCGGTGGAAGTTCATCAAATGAGGTTCAGCTAAGCTGCTACGATACGATATTCAAGGCACCCATACCTGAAGATACCCGTGCATACCATTTGCAGGATGCTGTGTCTCTTTTTACTTCTTACCTTTCTGAGGTGCTGTCATAGTTCATTTTGTCAAGCCCCATATCTCTATTTTAACAACAAAATTTTGTATGTTTATACGTCAAAATCGTGAACATTTGTGTAATAATAACACATTTATGTTATAATTCTTCTCCCAGATGACTTCTGTTACCTTTGTTAATTTGTGTATTCATTCACAAGTAAATCCTGTAATTTGTGGAAGTTTGGGTTTTGTTAGACAAGTTTGCGTTGCAGTTTAATGAATTGACCTTCTACAATGTCTTGGAGACCTGATTTGGATTGATTGTGCCTACATGTTATTGCAGTTAAATGAATTGCCCTTCTGCAATTTCGCATAAGTCCTGATTTGGAATGATTATAATGTATAGTTACATGCTTTTACTGCTCGGAGCCTGAATGTTTTGGTCATTTGGCTTAACAAAACGGGTACCATTGACAACATTTGTGTTTCTATGTTCTCAATAAGCATAAAACATATGAATTTTTGGCTGGCGTGATTTGATCCTTCATGTGGTCAGGAGGCTTGGCTCACTCAAATGTATTGCAAAGCAAAACGGGAAGCCTTTATATGGATCTTGTTTAGTGCTCCTCCATTTTATTTTATGTGATTGTATTTGGTTGAATAAGCAATTTATAATATGTCAATTATATTTATATAAAATATCATGGAATATTCTTTCATGAGTTTTTTTTTATTTCAAACAGTGATGATAAGAGTCTTAATAGAATTACATCAGTTTGCTTTTGCTTTGTCCATTAAGAATAGGTAACCTTAGGTTGAAATATAAATAGTACAATTAATTTTCAAAGTAACTGCACTCTCCACTTAAAAAAGGATGGTCAAATATAGACACCTAAACTTGTCCTCATTTTCCATATAGACACCTAAATTAAGACAAGTTTCTAATAGATACTTCAACTGCTCAGTAGGATAAAAGTGTTTAATGGGATCAAAACTGAGCAGTTGAGGTGTCTATTAGGAACTTGTCTTATTTTAGGTGTCTAAGTGAGAAATGAGGACAAGTTTAGGTGTCTCTTTATGAGTTAAGCTAAAAAAGAATGATGTAGTTTGACTTTAAATTTTTTTTTAATTTTATGGGCATAAATTAAAGTTATGTTAAATCTAATCAAATATTTTTTAATTAAAATTTTATCAAAAAGAAAAATAGATCATTCAAATTAAAGTTTTACCAAAATGAAAAATAGATAAAAAGGAAAGTAAAATCAATATTTTTAAGACTAAGGATTGACAAAAAGGAGAGTATTATTTTTAAAAGGGAGGGGTTAAAAAGAAAGATGTGTAGTAATTCAAGTGGATTGACCGGAAGTAACTTATTTTTACCTGTAATAAACATATCTAACATGAGATGAGGAGCTGTCTCAGCTGAGAAACTTGCAGTTCGTCGATCCCAATCGCCAGCGAAGCTTCCTCTTTTTCTACTGACACACGCCGCCTTCGAATCTATATATATACACACACAAATTCACCCTTTACAGTTCCGAGTCCTCTCCAGACCCTTGGACGTTCGCTCCGAGGATCATTTTCTTCTTCTCTACCGTATTATTTCCTTCGCTCCTCCTCGTCAAGATGCCTCGTACTTCTTCCAAGAAGGGTTTAACTGGTTCTGCAGCCTCCACCAATGCTGCAGCCGATTTGTTTCGTTCTGGTAATTCTTCAATCTTTATTTAATCATTGATTTCAATGTATCTTTTCTGGACAATTCGAATTCCAACGTTAGATTTTGTAGATCATGTGTAATACCCCTCCCCTTTAGATCATGTAGACCCCTTGGAATTTGGAATTTAGAATTTGGAGTGGAGATAATTGATTATTAATGATTCAATTCACATTAGTGGCTTCCGAGTTTTGGGAATTTGTGGGGACTTGAGTCAAGTGTTCATGATTAGAGAGTTTTACGGTAATAACTTGTCCATTTATCAGAATCTTGTTAGCCACATGTTGGACTTGATTGAGCACTAAAAGTGCGTTCTCTGATTAATTTTTCCAATGTTGTTTGATTAGAGATGCGGATTATTGAATAGTTGGTAGTAAGGTGACCCCAGGAATTCGGAATTTGGAAATTGGAGTGAAGGTAACCGATAATTAATGATTCAATTCGCATTAGTGGCTGCCGAATTTCGGGAATTTATAGGGAGTTGAGTCAAGTGTTTGAGGGTTTACTTTTAACGACTTGTCCATTTTCAGAATCTTGTAAGCCACATGTTGGAATGTTGCCTGATTAATTTTTTTGGATGTTGTTTGATTAGATGAGAATTTATGAATTATTTCTTGTAGTAAGGTGATCGTGCAAGTACGTAACAACCATCTGGTGTGGTGAGAATGCTGCAGAACTCTAGTTATTGTAACAAATTTGAGACAGCTATGAACCACACTGGCAGAATACTGTCATGGCCAAGTTCTGTAGTTATTATAAAGATCCTTATTAACTGAACTAAAAGAAAGAGTAGATGAAGAAAATTTCGCCGGCTTACTTTTTAAACCCCCCTTTCACCTGCGCTCAAAATAAATGGGAACCATGTAATCATTAAGGTCAGCCCAAGATATCATCCTCTTTCCGTTAATCTGGCTGGTGTAGGCTCTGATGCTAATGTAGTTGGTCTTGTTTTGTTTTAGTTTGCTTTTGTTTTGATTTTTTTGAACATTTGGATATGATTCATATAGGTTTTCAATTATAGAGATGTTCTCGGTTGAGTGGCAGGTAAATCATGGTAGAGTTAAGTGTCGGAGTTTTAGGACATGTCTTCATGAAAGAAATATAGTTATGCTTTGGTATTAATATTTTGACGTGCTTTTGGCTTGCTCAGTTCAAGTGGTAAAGGTTGAGACACGAGTTCTAATCATGAAAACTAAGCCTGGTTTATAAGTGGAGTCAGGTAGAGGGGTGGGCACATTACCCTAGAGTTTTGGAGGCTACAGTCGGTCCTAAAGGTTGGAGCCAGACTTTTTTTTTGGTCATTTAAAAGGAAAAAAATTTGATGTATCTTTTTTATTTTTATTGTCTAGATCTAGATGCTTTTGAATTTATTTTTCTGTTGTCTTTGATCTTCAAGAAATCAATTTGATGACCCATTTGGTTTAGTGTTTTTCATGTATCGCTGAAGCAATTTCATAATGCTTCAGAACTATTCTACTTGTCTATTTGGACCTCTTGGACATCAATGTTCTTTTTTCATTTTCAATGTCAAAAATATAATTTATGCTCCTTTAGCTGCATTAGTTCTATGCACTTTAGCTGCATTACAATATCTCACTCTGTTTCAATTTGCTTCAGCTTCAAGTAAAGCAGCAAGTAAGGAACTGGAACGTATCGATCAATTATTTCATACATATGCCAATGCTTCATCTGGTATGATTGAGTAAGTATGCATTACCATTTCTTTCCCAGCAGTGTAGTTCATATTCTATATATTCATAGCATAAAAAGTTGTCTTGTGTTGTTTTCACTTGTAATAATCCATAGGAAATATATGATTTTTTAGCAAGAAAGAAGAAAATTATGGATATTTTTCAGGGGCAGATGTATATCATAACTTATGCATTCGACTATACTGACTATCTTTGGCTCAAACCCTGTATATGTGTTAAGAGATCTACTATATATGGACAATTATAACTTTTATTTGAATCCAGTTACTCAATGTCTTCTGAACCTCATCCTGGATGCGCTCTGAATTTGCGGCCCAACTTTTCCACCTTTAAAGCAGTTTCACTAGCTTGTTTAAGTTCCTCGGTTTTGCAATCTATAAATTTGCTTTATATTTTTCCTTGTTAGCCCTGAAGGAATTGAGCTTCTTTGTTCTGATTTGGAAGTCGAACATACTGACGTCAGGATATTGATGCTTGCATGGTAAGATTCCTTATATTCAAATACTTGTTACTTTGTATGAACTATCATAGATCTTCAGAGGTTTAATAACAGTAACTTTGATTTTAGGAAAATGCAGTCTGAAAAACAAGGATACTTTTCCCTGGTATGTGTTTGCTTTAGCTATTACAAATAGTATTACTTTAGCATTTCAGAATGTATTACACCATTTTTGCTGTTTCTATCATTTTCATCAATCTTTCATGGGTAGCTTTCATTCCGTTCTTTCACATCTTTTTATTTTGTTTATACTTGGAAATGGCAAATTCAACTTATCCGTTATGGCTGTTAATTCAATTACCGTAGTTATCAAATAAGGCCGGTTACTCCACTAGTCAGACTACACTGGGTATTATTATGTTGTCTAATAAGGCTGGCTTTTGTTTTCCTGGCATATGGTTGTACTTGTTAACAACCTCTCTATCTCTATGAGGTAGCGGTAAGGCTTTGTACGCTCTACCCTCCCAAACCCCACTTGTGGGATTTTATTGGGTATGTTGTTGTTGTTTTTGGTTGTACTTGTTATCTTAGGAAGTCCAGTGAGAAGGGTGCTGAAAAGTTGATTGAAGTCTCAAGTTTATTTAATGCTTAATCATATCCACGTCCGATAAGCAGAGTAAGAACGTAGGAAATTGGCAATGGTTAGGTAGGATTACAGTCACACTTCTTTTCCCAGGCGTGGCTGTTCCCCGGAAAACTTAGTGAGTTAAATGGAGTAATTGATGTGCGTCTTTTATCTTTTTTCTTGGGCTGTTTTAAAATTATGCTTTTGCTGCCTGTGATTTGGACATGCCTATTTGAGCATGTTCAGACTTTTATAGGGAGCGACACTCTTTTGTCTAGGATGATATGTAATGTAATGGAAATGAACATTTACACGTGCCTAGAAAATCTTCTGTTAAGAACTCATCCCGGGGTTTATGCTTTGGGCGTTTATGATCAGTGAGGTTTAGAAACAAACCTGCATCGAGTAATAGTGTTTTCCTCAACACTTCATGAAATTAAGTTGAAATATTGAAATATCCCCAAAGCTCTGGTGGTTAATGGATCGGGGGAGAAAGTTGAGGTCTCAGGTTCAGATCCTAGTGGAGGCAGAAAGCAAGTACTAGGTTATTTCTTCCCAATCTTCTAAGTTGGCATATGTGCTTATGGGAGGTAGCAGGTACTGGTGGAATAGTAAAAAGAATTGATTTAATACATCTCTCATGTATCCGTAGGTACTACATTGGATTTGAATCAGATCTTCAGGTGGGTCACATGTTAGCACATTTGCCTTTTCAAATTTTTGGAATTGGATTTCTAGGGGTACAGCTCGGGTGATTTTAAAGCCAGCGCTCCCTTGTAAATACTCAAAGAAAAGCATATACCTAACAAGATAAAATTAGTACCTAAAGAAATCAAGTTTCCTTATCTTACTGAACTTGAATCCATTATGGGTTCAATTCCAGTACCTCTCTTTTCTTCAGGTGGCCACAAGTTGGTGGAGACATCAACCTCTTAAAAAATCTGCTTATTGTAGGAAAATCAAGTCGAGATATTAGTTGATCTGTTACACTATCGAAAGTCATGCATCGATTTGATGTTTTAATGAAGCATCACTCACGGGTATGTTTATTGGACTTCTACGTTTTACTCTATTTACTAGTATGCTTGAGTTGTTGTTGGCCCAATTAATTGTAGTTAGCACGCACAGATTTACAGGAGGGTTCCCTTTGTGTGCCGCAGTGAGGTTAGGCTATGGCATTTGCACTTCCATTAAGCTAGCAGTAGAAGCCCATCACTAGTCAAAATGCAACAAGATGCATGTGTATCAGCTTAACCTAGGAATGAAACTATGTTGCCTTTTTGGTCATTGTGGAATGTTTGATTTGACATGAAGAAACAAAATTTTTCCGCTCATTCTTCTGGAAATCTGAAATAATGGTTTGAATCCATTAAATTATTGTTATGTCATGCAGTTTTCAGCTTCTAACTTAAGGCCCTATACTTTTCAGCTTGTTATCTTTTTTGCTTATATTTGCTTATATGCTTCTAGACGTTAACTCACCATTGCTTTGACTACTAGAATGAGTGGCGTAAGGGCCTCAAAGCATTAAGAGCTGACACAGTACAGAAATTGAAGAAAGCACTTCCAGAACTTGAGAGGGAGGTACTTATCATATTTTAACTTCTACTTATGCTAAGTGAATCTTTTCCCCCCCACTAATATCCACTTTTTCCTTTCTTTAAAAGGTTAGAAGGCCATCAAATTTTGTGGATTTTTACTCCTATGCATTTCAGTACTGCTTGACAGGTATGGTGCTACCACTGTCACCTGTTATGTAACATTAAGTTGTGTTAATTCATGGAGGGAAAAAGTCATTGATCATCTTTAGACTGGAAAAAAGAGAACAAAGATGGAACTGAACAGAATAGCTTTATAATATTTTTAAAATATGTAATTAAACATAAGGCTTTGGAGCTGGGGAGAACAGCATGTCCTCTAATGCTGGTTTTACTTTTTGTTTCCATGTAGTAACTATTTCTTAAAATTGTTTCCCATTTGTTGCAAGTTCCAGAGGCTGGCTGCGAATGTTACAGCATTTAATTGCATTTTCAAACTGTCTCTTCTTTTCTTCTGAATTCTGATTACATGTTTTTTTAAATCCTTTTTTCTTTTACTCTTTACTAGAGGAGAAGCAGAAGAGCATAGACATTGAGAGCATTTGTCTCCTGCTGGATCTCGTTTTAGGGTCTCAATTTCGGCCCCAAGTTGATGCTCTTATTCAGTATTTGAGAGTGAGCTGCCCTATTCTCCTCTTGCTGTTTAATAAACCAATTTTTAATTCACTCAAAATGTCCATTTGGTCAGCAGGGTACGACTACAATACAATACAATTGTTCGTTTTTACTGCAGTGAATCTGATAATGCCCTTTAGGATGCTTTTGGAGCTCTTTTTATGGTGAAAAACTATTAGTTTTGACTGAAAAACAACCGCTGCAATCTATAGCTCCTTTTATTGTGGATGCTCATTGACCTCCCTGTAAAAGGGCGGGACTGTCCTGTTGAAAATCATGCTGCTTTTAGTCATTTTGTTATATTTAAATCCCATAGAAGTTGAGCGAAGAGCCACAGTAAATCCTTCCAAATTATAGTAATAAGGAGTCCACTCACATACTTTTTTATTGATGCAGACACAGATTGATTACAAGGTTATAAACATGGATCAATGGATGGGATTTTTTAGATTTGTTAACGAGGTAAATCTTCAGTTCAGTTTGTTAATTTTTTGGATTATCCTCTTTGTGTTATCATCTTATATGAGCGATCTGGTTGTTATATCACGGTTGCTTCCATCAGAAGCCTTGTGGTGACTTTGATGTCTGAATGTTTAAGATTCAAGTCTAATCTCCTGTCTTGATGTTTTTTTGTAACAGATAAGTTTTCCAGACTTGAGTAATTATGACTCAACCCTAGCTTGGCCACTGATCCTGGATAATTTTGTTGAGTCAATGAGAGCAAAGCAGGGCTAAGAACGCTGCTGTTTGGCATGTAACTGTGTGCACCAATAATTTTTTTAAGCCGAAAGTATGTTTCTGTTTCCATATCGTGCATGAATCTTGAAAGTTGTTCGAGACGGGTTTGCTGATAATGTACGTATCATTCCCGTGCAGGATTTGTTCAAGCCGCACATCAACCCGTGCATACCATTGTTTTGAAAATGCTATTTTGTTCCCCTCTCCCATCCCCTCAGATTGTATGCCAAGATATAGAATGTTATGTTGATCTATTCTTTCAGATAGCTATTTGTGGTCAACATGATTAGTATATAGATCTTAGTTACTGATATTGGTATATTGCTTTTTTATGTATAAAGACGTGGAATTTGGGTTAATTTACGAATCTAATGTACTTTATTCGTTGGGTAGGTTACGGTAGATAGTGTTTATGACTTTTTATGTACCAATTGTTATAGGTGGTTAAGATTGTGGGTCCAATTTCAGCTCAAACATTAGACTTTAAGACTAAAAATGGGGCGCGCGAGAATAAAAGATTGGCAGACAAATTCGGGAAGGATTTGGTAAAGTTAAAGAAAAGGGAGGCCTGATAAATGTTGCCGAAAGCTGCAGGAAGGTATATAATTATTCTGTTAAAGGGAAAACACACAAGATTCCTAGTCCCCTTGACCTTGCTTAACTGCCCTTCTGGTTTTCAAACTTATAAACTAAACTTGGACCTTTAGTTTGAAGTTTGAAGCGTTGCTTGGTTGGTACATTATTGACTAGTTTCACGGATAACTCCCACTTCTCACTAGCAACAGTATCAGGTAACTAACTCTGTTCATCAAGACTGATACTGTTGATAGCACCCTCGCCCACCCCCTTCTAGTCTAGTGTGTAGGTATATCATGTGTTTGGGTTCGAAGTTTGCTGCTGACAAAAGTTAGATATTTAAGTATAGGATGCAATTATTCTCCAAGACTTGATTACTTACAAACATAAAGCAAATTTATTGGGGTTTGTTATTTAAGTTGACGGGATGTTGCAGCATTTTATGTCATTATCCATAATATGTGGATCATGATTCATGACGTAAAGAAGTTTATAACCAATTCATGGAAATCATTCATGCACAGAATCTTTTCAGGGCTTCCTGAACAGCTGTAGTGTTTATGAAGTAAGGTGCAAAAGAATCAGTATTAAAACAGAACAAAGCATGTCGAGCAGGCCCTCGCTTCTTCGTGAAGAAATCTATATTGAAGTGGATATCAACGGTGAAGATGAAGGCACCGGGCTCTTGCCTCGGGTTCTGCTGCTCGTGGTTGTGACAAACGGAGGAGAACATGATGAAGATGGAGATGATGAATCCGACGATGGAGTCAGCCTACTAGAGCGGCTTCTAAGTTTCTTCTTCTCCCCTTCACCTGCCTTGTCTTCGATACGATGGTGGCCAACTTTGGTCGAGTTCAAGTTCACTGGAATGATGCAATTGCAAAATAAACCTACACCACGGATTAAGACATGATTAGTTCTGAAATTAAACACATCTGCTCGTTTAAGTGTAGTCGCTAAATTTGAAAAGAATCACAACAATATTTTTAATCACTCAAAGCCATATCAATGAAAGTTCTTGGATAAGTTTTTCCTAAAGGCACACGCTTTAACCATAACCATCTTTTCTTAAATGGGAATAGGGCGTTTACTACACTCTACTACTTGAAAAGTTACCAAGGTCGATAAACTCATGGTCGTACTAATTTCCTAACAACAATAATATATCTGGTGTAATTCCACCCACAAGAGTGTACATAAACCTTACCCTTACCTTAAAACAAAGATTATTTCCTATATAGACCTTGGCTCAAGTAAAAACATTATAAAACAGTTTGAAAAAAGAAAACAACCATAATGGAGAAGTCAAAGATAAAATACTACACAACATACATTACAAGACAGTTTTTCAGTGTGAGGAATACTGATTAACTAACAAACATAATTGAGATGCAAAAGAGAACAAGAACTAATTTTGTAGAACTGAGAAGAAACTCGAAAACAAAAATCAAACATAAACATAGCAAACTATGAATTCTCTGAACATGAATTGAGCAAAGTGAATTCAAATGAAGATTCATATAGCCGACTCATATAATTGATTGATTAAGAGACTTACCGATTCGTGCAAGTCGATTTACCCAACTGGGAATAGGATTGCCTGTAAGTTTAAGACAAGCATCATTGCAAAAGTGGTTACAATTCTTAGTTATAAGGTTATATGCATTTCCTCTATACTTTTCAGCAAATTCTTCCATTACTCTTCTAACTTCTCTTTGACTCATCTCAGTCCATCCAATCAAAATTGCCTTCCTAAACGTAAATCCCTCGCACTGTTTCGGCTCTGCTTCGAAAATCCCCGTCGTTGGATACTCATGAGCTCCAAATGCATACTCTACTCCATGAACTAAAACAAAATTTTTACCCCAAATCGATTCATCAACCAAAAAAAATGGCTAGATCTACGAAAATTCAGCAACAGTTCAATTCAATTCAATTAATTACTAACCTTGAACACCAGAATGGTAAACCCCAAGACCAAGCCAATAAGCATATCCATTAATGGAAGTAAGATCGTACACATTTAGATACACCGGCACCGATCCACGCCCACAACTAACTGAATTCTTTCTGCACAGCATCTTCCAACAAAACCCCGAGAAAAAAAAATTCTCCTCCTTCTAACAACACCCTTTTACTCTGCCACCATAGCTAAAGAAAAACATTAAGCACCCACATTATAGAACAGAGAAATGAAACTTTAATAACCAAATTCAGGTGGAATTATGGTTTTTTTCTTTCTTGGGAGAAGGTGGGGGCTAATAGCGGCGGCGTTGTGGTACAGCGCCGTCAATTTTGGCGGAGAGTGGGTTGTTTTATACTACATCAAATGTAGAAAAAGAGAGCTTTTTATAAATTTGAGAGGGAATTTGGGAAAAGCTCAAGAAGAAAGGTTGGAAGCTTAGGAATCTGAGCTGTAAGGTGATCCAGTTTTTTTTTTTTAAAAATTTTTTTTCTTATTTAAAATTTGAAAAAAATCGATTTTTCTGGGAGAAAGTAACGTACACTCATTATGATATCCACTGGGAAGTGCTGGAGTGTGTTCCTTATAATAATAAAATTTGGGATGAGGCTTTTATTTTACTTTATTTTTTCAATCTTCGACTGTGATGATTTGGACATGTGCAGAGAAGAAGTGTTGATGCTTCAGTTAAAAGGTGTGAGAGGTTGAATTTAGGAGTTACGCGAAAGGGTAGAGATAGACCAAAAAAGTATTGAGGAAAGTGATTAGATAGGATATGTCGCAACTTCGTATCACAAAGAACATGAGCTTAGATAGAAAGGAACGAAGGTCGCATATTAGGGTAGAAGATTAGACGGCTAGTAGGTTAGTAGAGGTAGTCGTATCTTTATATATTGTATTGTTATTGTCTG
Organism: Solanum rostratum; assembly: GCA_029948455.1. Lineage (NCBI taxonomy): Eukaryota > Viridiplantae > Streptophyta > Magnoliopsida > Solanales > Solanaceae > Solanum > Solanum rostratum. Next base: position 62,256,326 of record CM057054.1, on the reverse strand, counting down.
TCATTTATTTTGTTACTTTTATTGTCTTTAAAAAATTATCATTGATTTTCCATTCTGGTAGTTTTGTTTCGTATCTAGTACTTTCTGCTTTTAGGGATGATATTTTTGAGATAAGGGTCTTTCGGAAACAACCTCTCTATCTCTATAAGGTAGTGGTAAGGTCTGCGTACATTTTACTTTCCCCGGATCTCACCTGTGAGATTTCACTGGATATGTTATTGTTATTGTTATTGTTGTGTCTTAAGATAAACCAGCTAATTATGATTCACATTAAGTAAAATTTATTTTAAAAAATTGTTTTCTGTTAATGACCGGGCAAGTTGCTATGCGGAGCATGAATAAGGTGGATTTTTCCGTGGGTTCTCGCCATCTGAATCAATTCTGAACGAACAGTATCTCTTCTTCAACATGAACTCTTCCTTTCATCATTATATAAAGAATTTCTTTAGTGGTGTCGGGGACAGGTTGACCTATGGCTCTACACTTCACTTATAGCAGAAGCGTAAACTTTTGCTGAAAGAGGCCCCACAAATAGGATTCAGATTTCTGAACGGGAAAGTATTTTTTGTCGGCCTATACGCTGACTCTGAATCAAAGATTTACTCACTGCCAACAAATACATACTCTATTTACTAGTTTAAATCGAAACATTTTTCTTATTAGAGCTTGAAATTAAATATTTTGATTAAAAGAGAAGTAACATCATTCACTATAATCTAACCATATCTTTTGATGGTGGCTTTGGTAACTGTTATGGAATGATTATGGACGCTTTATGTTCAATTATTCTGGTTTAAAGAAACCTTAATACCTTATTTACCCTAATATTAACAAAATGTAATAATACTTGGTGCCTTTTTCTTTTTTTAATGTCTACTTGTATTAAATTCTTGAAAGTGATGACATGGAATTTTGTGAATTTTCCCCCGATTTGAAAGATCATTTCAAGATCTTTCGAACATATTTGAGGATTCAATTAGTTGGAAAAAGAAGGAGAAAAATAGGCGATTCGAATTATCCTTCTTCTTCTTCTCACGAAACTGAAGAATTCCTTGTAGGGTCAACTTACGAATCACTCTATTTTCTCTTTTCTGCCTACCGCTCACGACATACTTTTCTTTCTTTGAGCGACTGACCTGGAACAGGTCGAAAGTGCGCAACTTATCTTTCTCTTTTCCGTTTAGTGGCTATCGAATCTGGACCCATTGAACGTGAGAAAAAAAAGTGTTATAGCTTATCCTTCTATTCTCCACTAAGTAATGAGGACCGTTATCTGTTATTACCGAACCTGCTTGATTCGTTGTAGACTGCTTTAAAATTCCACTTGTCATTTGAATAATAAAAAAATAACCATAGAACTATCTACAAAAAGTGAGACTACTAATATGGAAAATATGCTATGATAAATTACAATACTATTGAATCTAGAAAATGATGAAACTGATTATTTTATTTGAGAGTAGATTTAAAATAATTTCTTTGAGTAAATTCTTCAACAAATTTGGTCCTTTAAGAATATTTTCTTAACAACAATAATAACATACTAAATGAAACTTCACAAATAACATTTGGGGAGAATAAAATGCACGCAGATCTTACCATTAATTCATAGAGATAGAAAGATAATTTCCAAAAGACAAAAAATATCAGTAAAAATCATTTTTTTTTAAAATTTGAAATTCATCTTCAACAAGAAAAATCTGAAAATGTGAAATACAGCAGAAAGCAAAGATTTTCTTTAAAGTTCGTCTACCTTTTAATCCCAATTTAAGTCAACTGACTTTCTCAATCACTACTCTTAATTTGTTAATTTTTTTTTTTTTGGAAGAGGTCAAGTGAATAGTTGAAAACTTGTATTCATTCTTTAATAAACAAATCGATTAAATTTTTTTTTTATAATTATCTTAAACTTAATGGATTAAACCATTTGATGATAAATAATAGTTTGATGTCTCAAAATGGGGTAACAAATCGATTTGAAAATTTTACTTTATTTAGAAGAGCAATGATTATGTGTAATTATCTATTGTTACTGTTTCAATCTCCCGTGATCCCCATGTACATTGGTTAACCAATCTACCTATGGATTGATTCATTTGCATTTTTATTCTTAATTAAAACCTTTTTTTTTTCCATAGAAACGTATCATAATATCTATAAATAATATTCGTACGTGAGTTTAGTTTCTAAAGAACTTATGTTTCACTATGCGTAAGCTTGATTGTTATAAAAAAAAATATAAAGATCGAAAGACCAGTCAATTGAAAGAGTAAATTGTGCACTTTTATGTAGGGTCATTATCATGTTTTGAACTCAGGCTCCGGATGAAATTGACATTTGATGAGTTAATTTGTCTGAGCGGAGAACTAACATAAAATAATACATAGAACATTTTTAGAGATAGAGGAATTACAAAATATAAGTCTACTGGAGATATTCAATTCATTAAATCATAATTATTAGTTTTCTGGGTAAATACTTTTCAAAAATCAATTTAGCTAATTATCTAAGTGATATCATAATAAAATTAAATTTTTATAGTTTGATTATAATAGTTTAATAAAATGTCTAAGGAGATAACTAAAAGCCATAGTCTCGTGCAAATTTTATTATCTTGTTTCTCTTTACAACATCTCACTATTTTAGACGTGTACTTATATATTTATTTTTGTTTGCTTAAATTTATTTTCTTAAGCTATGTCTAGAACACCCATGTGAACTTTTTGTTTGTTTGTTTGTTTTTTTTTATTTTTTTAGTCTATATTTTTTACGTTTCTGTAATATACATACCTTATAAGGATATAATACTTAAAGTAGACACTGATAATTATTTTCTTGTAGGTTATACTTACGGCCATCATAAGGAAAAGGAACACATTAAAACATCCTATGATAAAATTTTTTTGTTTAAAAAAGTAATGCGTTTGTTAAACCCAAAAGCTCAGAATTCAGAAAAAAACAAAGGTATCATTTCAAATATATATACCATACACTAATATTTTATTTAGAGACAATAACTTACATAGTGAAATTTCACAAGTGGGATCTGGGGAGTAGGGGTGGGTCCGTAAAACCAAAAACCGAAAACCGAACCGAAACCGATCGAAAAATACCAAAAAAAAAACCGCACCGTAAAAAACCGAAACCGAACACAAAAAACCGAACCGAACCGATTTCGTGCGGTTTCGGTTTCGGTTTTGGTCTTCTAAAACCGAACCGAACCGTCAAAAACCGATTTGTTTTGCTTTACTTAAATTCTACTACATCATATCATTTAAAGTTATCATTAAGTAAGACGAAAAGATATATTTTGTTCAACAATCTATTTGGTGTGATTGCATCGTTGCTTTAATATTTTTTCTTATTTTGTCTTTACTTATTACTATTTAATAATTTTGTGTTATTATTTATCCCACCTTTTCATAATAGCTCCATCCCATATCCAACAATTTCTTATATATTTATCATTCAAATTATGAATATGCCCACATTATATAACAACAACGAATGATATAATCCATCAAAATATTATATTCATTGAAATAATACAAAATAACACATAATAATCATCCAAACAAAGAATAAGTTGCAATATCAAAATGAAAAATAGAGACAAACTTTGATGTCTATGGAATTCTACCAAGGGAAAATGCATAAAATCGCCTTTAAATTTCTCGATATAACTTAATTTAGCACTGTAATTTTATGATATTTATTTACCTTGTCATTCTAGTAAAATTAATATATGAATGTGATTTATAGGTAAATGAATATATCAATATTCTGTAAAATTTGCAAGAATATTTTATTTAGATAATGGTTGAATCATAATTTGCTCCAATAGACCATCCGAACAAATGATAAAATATTATTTTAATCTTTTTATATATTTTGACTGATATTTAAAAAATATATTATGTGTGTATGCTCATAAATATTTATTAGGTAGATAAGTTAATTATATAAATTATGTCTTTTCTTTTAACTATACACTTCAACATCAATTGACTTGAACCTTCCAAAGAGTATTTGATACTTGTTTTTCTAGAACATATGTTTGCAATTTTCTTGGTGATAATTGTAGTTCTTATATTGTGATACTTGTACTAATCCAAACTTTACTCTTTACCAATTGTTTAGCATATCTATACGATGATACGTCTCTACCCAACATATTATTTTACTTTAAAAAATTATTTTTAAAAACCGAAAAAACCGAAAAAAACCGAAAACCGAACCGAAAAAAACCAAACCGAAAAACCAATGGTTTACTTTTTTTGGGGGCAAAACCGAACCGAACCGAACCGCCAAATCACCTTCCGTTCGGTCTTTGGTTTTAGGGAAAAACCGAACCGCAAAAACCGAACCCACCCCTACTGGGGAGAATAAAATGTACGTAAACCTTATTACTATTACTTCACAGAGATAGAGAGACTATTTTTGGAAGGCTCTCAGCGCAAATATATCAGCCCAAAAGAAGAAAATAGTAAGTAAAAAAACGAAATTATAGTAGAAAGCAATTGAAAACTCATAAATACAATACGGTAGCAAAATAAATAACGACCAATAACAACACAATGTATATAATAACACGACTAATTCTAAAATCCTACTATATCACAAGACATACATGAAAAATAATTAAAAATCATATGAAATATAGAATGATTACGCAATATAACTTGTCAAAAATCATAGAAAGCATACATCAACTATACAATATGGATTACTTATACAAGAGTTATACACTGAATATACATTATGATACACTCAAAAAGTGAATACAGTTTGACTATACATGAAATATATACTAATTATACGTGCCTATACAATGGATGATATTTTTTTTGATAATAACTTTGACTGAATGGTCATCTACCATTTTTATACTTAAAAAAAATTACTCTTTCTGTCCCATTTTATGTGACACATTTTTATTTTTAATTCGTCCAAAAAAAATGTTACCTTACTCTAATTGAAAATAATTTAACTTCAAAATTTTTCTTTTATCTTTAATAAAATGATTATCAACTAAACAACTATCGAAAGATTATTTTATAGCATAATTTTAAAAATATTTTTTTATTTAAATATTGTGCGAAATCAAACGATGCGGAAGGGTAGCCATGACTTCACAAATTCAACAAAATTAATCATTAAATGTTTATTATGTCTTAGAATTTTACATTTGTCAGCCTGCCGTGCTTGGAAAAAGCATTAAACAAAAATTTTGGCTAAATAAAAAAATCAAAACCAAAAATACAAATTCAAGAAAAAGGAAAAAGTACTTCATCCAGCGGAACCGTAAAATCGGACCCCAGCGAACCGAAATAGGAAGCCGTCCGGTTTAGTTTCCGGTTCAAGTTTTGGAAAGAACTCTTCTCCGTGCCTCCGTCACGCCGCCTTCTTCTGGCTTCTCTTATTGCCGTCGGTGAAATGTTGGCAAAGGATGAGTGTGATGTTTAGCGGTAGGAGCATTTTGGTCCGTCTTTCGAGGCGATCTACCCTCCTCCAGAGAAGAACACTTTGCGGCAACAACAAGTCAGTCACAATCTCCAACAACAACGGCAAGGTCAGTTGTGATAGTACGAAGGAAGTTGATAACTCTGTTGCTTTAAGTCGTCAGGATGCCTATAAGCAATTGGAGAACCTTGATTTCATGACTGCTGCCAAGATGCTCTTTACGGACCCGCCGAAGAAGAAGAAATTCGGGTACTTTACCCTTACCATGTTTCTCATTGGCATTTTATCGAACAGTTTGCGCCTTGTGCGTTATATCCCTGTTTTTTCCACTAACTTGCTTCAAGTTCACTTCACTTTTGCTCCTTATATTGAATTAAATAAGTAGTTGCATTGTTACATTGAGGAACACTGACATAAGATGGATCACTTACAATTGACCACTGTGATGGTGTTGAAACTGGACATGTCGCGTGCCAATGTCTCTGAATGCTAACTCTTACCGAGACGTTGGCATGAGGCTGCTTTGACAGGTGAAAGCTAGACTTGCCAAGAAAGACTCCCTTTTTCGGTCTTTTGACAAGAATTTGTTTGATTTGAGGATAGAGAAATCACGAAACAGGTTGCCTCAGATATAGTAATTTTTTGGCTCTGTTTAAATATGCTCTACATTTTGATGAAGACAACTTCCTTGTACATTCTGCAACTGAACAAGAAGATTAACAGAGACAATGTCACTGTCAGAAGGATGCGTATAAAGAATCCAATCAAGAAAGAAAAGAGACAGAATTTAACCAGGATTCAATAAAAAGGAAAAATATACATCCATTTCCCTCAAGTTTTAAAATTTTTTGACATGTCTTCCATACCATCATCTTACTGCCACTTATCTCTGCATATGCTGTGGTGGTCTTTGCTGGAGGGGCATATAATCCATTTTATCTGTATTTTGTCTCCACATAGAATTAGGGCAGCTACACGTGCATTTGTTCTTTAAAAAGCTCAACTACTGCGGCTGTGTCTTCCCTTGTTGCATGTTTTTGATAAAGGTGCTAAAGAATGCTTAGATGATACTTCTGTTCAGTTTGAACCTACTTATCCACTGTGAATTTGTGACAAAAATTCAACATGCTTAAGCCCATTGCCTGAGAGAAACAGGATGGATGGGATCCATTCCCTTGACAGCTTGTAGTCCATATCGTATTTCACTAAGATGGTGTTTGGATTGGATTTTTAAAAAATAGCTTTATTCCCAACTTATGGCTTTTAGCTTATTTTTATACTTGGCCTTTAAGTACATACTTGAAAACACTTTTTATCTTTCCCAAACAAAAAGTAAAAAAAAAAATAAAGAGCTGAAAATCTAAAAGAACTAAAAAATAAGTCAATCCAAACACTCTCGAAGTTTTATGTTAAAATAGTTTATTTATTTTTTTCATTATTGCTGGGTTGGCGATGATGACATATGTTTTGATGTATATGTCAACAATAAGATTTGAATGTCAACGTAACACATTTCACTTATTTTTTGATTCCCTCAAAGTTGACATGCCTCCTCTCTTCAACCTTCAAGTTGCATCATCATGAATAGTGTGAAATTTTCACTTTCTTTTAGGTGATGCGTCCCTCCTTATTTCAGTTGATTAACATCTTTTCTACTCCTCTTCCATGATCAGGCTTGATTTTCATCTGGTACAGTTCTTCTTTGCTTGCTTGCCTTCACTGGGTACCTCTACTTTCTTTTTTGTTACATGTTATTTCATCTTTGAAGTACTTTCCTTCTGGCGCTTCTGTCTAAAACAATCTTTCCTGTACAGCTGTTTATTTGGTGGCTCAGTATGCTCGCTATGAAATTAGAAGAATGGAAGCGGTAATGGAAACTTCTCTTTCTTTGATTTTTTTTAATTTGGGTCATTTTAAAATATTTGTGGCTATTAAGCAGTTGTAAATTTTCATTTATTGATGCCATTTTTCTTTCTCAGAATATCTTTGTATGATCAAAATTATAATTTATGTTCCACGGTCATATTCACCGGGTACTTAAAAATTCTTTCTTTAGATAAATCATATCCATGGGATACTTGTGCTTAAGTCCAAAAAGAGGCTGCAGGGTTCTGCCTCTGAGTATTTGGAATGAAGAGTGAGTCTTAGATGAAAGGCATCAAGTTACGTTTCAACATGTGTAAAAGGACATTTAATGCTTTTGCATTTAATATGCAGGATATCAGTCATCCTTATATTTGATGTTCATCATGGGATACAAGAAGTTTTTCATCCTCAAAGACCATTTGTCCTCAAAATTTGTTTGTCTGTAAATTCTTCCAGAGAAGTTACGCGTTGATCTCACCAACATTCTTCTCTTCTGGTTGAACTACATCAATTCATTCTTGGGTTAAATCTCCAGTAACTCTTTTAGTAGGTCTCAAACGAGATATGGTCTTCCTTTCCAAGAACAAAATCAACTTCATTATTTCCAAAAATAAGCAGGATGTCTTGTTTCTATGTGGGATTCACTGGGTATGCTGTTGTTTTAAACAAGAGATCTTGTTTTTCAGTTGGAAAACAACACCAACGATAACAACAACTGTGCCTCAATCCCAATCCAGTTGGATTGACTGTGTGAATCCTCACTATCAGTTTCATCCATTTAGATCCCTCATTCCAATATTCAAAAAAGTAGATTCTCTACTCCTAGAACTTCTCTACATTTTGTATTGGCATATAAATCCCTAACAAGATTAAAAAGATCCCTAGAAAATATTGGACTAATGTGAGTTTAGTAGCAAAACTATGCGTAATCTCATCTAGTTGGTTTGTCCTAGATGAATCTTTTTCTTCTATTGTGGTTATTGGTTGCTAAGTCTGCATGATTCTTCTGAGGCAAATTTCAGGTTCACCTCTTCTTTTCACACCTTCAACCATCATAGTTTCATACCTATGGTTTGAATGTTTGATGTATCTAGAGATTTAAGTAAGACACAGCTAAACCATTTCAAGCATCTCTCATTTTTATCATCTATATGTATCATTTGCACCTTTTGTCGCATGATCATTTATAACCTTGTCTTATCTTATGATCCTCATCTATGACCATTTCTAATCTCATGCTATCTTATGACCACTCATCTATGTTAACATACTCATTTATGAGTCCCTCAATTTTTTCTTTTTGAGAAAGAATATGATCCTCATTTTGAGTATGTGTTAAGCCATGGATGCCCAACATGCACTTGATATAAACACCGGCGGTCTTAAAACCATTTTATAGAATACCTTTGGCTTCTGTAGGTACTCAAATGAGCTATAGCAATTATATGAAATAATGCCACCAACTGGAAAAACAACACTGATAAGAGAGAAAAGACTATCCAAATGGTGGTCTTGAACCACCAAAGAGTGGCCTCTATCTTGGCCATAGTGTTTAAAGTGACCTCTAAGCACTTCTATGCTATTCAGATTTGCACTAATTATCCGCCTATTCTTTTCTGACCCAAAGTTGTTTCATTTTTCAACAATCTTCTAATTTGAAAATATGTTTAGTATAGTTAATAAGATTTTTAATTGAGTTTTACATTGTATTCCACTAAAAGAAAGATTCAAAAACTGTTCTAGGGCTCTAGTAATGTATTTCCCCTGAAATTATAATACCTAAACAATTTGTCCTAAAGCCAAACCAAAAACCAAAAGTATCAGAAAATAAGTGGAATATTATGGAGGGGAACATAGGAGAACTTCCAGGCTTTTTTTTTTTTTTTGATAAGGTAATGTAAATATTTCTTTTTTTTTGATGAGCTATCCGGGATTGTTTGTGAAAGGAAATCTAGACGTTCTACCAACTTACAGTAAAAATAATCAAAAAGAGAGAAGATAGGATGGTGTGCAGGGAGTCAGGCCCAAGGGTGTTCACTGTAAAATCATACAACATTGGATAATCTTAAGCGGGTAGAGTGAATTTTGGAAGACAACTTGGAATATGATGGTGCCAAAAAAGGGGTTGCTTTCTTCACATGGTGTGCAGCATTGAAATATAATCTTATGTAATATTTAAGTAGGAGAGAGATTCTGGTGAGTTGATTGTGTGTGCGAAGAGTGTTTGGAAATAAAGACTATATTTGTTGCACTACAGAATTACTACCAGTCATGAGATTTCTATTGCTAGGTAGCTGATGTTGTGGGGTGCTGCGAAGAACTGTAGCTGAAACATTTGCCAGTGGAAATTGCAGAGAGTCAAAAGGAAAGGAAATTAGCTCTGAGAGTAACCCCATCGTGCCAATTTCGGCTTATTTGAAATAGAGGAATAGAAGAATGTTCTGTGACATTCGCCGCCAAAGGTGTTATTCTTCCCATCTGCCTAACCTTGGAAGACAGAGTTACCTCATACTTTTGCTGGTGGAAGGTGGCAAGTACTAAGTGAAAAAGTCGATGTGCCCGAAAGCTTGCCCTGCCACCACTGTTACTAAAAAAAGAGAATGTTCTATAACAAAGAGCATGGCATAGGATTGGAGTATGAATGGATCACTTTTGTATCACATATACTTTTGGTGCAAGGAAAAATTACTTCTATGTAAATGGGTAAGAATGTTAGAGGAATCAGAATACCAATTTACAGTCATATTGGAAATGTATTGAAATCATTTTGGTATTTATCTAGTGAAGTCTTTTGATTCAAAAGGAAGTGTGGGGTAGTAGTATGGTTGAGCTGTGTTTGTTGTCATCAATTCTGAGTGGAACTAAAAGAGAGAAGGACAGGCTTTTGGAAGGGATAAAAAACCAAAGCTGTTGATGGGAGTTGGAGTAAGCAAGTAAAAATAACAACATAACCAGTGGAATCCCACAAGTGGGGTCTGGGGAGGGTAGAATGTACGCAGACCTTACCACTACCTCACAAGGTAGAGAGGCTGTTTCCTGGAACCGTCCAAGTAAAAAGCATAAATTCTCGTTGATACCTAGGACTTTTGAATGCAGAAACTCAATAAAAGAAGTGAATATTGTTCCTTTTGTAAGCTTATCAGTTTTAACTTTTGCAAAGAGTAAAGATGCAAGTAAATCTCTAAAAACATACTCAATTCAGCTAATTGTCTGAGTGATATTGTAGTTAGGTTAGTTGGAAGTGAAAGTACTTTTGAGATGTGGAATGGAATTGTTCCATAAGCCTCGCTTTTAGTGTAGGAGTACAGCATCAGCTGAATCTCTTTTGAATTTTATAGTTTGAATGTAGTAGTTCAATAACATGTCTAAAGAGATGACTAAACCAAAAGCCATAGTCTCCTGCAAATTTTATCGTCTTGTCTCTCTATAAAATCTCACTATTACGTGGGTACTTCATATACTTTCTTTTGTTTACTTAAATCCGGTCTCTTACGCTTTGTCTAGGACTACTAATTATATTGTTTATTCATTAGTTATCTTTTCCCTTTAGTTACACGTCTTATTTGGTGATCGAGACAAGTACCAGAGATTCTCCTACAACATCCCAATGTGTCTTGACTTTTAATATCAGAGCTTGTCATTCATTACTCTTTGTTGCTTTTGCTACTACTAGTCTTCATTGACTATCTTGTTCAAAAAATTCCTATCAGGAAGCTGAATTGAAAAAGAAAGCTGACGAAGAAGCAAAAGCAAAAGAGTTGGAATTGATGGCCGAGGAGGAAAAACAACAAGGGACTGATCCACAACTTTCCGAGGTGAAAGCAAGACTAAATAAGTTGGAGGAGACAGTGAAAGAAATTGTGGTCAAGTCCAAGAAACAATCAGGTGATGCTGCAGACAGACCAATTGATGCTGCCAAGAATGAACCTGCAACAATCAAGCCAGAGACTCCTAATGCTCAGGAAAAGACAACTCCCCCTGGTGAAGGGAAAACTCAAGCAAAAGTAGTTTTGCCTGATCAAAAGCAGATAAAAAGTGATGGCTCCTCACCTGAAATGAACAAATGATATCAGTAGCATATATTATTTCGCGCCATCAAGCCTTTTGAAGAGTTTGAAGTGCATAGTTTTGCAGAATAGGGAAAGACCACTGTTTTGAAGAGCTGATGCTTCTTCATCATCATCATCATTATTATTATTCAAATCGATGTGTATTAGAAGATAATTAGGAGATGTAACAACTGTAAAGACTGCTTGCTTCCCTGTTGCAGGTTTTCTAACCGCAAAAGTTGAGTTTGGAGCATCAGACATTTGACAATAGCATTCTGTTCTTGATAAATGGTTAGCCAAATCAAAAGTCTCCTGTGCAATTTTGCTAGCCAAATACGAGCATAGCCTTGTTAAGGCTGAGACATTGTCTATATGTATTTTTGATAATTCCTCATTAAATCAGTAACTCGTTGCAATCTTTTTTTAACCAGTTTTAGCGAGCACCTTAGTGAAAAACTGTCCGAACTTTTACGTTTGGAAGTCATACAAAATATTAAGCAAAAACGTTTGATGTTTGACAGCTTTCACAAGGCCACTCTTTTGGTGCTAGTGTCTGAAGTTATCAAGTTCCAGACCTGATTGTCTGACCTTTTCTTAAAGCAGGTGAACTTGCAAAGAGAATTATGAACTTGGTGGTAGTTAAATGGTGACCCCAAAAGCGGGTATTTGTGCACTTCAGGTAAAGGCATAATTTCCAAGTTCAGAGAAATAGCAGAATGAAATATAGAAAATGGGATGGGAATTTTCATAAATATCCTAGGCTTGAAATGTAACGAGGTCAAATAGCTATATTTTACATAATTGTATAGCATAACTTCGGCTATATGACCTGGAGGGGAGGAGAAAGGCGAGCAAGATCGAGAAAAACGAATTGTGTATGTATATTTATCAAATTATGTGTATATCTGTCAAATAATTGTATATGTGTAACTAATATACATATGTATTTGTATATTTGGCAAGTGAGATTGGAAAAGGGAGGAGAGAACAGAGCGAGATCGAGAGAGGGAGGAGAGAGAGGGCAGAGAGTGGAGAGAGGCGAATTGTATATATTGTATATCTCCTGAATTGACTATGTATATTTGTCAAAATAATTGTATATTTGTAGCTGGTATACATACGTAATTGTATATCTGGCAAGAAATTGTAGAGAGGGAAGAGAGGAGAGGGAATACAACAAAAAACCCTAACTATAGCTATAAATTGTAATTTTTTTCAAACTATAATAATATTATATATATACATATTATATGTTTGTTTAGTTACGTAATTTTTTTTCAAATGGGAAGATGACCCATTGGGCCCATGAGACATTTCCAGGTACAGCCCAATAAAACAACTGCGATAAATAGGAAAAATGGTTGCAGACAAAAGATTTTTAAACCCTCCTTAAGCCCTTCGCTTTCTCTCTGGGAATTTGGTGTTCATCCATGGCAATGGCTCGTCGATTAGTTAGACCTTTAGGAGGAATAGCCAAAAGGGTTTTTCTTCAGCAGAAACCTCAGCCAGTCATATTCAATTTTGCTAGGAATTACATATCGGAGATGCGTAAGGAAGCATTTCAAGAGAACATTCTCAGACTCCTCCGCTACGAGATTCGCTACGAGCTTGAGCATTCTCCTCCCTCTCAGGTACGCCAATTTCTCATTCCTTGTTAATTATTATTTCTTCCATGTTTTGGAGTATGAGGTCATTTGCTTCCATCAAAGAGGGAGTCAAAATATTTCGAGAAAGAGTATTATTTCCGAGATTTTCTGCAAAATATGGTAAGTAAATTAGGCTCTACTACAGTTATGAGTTCGATGCATAGCAAATTGAATCATTATATGAATGCTGAACATACGTTAGCCCAGGGAGAAAAGCTAGTAAATAAAATAGGGACTTATATGCTGATTCTACTATGTTCTTTAAGTGTTGGTTGCAAAGTTAGCTAATTTACATTGGTGGTCCAGTGTACTAGTTCCTTTAGTTGATTTCAGGTAGTCCCGTTTGCCAGGCAATTCAGTTTTACAATAGCTATTTTATGATGGCCTAGTTTATTAGTAGTTCCTTTTGTTTACTTCAAGTAGTCCCATTCTGCCACTATTTGAGTTAGTGTTAGCTGATTAGAATTAGGTGTTCCATATGATACCCTCTTAACCATGAAAAAAGATGAATCTCGTCAAAACCCATGTTCTTCTTTTTGCTTCGCGTAGTGGTCAGGAAGCTGTACTGATTCCATGTTTAGGCTGAAGTGTGATAATCTTTACCATTTTCTGAAGGTATGACTGGTATATGGGAAGGCCTGATAATTTTTTAATTCTCTCTTGAAGTTGGATTGTGCATTTTGTGGTGCAGCTTGTAGTGAGAAAGGAGGTGGGTGACTTCAAGAGAAGAGTAAACTGTATTAATGAACTTTGTCACCAACTTTATCTCAACCCAATTTCGTATTGTCTTGATTTGAAGCAGTTGTCTATTCCACACCACTGATATGATAAGTCAATTCTCTGAACCAAAATGTGAATGTTCATTTACTCGTGAAAACTAGGACAAGAAAAATCTTAGATTTCACTTTTTTTGGCTAAGCGTGATAAATGAAGAGTCTTGAACTTTAGCTTTGCATAGGATATGTTTGATAGCAAAGTAATGTCATCATATGATCTGATGAATCCGAGACATAAATATGGGCTATGGTGTCATAAAGATGAGATATACATATATATCAATTAACACAATTGCGCAATAAAATATGTAACACCATCCATGCATTAAAAGATCAAGTCTGAGTGTTGCTAATGCAGCTCCCCACCTGTTTTGTAATATTTACTTCTGTGGTGCTTGGACTCTTCGATAATGTCGACGGGTGCATGTCTAATCCTCCAAAAGTAGTGCATTCTTGGAGGATTTGACACGGGCGGGGCAATGCTTTTTGAAAGTCGAGAAACATAGATCTACATAAGTTACAGAATATGCTTTGGGGTTGTTAACTTTGGAAATACTAAAACAGAAATTTGTAATGTGGCTAATACATGTAATGTTAACTGAATTTAACGAGTGATCATTCCAAGTTCGTGTTGCAGAAGGGAGCTTCTGAACTATGTTATTTATTATTTGGCTAGCCATTGCTTATGTTCTCATACATTGAACAGTGTGAATCAGCAAATCTCTAGTGCTTATTTTTGCAATTGCTGAATTGCAGCCTATCACAAAATTTGATTCATTTATCATTGATGAAAGGCCCGGAGAGCAATGGATTAGATTAAACAAGAAGTTTGGAGAGAATGAAGAAATTAAAGTTGAAGTTACCATGTTTGATGCATCTATTCCTGTTCAAAAAGGTAGTGATGTATCTGTAGCAGATGACGTGCAACTTCATATAACTATGATTGTAAATGTCAGCAAAGGAGAAGGCAATGATGTGCTCGAGTTTGTTTGTTCTGCATGGCCAAACAGTGTTGAGATTAGTAAAATTTACGTGCGTGGCCGCAATAGCATAGTGGATCAGTCTTATGTGGGCCCTCCATTTAAGTATGTATCTTTCATGTAATTCCCTAATCTTCATCTTGCTTGCTTAGCTTTCTTATTTAGCATTTGCTGCTGAGTTTTCTTATGTGGTTGTTACGAACTTCAGGATCGGGAAATGTGTGAAACTGAACACTCCAAAAAATATCCTCAATCTTGTTTTACCATGATTTGCAGGGAATTGGATGATGAACTGCAGAATTCCCTTTATGATTTCCTTGAGACAAGGGGAATAAGTGATGAACTTTGTGTGTTCTTACATCAATACATGAAGAACAAAGATAAACTTGAATTTATTCGCTGGATGGAAAAGCTGAAATCGTTCATAGAGAGGAAATAGAGATAATGGTTGCATTTCTCCTGGGAATGTTGTTCTGCTGACTTCCTTGTGGACCATGCCCTGGATGTCATTACTTGTGAAAAATTATACTTGCAGGTTTTAGAATGCGAAAGAAACACTTTTTAGCTCAACTGGAAGTCTGGCCCTACTAATTTATTGGTCTTGTCAAAGTTTCCTACTACTTCAGAGACAAATCGGTCTTACCGAGAAGACAGGCAATAAAAATTATTAATTGATTGATGTATTGCATTGGTTCAAAAATGAGAACCCATTCTTCAATCACAAAGCTGTGCTGCATCTTAGCAAATTGTACACCTGGGCTTTGCTATGAAGTCAATGCATTTGGTGTAATAGGTTTCTACTTTTTCTCGATGTCTCTGCTATGCACTTGAACTTTTTAGATTGTCGTGTATTGACCTTTTACACAGATTTTGCTGGTGCATACAGAACCTCTAGTAATGTCATAATATTTTTAGAAAGCAGTGTTATTCTATGTATCTGTTGTCTACTTTAGTAGCAATTTAGCCAGTTCAATTTTGAGCAGCTTCCTCTTTCGACTTCAGGAATTTTCATTGTAACCATGTTCTCTTATGAGCGTTGTTTCTTACTGTTTCAAAAACCAATTATCCAGGTAAAGATCAATTATATTTGGTCACAACATCTTTTTTCTTTTTGTGTCCCTTTTCGTTTTAAAACCATTTTGCTGCTATGCCAAATTTCATGTTGTAGACTGTTTCACATTTTGTGCCACAGTTACTGAACATCTGCAGTCAAATATCTTGTGATGCAGCATAATTGCTTCCTTCCAGCTGTCTTCCGACTTCACTGTCTGTTATTAGCTTAATATAACGAAAGATACTTTTATCTTTTATTGGTGGAAGATGTCAGCATTAACTGAACTATTGAAGATGCATGAAGATATCCTATCAGAATTTTTGCTGATATTTATCTAGTCAGATCGACTGTCTCTTCCTTGATTGAGAAGATTAGGTAAGCTACATTACACTTGTCTTCATCTGACATTGGATGCTTGTTGAAGTGGACTTTGGCACTTATGTTTGTATGCGTATTTGTAAGGTAATGTAGTAGGTATTATTACCTATTTCTCTGTCTATGTCAACTGTCTCTTTCTTAGTTTTCTTATTGAAAACAAACACTATTGTGCTGTATTACTACATGTGAGTCCCTCTTTCGTTTGTAAGCTAATTAATGTAATTCTTGGTCTAAAATGGGTTGCGACATGATAGGCCCAACTTGACTTAACTTTTTTGAATTGCCCACCTTACCCCCTCACCCTATCCCACCACCGCCTTTTGCTCAGACCCACCCTCCCCCTACCTTCCATTGAGGCTCGAGCGTTCAGGTGTGACTTGGGACATGAGACCTGAGTTTGACATAGACCCGAGTTCAGACACGGCCCGAATTATGTACACAAGCTACGAGACCCTACCTTCTTCCAAGACTTAGCCTCGAGATCTGACCATGGCCTTGACCCATAAGTTGGATTTTGAGTCCCAACCTATAGAAAAAAATCTCAACCAGTAAATCTTAAAATTGGTCTTAGTTGGAGATCACTTTAAAAATGGGTTATGTTGGGTTAGGTTAAAATCAGTCCAATATGTAATTATCTTGTACTCAACTCATAAGATTTTGTTTTTGTGTGTATGTTTGGGGTTTGTGGGGGTGGGGGTTTGGACGACCATCAATTTTTGGGATATGTTTGACACCCTTACTTACATACAGTTCTATATAGAAGATGCCTTTGTTTGTTTGAAGATTAGGTTGTGATTCTACTGCTTTAGTTGGTTCTCACTGTTTCGCCGCATTCCATTCAGTATGATTAGGCCCTAGTCATTCTGATTCAACAGCTGATAAGATTTCTTTGATGATCTAATCTTATATCCAGCAATTCAATTGGTCGTCTCGATCAATCATTCTCCTGGAAGTGTGCTGATTCCTACACATCAATTTCCTACCACTATCTCCTACATCTTTGCTGTATGTTGAATTTCATGGTTTAAAATGGTCAAACCCTCGAAAAAGCAGAAACTTCTGTTGCATTATGACGAACTGTGAGTCTTGAATATGATGTAATATCTTTTTGTTGTGCTATATTAGTGGTGGAATTGAGTTGTCCAACGTTGTTGCTTTCCTAGTCTAAATGTTATTATCTTCATGTGTGGGAGTTGCTTTTTATCTTAGACAACAATTCAATTAATAAGCATTATCTTATGGGTCATATATACCACATTGTCTGGTTAGTGTTGGATACAGCCAACTTATTGATTATTTTTAAGCCTACAGATAAACTAGCAGTTTCTCCATCAAAGGCACATGGAAAGTGAAAGTGGATTTCTCCTGTTGCATCAATAGTTCTTTAACCTACCACAAACAAGAAGTTGAGTTGCTGTTTGCTTGTTACTCCATTGTCCTTTTTTATTGTTTAGTAGTACTACCTTTTTATCTGACCTCTTAGCTTACGTTATTTAGGTATCTTATCATCCATCATATGAGTTCTTTTTTGATCTTTGAGGAAAGATCAGTGCAACTTCCTCCACTGTTTACGCATAGTTAGCAAAGAATTAGTACTTATATAAATGATGTGTCCCACGATCGATTATATGAATCAGCTGTTTTCGAGTTGCTCTATTTAGACTCTATTGATGCGTAGGTTTTTTAAAAAATTAATTCTAGTAGAGGACAATGTAGGTCCATTTTAGCTATGGAGAATGAAAAGTCATTGGTCCAAATCCAAAATCAGATTACACGAGTCCCTTAATTTTCAGAGGCTCCAGTTGGGACTATGGAAGTCGGGTTGTTCATTTGGCAACTGGAATGTCCAAAAAAAAAAAAATGTTTGTTATGCTTAGAGGTGGCAAATAAGTCATTGTCAAAATTTTATTAGAATTAAATTCATAAATTAATTTGGACTATATTAAATTTTAAAAGATAGTAATGTGACAATTCAAGTCAAATTAAAGGAAGTTAAATTAAATAAGCCACTAAAATCATACCAATAAAAATGGATTGGACTACTAAAAAAATTCTTAGCCTACCTAAACAACAACAACAACGTATCTAGTGGAATCTTACAAGTGGAGTTTGGGAAGGGTAAAATGTATAAAGATCTTACCACTATCTCATGGAGATAAAGAGGTTGTTTTCGAAAAATCCTTCCTCATCTCAAAAGTCAAGTTCCATAAGCAGATAATACTAGATATGGAAAAAGGAAAAAGCAAAGAAAAAAAAGGAAAACGACTAATAATGAAAAGCAGATGATAGTATGTAATACGATAAAAGTAACAAATATAAGACGGATAATGACAACATGACTAATCCTACTAACGTACTATAATCATAAGGCTAATATCAACTTGCCCCTACTAACCTATTAGTCTTCTACCCTAATACTTGATCTCCACTCCTTTCGATCTAAGGTCTGATCACCTCCCCCAATAAATCCAATCTCCCGCACCTCCTAAAAAGAACATCGATACTTCCTAAATTTAAAGAAATTGAAACGTATCATATTTTTAGATTTAGATCAAAGAGTGTAATGAAGGTGGTTGAGAAGCAGCCAAGTGCCAAGCTGTAGATATTACTTTCATTAGTTGAGGAAAAATGAAAGAAAGAAAGTAAGCATCAATCAAGCAGCGAAAATTCATACATTTTGTCCCCACATTGTCCATTTTTAAGTTTCCCAGTTAATTGTCGTTTTTTGTGCCATAAAAACACTAGAGAAACATATTTTCTTGACTTTACTGTGTACTATCAGTAATGCCATACCAACCCTACACCTTTCAATTTCCTTGCCTTTCACTTGGACAGACAGACAATTTAGGATTTTCTCTTGCACGCGCCAAATGTCTCTCTCTTTTTTTCCGTTTTCACTTAGTGTTCGATATTTTTAATGAGTTTAAATTAAATTTAAATCTGTTTGGTAAATCTTCGTATAGCTTATTAAAGATGGATGACTATAGACTTTATTTGTACTAAATAATGACTCTTTTCTCCATCATTATTAATCATCTTCAACTCTCTTTACATACAAATCATGCCTTTGTAGTGCTAGTTGTTCTTGTTTGTTGCTTAGAGTTGGATTACTTAAAGAAAATGACATAATTAAGTTTAAAATCCATTATAAAGCCAAATTTTGGACCCACCATATGATGTAGTGACCCCTGTTTAAAAGATTTCTTAGGTAAGAAATCAATGCAATCAAGATTTTACAGCATTAAAATATATGAAAGATAATGATGTGATTGAATAGCTTAAAATTGTTTTTTTGAGATCACTTTGATTAAAAAGGATCTTTTAATAAGAATGGACAAAGGTCATTTACACAATTTATACTTTCCACGTACCTCCCACCAACCTAAAAAGAATGACCCCTCAGTAGATAGTCTATTTCATCAACTGCTCACTGCATCTCAGCCGTTGAATCTGCAAAATCATTTGTCACAGTAGTTGTTATTAATTCATCAAACTGTACGATATTTTTGTCGGCATGTGCATTTGTCACGCATTCAACATCAATCTCATCCAAGGCCAAACAGTTAGTTATATAATTCATCAAACGGTACTATATTTTAGCATATACATTCCCAGTGTATATGCTAACATGAGATATTCTGCGCACCAAATGAAAACGAGCTGTGGCTAATACCCGTCCGATCGTCAACATCAATCTCATACTAGACGAAACAGCTAGAATCTTTTTGTTTTGTGCACCAAATGCAGCTTGTAAAATGTGAACTCAATTATTATATGACTAGTTATATATTTCGGTTGTCCGTCATTAAAGGCAAGATTCGAGCATTTCCTTTACTTAAATGTCGGAAATCACATCATAAGAATTAAATTATATAGTCATCTGCAGATTAGTACTGCAGCTGGCATAAGAACATTTACAGTACTGAACCTAACAAGTACGAAATTCTGAAAAGAAAATATAACTGTAAGAAAAAAGAGAAAGAAAACTTAAAAATTCTATTACTACTAATAATAACTTAGAGTCTTAGAGACAAATCAAGCTTCTTCAATTCTTCTGCATTATTATGAGTAGTCTTTGGTTGAGCAGGACCAGTACCACTATCCCATCTGTATGGTGAAATACCATCAACCTGCACAACAGGAAGTTTTTGGATAATGTTATCAAATCTGGCAGCACCACCACCTGACGATGTTGCTGCCATGTGGTAATTATTACTCTCTGCAATACAGAGCCGGCCAATGGCCGGCTGCTGATCGATGGGCTTTCTAATAGCCCATCCAGGATGTCCGTACAAGGACGGTGCACCGAAATTAGCACCGTTAGTGGGCTTGTGGATCATTGAGTGGACTTGAATCCCGAGAGACCTATTGAACGAACCATGCAGCGGTAAAGAAGCCATGCTTGAATACTTATCGTAACCAAAAGCTGCTGCACTAATTTTTTGCCCTCTTTTCGCTATCGTTCTCTCCCGTTTATGCGCGTTTTGATGCCCGCCTAACGCCTGCGAACTGTAAAATTTCCTCTGGCAGTAATTGCAAGAGAAAACCCGAGGCTCCGATTCGTTATTAATATTACCTGCGGATCGCGATGCATCAGATGAGCTCGTCTGGATATTGGATTTCGGCCCGTGATCGAGGCTGAGATCCAGAATAAGATCGTCGTTTTCTTGTTCATTTGATGTTTGGTTATTATTGGAGGCTTGAACTTCCATTTTCTCTGGGACTGGAATTCTGTGGAGTACTTATTTGGGCAATTGAGACAAGTACATATGGATCAACGAAAGGTGGGAAAAAGTGGGACTAGTAATTGCACTTTCATCCACTTTGTGTTGTGATGATGAATGATGAAAGAGTATAATTGAGATTTAATAGAAAGAAAAAAGAAGTAGGAAATGTTTATTGATTGAGAATTTAATGTTGTGGTACTATGTTAGGAAGGAGCCATTACAGTTACAATAACCTTATTATAGTAAAAAGATACTCAAAAGGGGATTTTATATACTCCACTCCAATAATAATAATACAGGTAGATATAGAGATGCATGTGTTATAAAAAAGTTTTGATAGAAACTGGTGAAGAAAACACAGTTTGTCACAACACAACCATATATGCCCCATTTAATGTTTCTTTAAATTTTTTTCCTCGTCTATTCCCACGTTTATTGCCCTTTTGGCCACTATATATATATACAGTATATTCTTGTCTCCTTTAGTTTTGACCATTTTGGGAATTTTTCTATGTTTTTTTTTTAAATCCAAATTATACTAATTAATTACTTGCCCTCACCAATTTATCGTTTCTCAATTTTCACAAGTTATTTTGTACTATAATTGACCAATTATTAATAAGTAAATGTGCTGAAATTTCTGTTAAAAGATATGTTTTAATGAATGAACATATATCACACGTATTTTTCATATCAGTTACATATAATATATTCCTAATTCAAAAATTTAAACTGATGATCTCATGCATGTATAGTTTAAAATTTGAACTTGTAAAATCTGCCCTAGTACAAGCATGATGTTGCAATTAATTTAGCATGTCTTTTCAAACTGATATCGTTGACTTTCACTTATTCACTTTGAATCCTGAATTTTCTCTAGAAAAATAATTAATATGAGTATTTTCATCTCAATACATCTATTAATTGATATTTAGTCTCAAAGTATTTGAAAAATAAGTAAGTAATACTGAAATAAAATGTAAAAGAATAAATATTTTTTTCTTTATACGCTAAAAGTGAAAAATATAATTTCAATATAACGGACAAGTAAATACTCCAATTTATTGCGGGGGAAAACAGTAAGTAATATTTAAGTACAGCTACAAATTGGGTGGTGCTGTTACTGCGTTATAATAATTAGCATATAATATAATAATTCTATTGCAAACTGGAAAATGACCTAATATTTTGTAATTACCACCTTATTACAGTCCTTATTTAACTGCTGCTCGTTATTGTAGTATTTTATTTCATTCAAATGTTTGCTTTCACTTTAGTTTTTCATCAATATACAGCTTTTTTTAACGTCTTCCGTAGCTATATAATGAGAAGAAAAAAGAACATCAGTAACCATAAGTTGATTTTAAGAGGGTGGGGGTTGGTAGCATGGCCGGAGCTACCCCTTTATTAGGGATTCATCAGAATCTCCTTTGATAAAAAATTATATTATTTATGTATGATTGAAATAATTTTTTATATGTATAATGTCAAACCCCCTTTGACTAGCTTGTGTGTCTGTTTCAAATTTTAAACCTCTTAGTGACACTCCTGATTCCCATCACCGACGGGTGGGGGTGGGGGTGGGGGGTTAATTAAACAGTATATACAACGCCTTGATTGGTCTAATTAACAATGGTGATCAGGTTATCTACGTTTTGGATTAATATATTGAAACATGAATTCATTGACTTTTTTTATAGTAAACTATATACTACTATAAAACAAGTTCCAGAAATGTTTATTTAATCAAACCGTACCTATATTAAAGAAGGATACTACCCTTAGGTGAATGTAACTCCAATTTCTAAAGTCGATTCCAATGAATAATTCATCAATGACGAATAAAAAATAATTCTATGCAATTTTGGAAGGGAAAAAGATCCCCCGGATAGATTCTTTTATACCTACTAATTCCACCCTTATTTGCTCCACCAACTATATACTCTTATGCTTCATTTTTTTTAATAGTGTTTCATTTTTAAGGGACATTTATTAATGTGAAATAATTTAAATGTTATTCATTAATATTTTAATTGATATGATTTTGACTAAAATGACACTTATATCTTGAGACGGAGGATATATATATATATTTTAAAATAAATAAATAACAGGCAACATAACATAAGCAATAAGGAATAATGAGAAAAACAGTGGGACAACCTTTTTTTCAAATAAAACAAGGAAGCAACGCATGGTATTTGGCCACTTTATTTAGCCGAAAGAGCCCTACATACATTAATAGAAAATTGCTTTCATCAATGAAAACATGTAATTTGTTCATCAAACTCCATTATTATTATAATTCTAAAACAATACAGTCCCATATATTATTATTATCACAACACACCAACACAAGTATTTGATTGGTTCATTTGTAATTATGAATACCATATATGTCCCATTATTGTTGTTGGTTTGAAACTGATCATTCAAAGTACTATTAATATAGTGCTACTCGCTAGTACATATAGTGCTACTACACAGGCTGGATGTAGCAGTGCTGAGGTACGTGTTTGGGGAGCAAAATTAAGTGGCGGAATTGTTACAAAAGGGAGGAGCAAGAAGAAATGACTATGCTAACGTAACTGTTTTTGTAGTTCCTCCGATGTATGTTCAGGACCAGCTGGAAGCAGATACCGTAGGAACTGTTTATGCTAAAAAAAAAATTTAAGTGTTTTGATTTTTCAGGGCCGGGATGTGGCCTACCCTAACTTTGCAATGGCTCTCTCAAGCGGCCAAGACTTACTCTCTGTTTTTTAATTTTAATGCAAATGTCCTTACTACCAAAAAAAAAAAAAAAAAGAGTGTGAGATTCATGTATTACAATTTACATGCATATAAATATATCTCAATTTGGAAAACATTAAATAATGCATAAAAAACAATAATAACAATAACATATTAGGTGAAATCTCACAAGTGAGGTTTGGGGAGGGTTAAATATACGCAGACCTTACCACTACCTCATAGAGCTAGAGAGGTTGTTTCCGGAAGACCCTCAACTCAAATATATCAGCACCGAAAGTAGAAAATACTAGATACAAAAACGAATATAGTGGAAAGCAATTTGAAACTCATTAATACAATATAAGTAGTAAAATAAGGGACGATCAATAACAACATATGACACGACTAATCCTACAATCCTACTATAAAGGCAAGACAACATCCTACCCCTATTAGTCTACTAATCTTCTATCCTAATACGCTACGTACCTCCATTCCTTTCTATCTAAAGTCATGTCATCGGTAATATGAAGTTGCGTCATATCTTGTCTAATCACCTTTTCCCAATACTTTTTCAGTCTGTCTGTACCCTTCCATGTAACCCCTAACTACGACCTCTCGCACCTCTTAACAGAAGCGTCAGCACTTCTTCTCTGCACATGTCCAAATCATCGTACCCTCGCACCTCGTAACATAAGGAATATCCATGCAGTTGTCGCAATTCTAATAATGGAAAGTAATAATTAAATTCATGAATTCCTTGCACATGACCTATATATGCCTCTCTGGTGAAGAAAAGAAGAATTAGGATAAAATGGATGTACATGATCCTATAGTTTCCAAATGTTACTAGAACTATATCTTGGATTGATCTAAGAAACAAAGTAAATTGATTCACATTAATATTTCTGGCACCTATTAATATAGGAAAAAGGTGAAAAATAGAGCCTACAGGCAAAAAAGGATAAATAAGTCCCACTCTTTTAATTTTAAATACATAAAGTGCAATTACTTTGAACGCCCAACAATTTTTCGTGAGCTAAAGTGATAGTTAAATTAAAATGAAGGGAGTACTATTTTAAGAAGGATTTTAGATATAACGGTTAGTAACACTTTTAATCCCTTAATTATTGGTAAATTATAATTTACACTTTGTGACATCTAACACAAAGCATATTTTATCTTACTTATTTGAAATGTACAGTTTTGGTCTCTAATTTGCTGGTCAATATTGTCAGAATTCTAGTTTACTTAAACTATTTTGCAGTTCAATTACTTATGCATTATGTTAAAGTTGTAATTATTCCTAGGTAATTTGTTTCATTGTGTACCTTAAAAATATGAACTCTCTAACTTGTTTTCATGACATTTTGAGTTTTGATTTTTAATTAATCATCCCCTCATGTTAATTTGAATGAATTTTTCAGTTTGATGTTCATAAGTATAAGTTTGCACACAATAAAATTGTTTTCTCCACCAACACTGATCGTGACTGAGTGATAAATACTTTTTTATTTTTAAATAAAAAATTTCAAGCTTGAGACCCTTTGAGGATAGAATCGTCTTTATCAGGAAACACCATATTTCAATACGGGCGCTGAAAATTGAATGGGAAACCAGAATACACTATCATTATCCATATTTTATGGCACTGGTAAGTCCAATTCGTTTAGATACTATAATTTTTCTTATAAGCAAATGCAACTATTGGTAAGTCCAATTCTTTTGGATATTGTAAATTTTTTTTAAAAGCAAATTTAATTATCAATCCTGCAAACTGAATATTAACATATTGCCTAGATCATTTGATCATTTTTATTACCATCCTAAATTACGCAAAGTTTAGAATTAGAAATCGAGAATATCATGTATGAAAAGTGTGATATCTAAGCACTTTTTATTTATTTTACTTCGTTGTTCATATAAATTAAAGATATTATTCTCCTTAATTATTCTGTTAAAATATATTATATGAATACCCAATAGTTTAAAATTTTAATTACATATATACTACCATTGTATTAATATGATAAATGATAATTACCCATTTTAATTTTTAATGAGGGATAATTAGAAAAACTTGTAAACTATCACGTTCCTTGAAAAGTTTTGTTTGTTTTTTTTCAAATATCCAACTATTTCACATGCTTTTCATGCAAAATAGTTATGTAATAAAACTTAGTAACTGTTCTCTAAGTATATTATTGCTTTCTTTTTTCCTTTTTTTAATTAAGAGGTTGAGTTTTAATTGTGTTGATATTTACAACAGTTAAATTCAAATCTATTCTACAAATTTCTATCTTATATAAGTTGGGTATAAGGTAAACATGTAATTTTATATATGATTTTGCCGATTGAATATATTTTTTTATGTTTTAATTTTTGAATGAAAACAAAGGGAAAAAGATTAATCAATTATGAAAAATCGAATAACTATCCTTGTTTTATGCATGCAGCCAATTGAAAAGTCAAATATGAGAATTGACAACACAAATGTCATCTATCTATCTATATATCTATCAAATCTCTTTGATTTTTCGTCTCTCTCTTTATATATATACACACATATATAAAAAAAGAAATGACATATTTGTACTTTATTCAATAAAGGAAAAAGGGTAAAAAATGCTTTTAGACTATATGAAAGGAATTCATTTAATTTATAGTTTGGTCCAAAAAGTCTGATAAGTTTGTATATATTACAAGGATAAAAATCAAATTTACAATAATTGAAAACCTAAAAGCGTTGTTATATATCCCTAGACTGGATATAATCATATAATGTTTTTACCTTATTAGTTTAAAATTTGATATCACATTAATTACTGTCATTTTTTGTAGAGTTGTCAGTAAATCTTAGTTATAAAATTTTAGTTTAAATCTTTTATATGAATTTATAATTTGGTATTATTAGGTGTTAATTGCTACATTACTGAGATGACATCAAATGGGGTCATCTTGAGTGTTAGGAATAATGAGTCCAATTCACATGGTTGTCAATATCTAGTCATCTTTTTATAGGACTCACGTTAAAATAATTATCGTATTTTAGTATATATTCAACTATATTATATTGACAACCCCACCCCCCAAAATCCCCCTACCCCAACCTTTTGTTTTCTTTTGTCACAGTACACGCTTCTTGACTAATCACATAGAATACTAATGATTTTTCTGATGGAGTGGGTCAAAAATAAAAATTATCTGACATTCTGATTTTCTCAAGATTAATATTAGGGAAATTCTCGCATATAACCACTCAAAAATATCATAATTATGTTCCATAGCTATAATTTGGATAATTACATTTTGTAACTATAATTGTAGCAGTGTTTGTATAATTCCGTAACATTTATATAATTCGTAGTTTTTTATAGCATTTGTATATTTCACTATACAATTCGTGCACGACGTTTGTATAATTCGCTATACAATTCGCATTGTTGGTATATTTTACTATACAATTTGATTTGCCCACAGTTTTTGTATAATCGCGCACAACGTTTGTATAAATTACGCAAATTATACTGAATTCAAACTGTGATTATAGCTAATTATTTTCCGCGAGCCATAATTAATTCAAACTATAGCTATATTCTCTAATTAACAAATATATACTAATCTGCGTAATTTTACAAAACACACCTTATATGCACACAAACTTATTAGAATCCAAGCTGTATCAATTTAATTAAAATATATAAAAAAAAAAAAAAATGACAGTAGCTTATGCATTCTTAGGAAAAAAAGGCAATTGTTTATAACAAATATGTTTTTATTATTTTTTTCGATAGTTGTACATTATTTTAAATTTTATCTTTCTTTTTCATACTTATTTTAATTAGTTGTATTCGAGCCAAGGATCTTTTAACAATAATTTTTCTACTTTTATGAAGCCTAATGATAAAATATGTGTGTATTTTACTCCTTCCACACCTTCTTCGTTGGATTTCACAAGTATGTTGTTATTGTAGTAGTTTATACCAAATTCTAGATAATAAATTTGAAAAAAAAAAATCTCAAACAGTAGCTCTAGTACTAGACTCCTAGTACATGTTGCTTAGTGTGGAAATTGTCTTGATGCATGACAAATGGCCGACAATTAGATAGGAAGCAGATGGAGGCATTGGCCCCCCAAAAATATAATGTGCAAAGGAGTTAGTGTTGTCCTAGGCATATATGTAATACTAGTTAACATGTCCATATATAGTATTTTTAAACATATAATCAGTTGTTTGAAATCAAAAAAGATGTGGTTACTTTGATTGAAATAATGATGTTTTTAGGACTGATCCAAAAGGAGAGCTTGCTATAGTCATGGACATGTAAGTTTTTTGTCTCAATGCTGAAATGAGAAGATTCTTAAAGATTTTGCGTGTGATTAAGGGGGCTTGCTTTGTCCAATCAAAGAAAAAGACTCGGGACCCAAACTTCTCTCAACTCATGTGTTAGATTTCTTTGTCTATGTATCTTTGAACAATCCAAATGTTTTGGGAAATTAAAGAGAGAACCAAAGAAAACATATTGAAAGAGAAAGCAACTTGTTTGCCTTCTTCCCATGAAAAATAATCATTTCCAATGGAGGAGCTAGTTACGAGTTTAATAGAATTATGAATTTGATTTGTCCTAATTTATATCACTTCACTTTTTAATCGGTTTAAAAAAGAATGTCAAATTTCTAGATTTAGAAACAATTTAATTTTAGAATATTCACTTTATCCCTAATGAATTGATTTACGGCCACACAAACATCCATCACATAGTTTAGACCACATATGTCAAAAGTCTTGCTTTCTTTCTTAAATTTCGTACCAAGTCAAACTAATTCATATAAAATGGGAAGAAGGGATTATTTCATATTAATCCATCCTCCATTTAAAAAAAATGACATACTTTCTTTTTCGTCTGTCTCAAAAAGGATGACCCATTTCCTTTTTGCGCAAAATTTCAATTTCAACTTTGTACGTGTCATGTTTAAAACCACAAAATTAAAGGATATTTTGGTACATTTGACATGGGAACAGAAGATTGAAAAATCTTTTTTATTCTCTTAAGCTCCTTGCCAAGTCAGACAGGTCATCCTTTTTAAACGAAGGGAGTATATATATTTATATGTATAGATACTTTATACAAAATCAAGTTTCTTTACTAAAATTCAAAATTCAAATTTCTGAATTCATCTTTATCCACCTATAAGATATCCATAAAATATATTTTCCTTGTACACTTTTAATTATCTATCATATAACAAATATTTTTTTATATTTACTTGTCTACTCTAACATATTAGGAGAAAGATATTTTCTTCCCCCTTTATAATATTAACTATTTATGTTAAATTATTTTTCAAGTTCATGAAAAAACATACATAAATTAATACAGATTTTATGATAAAATATAGTATTTCACTTATTATTCCTTTAAACACATACCTAAAATTTAACATGAATAAATAAAAGTGAACACGATATTATTATCAAGCATTTCATTCACCAATCTATTTATATTCCTTGTCGCTACTTTTGGCTTTCGGTCCACCCCAAAAGCTGCTTTCAGTAAAAGTAGCACATGTCTATTAGTCTATATATATATATAGGATTATCATAAACATATCTTCATTCAAAATATGGGATATATGCAAGTTAACTCCAAACGTTTATTGACTATTAATTTAATTGGTCTATAAATATATCTGAGTACGTGTAGTGAAGTATTTGACATTTGAAAATGACCCCAAATTTTGGTCACTAATGCATGTATGACCTGTCTTTTTTGTTTCTTTTTATATATACACAATTCTTCGAAAGGGCTAAGTATTAAATGCTCAAAATGATTTTATCAAATTATTTTTATTAAATATAAGTTATCGAAATATTGAAAAATGAATATTAATATCTAATAACAAGAGTAAAATAGAAATAAAATGATAAATTATTTATTAACTTTATAAATTGAATAAATATTATTGGATATTTTAAAATAATATAGTGGATAAATTTGAATGACGTAGACCCCTTTTTTTCTTCTAACAAGTCATTAGTGTTCTTAATTTATGGACATTTCTCAACTGAGCTAGACCAAATTCAATAACATAGGATAAGAGTAAGTCAGACCGGATGTGCTCCATGCTTAAGACATAGAATTAAACTAAGAGTAGGTTCGGATTGGGTTTTCATTTATGACTTATAAGTTAGGATTTTTAATTTATAATTTTTTATTTATTTTTATTATTTTGTCTTGAAAATAAGTGTTTATGAACACTTTTTAACTTTATTCAAATACTTTAAGATTACTTAAAAGTTATTTTAATTTACAAAACACTTAAAATAAGTCGATCCAAATGGACAGAGATTTTATAGTTTTTATATTAGTGAAACTTTATATACTTTGTTTATTAATATTGGACATACCTATGTGGCTATGCATCTGTCTTCACGAATCTTGCAGAACTCTATGGTATCTGTAGTTTTGTTGTGATTTCGTCTATATATTTTGTTTGCATCCTCATCTTTCTTCGACAATTTCAATTAATAAATTTTAACAGTGAATTATATTTGCTACAGTCCCTCTGTATAAAATATGATAGGACCATATTTATCTATAGTAGCGGTATTTTTCAATTAATCAAAACTAGAGACATTTTGCTATCTAAATATATACAAATTAATTAAGGTGCTATATCTTAATTACCACTGTCATTAGCGCATATATATCAGGATTTTCTATTTTTGAAAAAGATTGTGTGTGATTTACCTGGATCTATACTAATCTTTCTCTTTAAAATATCTCATATTTCAGAGTCCAGAACCAAAAGAGTACAACAACATACTCAGTGGAATCCCACAAGTGAGATTTGGGGAGGGTATAATGTACGCAAACCTTAGGTTGTTTCCTGGGAACTCTCGTCACAAAAACTCATATTCAGAATAAGCTAGATATGGAAAACAGAAAGAAAAAGATTGGGAAAGTGAACAGAAAGACACGATTAATAGCAAAAAATACATGATAACAAGTAAATAAAAGACAATTACCATACATAAATGAAAAAAAAAAAATTCACACCAAAAGGGCAAAAGTGCAACACCTCACCTTTTTAGTTGACAACCGCCTTTTTATTGCCATTAACGGGCTGTCAACCAAAAAGGTAAGATGTTGTGCCTTTGCTCTTTTGGTATGAAAAAAAAAATTACCCCTTTTGAATTTTCTTTTGAAAAAAAGAATTACCTTTTGACTCCGAACACTCATATTTCACCCCAAAACGCCAAATGCTACTGAGGTCAAGTTAGAGCTCCAAAATCTGACAATTTACTTTTACCAAATTTAAACAGCAGCCTCAGCCCTTAAATGATTCCTTACTCTAGTTGGGCTGGGTTCTCACTAATTTCAAATTGAAAAGCCCAATTTATATCATGAGGCCCAATTTCATATGGATCAGGCCCGGCAATTTATTACTAGGTTGATTTCTCAAATCGCCTAATAATACTTTTCCTCTTTTCACGGTCCATTATCCAAAACCCTAAACCTCCCTCACCACCGAAAACTTGCTCCTCTCCGGCGAACAACTTGTCGCCGTAACTCTTAAGAGGCATCATCTAATTGTAAGTCTTTGTTTTTCTCTTTATTTCTCGCTCTCTCGGTGTATCTCGTTCACTTTCTCTCCAAAACATTAATTAACCTATATCTCTATTTTCGTAGTGGATTTTGCTGTTAGAATACGTATATATGTGAGCATTGGCTATTGTTGCTTTGTTTTTTTCTATTTAGTTTGCAATCAATTGTTGCCTATAAGATAATCACTTCAAATGTCCGGTGGCGGCTCTAGCTTTGAGTATTCCTAGAAATCACTTTTATGGATATGTATGTCAATATAAGCATGAAATATGTATCTTGATGTTGTGAGTTTGAGCTTCGAGGAATGAAATTCATAAAATTCAAGTCGTTTTCCTATCATTATATTCAGAACTACGGTTTTAGTGTGGGGAATTAGAAGCTCAGTTGGTTGACTGTAGTGGTGAGTGTTCGATTCACCACCTTGTGATCCCCTCCTCCATTTCCCCTTTCCTTCCCATACCCCCAATTTTTAAAAGAAAAAACTATTCTATCAATGTTGTCAATCTAATTTTATTTTCTATTTTTTTCAATTTCGTAATATTTCAAGCCCCTAAATTTAATTTAAGTTAGTGTTTGAGAAGTTTGATAGTCCATACATCTAAAACTGCTGACAAAGTTTTGTCTACCATTGGCCATTTCTTCTCTCAGAGGTAGCTAACAATGGCAGAGGAGGTGCCACAGCCTTTAAATTATATACCAGAAGTGATTCTTAAGAAGAGGAAGAACAATGAAGAATGGGCAATGAGAAGAAAACTCCAGCTAGAGCAGAGAGTCAAGAAACTCAAATCTGATAATTTTGCTATCAAGAAGCCTGAGCAGTTTATTCGAGAGTATAGAGATAAGGTATGTGTATCTATCTATGAATTGTCTAAATTGTATCTTTTGTCTTAATTCAATTTCAGCCTTTTTCCCTCCGTCATATATCATTATAAGATTATTACTTGCACACATCTTCTTTTGATTTTTTTAATTGTGAGGCATTCCGTTTGATTCATCTAGCATTTGTTCAATCTATCCATTTTTTTCTTTCGGCTTCAGCATTTTATTTTTGTTTTGAGTTTCTTCATCGGTTGTAGAATCTTTTGTCAGGACTTTTGTGGTTCAGTGGCAGTGATATTTGTGTAGTTTGGATATTTATATATATATAAAAGGTGTGATATTTATTAAGGTTCACTTATCCTTTATTTTGGTGTCCCTAAACAAAATGGCTCTCCAATTTTTCTTATAATCACTTGCAAGTAACCAGCATCTTTTTGTCTTTCCTGGATATGAAAATCATTGTGGTCAAATCTTCCCACTAGCATTCTCTAGGGGGTCCAAAAACCCTAGCACACAATTAATGATGCTCCAAAAAGAGACAAGACAGTATTGTGCAATTGCTACAAAAGATGGTAAAAGATCTTGTGAAGCAGTATGGAAAAAAATGTATTAAGGAGAGATTTATTACATGTTAAAATTTAGGGGATCAGAACTGCAACACACTGGAACTACTTTTGCCTTATACTCGCCTACAATATTGATGATTATTACCTTTTCTGAAATATTAACTTGGAATAGTATGATTTATGGATTGTGGTGTATTGTTTGTTCAACATTCTTCTCATTTGATCTGTTGTAAATATATTTAGGAGCTGGACCTTGTCCAAATGAAACAAAGGGGAAAGAAAAAAAGATCCAGGCGAGCATTAGTCACGTCTGATTCCAGTCTCCTTTTTGTCATACGCATTGGAGGGTGGGTTCCTGGTTTTTATACTTTTACTTTTTGACTAGGGTGACTTACTTTTGGGTTCTAATAACTTTGACTCACTTCAGAAAATCTGATATGCATCCAAGAACACGAAAGCTTCTGTACTCTTTGAGGCTGCGGAAAATCTTCAATGGCGTCTTTGTAAAGGCAGATTCAAGAATATTGGATATTCTGCAAAAGGTGGAGCCTTATGTCACATATGGGTAAGTTTATCCTCATAGTACACCTATGCAGTATTAATTTCAGATCCAACGCAGGAGATGAAAAGTTAGGTGGCTCTTTGGTTAT
Organism: Solanum rostratum; assembly: GCA_029948455.1. Taxonomy (NCBI): domain Eukaryota; kingdom Viridiplantae; phylum Streptophyta; class Magnoliopsida; order Solanales; family Solanaceae; genus Solanum; species Solanum rostratum. The sequence goes on along the minus strand of CM057054.1, from coordinate 62,223,011 downwards.
AGCTTACTCTACTTGTGCATTTAAAAAAACGATTTGGAAATGTTAAAGTGAAAAACTTGTCCAAACTTTACTGCCACAAAACTTGTCCAAACTTTACTGCCACAGGACGTCAGACTGCCATGCAGTTGTAGCAATGGTTATTCTTACACACCCATCAAACAGCTTCATACTGTCATTATACTAGATGTTTGACAACACATTTAACTTGACAAGACTTATTTAGCCAAAAGAGAGATGGTAAAGCACCTTGTCACATGTATCGAGTACTAGGCACGAACAATGGGTACAGAAAAAAGTAATTTACCAAACCAGTAAGGTAAAAATATGAGATCACGTGCTTTCCAGCAAGCTTAATGCCTATACTTACTGGTTTGATGTTGCTTCGTTTTAGTTGTATTGCTAGTCTCTCAAACCAATTTTTAACTCGAGTGATGCTAAAATTCATTAATTAATTGAATGAGGACAATAAAATAAGGTCATGCTACTGCAATTAGTGACTTATGGGTTTTTTTCTGTTGAAAAATTTAATTGCTAACCTGAAATGGAGGAAAAGTTGTGTGAGTAAGGCACAAGTGAAATTTTCTAAACATGAGGAAATTTAAATGGCTCGTAACAGCAGGTTGATTCTAAGTTTCAGATCTACAAATGATGCATGACTGTTTGTTTCAAGTTTAAAGCTATCTTTAACATGATACACCTTTCTTCCATTAATTTTCAATGCTTGCATGACATGTGATCTAATGTAATCTTTCCCGCAAAATCTATAGCAAACACCTCATTTTACAACATGGAAGCTAAGTAAATGTCTAAGAAGTAAGCAGTATATCTACATGTGAGCATTTGCCCAATCAGGCATAAATTAGTTGTGACTATCATCTCTTTGGAAGGAGAAAATTGTTTCCCCTTTTCTTCAATGTTCTATTGCTCGGTGCAGACCTCCTTGTCCCAGCAATTTAAGTTTACATTCATATTAGAGCTTCCAGAGGAACCTTATGTGAGTACTTATATTTTCTCATATGTAATTTTTCCTATGGAAGAGAGCAATTCTCTCCTCATACCAAAATCTGTATTTCCTTCGTCTTTGATTGTTAAATTGCTGTATGTCCAGAAAGAGGAAAATAATAACCTTAATTAAGTCTATGGCATATTTCGTCATTTTACCATTTCAGTTTCGACTTCGCGGAATATTTATCCATCTATGTTCCTAACAATTAAAGTCAATTACACGTAAATGAAGAAAATTTCAACATGATATGACACCAGGAGCTTAATAATAAAAGTATGTTACAACAGGATCACATAGGTCTGCTTTTACAGCTACCGGTCACCATCTCTACTTGGAAACCACGCCTGATACTGGTAGAACATCAAAATTGCAGTTATATATTCCTTCCTTAAGCGGGAATTTACAAGTTCGTCTTTAGCAGTTCTGCACATTCCTTTTATGTCCTTGTCCAACAAATTCTGTGTTCCTCTGCTGTCAGAAACTATGGGCTTTAGACTATGTCTAATGGTTCTGTTCATGCTTTTGTAGATATCCTAATCTCAAGAGCATCAAGGATCTGATTTACAAAAAAGGTGCTGGAAAAATTGACAATCAGAGAGTGCCTTTAACCAGCAATGAAGTTGTCGAACAGGTGCCATGAATAATTTAATTCCCTTCTTTTCCCTTTTCACAAGTTGCTGAAGGTGCATCTTTCTCTATCATCTTGTTATATAGTTTGTGGGAATTCCTGTGTAGTAACTATTTACTGTTTGCAGGCATTGGGTCAACATGGTATTTTATGCTTAGAAGACGTAGTGGCAGAGATTGCCAATGTTGGTCCACATTTCAAAGAGGTTGCTAGTTTTCTATACCCCTTTCCTCTCAACAAGCCAGAAAAGGCATTGCAGGGTAAGAAAAAACGATTTTTGGATGGGGGTGATTCAGGCAATCGTGAGGATCACATCAATGAGCTGGTCAGCAAGATGAATTAGCATATTCAAGCTGGTCTATTTGTTGGGTGTAATCATTGTTTTTGATACTGTTATGTAGCACTTAAATTTTCCCATATGATGGCAGAAGAATTATAATGATAAGCTTGAAACGATGATTCAATTTTTTCTCCGTCCATCGATCTCTAGTAGCCTTTTCGTGGGTTGTTTCTTATTTGTGCCTAGAAGCCAAATTCATTAGTCCGGCCTTTTTGTGTTGGCCTGATTTTTTCTATGCAACTGTTGAGAGCTTGTGCACAAACCCTATTGCTGAGAAGATGAAATGAGAATAAATTGGAGTGAGCCGGCTGTGCTCAGGTCCATCTTTAGGACAAATAATCCAAATAATAAGGATGACTGGAATTTTCAATGGTTAAGCTTATGATTTATACAAGTAAACCAATATAAACCTTCCTCCCCCTCGAAGGGCGTTTTCTCTTTTTCAATCCCCAAACAATTCCTGAAAGTAGGAATGGAAGAAGGAGATGATTGGATAGCCCCTGATAAGCTTTACCACGTCCTTTTCTGTTTCTTCATTGCTATTATTTCCTCTTTTCTCGCGGAAAGAACTCGCTACCCTTTCATCCGCCGCAGGAGCATCTGGGTCGGATCCATTGTTTCACTCGCTGCCGGCGCCGCTAAGGAGGTCGCCGACGAATTAGGTTTTTTCAGGTCAGCAGGTGCATCTACCAAGGACGCTGTTGCCGACGTCTTTGGTACTCTAATCGCTGCTCTCGTTTTTTCCGTATACAAATCATCCTTCATACGCCGGAGGGAAGATCAATCCGTTCAAGCTAAAGTACTCCAGATGGTTTAATCTGACTATTCGGTACTCTCACTTTCTTTGTTTAATCTCTATCATCATATACACGACTGACGTAATGGGAATTCTATTGCGTTTTTGTTCTTCTCCGCTAGGATCTTCATAAGTACGTTACTCTCGGAACAGCTCTTATATAAACATACTTTGTAATTAAATTAATTTCACAATTGGATACCATTTCACTGTAAATCTTCTGTCGTCTGTTATTGATTTTTCCCTTAAAGTTTGTAATCATATTTTTATCTAAATTGTCATTAATATCCTTGACTTAGTTATATGCATATCACCTTTGGTAGAATAATTGTTAGTACAGTTATTTAGTACTCTGGATCTTGTTTTTGCTTGCTTTGGTGTCCAATAGCCAGATCTACCAAAGAAAGTGGATTTTAGGCCTTCTTTGTATCTGTCAATTTCTTAAGTACACTATCGTTCTATTTTACATGGTACTTTTTCTATTTAGTCGGTCTAAAAAAATGATATTTTAAATTTAAAATTTATCGTTTACCTCTAATGAAATGATTTACAACCACACAAGTATCTAAAGATTGTTTTCTTGAACACCGTACCAAAGCAAATGACCCCGGGATGGAGGGAGTACCAATTTTGAAGGTAGTTGAATTTTTTTTTCAAATGGATTTAGCATTCAAGTGACATAGCAAATCATCTGCCTCCAACCTCTGATCTATTTTGCTGTTGCTGCATATCACCTTCAGGGGATCTCTGAGGTAAATAATCAATACTGGAACATGTTTAGAAAAGGAAATAAAATGTAGTGTTGGTGAAAATTTTAGTTGTTAAATCAGTAGTGCGCAGAGTTGACAGTTTCATGTCATGGTTGAACTCAATAGAGAAAGCTATATTCCGGCTAAGGGTGTCAAAATGAGCCCAAATGTAGTAATCCGCCCAAAATTTTATGGATTGAGCTCAAGATAATTTTGATTGGCTTCAATCCCAACCCATTCAAGCCTTAACCCATATAAAAAAAATCTTCAATTGAGCTCAATTTAATCTCCAATTTTAATTCGTTCTAAAATTCTTTACTTGCATTGATGTAATGTATGTCTTCTATCTATTTTATATTTTCTATCTGTTGTCTATCAATTTGTAACTTTTTATTTTTATTTTTTAAATTGAAATTCAAATTGTGATTATAAAAAATAAATAATAATATGTTAGAATTATTGAGATTGGACGGGTCAAATTGGGTGGGTCATGATCCAACTCGAATTTTAGCCCATTTGAGCCCAAGTAAATTTGGATGGGTCATAATCCAACCCAATTTCTATCTCAACTCATTTTAACATTCTCAATTTCAACCCAACCCGCCCTTTTGACACCCCTAATTCCTGCACGCTCTAATTGCACAAAGGAAAACATTTAATACGTTATAAGCTGGAATTCCCTGTGCCAATTCGGCAGTACTTCATATATGAACAATGCTTCTTTCTCTTTTGATAGTCTTATGGATGAACAATGCTTTAATATTTTATATCTGCTTCACTGCAATTTAGCTAGCTTCCTAATTATTCACAATGGCTGGAATTTTCAAGAAGAAACGGAAATAAGAGTCGAGTTTCTCAGCTGCACTTCATACTCCAAGATTTCAGACAAATGAAAAAGAAAAAGAATTTTCACTCATGTGGCACTAGTTCTGTGAACTGAAACACGTTATATAGAAGTCTTTCTTACAATCCAGTAAAACTCACCAATTATACACATCCAATAAATTTTGCCAATAGTAGCTCACCAATCGAGATTCCTTCCTTTCCACTCTAATCTGTTCTTTGATAAGTTATATTATGCTCAAAATCTGTATATTTGGAGAGAGTGGAAAGATTTTGTTTTATTCAACCCACCCTTGCCTTCCAGATGTTTTCACATACATAGAACTGCACACCATCTACAAAAATTGGCAATTATCTGTGTTTGCTGGTTTTACTGATGAATCACCTTCTGAAACTATGTTCCAGTGAAGGTTTCGCATGATTGTTGCCATCTTCATCAGGCAGTTTGACAGCAGAGTAAATGCCTGCCCCAACGAGAGCACCAAGAATTGGAGCAGTCAGGTAGATCCAGATGGCTTTATAGTTTCCCACTGCTACTGCTGGTCCCAGGGTTCTCACTGGATTCATTGAAGCCCCAGTTGTCTCCCTAAAACACAAACAATACAAATGCTGAGGAAGACCGTAAAATAGGCTTTATTTAACAAGTTCTGTTTAGTTTTTTCACAAGCAAGTGATTCCTAAGGAAGCCTATCATTATGTTGTTATTGTATATGTATTACTTCCTTAATTGTTCATTCATTTTATGTCATATTATTGCTTGGACAGAGTAATTATGTGTTGTATTAAGTGTAAAATATGTTGAAACAATTGTTGAAAATTTGAGAAAGTTATAAAAGTTAATATTATAAAAAAAAATGGTGTTAAGTGGAGATGTTTGAAATAAAAGAAGAAAAAAAGTGTCACATAACTAGAAAAAGAGGTAATACTTAGTATTTTATTCAAGTAATCTTTCTACTTTATGCCCTAAAGTAACTTCTAAAGCTTTCATTTAGCTGGACAAGCAGACACTTTCAGGCAACTTTTTCTATCAGCATGAAAAGAACTCCTAAAATGATCTAAAAGATTCAGATAGTCACATAGGAAAAAATGCTCTGTCATAACTATGAAAGGAGCAGCAAAAGCTTGATGAACACTTTAGGATGCAAAAAAGAGCAAGAGTTGCAGATAATTACCCTGCTATTAGTATGTTGAGCATGACAGTGGCTCCTACCGCAATTCCTGCAAGCTCTCCTACCTGTTGTTTGCCAAGATAAACAACTCTAGGTAAGACAATGGTGTAAATATCGGATGCGAGTAAATTTCCTAATTGAATAAACAAACAAACCACTATTCATATTAGAGCTACCGAAGGGACCTTGTTTTGAATACTTTAATTGGTCATCATGTCATGTTGAGCCGACGGGCAATCAAAAATAACTTTTCTACCTTCTAATAGTAGGAATAAGGTCTGCGTATATCATTCTCTCCCTAGACCCACTTATAGAATTGCACCAGCTATGTTATTGTTGTTATAATAAATAAACAAAGCACTATATAACAAGGATTTAGATGTGTGATTTAGACGAGTAGGTAAGTAGCCAAGTAGGAGCAGAAAAACCAGAGTGCAAGATGCTTACAGCTCTAGTGTCGGTGGCCACGGCAGTGATAACGAACATGAGATTAAAGCTGATGATGAACTCCAACGCAAAAGCTTGAATGTAACTACCAGTAGGAACAGTGACTCCACCACCCATTATTGGGTGCAGAACTACCTTCAATGTGAATGCAGCACAAAACGATGCTATAATTTGTGCTCCAATGTACACAGGAACCTGTCAAAATAATAATAAATATTAACTCAATTACAAGTTCGTGTAAACAAATGAGTCCTAAGTAGTACAGAGCGTGTATTAATACATGTTTCCAGGGAAATTGCTTGAGAGCAGCAAAAGCAATAGTCACAGCAGGGTTGACATGGGCTCCAGAGATGTGGCCAGTTGACAGAATCACAATCATTACAGCGAGACCCGTCGAGGCTGCCAGTCCAATTAATGTTTCAGAGCCTTGTGTCTGCTGGTTCACAATTGCTGTGGACGTCCCTGCAAATATCAGTATCAGAGTACCTATAAACTCTGCTCCCACCTGATACATAAAGCCAATCTTCATATCAGATGTACACACATATAACATACAATCAACCGGTTCAACTGAACTCAATGTTTTTGATAAAATATCAGTAATGTCTTTTAAATCCTGAATCGATGTCTCTATTGGTACTTTTCTCACCTTTCTAGCTAATGAGACAGGAGGGGGAGGTAAAATGCATGAAACAGCAGGCAAAGTTCCTTCTTCCGAGGCCCATGGTTCGACACTGAAGCATTTACAGCTCTTGAGAAGGGATTTTTGGTTTTTCCTCTCATGCTTGATCAATCCACCAAAGAGAGGAGCACCAGGAGTTCCAGGAGTTGCTGGTGTTGAAGGAGCTGATACACCTTCTTCAGGGTCCATCGTGGCTATTGATTAGAACGAATTAAAACAGACGATTTTATTTCTCAATAACTTGTTTAAGGTCGAAAAGAGGTCTAGGCCTATAGCTCAAAGATAAAATTATTACTGTAACAAAAATTATAAATTTAGACCGAGAAGTAAGAGTTTGTAATTAAAGTCGGGACTGAATTATACAATACTCCTACAATTTATTAATAGCTAGACAAGCTTGTGGTAACTCTATTTTGTCCTTGTGTATACTGACAATGAGACTCTAGTGAATACTATTTATAGTTCAATTTTGCATCATCAGCAATGAAGAATGTTTGACTTGGAGAAAAAGTTTGTGGATGGAATTGAAAGATTGAAAAGGAGAGTGGGATTTTTGGAAGTGGAAAGTGGGGCAGGAATCAAAAACCTTTGTATTTGGAATTTAAAGGAACGAAGCATTGAAACTCTAGACATACAGTCATGTGTTTCCACTTCTTTGCTGCAGCAACAAAGCAGACATCTAGACATGAATGAGTTGTTACGAGTCGAGGGTCTATCAAAAACACTCTCTATCTTGAAAAAGTTGGATAACGTGTGTTTACACGCTAATTTTTTCATACTTGTTGAAATAAAATCTTAGAACACACGCGTTTTTAGTTATCCATGCTGCCATCATTGGTTCTTTATGAAAAAATAATCAGGAGGGAAGGAATCATGGTAGGTGAATTTCTTGAAAGTGGGCAAAGATCAACTTATTATAGTTTTCCTTTAATAAAGTAAATCATTCTTTGGATTATTGTAATGATTGTTAGGAGAAAAGAAAAAGAAAACCCAGGTCGACCATGCTTGTTCTACTATCTTCCTTTCGTTTAGCTAGTACTACTAAAAACGTGTGGACGAGGCCATTTCTTCACTAGCATTCTAATATTTAGAACTAAAATTTAATTTGCATGCATAGAGAGCTGCAATTAGCTACAAGTTACTATAATTATAGGATGTTTTTAACGATTTGAAGTGCTTCATTGAATATAATATAAAGTAATAAATAATTTTGAATTTATAAATTTCAAATCTGAATTTCAACATTCTTAGTCTAAAGTAAAAATAGTGACAAAAGAGTGGATCGAGTTGAATATGAGTCGATGAAAAACAAATTAAATAAAATGAATAGAATACTTAACTCAATTCATATTTTAAATGGATAAAAACGAATTATCCAATAAATACTCATATTATATTATAATATAGGAATATATATCGAGATATGTATGTATGTATCCACCCCAGCCTTCCCCCACCCCCATTCCCCCCCCCCCCCCAAAATATTCATTTACTTTTTTTAATTATTTTTACTACCCTACCCCGACCCCCACCCACTCACCTTCCAGCCCCCTCTCTCAAAAAATAAATTTAGCTTTTAAAATAATTTTAATTTTTTTCCTTACCCCCTACCCCGGTCGGTGGTCACCTATGCCCTCTCCCACCCCACCCACCCAAAAATGTTAATGCAACTTCTTTTTTCCTTTTTGAATGGATCTCTTTTATTCATTTTACGCATTAAATTATTTATTTTTAAATAGATAATATGAATTTATTGTATTTTTATTTATTTTAAATGAATTAATTTGAATAGATATCCGCATAAATATATTATCATTTTATCACCCCTAGTCTGGAGCTAAAACAGATACTTATTACCGGGTAGAAAAGTGCAAAGTTAGTTATTTGAAGAGTCACATTGCCAATGGACGGAAATAGGGACTCATCGTATGATATCGGATAATTCCTACCTCTTGAATTAATTTTTGAGGTAAAGTTTAGATCAATGTTTATTTCTTTAATATAGATATGGTATTAGAGTCAAACACATTCAATTCATGATTTGCTGATATTGTGCCTCGTATTAAATTGCTCATATTCTAGATAAGGGGAGAAGAGCTAAACACATTCATTTCACACAGTTTAAAAATATTTTTTTAATTCTTTTCTATTCCTAAAATAATCTTTGACAATCTACATTTCTTAGTAAGCTAGATTTTGAGGTTGAGTTTGTAATTTCTCAAAAGAATTTACGGGTCACTTGGTATAGTGTATAAAAGTAACACTAAAAATAGTGTATTAATAATGTTTGCATTAGTAATGCGTGTGCTAGTTATGCTCGCATTAATTATACATAGAGTATTTTTGGTTTGATGCATTAAAAATAACATACATTGCATTAACTGATTTATTTACAAATATACCCTTCACAATTATGGTGAAAAAGATATGAAAAAAGTTTTAAGGGACAATTGGGTGTTTAATCATGCTAACGCATGCATTAAAAGCATTGCATTATTACACAATAAAGTGCATAACTAATACTTATATAAAAAAATGTACTAAACAAATTACTACTAATACAATGAATTAAAGCGCGCATTATTTTTGTCAATGCATTCTACCAGAGGACCACAGAGGTTTCCAATTAGGCTATGACAACTTAAGATGAGTCATGAGTGGGATGATAAAGGCATCAGCCACACGCACATGGGGTTTCCCGTTTCCTGCTAAATAAACATTTTGTTTTTAATTAAAGATTAAGTGTAAAAATATACTGCTAAAAGTGCATAATGGTAAAGGAATCTTTTAATTAGTATTAATGAAATGTCAAAGCTTTTCCCAATTAATCAACAACAACGTAGGCCTACTATGATCTCAAAGTGTAATACGGTTTGTCCTTTTCTTTTTATTTCTGGTGTCTTCTCCTTCACTTCTTTTTTCTCCTTTCTGATTTTGGTGGCTCTCAGTACTTCACCATTAAAGTGCAATCAAAAAGAACGTCCAGGCCAGCATTATTCATTTAATTTCCAAACATAATCATGAACCAAAAGAAGAATCCATCATCTGTTAAATCAATTATTTTTAGTACGCACTTGATCAAGCTTTATGTGCCTTCTTTATTTGCTTATAAATATATAGATTGAATAAGTTATAACAACTAATTAGGTGGTCAATTTGATTGACCTATTTTTCTTTTCATTTTGATGGTTTTAAAAAGGAATAATTCTTCTCATTTTAATTTTTCACATGTGATATTTAAGATCACAAGATTAATGACATTTTGATACATTTAATGTATTTTTAATTTAAGACCACAAGATTTAAAAAATTTCTTTATTTCTTAAACTTTATGTTAAGTCAAAATAGGTCAAACAAATTGAAATGGATGAAGTAACTTTGTTCATTAAATTGGCATGGACACATGCATGGTTAAAGTAATATAAATTTCCCACAATCGTCGTGTTCGAATCAACTTGCTTGAGATCTCGTGATTAATTGATTTCATGGAGTGCATATCATATTTCATCAATATAAATATCGAATAACTTTGTTCATCAAAGCTTTGACAACAACATACTCTAATATTTGATTTAACTTACACGCACGCAACTCGACAATTAATTTTTGAGCATTCGTATCATCTACCCGTGCATGTAATGAATAACCTTATTTATCAAGACCTAGAAAAATAACTAAAAAGAGAAAAAGTAATTCTCATAACTATGAAGCGCATCAGTTTGTCCACATCTTAACTAATTAATTTCATTTAAAAAAAATATTATCATTTTTTACGATACGAGATAATTTTGTTCATCAAAGTTTGCGCATATGACTAGCTAGAACTAGAAATTTACAGCAAAGGTGAAGAGACAAATGAGAAAAGAAAGGATAAGTGAAAGACATTGAAAAGAAATTGAAGAAGCCAAAAGGGGTCAGAACAAATACTTTGGATTGGACCATATAAGTAAATGTGTTACTCTCTTAATCCTTGGCGTATTATTTTCAAAATCAAAGGCAATAATGGCAACAATATAATACAATGGCAATAATGCATGCATTTCAATATTGGTGGGATCTCCATGCCTTCCACTTTGCCCTTTCTTATTTGTACGTGAATAGGAAGTCAACTGTGTGAGCTGCATCGAAAAAGTACTTCTCGGAGCGAGTAAAATGTAGAGTCATACCTTACAAAGCAAAGGCGCCCTAAACATACAAATTCTCTATAATCATATATATTTAGTGAAATTCTTTTTAAGAACAAATTGACAAGGTTATAACTACTTCTTCCAAACATTTCTTCTAACTCAATATTCCTGGGCTTTTAATTCCTTGTTTGGAGGGTTGTTCGCCATTCTATTGTATTGTTAGTTAAAATATAATATTTGTTTTGATTATTATTTAAAATTTATTTATTGTATTGTATTATTCAAATTCATCGTTAGGTAATGATAAAAAAATGTATTTTGTGTAATGAACGATTTGGTGTGGTTGTTCATTACTTTAATAGTTTCTTCTCATTTTTTACTTTATTTATAATTAAATAATCTTATTTTATCATTTACCCATGGTAACTCTATCACATACCCTACAATTTCTCGTAGATTTATCATTTAAATTATGGATGAATGACATTACGTAACGACAGAGAACAATACAATCAATCTGAATATTGTATTCGTTAAAACAATACACATTACATAACAACCATCCAAACAAAGTGTAAAAGTACGGAGTTCAAGAAATTCGATTAAAGAATTTTTAAAATATATTAAAAAAAAACTCATATGAAATTCAAACTTGTATCTCTGCAATATTAAGAAAATTTACAATAAATAAGTTTATTTTATTTGTACTGTATAATTTTTCAACTAAAAAAATCAATCAAATCCCCTTAAGTTACACGTGGCTCTGCACTGCCTTGAGGCAGAATCATATTCCATATATCTAACAGCTTTAATTTGAGTACAACTTTAACTAGAAAACAGTATAGTAAATTGAAAACATTAATAATGCCAGGAATCTTTGTTAATGAATAGTAGTAGTAGTATATAATTCCTCAATGAAACAACGTTGGTAGTCACATTGATCAAGTACTATAATAATACAATTTGTCTTTAGTCTTTCTTAATTATTCTCCTTTATTTTATCATTATTTCTCTTTTTTTCCTACAATTGTGGTGGTTCTCATTTCTCATTGCATCCACCATTTAAAGAGTGACAAATTCAATGAAAAAAGAAATCATTGGCATAATTAATTTCAAAACACAATCATTAAAAATTAGTGTATATATAAAAGAGAATTGACTTTTCATAATAACAATATATTAGTGGATTAATGTTTCCTTTTCTTTTCTTTTTTCTTGAAAAAAGGTTAATGTGAAGGAATATATGATCATTTCTCATCTGCCTTGTAAGGTTAAATAATAAGAAAAATTAAGTGGATAATCAAATATATACTAATTGATTAGCTAATTTTGTTATAGTTTGAATTAATTATGGCTATAATTTGAGTTTTGTATAATTCGTGCGATTTATACAAACGTTGTGCGTGAATCAAATTGTAATAGCGAAATATACAAACACTGTGCACAAATTGTGTAGCAAAATATACAAAAACTACGAATGGTATAGTGAATTATACAAACGTATACAAATGATGCGCGAATTATACGAATGTTATTATAACAAATATAATTACCCCAACCATGGAGCATAATTAAGGTATTTTTATTGATTATATGCGAAAATTCCTCAGTAATAGAAATAATATATCTCCAAATTCAAGAGCTTTAATTATTCCTTTATTACTCCTATCATATAGCAAGTCGCTAAAAATGTGCGGAATCATATATATAGAAACTTACAAAATAAAAGATAGATACATAAATAAAATAATAATTGTATGCGAAAATTCCTCAGTAATAGAAATAATATATCTCCAAATTCAAGAGCTTTAATTATTCCTTTATTACTCCTATCATATAGCAAGTCGCTAAAAATGTGCGGAATCATATAGAAACTTACAAAATAAAAGATAGATACATAAATAAAATAATAATTGTATTTCAACCTCAATCAAATAAATTAGATCAATTACATAAATTCTACTTTTGCTTAAAATTATTGTATATTTTCATCACATTAAACATTGGGAGAAAAATATTACTCTATATTTACTGTCAGATTATTATCATTTTTTTTCTTTATTCAGATTTGAAATTGATAATATAATCAAGCTCGCACGGATATGGGTGAAATGACATTGAAAAGACTTATTACTGACTGAGGAATAAAACTCAAGGTAAAGAACAAATGCCCACCCATGCTTGATGAGATATGAATGGTTCTTAATTAAGATGTGAAACAAAAGAAATTTATTCATTAAGAGAAGTGTCATTTCAAATACACTGTATAAGGTCCTTCTTAATAATGTTTATTGTCTGGTATAGAATTTTAGGGGTAGGAAATATAGAGTATAGACCTGCTTTTTTTCACATGGAAAACAGCACAAGAATTTATTTTGATTACTCGAAACAAGTTGGATTAGCGTGGCAATAATCCTCCTGAATAATATTATTTTAAGTTATTAAATTCACGTGAACTTATATATTACATATCAAATATTCATCTTTAGTTGGAGAATTTGAACACCAATGAATATTGAATAGCTGTGACGAGACGAGCACCCAATTTCTTGGTAAAAAATAGAGTACTTCTTGCTTTATTTGCAATATTTCATTAAATAAATTAGCGTTAGGCTCCCATCTCTGTTGTTTTGAAAATATATACGAAGTTAATAAATAGTAATAGATGTTATTCAACAAAAAAAAATATATAATAATCGAAATACATAATTGAACATTATTAATTTTTTTAACTTTTTAACAACTTAAACAGTTGATAATTCTTTTATTATTCTTTCTGGAGTGAACGATAAAAAGAGCATCAATTCTAGGTACAAAGTTGACTAAATTTAGCTGCTAGTAGCACTATAGTAGTATACCATTTTATGATACGGGCCTAATATCGGTCTAAAGCGTTAGGCTCAAGCTTCTATTAAATTTTTATTTATTTCGTCTATTCCGACTTAGAATTTTTTTTTTAAATTTCTATCTAATATCCAATATTCACATTAGGAATCGACTAATTCCAGATTTGCATAAAAAATCCAACAAAGTCCAATTTCGTGTAGAAAAAGATAAAAAGGACAAACACAAAACTGCAGAAGGTAGGCACCAAGTTTCAAACTGGGCTAGTCCACTTATAGTGATGCCAAACCCACTACCCAACAATTACAAGCCCATCATATTTCTTGAGCTGCCATATTAAGTAGAGGCCCAATATTTCTTCAACTCTAATGCAACATTTCCAATCGATGTCTGGGAATATATATACGGGGACAATTTCAAATATATATAATAAATTAATTTATTTATAATAAATATATTATAGTCCTATTTTTTTACATAAAAGTAGCCAAAAATTATAATATATATAATATATATATATATAACTATACAATATAACTTGTCAAATCATAGAAAATATACACTGACTATACAATGTTGATTACTTATACTTATGTTTATATGATATGATACACTCGAAAACTGAATTAGTCTGACCATATATGAAACATACACTTACTATACATGCTTATATAACAAATAACTATTATTTTGATAATTATTTTGGCCAAAAGGCCCTGTAATTATAAATGTGTGTTTGTGTATTATTATTAAATAACACTAGTTATTACATGAGCTCATGCTAGCACATGTCTAACACATATTTTTTTATATTGATTTATTTGACATTGATCGATATTATATATATATATATAAATTATGTTGTTATTATCCTAACTTATAGTATATTTAATGTTATTTTTAAATAGTATATGTTGCCTATTTTGTTCCAATTTAGGTTGCACAAATAAAATTTTGAGAGTCAATAAAATAATTTTTTTTACATATTTTAAATTGTTATGTTACTCTCTCTGTTCCAATTTTTGTGGTGCTGACAAAATATCAAGCACCATTTGAAATTTTTATAAATAATTTCAATTTGTCATTTGGTTAAAACTATGAATTATAGTACTTTAATCCCATTTCAAGTAATTAATATGCATAAACTTTTTTGTCTATTTATATTATATTTTTTAAAAGTACTTCCTTTTTCAAATATAGTCATTGAAAAATATTCAAAATAGTTATTTTATTTAATTTGTGCAAATTAAAGAAAAAACACCTAATTTATTATTTTGTAATTATTTTTATCATCATTCTAGTTTTTACATGATCTAAAAAAATGATTTATCAAGGGGAATATTGTGAAATCTTAGTTGAAGTAGTTGAGGAAATAACTAACACCTCCCTCTGTCCCATTTAATGTGGCACCCTTTTCTTTTTGGTCCGTCCCCCCGAAAAAGTCGTCTTATTCTTATTGAAAACAATTTTACCTTAAAATTCCTTTTTACACTTAATAAAATGATTCTAAGTCACACAAATATCTAAGAATGATTTTAGACCACAAGTTCAAAAGTCTGCCTTTAAGAAAAAAAAACAGCATCTCAAGTCAAAGGGTGTCGTATAAAATGAGATGGAAAAGGTAGAAATAATATAGAATTAAACAATTAAAACAGACACGTCAATCGGCAACTGCCAGTTAGCTGAAATAGGCACGTCATCCAATGACTGTCTACTTTTTCACAATTATGTATAATAAATAGAATTCCAAGATAGGATATTACTCTAGATAGATATCAATAATTGTTCTATCGCATTTACATAATAATACTTCCATAAGAAATGCATTGAAAATTAATTTTTTTGTGAGTTGTAGAAACCCTCCCCAATCCTTTTTAAGGTTGAAATCACATAAAATTCAAATTTCAAGGCTACATGATAGAAAACTATGTCGAAGATGCCCTACTTGATGATAAACTAAATATAACAAATATAATGCATTAAATTTAGTTAAATTTAACAAAAATTCAAACTACTCCTTCCCCTTATGTTATTGGATCTGATATTTTGAAACTGTTGAAATCTAACTTACAAATTTTGAGGTATGAACTTTAGGGTCAATAATTCAAGCACCAAATGATATTGATCATCATTTTATTATAAACTAATAAGACTTAATTATAATTTTGAGAAAGGACAGATTTAGGGCTCAAATAAATAGTGGTATTAGAGGCAACAAGTACAACAGTAATTGGGGGTCTTCTATCTAATTTGGAACACTCACTCAGTGCATGCAACCCCAGTAGAGGAATCAAAGCATGAGATACTAACCCTCACTTTTCCCTTCTTCTCTCCATACCTAATTTTCGGTGATTCTACTACACACCCCAATAGTCAATTCTTTCAAATCAAATTTCTTTTCCCTTTTTGTGCAAATTAAGTTTATGGAACATTCCAGATGCTCTGTATGGAGCAGTAGACTTAAGTTAAGAGGAATTATAAACAATCAAATTTTTGACATACCCAGATGAGATCTAATGAAAATTTTGAAGTAGGAATAAGTAAAATCAAGACAAGTCAGAAAGAACCAAATAGATTACTGAGTAAAAGAACCGAACAGATTGCTGAGATTTCCAAAGTACCCAAAAAATTAACAACAAATCCAAATGGCAAAAATAACAAAATATTAACACTGAGAAATTGAATTCCCCCACCCACCCACACCCACCACCACCAAATGCAAAATACCTAACATCGAATCCATGGGCGAGGAAAATACCTATGGAAACAGGAAAGCCTCGTTAACAGCTACATGGAAGAGAAAGACAAAATTTTATTGTTAGATTTTCTTTTGGATTTATATTGTATTTTACTATACTTATATATATTACAAGCAAGGAGAAACGGGGAAAAAGAGAAAGAAAAGGTAGTGAAGAGACACGTGTAATAACAGAGAGAGGTATATGTCAAATGTTTACATCTGGAATGATATATCAAAGCCAACAACACTATTAGAAATTAAAAAGTTCAATATGTCCTTGAAAGCAGACAAATTGAAATAGAACACTCCTAAAATATAGTAAGTAATGTATGAGTATTTCTTTCAATACTTAAATATCTTTCGATTTAAACTAATTAAAACTACAAAATTTTAAAGGCCCAAGAAAAGCCATAAACAAACACTATTTACCTCTGATTAATTAATTAGTGAAATATATTGACATGGATTAAAGAGATAGTAAGTTAAAAGTATCAAAATGAAAAAATGAAAGAGAAAATTGTTAAAAATACTTTTGAATTTGCTGCAAGTTATTAGTTTCATCTTTGAACTATCGACTGTCTTAAAAATAATCCTCTACTTGACTAACCAACTAAAATACACTCTCAAACTATCACAATTATTAAAAACACCATTTAACAAAAATTTAGGAGTGTATTTCACTTTTGTAACAAAATCAAGATGTATTTAAGTTCAGTTAGTAAAGTAAAAGGGTATTTTTAATATTATCAATAGTTTGGAAATGAAATTAATAATTATTATTGGCCTTGTACACGTGGCATCTATACGTGAAAGAGTACTGTGGTAGTGAAGAGACCCTCTTCTATTTTTTCACCCTTAGGTTTTTCATTTTACTCATAAAATTGGAATTGCTAACATCGTTGGCGTCGCCTGCATTTTGCTGTTGGAGCTCAGAAATTTCTGATTCAAGTTCGTAGAGGTATTCGAACGCAGAAAATCGCCTAATTTTTTCTCCAATTTGTTGTTATAATGTCGACTGTATCTTTTCTTTTTTTTTTTGCGCCGAAACATGTTATTTTGTTGTCTACAAGTTATTTTCTGCCTTCGTTGACCTCAGTTCTGTGGGCTTAGGGTTAGGTCTTGCAGTATTAGGGATTAATTTTATGAAATTTAGGCTTAATCGGAGCTGCACTGATACTCGGCTGTTATGTTTGAAATGTTGTTTTGCTTCCATTTTGTGTGTGTCGTGTGTTGGAGTTCTGGATTTCCTTGCGCTGTCATTTAGAATGTGACCGCCTTTTAGCTCAAAAGTTTTGCTGTTGCACACACTCTGCCCTTCCCATACTCCACTTGTGGATTACACTGGATATGTTGATGTTGCTGTATGGTACTCCAATGTTATTAAATGGTAGAGATTTGAAATCTGTAATTATGGACTTATTTCTCAGCTGTAAGTTTGTACAGGGGCCAATGGGCTCTGAGTCGGTACTTAGTAATCTTCTCCTTACCATAGTTTTAAGTATTTAAAATCAAGTGCACACTGTGTTGTTAAAGGCGAGGTTAAGCCATGAAGCAAGGTTCAAAACGTATTTCACTTTATCGTAAATCTTTTTTCCATTTTGTTTGTTCATAAATTTGTCATTTATACTTATAATTTAGTTTTGAACTAAACATATATGTATTTATGGTTTTTTGCGCTGCACCTTTTTCCCGTTAATGCCCACAACTTTACTTATAGCTTAAAGCTGCAATGGACCTTAGAGCTTTTTGCCCTTTTTTTTAGGGTGGCAATTGAGCGGGTTGGGTCAAATTTGAGCAGGTTATAATGGGTCAAAATAACAAATGGGTCAAGATCCAATCCAACCCAACCCAAATTTGCTTGGGTCAAAACGGGTTGAGTAATGCGTTATACAATGGTCAAGATCCAACTCTTACTAAGTTTTACTTACTTTATTTGTTCTTTTTCAAAATATTTTAGTACTTAATTAAATTATATTTTTCTTTATTTTGACTATATAAAACATATCAAATTAAAAAAAATTGTTTTAAAAATATTTTGACAAGATCTCTCTCGAGTCAATTCGGGTTGAATATCAACCCAATTTTAAATGGGTTGAAATGGGTTGGGTTGAGATGCGTTGAGTTAATAAATGGGTGGGTTACTTCAACGGGTTGGCTTTAGTTTTGCCACCCCTAACTTTTTGCATTTGATAACACTGAGTGCACAAAGAACTTATCCCCTCTTCAAGAGGCTTATGGTTGTGTTTACTTCATGCTGTCTGTTAAGGTTATGCATTACTTTATCAAGTAATCATGAACCACCCTTGATATTTTGGCAAGATTTTGCACTTCTGATAAACCCCATAGTTTATCTTTATTAGGATATATTTTCCAAATGAAACTTTAATCTACTTGTGTTACTTCCTTTCCATTTTCTAGTTCTAGACTTCTAGTTTAGAGCTGTTTCAAATCCTATTCTGCTTCATCAAAGTGCTAATTGTACTGTTCTCACTGATAGCTTTGGTAGCTTTAAGTTTCAACTTCTAACGTAGAGCTACATAGATAACTAAATAAATTTGTTGATTCATCCTCTTATCTAATTCTTACTACCATTGGGATTTTAAATTAGAATAATTGGAAATAGTGTACTTTCATTGTTCGGAGATAGAACATTTAGGAAATTGATTCTAACCGTCATAGATTCACAGAATCCACTTAGTACAATAAATTCTTAGAACTAATCACCACATAAAAATAATTTAGACCTAATTGTAATGCCTTTGCACACCTAAGGAAACAAGGGTATCTCAAAAATAACCTCTCTACCTCCACTAATTAGGTTTATGGTGTAGGTACGCTCTATCTGCCTCTTGTTGTTTTGCCTCAGTATCTTAATATTTTCTTGTTGCTTTTGTTCGTAGATATTGCCTATTTTTAACTGTTTTTTCAGCCAAGTGTCTTTTGGAAACAACCTCTCTACTATCTCAAAGGTAGGGGTAAGGTCTGTCCACCATGTCAATCAAATACCTTCTTAGATTCAACTAGTAGTATCTTTGTCCATAATTTAATGGTGTAGCGGTATTGTTTCATTCAAAGTAAATGTTTTTTTTCTTTCATTTGACTGGTAACACTTTAATTTTGTACTTTGTTGCAGACAGTTTCTGAATATTGACTGATTTCTACCTGTGTTGTAGGCTACTTATGACATCTTCATTTATGATTAAAGTCCTTTAAGCTTCTTGTTCTGAAGATTCTATTTATTAACTGATTAAAGCATGCTATTTGTAACATATTCAGCTATTTATTCAAGTCCTCTTAGTTGCTTGTGCCATAGTTTCTGTGCATCAACTGCCTTTTACATGTGCTGTAGGCTAAATTTAATATCTTCACCTCTGATTCAATTCCTCTAAGTTGCTTGTTTACAATTTAGCTTGATTTGCCACATGATATTTGTTTGTATTATCAATTATGTACATTCCTTAGAATTAACTCTTGTTTTTTCAAAAAAAAATCCAGATGAGCAGCAGCTCAGGTGAAGAATCAGATTTGAGTGACTCTGAGATTTATGAGTTCAAAGAGAAGCCTTATGAAGAATTAAGAACCGGAAAACTGAGAGTGAAGGGTCCAAATGGGTCCCTTAGATGTCCCTTCTGTGCAGGGAAGAAAAAGCAAGACTATAAGTACAAAGACCTTCTTCAACATGCTACAGGGGTTGGCAAGGGTTCTGCTAACCGAAGTGCTAAACAGAAGGCAAACCATTTAGCACTTGCAAAGTATCTGGAAACAGACCTAGTGAATGAGGCTGAGCCAACACCTAAACGTGCTGCAACACCAGAGCGTTCAGAAGCTGAAAAAGCTGAACTGTTTTGTTGGCCTTGGACTGGGGTTGTCGTTAATGTATCAAAGGAAACAGCAAATGGAAGATCTCTAGATGACAAGGAGTATTGGTTAAAAAGGTTTTCCGTCTACATGCCTTTGGAAGTTAAGCTTTTATGTGATAATGAAGCAAGAGTCTCCGAAGTTGTTGTGAGATTTAATAGTGATTGGACTGGTTTTAAGGGTGCAATGGAGTTTGAGAAGGCCTTCGAATCCTCTCACTGCAGCAAACAAGAATGGAAATCCCATAGAAGTTGCCCTGGTCCAAATTTATATGGATGGGTTGCTCGAGAAGATGATTATATAGCAGAAGGGGCTGTAGGAGAATATCTGCGAGAGAAGGGGGAACTGAAGACTATCTCGGACCTTATTAAAGAAGAAACACAGGGTAGAAAGGAAGTTGTAGCGAATCTAGCCAATGAAATTGACTTGAAAAATGAAAATCTGGATGAGCTACAGACAAAATTCAATTTGAATACATTGTCTCTTCGTCAGATGCTCCAGGAGAAAGACATGCTACACCGTGCTTTTTTTGAAGGTTTGTAGTTGCAAACTTTTCTTTTTTTATTGTTTTATCTGGTCTGGAGATAATGTGTGAAATTTATGTTTCTTATCTTATGTCCCTGCCATGTATCTGATAGGTAGAATGTTTAGACGTGACTTTATACAGTTCCTGTGCTGTTTCATCTACTCTAAATGAAAACAGTAAGTTTGCCAGATGTTGGATATAGGGGTTATGCAGAGGGGTAGAGGTAAACCGAAAAAGTATTGGAGGAGGTGTTAGACACGATATGGTGAAACTTCATCTCACCGAGGACATGACCTTAGATCAAAAGGAGTGAAGGTCTCGTATTAGGGTAGAAGGTTTAGTCAAGGCTTGTGGGGGTAGGATGTTGTCTAGCCTTGTGATATAGTAGGTTAGTAGGATTCTTGTGTCTTTATAGCTTGTGTTGTTATTGTCTGACTTATGTTTGTTACTTTTATTGTATTATATATCATCATTGGCCTTTCAAGGTCTCAAGATCGAAATCCACTGGGTGCAAACAATTTCTGAGGGCCATCGGACTGGGTAAAACCTAAATTAACCGTGGTGCACTTGTTGGAAACTCCTTGCCGAGGGCCTGTGCACCCCCGGGATTAGTCGGGCTGAAAGAGACTCGGACACCCGGTTCAAGTCAAAAAAAAAAAAATATCATCATTGGCTTTTCCCTTTAGTCGGTTTTCTTTTTTCGTATTTAGTATCTTCTGCTTTTGGGACTTGATATTTTTGAGACGAGGGTCTTCCGGAAACAACCTCTCAATATCTATGAAGTAGTGTTAAGATCTGTGTACATTTTACCTTCCCCGGACTCCACTTGTGGGATTCCACGAGGTATGTTGTTGTTGTTGTTCATTTGTTACTTGGACGAAAGGGATTAGCTAGAGCTTGTCTCTTGAAAATCGTTTTCTTTAATATGTAAGTAACTTTAAGTGCATTACATTTGCTTTGAAAACTTGTAAGGTGACTCCAGATCCTTGATTTGACAAAGATCACAAGCTAAAGAGAGGCTCCGTTTTTGGATATTCATTCGGTAATAGAAAGTGTCACTAGTTTCTAAAGTATAACTAAAGTGAACTTGGTGCAGAATCAAGGAAGATGCAACGCCTTGCACGTGAGCATGTACAGAAGGTCCTGCTGGAGCAAGAAATGTTAAGCATAGAGTTGGAGAACAAGAAGAAGAAGCTTGATTCTTGGGGCAGAGAGCTGAATAAACGTGAAGCCTTAACTGAACGAGAAAAGCAAAAGCTTGATGAGGAGAAGAAACAGGTATCAAATTCCAGCACGAGCTAAAATTATATATAAATACTTCTCTTTATCATGATAGAGCAGAAATGGTTTACATTATTTTGGCTCTCAGCTCACTTGTGCCTATATTATGTGGGCTGAATGTAACTTCAAGCTTCCGGTTCCCTAAAGCTAACACTTCTGAACTATAATGTTGAATTTTATTTTGTTGATTCAGAATGATGTGAGAAATTCAGCACTTCAAATGGCCTCTGTGGAACAAAGAAAAGCTGATGAGAATGTCTTGAGACTGGTTGAAGAACAAAAGGTGTCATTCATAATCATGTCTCTCCCACTCTGCCTCTCTCTCTTTCATATGTTTGTGTGTATTTATTTTTTGAGCAAGGATATTTCTGAATATGATTCTTGCTAAACCTGTAACTTGGGTTTCTGCTATTGTTAGCACTAAGTAAGCAGAGCTCTACTCATGTTGATGTTGAATATCCAGAGGGAAAAGGAGGAAGCCTTGAAAAAGATTCTTGAACTAGAGAGGGATATTGATGCCAAGCAAAAACTGGAAATGGAAATAGCAGAACTTAAAGGAAAACTAGAGGTTATGAAGCACCTTGGAGGCAATGACGATGCAGCTGTACAGAAAAAGATAAAAGAGATGAATGAGGAGCTGAAAGATAAAATGGAGGAGATGGATGGTATGGAGTCCCTAAACCAGACTCTCCTGTTGAAGGAGCGCCAAAGTAATGATGAGTTGCAAGATGCACGGCGCACATTGAAAGAGGTATGATATTTGATTTCAATTACTTTATGTAGTCAAGACCTTGTTGGATCCATACAACCATCTGATGGTGATGTAGTTTCTTGTTGTAACATTGTATTACTTATCATGCCGACTTATTTGCATTAATCCCCTCTTTAGGGATTCCTTGAGGTATTGACCAGTGCGCGAGCCCATATTGGGATAAAAAGAATGGGTGAAATTGATTCAAAGGCCTTCCAGAATGCGTTAAAGCAAAGGTTTCCAAGTCAGGAAGCTGAGATCAAGGCCGTAGAACTTCTCTCTCTGTGGCAGGAAAAAATAAAAGACCCTGACTGGCATCCCTTTAAAACAATCATGATTGATGAGTCGAATGTGGAGGTTTGTTCTTTGATTTGGCCTTTTCAGTTTCTCTCTTTTTCTGCCAATTTAGTTCCTTCTGTTAAGATTTATATATGGCAAGAAAAGTTTGAGGTCAAGGATTCAGGGGTCGGGATACTTCTCTTTCTCTTAGCTTCCAAGGTTGTCCATTTTTTTCTCTTCTTTGTTAGCATCTGGTCAATGTGGAAAAGCTTCATTAAAGGGCCAAGTGCTCTGCTACTGTTTAAATGTTAGATAGATAAGCAATTTTGTCCTTCTCCTATTATGAGTGAGACACACCTGGCAAACTCCTCTTCACAAAGGGCCACAGTGGATCTCTCCGACATTTTCCCCTGCTATGACCTGATACCCTAACCTTATGGAGATGGATGTTTTGTCACACTTGGTCAATTGGAGATGGATGTTTTGTCACACTTGGTCAATCCTGCTTAGTAGAAAAGGAAAAGGTTGTTTCCCTCATTTTGGAATTGTCAACTCTATTTTAATTTTTTTCCACCCTATTCCATGTTTCAAGAAGAGGAATCCCCAAGTAGAATTGTATTATGAAATCTTAGATCTGCCTCTTTTTTCTTAAGAATATTTTGGAAAGAGAATAATATTGAGGATTCTCTTCTCAAGCTTTCTCTTCTCAAAATAGCTAAATTACCCCCCGGAAATTCACATTTGCAGTCATCAATGTGATTTTTTTGAAGCTGGTAACATTTGTCATCAATGTGATTTTGTTACAACAGTAACATTTATGTAATCTGATAGAAATGTTACGATTACAATTTTGAATAGTTCAGGGTCATCTTCACTGCTCAAAATAACTAGAGAGTTAAATAGTTTACACACTTTAAGCTAACTACTCGATATCTCTCTGATGAAAAGGAGTTCGATACTAGCAGAAAGAAAAAAGAAAAAGATTGTTGCACTTTTGGCCTCATAATTTACTAACCATGCTGCTTTACAACAATTACAAAGCAAGAAGAGAAAAACATGTTCATGTCATATTGACAGCTTGGAGTGTGACTATTTGGCTGTAAATGCAGAGAGTGATAGATGAGAATGATGAAGAACTGGGAAAGCTAAAGCAGGAATTTGGGGATGAAATTCATGATGCGGTGACTACAGCTCTGTTGGAGATAGAGGAATACAATCCTAGCGGTAGATACGCGATTCCTGAGCTATGGAATTTCAAGGAAGGAAGGAAGGCCACACTGAAGGAAGTAATCAGTTTCATTTTCAGGCAATTGAAGACGCAAAAACGCAAGAGGGCATGATGATGCTGGATATTTTCCTATATAATTTGTCCAGCAGTCCTACATGTTTTAAAAGATGCCTGTAACACCTTGTGTCCGACTCTCTGTAGATTATCCTTTTCTCCTTTACGAGGAGACTGCATTCGAAAATATGATTGTCGACACTCTGCTATGCCACTGAGAATGTTACTATGTTCAATTGTCCTTTGATTTATTTGAAACTGTGTTCTCCAACCAGAAATTCTACCCTTCAAGAGAGGGAATACGTGGTCGTATCTATGACTAGGACAGCCTTATTTCCAGTGTACAGCAGGGCTTGCCTAGATGAAATTCTGTGCCGTTTTCACGAGGGAATATTTAAAGTTTGCAAGTGTGCGTGGCCTACTTGATGAATGCCAACGGCGAAAAAGAAGCAAGCCAATTATGTTATTGGGAATAAGATGTCTTGTAACCAAAAGTGTGCAGTTCCAAATTCCAAAAAAGTCTTCAAAGGACAATCCTGTCAATTATTTGCCCTGGTTATACATGAGAGCAAATTTGCAGCGGATCCAAGTTTTTTTAGAAAAAACTCTCCTCTTCAGGATCTGGATTAGCTACATGGCCCGTATGGCCAAGGATGGTTCAGTCTATATTGGTAACACATCATTAGTCTTGGCCAGTGGGCCGGACAAGAAGATACATAAATAGCTAGAATCCTAGAACTAAACTCTTCCAAGGTATAAAATCCAGTGAGAAGACCACATCCGTAAGAGGAAAATCTTCATCAGAGTATTCTTTGATAGAACCAGACAACCCTCGACTTACTGACTGTATTTTACTGTACATGATCCTCACGGATAAGCAAGCAAACTAACCAACTGCAACGCCTACCAAAACACGACCAAGCTTAGGGAGCTACATGAAACAGAAAAAGTGATGTTCATTGAAAAAATAAGAATAAGAAATAAAAGGAGGGTCTGAGCTTCCAGAGTGAGCCCTCTGTTAGGCCAACAACAATTGTTACAACCAATAAAATTACTGATTGGACCATCCCCATAACCAAACAAGCTAACAGGATCTTGCCCTCAAATCATTAAGTCTGTTGTTCAGGACATGCATGTCTATGTATGACGCAAACAGAAGATCCAGTACCCAGGATGGGGAAAGGGACTTATTTCCACGAAGTTACGAAGCTTATGCAGCCCCATATCAACTATGAAGCATCCACTTCAAAACTTCTGTCACTATTTGGTTGTGAATGGACCGTCAACTGTAGGTTAGCAAACAGAATCCAACTGTACGTATATCATCTTTTCTGAAGCAGACACTATTCACAATAACAAGGTTAACAGAACCATGTGTCACGAACGTGTTATATAAGAAGGTTTTCTAGCCTCCTCACCATCACTCTACTAGTCAACATATAATGTTTACAATCTAAACAAAGCAAGAAAGCCCATATGGAATATTTTGAGAAAACTGGCTCTTTGAGTCTCGAATCCTTCTCTACAAGTATTTACTTCAACTATACCCAAAGAAGTTCTTCAACAATGGATCAGCTCCAAACAGGCTGTCGTAAACCAACTTTCTAGATTGTAGGCAAATATTTTACATCATGAAGGTAATAACATTTGCCCTCTGTTACTCAAAGCAAGTTGGCATATTCAGAAATAAATTCCAATCATGAGATCTCCTGTGTACAGACTTGAATAACAAGCTTGCGCATAAGTAGATCTAAAACACATGGTAGCCAGTATCTCACATCTTCTGAATCACAAGATTAGACCTGTCAATGACATACTACAATACTTAACTAGAAAACCAATATTTAACATTATATGTTCTCAAACCTGCAACATATACTAGGTCATAACCTTTTTTTTCCTAATAACAAGCTAACAGACCTTTCCATGCCACGTCCTATCTTCTTCCACCCTTACTCTGATTCAATGTTTTTCTCAAACTCTCACTATTAATTCAAGACTCCAACAACCAAATTCACTTGAAGCTTTATAACCCACAGAGTACAGAAAATATCATCAGAATCAACTGATCATTCAAGAGAATAAATAACTCAGCAGCTCAATGAACCTCCTTAATCTGAAGCAACTGTGAATCAGAATTATTAAATCATTACCAAGGACAACTAAATGTCAAAACAAGAGTCTTCTCATAATAGTTCACTCAAAAATTGCAAGGACAATATAACTAGCCATAGATCAGAGAGCCCAGGTCAGCCCTCCTTCCTCCCAACAAGTTATCATTCCACAACCAATACTAGGAAAAAGAGAAACCAATAATGCATGGCATGACAGTAAATCAGAAAACAGAGATCCTTATTCTTCCAGTGTAATACAATATGCCAACCAAGTAAATTGCAGTAGTGTTGCAATACATATGCTGTCAGCAAGGTCGATAGTTCTAAACTGCAACTAGCTCCAATTAAGTAAAGGGAAGAGGTTATCCCAAGACTCCTAATCTCTCTTTTCATTCTTTGCTAAAATCGGGCAAAACCTTTTGGAAAGCACAAGGCTACAGATAATTCCAAAAACATTATAACTAAACAGAAGCCTCCCAGTGGTTGTAATGATGCTATAACTTATGTTCAGTTATTCATCATAAATTTTATGTTCACGATTAAGGATAATTATTCCGTTTCAAAAGTGAAGAAGATGACAATCATAGAGAGGCCATTTGTTTACAACTCCAATCAAACATGTCAAAACAGCACAAAAGTATTTCTTGATATACAACATTTCTGTCCTTTCATATGCTTCTCCCATAGTTCAAACAATGGAAAATTGGAGGGAAAAAATGGGAACAAACCTGGGAGCTCTACCAGCTAATGCCTACATGGAAAGCTTCAGCAATAATGAGCAATAAAAATTGAAACAATAACATTGAGCAATAACATTGAAGCAATAACATTGACGAAAAGAGGGAAGAAAAGAGTGTATCAAACCAAAATAAGGTGGATTTTATAAATAACCACAAACTTTTTCACCAAAAGCATACATTGGAAGTGTGGCATCATACATCACACACAAGTAATAAACATCTATCCTTTTTAAGTTTTTTTTTTTCATTTTTATTTATTTTCAATGGGTACTCTGCCCATTTTCAACACCTAGACCATACAACACACCGGCATACTTCTCCAGTGAACCGCTAAAGAAGTTTTCTTTCAACTTCCTAAATGTACAAGCAGTCAGCAAGCTATCTGAACCCGCCTGATGACAAATACCAACCCTCTCAACCTCCAACAGCTCAGCAAGCTTGTTCAAACCACCATGAAGGCTGTTGCAGAACTTCATCAAATGCTTGATGTCAAAAATGACAGGAAAATACACATTGATCAAGGTAAAAAAACCTGCTTGTGTATCAGGTAAATCCTGGCAAGTCAAAAGCTTCAAAAGGTATCCAAAATCATACCCACTATGAAAAGTAACCCAATAAACACTATCGTTCAGCACAATCCCTGATGACATCAAAAGCTCCGCAAAGCGCTTGGCATCAATACCTCTTTCATTGTTCATTTTGAAATCAATGCCGCTTTGACGCAACAACTCAATTGAATCGTTCGCGAAAACATCCTCGTTAGGGTTGAATTCACGGAAATTGAATTGCCAAATACAGTATTTGTCAGTTCCGCATTTCGGCAAGTTACCGTTCTCATCCGAAAAGGTCAGCCCTAACTGAATCAACTTCAAAATATCCACGTTATCCTTGAGCGTTTGGTAATGATAATCGTTGCTATTCTTAAAATTTCCAACCGGCCGGATTACCACTCCGGGAAACTCCGTATCCATGGCAATAAACGGAAATTCATCAACAACTTCGCGTATCAACGCGAATTCTTCCTCCAGGTTGTCAATCCAAACCTCTCGAATGTGGATCGAATCCGTTTTTGGCAAAATTGACATTTTCGCTTTTGCCACAAAATAAGCACGTTCAATCAAATCGCAATTTTCTTCACCAATTCCGACAAAACAAATTTTGAATCGCCGGAATATTAACGGATCTCTTTGAATCCGTCAAATCCAAATCAGATCTGCAAGATGACATGAGAAATGAACTAAATCAGACCAACGACATCAACAAATTCACATAAAAAAACAATATAACCAACAGATCTTCCAAACTCACCTTTCAATATAAATAAAGATTCAAACTTTCAACCATGAATCGATGATCGAAACGAATACAACAGCTCCAAAACATATATAAATAAATCTTTCTGTGGAGAGAGCTTAGAATGATTAGGGTTTGAACAGAAACAATATGATGCGGCGAAGAAGGATAAGAAAATGAACTTTTAGGGCAAAATGGAAAAACTCTTTTTTTGGGTTTTTTTTTCTTTTTTCTTTTTTTTTCTTTTTTTCTTTTTTTTTAATGCTACTCTCTAGAGGGAAGAAAAAGAGATGGGGCCCTCCTTCTTGTCCACCTCCTCACAACTCCAAAACTATAAATATATAGTAAAAAATATTTTTGAATTTTTTGTCTTTTTTAAAAAAAAAAATCTGTGGAAATAAAAATTGAAGGACAATTAATTGGGTGGTAGTTGTGTTAATGGTCTTTTTTTTTCTTGTGGGGTTGAAGGGTTTTTGGTTTTTATTTTTTGTTTTAATTTTTTTTTTTAAGTCTTTTTTTGACTTTTGATTGTTTTTGGGGTTTTTGAGGTATGAAGATTTTGAAATGTGGTTTTATAATTGAGAAAAAAGGTGAAATGTGGGGATTTACTAAAAATAAACACACCTCTATTTCTAATTCTAATAATAATAATAATAATAATAACCACATAAAAGAGCAAATCTATAAATATAAATATAGTAAAAAGTAATTTTAGATCTTATCTAATTCTTCACCATAATACTATTAAGGGTTTATTTTAATCCATTTTTTGACAAAAATAATTTCGTCTTATAATTTTTTTTTCCACGCAATAAAGTAGTGTGCTCTTGTTCTTCCTCTTTACAAGTCATAATGACGAAATAACTTTAGAAATTCCATAATCATTAAAGGGAAATATTTAGAAGTACTTCTCTATTTTAAAAAATAAATCTTGTTCTTACTTGTGAAAAATAAAGATGATTTTTTGAAGGTACAAAATTTTTTAGATATTAGTAGAATTTTGGAAAGTAATATTTTTAATATTTATATTTTGAAAAAATCTAGATACTTTAGAGTATAAGATAAATGAGGAAGATATTTGTGGTAAATTGTAGAACCATCTAGATTCTTGTCAGATAGTTATAAGATACTCTTTCCATCCCAAATTAATTGAATTTTTGAAACCTTTCTAATGTTCAAAGTTCAAGTTGAATGTTTGAAATTTTTTCCATATTTTTCCTTTCATTCATTGAACTTTTATATTTTTTATGAAATAAATTACATTACATGTTTACGGTTTTATCGAGGACAATAATGGAAAAAGTGGTGTAAATTTTGTGTTTGTATGTTTTTCTTAATATATGTGTATTACCTCACCAAATTCAATTAAAATGGGATAGAGGGAGTAATATCTAGATATTTCTTTTAGATGTATGTAGAATAATTTCTAAAAGCATGCCGTATACAAGTATAAATAGAGATGGACATAGTCATTTGTATACACCCCTCGATAAGTTGCTCAACAAGAAGAATAAAACTCAGCGATAGATACTGGGGAATGAATTGGCTAATCGTTTAAGATAATCTTTGTATCATCAAGTACTTTTCGAAGATAATACTTTCTCTTAACTTTTCGACAATTATATTCTCCACAAACTTTTTTTAAAATAGATGGTGTTTCACATAATCAAAAAGTTATTTAATAATATATAATTAAGAAAATATCAAAGAACTATATCGTTTTCAAAATTAATAAAACTATATTTTGCTTTGTAAAAATAAGTAATTTCTTTTAAAAATATGTTCAAAATAAAAACTTCACGAAATGAAATGTGTAAAGAAAAGGTTGGTCATTGGTTATTGAGGAACATGTAACGCACCTCTTTTAGTAGACAACATCATAGACTACACAAGTACACATGAAGTGTTGACGTGATTAGAATAAATAATTTAGAAGTAAGAAAGAGAAATGAAAATTATTAAGAGCATATAAATATCTCCCAAAATTTAGCAATTTTAGAAATTTAATTAGTGGACAAAAGGAATCAGTCAGTTGTGACTCATGGATAATACTAGTAAAGGCAGAACACGTCATAATCATTATAAACTTTGACATGTTTTATCCAAAATAAATTATGTAATACTAGTACTAATAATAATAATATATTTATTGTATTCCTATAAAATGGAACTTGAGGAAAATCAGAATGTACGCATATACTTTAACGAATTTTATCTTAATGATACAAGATTATTTTCAATAAATTCTTAGTTCAAGATAAATTATATTATCTCCGTTTAAAATGATATGCTTTGATTTGACACGAAATTTAAAAAAAAAATCAATTTTGTGATTTTAAATTAAAATCATGTCAAATATACAAAAAATCTCTTTAATCTTGTGGTCTTAAATATACTATGTGAAAAATTAAAATATTTTCAAAAAGAATTTTATTTTTTTTAAAAGACTGAAAAGGAAGGAATGTCAATTTTTGTTAAGCAGACGGAGTCATGTTCTGATAATCAAAATGACTAATGCTTAGCCTGGATGAGTTCTGCAAATAATTTAGTGGAATCATTGCTAAGAGTAGTTCTCCAATCAAACAAGTTAACTCAAAGTAGTTTGTGCATCATGCCAGCACCAATTAAAGACGTTTGGCCGTGTAATTATTCAATTCTATTTTTGAAACAATGTTTCACTTGGGTGTAAGAATCAAACATTGGACATGTTTTTTCATCAGATCTGGAAAACTAGGACATTGATGGACATTGAGATGCAATAATGTTTCATCTATTGCATTTTAAAATTCCCAGTTATCAAAATTATATTCCACGATAAAAGTAATGCAGACTTTATTCATAATTTGAAAAACTATATATCATTACTATCAAAGTTCTCATTCACATCTTTCTAGAATAAAAAAACCTTCTACCTCGAGCACACGAAATGGAGCCCAAGATTAATAACCACAAATATGATACTGAGTCAGAAGTGACATCTCTTTCTAATAATTGATCCAGAATCATTCTCAAATGAGGCAAGTGACAAGGAAACCGAGCATTGAAGAATTATCATCCAATTGTTGCCATTTGCAGCAGCGAAAATGCTTACAACAGCTGAAAGTACTAAAGGTTTGGTACACTAGTAATTAGTCCGGCTCTACAGATAAAATTCAGCTAACATGCTGTTATCAACAAGCTTTACTTGCTTCCAGTAACTGGAAAGTAGACACCCTCTGCTGCTAACCAAACATTATCCGGACGTTTTTCTTTAACACCGCAAACCTGCAACATGCATATATGGAGATTTTAAGTCTATCAAGGAAAGCAGAAGATAGTAATACCTATAACATTTGGAACTACAACGATCTCAGGTCAATCTTAAGCTCACCTCTTGCTGACCTCCAGCAATCCGGGTGTACTTCTTGTCATGACTGTGGAGATAACCAGCAGTGTCCACATGTTGAAGCCTGATTCTTTGGTCTTGCCTCCAAGTTTTCCCACTGCCCTCAATTTCAAGTCTACCAATAGGAGAAAGAAGAAACAGATCAAACAAAGAGGTTGTGGTTACTAAAAGGCTGAGAAGACAGCACATGTCAGAATGTATCCGAAGACATCCAGCCTTACCTCCAATAGTCCCCAGTATCAGATTCATTGTCATCGCCAAAGCAGCTGACCTGCAAAATTGTCCAACAATTAATTTCAACTATAAAACATCAGAAAACCAACATTCGAGAGTAGTTGATATCATAACATACAACCAAAAATGATGTTATTGAGACCTCAGAAACCATCACGAGCATGGAAAGAGCCATCTAAAATCATATGCTAACTCCACTCCCACCCAAAAGAATAAGGGCACATAAATATATTTTCTTTTGCTTATAGCTATCATCCACCACTGGTGTGAACAACAATTCCTCATCATGTACTCTTTGCTTCTCTTTTATGCTTTTTACTGGATCCACTTATTTCATCAAAAATAATTCCTCATTTCATTGGAAAATTATAACATGGTGTGTCCTATTATTGTGGCCTTCAATGATATTAATCAGGTGAACCTAAAACTGTTAGCACTCTTTAAACCAAAATTGTAATTTTTATTTAACTCAACCACGAGAGTAAATTTGTGTTACTGCGAACCAACAGTGGAGCTAGGAATCTGATTAAGGGTCTTCAAACTTCTATAGTAAAAAAACCACAATGAATGAGTCAAGCTACATAATATTTAGTTGTCATTTTTCACATAGTTTGTCCTGTGAATCCAAATGATACATTTGAAATGTGTTTTTTCACTGAAAATTTTAACTGAACCAAGAATCACTTCAAACAGTTCAGCAAAGAAAATCACTGTGTATCACTAGAACAAAAAGTTGGAAGGTAACAAAAGAGAAAACAACCAAAAACCTTTAGTGGTATTCGACAAGTGGAGACGACGAAATCTTAAACAAAAGTCAAGCAGAGTTTAGTTTTAAAAAGCTAGTAAAATTATTTGACTTCACACTGTATGAAAAACATGGATAAATTTAAAAATAATATTTTAATAAATTTTGTCAAGCAGTTTCAGATATATACAAATAAAAATTAATAATATATTGTTGAAATCACAAATATAAACATCTTTACTATATTTAAAATTTATATTGAATTGCATTTTTCATTATCATATGTTCCTATGATAAGAAAAATAATTTAAAAAGACTTCACTTATAAACATACATGTCTAGTGAATTTATGCATGATTATATTTCCAATTATATAAAAAATTATATATACATTAAATTTTCTTACCTTTTCTTTTTGACTTCGATTTGTGTAATCTTAATTACTAAAAATTTTCAAATTTTGAAAAGAAAGATATGTATTATATCTCATTCAAATTTCACGTGGGGTGTTTGATATATGTGTGTAGGAAAGAAGAATATTTATAAGATTAAATGTTTAGATGGTACTACACTACTACTAAAAGGGCAAGCCCGGTGCACTAAAACTCCACGCTATGTGCAAGGTCCGAGGAAGGGTCCAACCACAAGGGTCTATTATACGCAGCCTTACCTTGCATTTCTGCTAGAGGCTGTTTCCAAGGCTTGAACTCGTGACCTCCTGATCACATGGCAACAACTTTACCAGTTACTCCAGCTATAATTTGAATTTTATAAAAAATATGAGTAAAATCCTTCTAATTTACTTCTATGATGATATATTAAGACAAATATCTAGAAAGATGGAAAGTTAAAGTAATTAAGAGCTTATTAATCAAGCTTTGTTTTTAAATTGGGAAAAAAACAATTTATCTGCTTCTACGAAGATTCGAACCCACAACACCTGGCCCACTCAAAGCACCCTTTTCCACTAAGCCGTGGAACACAACTGTTCCAACGGTGTTTATTGTGTATTATATAACCTAAATTACAAAATTTCACCAAACAAAGGGTGTTGGCTGACCACTCTTGGTATAGTGTAGCTTCGCCCTCGTCGTGAATTGAGATGCCAATATTGTTACTTTATGATATGTAATTAAGCTACCAATTTGCTTTACAACAATAAAAAACTACGACTATTAATTACCAAAATTCATCTGTGATTTTAGAAAGTTAATAGTTATAATCATACATATTATGAACAAATTTGCATGACAAAACCTATATTAAGTGTTAAACACCAACCGAACGTAATGTATTGACTTGGTTAATCATCAACCAGAAAATGTAACACATCGATTTGGCGATGTTACAAAGATGCTGACAACAATAACAAACCCATTATAATCTCACTCGTGGGATTTGGGAAGGGTAGTGTGCGCATGCATACATTATCCCTACCTTTAGAAGCTATAGATGTTTTTTTATAACCGAGAAATCCCATCCTTTGAACCAACCACAACCTTTTAAACACGTAAACAATGGGCCTACCCCTCTACCCATCACCAACCAAATGCCAAGCTTCGCTTTGCATGGTGTGCGGACTTGAAGCTGTTATCTCAACCACAAATCCTCTTGTTTGCCACTTGAGCTAGGCCTCGGAGGCAGAAGGTATAGATGTAGTTTCCCATATAGGTGACGTTTACTAAGAATGGAATAAATGCATATTTTACAATATTTGTTAGGGACCAACACAAGGAAACTGCTTGTCACCTTTGTTGTTCAATAGAGGATGATGAACCTAATGTCATAGTTCACAATATAGAACCCACATAATTGTTTGCATAAAACAATATATTGGCAATACCTCAACGTAAACCAAAGAAAAGGTTGGCTCTGATAAATGGAAAAAATGCAACAGTCAAGTTATAGGGAAATATTTCTTTGAGAAACTAAATGTTCACATACTTGTGAATGCATAATCATAATTATACTGCATCAAAAATGAGAATTCATCTAGATTACTTTTTATTACTTTAAACGTTTCACAATAATTAATCCAGGGCATTCCCCCTTTTGTTACTCAAAATGTATTACACCAGCTAAACCGAAGTATGGCAAAAGATAGTAGCAGCTAGAGGTCAACTCGAATACTCCAAGGTCAATCAACATCTGCCTTAGGATAGTTAATAGTATCTCTCTCACAATTTCAAGTGGAAATACAACATTTCAATCCGAGATTTAAGAAGGTTCCAGGATTTACTGTACCATCTACTATCTAGATGGAAGAAAGAAAATACATGAGAAACATCATGCAACTGAGAAAGAGAAATAAACCAGCCTACGAACCTCCAAATTCCCCGATATGGGAGATGCGTGTAAATGGCTATGCAACCATCTTCTGGTCTTCATATGTTGCAACCTGATAATGCTTCCACTCTTAATAGGATCGCCTTGCTTGGACGAGTCGGTACTCCTAACAACCTGGTGAGGAATCACAGATCAACCAGCTAATGAATTTAACATGTTTTGAAATGAATGCAATAAGATAACTCTTCAAGGCGGTCATCTAACATACCCAGTAGCTGTTAGCATCATCTACACCGGGGAATCCAGTGACTGATTGCTGCCCGCTGCCAGAACCATATGGCACATCATGGGAATGCAACCGAAACTTTGTCCTCTCATGCATCAACTTAATCGTCGATCCATATGTAATCTACGAAAACATAAACAGATTGGTGCCCTTAGGGTTAAACCAGAACAACTGCGAATTATCATCGGGTTCTATCAATCTTTAGATCCCAGAGCAAACATTCTAACAAATTTCAATTCCAATTAAGATAGACGTGAAGGATAACAGTTATATCAAAGTATATTTCATTACCTGAACGCCTTCGGAGGCAGCGGAGACAGGCGTGGCTGTGTTATCAGAGTCGAGGGTGAGAAAAAGAAAGAGCGCGAGGCCGAAGAAGGAAATCGCCATTAGAAGTAATAGCACAATGAACCAGGTTCTTTGCCAAAATGGAAGATCAAGGTCCGATTCGGATGAGGATTCTTTGAGCACTATTCGCTTCGAGCCCGATGCACCGGCTTGACTCAATGTCGACGGCGGGGCTGATTTCCTTCTAGTAAGAGTTTGATGTTGTTGTTGGCCTGAGGGAGCCACGATGAAGCTCTTTGCGGATGCCCGGTGGAGCTCCGACGATGTTTCGATCCGAAGGTGAAATTTCAAGCGATATGTACTTTCCTAATCTCCGACGATGTTGATGATTCTCATGGGCTTTTTTTGACTTGGGCTTGGATGCCGGTGGGTTTTTTTGCTTCCTGAATCCACGTTGGAGGAGAAACCTGAGCAAATCATTTCTCTCCACGTGGAATTTTGGCGACATGGAGGGTTCTGATTGGAGGACGATAGTTGTTCTCTACGTGTCCATGAAGACTAAACCGGTCGATACGGACCCTTGTATAGCCTTTAGAAGTTGTTTGGCTGAGAGACAAAAATAAGTATAATGGGATAAACAAATAGTAAAAGGAAGTATCTGGCTGTTAAGTTTAGATAATTTAATTCATTATTTATATTATAACGGTAAAATAAGTCATCTCATATACATGGAATAACTTATCCCAAGATAGTTAATCTCAAGATAACTAATCGCGAAATAAGTTCGTTCCAACTAAACGATCCTTAAAGGTTAAAGGCCCATAAATTCATGGCTTCTTACCCAAATTTACAATTACACCTTGTTTGGACAGTTGTTACTCGTTGTATTGTATTATATATTGGTCTAAATACGATGTTTGTTTTGATTATTACTTAAATTTTACTGATGGTATCGTATTGTATCGTTTAAATTCATCATTAGGTGATGATGAAAAGATCGACTTTGTATAACGACCGATTTAGTGTGATTATATCGTTGTCTTAATATTTTCTTCTCGTTTTATTTTTACTTATTATTTAATAAATCTATTTTATCGTCTATCCTTCCTTTTTATAGTAACTATATCTTGTATCTTACAATTTCTTGTACGTTTTTCGTTCAAATTATGAATATATGATGTTATATTACGATAGAAAATAATGTTAGCATTGTATATATTAAAATAATATAATACAATATTATATAAAATAATATAATATGATATATTATGAAATAATATATAATAACCATTAAAAAAAGTGATAAAGTATAATCAAATTACGTAAGTAAATTTTTTAACATTTGAAAAAGCCATTGAAAAGACGTGTTATTTTTCTCCATTTTATCTTCCAATTTTTTGTAAGTTTACTTTTGCATTATTGTCGGCACCTATTTTGGGTTCTTAATTTTATTTTATTTTTTTGCTTTGCTTAACACGTTCTATACATTGTTGTATATATACACACATCGAGAAAAAAGTATTACTTATACATTGAATATGCAACAGGGAAGTACAAAAATCTAAGCCTTCTCAGCAATTATTCAACCTTATACACTATTGCATGCTTGTATATATGTACAATACATGCAATGAATGACAATATATAATTAAAATATATACTATAACATATTTAATGTGGTCCCATATAATAGAGTATGAAGAGGATAGAGTGTACATAGACTTTATCCCCTATCTGAGTTGTTTGAAAGATCATTGGTTCGATAAAATAGTCCAAAGCAATCCAAAAAATTAGGGTGTTAAAAATCGATATGTTCAAACTATACATTTTAAGTTGATGTGAAACGATCGTGGTAAATATAATGACTCAACTAGAGTCGAGATCGAATCCCCATTGATTTTATATACATGTGAAGGATAGTGTATCTAATATTAGTTTTCAAAAAAAGGAGAATTTTATATTTTCATTTTATATTCATTTCTTGAATAAAAAAAAAAGACTCAAGAATCTACAATTTATATGAAATTGTTCCATCCAAATAAATAATACTCGAGAGGGACTTTTGGAGGACGTCGAGGTGATTGGCAGTGAAATGGTGAAGTCCAAGGCAAAGTAAAAAATAAGAAGATTGCTTATACGAAATCGATGGAGTGTAGAGATGAGGATGAAAAGCAAAGGTTTAAGGATATTTATAAGACAACGAAGACAGAAGCAAAGACGGTGGTGACGAGGGCTAAGACGACACCGTTTGAGCACCTGTATGTGGAGCTAAGTGATAAAGGCGGGTACAAGAGATTGTATAGGCTCGCAAAAGAGAGAGAAAAGAAAGCTTGTGACTTGGACCATGTGAAGTGCATCAAAGATGAGGAGGGTGAGGTGTTGGTGGATGAGACTTCCATTAAGCTAAGGTGACAAGGTTAATTTCCTAAACTCCAAAACAAGAATGACAATAGAGATATTGAGTTGGGTGAGTAGGCACATTCCGATATTCATCGAGATTTTGGTTATTATAGGCATTTCAGAGCTAAGGAAGTTAAACATGCTATTAGTAGGATGAAGAGAGGGAAGGCGATCGGACCCGATGAGATTCCGATGGATTTTTGGAAGAACATGGTCAATGATGGTATAGAGTGGTTGACTAAACTATTCAATGTTATTTTGAGGACTGTCGGGATGCCCGATGAATGGAGGAGGAGTATAATGATTCTTTTATACAAAAACAAGGGTGACATTCAAAACAGTAACAATTACATGAGTATCAAGTTGTTAAGCCACATATGAAGATATGAGGGAGTCTGGTGCTTAGACCGTCTTTGCTATGTAGATGGAGTGCTGGCCAATAAAAAACTTATATCTTCAAAAGATGCAGGTTGCAGAGATGAGGATGTTGAGATGGATGTGTGGATATACCAGAGCGGATAAAATTATGAATGAGATCATTTAGAGAAAGTTAGGGGTGACCTCTATGGCAGATAAAATAAGAGTAGCGAGACTGCAATGGTTTGAGTATGTGCAGAACAAAAGTGTTGACGCTCCTGTTAAGAGGTTAGGATGTAGGGGCTACGCGGAGAGGTAGTGGTAGATCAAAAAGGTATTGAAGGAGGTGATTAGACAGGATATGACGCTTCATATCACTGAGGACATGACCTTAGATAGAAATGGGTGAAGATCGCATGTTAGGGAAGAAGGTTGGACGACTAATAGGGGTAGGATGATGTTTGGCCTTGTGACATAGTAGGTTAGTAGAGGTAGTCGTGTCTTTATATATTATGTTGTTATTGTCTATCATTCATTTTATTACTTTTATTGTCTTTACAAATTATCATTTGCTTTCTATTCTACTCATTTGGTTTCATATCTTGTATTTTTTGCTTTCGAGGATAATATTTTTTAGATGAAGGTCC
The DNA here is from genome assembly GCA_029948455.1 of Solanum rostratum. Classification (NCBI taxonomy): domain Eukaryota; kingdom Viridiplantae; phylum Streptophyta; class Magnoliopsida; order Solanales; family Solanaceae; genus Solanum; species Solanum rostratum. The sequence continues at coordinate 62,183,888 of CM057054.1, read as the reverse complement.
TTCGAAAACAACCTTTCTATCTCTATGAGGTAGTGGTAAGTTTGTGTATATTTTAACACCCCCCCCCCCCCCCCACCCCACTTGTGAGATTTCATTGGGTAAGTTGTTGTTGTTGGAGTGACCCACTTTGATTTCTATTAGTTGTGATGCAAAAAACATGGGTCTATTCACTTTCGTTTTATTGAATGTAAATTTCTTGAATTTGGAGTGACCCACTTTGATTTCTATTAATTGTGATGCAAAAAAGTGGGTCTATTAACTTGCCTTTTATTGAATGTAAAATTTCTTGAATCTGGAGTGACCCACTTTGATTTCCATTTGTTGTGATGCAAAAAATGTGGGTGTATTAACCTTCTTATACAATTTTCATATTTAGTTTGAGTTATAAAAAAAAAAAAATTCCAAAAAGTATCATAATCCCGAGCACAATTATTGAAGTGGAGTGGAGAAGGGTTTCGAAGTTAGAGGTTGTCGAAAATAGTGGAAATCAAGGAAGAAGAAGAAAAGGAGAGGGGACAGGGTAGGGGATGGGGGTGGGGTATTTAGAAGAGAACTGCTTAAGAAGGCGGGATCCACTCTTTTAAAATATTTAAAATTAATGAAAGTGGTTTCACATTTTAATTTTAAATTAATTATTTAGAAAATACATAAAATAACCTTCGAACTTGGCAGCAAAAATTGCTTTAGTACTCTAACTATATGTGTGTTTAAATATCCCCTTAACAACTTTTAAATAAATTAAGTATCACACCAAGAATATAATACCACTCTCACCTGTCACATCATTGTATTGAATCTTAAAAAGTGTTCAAGGAAAAAGGCAAATAAACCAAAAAATAAGAATTAATAACATGGTGCTTACATGACTTTGATATTGCATTTACGTGGCTATGATGTAGCAGGTGATAGTGGTATTATACTCTCGGGGTGGTACTTAACTTACTTGAAGGTTGTTAAGGAGACATTTAAATGCATGTCTAATTAAAATGCTAAAGTAAGTTTTACTGTCAAATTCAAGAAGAATTTTATGTATCTTTTTTCTAAATTAAAAGTAAAATATATGGTTAAAATTTTAGGATTTTTAATATGTTTGTATTTTCGCACAAATTAAGTTAATACAAACTAAGACTGAAATCTTTCCTTTTTGCTCTGTTATTTTGAAAAAAAAGAAAAAAAAGAATGTTTCGACAGATGTCTCTACCTCTGCTGCATGCGTTCCATCTTCTCTCTCTTACTTGTCTTCTGTTCACTACTAGTACTGGCGTAACCTTTTGGGTTTTTCTGCGCTTCTGTCCGTTTTCTTCTTTGATTTTTGGTTTGGGTTTGCCGTGCTCTTCTTTGTTCTTCGTTTGCTGTGAAAAAAGGAAATGGGTGCCCTGTCTGGTGCTTCTGTTTCTGAGGAAGAGGATGAACGCAACAGGAGACTACTTGAAGCTGGGAATGAGCTACTTCAGCAGCCTCCTCCTCCTTCTAAAGAGGAGCTTCTGGAGAAACTTGATGTGAGAGACTTTTCTTTTCTCTTGCCCATCTATTTACGTGCTTGAACCCCAAACTACATAAGGACCAAGGGGGTCTCAATCCCCACTGAGATTAAAGCTCCTATGCAATAATGCAAATGTGTGTAGCTTCAACGCTGTTGCTTATAATTTGTTTGATTTCTTTATGGCCGAATACCTAAACTGGTTTAATTTTTTAATTAATCATAGGATGAAATGATCCCTAATTGGTTACCCTTCTTTGGAAATTTAATAGTTTAGTTTGTTTACTACGTGAATATTCACCTCATATGAGTAGTGAGGCTTTGACTCCCACCTTGTCAACAATGATTCATTTCTGGGTATGTAATGTAGATTGTTGGTCATGATTTGCATTTGGTGATATTCTGATCAGCACCCCCTCCCTCCCCCAAGTGAAAGATCATTTTCTATGAGAGGTGTATTTGTTTTTAAAGGCATTCTAGTAATCAAAAGCTCTCGCTATGTTCCCTCTGCTTAGCATAAAGGGGTGAAAGTCCAGATAAGAGACGTGGCAGGTTAATCCACTGAATCTAGGGCCGAAATAGCGGAATGGATACATACTTTTCATAGAGTCGATGCCTTCCTGTTTGGGATTGCGTTGAAGTTGATTGATGTTCTAGGATTTATATGATTGCTTTGAGAAGACCATGTCCAAGAAGTTCTCCCGAGAGAAAGAAGGTGCAACACTTAAGTTTTGTGATTGCTCTCTGCTCTAGAACCATCTTTGTGCAACATACCTCTAATTCTTACTTTCCTCCAGCTATAGATCGTCCGTTCCGTGCCATTTGTGCATCTTTTTTGAGCTAAAGGGTAAGTGGGGTTCTGTCATGTTTAACACAATCTCTGAACTATTTTATGGTTTCCCTGAAGTATGTTTAAAATCAGTAACATTAAGAAGGCTGAAATCTCTACCACCTAATGACACATGCTTGAATTGTTTGGCGAACCAAGATAGCCAAAAAGGTTGTCACCTTGCTTCTCAAAATAATACAGGAACATTCTTTCACTTGTAATTTTAATCCTAAGTTTGTGTAGATTTGTGGCAAGGATGCGTACACCCTACTCTTTCCAGATCCCACTCGTGGTATGTTGTCGTTGTTTGTCTGTGTAGATTTGGGATTGTGGGGTTAGATTTTCACCCTTAGGAAGTTTTTAGGCTTGCACAGGAGACGAATGTGATACCCTATTCTTCAATGAATATTATACCATTTACGACATTTCTTAAGTCTTGAGCTTTGTTGTTTGTTCATTGGGTATTACTTTCTGACTAGTAAGGGAAAAAAAGTTATTATCTAGCCTAGCAGCTGGACGGCTGGACCTAGATTGTGATATCTACTATCTAGACGTGTTCCTTGCACATAATTAGGGAATGAGGATCGCTCAACATGATCCATCTTGAATCATGTTTGATCTGAAGGAACTTGGCCTAGCTTTACTTTGTGCTTGAACTTAAGTTTTCTTTATTATAAATTATGATTCCATCTGGCATTGCTTATTCAGTTGGCATGGTAGTGGAATTATCTGTATATGTTCTTTTACTTCTTGATGTGTAAAGGACATAATCAGAGTTTCTGATGGATGAAAGGACATCAAACTGTGGAGAGAGAGAAAAATGTTTGACCTCGTGTGTAAATTAGAACTTTATTTGTTCTTTATTTCTACAAGATCTCATGATCTAGACTTCATGTATTACACAGAGAAGTGTTTCCACTGTAATTGACATGGTTCAATCATTTCCTTTTGGTATGCAATTTTCAGAATTTAGAGCATCTTTTGTCAATGGTAAAGCAAGTTCCCCCTGCATCAGTGCGAGATGCTTTTCGTCCTGCAATGGAAGCACTAGTTGCAGATGGACTTCTACGGCATCCTGACATAGATGTGAAGGTGTCAGTTGCATCTTGCATTAGTGAGATCATGAGAATTACAGCTCCAGATCAACCATACGATGATAGCAGACTTAAGGCAAATACAACTCATACAACCTTCTGTGTGAAAATTGGAAGTCAGATTGGTTTCCAGTCTCTCTTCTAACTAAGCTGTTTTGCTTTGTAATTAATGGCTCATATCCTGTAGCAGTTATGCATCTATGATTTTCATGGATGCATGAGTAGTATTTATACATACTCACAGTTTGGTTTCTTGCTCAATTGGCGGACAGGAATTTTTTGAGCTTGCAGTGTCGGCATTCGGGAAATTGTCTTGCTTGGATGGTCGCTGTTATACAAAGGCTGTTTCTATTGTTGAAGTTCTCGCGAAGTACCGAACATGTGTGCTGATGTGGGATCTCGAGTTAGATGCTTTGGTTGTTCAGATGTTTCAACATTTTCTGAATAATATAAGGTATGTTCTAGTATGTTTGTTGTTAATTCATAATTTTTCTAAAGGAAAGAGGGATTGAACTGGGTGTAACTTTGCTGGTATTTCATTTTTTGTTGTTCATTTGTTTTTCTGGTAATATAATATATGGCCCTGTCCTTGCCACAAGTAAAAGTATTACTTTTCCCTTTTTTTCATTTTCATTTATTTATTTGTGCACTGGGACAAGAACCTTAAATAGCAGAACACTCATGAATGAGATGAGTAATTGCTTGTGACTACTGCTATCTTGTGGTTCAGTATATTTTAGTTAGCTACTTGGTGTTAGGAGAATTTTTATATGGGTGCCTCAGAAGTTGCATGTCCTTGAAAGATTGTCCCAGCTGAGAACAAGCAATCAGTGAGCCCTTTTTTTCGAATACAAATTGTTCTATTTGAATTTTGGGCTTTGAAGGTGATCAATTGATTATGCCCTCATGTAGAACTAGTAAAATGGGAGTGAAAATGTGGAAAAGAACAGTGGTGATTGCTGATTGCCTGATTTACAGTGTTGCTTTTCCTCTTCTCTTTTTTTGCAACATGAAGAAAGTTGAGATGTTGGTAGTTGTGAATCAGATTGGTAGACTTAAGCCCCTAAATATAAGATCAATGGGCACCAGTTAAGGGACTTATGCCTTGGGTCACAAGTTAGAGCCATGCCCTAAGCTAATTAAATCTAGTATTTAAGTGGAGAAGTGTAGAGGAGCAGGCATTCCCGAGTTTCAAGGTTGCATTCGGCCCAAAGGGTTGGCTCCAGTGGATTTCTCGATCCTAAAAGAAGGGTTGGTAACCTTGAAAAGCAAAAGGAAAGGAAGTAAAGGCTGAAAGACCAGGAGGAATGGGAGAAAATATGTCTCATTGCTGGAACCAATCAACTACAAGGTGCAGTTTCAGAAGCTTGAATCAGTCTTATGATGAAGCGAAGTCACTTCCAAATGAATTTACCCCGTTCACCAGAAAACTAAATCACTCCTCTCTACCTCTGTGAGGTAGTGGTAAGGTTTGCGTACATTTTACCCTCTCCAGACCCCACTTGTGGGATTCCACTGGGTAATGTTGTTGTTGTAGTAGTACTAGAAAACTAAATCACCATATTATTCCATATTTTTTTTTGATTTGCACCAGGTGTCCGAGTCTCTTTGAGCCCCGACTAATGGCGAGGGTGCACAAGCCCTCTTCAAGGAGTTTTCCGCAAGTGCACCACATTATTATTCCATATTTAGTCGATATAACCTCTCTTCATGAAGCATGAGCATTTTTGCCCGGAGAAAATCTCCACAACTTACCATGAAAGTGTTGTGTTATAGGGGGGATAGCCTCCTAATTCCTGTCCTCTTCATGTGGGAACCATAATCTTCTTCCACTCTATTAGGTGAAGGTCCTATTACATTTTTTACCCTTCCAATAAAAAATATCTGGTGATCTTCTCCAAATTGTTGAAACACTTGCAAGCATTCAAAGCATAGACAATAGATATAAAACATGTGGGTATATTAAGGAGAGTTGATATTAATACGGCTATCTTTCCTGCATTATTATATAGTCTTTTCTTCCAGTCAAATTTTTCTGGGATCTCAACAACTGTCTACCGAATAAAATATTATTCTAAGCAAATTTTTACAACTTCTAAAACTTCAATGTATGTGACTATCCAAATTTGAGATCTGATAAGCATGACATTTTCTTATCAAGTAACTCTTTGACTATTAATTAGATATTTTTTCCACTGTAACTAATTAGTCATTAGTCAATTATACATGTTAAAATTTGTACCAATCAAACACTGTCATAACAAATGGGATGTAAGGAGTTTATGACAGTTTTAGCATATGATTCACCATTGTACCTTCATATATTGAATGCCGCATAAATGAACTTATATGCTAGGTATATAGCATGTCAAAGTCTATTAGGTTCTTTTTTTCTTCATAAAGTTCAAAGACTACCAGTTTCTTAGGATGCCATTTTTCCCTCTGGGAAATGGCTGACAACTTTTTTTGTCTCTTGCTCATTTTAAGGCCTGACCACCCTGATCAAGTATTCACAGACATTGAAGAAGTAATGAGCATTATAATAAAAGAGAGTGAAGAAATTCCAATGCAGCTTCTGAACATCCTCATAAGTAGTGTTAAGAAGGAAAACCAGGTATTGATTTTCCTTATCATCTTTATTCATTTATCTTTCTCATTATTTTTAATGACGTCTTCTTTTGGTTTAGAATGTTTCACCTCGGTCCTATGAGCTGGGAGAAAGAGTTCTTAAAGAAAGTGCTGCCAAACTTCATCCATATCTTCCAAAAGCAGTGACTGCCCTCAGTATTTCCATTAACAACTATTCGGAAGTTGTTGAATTAATATGGAGTGAGGCAATTAGAAGTAAAACCAAGGTGAGTCTATCAGATATTCAAAGTAATTGCTGCAATTATTTGTTAAAAGCATGTTTGCTTAGTTGTAGAATTCTACTTCTCCTCTTTTCTAACTTACAAAGATTGGAGTTCCTACACCCACCAAAGAAATGGAAGCAGACAAACATGCAATGTTCATTTTGTGGTAGACTATCTTTGCTATGACTTTCAAGTTCTTTATTCTGTAATCTTATCCTCTTTTTTTTTCTCAGCTTAGGTGTTCCGGAGGAGACGAGAAATAATAGAAAACTGAGCTATGTTGTGACCCTTGGAAAAGAATGCTGAAATGTAGGAAATATGTCTAGTATCGATAATCAGCCAATCTTGAGAAATGAAGATAAAATAGTCTTAGGAAAAAGTGGTGGAAAAAGAAAGAAATACGTAATTAAATATAAAAGAAAGAGGAAAGAAAAATGTAGTCATTGGTGTCAACAATGACAGCTCCTATCAAGGAAGTAATGACATGTTTGACTAAGGGTGTCAAATAGGCGTGTTGAATTGAAATTGAACATATTAAAATAGGTTGAAATTGAAATCATGTTGGGTCCTGTCCAAATTTACTTTTGGCTCAATTGGGCTAAAAATTGGGTTGGGTCATGGCCCGCACAATTTGACCCACTTAATCTCAATATTTATAACATATTGTCATTTATCTTTTATAATCACAATTTAAGTTTCAACTCAAGAAAATTAAAAAAAAGTTAGAATTTGATAGTTAAATCTTAGAAATATAAAATAGATAGTAATTCACGTACATTACACCAATGCAAATAAAGAGTCTTAAAAAAAAGGGGTTAAAACGGGTTGAAATGGGAGATTAAATTGGGTTCAATTGAAGATTCTTTTAAAATGGGTTAAGGCTTGAGCGGGTTGATATTGACCCAATTTAAATTATCTTGAGCCCATCTAGGCGGGTTATCTATATTTAGGCTCATTTTGACACTCCTATGTTTGACCATTCAAATAAGCACTTGGATTTTCCTTGTTCATGCCTTGAAGGCAGTCTGTAGCATCAGCAGTGAGTATTAATCATGGATCATGCTACTCTACAATGTGCTATGGAGTTGCTATAACTTTGATTGCATGTACCTTGTTATATTTAAAGCACTGACACTGTGATTAGGTGTTGAAACTCCCCTACATCATCTATCCAGTTGCTGCTGAACTCATCCTATTCACAGTTGACTTTTGTTAGATAGTTCATGTATATAATATTATACTAGTTTCTCACATTGAACAATGTGTTTTATGTACTGTGTAGAGTATAAAGTATAAATAGTGCTCGGTGTAATACATTAGTTATGCATCTTAGTAATATTTGCCCATGCATTCATTTCACAACTTTAAAGCTAAGTTGCTCGCACTCTTCACTTTTGGTGCCGCATTCGTGTTGACACGAAATGGGTGTGGGTGTGGGATCCGTGTCTGATTTGGTCAATTGATTTCGGGTTCTTTGACCAAAATCAATGGGGAAAGTTTGGACAGTTTTAATGATTTTTGTAATCAATACAAAAGCTAAGGTGAAATTGAAGAAAATTGAATATTTTTTATATAGAAACTTCTATGTCACTCCTTTTCCTTTAATCTCCTCTCAAGATTCTCCGCGTAATATCTCATAATTTAGGTTTTTATTAGTCTATTTTTAGATATTTTAATTATTTTTAGGCACTTTTATTGGACACCTGTACCGAGTCTGAGCAACTAGCTTTAAAGGAACTTAGCCTGCTTTGAAATCCATATCCTTAATATGTAAGGGAACTAGAGAACAGTAATAAGAAAGGAATATGTTTGTAACAGCTAGATCATGAGCTTTGGCATATTACTACTGTAAGAGTAGTTAAATCACCTTCACTGCCATTTCATATCACCTATAATTTGTGAAACTACATTTACTTCATATGAAGATATTAATAAGAACTTGTCAGGTGATGTTCCGCTTAAGTTCTTCTATTATAAACTCAGGAATGTGTACAGACGTTTTCCACCAACATGTCCTCATTTTACATTAGTTTGAGAAAGATAAAACTTAAGCTCCTTTTTGAGATAGTCATAAGCTCTTCTTGTTTTGCTGATTAATTGTTGATCCAAAGGTGATGAGTAAAGGCAACTTCACAGATTTTAGGTGATATTTGTTCTGGGTTTGTAGTAATGACGTTATTTCTTCCTTTGCTACACACTTGTCAGAATGCTATGAAGTTTCTTCCAAAATCTGGGGAGGGAGAAAGTGATCAATTTGGGAATACAGCATCAAAATCACAGGTGGAATATGGTCCCGAAGAGCCTGTTCATGACTCTGGTGAGCTTGTACCGCATGCTGCACCTGAGAGAGTTGTTCCGTTCTTAGATCAACCACCTAACTTGCTAGGGAAAAATGATCCCAAGCATAAAGGCGAAGGTGTTGTTCTAATGACGGGTACAACTTCAAAAGAATCAGAACATGGAGATGCAATGAAACAGCAGAGAAGTACCAATTCAAGGGCCATTTCACAGCCTGAAAACTTGGGTTTCACAAATGCAGCCAAGATAGAACTAGATCCAGAAGCTATTCAAGCTTCAAAGAAAAGAGGTTGGAAACCTAATTTTTTGAATAAACCAGAGGAAGGATATGATCATGCTTGGTTAAGTGGAGAAAGGAGATCAAAATCCCGTATTCTCTTGAAGAATTGTGGGAAAGATTCTAAAAAGAGAAGTAGTTGTTCACCTAAATGTGCAATCTCCAAAGGATTGTATTTTTCATCTGGTGAGAAGAAGACTACAACAATGAATTCTATAAAGAGAAACCAAAAGGAGAAAAATGACAAAGTAGGTCATAGTGATGGTGCACAAGTTTCATCAACTTCAGCAAAAGATGCATCAGGAGCTATAACCAAGAAGAAAGTCTCACAACCTACATTGGTTGCTTCAGGAGAATTTGCTGTTGTTGAGGCATTAGAAGAGAAACATGAAAAAGACAACAAGAAAAATACACCTGCCAGAAACCGTGATAAAAGGAGGAGGTTATCAGTTGATGAATCAGGAGCTGAGGTAAATCAAACAGTTAACGTCAGTTGGCTGAATTCGTTTAGAAAGTTGTGCATTTAAGTAAAGTATATTCTGCCCTTTAGTTCTGGACTTCTTTTTTTTTAATCAAGTAAAAGTATTTTCATTCATAAATACAATCAAACTGTCCATAGACGAGATATACCAAATAGTAAAGAATCTACACACTATGATTCCCTACAGACTCTCTCCAATCCTTTATACAATAAGGAATTTTCTGGTTACACCAAAAGAAAATAAGCGAATGGAGACTACTTCTCAACCAAGAGAAACTTGACTCGACACCTTCCAAAGCTCTCCTTCTCTCTTTCGACACCATCCACAATAGTTCTGGACTTATTGTATACATAAAATTAAATTGTGCAGGCATTGGACTTTGTCTTCACAATCACCAAAGAAAGCAACTTGGCAAAAACTCCTAAGGATCATTGTAAAAGGAAGAATTCGCCATCACAAGAAAAGGTAAACATTTATTACTGTATTGCTAATAGGATCTGGCTTATTTTATGATATTAGATAACCTTCAAGAAGTGATAATGCTAAAGTGAATGTTCTTGTTTTAAAATTTATGTCGATTCAAGTGAAGTATTTAATATACCCCTGAGTTTGGACTGATTATGTACATAAATTGATCCATGCAGGCATTAGGTTCTGTCTCAAACACCAAAGAAAGAAACTCCAAAACCTCTAAAGAACAACGTAAAAGGAAGAACTCGCCATCACAAGAAGAGGTAAACATCTGTTATCATTAATTAGAGCTGGCTTATTGTTAATGATATTAGACAATCTTCAGTAAGTGATTATTAAAGTGAATGTACTCGTTTTGGAATATTATGTGGATTAAGTGGGTGTTTGGATTGACTTATTTTTAGGTGCTTTTGACTTTTAAGCCCTTTTTAATTTTTAGAGGTGTTTGGCAAAAACATAAAGTGCTTTTAAGCACCTTAGTTTAGCCTTAAAAAGTACACACACACAAAAAAAGAATAGGTAGGTACCGAGTTACTTTTGGCTTTTGGCTTTTGGCTTTTAAGTAACTTAAAAAAGCCTATTGAAACACCCCATAAGTAAAGTGTTTGTTCTACACCTTAGTTTTGGACTTATCATGTACATAAATTGAGTTTTGCAGGTATTGAGTTCTGTTTCAATCACTAAGAAAAGCAACTTCCCCAAAACCTCTCAAAAACAACGCAAAGGGAAGAACTCCCTATTACAAGAAGAGGTAAACATTTATTGTGACTAATTAGAGTTGGCTTATAGTTAAGGACATCAGACGTTCTTCAATGATTGTATAGTATTTGTTCAACTCTTAGTTTTGGGCTTATGATGTACAAAAATTGAGTGATGCAGGCGTTGGGTTCTGCCTCAATCACCAAGCAAAGCAACTGCCCCAAAACCTCTAAAAAACAAAGTAAAAGGAAGAACTCACCAGCACAAGAACTGGTAAACATTTATTATATTGATAATTAGAGTTAACTTAGAGATAATGAGATTAAACAACCTTCATTAAGTGACTAATAAGTGAATGTTCCATATAAATTGCCCATGATGTTATATATGTGATGAAGCTAGTTTTGCTTTTCTTTATTTAGCTTAAGAGTAGAGGATATTTTCTTTTTTCCTATCTTCGATGTATCTGTTCTCTACATGTGCTACATTCCTGATGTCATGAAACTTTATGAGTTACCAGTTGTAACTGAAGAGCAAAGACTTTTGACCAATAATGGATATGACGTGCATACTTTTTAATGCTTCCACCTTGTCTCTGCATGTGTCAGTGTTTGCTCTCTAGATTTATGAGCATCTCTATCATCTTTTCCGTAGGATCCTGCAGATAAGGTTGTTAGAGAGCATGGTCAGGAACTGGTTGGCTGCAGAGTAAGGGTTTGGTGGCCACTTGATCAAGTGTATGTGATTTTACTTAGTATATATATATTCAGCTATTCCCATTTTAAATGTTGACTTGCTCTTTCACTGAGTGAGTCGAATAGTTTTAATCTGAATAACTCTGACAGAATTGCTTTGTCATAATTTTTTGGATATGAGTAATGCATATGCATCAGCCTCGGTTATGATGTCTATTACAGAAGTAGGCAAGTATTTTGTCAATGGTAGGAAGTATTAATTAGAATATTGTATAAAGAAATACTGAGCTCTGTTTGAATTATGAAGACAATATTGGCTTATATTGGACCCAATTAACTGGAGGGGCAAAGAAGAGGGGGAATAGTATGGTCAACTAGAATCTTAAAGTTTCTTGCTCTAAAAATTAAATACAAGTACTACAACTATACTGTTAAAAGTTTCTTGCTCTAAATATTAAATGCAAGCAACCGTTACCTTTCTCAAAAAAATAAAAAAATAAAATACAAGTACTTGTTGTAGTCCACCCATAATAAGGACTCCAAGGGCGTCAAAACTCTTGGCATGAAATTCTGGGTTGACGACTTGTTGTAGAGAGCGGAGCTGGTACACCTGGATTTTAACAATGTTTGTAGAGGTAAGGTCTACGTACATTTTACCCTCCCCAGACCCCAATTGTGGGATTCCACTGGGTATGTTGTTGTTGTTGATTAAAAGCTGAAAAGATGGTCATCTGATGAGTCGAACTTTGCAAGTAATGCTTTCTGGGCTCAACTTTCAGGCTTAATTCCACTCATTGAATACTTGCATTCTCAAAAACAGAGATTTTTGAGGGCCTAATAACATAGATTGATATATTTGAGAGAGATAATGATGCAGCTGATTCTCTTGCCTTAAATAGAAAATGGGGTTCTTGGGGTGTTGTGCATCTACATCTATCCCAATGAGCTGTCTATCGAATTGTTGCAATTGATGTTCGATCTTGAAGAGAAGGAAAAGATCTTCTTCTCTTCTACAAATCTTGATCAAAGAAAAAAAATATGGGAATATATGTTTCAAATTTGATGTTCAACCAAAAGAGGGGCCTTTCTTAAGATAAAATAAGCGGAAAGACATTGTTAAGCAGATGTATTTTGTTGGTGCTTGGTTCGGTCATTGCATCATATTAGAGATTTGGTAATATCTGCGCAACAAGATTTTGTGGTTACTTTGTGATGTACTTTTTTCAGAAAAATTCTTAGGTCCGTGCAGGCGGATTTTTGAGCATTTAGCTGCTTATTATTCTTTTTGTTTTAGAATTCTGACACACTATTTTTTTCGTTATAATGAAGCCTATTTTTTAGTTCAAATGTTATATCACGTAGCATTCACATTTGTAGGTTCTATGAAGGACGTATCACTTATTTTGAACGTTCACGGAAGAAGCACATGGTAACGATTTAGTATGACTATATAAACATTATTTTTCTAGTATATTAATTGAGTTCAACTGCTTTATGTAACCGTACACTCTTACTTCCTTAATTAATGGATGATGCTCCTCATATGCTCTAATATTATGGTGTCAGTCTACAGTTTCACAGGTTGTTAGAGTCTAAATTGGAGTTAATTGTCAAGCAGTTTTCTAAGTCTTGGTAATGTTTTATCATTTATATTTTTCATGATATTCTAAGGTGATCTATAAAGATGGCGATCGAGAAATGCTAAATCTTTCAAAGGAACGCTGGGAACTAGTTGACAATGACAAGGCATCAGATCCTGTGGGTTCCCATCAGACCTTTTTCCCCCCTTGTCTTCTCTTCTCGTCTGTTCTGTACTTATCTGTATTTGCATGACTTATTGGATGGATGTATTTCAGACAGAAGAGAGTGTTCCTGGTCCAAGTGATTTGTCTGACACGTAAGCTTCATTCACCTAACTTCTCATTCATGGCAAGTAATTTGATGATTTAAAATGCTGCTTGAGAGTTAAATATTAGCGTCAGAATTAGAACTCAAGATCATTGTGACATGCTGGAGATACTATAGATGAACCCTTCTCTCTCTCTCTCTCTCTACGCGCGCGCGCGCGCGCACGCACACACACACACCATTCCTAGGAGTTCCCACCCTTTCTGGTTCCTTGGTGACTTGAACCGACTATCGTAGGGTTGGAAATGGAGGGTACTTATCATCCAAGCAACACCGTCTTGTCAACCACCTCCATTTAACTTTTCCTGTGTGATGTTTCTTTTGAGTCCTTTAATTTTTCATTTGGTGCATCGAATCTAATTCAACTATCCTATTTTAACTTTGCTCTCTCGCATAGACATGCATATACCTGCAAGTCTCTCACTGAAAATGTCAACTCCCCCAAGTAAAACTTCTCCATAGATTGGGTGTCCAAACTTTAGTACTTCTGCATTCTCTATTTCACTATTTTGCTTCTCTTGGTGTGTTATTTGGTGTCCTCATCTTCAGATAAGCTACTCTTGGACATCTGTCTTCACCTATAGTTGGAAGTTTATGTTATATGTATGCATCAGAAAAGTGATACTTGTATCCAATCAGATACTATTCAAAAAAATCTTCTTGCAAAGGTGGGTGTTAAAAGTAAAAACATTCCTTTTCATCTTCTGCCTTATTTAATCTGCTGACATAATTACTGATAAACAACCTCCCTCATTTTCTTTTGAAGAAAATAGCAGGCATGAAGCTATACTTCATTTTCAGATATTTACAGTTTCTTTTTAGCATTTACGTTGATAGGCGATTTCGTTGTAGTATATTTGGGATGTAAACAAAATAGAAGACACTTCTTTAGAGTTTATTCTAAATGTATTTGCTAAAATTAAAAAAAACAATTAAAGTGAAGCCACTGATGTATGTGAACAATAAATCAACAAAACAGTGTTATGTTTGAACTGAAGGTGTTTTTTTTTCGTTTTGAAATATTGATGAACGTCTGAAATAAATCCTAGTAAAAGAAGTATGTCAATGAAACTTTGGTGGGTGTTCAATATGTTTACTGATTGCATTCCATGTTAATTGTACAGTGGTGCAGATGATTTCAGTAAATTTTTTTAATGCATTGGGCAGAACTACTGGAACACTTTAGTAATGCAAAAACATAGTCACCAGAAGTACTATCACCAGAAGTACTAAGTTATCTTATGACCTTTAGGATAAGATACCATGTCACAGGGCAAAGTTTATAAATTTTATGTTACACTTCGAAGCTATTGCTTGCTTTCTCAAGTATTTATGTGAAGCTATTTTGTGGTTGATAAGTATTTCATAAGTTGTTAATGTGCAGGCACCTTGGTTGCATTATTGATTCATATCGCCATACAAGGGAAAAAAAGAAGGTGAGAGTATTTGTGTGGAAGCTTTCTGCCTATAAGCTACACATCTTTGTGCAGATCACTTTCTAAGATCACATGGAATTAATTAGGTTGAAACAGGCAATACTATATGTTTATACTGCAAGGTTACCACGTTTCCTCCCAGGAAATTCACATGATAAAGTTTGAAGATATTACTTTGACATTCTTTTTTGTTTCTTGCTGTTGGTATAATCCCATTACGGAATTTGTGATGCATTGATGGTGTGGAATGCTCTGTGTTGGGAGTTTTTCTGTTTTCTTTTTTGGAGGTCAGCCAAGACCTGCTAGGCTTTACCCAATTTACCGTGTGAAACTTTTTCCTGCTTGAGCTATTGCATTGAAAGTTCCTCTGAAATTTTTCCAACTCCCCTGTAAGTTGTAACAGTTATTGGGGCATAAAGCAAAGACATGAAATATGTGGGAATGCGTGACAAAGTAATTAACCCTTCCTTCCTTTAGATAAATCTCTCTTTTGCCAATCTGTGAGTCTCTTTCTACCCTTTCTATCACCGGATTCCAGGCTGTCAGGTCCTTATTAGCCGCTTCTAGAGGTAAACTAAGATAACTAGTAGGAAGTGCCCCAATCTTGCAATTTCAGCACTAGTGCTAAGACCTCAATATTGTCCACCTCACCAACTTGGGTGATTTCACATTTTCTAAGGTTGATTTCTAAACTTGACATCACCTGGAACCATGTCAACTGGATTCATTTTTGTATCTCAACTGTCAAATTCTCATTTTATTAAATGGAAGTCCCGTGGTATTTTTTCATTCAAAGAGGGGTGGATCCTCTCCCCCCTTTCCTTTTTTGTTCTAGCTATGGAAGGTCTGAACCATATGCTTAAAATAGTCATTCTAATAAGTGGATTAGAGGTTGTTAGAAAAGGAATAGGAATATATAGTCCTACTTAGAATTGGAATAGGAATAGTATGTTGTTTCCTAGTTGGACTTGGGTTAGATTGTAGTATCTATATAAATAGGGTCTTTATGTAGTAATGTAGATACAAGTCAATAATATTTTTCTTTCATATTTCTCACATGGTATCAGAGCTGTGAGAAAAGAAAAAAAAGCGTCACTGTTTCGGTGGCTGGTTTATGTCATCTTCGTTTCTGTGGGTTAAAAAAAACCCAACACCATCGTTAGGCTCGGGAAGCCCGGATGACCACAACCCAGCCAAAACCACCGGAAAACTCCCCCTTCCTGCAAGTATAGGCCTCCTCGGTTGAATTATGGTGTAAAGGTCAAGGTGTCCACGATCACTTAACGACCAATGTTGGTGTGGTATATGAAAGGAGAAAGGCTGCAGAGGAATCTACAACAACCAAGGCACAATGAGAGAAGGTTGATGCTCAATTGTGTAGTCTCCTATGGTGATCTATTGATTCCAAGTTGATGTCCTTGTTTCGTCCATTCCAGACATGTTATTCAGTTTGGGAAAAAGGCTCGTGCTTTATATACTAATGACATCTCTTGATTTTATGATGTGGTATTCCGAATGACCAACTTAAAGAAACAATAATCAAATATGTCTGCATACTTGGGACCAGCGCAGACAATCATGGAGGGATTTGAAACGTTGATGCCAGTCACCGCGAACGTGAAAACACAACAAGAGCATAAACAAACATTGTTTTTAGTCCTTATACTTGCTGGACTTCCTGCTGATCATGACTCTGTACGTGATTAGATCTTAGCTAGTCCTACCATCCCTAAATGGATGAATTATTCTCTCGTTTACTTCGTCTTGCTGCTCCTCCCGATAATAAAGTAGTTTCATCACTCACTATTGATAAACGACTATCTACTATGGAGAATCGACGAGGAGGAAGTCGTTCTGGAAGATCTCGCTCTAAGTGTAGTTATTGCCGCAAGTCTGGATATACTCACGACATATGTTATGCGTGGTCCATTGCCCACTTATGATTCTATTGTCACAACGGAATATAACAAATCCCTTTGAAATCGCGCAACTAAGCAAACATCCCTACAGGTAGCACCTGTTGCTATACCTAATCGATAATCTAATAATGCTCATATTGCTCAGACCGAATATGATAAGTTCCTTTAGTATCGAGCAAGTAAGCAACTGTCTCCACAAGCAGTATCGGTTCCTTAACCTACTGTTCTTGTTGCGGGTAATCCTTTTGTTTGTGTTTCATAGTCTAGTACTTTTGGACCATGGATTATGCACTCAGGCGCTTCTGATTATATTGCTGGTAACAAATCACTTTTGTCTGATATTGTTTACTCCCGATCTCTTCTTACTGTTACTTTAGCCAATGGGATCCAAATAAAACCAAAAGTTATTGGAAAAACCCAACCCTTACCTTTTGTCACCTTAGATTCAATTTTTTAGGTTCCTGGTTCTCCATTTAATTTTGCATCTGTTAGTCGTTTGACTCGGGACTTACATTGGCATTTATTTTTTTGATGATTTTTTCCTTATGCAGGACCGCAATACGGGACAGATGATTGGCACATGACATGAATCAGAAGGCCTTTACTATCTTACCTCTTCAAATCCTTCACAGCATGCTCTATCACAGATCCTCCAGACCTAATTCACAAACGTTTGGGACATCCTAGTCTATCTAAATTGCAAAAGATGGTGCCTAGTTTGTCTAGTTTATCCTCATTAGATTGTGAGTCGTGTCAACTTGGGAAACACACTCATGCTACATTTTCATGTAGTACTGAGGGTCGTTTCTAGTCTATTTTTTCTTTAGTTCATTCTAATATTTGAGGTCCTAGTTGAGTTAGTTTAAACTTAGGATTTTGTTATTTTGTTAGTTTCATTGATGATTATTCAAGATGTACTTGGGTTTTCTTAATTAAAGATCGTTCAGAGTTATTTTCTATATTTTAAAAGTGTTTTTGCTGAAATCCAAAACCAGTTTGGTGTTTCCATTTGTACTCTTCGTAATACACGTCTTCTCAATTTCAGGAGTTTGTGACTCACCAAGGAATTATTCACCAGACATCTTGTCCGTACAGCAGAATGGTGTAGTAGAACGAAAGAATAGGCATCTTATTGAAATTGCTCGCACTCTTCTCATTGATTCGCATGTTCCGATTCGTTTTGGGGCGATGCTGTCCTTGCATCTTGTTATTTAATTAATAGAATGCCCTCATCTTCTATTTAGAATTAGGTTCCACATTCCATATTGTTTCCTCTGTCACATCTCCATTCTATACCTCCTCGTGTCTTTGGGAGCACATGCTATGTTTGTAACTTAGCTCAAGGAAAAGATAAATTAGCCCTTTGTGCTCTCAAATGTGTCTTTCTTGGTTACTTTCGAGTTAAAAAGGGTATTGTTGTTATTCCCCTGACCTTAATTGATATCTTATATCCGCTGATGTCACATTCTTTGAATCTCAACCTTACGATACATCATTTGATCGTCTTGATATTTTTGAGGTCTTACCTCTACCACAGGTCCTACCTGTAACAACATTTTAGGAATCTCGAATTGTAGTGCCACCTCTGACAAAACCCAACAAGCCTCTAACTCTCTTGACTTATCATCATCATCCACGTCTAGTACCGGGTCCAAATGATTCATGTCATGCACCAGACTCTGCTCCTACTGCAGACTTGCCTGCTCCTAGCCAATTGATTTCACTTAAAAAAGCTATACGACCCACTCGAAATGCTAACCCACATTATACTTTCTTGAGTTGTTATCGTCTCACATCATCCTATTATGCTTTTGTATCGTCTTTGTCCTCTATTTTCATTCCTAAGACTATAGATGAAGCACTTTCTCATTCGGGATAGAGGCAGGCTATGATTGATGAGATGTTTGCTTTATATTCGAGCGGTACTTGGGAACTTCTCCCCCTTCCGACAGGTAAATCCACTGTTGGTTGTCGTTGGGTTTATGCAGTAAAAGTTGGTCCAGATGGTCAGGTTGATCGACGTAAGGCTTGCCATGTTGCCAAAGGATATACTCAGATATTTGGGCTAGATTTCGGTGATACGTTTGCTCCCGTGGCTAAAATGCCATCTGTCTGTATTCTTCTATTTATGTCTGCCGTTCATCATTGGCCTCTTCATTAATTGGACGTTAAGAATGCTTTTCTACATGGTGATCTTGCGGAAGAATTTTATATGGAGCAACCACCTAGCTTTGTTGCTCAGGGGGAGTCTAGTAGACTTGTATGCCGATTGTGCAAGTCACTCTATGGTCTGAAACAGTCGTCTCGAGCCTGGTTTGGAAAGTTCAACACAGTAATTCAGGAGTTCGGCATGACTCATAATGGAGCTGATCACTCTATATTTTATCAGCATTCTGCACCAAATTTATGTATTTATTTGGTTGTTTTTGTCGATAATATTGTTATCACTACCAGTGATAAAGATGGTATCCCTAGTTTGAAGCAATATCTCTTTAAGCATTTTCAGACCAAAGACCTTGGCAGATTAATGTATTTTCTAGTTATTGAGCTTGCTCAGTATGGATTAGGTATTGTTATTTCTCAACGCAAGTATGCTTTAGACATTCTTGAGGAGACAGGGATGATGGGATGTAGACCTATTGACACTCCTATGGATCCAAATGTTAAACTGCTTCCAGGACAAGGGGAGCCACTCAGTAATCCTGAAAGGTATAGCCGATGAGTGGGAAAGTTAAATTATCTCACAGTGACTAGACCTTACATTTCATTCCCCGTGAGTGTTGTAAGTCAGTTTATGACTTTCCCTTGTGATAGTCATTGGGATGCAATTGTTCGTATTCTGCGATTTATAAAGTCAGCGCCTGGAAAAGGACTACTCTTCGGAGATCGAGGCCATGAGCATATCACTTGATATACAGATGCCGATTGGGGAGGATCATTCTCTGATAGACGGTCTACATTCAGAAATTGTGCATTAGTAGGAGGTAATTTGGTGCTGTGGAAGAGCAAGAAACAGAATGTGGTTGCTCGGTCGAGTGCAGAGGCAGAATATCGAGCAATGGCTGCAGCAACTTACGAGCTTATTTGGGTCAAATAGTTTATGAGAGAGCTAAAATTTGGCGAATTGATCAGATGGAACTTATGTGCGATAATCAAGCGGCCCTTCATATTACATCAAATCCAGTGTTTCATCGAAGGATCAAGCACATTGAGATTGATTATCACTTTGTCAGAGAAAAGATACTTTCAAGAGATATTGTTACAAAGTTTGTGAAGTTAAGTGATCAGCTTGCAGATATCTTCACCAAGTCCCTCACTGGCCCTCGTATTAATTATATCTGTAACAAGGTAGGTGCTTATGATTTGTATGCACCAGCTTGAAGGGGGAGTGTTAGAATAGGAATATGAATATATAGTCCTATTTAGAATAGGAATAAGAATAGTATGTTGTTTTCTAGTTGGACTTGGATTAGATTGTAGTATCTATAAATAGGGTCTTTATGTAGTAATATAGATACACAAGTCAATAATATTTTTCTCTCATATTTCTCACAAAAGGTGTTGGTGCTACGGCCAACTATGGGGAAATCGTGGAGGTGTTTTTAGTTACTTGTTCTTGGATTACATGTATATTTTTCTTTGTTTTCATAGCGCTTTTCTTGTTAAGGTTTGCCACTTGCGCTTCAATTATGCTTTGCGCTTTAAGCCCCAATAGAGTTTGGTGCTTTTCTGCATTCCTTGTTTTTGACTACTGTGTTAGTGGTAAGGTCTGTATACATTTTTACCCTCCCCAGACTCCACTTGTGGGATTCCACCGGGTATGTTGCTGTTAGATACTTTTAATGGATATCATTTTTCTCCTTGTTTCTGCGGAGCATCTTCATTTGATGAAAGTATATCTCACCTATTTTATGTTATCCTGGTTTAAGATTCGATAAAGAACTTCCTCTGCTGTTATATTCTATATCAACTATTTTACGGAGTTGATATTGTTTTGGGTAGAACTTGCATGAGTTAATACCATTCTCCATGGACTGAAATGGGTTTCACCTTATGAGACCTATTAACTCTGCATTCGTAAATTTCTTGAGCAGGCATTGAATGTTGATAATGATGTGGCGGTGCTACCTCCTGGAACTGAAAGCAAGAAGAACCTTTGCAGCAAAGTAAAGTTATATAGTGTAAGTTGGTCCTACTTTAACTACAGTCCGCTACACTAATCCTTTACTCTTTCTCTTTTCTTTTGTAGTCATCTTATTTCATAGGGTTTGTCACTTTGCCATTGAAGTGCTGGTACATTGTATGTTGCCATCTCCTTCTGACTCAACATTACACTATGCCATCTCTAAGCACGAAGATCCAATCACATTATCTAAAAGAAAATAATGACTTCTGAAAAGAAACGAAATAGACCTCCCTTGTAGTTAAAAACTTTCAAAAGAGAAATTATAAGTGGAGACGCATGTTCACATGAATTTATGTTTCCTCAACCTTCTTTGAACCTCAAACTGATTCTAATTATAAGTTCTCTTAGGCATTAATTTATGATGGTTCTTGTTATATCCTATACTTTTGCGTTGCTAAATTAGTCCTTTTCACCCTGCACAACAATTATTTTGGTCTCTAAAAGTGTTCAGAGTGTCATTGTGAATGGCAAATGCAGCAGAAGTTAAGAACAAAGCGAACCTAGGAGGCGCGCATGGCAAAGTGATCGAAATCTGAACAACTTAATGGCATGCATGGCAAAGTGATAGAAATCTGAAGAACTTAATCTAAGTATTTATTTCATAACGCCTGACTATGCTTGAAATTTTGGCAGGGTAAAGCAACTGATGATCCGATGACTCCAACAATGTAAGTTATTTTTATCGCATTTAGACCCCCCTTTGCGTAATAAAATATGGAATTCGAGCTGAATAAAGTAATTTTTTTAAATATGAAGGACCATGCAGCATAATTTAACTCCAAAAGGAGTGCACCAGAATAAAGTGATCAAGGTTGAAGGTTCAGAATCTGGGGTAGAGGGAAATCCAATGAGTTCGACAACACCTATAAAGGTGTCACACAAAGATGGTGATGTATGCAGTGAGCTGGCGAATGTGCATGGCTATAAAGTAAAAGCGAGTAGTGCTCCCATACTTGCTGCCATTTTTGCCAAGTATGGTGACATTACAGTTAATTGTCACGATAAATCACTGGCTGCCAGAGCTTCCCTTGTTGATGTGGTTTGTGATGTTGTCAGGCAGCTGAAAACCGGTGATGTTAGTTTTTCGTCCATTAAGTCTATGAAATCTGTAATCTCTGATGCTGCGGATGCCAGGCTTGATGTAACTTGGCTGCAGCACTATCTGGATGAGATTTCTGAAGAGGAAGATATGGAGAAAAAGGTTTCCTTTCTAATGGCTTTAAGAGAGACTACCAAGCTTGTCTCTAAAGCAGCTAAAAGGGACTTGGCAGAAAGAAACAGGGAGGTCTTAGCAGCAGAGAGACGGCTCAAAAAGGCTGAAAAGCGGTTGCGACAGGCCCAAAGTCGAGTAGGAGAGGTGCAAAGGTCTGTGCAAGCATTTGAAATACTGGGTGAAAAAGTTCAGCAGGACATCAAGGAGGCAAAGGATCAAGCACAATATTGGCTTAGTAGGTTGAGTGAGCTTCTATAGCCCACAACTGTGTTTTATCCCTACTAATTTTCTGAACACTGACAGTTATCTTGACATGGCTTATTAATGTCGAGACATCTTGAAAATTTCGAATTATCATCATGGAGCTGGCAATATTGCACATGATTGAATTTTGTTTTGTACGTGATGGTAAATTTAACTCTTTTTGTAAACATTCCCATTTTGTGTAGTATCGACTATCTGAGTCTGTCATGTAGCAAACACTAAACTGGGGTCTTGTATGTAATGCTGAAACACCTTGAACAGTTGCTGTGTCTAGTCTATTCTGCTATTTTATGCTTAATGTAATTTTGAACTAATCCATTATAAGTTTTTGATAACCTTTTGTTCCAGGCTCGATCACCTCCTTCAACTTTAATTTCTGTATTGGTGTATATGGCTTTTTTAATCTATCACATTCGATGCACAAGTAATTCAAAAACACAACAAAGAATTTATACAAATAAATCAATAGATGTTTATTCTTAATCATAAATTATTTTTCTTTCAATTTTAAATTATTTTTCTTTCTATGGCTAGACGCTCCACTTTGAGTCTCAAATTCTATCACAGACATCTATTATGTGAAAGATACAAAAGGACAAATGAGTCAAAACCTTAACTAGAAACGGGGGCTTTTTAATTAATTTCAACACTTTTTTGTCACTTGTCTCCAAATTTTCACTAGAAACTGCACATTCGGCATCCACTTTAACTTTTAAAATAGATATATTAAAACCTAACTTTCAAAGGTTAGTCCAACAACAAATCAAACTTCAGTTAATGAAATTTTTTACGATAATTCTATAATTATGTAGTAATCAAAATACTATATTAGCAAAATATGTTTATAATTTGTGCAAAATCTGACTATTAACTTTTTAGAAAAATCACATATAATGATTAGTTCTTCCTGAAGTCCTTGACATTATGAATTTAGCGTCATAAATCAATCTAAAACATTCAAATTACTCTTTAATATTACTCATATATAGTAAACAATTCATCGCCGCTGATAATTTTTGCTAATATTTTAACTGCATGTAAATGATATCTATATAATTTTGGGTTCTCTCACCTATTGCCAGCTCCGCCCCTGCTTAAAATTAAATCAAATTTATGTGAGCCAGAGTGGAAAGTTTTTACTTATCATCTTCATATCAATTATGAATATGTACTGCGTCAATGAATTGCTAGGTTTCAGGATACCAACACGAGCTTCAAGATACAGAGCTGCCATCATATTTCTTGAAGGTAACTCATGAGGATTTCCAGTTGATACGTACAGATTATGTTCTTTAGTCGGAATGTTAAACCATTTGAGGTTTCTGCACTCAGGGTGTTTTTGGCATGGATAGAAAATATTTTGTTGGAAAATAAGTGGGTCTCTTATTTTCTAATATTTGTTAAGCAAGTAAAAAAAAAACAAACACTATGTAGCTTGATAGGGTAGGGAGTGGGGATTCATGTTCATAGGGTGTGGATTGAGGATGATCGGGGATGTTAACTGAGTGGGGATTGGGGATCCCAAGAGACAATGAACTTGGAATGGAATGTCACTTATGAAACTTATTTTCTCTGCTTTCATTGGGTTAGTCAATTTCCTTATTTTTTTTGTGCATATTCTAGATTTGATATAAACTCTCACTTGCCGCCTATTAGGTCTAACCTATTTGCTTAGCTCGTTGCCTTCATAGTTAAGTTAGGATCTTTAGATTTTGGACTAATCATTTCTAATAATTTGCTGATCTTCGGGGCGGATAATATGTCCGTGGGACTCTCTGAACCTGATTCAGAAATGCTATGTCTATACTCAGTAGCTACAAGATTAAAGCCAGCCTTGCACCTGTGTCTGATGTCATCTTACAAAATACGGTGATTTTACAGTCAAATGTGTGTCTATTTAAGTGCAAATCCATGAGAGCTTAATTCCTTATGCAAAGTCAGATGCAATACTTTTGAGTTAGTATGACCTTAAAGCCAATGTACAACAGGATCTCTGATACAGAGTCTTCCATTCTTGAGATATCAAGTAAACATGGGATGATAACACAATCATCAAGTGGGAAACTGCTAAGGAGATGGAACACAGGCAACGCAAGCCGCAAAGGAGATGGAACACAGGCAACACAAGCTGCTAAGTGGTCTTTCCATCTGTTCATGAAAACACTATTTACGAGAAAGGCAAGTAGTGTATGCATGCACATAATATAATTGCATGCTTCATTAGTAAGTTTATTATATATGTGTGTCCACTTTAAAAGTAATTTTGTAGATTTTTACTTTCTCCATAAGCAGTGGCTTTGGTTAAACCTGCTTGACTAAATTTGTCTCTGAACAAGAACTGTTCCTCAACCTTTCTGGACCTTTTAATAAGTGGGACCCCCTAGGTTCTAGTTGGCAACAAAATTGATAACTCAGTTTTCCCTTCTTGACTTCTTTTTTTAGAAAAAAATCTTTAATTCACATACTCTGATTTTATTACAATATGTTGTAAGGGGTCATTTAGTTTATAGGATAAGATTTGCTCTGATTTGATGGTAATGTCTACCCGTCCTTCTGGCATGTGAATTCTATAAGGTTATGTTTGTTAGTATGAACATTAAATCATTCGAGATTTCTTCACTCTTACATTTGAGCCTTTAGTGAAGTTTAAAGCTTTTGAGTGGAGGTGCATGAGTGCTTTGAATATCTTCCCAGTTACTTGTTATCACAGTGTGTGTTTGGAGCTTTACCTTTTAAGTTAAAAGCTTTATGCTGATGCAATAGTATATGCATGCCTAGGAATATCTCTTGCTTAGATATTTAACCTTATAGTAGATGGATGAATGGGCCTTGATTTAAATGCAAAATTGAAATGCTAAATTAACCAATCTACTACTTTTGTACAACTGCTGCATGATACCATGAGCATACACAAATTTTGAACTAATATCATTTATGTAAAGTGACTTACTCATGCTCTATATCTTCCATTGATTTCCTATGTCTCCCTACTTTTCTGGTCTAAATTTAAAGAAGTGATCTGAGCAGGGTGTTCTATGTGATTTTCTGTAGTGCAACTTTTGAGAGCTTTTTGATTTATTTCATCCATACAAGTTTGCCTTTTGTACAAAAGGTTCAAGCTTTTTCCACCTTAATGTCTCCTTAATTGTCTTTGTAGGAAAAGAATTTATTATGCTGAGAAGTATAGGAATTGCGATCAATATTAGCAGAAAAACTTGATTTAGCTAAGCTAGTAACTAGAGTCTAGAACAAATATTACTACTGTGTTAAACAGAAGAAGTTATACAGGAATAATGTCTATCTATTTAAAATGGAACTGCACTCAGGAGGCTCAGTGAATTTGGGGACCATTCTGCGGAGATCGTGCTTATTGACCTTATATAGCTCAGGGATGTAAAACTAAAAGTTAACTACCTTTCTCATAGTACTGTATATTCTAGATTTGATATAGAGAGGTAGTTGTCAACATTCACTGCCTATTAGGTCTAACCTATTTATTTATCAGTATAGGAAATATATTTGGACTAATCATTTCTAATAATTTGCTGATCTGCAGGTCGGATATTATGCCAGGGATTCTATCTGCACTGGATACCGAGGGCGCTATGTATATACTTAGTGGCTACAAGATTAACGCCTGCATGGGACCTGTATCTGACACCATGTTTGCAAAAAATATAGTGATTTTACAGCCTACTGTCTATTCAAGTCCAAATCCACCAGAGCTCGAGGTGATCTGGAATACTGCTGAGTTACTACAGCAGGATGACCTTAAAGCCAATGTCTCTGAGCTTTAAAGTAATAGAAGAGTAGATCGTGAACGCAAAGGCTGTCTATCTTGAGATATTTTGGAATCATGGGATGGTTACAACACAATCATTAAGTGGCAGCCGCTAGGGAGATGGAACACTGGCTATCTGAGTTTGTTATGGCACTTGATGAGTTGGAGAGGCTGAATAACAAGGTGAATCATTAATGTGCAAAAATACTGTGCCGAAAAGTTGATTAATTTTCCAAGCAGAGGAGCATTCTTAAGACGATTAGGTGGACTTCTCTAGTAGCCTGCATTTTGCAATGGATCCTTCTCACATGGTCCTTCCACCTGTTCGTGAAAACTGATTACAAGTAAATCAACTTATGTGCACAAGCACGTGAGCAATATTTGCCATCTATATCAGTAAGTTTAATATATATTCATGTGTACTTTAAAAATAATTTTGTGAATTATACATGCTACAAACTCAAAGCAGTGGTTTTGGTTAAACCCGCCTAGCTAAATTTTTCGCTAAACAGGAAGTGAGGCGTTGTTCCTCCACCTTTTTAGAACTTTTAATACATGAGACCCCTTGTTTCTAGGTTGCAACAGAATTGGTCTTCTCCCTTTTTCCTTTGTTGTTCACTTTTTAGAATAAAATCTTTTATTCACATACTCGGATTTTATTTACATGGGCTGTAATAGTTCTGATGACATTCCACTACATAATCTATTGTAAGACCCGCTGCATCATTTCTATTTCTGATACAGAGATAGATCACAGTCCAGAGTCTAATTTTCTTCTTTGATTAAATTTTATAAGTCCTGAAGTTGAGGGAGAATTTAGTTTGGTAAGTCACTTACAGTATTTTATAAGTTTTATTGTCTTCCTGTGAGAGATCTTCATTTTTAGAAAAAACACTAAGAAGAGATTTGAAAAGACCATTTTCTTCTATTCAATTTGTAAGTGGCCAAGAGCTCTAATTTCCTCTAAAAAAAGGTTTATATAGTTGCTAGCATAAACATTACTCTTCCCTGTTTCAAAATGGAAATGAATGAAGTTTATGACTGGAGCTTCTTATTTTATTATCATCTGTATATTTCATCTTTGGGCATGGCTGTATTTGTTCACAGCGGAAGCACCCAAGGAAAAGAAGGAGGAAAGATGAAATTAAACAACAAAAAGGGCAGAGAAAAAGTGAAACTATACATATTACTGTAATCTAAGCAGATCATTTATTAAGTTACCCTTGGAAGCAAATTCCTTTAATTGAACCCAATCTTAAGAGGGCAAACTTGAAAATTTACGCAGTTAAGACAGTCTCAGTCCAACTCATACACTTTAAAAAAATTTCCTTAACTGCACAACAAGTTAATTTGGTTTAAAAGATTCATTGACAGATGTGCGCTGACTCTGCTGTGTGCGTTACATTTTTCGCATAACCTCCCTTTTATCTCTTTTGTCCTTTTTATACTATTACAGGCGTGATCTTTTGGGTCTTTTTGCAATTCTGTTTCCCTTTGCTCTCTGGTGATTTCTTTTTTTGTTTTTAAGACTTAAAGCCTGTTTTCGGAATTGCAGTGCTCTTCTTGTTCTTTGTTTGCTCAGTGTTGTGAGAAAAGGAAATGGATGCTCTGGATCGTGCTGCTGTTTCTAAAGAGGAGGAACACCACAAAAGACTTCTTGAAATTGGGAATGAGCTGCTTCAGCAGCCTCCATCTTTTAAAGAAGAGCTTCTTGAAAAACTTGATGTGAGTTTTTTCTTTTCTCTTTCCATCTGATTACCTGCTTAAACCTACAAAGCCAAAAGTAGATAACGGCCAAGGAGCCTCAATTTGTCTATGAGATTCTGAGGCAATTATGAACTTTTTTTCCCCACTGCGATTAGTAAAGCTTCTATGCAAATGTACGTTGCTTCAACGCTTTTGTAACTTGTTTAATTTCTTTATAACTGACTTCCTAAACTGGTTTGAAGTTTGTTTCAGGTTAACAATTGTAAATTTATCTTAGGATGAAATGATTGCCGTATTGGTTACCCTTCTTTGGAAAATTTAGTAATTTAATTAGTTTACTACTTTTACCTTATCAGTGAGGTGATTCCCACCTCGTAGAAACTCATCCTTTTCTGTATATGTATGTCGACTGGATACGGTTTGCATCAGATGAAATTCTGATAAGCACCCCTACCTAAAGATCATTGTCTTTAAGAGGTCTATTTCTTTTTAAAGACATTCAAGCCCTAGTGGGGTGGCTGATAATTAAAAGTTTGTCTATCTTTGTTTCACTTAGCATAGAGCGGTCAAAACCCAGCTAAGGGATGCTGTAAGTTGATCCACTGAATCTCTGAATAGGGCCCAAATAGTGGAATGGATGCTTAGGTTTCATATAGCCGACCCTTTCTTGTTTGGATTGAGTTCAGTTGATTGATATTCTAGGTATTATATGATTCCTTGGAGAAGATCATGGCCGAAAAGCAAACCTCTGAATCATTTTTTCCTCCGGCTATCGAGCACCCATTTCATGCCATGCATTGGTATATATCCTCTTTGAGCAAAAGTCTAAGTGGAATTTTACCATGTTATACACAATCTTTATATTATCTTATGGTTTCCCTAAAGTATTTATGAAATCAGTAATATTTAGTAGGCTGAGATCTCTACCACCTAATGATATATGCTTGAATTTTTTGGCAAACCAAGATAGACCAAAAAAACTGTCACCTTGACTTCTCAAAATTATACAAGAACTTTCTTTCATTTGTAAGTTTGATCCCACATTTGTGTAGATTTTGGATTGTGGAGTTAGATACTCACCCTAAGGATGTTTTTAGGTGGTGCAGGAGACAAATGTCATATCTTATCCTTCAATGAATATTATACCACATTGAATGATTCTTAAGTTTTTGAACTTTATTATATGTTCATGGGGTTTTACTTTCTGATCTATTTAGGGAAAAAAGTTATATATCTAACTTACCAGCTGGTAATAGATTGTGATATCTATTTTTATCAACCGGTTCCTTGCATATAATTAAGGAAGAAGGATCGCTTGACGTGATCCATCTTGAATCATGTTTATTCTAAGGAACTTGCCCTAGCTTTCCGTTCTTTTACTTGAACCTAAAGTTTTATCATATATTAGTATTTCCATTTGGCATTGCTTATTCACTTGACCTGGTAGTGCAAAGGACATAATCAAGCTTCCTAATGGATGAAAGGACATAAAACTGTGGATAGATAGATATATATAGAGAGAGATAGATAGATAGATAGATAGAGAGAGAGAGAGAGAGAGAGAGAGAGAGAGAGAGAGAGAGAGAGACAGACAGACAGAGAGAGACAGAGAGACAGAGATGTTTAACTTCATTTAGCATAGTTTCAAACTTTTATTTATTCTTTTTTTTAAACAAGATCTTGACTTCACGTGTTATCTGGTGAAGTGTTTCTAATGTATTTGACATGGTTCAATCATTTCTTTTTATTTTCAGAATTTAGAACATCTTTTGTCAACGGTGAAGCAAACTCCCCCTCCATCGACCCAAGATTCTTTTCAGCCTGCACTGGAAGCGCTAGTTGCAGATGGACTTCTAAGGTATCCTGACATAGATGTGAAGGTGTCGGCTGCATCTTGCATCAGTGAGATCATGAGAATTACAGCTCCAGATCAACCATATGATGATAGCAAACTTAAGGCAAATACAACTCATACAACTTTCTTTGCTTAAATTGGCAGTTGGACTGGCTTCCAGTCAAGTTTCTCTTCTAACGAAGCTGTTTTACTTTGTATATTAATGGTTCAGATTCTGTAGTAGTTATGCTTCTATGGTTTTCTTGGATGCATGAATAGTATTTATACTCATTTGGTTTCTTGCTTAATTGGCGGACAGGACTTTTTTGAGCTTGCAGTGTTGGCATTTGGGAAATTGTCTTGCTTGGGTGGTCACTGTTATTCAAAGGCTGTCTCCATTATTGAAGTTTTTGCAAAGTGCCGACTGGGTGTGCTGATGTGGGATCTTGAGTTAGATGAACTGATTGTTCAGATGTTCCAACATTTTCTGAATAATATTAGGTATATCTCCAATCATGTCATTCATTCTTAATTTTTCATTGAACCTGACCACAGGGTGTAACTATGCTGGTGTTTTTTCTTGTATTGTTCATTTTTCTCTGGAAATATAATATGCTCTGTCCTTTCCTTTTTCTCATTCTTTTATTTATTTGTGGACTGGGACACAAAAAACCTGAACTGCAAATGTCAACCTTAAAGAGCTGGAAGCTCATAAATGAGATGAGTATTTGCTTGTGACTATTGCTTTCTTGTGGTTCAGTATGTTTTAGTTATCTTCTTGGTTTAGCGTTTGGTATTGGTCAATTTGTTATTAGGAGAAATGTTATGTGGGTGCCGGCACTTGCTTTTCCTTGGAAGATTGCTCCAGCTGAGACCAGCAGGAGTGGGTAAAACTATGTTTCATACATTCATTGCTGGCACCAATCAACTCCTAGGTTCGGTTTAGCAGCTTCAGTCAATCTCATGACGAATAGAAGTCACTTCCAAATGAATTTACCCGGCAATCATCATACTAATCCATATTTAGTCGATATAACCTCTCTCCATGAAGCATGAACATTTTTATCCGGAGAAAATCTCCACCACTTACCCTAGAAGCATTGTATTATAGGTGGATAACCTCATAATTCCTGCCCCCTCCATGTGGGAACCATTATCCTTCTTACCAGCATGCAAAGTATAGGCAACAGATATAAATCATGTGGGTATATCAAGGAAAGTTGATATTAATACTGTTATCTTCCCTCCCTTAGTGTATAGTCTTTTTGTCCACTCAATTTTTTCTGTTATCTCAACAATCATCTGCTGAACAAAATTTTATTTTAAGCAACTTTTACAACTTCTAATAGTTCAATGTCTGGCTTTTCAAAGTTGAAAGCTGATATGCTATTTTCTATATCAAATGAACTCTTTGTACCCAAATGGAATGGAAGGGTAGTATATGGCTGTTTTAACAGAATATTTTCCATTGTACCTTCATGAAGTGAATGCAGCATAAATGAACTTATATGCTAAGTTACATAGCATGTCAAAGAATACCTGTGTCCCGGTATGCCCTTTTTTCTTCTGGGAAATGGCTGACAACTGTTTTGTCTCATGCCCCATTTCAAGGCTGGACCATCCTGATCAAGTTTTCATGGAAATCGAGGAAATAATGAGCATGATAATAAAAGAGAGTGAAGTTGTTCCAATGCAGCTTCTAGACATCCTCATAAGTAGTGTTAAGAAGGAAAACCAGGTATTGCGTTTCCTCTACAACTTTTATTCATTTATCATTCTCATTATTTTTAATGACTTTTTTTTTCCGGTTTAGCATGTTTCACCTCGTTCCTATGTGCTGGGAGAGAAAGTTCTTCAGGATAGTGCTGTCAATCTACATCCATATCTCCCAGAGGCAGTAAGAACCCTTGGCATTTCAACGAACAACTATTCTGAAGTTGTTGAATTAATATGTAGAGAGGCAATTACAAGTTCAGTTCTGGTAGGTCTATCTGATATTTAAAGTAATTGCTGCAATTATTTGTAAAAGATATGATTATTTATTTGTATAATTCTCCTCTTCTCCTTTCCTTTCTAACTTACAAAAAAATGGAGGCAGATAAACAAACAATTGTGTGGTCGAGCATCTTTGCTATGATTTTCAAGTTCTGTAATCTGTCATCCTAATCCTCTTTTCTTAATTATGTTCTGATTTCTCAGCTTAGGTGTTCTGGAGGAGTAATAGAAATCTGACATATGTTGTGACCCTTGGAAAAGGAATGCTGAAATGTAAGAATTACGTCTAGGATCAGTGCTTAATAGTCAATCGTAAAAAACGGAAGAGCTAGTAATATTAGGAAAAAGAGGTGGGAAAAGAAAGAAATACGAAATTAACTATAAAAAAAAAAAGATGAAGAAAAACAAAGTCTTGATGTCCACTGAAATTAACTCGCTTGAGAAAGATAGTCAGCAGCTCTATTGTGTTGCTGATATCTAAAGATGATAAAGGTAAATTCACTGATTATAGGTGCTATTTGTTCTGGATTTATAGTACTGATGTGAATTCCTTTGACACACCCTTGTCGGAATGCTATAACATTTCTTCCAAAATCTGGTCAGAGAAAAAGTGATCAATGTGGGAATGGATCATCAACATCAGAGGTGGAAAATGCTCCCAAAGAGCTTGCACCGCATGCTGCACCTGACAGAGTTGCTCTGTTCTTAGATCAATCACCTAACTTGCTAGGGAAAGATGATTCCAAGCACAAGGACGATGCAATGAAGCAGCAGAAAAGTGCCAATTCAAGGACCACTTCACGACCTGAAAACTTGGGTTTCATAAATGCATCGAAAAAAGTACTAGATCCAGAAACCACTCAAAGTTTAAAGAGAAAAGCTTGGAAACCTAGTTTTTTGAATACACCAGAGGAAGGATATGATGATGCTTATATAAGTGGAGAAAGGAGATCAAAAGTCCATATTCTCTTGAAGGGTCGTGGGAAAGATACTAAAAAGAGAAGTAGTCATTCACTGGATGATGAGAGGACTCCAATAAAGATTTCTATTAAGAGACCCCAGAAGGAGAAAAACGACAAAATAAGTCAGAAGGATGGTGCAGAATTTTTATCAGTTTCAGCAAGATATTCACGAGGAGCTGTAACCAAGAAGAAAGTCTCACAACCTACATCGGTTGCTGTAGAAGAATTTGCTGTTGTGAAGGCTTTAGAAGATAAACATGAAAAAGATGACAAGGTAACTGTACCTTCCAGATATCGTGATAAAAGACGGCGGTCATCAGTTGGTGAATCAGGAGCCAAGGTAAATCAAACAGTTAGCATCAATTGGCTGAATTTGGTTAGGAAGTTGTGTATCTATATAGCATTTGTTCTGCCTCTAGTTCTGGACTTAACATAAATTGAATTATGTGAGCATTGGGCTCTGTCTTATCAATCACCAAAGAAATCAACTTTGCTGAAACCTTTAAAGAACAATATGAAAGAAATAATTCACCATCACAAGAAATGGTAAACATTTATTGCAGTATCAGTAATTAGAACTGGCTTATTTAATTATATTAGACAACCTTCAATAAGTGATAACACTAAAGTGAATGTTCTCATTTCGAAAGTTATGTCGATTCAAGTAAAGTATTCAATTTACCCCCTTAATTTGATCTTAT
Source organism: Solanum rostratum (assembly GCA_029948455.1). Lineage (NCBI taxonomy): Eukaryota > Viridiplantae > Streptophyta > Magnoliopsida > Solanales > Solanaceae > Solanum > Solanum rostratum. The sequence continues at coordinate 62,150,805 of CM057054.1, read as the reverse complement.
TATGTACATAAATTGGTCTCTGCAGGCATTGAGTTCTGTCTCAAACACCAGAGAAAGCAATTTCCCCGAAGCCTGTAAAGAACAATGTAAAAGGAAGAACTCATCATCACAAGAAGAGGTAAAATCTGTATGATTTGATCTTACTTATAGTTAATAATATTGTACAACCTTCCGGAAGTGCTTATTAAAGTGAATGTACTTGTTTTGGAATATTATGTCATTCAATTAAAGTGTTTGTTCTACCCCTTATTTTTCCTCAACCTTCTTTGAAGATCAAACTGATTCTTAATATTTCTCCTGGCGTTAATTTATGATAATTGGTTCTTGTTATATCCTCTTAAATTAGTCCTTTTCAATGTGCAAGACAACCAGTGTCATTGTGAATGGCAAACTCCAGCAGAAGTTTAGATGAGAAAGTGAACCTAGATAGCATGCATCATAAAGTAATAGAAATCAAAAAACTTGATGTTAGTATTTATTTCATAATACCTGTCTATGCTCAAAAATTTTGCAGGGGAAAGCAACTGATGATCCGACGATTCCAACAATGTAAGTTATTTATATCGCATTTAGACCCCATTTGCACAGCAATGAATGTAATTCGAGCTGAACAAAATATTTTATTGTTTAGGACCATGCAGCGTAATTTATCTCCAAAAAAAGTGAACCAAAATAAAGGGGTCAAGGTTGATGTTCATGGATATAAGGTAAAAGTGCGCAGTGCTCCCATACTTGCGGCGATTTTTGCCAAGTATGGTGACATTGCAGTAAACTGTCAATATAAATCACCGGCTTCTATAGCTTCCCTTCTTGATCTAGTGAGTGATGTTGTAAGGAGGCTGAAGATTGGTGATGTTGGTTCGTCTTCCCTTGAATATATGAAATCTTTTGTTTCTGCTGCTGCGGATGTCAAGCTTGATGTAACTTGGCTGCAGCAGTATCTGGATGAGATTTCAGCAGAGGAAGATATGGTGAAAAGGTCGTCTAATCTAATGGAATTGAGCAAGACTACCATGCTTGTGTATAAAGCAGCTAAAAAGGACTTGGGAGAAAGGAATAGGAAGGTCTTAGCAGCAGAGGGACAGCTCAAAAAGGCTAAAAAGCGCTTGCAAGAGGCCCAAAGCCGAGCAGGAGAGGTGGAAAAGTCTGCCAAAGTATTTGAAATACTGGATGAAAAAGTTCGGCAGGACATCGAGGAGGCTAAGGATCAAGCACAGTATAGGTTGAGTAGGTTGAATGAGCTTCTGTAGATTGAGTCTGGTTTATCCTTGCTACTTTTCCTGAACACTATTGACAAGTAATTCAAAAATATGTTGGATTAACTTTTCAAATTTGATTTCTAGAATGGTGTATGTGTTTTTTTGTCTATCACATTTGATGGGCAAGTAATTCAAAATTACAAAGAATTTATTCAAGTAAATCAGTACCGTGTGGATATCAATATCCTTCTTTGTAGAATTGTAGAGTAAGATATGATTTTCTCAGTAAAATGATTTCAGTAACATTCTTTTTGTCAACACATAATGTTTTTGTTGATGATCCTTTGCTCCAACATTATTTAGGATTCGATTGATATTTTATTAGTGTCTGAGTGAATTGATATACATGTAAATTGCATAGCATTACACATAAAATTGTGCTCGTACATTCATCACATGAATTTTTTTTCATTTAATGCAAGTTAATATGGTGAATCTTTCTTACATTTTTATAAAAAAAAAAAAAAAAAGAAGCAATAAATAAATAAATAAAAAGTATACATAAAGGTGTGAAATGTTGCATACTTACAAATTCGAAAAATTGTCACTTGATGTCAAGTCCATAATTGACTTTAGTTCCCCCGTTCCAAATATTTCATAAAAATAGATAGAAAATTTTAAATCTTAATGGATGCAACGCATAACTTATTGAATTAAACTTTTTCATCACATTGCATGAGTGAAGCAAAAAGTCATTTAATATGATAAATAACTTTAAACTTATTTTGATTAAATAAGGTTCAAATACATAAGAATACTTTAACCCAAATTTTCTATCAAATGAATTGTAGGGACGAAAAAATTAAATACTTGAGGAATAGGAAGAAAAACTTAGGGGGTGTTTGATAGGATGAACAAAAATAATGTTGAATATAGTGTGATATTAATGTTTGTATTAGTTATATTTATATTAATTAATGAAGAGATATTTTTCATGTATTTTTGTGGTGTATTTAAAACAATATGCATTGAGAGAATGCAAAATCCTAAGTTTTAAGCATCAAAAGTGTTGTATTTTTGGCAGCCCAGCAACAGACCTTGCCACTACTTCATAGAGATGGAGAGGCCGTAGACAATTCGTGCAAAAACTTCATAGTTTAGCTAATTGCAAACAAAATTGACCCATAAAAAATTTTGTAAATTAGAAAGGTAGTATTTTTAATTTTTATATAACATAAAGTTATGCAGAATAAAAATTATTTGTTATTTAAGTGTTAGAGACATTTCCAGACACTTACATTTTACTTTAAGAGTCTGTTTGGAAAGTCACTTGGTAATTTGAATTGATGTAGTTATTAGGGCAGTAATTACCGACTTAGTAATTACTGTGACCTATTTGTTTGACATAATGAAACTTCAAATCCATTGTTTGGTTACATGAGTATAGTTACAAGGTCGTATTATATTTTAAAAATAAAATTAAAAAATTATATTAGACAAATAAGAATGTTTATAAATAATAGTAAATTAAATATGGAAGATATATATTGTCTGTTGAAAATATGTTAATTAGTAAACATATATTCTTAACTAATATTATAAACAAATTAATTTTATATTTTTCAAACTAGTTTTTTTAATTAACTTTATCATAAAAGCTAAAAATGCAAGACTTTATAAGAAAATCATAAAATGCATGTTTGATAAAAATATAAATATTATAAATATAATGTCATAGTAAAATTATTAGAATATTTGAAAAAAATGATCTATAAAATCTAATTAAAAAATAAATTGCTTGTAATGTGAAAATATCAGGTCAAAACTACTAAAACAAATAAAACAAAATATATTCTTATCTCAAATTTCAACATAACATATGTAAATATGACTTAAAAGGAAAACAAAATGAGTTTATAGCTTCATTCAACAATAAATTTAACTTAACTTAAAAATTAGAATACTAATAAAATCATGCTAATGGAAAAAAAAACATAGAATAAATAAATAAGAAAGATAATACGACAAATTATATGGAATCACATATAGTAAAGACTGAGAACCAGAAGGAAATGAAAAATAAATATTATAAAATAAAATATATTTTAAAAAATATTAGAATAATAAAAATAAAAAGAATTTAAAATAATAGAAATAAAAAATTAAATTAAAATGAAAAAATTAAAATTAAAATAAATGAAAGAAATTAAAAAGTAACCAGCTTGTAATTATTACATTACATCATGAAATTACTAGCAATTCATAATCGGAGAGTGTAATTACATGTAATTACCTACTACCAAATAATTAACTGGCTAACCAAACAAGTTAGACAATGTAATTATATCCAATTACACCAAATTCAATTACCGGTGACTTTCCAAACAAGCCTCAAGTGAACACAACTAAAAACTATTATTTTTTAATTAAAAAATGATTAATGCCACTAAGTATGTTGTTGTTGTAAAAAATATTTGGTGCCCTTTTCTACATATATTTTACTTAAATTCATGAGAAAAGAAGAAATAATATCTTTTAAAAAGGACTAAAATAGTCCATTATCTTTGAATTTGGATTCAAAATTATTCATGTTCTTTTGCTTGGAGCACTAACAGTATACAATATTTATTATAGTGGCGCACTTTTGCTCATCCTCCAAATTTTTTGTTAAATTTTAACATAATGTTTTTTATTTTGATGCAAAATATCATTTTCCAATAACCTAGAAAACATGATAAAAGTTATTAATAACCAATAAATTTTGCACTTTTTTTCATACCAATATATCCATATGCTCAAAGGAACGCTTGGCTCACAGCCTCAAACAAAATCTCCGCAACATGATTATTATTTATCTTCATCAAACTCTTCAGCGTGATCAAATTAATTCAATATCATAGCAATGCCTAAAATCAACAATGAGGATGCAAGTACCACACTAGATTGATCTCATAAAAAATTTGACATATTTTTTTGAAGATGCATTTCACTCCTTCGTTTCTCTCCTCATTAAAGTTTCGCGAATCATTATTCTACTGCTTTATAATCATTTCTTATTGTTTAATAAATCAATTTTACTAAAATCGGTGGAGTTTTAATCTCTCCAAATCGAATATTCCTAATAAAGAAATTTAGTAAAACGGTGTAGTATGTTGATCTGCAAACCAAAGACAAAATCAAATTCAATTAATGGTGAATTTCTTAATTTTTATATCTTCAAATCATATACAAGACCAAATTTAATAAACAGTAAAATATAGATATATTGGTGTAAATTTTTTTGTAAAATTTATTAATTATTAATAATTTTTATCATATTTCTAGGTTAGTGGAAAATGATATTTTGCATTCAAAGTGAAAAATATTTTGTTAAAATTTAACAATAAATTTAACTATAATCAAGTTTATGAATGACTTCGAGTTCAAGCCCAACACTATTTTAATCCATTTCTCAAATTTTGAGGCATATAATAGTAAGCTACTTGAGTTTTTTCACGAATTGTCGCTATTTTGGGTCAAATTACCAAGTAGATGACCTGATATTCTCAAGTTCTCCATATGAAGAACTAACCCACAAACTTTTCATCATCTTCCCTGTCAGTTACTCTCTAAATCCTTCTCTGCTAGGAATATGTAGGGTTCAAGACACATTTAAGCATCATTATCATTATATTATGTGAAATTTCGCGCCTAAAGGTTGCGAATTTTCTTTTGATATGAAGTATGTTAGGCTAGGGTACCTGATAGCAAGACTCGCTTCAATATGAACTGTTGAATAATTTCATATTGCCATGATGTTTGCTGAAATTTAAAGAACAGGAAGGTAACTGTTTCTAAATTGTATTATTTGGTTTTGTTACTTCTGTTGATTTAGTTGTGATCTGTTACTTTTGATGGAATTATTTCTATTACTAGCTGCATTAACTGTTTCAAAATTGTGCAGGGACAAAGATGATGATCACAAAAGTATTATTCTGCAAGGTTTGAGTAAGTTTGTTATGCGACCTAAGTACATTAATTATAGGCCAAGGTAGTTCTGAAGCCTGGAATTGTTCTTTTATGATGAAAAGAGACAGGGGCTGTTGAAATAAAAGCGTCCATGTGATTTATGAGGCAGGGGTGGAAATACTCTCAGTTGAGGATGTGTATTTTAAAAGGCTTAAGTTTTTATCTTTTTAAATTGATTGTTCACTTGGATTGGAAACTTGTAATTGCTTTAGATATGATCAAGAGAAAAACACTCTCACTTGTGATTTATGAGGCTCGGGTTGTCACGGCTTCTTCTTGAACCTGAAACTGAAATTACCATCATAGGCTTTGGCAATGAAAAACTTAGATATTTAACCTTAGGCATGCTCAGGAAGATGGATGAATTAGACTTGGTTTAAATACAAATTGAAATGATAAGGTTACCTATCTATAGCTTTTGTATAAATATTGCAGGATACCATGACCATACATAAATGTTGGGCTAATAATATTTATGCAAAGGTGACTTGTACTTTCCATTGATTTTCTATGTCTAACTTCAGGAATGGAATCCCTACTTTTCTGATGTGCATTCAAAGGAGAAGTGATCTAGAGTGTGGTATTGTGATTTTTTGCGATGGGCTTCTCCAACCATTTTGATTGATCTTATCCATAGAAGTTTGACTTTTGTGCCGAAGGTTAATGCTTTTCTCAGCTTAAGGTTTCCTTTATTGTCTTTGTTGGGTAAGGATTTATTGTTCTAAGAACCATAGGAATTTTGACTAATATAGCAGAAGGGTTGGTTCATTTACACTAATGATGAGAACAAATCTTATTATTGTGTTAAATTGAAGAAGCTATAAAGAAATGATGTCTATCTACTTAGAATGAAATTTATGCCAAGGAGGAAATGCCTGAACAATCTGTAAGATAATGCTTATTGGCCTTGCATTGCTGAGGGATGCTAAATTAGAAGTTAACTAGCTTTCTTTGACCTTAACTTAGTTTAGTATATTCTAGATTTGATATAGACACTATTTGCTGCCTATAAGGTCTAACCTATTTCCTTAGCTCGCTGCCTTCATATTTCAGTTAGGATCTTAAAAGTTTGGACTACTCATTTCTAATAATCTCCTGATCTTCAGGGCCGATGATTTGACCTAGGGACTCTCTAAACCAGATACGGAAATGTTATGTATATACTCAGGGGCTACAAGATTAAAGCCAGCACTGCATCTGTGTCTGATGTCATATTTACAAAGAACAGTGATTTTACAGTCAAATGTGCGTAATTTAAGTGCAAATCCACGAGAGCTTAATTCCTTGCTCAAGGTCATATATGCAATGCTGTTGAGTTTCTACAACATTATGACCTTAAAGCCGCTGTATGACACGATCTCAGATGCAGAGTCTTCCATTATTGAGATATCAAGGAAGCATGGGATGATAACAACAACATCATTAAGTGGGCAACTGCTAAGGAGGTGGAGCACGGGCAATGCAAGCTGCGATGTGGTCTTTCAACCTGTTCGTGAGAACTGTTTACAAGTAAGGCAACTTATGTGATGCACGTGAGTAATATATTTGCTATCTTTATCAATAAGTTTATTATATATGCATGTCTACTTTAAAAATAATTTTGTAGATTTAGACATGCTTCAAAGTCAAAGCAATAGTTTTGGTTAAGTTAGTAGGTTCAATTGACCCGCCCCTGCTTACCATTCCTAAGATCTGCAGTCATGTATATATTTTTTGGTTGCAAATTTAGTTGTTTCTTTTTGATTAATTAATTAAGGCAAAAGATGAGGTGATTTGATTTTGTCTCCAGAATTTGAGGGATGGATCTATTTAATGATTTAATTCCTCAGGACGCCAAGAAATAACCATCTGATATCTTTTTTGGCCCTTTGACTTATGTCCCTTGTTGATTCATATCTTCACAAACATCAAATTTTATGCACCAAATTTATCAAAAGTGCAACAAATAACAAAGATTAATAATAAACCCCTCCCTCATCTTATTTAATTGAGTGCAAATAAAAATTGATAAAAAGAAAAGATGAAGAGCAAAAGCAAAAGAACTAAAAATAAAGAAAGACCTTGAAATTTCAGCAATATCCTGAGAAACTAAGAAAAACACAAGAAGATTATAAGAGTTTTGAAGGAATATAGTAAGAAAGATGAAGCGAGCATGAAAGCCATGTATCAATGCGGTGGTGATTGAACAACCACGTGATGTAAAATAAAGTAACTGAAAAGATAAAAAAATATCTACAATTAATCGATTTTTATCCTGAAATTGACATGATGATATCCATGATTTACCTTGAAGCAGGCATGTTGGTACTACTCATGCTTCTAATATAGTCGAAAAATCAATTATTCTAACTATTGTTCCATTTTTAGAATAAAATCAATTGTTCACATAGTTGGATGTTATTTCAATGGGCTGTAAAAATTCTGATGACATTCCGCTACATAATCTGTTTCAGGACCCACTGCAAATGTATTTATATTTCTTATATCTAAAGATAGATTACATTCTTTGATTACATTTCCTATTATAACTCTTGAAGTTGAGGCAGAATTAGGTTGTCAAGTCCTTTACAATTTTTCTTGAAGTTTTATCATCTTTCTATAAGAGATCTTAATTTTTAAGAATAAAACAAATAAGTGATTTAATTAGGATTTTTTTTTTGGGTTGCGGGGGGGGGGGGGGGGGGGGGGGCTTAAAACTGATTTTTACCCTTTAATATCATCTGTCTTTGTATGTTTTGCTCTGAATTTAAAGGAGGAATGATCTTGAGTGGATGTTCTATGTGATTTGGCATTGGGCTTCTCCAAGCTTTTGATTTAGCTCATTCATTTAGGTTTTCTTAGTATTTCCTTTCTTGTTCCTTTTTTAGAATAGAATAAAAATAATGTTGGGGGTTGGGGTATGGGGGCGGGATGGAATAGGTTTAGGTTTTCTCTCTCTTCTTCCTTTTCTCTCTAAAATTCTCTAGAGCTCTTTGAGTTCTCTGAATTCTCGAGTGAGTTGTTCAAGAACAATTCTTCTATTTGTTCTTTAGGCAAACTTTCTTAGTCTTTACCGTCCCTCTTTCTTCCGGCGAAACTTTCCGGCGTTCGAATCATTTTCTTTTCTTCATTCTTCCGCTACTGGCAGACTCACTTTTCATTATCCTTCTATTGGGTATTTGAAAAAGAACACCTGCCATTCAATTCATCATTGTTGGAGAAAAGTTCTTCTGCAAATTGCTGCAATTGCGGATACGTACAGAATACTGAGCATTGATCAAGATTCAAGATTTCAGGAGATATCAGATCTGAGCATAGACCCAATTCAAGGAATCCAAATTTCTCATTTGAAGATTCAAATTGTGGGATATATATCTCTGACCACATTCCAAGTGCTATCTTTTCATACTTATTCTCTTTATTTACTTTAGAGTTTTTTTTGTGTTTATCATCTTTTCATATAGATTTCTTATTTATTTAGGCTGTTTCTTGACCTATTGGGCATTTATTTGCATAACTACTATCGTTCGCCATTTTCTTGATATTCTTGTAGCTTGTTGATATTGTTGATTCTTGATTCGTGTTGTTCTAGAAAAAAGTATTGTGGTTCCTTCTTGAAATTTTTTGCCATTTCTTGTTTCCTTCTTGTTCAATTTTTATCATTTCTTGTTAAAATCTTTTGGGTTCTTCTTGTTGTTTGTTGCATCATTTCTTTGTGACTTTTTATTATTCTTGTGCTTAGTATTTTGTGATTGATTACTGATTACTTATTCTCTTGTGCATTATTGGAGTTTGCTGATCTGACTTGTGAGTGGTTAGTGAGAGTAATTCGTAGTTGGCGTCCCGATCTGATGGTGGAGTAGGGTCATGTCGTTGGTTGGGGTCGGGGGTAAGAGGTAGGGGTGGCAGGAAGGGCACAGGCTTATCTAAATTAAGGGTAGGATCGTGGAATATAGATACACTTACAGGAAAATCCATAGAATTAGTAAAATGTCTTAAGATGAGACAAATTAATATAGCGTGTGTTCAGGTGACTAGATGAGTAGGGACCAAAGCTCGGGATGTAGACGGGTTCAAGCTATGGTACTCGGGGGGTTCTAGGGACATAAATGGTGTAGGTATATTAATAGATGAGGACCTTAGGGAATATGTGGTGGAGGTTAGGAGGTTTAACGATAGGATGATTTCTATTAAACTGGTGGTGGGTAAGCACGTAGTAACTGTAGTTGGTGCCTATGCGCCCCAAGCGGGTCTAGAGGAGGAAGTCAAGAGGCTCTTTTGGGAAGAATTGGATGAGGTGGTGAGGGGCATACCAGTGACGGAAAAGCTTTTCATTGGGGGAGACTTTAATGGACATATTGGGGCTACCAGTAGCGGGTTTGAAGATGTCCATGGAGGCTTTGGTTTTGGGGAAAGGAATGGAGGGGGACGTCTCTCTTGGATTTTGGTAAAGCCTTTGAGTTAGTTATTGCTAACTCATGTTTCCAGAAGAGGGAAAGTCACTTGATAACCTTTCAGAGTGCGGTAGCTAAAACCCAAATTGATTACCTACTTCTACGAAAAGGTGATGGAAGCCTTTGTAAGAATTGCAAAGTTATTCCGAGTGAGAGTATTTCCACTCAACATAGGCTTCTAGTGATGGACTTAGAGATTAAGAGAGAAAAGAAGAGGAAGATTGTCTTTGCCCAACCGAGGATTAGATGGGGGGGCCTAACTCCTGCCCTCTCGCATGAGATGGAAGAAAAGCTGATAAATCTAGAGGCCTGGAGTAGTGGTGGAGATGTGAATAATATGTGGGACAATACTGCTGGTTACATTCGAAAGGTAGCCTCTGAGGTACTAGGGGTTTCGAGAGGAACCTTCGGGGGACGTCAAGGTGATTGGTGATGGAATGAAGAAGTTCAAGACAAAGTAAAAGCTAAGAAGGTGGCCTATACAAAGTGGTTGGAGTGTAGGGAGGAGGATGAAAAACAAAGGCTTAAGGAGATTTATAAGACGGCTAAGTCAGATGCAAAGATGGCGGTGACGAGTGCTAAGACACCAGCGTTTGAGCGCCTATATGAGGAGCTAAGTGACAAAGGCGCGGACAAGCGAATGTATAGGCTTGCTAAAGAGAGAGAAAGGAAAGCTCGCGACTTGGATCAAGTGAAGTGCATCAAGGATGCGGAGGGTGAGGTGCTAGTGGATGTGACTTCTATTAAACAAAGGTGGCAAGCTTACTTTCATAAACTTTTAAACGAAAAAGGAGATAGTGATATTGAGTTAGGCAAGTTGGCACATTCCGAAAGTCACCGAGATTTTGGTTATTGCAGGCGGTTCAGAGTTGAGGAGGTTAGAAGGGCTATTAGTAGGATGAAGAGAGGGAGGGTGCTCGGACCGGATGAGATTCCGATAGATTTTTGGAAGAGTATGGTCAAGGATGACATAGAGTGTCTGACTAGACTGTTCAATACTATCATGAAGACGGCCAAGATGCCGGATGAATGGAGGAGGAGTACAATGGTCCCACTGTATAAGAACAAAGGTGATATTCAAAACTGTAATAATTACAGGGGTATCAAGTTGTTGAGTCATACTATGTAGGCATGGGAGAGAGTGGTGGAGATGAGGGTGAGAAAAATAGTTTCTATCTCAGAAAACCAGTTTGGATTCATGCCAGGACGGTCGACTACTAAAGCGATCCACCTTGTTCGGAGATTAGTGGAGAAATACAGGGAAAGTAAGAAAGACCTTCATATGGTGTTCATTGATCTTGAGAAGGCCTATGACAAAGTCCCGAGGGATGTCCTATGGAGGTGTTTGGAGATGAAAGGCGTCCCAGTGGCATATATTAGAGTGATAAAGGACATGTACGACGGGGCCATAACTCGGATAAGAACGGTGGGAGGAGACTCAGAATATTTTCCTGTCCAGATGGGACTTCATCAAGGATCTGTGCTGAGCCTTTTTCTATTTGCCTTGGTGATAGATGAGCTGACGCGATCTATCCAGGAGGAAGTCCCATGGTGTATGTTGTTTGCAGATGACATAGTACTGATTGATGAGATCCGGACCAAAGTTAATGATAGGTTGGAGGTTTGGAGACACGCTTTGGAGACCAAAGGATTTAAACTCTGAGCAGAACCAAAACAGAATACTTGGAGTGCAAATTCAGTGTTGCGAGGGATGAAACAGACATTGATGTGAGACTTGCGGCTCACCTTATCCCCAAGAAGGAAAGCTTTAAGTATCTGGGGTCTATTATCCAGAGTAGTGGGGATATCGACGATGATGTCACACATCGTATTGGGGCGGCTTGGACAAAATGGAGGTTGGCCTCTGGAGTATTGTGTGATATAAAGATACCACCTAAACTCAAATGTAAGTTCTACAGAATGGTGGTTAGACCATCTTTGCTGTATGGGGTGGAGTGTTGACCTATTAAAAATGTACATGTTCAGAAGATGCAGGTCGCAGAAATGAAGATGTTAAGATGGATGTGTGGTCACACCAAGAGTGATAAGATTAGGAACGAGGTCATTCGGGAGAAGCTAGAGGTGGCCCCCTGTAGCTGACAAGATGAGGGAAGCGAGACTGCGATGGTTTGGACATGTGCAGAGAAGGAGTACCGATGCCCCTGTTAGAAGATGTGAGAGGCTAGATTTGGGAGCTACAAGGAGGGAGAGGTAGACCAAAGAAGTATTGGGGGGAGGTGATTAGATATGATATGGTGAAACTTGATCTCACCAAGGACATGACCTTAGACAGGAAGGAGTGGAGGTCGAGAATTAGAGTAGCAGGCTAATAGGGTGGATATGAAGGAGTGGTAATTGTCTGTCTTTATATGTTATTATTTGCCTTTACATGTTTACTATCCTGTATCTACGTATTATCATGTGTTCTTCTCTTTCTTGCTTGTTTATCATATCTAGCTTATTCTGCTGATGGGTTTTCGTGACGAGGGTTTCCAGGAAACAGCGTCTCTACCTATGTGGTAGTGGTAAGGTCTGCGTACATCTTACCCTCCCCAGATCCCACTTGTGGGATTTCACTGGGCATGTTGTTGTTGTTGTTTAAAGGTGATCTTTTCGTGTTCTGTATCTTCCATTGATTTTCTGTATTTCCGTGTGTTTCTGCTCTGGACTTAAAGGATATATGGTCTTTATCTTTAGTTCATTCATACAGTTCGTTCGTGCGTTTTTCGTGTTCGTGCTACTTTCGTGTTCTTTATCTTCTATTGATTTCCTATGTCTCCATATGCTTCTGCTTTGAATTTAAAAGAGATGTGAACTTTTATCTTTAGTTTATTCATACAGGTTTACTCAGTTTCCTTTCTTGTTCTATTTTTAGAATAAAAACAAAGTTAGGGTGGAGGTGAAAATGATTTTTACCCTTTATTTAAAGGTGATCTTTGGGCTATCCATTTGTCCTCCCAGAATAACACCTTAACACCATTACCCACCTGGAATCTGATTTTGGAGAGGAGCAGAGGCCAAAGATTTCTTACTGATCTCCAAATACCACATCCATATAGTGTAGTCTCCATCTTTGTCATCCACCTATTCTCCATTTCACATAATCTATTTCAAAACCCGCTGCAAATGTATTCTATTTCTTATACCCAAAGATAGATTACAGTACAAACCCTAATTTTTTCTTTGATTACATTTCCCATTATAAGTCCTGAAGTTGAGGGAGAAATAGTTTGGTAAGTCACTTACAATTTTTTTAAAGTTGTATTATCTTTTTTAAGAGATCTTTAGTTTTAAGAATAACACAAATGAGAGATTTGAAAAGACCATTTCTTCCCAGTTTAAAAATAAAAATGAGTAAAGTGCTAAAGTCTATGACTTAGAGATTTTTTATTGTTAATATCATGTTTTTATTTCTTTTGATCTTAGGTTGTGACTGTATTCGTTCATAGAAGTGCCCAAGAAAAATAGGAAGGAAAGATGAAATTAAACAACAAAAAGGGCAGAGGAAAAGTGAAACTGTATAGATTACTGTAATTTAAGCAGAATATTTATTAGTTTACACTTGGAAGCAAATTCCGTTAATTGAAATCCAATTTTAAGAGGGTGAATCTGAAAATTTTATGCAGTTAAGACAACCTCAGTCCTACTCATACAATGAGAAAATTTTGCCTTAACAGCATGAAAAGTTGATTTGGTTTTGAAACGTTAGTGATGTTGTTGGTGGGTTTTGAAAGACTCATTGACAGATGTGTTCTGCCTCTGCTAAACAACAACAACAACATACCCAGTGGAATCCCACAAGTGAGGTCTGGGGTAGGTAGAATGGACGCAGACCTTACCACTACCTTATATAAGTAGAGAGACTGTTTCCTGAGAACCCTCGTCTCAAAAACCCATAAGTAGAATAAGCTGGATATGACAAAAAGGAAAGGAAAGGGAACAGAAAGAGCGACTATTAACGAAAAACACATGTCAATATATAACACGCGTACGACAGATAATGACAATGCGTTAAATTTTTCATATAGCCCCTCTTTTCTCTCTCTTGTCCTTTGTATATTATTACTGGCGTGACTTTTCGGGTCTTTTTTGCACTTCCATTTCGCTTTGCTCTCTTGTGATTTCTTTCGGTTCTTAAGACTTGAAGCCTGGTTTTGAAATTACATGCTCTTCTTGTTCGTTATATGCTTAGTGCTGTGAGAAAAGGAAATGGATGCGCTGGATCGTGCTTCTGTTTCTAAGGCGGAGGAGCTCCAGAAAAGATCTCTTGAAATTGGGAATGAGTTGCTTCAGCATCCCCCATCTTCTGAAGAGGAGCTTATGGAGAAACTTGATGTGAGAGCCTTTTATTTTTCTTAACATCTCTTTACCCGCTTAACTCTACAAAGCCAAAAGTACATAAAGACTAAGGGGCCTCAATTTGTCTATGAGATTCTGAAACATTTTTATACTTTTTTTCCCACTGCGATTATTAAAGCTTCTATGCAAATATGTGTTTTTTCAACGCTGTTGTTTGTAAATTGTTTAATCTCTTTATAATTGAATTTCTAAACTGGTTCGAATTTTTTTCAGGTCAATAATTGTTGATTAATCTTAGTCCCTAGGATAAAATGATCACCCTATTGGTTACCCTTCTTTGGAAAATTTTAGTAGTTAAATTGGTTTACTACCTGAATTTTGACCTTATTAGTGAGGGTTTGATTCCCACCTTGTAGAAACGGATCCTTTTCCGTGTATCCAATGTAGACTTATTATGGTTTGCATCGTATGAAATTCTGATAACCACCCCCAGAGAAAGATCATTTCCTTTAAAAGGCCTAGTTCTTAGATCATTTCCTTTAAGAGTTCTATTTCTTTTTGAAGACATTCTAGAATTGAAAGTCATGTCTATCTTTGCTTCGCTTAGCATAGGATGGTCCAAGTCCAGGTAAGGGATGCGGTAGGTTGATACACTGAATCTCTGAATAGGGCCAAAATAACAGAAGGGATATATAGTTTTCACACAGCCAACCCCTGCTAGTTTGCGTTGAGTTGCACTTGATTGAAGTTCTAGGAACTATATAATTGCTTGCAATGGACCATGGACAAAAAGAAGGTGCAAACACTTCAAATTTTGTGATTGTGTTCTTAGCTCTCGGACCAATTTGTGCTGCATACCTCTGATTCTTAATTTCCTCATCACCCATTTCGGGCCATGTGGGTAAACATCCTCTTTGAGCATAAGCATAAATGGTATTTTACCATGTTTAACACAAGCTTTGAATTTTCTTATGGTTTCCCTAATGTATTTATGAAACCAGTAATATTTTTAAGGGTGAGATCTCTACCACCTATCCGTATATGGTTGAATTTTTTGGCAAACCAAGGTGGTCATAGAGCTGTTACCTTGCATCTGTAGATTTGGAATTGTTAGGTAACATTTTCACCGTAAGGAAATTTTTTGGCTTGTACTGGAGACGAATGTGATATCTTATGCTTAAAAGGAATATTATACGAGGTTGAGTAATTCCTTGTGTTTTTGAAGTTTTGTTTGTTCATTGGGTTTTACTTTCTGATCTATTAATGGGAAAAAGTTGTTTAGCTAACCTAGCAGATGGAAATAGATTGTGATATCATTAATTAGAGCTGGCTTATTGAATGATACTAGATGACCTTCTTTAAATGATTACACTAAAGAGAGTGTTCTTGTTTTAAAAGTTAGGTCAATTCAAGTAAAGTATTTAATTTACCCATTAATTTGGACTTGTTATGTGCATAAATTAATCTCTCTAGGCTATGGGTTTGTTCTCAAACACCAAAGAAAGGAATTTCCCCAAAACTTCTAAAGAACAACGTGAAAGGAAGAACTCGCCGTCACAAAAAGAGGTAAACACTTATTCTTATTAACTAGAGCTGGCTTGTAGTTAATGCTATTAGAAAACCTTCAGTAAGTACTAAAGTGATTGTACTCATTTTGGAATATTTATGTGGATTCTAGAAAAGTGTTTTTCCTACTCCTTAGTATTGGACTTTCTATGTACATAAATTGAGTTTTGCAGGCATTGAGTTCTGTTTTGATCACCAAGAAAAACTACTTACCCAAAATCCCTAAAGTGCTACATAAAAGAAAGAACTCCCTATCACAAGAGGTAAACATTTATTGTTATTAATTAGAGCTGGCTTATTGTTAATGCTATGAGACATTCTTCAGTAAGTACTAAAGTGAATGTTCTCGTTTTGGAATATTTATGTGAATTCAAATAAAGTGTTTGTTCTACCCTTAGTTTTGGGCTTATTATGTACAAAAAATTGTGTAACACAGGCAGTGGACTCTGTTTCGGTCAGCAAGCGAAGTGACTTACCCAAAACCTCAAAACAACAATGTAAAAGGAAGAACTTGCCATCACAAGAAGAGGTAAAATTTATTATCATTAATTTGTCTACTTATCTTACAGTTAATGAGATTAGACAACCTTCATTAAGTGATTACTAAATGAATGTTCCATAAAATTCGCCAATGTGGTTATTTTTGTCATGAAACTAGTTTTGTGTTTGTCTATTTATCTGAAGGGAAGAGATATTTTCTTTTTCCTATCTTCAATATGATTGTCCTCTATAGGTGCTACGGTCCTGATGTCATGAAATTTTATAAAGAAGTTAACAGTTGTAACTGAAGAGCAAAGACTTTCGACCAATAAGGAATCTGATGTGCATACTTTTTGATGCTTCCACCTTGTCTCTACCTGTATCAGTGTTTTTATGATCATATCTATCATCTTTTCCTTAGAAATCTGCGGATAAGGTTGTCAAAGAACATGGCGTGGATCTGGTTGGCTGCAGAGTAAGGGTTTGGTGGCCACTTGATAAAATGTATGTGATCTCACTGAGTTTATATTTTATTTTATTTTTGAGAATGAGTGGGTGACCTGATGTGGACTATAGTTTTATGATGCAGCTAAGCACCTGCTGTTCCCGTTAACTGTTGACTTACTCTATCACTATGTGAAGCAGAAATTGTTCATCTGAATAACTTAAGAGTGCGCTAGAAACCTTTGGGGTAGCTCAGTGGTTTGTGCTTGAGACTTTCACGTTGGAGGTCTCAAGTTCGAAACCCCTTGCCACCGAAAACAAAGGATTTGCCTTCTAGGTCGAGTTCGAGCCTGGTGCGGGTTACCTCTCCTATATGGTTTGCGAGCTATTGCATAGGAGTGAGAGTTTATCCTATGCCCACCCAAAGGGTAGCGTTTACGGGTTTCCCTTGTCATTAAAAAAAACATAATGCATGCATTAGCTTTGTGTATTAGTAATATCTTGTTTGATACACTTTTGCAACCTATGTATAACTAATGCAAGCATTGGTAATACATTCTGTTTGGTATTAAGGTTTGTCTAACTAACATTTGGAAATCCATAGTATTCGTAATGCAAAGGGTTTTAATGCATGCATTAGCATGATGAAAGACACAATTACCTCTCAAAACCTTTTTCACATCCTCTCCACCATCTTTGTAGGGAGTATTTTGTAAAAATATATATTTTTTTAAAAAATTATGCAATGCATGTTATTTTTAATACACCAAATTGACCAATGAATAAGAAATAATGCAAGAATAACTAATACAAGCATTACTAATACACCATATTCAACACTATTTTTATACGGCCTACCAAAACCCGGAATGAATTGCTTTATCATAATTTTCCAAATATGAATAATGCACATGCATCAACCTTAGTTATGATGTCAATTGCAGAAATAGGTTAACATTTTGTTAATGGTAAGAATTAGGTAACTAGAATAATGTAAAAAGAAATACTGAGCTTTATTTGAATCATGAAGATGATACTGGCTTATATTGGACCCCAATTTAACTGGATGGGGAAAAGAAGGGGTTGTAGTATGGTCAGCTGTAATCTTAATGATTCTTGCAATAAAAATTAAATACAAGTACCTGCTATAGTCCAACCATGATAAGGACTCAAGAGCATCTTATTGTTTGGCATGAAACTCTTTGACAACTTGTCATAGAGAGGGGGGGAGGTACACCTGCATGTTAACAATGTTTGACTAAGAGCTGAAAAAGGTAGAACTAATGAGTCAAACTATGTAAGTAGTGATTCCTCGGTTCCATTTTCTTGTTTAGTTCCACTCATTGGATGAGGGCCTAGCATTATAGTTTATATTTGAGAAAGATAATGGTTTATCTGATTCTTTATGCTTTAAATAGAAAATGGGTCTCTTTGCTCTTCTCAGTTCTCCACCCTTCCCCGCCCACCTAACAACAACATACCCAGTGTAATCCCACAGTGAGATTTGGGGAGGATAGCGTGTATGTAGACCCTACGCTACTTCAAGTAGGTAGAGAGATTGTTTCCGAGAGACCCGCGGCTCAAGTTCAGCAAATCAAGATATTTGCAAGAAAGGGGATAGGACAGTGGAAAGAATTTGTCGACTGTTAAGGAAAGCCTTACAGAGCATTCAGAGAAAAGAAACAGTAACAAATATCTTTTTTTCATTTTTTTTGTCAAAGAAAAAAGAAAAAAAACAGTAACAACAATGAAATAATGTAGTAATTGAAAAGTACATACATGTATAAAGCTAATACTACAATTGACATGGTGCTCCCAGACTCCCACCAAGCCTAAAGCCGCTGAAAAGTGAGTCAAACTTCACTAAGTCGCGACCTCCATGCCCTCCTATTAAGGTCATGTCCTAGGTAAGCTTAAGTTGCACATGTCATGTTTAATCACCCACCTCAATACTTCTTTGTGTACCTCTACCTCTCTTCGCATCCTTATATTCATCCTCTCACACCTCTTTACTGGAATATATATTTCAAATATGACCTTCAACTAATAAAGGTAAAATATGATAAGGTAAAGGACATCATTAAGAAGATATATGTTGGTACTTGGTTCACTCATTGTATCATTTCAGAGATTTGGTAGTATTGCTGCACAAAAAGATATGGTGGCAATTTTTTGATCATTTCCCCCCCCAAAAGTTCATAGGTCCATAGATGCAGACTTTTGATCATTTAACTGCTTATTATCAATAATAACAACATGTCCAGTGCAATTCCGATCGATTGGGTTTTAGGGAGGGTAGAGTATGTGCAACCTAGCCCCTATCTTGGAGGTAGAGAGGCTATTTTCGAAAGACCATCATCCCAAGGAAAAAAACCATCCAAAGCAATGCAGAAAAAAGAAATAACAGTAATAAAGAAATCATGTCAAAATACTACAGACAGACTATCCTGAACAGCAATATCAACATGATAATACAATAATCGAAGTTCAACATAACACCAGATTGTGACCAAACTCAATGGAGAAGAAACTGTTAGAAGAATACTACAACTAATAGTACAGAAGATAAGCGAGACAATCCTCGACTATCTAACTAACCTTCTACTCTAATCCATGTCCTCCATAACGTCTTATCTAAGGTCATTTCTTCTGTAAGCTAAAGCTGTCTTATGTGTTGTCTAATCTCCCTCCCCAATACTTCTTCGGCCTATTTTTATCTCTCCTAAAATCATCCACAGCAACCTCTCACACGGTCACACCTCTGCACTAGGCATTCGTACATCTCCTCTTCACATGCCAGAATCTAGCTGCTTCTTATCCCTTTTTTAATGTTTTGACATGTTATTTTTTTTTGTTCTATTGAAGTTTTTTTTTTAATTTCAAATGTTATATCACGTAGCATTCATATTCTGTAGGTTCTATGAAGGACATATCACTTCTTTTGACCAATCAGAGAAGAAGCACACGGTAAAGATTTAGTTTGGCTATATGAACATGATTTTTTTTGTATATTAATTGACTTCAACCGCTTTATGTAATCATACATCCATACTCCCTTAGTCGCTGGCTGATGCCCCTCATATGCTAATTGGCTGGTATCAGTCAGTTTCAAAGTTTGCCAGAATCCAAATTGGAGTTAATTTGTCAACCAGTTTTCTAAGTCTTGGTAATGTTTTGTCATTTATGTTTTTCATGATATTATAAGGTGAACTATGATGATGGTGATCAAGAAATATTAAATCTTACAAACGAAAACTGGGAACTCGTCGAAGATGACAACACTTCCAATCCTGTGTGTCCTGCCAGGCTTTTCTTTTCCCTTATCTTCTTTATTCGTCTGTTCTGTACTTGTCTTTATTTGCTTGACTTATTGGATGGATGTAATTCAGATACAAGAGAGTCTTCCAGGTTCAAGTGATATGTTTGACATGTAAGCTTCATTCACCTAAATTAAACTCTTGCATTTCCTATTTCACTAGTTTGCTTCTCTTGTTGTGTTGTTTGTTGTCTATCTTCACCTTTAGTTGGAAGTTAATGCTATATGCATTTAAGAGTTTATGCTAAATGCACGCATCAGAAAAGTAATACTTGTATCCAATCAGATATTATGCTAAATCTTCTTGCAAAGGTGGATTCTTGACTGATGTATCCATCACCATAAGCATCCTAGCAAGATTCCTAGTTAAAATGTTGCCCTAAAAGTTCAACCTATTAGATTAGAGCCTTCAGCCAGTTCCTTTATTAACAACAACAACAACATACCCAGTGAAATCCCACAAGTGGGGTCTGGGGAGGGTAAGATGTACGCAGACCTTACCACTACCACATATAGGTAGAGAGGCTGTTTCCTAGGAACCCTCGTCACAACAACCCAGCCAGTTCCTTTATTGAATAATATAAAACCTTTTTTAACTCTCCCCCCTTCCGATAGAATGAGATCTTTCTCTTGTTCTTCTTTTCTTAGAAATGAAACTTTCTTTTCTTTTATGGTGCAAGATTGCGTTCATAAACCGTCCAGAGGATGCAAATGAGTTACAAACAAGGTTTCTCAAGTTCGAAACCCACTGGGTGCAAACAATTTTTGAGGGTCATCAGACTGGGTAAAACCTGAATTAACCGTGGTGCACTTGCGTGAAACTCCTTGCCGAGGTCCCGTGCACCCTCAGGATTAGTCGGGGCTCTAAGAGGCTCGGACACCCGGTGCAAATTTTTTAAAAAAAAGGCAAGGTTAGCTCCTCTACAGAATCAGAGTAATCCTAGCATAAATTTAGGGAGCTTAGCAAGTACAGAAAATTTGAGTGTCATTTATGTCGGTCAGCTTACACCATGCAAAAATGGTTTGTCGAGCACATGGCTTTCAGAATGTGGTTGGGAATTCAAACCTTAACATTTTGCCTCGGGCCTTATTTAATTTGTTCATATAAGTACCGACAATCAGCCTCCCTCATTTTTCTTTTTAAGAAAACAACAGGCGTGAGAAGTTATACCTCATTTTCCAGATATTTTCCGTCTCTTCCTAGCAGTTTTTGTTGTTGGGTGATTTCTTTCTAATGTATTTCGCATTTAAACAAGATTTTAACACTTTTTTAGAGTGTATTCCAAGTGTATGAGCTAAAAACTTTTTTAGAAAGAAACTAGAAGTCAAGTTTGTGAAGGTGAACAATAAAAATCAACAAAGTATTGTTATGTTATACTGTTTTTTTTTTTCAATTTTGAAGTATTAATGAACTTCTGAAATAAAACCCAATAAAAGAACTGTCAATGAAATGTTTATGGGTGTTCTAATAGCTTTTTGGTATGATGGTAAGCACTCGATCCTAATAAATGGTACCAGAGTCAAGGACATGGGTTTGATTCCCAAAAGCAACATGCTGCACGAGGCAAGTGTTAGGAGGAGGGTTGTTGGTTAAACCAACATCCTACCTATGACAAGAAGCATGAGGGGGCTGAGATGACCCGGGTCGGAGTCATGGCTCATTATCGAAAATGACGCTTGCTTGGTTGGCTTAGTTAAAAAAATGAAGTTGTACCCTTACTATCAACTATAGCTTTTGGCATGATAGTAAGCATTTGATTTTTACAAGTTACTAATTAGACTCCATATCATTTGTACAGTGGTGTATTTAAGTAAATATTTTTAATGTATAGGACTATGGGGACACTTTAAGTAACACAAAAACAAAGTCACTAGAAGTACTATGTTTTCTTATGACCTTTAGTTTTATGTTATACTTCGAAGCTATTACTTTATCAAATATGTATGTATAACAAATTTACTGGTTGATATTACGAAAGTTGTTATTATTTTGATGTGCAGGCCTCTTAGTTGCATCATTGATTCATATCGCCAGACAAGGAAAAAGAAGAAGGTGAGTGTACTTGTGTGGAAGCTTTCTGCCTATGAGCTACACGTCTTTGTTCAGGTCTCCCATGTGATCTCTTTATACTGCAAGTCACCTTGCCTTTCAGGAAACTCTCATGATAAAGTTCGAAGATATGTTCCATTTTGTTTCTTTTTGGTGATTTAATCCGATAACTGAATCTATGATGTTTCATTGATGAGTGGAGTGCTCTTTGTGTAAGGAGTTTTTCTGTTTTCTTTGTTGGAGATGAGCAAAGCCCGGAGAGGCTTATGATATAACTTCTGTCTTGAGTTAAATTTGATCATAACAATTCAAATCTCGGCATTTGGAAGCCTCATCTTATGCTCATATGAGGGTTGGTCTCGGAAAATGTTTTTCATGGTTCTGCTTGTTTCTTTAGCTTTGGCTGGCAGTAGGTCAATTTCTAAGGAAACTGTCTTTGTTCTCTCTCTTTATGTTAATTACATTTTCTTAAGTCAATTGCTGCATCAAAAGGTGAAAAGTAATTAGCCTTTCTGAAGTGCATATATAGAGAACTTAAAATTATATAGGCAGAAGGTCCTATATGAACTACAAATCACACCATTGATCAAAATCCTAGATCCTGACAAGGAAATATTTAGTGACACTTATCTCTTTCTCTTTCCCCATTGTACGTTCTGCTTCAAGCTCATGTTTCTGCTTCATGTCAACTTCCCCTGATTTCTGTACAGCAACAACAGCTGCACTTCAAATTTGCTAGTTGGAATTTGCTAGCTGCACTTCACCGAGGACATGACTTTAGATAGAAAGGAATGGAGGTCACGTATTGGGATAGAAGGTTAATAGGCTAGTATAGATAGGATGTTGTCTTGTCTTGTCTTGTGATATAGTATGTTAGTAGAATTAATAGCGTCTTTATATATTGTGTTATTTTTGTCCGTCATTTATTTTGCTACATTTTAATTCATTTATAAAATTATCAATTGCTTTTCATTCTAATTGTTAGTCTATATCTAGTATTTTTTTGCTTTTGAGACTGAGATATTTGAGTTGAGTGTCTTCCAGAAACAACCTCTCTATCTCCATGAGGTAGTGGTAAGGTCTGCATAAATTTTACCCTCCCCAGATCCCACTTGTGAGATTTCACCGGGTATGTTGTTGTTGTTTGTTTCCATGGTGCTTTTCTTGCTACGGTTGCTACTTGTGCTTTAATTGTGCGTCGCGCTTGCAATCACAACAGAGTTTGGTGCTTTTCTGCATCTCTTGTTTTTGACTAGTCTGTTAGATACCTTAATGGATAGCATTTTTCTCTCTGCTTCTGGTGAGCAGAAGATGAAAGCATATTTCACCTATTTCATGGTATCCTGGTTTAAGATTGGCGTAAAAACTTCTTTGCTGGTATTTCATATTTCACCTATTTTCGGCGTTGGTATACTTTTGGGTAGAACTTGCATGAGTTAATGCCTTTTCTTGCTACGGCTTGCTACTTGTGCTTTAATTGTGCTTTGCACTTACAATCGCAGCAGAGTTTGGTGCTTTTCTGCATCTCTTGTTTTTGATTACTCTGTTAGATACCTTAATGGATAGCATTTTTCTCACTGCTTCTGGTGAGCTGAAGATGAAAATTTATCTCACCTATTTTCTGGTATCCTGGTTTAAGATTTGCTTAAGAACTTCTTTGCTGGTATTTCATATTTCACCTATTTTCGGAGTTGGTATGTTTTGGGTAGAACCTGCATGAGTTATACCATTCTTTATGGACTGAAATGTGTTTTCACTTTATGAGACCTATTTCCTCTGCATTCTTAGAGTCAATTTTGTGAGCAGGCTTTAAATGTTGTTGATGATGTGGTGGTGCTAACTCCTGGTACTGAAAGCAAGAAGATCGTTCACAGCAAAGCAAAGTTATATAGGGTAAGTTGGTCCAACTTTAATTATAGCCCGGTACACTAATCCCCGCTCTCTATTTTCTTCTGTAGTCATCTTATTTTCATAGGGTTTGTCACTTTGTCATCTAAGTGCTGTTATATTGTACGCTATCATCTTTTCTAACTAAACATTACATTTCGCAATTTCTAAGCCTTAGGATATAATCACCTTATCTGAAAGAAAATAACGTCTTCCTGAAAGAAAGAAAGAAATAGCCCTTGTAATTAAGACTTCCAAATAGAAGTTATAAACGGAGATACATGTTCACATGAACTTATTTTTCCTTGGCCTTCTTTTAAACTCAACCTGATGCTAATGTAAGTTCTCCTAGTCATTAATTTATGATAATTGGTTCTTGTTATATCCACTAGATTTGCGTTTGCTAAATTATTCCTTTTTCCTTTAGCAAATGGATAAATTACTCCTTTTCACCCTGCACGACAACCATTTTGGTCTCTGAAAGTGTTTTGAGTGCTATTCTCAACTGTAAACTGCAGAAGTTTAGATGACAAAGTGAACCTAGAAAACATGCATGACGATGTGATAGAAATCTGAAAAATCTGATCTAGTATTTACTTCATAATAACACCTGCCTATGCTAAAAATTTTGGCAGGGGAAAGCAACTAATGATGCGGCTCCTTCTACAATGTAAGTTATTTATATCGCATTTAGAACCCCTTCGCATAATAATAATAGGAGTTCGCGTTGAACGGATTGTTTATTTATTTTATTATGTTTTCTGAAGGACCATGCAGCAAAGCAAAGTGAACAAGGTTGAAGGTTCAGAATCTGGAGAGGGAAATCCAGTGATTTAGACTTACACCTTAAAGGTGTCCCCAAAGATAGTGATGTATGCAATGGATTCGGGAGCTCCTGTAAAGTTAAGCCAGTGAGGTCGTCGCCTTAGGCCCCCAAAATTTTCTTATCATGTTATTATTATGAGTACTTTACATAGATAATTATTATAACAGAAGTGTTGCAATACTTTTTTTTCCTTGGTTGTTTGATTGAGGTTATTTTATACCAGTAAATTCATAAATTATGATAATTTTCTTCGCTCATAATTAGTATATTTCTTTGGTTCACTCTTCAATTTTAAATGTTTTCTTTATATATAGTAATTAACATATATGCATGGCAATATAATGATATTTTTCTACAATCTTCTCTGAAACTGTAGGAACACAGGCATTCATGCACTGATTTCCTTTCAACGTAATATAACATATAATATTAGGTTATTTGTAATTTATTTTAGATGTTCATAAATGAGTGTTACTTAATAGAATGGACCATAATCCTCATTTAAATTGATCAGAATGTGTACGTGTAAATATTTTTGATACAGTTAATGCTCATAATTCAAACTATTACACTATGTAGCATTCATTTTTTTCCCTAGTTAGTGATGATGTAGGAAAGTAAAATATTTCACTTTTGAGTTCTAAATTTCAACTTTTGATAATCTACTGCTTTATTCTGATTTATTTATTTTGCTCTTCTTTTTAGTTTTTTCGTTTTCTTCAATTCACTATTTTGTCTTAAATGATTGATGTGTTGTTGAGAAAGCAATTTTTCTTTTGTTAGTCATAAATTTAAGAATCTTTCAATAAAAATTTTCCTGACCCTAAGATCAGTTGAGCTCTTCCCTAGTGAAGTGGTGAATGTGCATGGCTATAAAGTAAAAGTGTGCAATATATTTATACTTGCTACAATTTTTGCCCTGGAATACAATGGTTTTTCTTCTATTAAGATTATATTCAAATCATTTCCTATTTTTTTCTTAAACAAAAAATAGAGAATAGAAAGTATTTAGAGACAATAAACTCCAATCCAATTCTTTGTTATATAAGAAAATCTTTGGAGAATTTTGAATTCAAAATTTGAATTTTTTCTAAATTTTTTGCCTGCTTTTCCCCTTTTTGCAATCCTAACCTCTTCCCATAAACATCCCTTTCCTTTTCATTGTTAAGAGAGGTTTTTTCTGAGGATTAAAATAGAGAGTTGAGAGCTAAGATAGCATCTAAAGCTTAAAGATTTCTTTAAAGAAAAACGTTCTTTTTGAGTTTTTTTTTTTCGCCTGTGTGTTCATCAGAGTCTGACAAAGTTTCATTATGGTGTTAGAATAAGCTTCGTGGTCAAGTTCAACATACTAGGATATTGTTTCAGATAAGATATACTTTTTTGCCTTTATCGAATCTTCTTTCCTGTTTTACTGTTTTGGTTGATCTTTTATAAATTTCAACAAGGATTATTGTTATTGGCTTGTTTAAATTTTGCTTTTTTGCTCTTAGTATGATTAAGTTATCATTTAATAATAATGTATGCCTCTCTTCTGCTTGATTAATCCAAATATGATTCAGATACAAACATATGAATTGTTAAGAGTGTATTTTGAATTGATTTTGTGATTTTAGTGTAGTTTAATTTTGTTCTTAAGAGCCTAATTACCAGTGTTTGGCATCATTATCCCATTCTTGTTTGCACAGGATGTATTAATTTAGTCTTAATTTCAAGTGGTCTTACTTGTTCTAGTGTCTATAACTGATTGTATTAATGATCACAACTCGCTTTGTTGTTTCTTATTTTATTAGGATTCTTAGCGTCACAATCATTGCTTTTGAAACTTTCCTGCTCGCTTTGATTGAATTCTTTTTTTCAGTTTAGACTAAATATGATCCTGTTTTAATTTAACTTTCTGATTTTAAGTAGCTTTACGCTTATAGTTGTTTGAATCTTAAGTTTGCATTGGTTTGAATTCTCCTATTTGACATATTTCTGTGTTTAACTATTTTTGTTAATATTTTGCTCACTTCTTCATGGTTGATATTCAGTCAAGGTCTGACTTGCTAAGTGGTTTGTTTTGGTATAGCTCGAGTTAATTTTAATAAAGGTTGATATGCATGTAAATTGCACTAGTGCTACACGTAAAATCGTTTGCTCACATTCATCGCTTGAAAGTTTTTCTTCATGAGTTAATGCGGTAAATTTTTCTTATGTTTTTATAAAAAGGCAAAGATTGACCTAACACATAAAAGCGATCAATATTAATGTGCTTCTTTTTTCTTTGTCTATTCTTTTTCGAATTCCTTTTGTCAGGGGAGGAAACTCTTAAAATAATATGAATCGATCTTATGCTCTATATTGATTTCAGAATTATTTAGTGAATATCAGAGAAAAATTTCACAACAAAGAAATAGAATAGACGATTCAGCTAAAATATTTCATTTCAGTAACAAGTCATTACAAGTTAAAATTTAATTGCATACTTTTAGAACCAAGGCCAACAAATTCAACATCATCAACGTCCTTACTCCTTACTTGACATATCCAAAAGAAAGCCTACTTTTCTAGAACATAATTCTAATTGGATCTTAATGTTTTTGTAGTACTTGACTATCATTTGCGAATTGTAAACTCTATTTCGCGAGAGGAAATTTTCATTAGATTTCTTCAGAAAGCTCAAAAATTTTATGGCACTATCGATGGGTCAATATTAAAGTCTATCATGATACTTGGTGAACACCATTAGAATCCCAAATTCCATTTTCAACGATAAATCATGAATTCGCTTCACAAATCAATCGTCGATGGCAAATACTATTCTCTGAGTTTTAGTAATAAAAAAATAATTATAGAATTTTTTTTTAATTGACTTAGAGCAAAATAATTATATTTTATATATACGAAGAACTATTTCAATTAAGTCATATATATCAAGAATTCTAAAGGCTTTGATCAATTTCTCAATACAGTTACCACAGGAGGAACAGGAATTTAATAGAAGAATTATTTTTGTTTTGCTTTAACCGGTAGACGAGGACCTAAGCGCCACAAGCAGCTTAAGTGTTCCGTTTTTACTCTACTTAGTTATTGTGTAATTTATGAAAATCCCAACCTTTTTTATCCAAATATCAAATTTTTCCAACTTTTTATAAAAATTACGTAAATCCCATCTTTTAAATTTTTTCAACTTATTTTTGATACTTAAAGAATATATTCTTTTATTATGAGTTATAATTGGAAATTTTATTAGGTGTAGATGTCTAATTAATGTTAATCACTTTTCAAATTAAACATTTTCCTTTTTTAAAGCAGCTTTTTTATTATTTTTTTAAAATCATTTTCTCTCATCTTTTTAGATTTTAATTTATCCATTTTTAAGCTGTTTTTGAATTTTTTTAAAAAAAATATTTTCTCTCTTTTGAAGTTTCCATAGGAAGATTTAAATTTCCTTTTTCAGTTTTCATTCTTCTTTCTCTCTCTTTTTTCAGTTTTCAATCCCATTATCTTCATCCTGACCACCATTATTAGAAAATTCTTTAGATTTTCTTTCAATCAACAATGGAATCCATACCTTCATTTAGTCTTGGCCTTACAAAAGAAGTGTTCGAAGGTGGTGAAGAAGTCGACACTGCCAATGTCGACCACCACAACGGTTCCGGCAATGAGGCCGACGAAATCTCAACTGCAAGAGGTAAAAAAGTGAAGGATGTAGCATCCACATCAAGATCCCCAGATCGGAAACGACATGCAAGTCAGATCAGTATAGCACATTCCTCACTTTCTGCACGACCACCATTGCCCAAGATAAATCGATTTTATCCTCCCAAACCCGCAAATATACAATTAGTCATCTTTAGGAGTTAGTGATTCAAAAAAATTTTGAGAAACTGTAAGAATGTATTACTGACGCATATTTACACTGCTTTTGTTTGTCATTTTGATACCTAATTTTTGGGGGTTTTGAAAGTTGATGTGGATACCTAACAAATTAAGTAAATTTGATTCATAAGTATTTGACTTCTTGACATTATACACTGCTTGGTTGGTCAATTTGATACCTATTTTTTAGGTGCTTGAAAGTTAATGTGGGAACCTAACAAATTAACTAAATTTTATACGTAAGTAATTGATTTCTTGAGATGTACTCTGTTTGGATTGTCAAATTGATACCCAATTTTTGCGGTTCTGAAAGTGGATGTGGATACCTAACAAGTTTAGTAAGATTGATACTTAAGTAATTTATTTCTTGATATTTACACTGGTTAGTTTGTCAAATTGATACCTATTTGACTTGGGGATTTTGAAAGTTGATGTGGATATCTAACAAATTAAGTAAGATTGATACTTAAGTAACTTATTTCTTGATATTTACACTGGTTGGTTTGTCAAATTGATACCTATTTTTTTGAGGGTTTTGAAAGATGATGTGGATACTAAAAAATTAAGTAAATTTGATACCCAATACCGATGCAATTGCAGCTCTAAGATTAACAAAAGACGTATTCTCACCTACGACAATTCCATCACTTTTATAACCACTGTAAACTACATCAGATTCCCATGTTCCACTGTGACGTATCAAAATCGAAATATTCATGATTTGACGACCTACGTTTTCTTTTCCAGCGCAGAATTGTTAATTGCCGATCTGCATTTTTTTTCTTGTTGGTTGAATCATCCGTTTAATTTTAAAATTCAAATCACAATGTCTATAATGTTTTTTATGGATTAATTGATTAATTTGTAACCTAAAACCGTCAATCAAGGGATTGACATAGTTGGCAATAAATTTTTTTCCTAATTAGGCGCAGGAACGTTAAATTTCGGTTACACTAACGTAAGTATCAACACTGCCTCTGCAGGTATAAAAAATATATAAAAAGTCGGTATTTTTAATAATTAGTGAAAAATTCGAGATTTTTGGAGATTTTTAAAAATTAGAATGAGATTTGTGTAAGATATACTTAGTTATTCTCGTCCATTATCCTGCCTTTCGCAGCCAACTCCCATTCTCACCGCTGCTCCGCCCATGCGCCCCCGCAAATTCCTCTAACATCTCTGTGTTTGAAGCTGCCCTACGCCCGCTCTAAATTCATTCACACTAAGCACTTCTCATGCCCTACCTTTGAAGTTTTACACGACGCCTCCGCCAATTCCTCCGAACTATCCAGGTATAATTCTTTATCGATAAATTCCTTGCTCTCTAAATTTCTCGAACCCTGTCTTTGAAGCTATGCCAAACGCCGCTGCTAATTCCTTTCAACCATCCAAACACTATAAATTTAACCTAACTCCTCAAAAACCAAAACATGCGTATTTAAGGTGCAGTTCGGCACTAACGATGACTGATGGGTAGGACGCAGCATTAACTGTTCTCACGCCTATCTTTTGAAGTTGTGCAACACGTCTCCAAATCCGTTCGAACTATCCAGGTACAATGCTTTATCAAAATCCCATGTACCACTGCTGTTTTCTTATTTTTAATTCCTTCCAAGATAATTTTTACTTCCATTACTCAAGGACACTTTTTTTTTTACAAGTTTTGGCAAATTGACAGCTTTTGGCTTATAAGAATTTGAATATTTATCAAATGCTCAGATAAATTAAAAGTACTTATAAACCAATTCAATTAATAAACTTAATCAATCACCCTCTCGATTTGTATTTATTACAATTAAAGGATGATTTGGTAAGATTACCTCTAGCATTTACTACTTCTTAATCCCTGTGCCGTAGCATTTACTACTTCTTAATCCCTGTGCCAAGTCAATAGTGAACAACTATTGTTGGACGAAGGGAGTAGTTGTCCGCTTTACTTAATCAAAAAGCATTAATTGATTTTTTTTTATATTAACCTTGAACCATAATTTCTTTTTGAAAGTGTTCATATTTATTTGTAGAATTTTCTAGAAGTTTTTTAAGGGCTGATTTGATAAACTTATTTTCTTATTCATGATTTCTTAACATGTATGTAAAAAGAAAAATGACCAATTAATATGGAATAAAGGGAGTACATATTAAGAAGAATACTTGAATACTTCAAACAAAATGACATAGTTATACGTGCAACACACATGCCAGAGACCAGATAAAAAAATGTTCTCACCAATTACCCTGCCCATTCGCAGCCAACTCCAATCTCACATGGTGTTCTCACTGCTCCAAACATCATGCAAATTCCTCACACTAAACAGTTCTCATGCCTTTCCTTGGAAAATTTTCAACACGCCTCTGCAAATTCAAGCACCTCATATCTTTTTCGGGGCGTCTGAACTATCCAGGTATAATTCTTTATCAATGTATACCATTGCTTTCTAAATTCCTCCATCCTTGTCTTTGAATCTATGTCCAACATCCATTGCAAATTCATTCACACTAACCAGTTATCATGCCCTACTTTTAAAGTTTTACAACACGCCTCCGCGAACTTCGTCCAACCATTCAAACACCGCTGCAGATTTAACCTAACTCTTCAAAAACCAACACATGCTTTTAGTGATGCTTTCAGCACTCATCCACTTGTAGAACTCAACATCTGCTTAACACGAGTTACCATGTTACAATCTCGTAAATTATCAAAAGAAGTCAATAAAAGGAGAGCTGAGAGGTTTTAAAAGATGGTAATTTTATCATTCATAACCCACTAGAAAGTAACTAGTAAAGTTGCTTCCATGTGACCAGGAGGTCATGGGGTTAAGCCTTGTAAATAGCCTCTGACAAAAATGCAAAGTAAGGCCGAGTACAATAGGCCCTTGTGGTCGGGCCCTTCCCGGGACCTTGTAGCCTTTTTATAACCCATTACAAATTATGGCACATTTGCTTTAACTTTTCAAAAGGAGAAGCAGATGGTGTCAATTTATTTTGGCTGGAATTTCACTTTCTATCATATCCCAAGTGTGCAAGTGGAATTTAATGCATTCAGTATATAATGGTCTAGGGGTTAGAAACTATCATACACATTCCTTCTACTATATTACCATACATTGTCTATTGTGTATCTGTTTGGTGACTGAGAAATGTTAACTCTCCTACATAGAATTTCGTAACGATGAATTGTCTTCCAATGTGCGCTTGCTTTTAGTCTAGTTGTTAGAGCTATGTGTTTCATTGGAACTTCATTAGTTGTAATTTCCAGCTTAATTGGAACAAATTATTACCTACATTCTCTAACTGTATAGACTTGGTCTTTCCCAAACAGCGTCCCCTTTTCTTCTTGATCAGTAATTGTAAAAGAAATAAACGGTGTAAAGTGTCTCCTCTTCTTAAGCAGAAACCTTGTGTCAGTCTTCACTACGTTTAGAATGCCGTACTGCTATGGAAATACAGCTTCAGCTACACTCACTAAGGATCATCCGAGGAATATGCATTCCCATTTGCCCTCAGTTTTATTTGCTTATGTCCCATGAAAGCCTCCCATTAACCTTTACTACAACTTATATCCTCTTCCTATAGATCTGCCCTGTCAGTGCTTAAAAAATAACGACACGCCACTACTTTTACATGTCCCGCTTTTCTTTTCAAAATAAGCTAATGATCATTTATGTCAGCTAGCTTCTTTCCCTAACTCGAACCAATGAATGATAGTCCGGCTTAGGGTAAATTGAAAACGAATTCACTTTCAGTAAGTTCCGTGGAGTTCATAATTGCATAAAAGGTCAAACAATTCATCAGTTGTTGAATTATGCCATTTTGCTGATTCAACTTTCTTCCTAAGATGCATTCTCATTTGCACACACTTTGCTTTACGTCTGACTCATGTAAGTCTCCCATTAACCTTTACAACGACTTCTACCGCCTTCCTAATGATCCCTTCCGTGAGTGCTTAATACTATAAGATGACATTCTTTTCATAGTTTTAAATGTCAAGCTCTTCCCCATAAAAATTTAGCTTCAGTAGCTTTTACATGGCATTCTTACTGATACAATATCCACCACTTACCATAAATTTGCAAGTTTCTTGCTCCCGAATAATTTTTTTTTGGGGACAAGTAGCATTTTTGTATATTAATAACTAGCTATACAAAGGGTGTGTAGCCCCGCATATTTACATCCAGATGAGTAAACAAAAATAGGTGCCTGGTCCTTAATCTTCTCATAAGGTATCTAGTAGATCAAAAGTTGATTCTGATTCTTCCATTAAGCTATGTTTACACCAAAGGAAAAAAAACTCCTAAACATTTCATCTTTAGTTGCTGTATATTAATGCCTTTGTCTTCAAAACAATTGGTTTCTTTCTCCCCCCACAGTCCACCAAATGCAAGCGAGGACAATTTTCCATCTCTCTTTCTGATTGGAAGGATTGAGATCACTGTTCCAGCATTTCAGTACCTCAGCTACTCATCCCGGCATAGTCCAGCTAATGCCCCTCAAGTTGATGAAAAACTTCCACAATTGGTTAGTCCAGCTGCAGTAAAGAGAGATGAGAGATGGTTTCTTCTTCCTTACCACAAAGAGAACACCTTGAGCAAAGATTAAAACCTCTCCTCATGAATTTATCTTGTGTGAGACAACTTCTCTAGCTAGCAACCAAGAGAAGCATGCAACTTTGTGGGGGATCTTAACACTCCAGATCATCTTCCAAGGCCAAGTCCCGTTCTGATTGTTTGAGGTTGTGAGTACCTTGTATGCTGCTTTCATAGTTCATTTTTTCTGCTTATTCCTTAACCATATCAAGCTATCTGCTAGTTGATGTACCATATGAAGGTCCTTTCTTTCCCTATAGTTCTCCATTAATCTCCATTGAAACTCTCCTCCCACTCTAATGAAAATAAAAATCTGTCCAATCTTGCATTGTTTGAGTGGTTTGCCCCCTAACCCAAGTGTACTTGCCCCCAACTAAGATAGGGTAATGTAACTCAAGTTCCTCAATCCACCTAGAGAAATCAGTCATGATATTGGTGGTTCTCAAATAGCCTCTTCTCTCTCCCGTTCTACTGATTGTGTTAAAGTCTCCCCCTGTCATCCATAGTCCCCCACACAAACCCCTCATAGCTGCCAGCTCCTCCTAACATTCAAGCTTCTCCTTCCTGGTATGAGGAGCATAAACCCCAGTAAAGGACCAACTAAGAGAATCTTGTGTTCCGTCAAAGCTGTAGGTAATAGAATAATTCCCTTCTTCATCCCTGGTACCCCTCCACACCCTGTTGTCCCGCATTAGAAGAATTCTCCCTTTGCTGTTGTCTGCATCTTTGGATCCACATCTCATCCATTTGTTGGGCCAAATATTGGAAGCCATCTTCTCTGCTTCTTTATTCAATTTTGTTTCCTATTAACATACCACAACAGCTTTCCGTTTTAGTAGACTAGCTCTAAATTCCTTGATTCCCCATTATTGAGCCCCCTAACATTCCATGACACAATTTTGACTTTCAATTAGAAGTCAAGAATAGATTTTTTTCCCTCTGCTCCTTGTCCCTTCCACTTCCTTGTTCAGACTAGATTGAAGATTTTTTGATTCATTTTTGCCTATACCTCTGCACTTTGGAGTTATGGTGCCTTTCTGTTTCTTCTTTTTCAAATTTGACTTCCGCTCGTTGATTCCCATCAGGAGCTCCAAAGTTTCTTTTTCAAAACCCTCGAAAGCTACCCCGTAGGTACAAGGATATGGGAATTCATCCAACTTGGAGCCTCAGTTTCCATAAGTTCAAAATCTACTGGGTCATAAACATCAACTGGGTCGGGTTGAAGAACTTGTTAAATTTGCATTTCCTTTTCTCTAGCAATAGCTTGAGAAGTTGTAGGAGTTGTCATTTCTATCTCTGGTTGCTCTTGACCACCACTGACCTTCGACAGATCCTAGTGATGAGAAGGTTCCCCTTCGTTGACAGCTTCGTCGATATTGGTCGCTGTCTCCTTGGTTTTTTGTTCCCACTTTTTAAGTGCCAGAATAAAATTCTCTGCAAGAGTCTTAACTTCATCAAGTCCATTAAAAGAGGACACGTGAGTGTCACATGTTCCTTTAATGAAATCAGGTTTAAGTCCAGCGGTCTTGCTTTTCATTTGGGCCTTGGCCCAAATTAGGGCTTGGGTCTTGTGAATTAGACTCATCTCCCTTGGCCCACTCTCTCCTCCCACTAGTTCGTGCCAAATCACATGGGCTCTCATGCTTCCTATGAGAGGTCTCCATCAAGAAAAACTTGTCAGATGGAACATCTTTGACCAGCGGTCTGTCACAGATCTTCTGTGCAGAAGTGTGAGAAAAGCCCTTTGTCCGATAACGACTCTCGCGATGATTCGACCCAAAGCTGCAACTTGAAGCGAAAACCCCCATTTTCAATGGCAATCTCCCTCGGGGTATTGTGGCAGTCATCGTGCACCTTGATTCTCGCCCATTTGAGGTGGTTCCCGAGAGTTGGTTTCCTCCTCCGTTTCGAGCCATCCACCATATCTATCGCCGATGGCTTTGAAGATGGTTTGCGACCAGAGATGTAGTGGTAGACCTACAATTTATGTCAAGTCGATTATCTCTGACTCTTCTATGGTGATAGCCAGCGGTTCCCACTAGTTCAGCTTGACTGGGGATTTCTTCCACTCCCAGCTCCCTTCCATAATTTGCTCTGCTTGTTGCATGGAGTTGCACTCAAACAGGAAGAAATTGTTGCCCATTTCATAAACACTCAGGCCATAAGCTTGTTTCCAAGAGTTTTGAGACCACCTCCTAATGTCAGACAATTTGCCTCCCCTCTGAATTCCCGCACCAAATTTCTCTTGAGGACTTCATTAAACTTACAAAAAAGGTCTTTAATGCTAAACACTCCTTTCAAACCTTCAGCTTTAAGTCCCTTCCCTGCTCTGTTCTCCCACTTCGAACGTCTGACCATCTCGGCATAGGATATAGTCTCCTCATTGGTTCTAAACACCTTTGAATTACTGTCCAGCTTTTGAGAATTTATAAATCTGGCCACCTTATCTGCAACCTCTACTCACCCTGAATTGAAGTTAAATTTTGGGATTATCAACACTACCCTTCGTCTTCCCCTCACACTTATCAAACTTATGTATCTTCCGTACTTATTATAATTTCGGGCACAGTAGATTTCTTCTATATCATCTGTCTTCCTCCACCTGCGCACGAAATTACCTTTTGTACGAGAAGCTTCCCGTAGAACTCTTACTATCCATTCCATGGATCCCTTATTAAATCTTGCTCTCGTAATTGCATTTCTACTTCTCTCAGTCCACTCATACCAAATTCCAGAGGTACTCGTGATTCTTTCTATGTCGAAGGATTTAAAGCTGATCGCAAAATAAATGAAATTATCCCATTGGTGAAGTTAGGCAGTAGGAAAGAGAAAGTAAGCTAACTCGTAAAGAGTTAGCTCAGGAAGAGATGATGAAGATGGTGGGGCTGGGAAGGTCCTGGCGACCCCCGAAAAGAAGGGATTAGGAGAGAGAGTAGTTTTGGGAAACATGTGTGAGAGCATTTTACTTGCTAGTAATTTATTTATGGCTTTTTGCAATCCCTTAGAGCTTCTTATTGTTGTTATCATCTTTATTTTGTGATGATCTTTGGGGGTGGCTTTATTCGTTCATAGCAGAAGCACCTAAGAAGAATAGGGAGGAAAGATGAAATTAAACGACAAAAAGGGAAAAGAAGTGAATCTGTTCATATTATTGTAATCTAGCGGAACATTTATTAGTATACCCTCGAAAGCATCGAAACCGTTCATGTTATTGTAATCTTGCGGAACATTTTAGTATATCCTCGAAAGCATCTAAACCCAATTTTAAGAGGGAAAACCTGAAAATTTACACAGATAAGACAACCTCAATCCTACTCACACACTCTGAAATTTTTTCCTAATCTGCACAAAAACTTAATTTGGTTTTGAAACGTCGGTGATGTAGTTGGTGAGTTTTGAAGGACTTATTGACATATGTCTCTGACTCTGCTGCATGAGTTCCACTTTTTGTATAATCCCTTTTTTTTTTTTTTGGTACTTTCTATTTTTTTGGTCTTTGTGCACTTCCCTGCCAAACTTCCTTTCTTACGGGCAAGTCCAATTGCAAAGAAAAGAGAAGGTCGGTGCCGTCCCATGGGTTAGGTGCTTAGCTGAAGGTGGAAGTCCATGCCCGGATCCAAAAAAATTTCAAACAAAGAAATTTGTTTTAGAAATTGCAAGATTCTTCTCTTTCAACCCCTATTTATATTTTGACCAAAAGCGTGTTTCCTTTGCTATCTGGTGATAGCTTTTGGGTTTCTTTGGGTCATCAGTCAAAGGAGCTCAGGGAAGTGGCGGATTTCGTATTAAAAGTAGGTTCGTTGTGCTTGGGTCTCCTTTTCTCTTTTAAACTTAAAGCTTGGTTTCAAAATTGCATTGTTGTTCTTGTTCTTTGTGTGCTGTGAAAAAAGGAAATGGTTTCCCTGTCTTGTGCTTCTGTTTCTGAGGAGGAACACAACAAAACCCTTATTGAAGTTGGGAAAGAGCTGCTTCAGAGAAATGTTTGACTCTGAACAGGAGCCTAGGCTTTGTTCCTTGACCTTCTTATATCTTTTAATACATGGGACACCCTCAGCTCTAGATAGCAGCAGAATTGATTTACTCAGTTTTTCCTTTCTTGTTCGCTTGTCAGAATAAAATCTTTTATTCTCATAGTCAGATTTTATTTCGTTGGGCTGTAACAGTTCTGATGACATTCCACTTCCTGATCTATTGTAAGACTTGCTGCAAATTGTATTTCTATTTCTGATACCCTGAGATAGATTACAGTACAAAGTCTAGTTTTCTTCCTTGATTGCATTTCCTATTATAAGTCCTGAAGTTGAGGGAGAATTAGTTTTGTAGGTCACTGACAAATTTTTTAGTTTTATTTTCTTTTTATAAGATATCTTCCTTTTTACAAGACCAGGATTTATAAGTGTCCAAGAGATCTCATTTTTTCTAAAAAAAAGAGGTTGATATAGTTACTGCATAAACATTACTCCTCCCAATTTCAAATAAAAATGAATGGTCTAAGATTGAGAGCTTCTTATTGTTGTCATCATCTTTATTTTGTGATGATCTTTGGGTATGGCTTTATTCATTCATAGCAGAAGCGCCCAAGAAGAATAGGGAGGAAAGATGAAATTAAACGGCAAAAAAGGAAAAGAAGTGAATCTGTTCATATTATTGTAATTTAGCGGAACATTTATTAGTATACCCTCAAAAGCACTAAACCCCAATTTTAAGAGGGAAAAGCTGAAAATTTTACACAAATAAAGCAACCTCAATCCTACTCACACACTTTGAAATTTTTTTCCTAATCTACACAAAAAAGTTAATTTGGTTTTGAAACGTTGGTGATGTAGTTGGTGGGTTTTGAAAGACTCATTGACAGATGTCTCTGACTCTGCTGCATGAGTTCCATTTTTCTAGTTATAGTAACTAAATATTTTTGAATATTATTTTTTTAACTTTCATTATGCACATAGTTAATAATCATAAGAAAGTTTACCTCCATTATATATCGGAATTTATACTTTATTATTCTACTTATAATCATTTAATTAGTGTAGTACTAGATTTAACATTCATGTGCAACGCATGTGCAATGCATGTGCAACACATGTGCATCAAAACTAGTTAGCGGGAAAGATTAAATATTCATGCAATTATTTAGAGATATCTTCATCATATTATTGTAATCTACCGGAACATTTATTAGTAAACCCTCGAAAGCATTGAAACCCAATTTTAAGAGGGAAAACTTGAAAATTTACACAAATGAGGCAACCTCAATCCTACTCACACACTTTGAATTTTTTTCCTAATCTGCACAAAAAAGATAATTTGGTTTTGAAACGCTGGTGATGTAGTTGGTGGGTTTTGAAAGACTCATTGACAGATATATCTGACTCTGCTGCATGAGTTCCATTTTTCATATAATCCCTCTTTTATCTCTTTTATTGTCCTTTTTATACTGGTACTGGCATCTACATTTTGGTCTTTGTGCACTTCTGTTTTCCCTTTGTTATCTGGTGATAACATTTGGGCTTTTGAAACTTAAAGCTTGATTTCAAAATTGCAGTGTTCTTCTTGTTCTTTGTGTGTGGAAAAAGGAAATGGTTTCCCCATGTCGTGCTTCTATTATTTGTTTTTTACTGGTAGTAGGGTCTGCTTTCTTATGTTGTCTAATTGAAGTGAAGTAATGTACCTATACCCGGGAATAGTAGAAAGAAGAAGATCTCTCGCAAGTTTGGAACCCTGGCCTATCACCTTTATCAAATCCCTTAGCTCTCTTCCTTAGTGCAACTGCCCTATTCCTACCATGGTCTTTGTGCACTTCCCTGCCAAACTTCCTTTCTTACGGGCAAGTCCAATTGCAAAGAAAAGAGAAGGTCGGTGCCGTCCCATGGGCAAGGTTTAGCTGAAGGTGGAAGTCCATGCCTGGCTCCAAAAAATTTTCAAACAAAGAAATTTGTTTTAGAAATCGCAAGATTTGTTTCTTTCAACCCCTATTTATATTTTGACCAAAAGCGTGTTTCCTTTGCTATCTGGTGATAACTTTTGGGTTTCTTTGGGTGATCGGTCGGAGGTGCTCAGGGCAGTGGTGGATTTCGTATTAAAGGTAGGTTGGTTGTGCTTGGGTCTCCTTTTCTCTTTGAAACTTAAAGCTTGGTTTCAAAATTGCAGTGCTCTTCTTGTTGTATGTGCTTTGAAAAAAGGAAATGGTTTCCCTGTCTAGTGCTTCTATTTCTGAGGAGGAACACAACAAAACCCTTCTTGAAGTTAGGAAAGAGCTTCTTCAGCCACAACCTCCCCCCCCCCCCCCCCCCCCCAAATCTTCTAAAGAGGAGCCTCTGGAGAAACTTGATGTGAGAGCCGTTTTCTTTTCTTTTTTCCGGCTGTTACCTGCTTATGTACAAAGCGAAAAGGGCATAACAACTAAGGGCTTCAATTTTATCTATGAGATTCTGAAAAATTATTATTGACTTTCTCAAATGGTTTGAAATTTATTTTTTGGTTCTGATCAACAATTATTAATTGCTCCTAGGATGGAATTTTTGTAGTTTAATTACATTCATTGTGAATTTCTTACTTTATTCCACTTATTTTGATCTTGAATAGCAACTAGCTTCAAATATCAATTGTTGATTTTAAATGTAAGTTAGATAAACTTGTCGATAATTGTATTCCTTTTAACCGACTTATATTTAATATATATAGTGGAAATATTTCCTTCATGTTTGGCCTGTGCTTGCACGCCATCACTATCTAGTTGTAGTAAATAGATATTTTTGAATATTATTTTTTCAACTTTCAGTATGCACATAGTTAATAATCATAAGAAAGTTTACCTCCATTATTCGTAGGAATTTATACTTTATTATTCTACTTATAATCATTTGATTAGTGTACTACTAGATTTAGCATTCATGTGCAACGCATGTGCAACATAGGTGCAATGCATGTGCAATGCACGTGCATCAAAAACTAGTTAGAGGAAAAGCCTAAAAATTCATGCAGTTATTTAGAGATATCTTCATGCATCGGAACCCAATTTTTAAGAGGGAAAGCCTGAAAATTTACACAGATAAGGCAATCTCAATCTTACTCCCACACTTTGAAATTTTTTCCTAATCTGCACAAAAAAGTTAATTTGGTTTTGAAACGTTGGTGATGTAGTTGGTGGGTTTTGAAAGACTCATTGACAGATGTCTCTGACTCTGTTGCATGAGTTCCATTTTTCATATAATCCCTCTTTTATCTCCTTTAGTTGTCCTTTGTATAGTGGTACTGGCGTCTATTTTTGGTCTTTGTGCACTTCTGTTTTCTCTTTGCTATATAGTGACAACTTTGGGGCTTTTAAACTTAACGCTTGGTTTCAAAATTGCAGTCCTCTTCTTGTTCTGTGTGCTGTGAAAAAAGGAAATGGTTTCCCTGTCTCGTGCTTCTGTTTCTGAGGAGGAACACCAAAAAACCCTTCTTGAAGTTGGGAAAGAGCTTCTTCATCACCCCATCTTCTAAAGAGGAGCTTCTAGAGAAACTTGATGTGAGAGCCCTTTTCTTTTCTTTTTCCTTCTGTTTACCTGCTCACCTACAAAGCGAAAGGGCATAACGACCAAGGGCTTCAATTTTATCTATGAGATTCCGAAAAATTATTACTGACATTTCAAATGGTTTGAAATTTTCTGGTTCTGATCAACAATTACTAATTGATCCTAGGATGGAATTTTTGTAGTTTAATTATATTCATTGTGAATTTCTTACTTTATCCCACTTATTTTGATCTTGAGTAGCAACTGGCTTCAAATATCAATTGTTGATTTCAAATGTAAGATGGTTAGATAAACTTTTCGATAATTGTATTCCTTTTAACCGGCTTTTATTTAATATAATATAATGCAAATATCTCCTTCATGTTGGGCCTCTGCTGGCACGGGCCATCTCTGTCTAGTTATAATAAATAGATATTTTTGAACTTTTAGTATGCACATAGTTAATAATTATAAGAAAGTTTACCTCCGTTATTCATAGGAATTTATACTTTATTATTCCACTTATAATCATTTAATTAGTGTACTACTAGATTTAGCATTCACGTGCAACACACGTGCATCAAAAATTAGTTAGAGGGAAAGCCTAAAAATTCATGCAGTTAAGATAACCTCACTCTTGCACACATTGAAAATTGTTCCTTAATAGCACAAAAAGTTTATTTGGTTTTAAAATGTTGGTGTGTTTTGAAAGAATCTATGGCACATGTGCTCTGCCTCTGCTGCGTGCGTTACATTTATCACATAACCCCCCTTTTCTCTCTCATGTCCTTTTTATATGATTTTTGCAGTGTTTCTGCAATTCTGTCTTTGCTCTCTCTCAATTTGTTTTGTTTTATTAAGGCTTAAATCCTGGTTTTGAAATTGTGGTGTTCTTCTTGTTCATTGTTTGCTTAGTGCTGTGAAAAAGGAAATGGACGCCCTGGATTGTGCTTCTGTTTCTAAGGAGTAGGAGCACCACAAAAGACTTCTTGAAATTGGGAATGAGCTGCTTCACCAGACCCTATCTTCTAAAGAGGAGCTTGTGGGAAAACTGAATGTAGGTCTTTTCTTTTCTCTTTCCATCTGTTTGCCTGCTTAAACCTACAAAACCAAAAGTATAAATATAGCCAAGGAGGATCAATTCATCTATGAGATTCTGAAACAATTGTGTACTTTTTCCCCCACTGTGATTTTTAAAGCTTCTATGCCAATGTGGGTTGTTGAGACGAGGGTTCCCAGGAAACAGCCTCTCTACCTTGTGAGGTAGTGGTAAGGTCTGAGCACATTCTACCTTCCCCAGACCCCACTTGTAGGATTCCACTAGGTATGTTGTTGTTGTTGTGCCAATGTGGGTTGCTTTGAGGTTGTTTGTAACTTGTTTAATTTCTTTGTAACTGACCTCCTAAACTGGTTTGAAATTTGTTTTTTGTTAACAGTTAATTAATCCTAGGATGAAATGATTTCCTTATTGGTTATCCTCCTTAGGAAAATTTTAGTAGTTTAATTAGTTTACTACCTGAATTTTACGTTATTAGTGAGGCTTTAATTCCCACCTTGTAGCTGGTGGGTTTTGAAAGACTCATTGACAAATGTGCACTGCCTATGCTGCATGCACTCCATTTTCCATATAACCCCTCTTTTACTTATCCTTTGTATACTAGTATTGGCGTCGCCTTTTAGGTTTTTTTGCACTTCTTTTTTTCCCTTTGCACTCTGGTGATTTCCTTTGGGTTTTTTAGAGTTAAAACCTGGTTGCAAAATTGCAGAGCTCTTCTTATTCTTTGTGTGCTGTGAACAAAGAAAATTGTGCACTGCTTCAATGCTGTTGTTTATAACTTATTTGATTTGTTTAAAACTGTCTTGGTCAACTCATTCGAAATTTGTTTCTGGTCAATGATCAATGTTGGCTCACGGTGAAACTTGTTTCATGCATTCATTTTGGTTCCTTTGTTATGATCAAAACTCTTGATTAAAATGTCAATGACGGATTTTTTTACAATGGTATTGTTAGTACAAATAATTATAACCTATTTTGACTATTAAAGAGTAGTTGTTTAAAAGAGCCAAACCAAAGTTAAAATATATTAGTTCTCATTTGGTTAAAAAAAATCCGTATACTTTTTGACATAGTAATTGAAATGTATTTACTGGTGTTCGTCCGTTGTGAAAAATTTAACCAGTAATTAATGTTAAGTAAACTACATCATATGTGTTAACAATGGTATTACTTCTTGGTCAATTAATAATATAAGACTAATAGCAATAATATATGATATGTTCATACATTCTACAATGATGAACATTTTGAATTTGAAATTTCAATTATTTAAAACAATTATGACTATAACTATCCTTATTATAGTTCATGTACAGAAATAATTTTAATTAGTAAAAAATATGATAAGTAAGATAATGTGAGAAGAATATATACTCAAATAAAGGATTGTACCCAAATGTAATGATATATACATTCCTGGAGTTTTACTGTTCCAGTACTCCTGAAAATGTAAACAAAATTTATAAAATAAAATTACCATCTCAACACAAGCAACAATAGAGTGAGATGTATTCCGTGACAGATACAAGCTTCCTAATATATTCTTTGAATAAATACGGACGACAGAACTTAAAAACTTGGTTGTGCATATGATATGCATTTATAGAATATAATTATTCGGAGAGACTTGTTTAAAGATTTTGGATTAAAGAACTCCTTTCTCCAATAAAGCAGACAACAGGCTTGTCATGATTTAAAGATTTGAGGAATTGTTTGTATGATCTGCTTCGTTGTGAACACACGTGATTCAAGTTTCGTCCCTTAAAGTGGAGTACAATGCGATTTATATTAGAAACTACCAATAGGTTTCTGCAAGAACTTTGTCTGTGTAAGTTCAAGGCTTCTGCATCTCCCTCCACCCAAACGAGACTTCTCCCGTCCAAAACCTGCTTATTTTCTACTAGAAAACCAAAATCGGCGTCCAACTATCCACGGAATGCAAACAAGATAAAAGAAAAAAAAAATAGAGGCTTTTACCTCTCTTCTTACCAACACCCAACATGTTTGGATTGATCAATTAGTGATTGATAGTCCATAAAGATACACAATTTGCCTTGATTCCTTCCATATTAAAAGTGCAGAATTGGACCTACAAATTCCATGCCTTGATTCCTTCCATATTAAAAGTGCAGAATTGGACCTACAAATTCCATGCCACTTCAACCTCCTCCTCTTGATCAAACACGGTATATTTTTCAATCATTTCATAAATAGCCCTTTTCTTACTTTGCAAATCACCCATAATTTCAAAATTTAGTTTAGAACTTAGTTCTCTCCGAGGACATGACCGTAGATAGGAAGGAGTGGAAGTCGCGTATTAGAGTAGAAGGCGAATAGGTTAGCAAGGTTAAGTTGATGTCTAGCCGCGGCGTAGTGTAGAGCGTTGTCTTTATCTGTATCATGTGTATTAAATTTATAGTATTTGCATAATGTTATGTGCTTTTCAGTAGTAGTTGCTCTTCATATTCCTTTCTTTCCTTTCATCTATGTCATATCTAGTCTAATCCGCCTATGAGTTGAGACGAGGGTTCCCTGGAAACAACCTCTCTACTTCTATGAGGTAGTGGTAAGGTCTGTGTACATTCTGCCTTCCCCAGACCCCACTTGTGGGATTCCACTGGTTATGTTGTTGTTGTTGTTGTAGTAGTTTAGGACTTAGTTAACACATGAAGTAAGAAAAAGTGTAGAAAGTAGATTAGTATTTGGCATGGGTTTTTTTTGTAGCCGTTTGGTTTTTAACCATCCTTTATGATGTAGCGTTTTGTTTTTCATATATAGGTAGTAGGCAAGAGGAACACGAGACAAGTGTCTCTTCAAAGAGGTGTCTTTTGTGTATATTTGTAAGGGTTTTTTGAAAAGAAATAATAAGGGTATTTTAGTAATTTAACTTTAAAGATAGGGAGTTCTTGCTCTTAAGGTAGAAGCTAGTATAGACAAATAGATAGATAGATAGAAGATAGTTTGGTCATGGTTTGCAGCAGGCATCGCTTATTCACTTGACCTGGTAGTGCAAAGGACATAATCAGGCTTCCTGATGGATGAAAGGACATAAAACTAGGAAGAGAGAGAAAGAGAAATGTTTGACTTCATTTAACATAGTTGGGACTTTATTTGTTCTTTTATTTTTTACAAGATCTCGTGATCTTGACTTCATGTGTTATCTAGAGAAGCGTTACCAATGTATTTGACATGATTCAATCATTTCTGTTTACTATATGCATTTTTC
The DNA here is from genome assembly GCA_029948455.1 of Solanum rostratum. Lineage (NCBI taxonomy): Eukaryota > Viridiplantae > Streptophyta > Magnoliopsida > Solanales > Solanaceae > Solanum > Solanum rostratum. The sequence continues at coordinate 62,106,074 of CM057054.1, read as the reverse complement.
AGAATTTAGAGCATCTTTTGTCAGTGAAGGTGCAAATTCCATCACCTTCCCAGATCAAGCTGCTGAGAGGCTGAAGGTTGAGCGTGCAGACGAAGGTCCATCACATTCTTGTAGAACAACATCTTTTGGCAGCAGGAAAGAACCTGGACGTGTCACAAGGATGGTAGAGAAATAAACAAAGAAGCTTATGAAGTACCTTTGTTTTGTGTCTTTCCTGATCCTTTGTATTTCAACTCTCAACAAGTATGGTTAAAAAACACGTACAAGTAGCCTAAAACAGTTTAACAAAAACAAAAAAGGAGAATGTGTCTGTGTGGAGGTGGTGGGAGAGAGTTTTTTAAGATATTGAATATTTGATATTTTGTATATTAGACTAAATTTTTTCCTAATTAAAAAAAAAACACCTTAGAAATGATGTTCTCTTTAACATAGTCGTAAAATTGGAACATCCTCATTGTAATATTAACAAAGAAACATTTCGTACTAAGAAACATTTCGTACTTTTATGTTCTTATAGCTCGTCTAATGATTACTTTTATATCTAAGAGATGATGTTTCTCCTCTTCTTTGTTACACGTCCAAGTTCATAGGTGTTGCTGGAAGATGTCGTCACTCTACAAAAATGTGATGGACCTTCATCCGTAGAAACATCATTTCCTAAATATAAAATTAATCATTTGAAGAGCTATAAAAAGTACTAAATGTGTCTATCTTAATATTTACAATGAGAATGTTCCAATTTTACAACTGTATTAAAGAAAACATCATTTCTTAGATTCTATTCTGCAGAACTACTTTCCGATTCTAAATCTTAACCTCATCATTGAGTTTAAAATTGTGTAATGCACAAAACATCGAATATTCACTAGCTTAAATTGTCTCTCTCCACACATGAACGAACACACACATCCTCTTTTTTTTGTTGAATTGTTTTAGGCTGTTTTCATGTGTTTTATCAACTATACTTACTGAGAGCTGAAATAGCAAGGATATAGAAAGGCCTAAAACAAAGGTATTTCATAAGCTTCTTTGTTTATCTCTCCTCCCTATTTAGTACGCGTTCAGGTTCATTGCATCTCCTGGAAGATGTCGTGGCTCGACAAGAATTTGATGGACCTTCATCCGTACGGGCAGCCTCGTTTGGGATGGCTCACTGGGAGATTTGGATTTGTTATTATCAGGAGCTTGTTGAGTTTCTTTGGCTGCAGCAGCATCACTCCTTTTAACAAGCAACCCTGCCAAGCAATGCCGATATACAGATTTTAGAGGAATAATATAATAGGATGCGTGCAATACAAGGTTCGTCAAGCAGACTGCCTTTAGAGATCTTTCCTTTTCAATCTCCTATCTTATTTACTGACAAACAGCCTCCCTTTTCAGAATGTGGTTGGGAGTTACTCTTTTCTTTTATAGAAAAAACATCCGGCGTGAATAGTTATACCTCATTTTACAGATATTTACAGTTTCTTTCTTGCAATTTCGTTGATAGGCGATTTCTTTCTAGTACATTTGGCATGTAAACAAAATATTAGACACTTCTTATACAGTTCATTCTAAAATGTGTATGCTAAATTGAAAAAAACTAAAGTCAAGCATTGATGTATGGGAACAATAAATCAACAAAATAGTTTTATGTTTGTACTGAAGTTCTCTTTTTTTTCCTTCCATTTTGAAGTATCAATTAACTTCAGAAATAAAACCCAGTAAAAGAAGAATGTCAATGCAATTTTGGTGGTAGTTCAATATGTTTGCTAATTGCGTTCCATGTCAATTTACAGCGGTGCAGATTTCAGTAAATCTTTTTCATGCATCAGCAGACTACTGGGACACTTTACATAATGCAAAAACAAACTCACTAGAAGTACTATGTTTTCTTATGACCTTTAGGATAACATAATATGTTGCATTTTTAAGTTTATAAACTTTATGTTAATACTTCGAAGCTGTTTCTTTTTCAAGTTTTAGTCGTTGATAAGTATTTTACATAAATTGTTAATGTGCAGGCGCATTGGTTGCATTATCGATTCATCTCGCCACATAAGGGAAAAAAAGGTGAAATTACTTGTTCTCATAAAAGATCTTTTGTTACAAAGTCATGCCCATAAAGTGTTGATTTAATGTTTCTTAAGGTTAATGTGAGTTTAATCGGAACAAGTAAGCTCCCATTTACTTATCGTGAGTCTATCCATGTGACCAAGCCATACTGTACCCACTTCTTCTAGACTAATGCAATGCTTGATTATGGATGTGGTAATGCTCTTCATCTTTAAAAAATACATATATCAGCTCCAACCATTGGAGTTTTGAACAATCCAAAGTTTAAGATGGTAGGAATGGAGTATGCCAAATCGTTTCAGGTAGCACCACTGTCTCCGGTTTAATCGTGACGTGTACTTGTCAGAGTCGAGAAAAGTTGGGCTTGCAAGAATAAATGGCCTTTTTCCACTGTTGTCCACTAGCTAATGTTCAATAGTGCTTTAAAATTCTGAAATGTTGTAATTTAACTGTACAAAATGTAGCTGTTATGATTATGATAAAGTTAAGAATGTTGAAACTGTAATGCGAGCTCTGATAAATGATAAGAGTTACTAATCTTGTTTTAACGAGGCATAATATAATTGGTAACTGTACAAAGGGTGACGAGTAACCTTACAAAGGGTTACTAATTGCCACTGCTGGGCTTAATTTGTAAAAGTTCAGTCGGCTGAAACAACTTAAAGAAAGTGAAAAGAATGAATTAAGCTATAAAGTTTAGGTAATTATTTCCTGCTTCATTGTTGTAGAATCCTCTAGAATGAATTATGACTTGTTCCTCTTTAATCCCTTCATTACCCTCGTGTTTGTTGAGACTAACTGAGTGCCAGTAGTAGTGAACTGACGTTCTTTTTGTGAAACCTAGATACAGGTGTCATAGATGAGCAGTTTACATTAAGAGGTTGCTCTATTCCAGAAGTTTATTTGGTGAGCTCCGCCATTGACCATGGAGCTGCTTCTCTTTTAGTTAGACAATTTTAATCATTTCTCCAGTGTTTGTTTTGGTGATTAGCTAGGAAATCCATGTCCTGTGCCTTCCTCTTAGCACTCCTATAGAAGCTTCATGGACCTATTTTTAGTTGGATTATGGTTGATCACTTTGCTTGGGATTATTTTAAATTCATGTTAGTATTTTTATATTTCGATTCTTTTAAGAATTGTTGAATTGAAATTTCTAACAAGATAAGTTATTTATTTTATATTCATGTGGGGTATTTGATATGAAGGTACCAAGTTAGAACAGTCAAGCTGGTTCGCTTGGTCAAGTAAGGCACAGGTGCCGGTCATGGCTTTGCTTAGAGAGTGGGTCGTGATTCGTGACCAGTGCTGCCCTTGTATGGCAGCCAAGAGATATGAAAGAACGCCCAATTTTTCCCTTCCTCTGTAACTCACACTTTGACTGCTTGGTCAAGTAAGGCACAGGTGCCGGTCATGGCTTTGCTTAGAGAGTGGGTCGTGATTCGTGACCAGTGCTGCCCTTGTATGGCAGCCAAGAGATATGAAAGAATGCCCAATTTTTCCCTTTGTAACTCACACTTTGACTGCTTGATCCCTAAAAACCATTCCATTTATAGGTGGTTCCTGGATCTTTATCCATGGAATATCCTGGATCCTCAAATTGCTCAGTTAGTTGATAGTGCTATAATTGTACTCTACTGCATTTTTCTGTGTTGAATTCATATGTTTTTTCCTAATAAGGTTACATGCATGCCTTGTTGCTGAGCGCTATAATTGGACAAATCTTTATTTTCAAAATATCAATCGACTTTCTTGGTAAGTCGTCATTACCTTTCAAATGCATTAATATTTTTCTGTAACAAGGCTGCCTTTTCATCGTGCAAATCCAACAAGATTTACCTGCAGTTTCTTCAACCCTCTATTTTGGAAAAGCATCCAACTTTTTCACCTTTACCGAAATCATGGGAAGAATGCTTGTGGGCTGTGGCTGTCAAATGCAGTAGTATTTTCCTATCTGATTAGACATTGAGATTCAAATTATTGTTGTTCCTTTTGTAGTTTTTGTTTTCAGCGTTGGGCTGGGGGTTGTAAAAAGGCTCCCATTTTGTAATTTTTATTTTCAGGATTGGTCTGGGGGTCGTAAAAAGGCTCCCATTTTGTAGTTTTCTTTATACTGCAGGATTAGTAAAGTGGTGTATCTTAGATCTTCGAGTTCAATCTTCACACAAACGAACACAAGTAATCTTTCTCTTCAGCAGAGTCTCCACTTCTAGATCACTTCCCTCGTAATTAGCCAAGTGAAGACACACCTTGCTCTGTCCCTAGGGATCCATACCAATATATGTGGAAAATCACATTCCTTCCAAGTGAGAAGCTTCTTATAATATGATTTAATTGAAAACCGTGGCTATTCGTAGTAGTTTGTTGTTGGTGAAGCAAACCAATCAAGTTTTGAAATTCTTCAAATTGCAATTCCTCCTAAACTCAACCGTGCTAAGTAGGAATGTGAATTAGAAATTCTATTTTGGGGTTCAATGTTGTTGGACTCTACTCTCCTCAGGCTCACTCCGCTCCTCCGAGTGCACTTTTCCCCCCCTTATATACTTCATAACCATTGAATCAACCTCTCTTTTTTTTTTGGGCAAGAGGATTTTGCAAAAAGAGCAAACATTTAAAACATAATAAGGCAAAAAAAAAAAATAGCTTTAGTTTGTTAAAATTACGATTCATGGCTACATATTATATGAGAGAGACAAGCGAATTGACAAAGGGGAGAGAGAGGTGCGTTATATCGAAAAAAAGTGGAGAGAAGTGAATAGTATATGTATGTCTATCGAATTATATATGTATATCTGTCAAATAACTATATGGAGCCGTTTGGTAGGAGTGGTTAGGGGAAATGAACCAGTGATTAGGTAAATTGTATTAGTTAATACTATGTTTGGTAGAAATTGGATCCATGTATTAACTAATCAATGCATTAGTTAATATCTCTCATTTGGTGGTATTAGTTAATACCTTGGATTTAATACTATGAGATTATATATAAAGACAAAAACGTCCCTCAAATTCTTATACACTTTTTTTTAGATTTTATATTGTATATTTGTAGTTTTGTACTAGTAAATCTATTTAAATAAATTATTTTACAAAATTTATTTATTTGCAGATTCATATTTTCATAATATAAAAATAAATAACTTTACCATGTTAAACTTTTAAATTTTATTTATTTGTAGTTTCATATTTACATAATAATAGACAAACAATATTTTGCCATGTCAATTTTTTTTTTAATTAATTTAGTTGAGTGATTTTATTGATACAAAACAAAGTCCAATGATGTTAAATATAATCTCAAGGTTGAGTGGCCTTGTAAGATATAAACACTATATTAAAACTACAACTTCCGAGTTTTTACGTGTAAATATAGATCGTTTATTTTACAATTGTTTACCATCTTTTCTATTTTAATAATAAATAGTCTATTTTTATTAAATTAAAAATTGATATCTTATTACTGATGAATTTATTAAGATTATAATATTTTATCCTTAAATAATTCAAGTGAGAAAATAGCAAACATAATGACAAAATTATTATTCTCCTAACTAGTTAGAAGTTATAAAAAGATAATTTACTTTGATCTAATTACATGCAATGGAAAATCTTATAATAGTTCAAGGGCATAATTGGAATATCACCCCGATAAGTTATTTTAAGGTAGGTAAGTACTTAAATTAGAATAAAACAAATTTATCTTTAAACTAGACAAATAAAATAAAATAAAATAAATATTTTAATATTTTTTCGTGATTATATTTGTACCAAAAAAAATATTACAAATATATATATATAAAAATTTAAAATCACTTAATTATTAAATTTAAAATTTAATTAATATTAATAATATTTATTGAATATTAATTTTACATTAATAATTTTTTTTAATAATATTTAATTATATTATTAAAAAATAAATTTATAAATAACTATTTGCCGAGAGATCTTCCTAACTAGTTCCATATAAAAGGCACTGCTTCCGAATGTCTTTAATCTTCCAATCAGTTAAGCTATGAATGTTTACTCATTGCTAGGGCTGAAAATGCCAAGATTCACGTCAATATGGCCGCAGTTGCCACCATATTTGTTCAAATTTAAAGAACGGGAACGGGAAGGTAACTGAGGATTTCCAATGAATATACATACAACTTCTAGTGGAATACCCCCAGCTCTTGAGACCTCTGTCTGATTTGTGACAAAGGTTAGGTTAGTACTCTCAGCCAGAGCTTTTAGGATATGGTGCACGGATGACATCACATTTGTCACATTACTGAAAGGTCAAGCTTTCTCTTAGGTTTGTATATTTGCCTTTAACTATTATCCTTCAATATCTATGTTGTTGGAAAATATTTTCTGTGTCTAGTTCTTGCTTGATAGTAATGTCTAGTTGGCCGTCAGGCGTATATTTTCTTACCATTATCTTCTTTAGTCTGACATTTGAGATTTCTGCACTTAGTCAAGTTTGAACCTTTTGAGTAAAGGTGGAGTGTCTGAGTGCTTTAAGTATCTGCCCTGTTCCGTAAGAGTTTTACCACTGAAATTACCATTACAGCCTACGGGATTTGCCAATGAATGGCTCCGGCTTAGATATTTAACCTTAGAGATGCTAAGGAAGATGGATTAATTGGCCTTGGTTTAAATAATAGTTGAAATGATCAATCAACCAATCTGTGACTTTTGTATAGATGTTGCGTAATAGCATGCCATGCACAAATGTCGGGGTAATGTCATTTATGTAAAGGAGATTTGCTAGTGCTTTCCATTGATTTTCTATGTCTAACTTCAAGAAAGGAATCCCTATTTTTCTCCTATGAATTAAGTGATCTAGAGTGTGGTGTTCTATGTGATTTCTGCAGTGAACTTCTCCAAGCATTTTGATTGTCTTTTACACAGAAAGTTAAAGCTTTGCTCAGCTTGAGGTTTCCTTGTTAGTCTTTGTAGGGTAAAAAATTAATATGCTGAAAACTGTAAGAATTGTGATTAATATAACAGAAGAGTTGATGTAGTTACACCAATGATATCTATTTATTTAGAACAAAATTGCTCCAAGGAGGCAACACTGAACCAAATCTGTGGAGATAATTATGCTTATCAACCTTGTATAGCTGAGGGATGTAAAATTAAAAGTTAACTATCTTTCTTCTCTCTTACCTTACTGAGTTCAATATATTCTAGATTTGATATAAACACTCATTTGATGCCTATTAGGTCTAACCTATTTGCTTAGCTCGCTGCCTTCATATTTTAGTTAGGATCTTATTTGTTCGGACTAATCATTTCTAGCTATTAGCTGATCTTCTGGGCCGATGAAATGGTCTAGGGACTCGCTGAACCAGATAATGCTTTGTTACTCAGTAGCTACAAGAGTAAAGCTGGCACTGCATCTGTGTCTAATGCCATCTCTACAAAGTACAGTGATTTTACAGCCAACAGTACATCTATTCAAGTGTGAATCCATGAGAGCTTAACTCCTTTCTCATTGCTCAAGGTCATATGCAATACTGTTGAGTTGCTACAATGGTATGACCTTAAAGCCAATGCATAACGCCATCTTGGATCAGAGTCTTTCATTCTTGAGATATCAAGGAAGCATGGGATGATAACAACATGATCATTAAGTGGTCAACTGCTAAGGAGATGGAATGCTGGCAATGCAAGCCGTTATGTGATCTTTCCACCTGCTCGTGAAAACTGTTTACAAGTAAGGCAACTTATGTACATGCACGTGAGTAATGTGTTTGCTATCTTTATCAGTAAGTTTGTTATATATGCATGTCTACTTTAAAAATAAGTTCTAGATTTATACATACTTCAAACTCAAAGCAATTTTGGTTAAACCTGCCTAACTATATTTGTCACAGAACAGGAGCCTAGGCTTTGTTACTTGACCTTTTTATACCTTTCAATACATGGGACCCTGTCAGTTCTAGGTAGCAGCAGAATTGATTTACTCAGTTTTCCTTTCTTGTTCGCTTTTCAGAATAAAATCTTTTATTCACATACTCGAATTTTAGTTCAATGGTCTGTAACAGTTTTGATGACATTCCACTACCTGATCTATTGTAAGACCCGCTGCACATTGTATGTCTCTTTCTGATACCCAGAGATAGATTACAGTACAATGTCTCGTTTTCTTCTTTGATTGCATTTCTTATTATAAGTCCTAAAGTTGAGGGAGAATTAGCTTTATAGGTCACTAACACATTTTTTAGTTTTATTTTCTTTTTATAGGAGATCTTCAATTTTACACATAAGAGAGGTTGATACAGTTACTAACATAAACATTACTTCTCCCAGTTTCAAAATAAAAATGAATGGTCTAAGACTGAGAGCTTCTTATTGTTGTCATCATCTTTATTTTGGGTGTGTCTTTATTCATTCACAGCAAACGTGCCCGAGAAGAATAGGGAGGAAAGATGAAATTAATCGACAAAAAGGGAAAATAAGTGAATTCGTTCATATTATTGTAATCTAGCGGAACATTTATTAGTATACCCTCGAAATCATCGAAACCGTTCATTTTATTGTAATCTAGCGGCATAGTTATTTGTATAACCTAGAAAGCATCGAAACCCAATTTTAGGAGGGAAAACCTGAAAATTTACACAGATAAGACAACCTCAATCCTACTCACACACTTTGAAATTTTTTCCTGATCTGCACAAAAAGTTAATTTGGTTTTGAAACGTTGGTGATGTAATTGGTGGGTTTTGAAAGACTCATTGACAGATGTCTCTGACTCTGCTGCATGAGTTCCATTTTTCATATAATCCCTCTTTTATCTCGCTTTTTTGACCTTTACATACTGGATCTGGGTCTATTTTTTTGGTCTTTGTGCACTTACCTGCCAAGCTTCTTTTCTTTCGGGCAAGTCCAATTACAAAGAAAAGAGAAGGTCGGTCCCGTCCCATAGGTTAGGTGCTTAGCTGAAGGTGGAAGTCCATGCCCGACTCCAAAAAATTTTCAAACAAAGAATTTTTATTTAGAAATCGCAAGATTCTTTTCTTTCAAACTTATTTATATTTTGACTAAAGCGTGTTTCCTTTGCTATCTGGTGATAGGTTTTGGGTTCCTTTGGATCATCGGTCAGAGGAGCTCAGGGAAGTGGCGGATTTCGTATTAAAGGTAGGTTGCCTGTGCTTGGGTCTCCTTTTCTCTTTTAAACTTAATGCTTGGTTTCAAAATTACAGTGCTGTTCTTGTTCTTTGTGTGCTGTGGAAAAAGGAAATGGTTTCCCTGTGTGATGCTTCTGTTTCTGAGGAGGAACACAACAAAACCCTTCTTGAAGTTGGGAAAGAGCTGCTACAGCAATCCCCATCTTCTAAAGAGGAGCTTCTGGAGAAACTTGATGTGAGAGCCTTTTCTTTTCTATTTCCATTTGTTTACCTGCTTACCTACAAAGTGAAAAGAGCGTAACGACCAAGGGCTTCAATTTTATCTATGAGATTCTGAAAATTTATTACTGACTTCCTCAAATGGTTTGAAATTTGTTTCTAGTTCTGGTCAACAATTGATAATTAATCATAGGATGAAATTTTAGTAGTTAAGTTGGTTTAACACCTTAAGTTTCACCTTATTAGTGAGGTTTTGATTCCCATCTCGTAAAAAATGATCCTCTTTTGTGCATGTAATGTAGATTGATCATGGTTTGCATCAGGTAAAATTCCTATAAGCAGTTCTAGTGAAAGATCATCTCCTATGAGAGGTCTATCTTTTCAAGGACAGTCTAGTAATTAAAAGATCTGTCTATGATTGCTTTGCTTTAGCGTAGATAGAGGGTCAAAGTCTAGATAAGGGAGGCGGAAGGTTGATTCACTGAATCTCTGAATAGGACCGGAATAGCGGAATGGATAATGATTTCCATACAGACGACCCCATCTAGTTTGGGATTGAGTTGCAGTTGATTGATATTCTAGGAATTATATGATTGCTTTGAGAAGACCATGGCCGGAAAGTCCTCATCAGAAAAAGAAGTTGCAAACTCTTAAGTTTTGTGATTGCCTCTCAGCTCTTGAACCAGTTTGTGATACATACTCTGATTATTATTATCCTCCAGCTATAGATCATCCATTTCGTGCCATGTGTGGGTATATATCCTCTTTGACCAAGAGGGTAAGTGTAAGTTTTCCATGTTTAACACTATAAAGTATTCATGAAATCAGTAATGGCTGAGAACAGTGGAAGTTTTCCATGTTTAACACTATAAAGTATTCATGAAATCAGTAATGGCTGAGAACTCTATTATCTAATAATATATGCTTGAGTTTGTAGACAAACCATGTTAGCAAATAAAGCTATCACCTTGGCTTCTCAAAACAATACAAGAACATCCTTTCACTTGTAATTTTGATCCCACGTCTGTGTAGGTATGGGATTGTGGGGGTTAGGTGATCGGCCTAAGGAAGTATTTAGGTTTTTAGAGGAAACAAATGTGACACGTTATCCTTCAATGAATATTATACCAAATTGCATGGTTCTTAAGTTTCTGAACTTTGTTGTTTGTTCATTGGGTTTTAACTTTCTGATTTATTAAGGGTAAAGAACAGCACGTACGAGTTCCCCGGCAAAAGTTATGATCTAACCTATTAGCTGGACCTAGACTGTGATATCTGCTATTATCAACATGTTCCTTGCACATAACTAGGGAAGAAGGATCAGTCAACAAGATCAATCTTGAATCATGTTTCTTCTGAAGGAGCTTGGCCCAGCTTTCTTTCTTGTGCTTTTAACTTAATTTTATCATAGATTAGGATTTCCGTGTGTCATTGCTTAGTTACTTGACCTGGAAGTCAATTATCCATATTTGTTTGTTTACTTTTTAGTGTGTAAAAGACATAATCAGGCTTCCTGATGAATGAAAGGACATAAAACTGTGAGAGATAGATGGAGAGATGTTTGACCTTGTGATGTAGTTTCGAGCTTTATTTATTCTTTAATCCTACCAGATCTCATGATCTAGACTTCATGTGCTATCTAGCTTCATGTGCTATCTAGAGAAGCGTTTCCAATGTATTTGACATGGTTCAATCACTTCTTTTTGGTATATGCAATTTTCAGAAGTTAGAGCATCTTTTGTCAATGGTGAAACAAATTCCGCCTGCATTGATGCAAGATGCTTTTCGGCCTGCAATGGAAGCACTAGTTGCAGATGGACTTCTACGGCATCCTGACATAGATGTAAAGGTGTCAGTTGCGTCTTGCATCGGTGAGATCATGAGAATTTCGGCTCCAGATCAACCATATGACGATACCAAACTTAAGGCAAGTACAACTCAGACAGCTTTCTTTGCCCAAATTGAGAGTCAGTCTGGTTGCTAGTCTTTCTTCTAACAAAGCTTTTTTGCTTTGTAATTGATGGTTCAGATTCTGTAGTAGTTATGCATCTATGACTTTTTTGGAAATGTGAATTGCACTTATACATACTCATATTTGTGTTTTTTTCTCCATTGGCGGACAGGAATTTTTTGAGCTTGCAGTGCTGGCATTTGGGAAATTGTCTTTCTTGGATGGTCGCTGTTATTCAAAGGCTGTTTCAATTATTGAAGTTCTTGCGAAGTGCCGAACATGCGTGCTGATGTTGGATCTCCAGTTAGATGCATTGATTGTTCAGATGTTTCAACATTTTCTGAAGAGTATAAGGTATATTTTCAAATATGTTATACATATTCATAATTTTCCTAAAGGAAAGAGGTATTGAGACCGGCCATGTGGGTGTAACTTCGCTGGTATTTTATCTTTTATTATTGTTCATTTATTTCTAGTCATATAATTTGTGCTCTGTCCTTGTCACAAGTGAAGTGTTACTTTTCCCCTTTTTTCCTACTTTCATTTTCTTATTTGCATTGGGACAAGAAAAGAACTAAAGTGCAAATTGTCAATCTTAAAGAGCAGTACGCTCATGAATAAGCTGAGTAATTGCTTGTGACTACTGGCTACTGCTTAGAGTTTTGTCTAGGTCAATTTCTGTTCTAGGAGATCTTTTATATGGGTTCCTCAGCAGTTGCATTCTTGCATGTCCTTGAACATTTGCTCCAGCTGAGAACAAGCAATCCGTAAGCCTTCTTTGAATATAAATGGTTCTAGTTTGAATTGATTTGGCCTTTGAAGGTGATCAATTGATTATGTCCAATTCAAAACATGTCGAGCTAGTAAAATGGGAGTGGGAACGTTGAGAAGAACAATGGTGATATACAGTGTTGCTTTTTGTGTGGTCTGTTTTCGCAACATGGAGTAAGTTGGAATATTGGTATTTGTGGATAAAATGATTCGCTGACTTAAGCCTCGAAGGATTAGCTCAATGGGGGCATCGGTTGAGGGATTTGTGTCTTGGGTCACAAGTTTGAGTCCTTCCCCAAGTGAACTAAATACAATATTTAAGTAGAGAAGGGTAGAGGAAAGGGCCCATCATCCCCGAGTTTTGGAGGTTGCAGTTGGTCGAAAGGGTTGGCACCAAATGGATTTCTTGATCTTAAAAAAGATTGGTATACTTGAAAAGTAAAAAATAAAGCAAGTAAAGCCTGAAAGACCAGGGGAAGGGGTAGAAACATTGTCTCATTTCTGGCTCCCGTCAACTACTAGGTACAGTTTCAGCCACTTCAGCCTACATGATGAAGAAAAGTCACTTCCAAATGAATTTACCCCGCTCACCAGAAAACTAATCACTATACTAATCCATATTTAGTCGATAACCTTATCCATGAAGCCTGCATATTTTTGTCGGTAGAAAATCTCCACAACTTACTCTAAAAGCATTATATATAAGTGGATAGTGTCCAATTTCCTGCTCACTCCATTTGGGAACCATAATGTTCTTCCTTTCTCTGGTTTCTACCAGGTAAAGTTCCTATGACCCTTTTTTTCCCTTCCAATAAAAAATCTATAAATTGTTAAAACACTTACAAACATGCAAAGACATTAGATTTAAAACTTGTGGGTATATTAAAGAGAGTTGAATATAAATACTGTTCTCTTCCCTCCCTTGGTATATAGTCTTCTCGTCCACTCTATTTTTTCTGAAGTTTCTCAGCAACCAGGTGCTAAATAAAATATTGATCTATGCAACTTTGTAACTAATAGAAATTCAATGTTTGTAACTATTCAAATTTGAAATCTGATAAGCATGATATTTGCTTTATGAAACTAACTCCTTGACTATTAATTAGATATTTTTCCACTATCACTAATTAATCACACTGTTATTGCAAATGGGATGGAGGAGTATATGACAGTTTTAGCAGTAAATTCACCATGGTACCTTCATTTATTGAATGCAGCATAAATGAATTTATATGCTATGGTACATAGCATGTCAAAGTCTATCGGATTCTTTTTCCTTCATAAAGTTCAAATACTACCAGTTTCTCAATATGCTATTTTTTTTCTTTTGGGAAATGGCTGACAATTGTTTTGTCTCTTCCTCTATTTTAAGGCCGGAGCATCCTGAGAAAGTATTCATGGACATTGAGGAAATAATGACCATGATAATAAAAGAGAGTGAAGAAATTCCAATGCAGTTTCTGGACATCCTTGTGAACATCCTCATAAATAGTGTTAATAAGGAAAATCAGGTATTGATTTTCCTCTATAACTGTATTCATTTATTTTTCTCATTGTTTTTAATCAACTCTTACTTTGGTTTAGAATGTTTCACCTCGTTCCTATGTGCTGGGAGAGAAAGTTCTTCAAGAAAGTGCTGTCAAACTTCATCCATATCTTCCAAAAGCAGTGACGGCCCTCGGCATTTCCTTTAACAACTATTCGGAAGTTGTTGAATTAATATGGAGAGAGGCAGTTAAAAGTAAAGCTAAGGTGGGTCTATCTGATATTCACAGTAATTGCTGCATTCACTTCTGCTTTTCCTATCTAATTTACAAAAAAGTCGAAGCAGATAAACATGCAATGTTCATTTTGTGGTGGACCATCTTTGCTATGACTTTCAAGTTCTGTATTCTGTCAAACTTATCCTCTTTTCTTGGTTATGTTCTGATTTCTTAGATTTGGTGTTCAGGGGGAGTAATAGAAAACTGACACATGTTTGTGATCCTTGGAGAAGGAATGCTAAAATGTAGGAAATATGTCTAAGACCAGTGCTTAATCAGCCGATCATGAAAAATGGAAGATCTAATAATCTTAGGAAAAAGAGATGGGAAAAAAAAGAAATACGAAATTAACTATCAAAAGAAAAAAAAAAGAAAGAGGAAAGAAAAATGTGATCCTTACGTCAAACTGTGGCAGTTCCAGTAAAGGAAATAATGACATGTTTGACCATTCACATAAGATGGCTTGGACCCTCCTTGTTTATGCCTTGAAGACAATCTGTAGCATTAGCTGCGAGTATTAATCATGGATCATGCTATTGCACAATGTGCTAGGGAGTTTTTATAACTTTGATCCAGTTTTCCTTGTTAAATTTAAACCATTGTGATTATAACTTGTTAGGTAATGTTTCTCTTAAAGCTCTTTTTACTATTATAAATTCAGGAATATGTGTACGCATGTTGTTTTCCACCTAGTTGTCCTCATTCTTAGACTAGCTGTAGGAAGTTAAAACTCAAGCTCCTTTATGAGATAGTCAGAAGCTCTTGTTTTGCTGATTAATTGTTGATTTAAAGATGATAAGTAAAGGTAACTTAAGCTCCTTTATAGGTGATATATGTTCTGGACTTATACTAATGATGTGAATTCTTCCTTTTTGCTACACACTTGTCAGAATGCTATAAAGTTTCTTCCAAAATCTGGCAGGGAAAAAGTGATCAATTTGGGAATGGATCATCAACATCACCGGTGGAAAATGCTCCCGAAGAGCTTGCACTGCATGCTGCACCCACGAAAGTTGCTTTAGAGACGGGTGCAACTTTAAAAGAATCAGAACGTGGAGATGCAATGAAGCAGCAGAAAAGTACCAATTCAAGGACCACTTTGCAGCCTGAAAACATGGGTCTTACAAATGCAGCCGAAAAAGCACAAGATCCAGAATCTACTCAAACATCAAAGAAAAGCAGTTGGAAACCTTGTTTTTTAGATAAACCAGAGGAAGGATATGATGAGGCTTGGTTAAGTGGAGAAAGTAGATCAAAAGTCCATATCGTCTTGAAGGGCTGTAGGAAAGATACTAGAAAGAGAAGTAGTCGTTCACCTGGTGATGTGGAGACTCCAATAGCGACTTCTATGAAGAGACGCCAAAAGGAGAAAATGGACAAAATAGGTCAGAATGATGGTGCACAAATTTCATCAATTTCGGCAAGGGATTCACCAGGAGCTATAACCGAGAAGAAAGTCTCACAACCTAAATCAGTTGCTTCAGAAGAATTTGCTGTTGTGGAGGCACTAGATAAGAAACATGAAAAAGACGACAAGAAAAGTGTATCTTCCAGATATCGTAATAAAAGAAGGCGGTCATTAGTTGGTGAATCAGGAGCTGAGGTAAATCAAACAGTAGGATTAATTGGCTCAATTCGTTTAGGAAGTTGTGTATTTAAATACAGCATTTATTCTGCCCCTTAGTTCTGGACATTTTATATTCATAAATTGAATGGTGCGGGCATTGGGCTCTATCTTATCAATCACCAAAGGAATCAACCTTGCCAAAACCTCTAAAGAACATTGTAAAAGGAAGAATTCGCCATCAGAAGAAAACACAAACATTTATACAGTATCATTAATTAGAGCTGGCCTATTTAATTATATTAGACAACCTTTAATAAGTGAATGACACTTGCAGTGAATGTTCTCATTTCGAAAGTTTTCTCACCTCAAGTGAGGTATTTAATTTATCCCTTAATTTGGATTTATTGTGTAGATAAATTGGTCTCTGCAGGCATTGGGTTCTGTCTCAAACACCAAAGAAAGCAATTTTCCCAAAGCCCGTGAAGGACAACATATAAGGAAGAACTTGCCATCACAAGAGGAGGTAAACATCTGTCATTGATTAATTAGATCTGGTTGATAGTTAATACTATTAGACAACCTTCACTAAGTGCTTTACTAAACTGAATGTATTTGTTTCGGAATATTATGTCAAATCAAGTAAATGTTTTCTTTGAAGTTCAAACTGATTCTAAATTGTAAGTTCTCCTAGGCATTAATTTATGAGAACTGGTTCTTGTTGTATCTTCTTAAATTAGTCCTGTTCATCCTGCACGACAACCATTTCGGTCTCTAAAAGTGTTCAGAGTGTCATTGTGAATGGCAAACTGCAGCAGAAGTTTAGATGACAATGTGAACCTAGAAATCGTGCATGGCAAAGTGATTGAAATTAAAAACTTAATCTTAATATTTATTTCATAACACCTGTCTGTGCTCAAAAATTTGGCAGGGAAAAGTAACTGATGACCCAACTCCTCCAACAATGTAAGTTATTTATATTGCATTTAGACCCCCCTTTGCGTAGTAATAAATGTAATTCAAGCTCAACGTAGAATTGCTTTTATTTAGGACCATGCAGCATAAGTTTACTCCAAAACGTGTGCGCCAAAACAAAGGGAAGGTGGATGTGCATGGCTATGAAGTAAAAGTGAGGAGTGCTCCCATACTTGGTGCCATTTTTGCCAAGTATGGGGACATTGCAGCCAACTGTGACTATAAATCACTGGCTTCAAGAGCTTCCCTTCTTGATGTAGTCAGTGAAGTTGCGATGAGGCTGAAAATTGGCGATGTTGGTTCATCTTCCATTGAAGAAATGAAGCTGCTTCTCTCTCTTGCTGCGGATGTCAATCTTGATGTAACTTGGCTGCAGCAGTATCTGGATGAAATTTCAGAGCAGGAAGATATGAAGAAGAAGTCTTCTGACCTATTGGAGTTAAGGGAGACTACCATGTGTGTCACTAAAGCAGCTAAAAAGGACCTGGTAGAAAGGAACATGGAGGTCTTAGCTGCTGAGGAACAGCTCAAAAAGGCTGAAAGGCGCTTGCACGAGGCCCAAAGCCGAGCAGGAGAAGTGGAAAGGTCTGTCAAAGTGCTTGAATTACTGGGTGAAAAAATTCAGCGGGACATCAACCAGGCTAAGGATCAAGCACTGGGTAGTTTGAATGATCTTTTGTAGGTCCCAACCGTTTTATCCCTTTACTTTCCTTAATACTATGACAGTTATCTTGATGTAGCTTGTTAGATGACGTGAAAACTGTGAATGATCAGCATGAAGCTGGCAAGTTGGCTCATGGCTGAATCTTGTTTTGTACTTGCTGTTAACATGCAACTCTTTGTGAACATGCACATTTTATGCAATATTGAGTTTGTCTTGTGTTGTCTGTGATGTGCTGTCCAGTGTTTCAGGCCTTTTTCTGCTTAAGATATGCTTGTACTAATCCATTTCAAATTTGATTCCTACTATATTGTTTCAATTATTTATATATTATTCTCGATGGTAACTGCTTACATTTAAGATATTACAAAATAACAATACCATATCGATCCTCCTCCATCGAACTGTGTTTGGCAGCCAAGTTATGATGCCCTCAAAATTGTAAAGCAAGACATCGATCTTTCAGTAAAATAAATACACTAACATTCTTGGATCGTAAATACTACAGTACTTTCTTTTAACAATTCTTTACTCCAATGATATTTAGAGTTTCTCAAGCAATTTTATCGATATCTCACAAACATGTAAATTGCATAGTGTTACACATAAAATCGTTTTCATATATTCATCACATGAAAATTCTCCAACAATCCATACGAGTTAATATGATGAATCTTCCTCCTGTCTGTATAGAAAGGAAAAATAACAGATTATTTAAGAGTATACATAAATGTGCATACTTAAACATTCTCTTTTTCTCATTTTTTTCTAATCTCCTTTTTAGCAACTTATTTTTTAGTGCTACACCACATATTTTCCTTGCTTGTACTACTCATGTTGGATTTTGCAAATCAAAGTGATCATAATTGATTATTTGTGATGAATTTAATATGTATTTATCAGATTTACATCGTTAAAGTATAATATCAATTGATTTGAATTGAATTAATGTAAGTACATATTTCTACATCTTCTCTCTAATCAATTATTTCACTAATTCTTTGAGATTATCCATGAAATAATTTGTTAAATTTATGCTTAAAGATAAAAAGAGATAATTAATTTTGATCCAATATCTTTATAACTCAAATACAATTACTTTGATCGTCCATGGGCAACATTTTAAGCTTTTAACGAATTTCAATTTTTGAGCATGAAGGACAAAAAGTTTAAAATTAACTATTTTCAAACGCGATTTATTTTTTATTTATTATAAAAGGACTTATGGTCAATGGTCATTCCAGATTTTTAATATTTAATCATTTTTATTTTAAAAAATAGATAACTAAAACTCTTATATCGTAGAATATTCTTATTTCTTTAACGTTATTCAAAATAAGTGTAATTCAAATATGAAACAGGTTAATTTTGCATCTTTACCCTCCTTTATTTGAATGTTTGATTTAGAAAAATAGAAAAAAAACTCAACAAATAGATTCATGCCTCCTTTATTTGAATGTTTGATTTAGAAAAATAGAAAAAAACTCAACAAATAGATTCATGTAATATTTAGGCAATTTTTTTTCTTAAAGTGCAAAAATAGAACTATATTTATTTTCTTAGCAATATAAATTTCTGGCAATTTTTTCAAGCATATTTGTCCAATAAGCTCTACTAATATTTCATTGAAAAAACATAATTTTCACTAGTATATCATTAGATAGGAACCCTACTTGTTAAGCTAGTTAGCTAAAAAATATATGCATTTCCCACAATGTAAGCATTCATGATTATAAAAAGCCTATTATAAGAGCTTTAGTGCTCACAAACCAAAAATAATTATATTCTCAAAGTTCCAAATTAAATTAAAATTTTCTTTCAGGACGAAAGAACTTTTACCATTCCACCAACTTATATCATCAATATAAGTCCATCATAATAAGATTATTATAAAATAATTATCAAAATAAATAATATCCAAGATATTACAAAGGCACTGCATAAAAGTTAAGCTTAAAATTCATGAAAATTGATCTATGATAAAAATAATGAATTGTCTTTTTTCTTTTATTTTCAAAATTCTTAGACTTTAAGAACTCCGTTTATCATTTCCTTCTCCCCAGTTTTAATTCACTGCATGTCATTTAATAAGTTATGAACACAAAAATTTTATTTGGAGGCAAAAAATTGTTATGATATGTCACAAGAAAAATTAGTTACCAAATTTATCTAATTGAAAAATAATCATTTTCTTCAAAAAAATTTTACCATTATCAACATCAAATGAGTCTAAATTTATAATGCATAAAAGAAAAGGAAATGGAATATACATAAAGAATATACTCTATAATAAAGAACACAAAATGGATAAAAAAATAAATCTTATTTCCATAACTACAATAAGAAAATGTACAGTATTTTTTTTTGGGCTCAACTAAATTTAAATAACGAAAAATCTGAATTTGATAAAATACTTCCTAATAAAGGTGACTCGTGCTCAAAATTTGAACTTGATACTTATTTCAAATTTGACACTTCTTAATAAGGATAAAGAAAGACTAATTTCTACTCTACCGACCACAAATTTTGTTATTAGAAAAAATAATCATTAACAATACAAAATCCAACACGTTGTCAAATATTCAAGAAAAAAAGAAAATCAACTAGATATTTACAAGAATGGCATCAAATAATCTACCATATCATAAATTCGACATATTCAGAAGAAGAAAAATAACTGCAATCACACCAACATCTTAAAAAATAAATAAATAATAGGTTAACTAAATAAATTAAGTTAATATTAGTACTAACAAGAAAATTGTGATGTGATAATGCATATGGATATCAATCGTTCAAAGATTTCGAGATTGCGTCAAAGTGATTATCGTGTCAATATATATATTAGTTTGGAGTTGAATATAAAATATCAAATTAGATGAAAAAAATATTAATTACTGCATTTTATACTAAATTTCATAAAATTATTTTATTTAGAAGAATGATAATTTCTACATTGAATAGTTATGGCATTTAATGTACCATTAAAATGTATTAATTTTTTTTTCCTTTCAATAAAAGTTATAACACGCAGTAAAGTGTTTATACAGTAAAGTTTTTCCAATATAATATTCAAAATTGAATTTTCTAATAAAAAAAAGAGAAAAATAATCCACTTTATTCCATATTAACTACATTTGTAAGTTTTTTTAATGGCTTACAATAATTAATATTAAAGGTTAAAGATGGATGTTTAAAATTTTTTCATTTATTGAAATTTTGAATTTTTTTAGGAGATAAATTACATTATTTTATAAAATTATATTTATGAATTTTCAAACAGTCAATAATAAAAATTATGATTTTAATTATATTATTAAATATTTCTCTTAGTACGTGTATATTGCATCACAAATTTAATTAATATGAATCAGAGGGAGTATAGAGAAATCCAAAATTTGAGTTTTGCCCGTTCTATTAAAGCAATGACATTATATGTTTTTCCAATATTAGACATCTCCAACAGTAGAAAAAAACTCTCGTTTCAAGTGCTCCAAGTTCAATGTTCCAGGGACAAAGCAGTCCAATAATTTCTCTATTTCTTGAACTTCTTGAACCAAAAATTTGGTGTCTTTGTGCACTTTTGCACAGCCACGTAGAGAGAGTAATGCCAAAATAGCATTCCCAAGTTAAGCAACACTTCACGAGAAAAACACTATCACCCTGAAAAAAAGGTGTGAATATTTGAGAAAAATGCAATTAATGTGAGGTAATCCAGTGTAGATTACAAGTTTTTTCTTTTATGTCAGACAAATTTGCTTTCAAACACAAAACCCCACTTGTATATAATCAGCATTTTCCATCCAAGAGGGGTTATTTATTTTTGGGTTCTTGAAACGGCAAATTCATTCAAGTTTCTTGAGGTTTTGAGTGAATGGTGTTGTGAAAATGGATGCTGCTGCTTCCCAGAAAGAAATTGATGATGGCCTAAGAGATTGTGGAAACAGACTCATCAACCTTCCTCCTTCCAATGAAGAGCTCATCAGTCTTCTTGATGTAAAGATTCATTTTTTATCTTTCTCTTGTTCTTTACATATAAAGCACTAGTTTTATCTGTGTTGCTTTTTGCCTTTTTTTTGTGCCCTATCTTTTAGATTGATTTTATCTTGATAAAAATAAGAACTTTTTAGGGGAAGGGTTGTTTTTTATATAAATTTGATGCCTAAATTTTCATATGTATTAAGATGATTTTTTAATCTTCAGATAGAAGCTTTTTGTTCTAAACCTAATCAATGACATGTTGTTTAATCAGAATTGGAGGAATGGAAGTGGCAAAACTTGATGCCTAGTTTTTCATATGTATCGAGATGATATTTTTTATCTTCAAATAGAAGCTTTTTGTTCTAAACCTAATCAATGACATGGTTTTGAATCAGAATTGGAGGAATGGAAGTGGCAAAAGTGGTTTTGGTGTATTGATTTTGAAACTAAAATGAAAAGAATAAAACATGAATTCCACCATAGAGCAATTTTTCTATGTTCACGACTTAAATCGTTATTGACTGGGTTTGTAATTTCTTAAAGCTGTTTGCTCGTTTCCAGTAATCTATAGCAATTGCAAGTTGACTCACTTACACTTCTTGTGTCTTTTAGGAAGTGGAATCTCTGTTGATAAAGGTAGGTCAAGATCCTGCCGATTCAACGAAAGATGCCCTTGTACCTGTAAAGGAAGCTGTGGTCAGAAGTGAACTTTTAAAGCACACTGATGCGGATGTCAAAGTTACTGTCGCATCTTGTATCAGTGAGATTTCCCGAATATCTGCTCCACTGCAGCCTTATGACGAGAAACTAATGAAGGTATCCAAGATATAGCGTTCTAGTTCATTGTTCTATTTTCCTAATACACACACACAAAAGCGAGAGAGAGAGAGAGAGAGAGAGAGAGAGAGAGAGAGAGAGAGAAACTATATAACTAATGCCGCTTGCTCAAACTTTATATCCATTTGCTTTTTACACACTTTTATTGAAAAATCGCAGGAAATCTTCCAGCTTACAGTAAGGGCACTTGAAGAGCTATCTCATTCAGGTCGCTGTTATCATAAGGCTTTGAATGTACTTAAAATTGTGGCAGAAGTCAAGACCTTTACGTTGTTGCTGGACCTTGAATGCAACACATTAGTTGTAGAGATGTTCCAGATGTTTCTCAGGATCATCAGGTAACTTAGCAAATTTTATCTTCTGGTAACAAGTTTCTTGGTTTTCCCCCACTTTCTTGATTGTCACATAGAGTGGTTTTACTCTTTCAAGCATTGCCGTTAATGTCCTTCAAAATAACTTAGCAAATGCTACTCAAGATAAGCTTATATTTGGTTAGTGCAAGAGTGTTTTTGCTCTTGTTTCAAATTTGTATGTTTGTGGAAGGATATGCTAGATGTTGAGAATCTACTGTAGAGAAACATTAATTCCCTTAAAAAAAACTAACTACTTTAATAACAAAATGACAATAACCTGAATAAAGTAGAATAGATACAGAATTATATAGTCGATCCCAGCTAATACGAGATTGACGTGCAGTCGCTTAGTTAATATTGGGGTGGGACGCTGAAGTGTTGGCTCCTTCTATGTCAAGAGTGAGCAGCAGGCTCGTTGAAAAATTCAAGTGGTTATCTATTCATGCACAATGCAGTTACCATTTGGTATTCATTTCACTGTTGACTAGCTGAAAGGTGTGGTGCACGGACATAAACTTTAAATTGTCCGCCTAACTATTCTTGATTCTTAAGTCTTTGCTCATCTTTGTTTGACACATTTATGCATATTGGCGAGTGTTTGACGTCATCCAACCGTGCCATTTCCCCAAGCTAATGAATTTAATGTTATCATGTCTAAGTTTCCTATGATGATTGCTTATGTTTGATGCTGTGTTTTTTTTTCAAGGCCCGACCATCCTATTGTTGTATTCAAAAGCATGGAAGCAATCATGACTCTGCTCATTGAGGAAAGTGATGAAATCAATATGGAGCTTCTGCAGCCCCTTCTTGATTGCCTCAGAAAGGAAAACCAGGCAATAAACCTCATCCTATTGATATTCTGTTAATCATGTTTCTTTAGTTCTTTACTTGATCTTATTTACTGTACAGATCTGGTCACCTATCTCGTCAAAGTTGAGCGAGAAGGTCCTGAAAGAATGTGCTTCCACCATTAGACCTTGCCTTCAAGATGCCCTCAGATCAAGAAGCATGAATCTTGAAGACTATGATGATATAGTTGCGACATTATGCAATGAAATACCTGGTAGAGAAAAAATGGTGTGTCCTACTCATGAAATCTTCTTGTATGCAACGATGTTCTTTGCTTTCTCTTGAGGTGTTGAATGAAACTTTTTTAAAATGATCCTTTTTGCTAAATAATGTAGCTTCAACGTCACGTTTTTTTTTACTACTAATTATCAAAATATGCTATTGAGTTGCTACTAATTCAAAAAGTGTTCCTTATAAGTAAAAGAAACTATTTGGATTACTTTTCCTTCTTTGCTAACATTAGTTTTATGGTCAGACGCAAACTGAAAATGTGACTGATGCTGTGTACCCTAAAAAAGTTGGTACATCTGCTGTTGTTATATGTGAGACATTGCTGGAAGAGGGGACGCCTTCAAATAATAATGCCACCTCTTCAAAAGCATTACAGCATTGCAGTCAGATGGAACACCTAAAGAATCCTGGTGTTAGCAATAGCAGTCATGGCCGCCGGCATAAGGCTAAGAAGAAACCTAGCAGGGAAAATAAGGATGATGCTCACCTGGGAGTGTTGGTGCCAGAGGGTGATGTTCTTCAACCCGAGGATAAGAGAAAGGTCACATCTTGTAGCAAAAGAAAACCATTGCAGAGCTCAAGGAAGAGAGGGTCTGTTCGGAAAGGTGATGTGGACACCACTTCTGGTCTTAGCATTGTAAAAAGAGAAGGAAAACTTACTGATGCTGATGAGTCATCAGAGCAACAAGTTGATGAAATGAAACAGAAGAAAGAGATTCAAGATGTAGAAGAATCAGGAGATAAGGTTGAACGAAGAAATTCTTAGAAGTTGCTACCTCCATATCTGTGCTTATAATTTTTTTTCAAGCACAAATTTGACAATCACTTTTCTTTTAACTTCTCCCTTTGTGCTTGTAGGTTTTACAGGAGATTAAACTATCATTTGAGGATGAAAATAGGTCCAGCCAACTTGCCAAGACAAAGCGCCGGAGGAAGCATACCATGAGAAAGGATCAGGTACTAATATAGAATTTTTTGAAGTAAACTGTAGCCCTTGTTTCAATATCTGCAAAATTTGCAGAGTTTTCTTCTATTTACGTGGTATTGTTGAAATGTAATGTTTTTCCAAATTCTATGACCTCATTGCTTTTCCAAAGGAATCCAATCACAGTAACAATTAAGTTATAAGCTGCTCTATCTCCTTGAGTTCGGAGAAAACGCTATGCTTACTTCTTTTTAATAGAGTTCACAGGACTAAAACTAATTTTGGTTTAGGCACTATCGCTTTCAGTTTATCTGTTGTCTAAGAGTGCTTTCATGTCTGAGAGCTTATAGTTCTTAATTGTTTCATTCAGGATTCTAAAAGGCGTCGCGTCACCAATAATTATGGAGAAGAAATAGTTGGTAACAGAATAAGAGTTTGGTGGCCATTGGATGAAATGTAAGTTCTACAGAATGCTGTGTCAGGACTGTCACACTATTGTAGATCTGTGGTACTAATTACAGATCCACTCTCATCCCAGCACTTTTCATCCTTGATTACTTCTATTGTTAAGTTTATCATTTATAAAATTGGCTTTGCCTGCTAGGCTGCCAGCCAAGAGTCTGCTTCATTCTTCAATTCTATCTACTAAATAGACTTTTATCGTGTCTTCAATATGGAAGAAAGAAGTCTAGCTAAAACAATGATAGATCTCATAGAATCCCTCTAAGAATTGCAAGGGGTGTTCTTTTGGTATCCTGTTAATACTTTTCCCTCCACCTTCTTGGTACTATTTAATAGTACTATTACCATCTCTCTGTCAAAAAAAAAAAAAAAAGGGAAGAAGAAAAGAGAAAGAGGTCTAGCTAAAGTTTTTGATTTAAAGTTTCCCTGTGCAGGTTCTATGAGGGTGCAGTTTCTGCATTTGATCCTGTGGAAAAGAAGCATCAGGTAGTGACGTTATCATCAAGCTTCATGCGCTGTTTAAAAACTAATCTCTCTACTGTTTTCTTCCCAGTATATAAAGTATACGTTTCACTTTGCAATGCTCTATTATTTGCACTTAATGATGTCAAGAATCTATACACCATTCCCAAATCTCAAAAAGTTCTTCATTAGTAGTCAGTATGAATCCATTTTCCTACTCAATTTAACTTGAGACGAACTCCAAATATTATATTTGGTATTATTCTCCTACGATTTCCAAAATATCTGCAAGTCCAGTTGATTCCATGTTCCTGCTAAGTAATGTTGGGGCTAACTATTTACCAAGGTTGGCTCCATCTTCCTGTTAAGTAGAGGCAAACCTATTTTCCAAGCCAATATTATCACTGCGATAAAAGTCCCTTTTACCTATTTGTATGATCTTACAGCCTAAAAGACCTCTTTCTCGAAGAATGTCATCATGTTAAAACTGCAGAAGGGAAATATATCCTTGAAGTACAGTTGTATTGTAGCCAAAGTTTTTTAGTTGACTGATGCTATTTGCTGTTTTGCTTTTTGAGATCTCATATGATGATGGTGATATGGAAAATTTGAATCTGAAGGAGGAGGTGTTTGATTTTCTTGAAGATAATCCATCTGACAAGGTGCTTTTCCCCATTTGGCACTGTGTTATCTTAACAATTTCAAGTTATCATTGGCATTACATCTTTGTGATATGATTCTTTTGGATGCACTATGTGCAGAAATATGAAGCAGATCTTCAATGCAATGCTGTTTCATCTGTTCCGTAAGTATTTCTTTCAAATTTTTTTTTTTGTACATATTCTAGACTTCTACACAGTCTTGACTGTCTTATTTACTTTTATCACCACTTTTATGTAAGATTGTATTTTGCATCACCTTGATATGCCAATAATATTGTCGGGATATGATATATTTATTGGTTGATGAACTTGAGCAGATCGATGAAGAAGAAAGCAAAAAGAACCTCCTCAACAAAAAAGGAACCCGGAGTCTCGTCATGCAAAAGGTTGTGTCTTTGTTGTTGCGACTTTTCCTTGTAGTATTGGTCTCTGAACTGAATGTTCTAAAGGTTTTGACAAGAAGATTTTCTATCTTCAGGTCCAAAAAAAATCCCCGAAAGAGTGACATTGGTTCCACGGATATTCCAATTCCAGATAAGATGAATGATACTGATGATGTTGATTGTGAGACGAGCAGCGAGAAAAAAGAACTTGTGCAGAAGGAAAATAGCGATATCACGCAGAAACAGAGATCCAAGACTTCCTTAGAGAGCTCTTTCACACTTAAAGTCCATTCATCCGACAAGGTCCTTTCTCCATCTGATACTGTGTTATCTTTTAACATATTTTCAGTTATCATTGGCATTATATATCTCTGTGATATAAATTCCTTTGGATGCAATATGTACAGAAGCATGAACCAGATCTTCAAAACAATGATGCTTCATCTAGTCCGTAAGTGTTGATTTCTACATTCCTTGTAACCTTGACATAATCCTAGTTCTTTACATGTTCTTGACTGTCATCTTTGGTGTTTACTTCTACCTACTAGTTTTATGTTAAAGATTGTTTTTTCGAATCACCTTGATATGTCACTACTTGACATGATATGGTTATTGGTTGATGAATTTGAGCAGATTGATAAAGAAGAAAGGAAAAAGAACCCCCTCAACCAAAAAGGAACCTGGAGTTTCGTCATCCAAAAGGTTCTTTTGTTGTTGCACATTTTTGCTTGTAGTATTGCTCTCTGAACTGAATGTTCTAGCAGTTTTGACAAGTCGGTTTTCTATCTTCAGGTCTAAAACAAAACCCCAAAAGAGTGACGTTGAATCCCTGGATATTCCAATTCCAGATAAGATGAATAATGCCGCTGATGTTGGTCGTGAAACAAGCAGTGGGATAAAAGAACCTGTGGAAAAGGAAAACAACAATATCACACAGAAGCATGAACCCAATCTTCAAAACAATGATGCTTCATCTGCTCCGTAAGTGTTGATTTCTACATTCCTGTAACCTGACATAATCCTAGTTCTTTACACTACTATTGATTTGATATGATATGGTCATTCGTTGAACTTGAGCAGATCCACAAAGAAGAAAGCAAAAAGAACCTCCTCAATCAAAAAGGAACTTGGAGTATCTTCATCCAAAAGGTTAATTTTTTGTTGCTGTACACTTTTCTCCACAGTATGGTTCTTTGAATCGAATGTTTTAAGAGTCTTGACGAGTAAGTTTTCTATCTTCAGGTCCAAAAGAAGAGTCCAAAAGAGTGACATTGAGTCACAGGATATTCCAATTCCAAATAAGTTGAATGATGCATCTGATGTTGGTTGTGAAGCTAGCAGTGGAAAAAAACTTGTGGACAATGGAGTTGACATGATCAAAAAAGCAGAATCCGAGACATTAGACTTAGAGAGCTCATTGACACCAGTCACTCTCAACATTGTCAAAACGAAGGAAGCTAAAATATTATGATGTTAAAAGCTGTGTCTACCTTTTCTTCATTTAGCATATAGAGGGGTCAAAATCCAGATAAGGGATTTGGTATGTTGATCCACTGAATTTCTGAAATGGATACTTAGGTTTCATACAACCGACCCCTTCTAGTTTCAATTGAGTTTACAGTATATTGATTCTCTAGGAATTATATGATTGCCTGAAGAAGACCATGCCCAAAAAGTTCTCATGAGAAAAACAAAGGTGCAAACACTTCTAAATGTTGTGGTTGTGTTTTAGCTCTCAAACAACTTTGTGCTACAAATCTTTGATTTATTTTTTCCTCCAGCTATGGATTACCCATTTTGTGCCATGTGTGGGTATATATCCTCTTTGAGCAAAAGGGTAAGTGGAATTTTTACCATGTTTAACTCAAATCTTTGAATTATCTTATGATTACCTAAAGTATCTATTAAATCAATAGTATTTAGAAGGCTGAGATCTCTACCACCTAACATATTTGAAAATTTTGGTGAACCAAGATAGACAAAAAATGTTGTCACCTTGTCTTCTCAAAATAATACAAGTACATTCTCTCATTTGTAATTTTGATCCCACGTTTGTGTTGATTTGGGATTGTGGGGGTTAGATGTTCACCCTAAGGAAGTTTTTAGACTTTTAAAGGAGACGAATGTGATATCTTATCCTTCAATGAATATTATACCATGTTGAATAATTTTTAAGTTTTTTTTTTTAAACTTTGTTGTTGTCCATTGGTTTTTTTTTCCTGATCTATTAAGGGAAAAAGTTCTATCTAACCTAGTAGCTGGAAATAGATTGCGATATCTACTATTATCAACATGTTCCTTGATTCGGGAAGAAGGATCGGTCAACATGATCAATCTTGATTCATGTTTATTCTGTAGGAACTTGGCCTAGGTTTCCCTTCTTATGCTTGAACTTGGGTCTTATCATAGATTAGCGTTTCCATTAGGCATTGCTTATTCAGTTGACCTGGTAGTGCAAAGGACATGATCAGGCTTCCTGATGGATGAAAGGACATAAAACTGGGGAGAGAGAGAAAGAGAAATGTTTGACTCTGAACAGGAGCCTAGGCTTTGTTCCTTGTCCTTTTTATACCTTTTAATACATGGGACACCCTCAGCTCTAGATAGCAGCAGAATTGATTTACTCAGTTTTTCCTTTCTTGTTCGCTTTTCAGAATAAAATCTTTTATTCTCATACTCAGATTTTATTTCACTGGGCTATAACAGTTCTGATGATATTCCACTACCTGATCTATTGTAAGACCTGCTGCAAATTGTATTTCTATTTCTGATACCCAGAGATAAATTACAGTACAAAGTCTAGTTTTCTTCCTTGATTGCATTTCCTATTATAAGTCCTGAAGTTGAGGGAGAATTAGTTTTGTAGGTCACTAACAATTTTTTTAGTTTTATTTACTTTTTATAAGATATCTTCCTTTTTACAAGACCAGAATTTATAAGTGTCCAAAAGATCTCATTTCTCAAAAAAAAAAAAAAAAAAAAAAAAAGAGGTTGATATAGTTACTGCATAAACATTACTCCTCCCAATTTCAAATAAAAATGAATGGTCTAAGATTGAGAGCTTCTTATTGTTGTCATCATCTTTATTTTGTGATGATCTTTGGGTGTGGCTTTATTCATTCATAGCAGAAGCACCCAAGAAGAATAGGGAGGAAAGATGAAATTAAACGCCAAAAAGGGAAAAAGAAGTGAATCTGTTCATATTATTGTAATCTAGCGGAACATTTATTAGTATACCCTCAAAAGCATCAAAACCGTTCATGTTATTGTAATCTTGCGGAACATTTTAGTATACCCTCAAAAGCATCGAAACCCAATCTTAAGAGGGAAAACCTGAAAATTTAAACAGATAAGGTAACCTCAATCCTACTCGCACACTTTGAAATTCTTTCCTAATCTGCACAAAAAGTTAATTTGGTTTTGAAACGTTGGTGATGTAGTTGGTGGGTTTTGAAAGACGCATTGACAGATGTCTCTGACTCTGCTGCATGAGTTCATTTTTCATATAATCCTCTTTTATCTCTTTTATTTGTCCTTTGTATACTGGATCTGGGGTCTAATTTTTTGGTCTTTGTGCACATCCGTTTTCCCTTTGCTATCTGGTGATAACTTTTGGCCTTTTGAAACTTGAAGCTTGGTTTCAAAATTGCAGTGTTCTTCTTGTTCTTTGTGTGCTGTTGAAAAAAGGAAATGGTTTCCTGTCTCGTGCTTCTGTTTCTGAGGAGGAACACAACAAAACCCTTCTTGAAGTTGGGAAAGAGCTGGTTCAGCACCCCCCATCTTCTAAAGAGGAGTTCTGGAGAAACTTGATGTGAGAGCCTTTTCTTTTCTATTTTCATCTGTTTACCTGCTTACCTACAAAGAAAAAAATACATAACGACCAAGAGCTTTTATCTATGAGATTCTGAAAAATTATTACCGACTTCCTCAAATGGGTTGAAATTTGTTTCTGGTTCTGATCAACAATTATTTATTGATCCTAGGATGGAATTTTTGTAGTTTAATTATATTCATTGTGCTTATTTAGATCTTGAGTGGCAACTAGCTTCAAATATCAATTGTTGATTTCAAAAAGATGGTCAGATAAACTTGTCGATAATTGTATTCCTTTTAAGTGACTTATAATTAATAGATCATATATAATGCAAATATCTCTGTCATGTTGGGCCTATGCTGGCACGGGCCATCACTATCTAGTTATAATAAACAGATATTTTTGAATATTATTTTTTCAACTTTCAGTATGCACGTAGTTAATAATCATAAGAAAGTTTACCTCCATTATTCATAGGAATTTATACTTAATTATTCCACTTATAATCATTTAATCAGTGTACTACTAGATTTAGTATTCATGTGCAACGCAT
Source organism: Solanum rostratum (assembly GCA_029948455.1). Taxonomy (NCBI): domain Eukaryota; kingdom Viridiplantae; phylum Streptophyta; class Magnoliopsida; order Solanales; family Solanaceae; genus Solanum; species Solanum rostratum. Next base: position 62,075,488 of record CM057054.1, on the reverse strand, counting down.
GTGCAATGCTCGTGCATCAAAACTAGTTAGAGGGACAGCCTAAAAATTTGTGCAGTTAAGACAGCCTCACTCCTACTCACACACATTGAAAAGTTGTTCCTTAATAGCACAAAAGGTTTATTTGGTTTTGAAATGTTGGTGATGTAGTTGGTGTGTTTTGAAAGAATCTTTGGCACATGCGCTCTGTCTCTACTGCATACAACAACAACAACAACAACAACAACATACCCAGTGAAATCCCACAAGTGGGGTCTGGGGAGGGTAAGATGTACACAGACCTTAGCACTACCACATAGGTAGAGAGGCTGTTTCCTGGTAACCCTCGTCACGAAAACCCACCAGCAGAATAAGCTAGATATGATAAACAGGCAAGAAAGAGAAGATATGATAATACGTAGATACAGGATAGTAAACATGTAAAGGCAGATAATAACATATAAAGACAGGCAACTACCACTCCTTCCTGTCTACCGTATTAGCCTACTACTCTAATTCTCGACCTCCACTCCTTCCTGTCTAAGGTCATGTCCTTGGTGAGATCAAGTTTCACCATATCATATCTAATCACCTCCCCCCAATATTTCTTTGGGTGTTTCTGCAATTCTGTCTTTGCTCTCTGGTAATTTGTTTTGTTTTTTAAGGCTTAAATCCTGGTTTTGAAATTGCTGTGTTCTTCTTGTTCATTGTGTGTTCAGTGCTGTGAAAAAAGGAAATGGATGCCCTGGATTGTGCTTCTGTTTCTAAGGAGGAGGAACACCACAAAAAACTTCTTGAAATTGGGAATGAGCTGCTTCACCAGACCCCATCTTCTAAAGAGGAGCTTTTGGAGAAACTGGATGTGGGTCTTTTCTTTTCTCTTTCCATCTGTTTGCCTGCTTAAACCTACAAACCCAAAAGTACATAATAGCCATGGAGCCTCAATTCATCTATGAGATTCTGAAACAATTGTGTACTTTTTTCCCCCACTGCGATTATTAAAGCTTCTATGCCAATGTGGGTTGCTTTGATGTTGTTTGTCACTTGTTTAATTTCTTTGTAAGTGACTTCCTAAACTGGTTTGAGATTTTTTTTTTGGTCAACAGTTGTTAATTAATCCTAGGATGGAATGATTTCCTTATTGGTTACCCTTCTAGGGAAATTTTTGTAGTTTAATTAGTTTACTACCTGAACTTTTACGTCATTAGTGAGGCTTTAGTTCCCACCTTGTAGCTGGTGGGTTTTGAAAGACTCCTTGACAGATGTGCACTGCCTATGCTTCATGCACTCCATTTTCCATATAAACCTCTTATTTCTCTCCGCCCCTTTCTTACTTATCCTTTGTATGCTAGTATTGGTGTCACCTTTTAGGTCTTTTTGCACTTCTTTTTTTCCCTTTGCACTCTGGTGATTTCCTTTGGGTTTTTGAGACTTAAAGCCTGGTTGCAAAATTGCAGAGCTCTTCTTGTTCTTTGTGTGCTGTGAAAAAAGAAAATGGTAGCCCTGGCTAGTTCTTGTGTTTCTGAGGAGAAACGTAGCAAAAGACTTCTTGAAGTTGGTAATGAGCTGGTTCAGCAGCCCTCGTCATCTAAAGAAGAGCTTCTAGAAAAACTTGATGTGAGCCTTTTCTTTTCTTTTTCCATCTCATTTTCCACACTGAGATTTAAGCTTCTATGAAAATGTGCACTGCTTCAATGCTGTTGTTTATAACTTGTTTGATTTGTTTTAAACTGTCTTTGTCAACTGATTTGAAATTTGTTTCTGGTCAATGATCAATGTGGTCATGGTGAAACTTATATCATGCATTCATTTTGGTTCCTTTGTTATGATCAAAACTCTTGATGAAAATGTCAACGACGGATTTTTTTACAATGGTATTGTTAGTACAAATAATTATAACTTATTTTGATTATTAAAGAGTAGTTTTCTAAAAGAGCCAAACCAAAGTATATGTTAGTTCTCATTTGGTTAAAAAAATCCATAATACCTTTTGACATAGTAATTGAAATGTATTTACTGGTACTAGTCCCTTGTGAAAAATTTAACCAGTAATTAATGTTATAAGTAAACTACATAATATATGTTAAAAATGGTATTACTTCTTGGTTAACTAATATTATAAGACTAATAGCAATAATATTTGATATGTTCATACATTCTGCTATGATGAGCATTTTGAATATGAAATAGAGAACTATTTAAAACAATCTATAACTATCATTATAATAGTTCATGTACAAAAATAATTTTAATTAGTAAAAAGTATGATAAGTAAAATAATGTGAGAAGAATGTATACTCAAATAAAGGATTGTCCCAAAATGTAATGATATATACATTCCTGGAGTTTTACTGTTCCAGAACTCCTGAAAACGTAAATAAAATTTATAAAATAAAGTTTACCATCTCAACACAAGCAACAATGCAGTGAGGTGTACTCAGTGTCAGATAAAAGCTTCCCAATATATTCTTTAAATAAATACGGACGACAGAACTCAAAAACTTGGTTGTGCATATGATATACATTTACGGAATATAATTATTCGGAGAGACTTGTTTAAAGATTTTGGATTAAAGAACTCCTCTCTCCAATAAAGCACACAACAGGCGCTTCATGATTTAAAGATTTGGAATCGTTAGTATGATCTGCTTCGTTGTGAACACACGTAATTCAGTTTTCGTCCCTTAAAGTGGAGTACAATGTGATTTATATTAGAAATTACCTATAGGCTTCTGCAAGAACTTTCTCTGTGTAAGTTCAAGGCTTCTGGATCTCCCTCCACCCAAACTAGACTTCTCCTCTCCAAAACCTGCTTATTGGTGAAAGAGATAAAATAGATGTCCAACAACAGAGATAAACTTGCTTATTGTCTACATTATTACATTGAGATCCTATTTATAGATACTATGCTAGACTCCTTTTCCAATTAGGAAACTATAATACAATCTTTTTCCAAGTAGGATTCTATATACTATTGTTATTCCTATTTCTATTCTAAGTAGGATCGTATTTACCTATTCCTATTCTAACACTCCCCCTCAAGCTACTGCATACACATCATATGTACCTAGCTTGTTACAAATATAATTAGAATCAGAGGTTGGCTTGGTGGTAATAGACTTGAGCCTTGGAGTTTGATCCTGTTCAAGGTCTTAAGATCGAAACCCACCGGGTGCAAAGAACTTCTGAGGGCCATCGGACTGGGTAAACCTGAATTATCCGTGGTGCACTTGCGGGAAGCTCCTTGTCGAGGGACTGTGCACCCCCGGGATTAGTCGGGGCTCTAAGAGACTCGGACACCCGGTGCAAATCAAAAAGAAAAAGAGGATCGATGACGGGTTTGTTGAGATATCAGTAAGTTGATCTTTCGGCTTCACAAAATTAACAGTCAACCTCAATATCTTAGTTTTCTCATGAAATTCAGTCAACCTCAATGTCTTAGTCTTCTCATGACATTTCGGGATTGCATTGTTAAACTTCCCAAACCATCCTTGGGAAGATTGTTTTAGACCATAAAGTGATTTACGCAATCGACGTACAATGTACCAGACTCCCCCGAGCAACAAAATCAGGTGGATGCTCCATATAGATTTCTTCCTCGAGATCATCATGGAGAAAGGCATTCTTAATGTGCAACTGATTAAAAGGTCAATGGAGAATGACAATATGGATCATTTCGAAATTACTCTAAGAAAGTCACTTTAAAACTGCTCGAAACCTGTTTATGCACCAAATTATTGGATTTGATGGTTGAAAGTTATCACAAATTGAGAAATAAAATTATATGGGTAGGGTCGGAATGATAACATGACCCTACTGAGAAGAGAATTTATATAGGTAGGGTCGGAATGATGGCACGACCCTACTGGAAAATAGAAAGTATATAGGTAGAGGATCATATTTGACCGCATGACCCTACTGCAAAAGAGAAATTGTATGGCTAGGGTCGGAATAATGGCACGACCTTACGCAAACTAGATTTGATGAGTCACCGAAAAGACGAATAGAACTACGCAAATCAAATCTGAGTCACCAAAAAAGATATGAGAAAGTAGTTCGAAAAATACACGGTACTACACAAATTGAAGATGAGAAGTATTTCGGAGAGATGCACGGTGCTTACACAAATCGAATATGAGAAAGTAGTCACCAAAAAGATGACACGGTGCTACACATGATAAATATGAAAAAGTAGTCACCGAAAAGATGACATAGTGCTACACAAATTAGTTATAAAAAAGGTAGTCACCGGTATGATAGCACTGTGCTACACAAACACTGACAGATGTGGAGTTGACACGAAACAACCCTAGAAAGTCACCGAAAATTGACGCACAATGACCTGCTTAACTGAGTTTTCTTCCCTTGAATATGAGAATGATACATATATTAGTGGCCATACTTTTGTTAACATAACCATTGGTCCGACGGGCGGCATATATGGGTCATAGCCGCCCGCCGGCAGCGGAGGCACTTTGATTTTCTACCAAGACCGTAGAAGCTCTGATACCATGTGAAAAATATAGAAGAAGAATATTATTGAATTGTTGTCTACATTATTACATTGAGACCATATTTATAGATACTATATTAGACTCCTTTTCCAACTAGGAAACTATAATGCAATCCTTTTGCAAGTAGGATTCTATATACTATTGTTATTCCTATATCTATTCTAAGTAGGATTGTATTTACCTATTCTATTCTAACAGGATTGATCAATTATTGATTGATAGTCCATAAAGTTACACATTTTTTCTTGATTCCATACTAAAAGTGCAGAATTTGACCTACAAATTCCATGCCACTTCAATCTTCTTCTCTTGATCAAAAAGGGTATATTTTCAATCGTTTCATAAATAACCCTGTTCTTACTCTGCACCTCACCCATAATTTCAAAGTTTAATTTAGAACTTAGTTAACAGATGAAGAAAGAAAAAGTGCAGAAAGCAGATTAGTACTTGGCATGGGGTTGTTTTGTAGCCGTTTGGTTTTTAGCCATCCTTTATGATGTAGCGTTTTGTTCTTCTCGTAAAGGTAGTAGGCAAGAGGAACGTTAGAACAAGTGTCTCTTCAAAGAGGTGTCTTTTGTGTATATTTGTAAGGGTTTTTTTGAAAATAAATAATAAGGGTATTTTAGTAATTCAACTTTAAAGTTAGGTAGAAGCTAGTATAGACAAAGAGAGAGATAGAAGATAGATCGGTCATGGTTTGCAGCAGGTGAAATTCTTATAAGCACCCTTAGTGAAAGATCATCTCTTATATGTGGTCTATTATTTTTTTAGGACATTCTAGTAATTATTCACGCTGTCTATGTTTATTTCGCTTAGTATTGAGAGGTCAAAGTCCCGATAACGGATGGGTAGGTTGATTCGTTGGTCTCTGAATTGGCCAGTATAGTGGAATGGATACATAGGTTTCATAAAGCTGACCTCCTCTAGTTTGGGATTGAGTTGCAGCTGATTGATATAAGAATTATATATTGCTTGGAAAAGACCATGGACAAAATGCCATATATCAATGAGAACATCTTACTTCATCTAGAAAAAAGAGAAGGCCTTTTTCTATAGATTACAGTTCAGAGTATAACTTTCTTCTTTGATTGCATTTCCTATTTTAATTCCTTAAGTTGAGGGAGAATAAGTTTGATAAGTCACTTTGTAGTTTTATTGTCATTCTATAAGAGATCTTCATTTTTACAAATAACACAAATAAGAGATTTGAGAAGACCATTTTATTCTATTCAATTTTTAAATGACCAAGAGAAGAAAAGTAGGTTTATAGAGTTGCTATTATACATATTACTCTTCCCTGTTTCCAAATAAAAATAAATGAAGTCTAAGACTGAGAGCTTCTTATTGTTATCATCATCTTTATATTTGTGTTGATCTTTGGGTGTGACTGTATTCATTCAGAAAAAGCGCCCGAGAAAAATGGGGAGGAATGATGAAATTGAACAACAAAACAAGCAGAGAGAAGTGAATCTGTTCAGATTACTGTAATCTAGGCAGAACATCTGTTAGTATACCCTCGTAAGTAAATTCCTTCTGTTGAAACACAATTTTAAGAGGGCAAAGCTGGAAATAACAATAACCTCAGTCCAATTCACACACTCTGAAAGAATTTCCTTAAGAGCTCAAAATGTTAATTTTGTTTTGAATTGTCGGTGCTGTAGTTGGTGGGTTTTGAAAGACTCGTTGACAACCAAGGAAACTCAATTCATCTATGAGATTCTTAAACATTTTTGAACTTTTTTTCCCACTGTGACTATTAAAGATTCTATGCAAATGTGCGTAACTGATTTAAAAAATAATTCAGGTTAACAATTGTTAATTAATCCTGGGATGAAAATATCGCCTTATTGGTTAACCTTCTTTGGAAAATTTTAGTAGTTTAATTGGTTTGCTACCTGAATTTTGGCCTTATTGGTGAGGATTTGCTTTGCACTTTTTCTTTGTATATCATGTAAACTGATTATGGTTTGCATCAGATAAAATTCTGAGAAGCACCCCTTATGAAAGATCATTTCCTTTAACAGGTCTATTTCTTTTTGAAGGCATTCAAGCCCCAGTGGAGTGATTGATAATTAAAAGCTGTGTCTACCTTTGCTTCATTTAGCATATAGAGGGGTCAAATCCAGATAAGGGATTCGGTATGTAGATCCACTGAATTTCTGAAATAGATACTTAGGTTTCTGTTGAGTTGCAGTTTCATTGATTCTCTAGGAATTATATGATTGCCTGAAGAAGACCATGCCCAAAAAGTTCTCATGAGAAAAACGAAGGTTCAAACACTTGTAAATTTTCTGATTGTGTCTTAGCTCTCAAACAACTTTGTGCTAAAAATCTTTGATTCATTTTTTCCTCCAGCTATCGATCACCTATTTTGTGGCATATGTGGGTATATGTCCTCTTTGAGCAAAGGGGAAAGTGGAATTTTACCATGTTTAACCCAATCTTTGAATTATCTTATGGTTTCCCTAAAGTATCTATGAAATCAATAGTGAAGGCTGAGATCTCTACCACCTAACAATATATGCTTGAAATTTTTAGTGAACCAAGATAGACAAAAAATGCTGTCACCTTGGCTTCTCAAAATAATAAAAGTACATTCTCTCATTTGTAATTTTGATCCCACGTTTGTGTTGATTTGGGATTGTGGGGGTAAGCTGTTCACCCTAAGGAAGTTTTTAGGCTTGTAAAGGAGACAAATGTGTTATCTTATCCTTCAATGAATATTATACCATGTTGAATGATTCTTAAGTTTTGAACTTTGTTGTTTGTTCATTGGGTTTTACTTTCTGATCTATTAAGGGAAAAAAGTTTTTTATCTAACCTAGCAGCTGGAAATAGATTGTAATATCTACTATTATCAACATGTTCCTTGATTCGGGAAGAAGGATCGGTCGACATGATCAGTCTTGATTCATGTTTATTCTGAAGGAACTTGGCCTAGCTTTTCTTATGCTTAAACTTGGGTTTTATCATAGATTAGCGTTTCCATCAAGCATTGCTTATTCACTTGACCTGGCAATGCAAAGGACATAATCAGGCTTACTGATGGATGAAAGGAACAAAACTAGGGAAGAGAGAGAGAGAGAGAAATGTTTGACTTCATTTAACATAGTTCGGACTTTATTTATTCTTTTATTTTTTACAAGATCTCATGATCTTGACTTCCATGTGTTATCTAGAGAAGCTTTACCAATGTATTTGACATGATTCAATCATTTCTGTTTACTATATGCATTTTTCAGAATTTAGAGCATTTTTTGTGATGCAAATTCCATCACATTCCCACATCAGGCTGCTGAGAGGCTGAAGGTTGAGCTTGCGGACGAAGGTCCATCACATTTGTGTAGAGCAACAACATCTTCCAGCAGCAGCAATGAACCTGGATGTGTAGCAAAGATAGAGGAGAAACAAATGTAGAAGCTTATGAAGCACCTTTGTTTTATGTCTTTCTTGATCCATGGTATTTCAACTCTCAACAAGTATGGTTGACAAACACATACAAGTAGCCTAAAACAGTTTAACAAAAACAAAAAAGGAGAATGTGTGTGTGTGTGGAAGGGGTGGGAGAGAGTTTTTAAGCTATTGAATATTTGATATTCTGTATATTAAACTAAATTTTAAACTTTATGATGAGTTTAAGATTTAGAATTAAAAAAGTAATTTCTTCAATCTTCAAAAAGATGACTTTGTAAGTTTCATTATGAGTAATGATATTGTATTGATCGAGAATCATTCTACTAGGGATTCCTAATTCTGCAAAAAAGAATCTTAGAAATGATGTTCTCTTTAATATAGTTATAAAATTGGAACAACCTCATTGTAATATTAAGACAAAAACATTTAGTACTTTTATATTTTTATAGCGCTTCTAATAATTACTTATTATATCTAAAAAATGATGTTTCTCCTCCCTTTTGCTACATGTCCAAGTTCATAGGTGTTGCTGGAAGATGTCGTCACTCTACAAAAATGTGATGGACCTTTCTCCGTAGAAACATCATTTCCTAAATATAAAATCACCATTTGAAGAGCTATAGAAAGTAGTAACGGTTTCTCTCTTAATATTTACAATGAGAATGTTCCAATTTTACAACAGTAATGAAGGGAACATCATTTCTCAGATTATGCAGAATTACTTTCCTATCCTAAATCTTGAACTCATCATTTAAAATTTAGTTTAACGCATACAATATCAAATATTCAATAGCTTAAATTGTTAAACCCCCACCCCACCCCCCGTGCGCTCTTTTTTTTGTTGAACTGTTTTAGGCTGCTTGCTTGTGTTTATCAACTATACTTAGTGAGAGTTGAAATAGCAAGGATATAGAAAGGCCTAAAACAAAGGCATTTCATAAGCTTCTTTGTTTATTTCTCCTCCCTCTTTAGTACGCGTTCAGGTTCATCGCTGCTCCTGGAAGATGTCATCTCTCGACAAGAATTTGATGGACCTTCATCCATACGGTCAGCCTCATTTGGTATGGCTCACTGGGAGATTTGGATTTGTTATTATCAGGAGCTTGTTGAGTTTCTTTGGCTGCAGCAGCATCACTCCCTTTAACAAGAATTCCTGCCAAGCAATGCCGATATACAGATTTTAGAGGAATAATATAATAGGATGCGTGCAATACAAGGTTCGCCAAGCAGATTGCCTTTAGAGATATTTCCTTTTCGATCTCCTGTCTTATTTACTGACAAACAGCCTCCCTTTTCAGAATGTGGTTGGGAGTTACTCTTTTCTTTTATAGAAAAAAACATCTGGCGTGAATAGTTATACTTCATTTTCCAGATATTTACAGTTTCTTTCTAGCAGTTTTGTTGATAGGCGATTTCTTTCTAGTACATATGGCATGTAAACAAGATATTAGACACTTTTTTTTACAGTTTATTCTAAATGTGCATGCCAAATTGAAAAAAACAACTAAAAGTCAAGCACTGATGTATAGGAACGATAAATCAACAAAATAGTTTTATGTTTGTACTGAAGTTCTTTTTTTTTTTTTTCCATTTTGAAGTACTAAAGAACTTCAGAAATAAAATCCAGTAAAAGAACAATGTCAATGCAATTTTAGTGGTTGTTCAATATGTTTGCTAATTGCATTCCATGTTAATTTACAGCGGTGCAGATTTCAGTAGATCTTTTTAATGAGGCATAATATAATTGGTAACTATCCAAAGGCTGATGAGTAACCTTACAAAGGGTTACTCAAGTAATTTTTTCCTGCTTCATTGTTCCATAATACTTTAGAATGAATTATGACTTGTTTCCTCTCTTATCCCTTCATTACCCTCGTGTTTGTTGAGATTAACTGAGTACCAGTAGTGGTGAACTGACGTTTTTTTTGTGAAACCTACATACAGGTGTCATAGATGAGCAGTTTACGTTAAGAGGTTGCTTTATTCCAGAAGTTTATTTGGTGAGCTCCGCCATTGACCATGGAGCTGCTTCTCTTTTAGTTAGACGATTTTAATCATTTCTCCAGTGTTTGTTTTGGTGATTAGCTAGGAAATCCATGTCCTGTGCCTTCCTCTTAGCACTCCTATCATGCACCTATTTTTAGTTGGATTATGGTTGATCACTTTACTTGGGATTATTTTAAATTCATGTTAGTATTTTTATATTTCAGTCTTTATTCCGATTCTTTTAAGAATTGTTGAATTGAAATTTCTAACAAGATAAGTTATTTATTTTATATTCATGTGGGGTATGTGATATGAAGGTACCAAGTTAGAACAGTCAAGCTGGTTCGCTTGGTCAAGTAAGGCACAAGTGCCGGTCATGGTTTTGCTTAGAGAGCGGGTTGTGATTCGTGACCAGTGCTGCCCTTGTATGGCAGCCAAGAGATATGAAAGAATGCCTAATTTTTCCCTTCCTCTGTAACTCACACTTTGACTGCTTAATCCCTAAAAACCATTCCATTTATAGGTGGTTCCTGGATCTTTATCCATGGAATATCCTGGATCCTCAAATTGCTCAGTTAGTTGACAGTGCTATAAAAGATGTACTTTACTGCATTTTTCTGTGTTGAGTTAATATGTTTTTTCCTAATAAGGTTCCATGCATGCCAAGTTGCTGAGTCTACAATTGGACAAATCTTTATTTTCATAATATCAATCGACTTCCTCTGGGAAGTTGTCATTATCCGTAACAAGGCTGCCTTTTCATCGTGCAAATCCAACAAGATTTACCTGCAGTTTCTTCAACCCTCTATTTTGGAAAAGCATCCAACTTTTTCACCTTTACCGAAATCATGGGAAGAATGCTTGTGGGCTGTGGCTGTCAAATGTAGTAGTATTTTCCTATCTGATTACACTCTTGTTCATTAATTGAGATTCAAAATTAGAGGAATTTTCCCTGAAATTTAATAGCCAGTGTCTGTACATTTCGTTATATAATTCACGCAACGTTTGTATATTATGTTATATAATTTATGCACACCTTCGTATAGCAAAGAAAGAGAGAAAGTAGCTTTGAAAAGATTTCAACAAAATTACTGTTTTAGAAAACTTGAACAGATCTAATATTTAAAAAAATAAAAAATAAAATATATTTATGAATAAGTTTTCCTATCCATGAACAATACCTCAAATGAATTATATAATAATATCACAAATGAATTTGAAATAATATCGGCGGCAAATTTATAATGTTATTTTATTTTTTACGTAAAGCATAATTCATTTACAAGTATAAGTAATGATATTGTTTTTATATTCATCCCAAAATATAAAAGTGAACAAGAACATTTATTATTAACACAATAAATAATTGGAAAAGGGCATAAAGTTACTTCTGAACCTATCTTGAAAAATCAATTACACGTTTAAATTATCATAGCGATCTATTACACACTTATTCTTGTTGAAAATATATTAATTATCCCACCGAGAGGTAATGTGGCAGAGAAAGTGTTTACACTTTATGAGCAATTATAAAATAAATAAAAAATAAAATAGATCACACAATTGTCACTTGGATTCTATTAATCTATTAAAATTTATGGGTTTTTTTTTGTTTTACTTTTCCCTTTCTTCTTTTTTCTTTTCTTTCTCTTTTTTCCTCGTCATCTTTCCTAAGGGTCTGTCTGGAAAGTCACCTGGTAATTAGAATTAGTGTAATTACTAGAGCAATAATTACACACCCTGCAATTACACTGTCCTATTTGTTTGCCAGAGTGTAATTACAAGTGTGTTGTTTGGTTGCAAGAGTGTAATTACAAGATTATATTAAATTCTAAAAATAAAATTTAATTATCTAAAATTAAAAATTTATATTAGAAAAATATAGGTAGTTACAAATAATATTAAATTAAATATATTAAGATATATATTATCTTTCAAATATATATATATATATATTCTTAACTAATATTATATAAAATCAATTTATATTTTTAAATTTAGTATATTTTAATTAAATTAATTATAAAAGCTAAAAATAAAAGTTTTATGGGAACATTATGAAATGTGTTTTTGACAAAATATTAAACGTTATAAATATAATATCATAATAAAATTGTTAAAATATTTGATAAAAAAAGAAACTATCTAGCTAATCTAACTTAAAGAAAATAAATGGTTTGTAAGTGAAAAAAACAAACGAAACTAAAAAAATAACATAAGTTTTAAATTCAAAATAAAAAAAAAAATATAATACTCTTATGTCAAATGTCAATACAACATATATAAATATGATTCAAAAGAAAAAATAATAAGTATATTTATAATTTTATCCAACAATGAATTCAATGTTAATTTAAAAAGTAGAATGCTAATAAAATCATGCTAGTGAAAAAAAGCAATAAATAAATAAATAAAAACGATAATGTGAAAATTATATGGAAGACATGACATATAAAAACGGAGAATAAGAAAGAAATGAAAAATAAATATTATAAAATAAATTATAATTTTAGAAAAATTAGAATTATAAAAATAAAAAAATTGAATTAATCAAAATGAAAGATGAATTAAAATGAAAATATAAAAATTAAAATAAAAGAAAGAAATTTAAAAAGTAACCAGCATGTAATTACACCATGCAATTACCTGCAATTTCCCCCAGTGAATTGGAAAGTGTAATTACACCCAATTATCTGCTGACCAAGTAATTACCTGTCCAACCAAATGTATCACTATAATTACACCCAATTCCATTAAATCCAATTATCATGATGTTCATCCAAAGTTTTATTTTATTTTTCCCTTCTTTCTCTTTCTTCCTTGTCTTCTTTGAAGTTTTGTTTTATTTTTTCTTTCTTCTTTTTTCTTTTCTTTCTTTTTCTTTCTTGTCTTTTTCTCTCAACTTCGAATGATATATCCAATTTTATAACCCAACAAGAAAAATCAATCTTTATTATTTGATTTTGAATAATTTCCCTCTTATTTCGGAACCTCTCTCCTCCTTTCTACAGTTTAAAAGGATTTTATAAAGTAGAAGAATTTGGGTTACCAATAATAAGTTAATACCAATATCATAAAAAATGGTGAAATATAGATTTTGTTGACAGTGCAGTACAATAATTATATTTAATGATATTTTTGATGATTTGTTAGAAGGTTCTCGCACACACAAAAAAAGAGAGAATTAAAAAAAAAAAGATAAAGAAGCAAAACAGTTGGGTTTGGCTGGCAATTATTTCGATCGATGGCCGATAAAACTATTATTATGGATAAAAATTTATGAAATAGAAAAAAAAAAAAACTTGAAGTAGATTTTAATACAAATGAATGACACTTTTAAAGAGGAGATGCATTGCTATATATAAAATGTCAAAATAAATGAAAGAAATAGTCCTAAAATGAAGAAAGGATACTAGGAAAGAGGGAGGAAGATGAAGTGGAAAAAAGGAAAGGAAAAGTAAATAAATTAGGTGGCACATATGCAGCTATGACGTGGTAGGATTGCGTGATACACTGCATGCTAGAAATGTGGTTTTGTAGTCTTAGAGATATGTCACGTAAATTATATGTGTCCACTTATTCTATTATATACAAATATCAGTTCCTACTTGTACACACCAAAACTTGAAGGATATAGATGTCAGCTAAAGCAAACTTAAAAGACATATTTATATATTATGCTTATTATTATTTGTGAGTAGTATTCATTCGTTACAGAAAACTAATTTTTTATTACTTGTTTCTATATTGCAATAAAAAAATAAAAACTAAAAAAACTATTGCAGTCAAATAGTTCTACACTTGTATGTAGAACTATTTTATTGGTTGTTCTTCATTTTATGCGACGATCAATTTGGTGTGGTTACATCATTACTTTATTATATTTTTTATTTTTTTAATTTATTATCTAACAATTCTAATTTATTGTCTACTCTATTTTTTTTATGATATCTACTACATACTCGACAATTTCTTAAGATTTATCATTCAAATTATAAATATACGATATTATATAAAAATAAAAATATTTTACAATATAATAAAATACATTATAATATAATACAATACCTTGTAAAACAATACACACAAGATCATCAAAACTAAGCCTAATGAAAAGGAAGGTTTCCATATAAAAACTGCTTCCGAATGTTTCATCTTCCTATCAGTTGGGCTATGAATGTGTACTCATTGCTAGGGTTGAAAATGGCAAGATTCACTTCAATATGGCATATTTCTTGAAATTTAAAGAACGGGAACGGGAAGCTAACTGAGGATTTCAAATGAATACCCTATCTCTTGAGACCTCTGCTGATTTGTGAGAAAGGTTAGGTTAGTACTCTCAGCCAGAGCTTTGGAGATATGGTGCACGGGTGATATCACATTTGTCACATTAGTGAAAGGTCAAGCTTCCTCTTAGGTCTGTATATTTGCCTTTAACTATTATCCGTAAATATCTATGTTGTTGGGAAATATTTTCTGTCTAGTTCTGGTTTGATAGTAATGTCTAGCGCTCCGTCAGGCGTATTTTTTTCTTACCATTATCTTCTTTAGTCTGGAATTTGCGATTTCTGCACTTAGTCAAGTTCGAACCTTTTGAGTAAAGGTGGAGTGTCTGAGTGCTTTCAGTATCTGCCCTGTTCCGTAAGAGCTTTACCACTGAAATTACCATTACAGCCTACAGAATTTGTCAGTTAATGGCTCCGGCTTAGATATATAACCTTAGAGATGCTAAGGAAGATGGATTAATTGGCCTTGGTTTAAATAATAGTTGAAATGATAAATCAACCAATCTGTGACTTTTGTATAGATGTTGCATAATAGCATGCCATGCACAAATGTTGACCTAATATCATTTATGTAAAGGAGACTTGCTAGTGCTTTCCATTGATTTTCTATGTCTAACTTCAAGAAAGGAATCCTTATTTTTCTGCTATGAATTAAGTGATCTAGAGTGTGGTATTCTATGTGATTTCTGCAGTGAACTTCTCCAAGCATTTTGATTGTCTTTTACACAGAAAGTTAAAGCTTTGCTCAGCTTAAAGTTTCCTTTTTTGTCTTTGTAGGGTAAAAAATTAATATGCTGAAAACTGGAAGAATTGTGATTAATATAATAGAACAGTTGATGTAGTTCCACCAATGATATCTATCTATTTAGAACAGAATTGCTCCAAGGAGGCAACACTGGACCAAATCTGTGGAGATAATTATGCTTTTCGACCTTGTATAGCTGAGGGATGTAAAATTAAAAGTTAACTATCTTTCTTCTCTCTTACCTTACTGAGTTCAATATATTCTAGATTTGATATAAACACTCATTTGATGCCTATTAGGTCTCACCTATTTGCTTAGCTCGCTGCTTTCATATTTCAGTTAGGATCTTATATGTTCGGACTAATCATTTTTAGTAAGTAGCTGATCTTCTGGGCCGATGAAATGGTCTAGGGACTCACTGAACCAGATACAGAATGCTATGTTACTCAGTAGCTACAAGAGTAAAGCTGGCACTGCATCTGTGTCTAATGCCATCTCTACAAAGTACAGTGAATTTACAGCCAACAATACATCTATTCAAGTGCGAATCCACGAGAGCTTAATTCCTTGCTCATTGCTCAAGGTCATATGCAGTACTTTTGAGTTGCTACAATGGTATGACCTTAAAGCTAATGTATAACACTATCTTGGATGCAGAGTCTTTCATTCTTGAGATATCAAGGAAGCATGGGATGATAACAACATGATCATTAAGTGGTCAACTGCTAAGGAGATGGAACGCAGGCAATCCAAGCCGTTATGTGATCTTTCCACCTGTTCATGAAAGCTGTTTACAAGTAAGGCAACTTATGTGTACATGCACGTGAGTAATATATTTGCCATCTTTATCAGTATGTTTATTATATATGCATGTCTACTTTAAAAATAATTTCTAGATTTATACATACTTCAAACGCAAAGCAATGGTTTTGGTTAAACCCGCCTAACTATATTTGTCACAGAACAGGAGCCTAGGCTTTGTTCCTTGACCTTCTTATTCCTTTTAATACATGGGACCTCCTCAGTTCTAGGTAGCAGCAGAACTGATTTACTCAGTTTTTCCTTTCTTGTTCACTTTTCAGGATAAAATCTTTTGTTCTCATACTCAGATTTTATTTCAATGGGCTGTAACAGTTCTGATGACATTCCACTACCTGATCTATTGTAAGACCCGCTGCAAATTGTATGTCTATTTCTGATACCCAGAGATAGATTACAGTACAAAGTCTAGTTTTCTTCTTTGAATAAGTCCTGAAGTTCAGGGAGAATTAGTTTTGTAGGTCACGAAATAATTTTTTTAGTTTTATTTTCTTTGTATAAGAAATCTTCATTTTTACAAATAAGAGATACGAAAAGACTATTTTCTTCTATTTAATTTATAAGCATCCAAGAGATCTCATTTTCTCTAAAAAAAAGAGGTTGATATAGTTACTAGCATAAACATTACTTCTCCCAGTTTCAAAATAAAAATGAATGGTCTAAGATTGAGGGCTTCTTATTGTTGTCTTCATCTTTATTTAGGTGTGTCTTTATTCATTCATAGCAGAAGCGTCCAAGGAGAATAGGGAGGAAAGATGAAATTAAACAACAAAAAGGGAAAATAAGTGAATCTGCTCATATTATTGTAATCTAGCGGAACATTTATTATTATGCCCTCGAAAGCATCGAAACTGTTCATATTATTGTAATCAGCTGAACATTTATTAGTATACCCTTGAAAGCATCGACCCAATTTTAAGAGGGATAACCTGAAAATTTACACAGATAAGACAACCTCAATCCTACTCACACACTTTGAAGATTTTTCCTAATCTGCACAAAAACCTTATTTGATTTTGAAACGTCAGTGATTTAGTTGGTGAGTTTTGAAGGACTCATTGACAGATATCTCTGACTCTGCTGCATGAGTTCCACTTTTCGTATAATCCCTTTTTTATCTCATTTTTTTGTCCTTTCTATTTTATTGGTCTTTGTGCACTTCCCTGCCAAGCTTCCTTTCTTACGGAAAAGAGAAACGGGTTGGAGTCCTAAGGTAAGTCCCAAAGTCCTAAGTTCTTTCTTTCAATCCAAGTCGAGGTAATAGTTTCTATGGTAGGGCTAATGAGATTTCTTTTGCTTAAGGCTAGGCGTATAGATAGATTTCTGGATCTCGAGATTATTTTAATTTCTCTGGCTAGGAATAATTAAAAAAACTAGGAATAGCTGATTCTAGATTGATATCAATAAAAAGCAGGTTCTAGGGCAAGTGAATTTGAAAGCAATCTCTTTTAAAAGAAGGTCGGTCCTGTCATATGGCTTAGGTGCTAAGCTGAAGGTGGAAGTCCATGCCCGGATCCAAAAAAATTTCAAACAAAGAATTTTTTTTTTAGAAATCACAAGATTTTTTTCTTTCAATCCCATTTATATTTTGACCAAAAGCGTGTTTCCTTTGCTATCTGGTGATAGCTTTTGGGTTTCTTTGGGTCATCGGTCAGAGGAGCTCAGGGAAGGAGCGGATTTCGTATTAAAGGTAGGTTGGTTGTGCTTGGGTCTCCTTTTCTCTTTTAAACTTAAAGCTTGGTTTCAAAATTGCAGTGCTGTTCTTGTTCTTTGTGTGCTGTGAAAAAAGGAAATGGTTTCCCTGTCTTGTGCTTCTGTTTCTGAGGAGGAACACAACAAAACCCTTCTTGAAGTTGGGAAAGAGCTGCTTCAGCAAACCCCATCTTCTAAAGAGGAGCTTCTGGAGAAACTTGATGTGAGAGCCTTTTCTTTTCTATTTCCATCATTTTACCTGCTTACCTACAAAGTGAAAAGTGCATAATGACCAAGGGCAATCTATGAGATTCTGAAAAATTATTCTGAAATTTGTTTCTGATTCTGGTCAACAATTGATAATTAATCCTAAGATGAAATTTTAGTAGTTAGTTGGTTTACCACCTAAATTTTCACCTTATTAGTGAGGGTTTGATTCCCATCTTGTAACAATGATCCTCTTTTGTGTATGTAATGTAGATTGATCATGGTTTGCATCAGGTGAAATTCCTATAAGCAGTTCTAGTGAAAGATCATCTCCTATGAGAGGTCAATTTCTTTTCAAGGACAATCTAGTAATTAAAAGATCTGTCTATGATTGCAAGGGGTCAAAGTCTAGATAAGGGAGGCGGTAGGTTGATTCACTGAATCTCTGAGTAGGGCCGGAATAGAGGACTGGATAATGGGTTCCATACAGACAACCGCATCTAGTTTAGGATTGAGTTGCAGTTGACTGATATTCTAGGAATTATATGATTGCTTGCAGAAGACCATGGCCAGAAAGTCCTCATCAGAAAAAGAAGTTACAAACTCTTAAGTTTTGTGATTGCCTCTCAGCTCCTGAACCAGTTTGTGATACATACTCTGATTATTATTATCCTCCAGCTAAAGATCATCTATTTCGTGCCATGTGTGGGTATATATCCTCTTTGACCAAGAGGGTAAGGGGAAGTTTTCCATGTTTAACACTATAAAGTATTCATGAAATCAGTAATGGCTGAGAACTCTATCATCTGATAATATATGCTTGAGTTTGTAGACGAACCATGTTAGCAAATAAAGCTGTCACCTTGGCTTCTCAAAACAATACAAGAACATCCTTTCACTTGTAATTTTGATCCCACGTCTGTGTAGATATGGGATTGTGGGGGTTGGGTGTTTTCCCTAAGGAAGTATTTAGGATTTTAGAGGAAACAAATGTGATACGTTATCCTTCAATGAATATTATACCACATTGCATGGTTCTTAAGTTTCTGAACTTTGTTGTTTGTTCATTGGGTTTAACTTTCTGATTTATTAAGGGAAAAGAATAGCATCTACGAGTTCCCCGGCATAAGATATGATCTAACCTATTAGCTGGACCTAGACTGTGATATCTACTATTTTTTTTTATTTGCACCTCGTGTCTGAGTCTCTTAGAGCCCCGACTAATCCCGGGGGTGCACTGTGATATCTACTATTATCAACATGTTCCTTGCACTTAACTAGGGAAGAAGGATCAGTCAACAAGATCAATCTTGAATCATGTTTCTTCTGAAAGAGCTTGGCCTAGCTTTCTTTCTTGTGCTTTTAACTTAATTTTATCATAGATTAGGATTTCCGTGTGTCATTGCTTTACTTGACCTATAAGTCAATTATCTCTCTGTGTTTGTTTACTTTTTATTGTGTAAAAGACACACTCAGGCTTCTGATGAATGAAAGGTCATAAAAGTGTGAGAGATAGATGAAGAGATGTTTGACCTTGTGATGTAGTTTCAAGCTTTATTTATTCTTTAATTCTACCAGATCTCATGATCTAGACTTCATGTGCTATCTAGAGAAGTGTTTCCAATGTATTTGACATGGTTCAATCACTTCTTTTTGGTATATGCAATTTTCAGAAGTTAGAGCATCTTTTGTCAAAGGTGAAACAAATTCCGCCTGCATTGACGCAAGATGCTTTTCGGCCTGCAATGGAAGCACTAGTTGCAGATGGACTTCTACGGCATCCTGACATAGATGTAAAGGTGTCAGTTGCATCTTGCATCAGTGAGATCATGAGAATTTCGGCTCCAGATCAACCATATGATGATACCAGACTTAAGGCAAGTACAACTCAGACAGCTTTCTTTGCCCAAATTGGAAGTCAGTCTGGTTGCTAGTCTTTCTTCTAAGGAAGCTTTTTTGCTTTGTAATTGATGGTTCAGATTCTGTAGTAATGCATCTATCACTTTTTTGGAAATGTGAATTTCATTTATACATACTCATAGTTGTGTTTTTTCTTCAATTGGCGAACAGGAATTTTTTGAGCTTGCAGTGCTGGCATTTGGGAAATTGTCTTGCTTGGATGGTCGCTGTTATTCAAAGGCTGTTTCAATTATTGAAGTTCTTGCGAAGTGCCGAACATGCGTGCTGATGTTGGATCTCCAGTTAGATGCATTGATTGTTCAGATGTTTCAACATTTTCTGAAGAGTATAAGGTATATTTCCAAATATGTTATACATATTCATAATTTTCCTAAAGGAAAGAGGTATTGAGACCAGCCACGTGGGTGTAACTTCGCTGGTATTTTATCTTTTATTATTGTTCATTTATTTCTAGTCATATAATTTGTGCTCTATCCTTGCCACAAGTTAAGTGTTACTTTTCCCATTTTTTTCCTATTTTCATTTTCTTATTTGCTTTGGGACAATAAAAGAACTAAAGTACAAATTGTCAACCTTAAAGAGCAGTACGCTCATGAATAAGTTGAGTAATTGCTTGTGACTATTGGCTACTGCTTAGAGTTTTGTCTTGGTCAATTTCTGTTTTAGGAGATCTTTTATATGGGTGCCTCAGCAGTTGCATACTTGCATATCCTTGAACAATTGCTCCAGCTGAGAACAAGCAATCCGTAAGCCTTCTTTGAATATAACTGGTTCCAGATTGAATTGATTTGGCCTTTGAAGGTGATCAATTGATTATGTCCAATTCAAAACATGTCGAGCTAGTAAAATGGGAGTGGGAACGTTGAGAAGAACAATGGTGATATACAGTGTTGCTTTTCTTCTTGTCTGTTTTCGCAACATGGAGTAAGTTGGGATTTTGGTATTTGTGGATAAAATGATTCACTGACTTAAGCCTCCAAGGATTAGCTCAATAGGGGCACGGGTTGAGGGATTTGTTTCTTGGGTCACAAGTTTGATCCTTCCCCAAGCAAACTAAATACAGTATTTAAGTAGAGAAGGGTAGAAGAAAGGGCCCATCATCCCCGAGTTTTGGAGGTTGCAGTTGGTCGAAAGGGTTGGCGCCAAATGGATTTCTTGATCTTAAAAAAGATTGGTATACTTGAAAAGTAAAAAATAAAGCAAGTAAAGCCTGAAAGACCAGGGGAAGGGGTAGAAACAGTTTCTCATTTCTGGCTCGAATCAGCTACTAGGTACAGTTTCAGCCACATCAGCCTACATGATGAAGAGAAGTCACTTCCAAATGAATTTACCCCTAATCCATATTTAGTCGATAACCTTATCCATGAAGCCTGCACATTTTTGTCTGTAGAAAATCTCCACAACTTACTCTAAAAGCATTGTCTATTAGTGGATAGTGTCCTATTTCCTGCTCACTCCATTTGGGAACCATAATCTTCTTCCTTTCTCGAGTCTCTACTAGGTAAAGTTCCTATGACCCTTTTTTTCCCTTCCAATAAAAAATCTCCAAATTGTTGAAACACTTACAAACATGCAAAGACATTAGATTTAAAACTTGTGGGTATATTAAAGAGAGTTGAATATAAATACTGTTATCTTCCCTCCCTTGGTATATAGTCTTCTCGTCCACTCTATGTTTTCTGAAGTTTCTCAGCAACCAGGTGCTAAATAAAATACTGATCTATGCAACTTTATAACTAATAGAAATTCGATGTTTGTAACTATTCAAATTTGGAATCTGATGAGCATGATATTTGCTTTATGAAACTAACTCTTTGACTATTAATTAGATATTTTTCCACTATCACTAATTAATCACACTGTTATAGCAAATGGGATGGAGTACATGGCAGTTTTAGCAGTAAATTCACCATGGTACCTTCATTTATTGAATGCAGCATAAATGAATTTATATGCTATGGGTACATAGCATGTCAAAGTCTACCGGATTCTTTTTTCCTTTATAAAGTTCAAATACTACCAGTTTCTCGGTATTCTATTTTTTTCTTTTGGGAAATGGCTGACAATTGTTTTGTCTCTTCCTCTATTTTAAGGCCGGAGCATCCTGATAAAGTATTCATGGACATTGAGGAAATAATGACCATGATAATACAAGAGAGTGAAGAAATTCCAATGCAGTTTCTGGACATCCTTGTGAACATCCTCATAAGTAGTGTTAATAAGAAAAATCAGGTATTCATTTTCCTCTACAACTTTGTTCATTTATTTTTCTCATTCTTTTTAATTAACTCTTACTTTGGTTTAGAATGTTTCACCTTGTTCTTATGGGCTGGGAGAGAAAGTTCTTCAAGAAAGTGCTGTCAAACTTTATCCATATCTTCCAAAAGCAGTGATGGCCCTCGGCATTTCTTTTAACAACTATTCGGAAGTTGTTGAATTAATATGGAGAGAGGCAGTTAAAAGTAAAGCTAAGGTGGGTCTATCTGATATTCACAGTAATTGCTGGATTCGCTTCTGTTTTTCCTATCTAATTTACAAAAAAGTCGAAGCAGATAAACATGCAATGTTCATTTTGTGGTGGACCATCTTTGCTATGACTTTTAAGTTCTGTAGTCTTGTCAAACTTATCCTCTTTTCTTGGTTATGTTCTGATTTCTCAGCTTTGGTGTTCTGGGGGAGTAATAGAAAACTGACACATGTTTGTGATCCTTGGAGAAGGAATTCTAAAATGTAGGAAATATCTCTAGGACCAGTGCTAAATCAGCTGATCATGAAAAACGGAAGATCTAATAATCTTAGGAAAAAGAGATGGGAAAAAAAAAGAAATACGAAATTAACTATCAAAAGAAAAAAAAAAGGAAAGAGGAAAGAAATGTAATACTTGACGTCAAACTGTGACAGTTCCAGTAAAGGAAATAATGACATGTTTGACCATTCAAATAAAATGGCTTGGACCCTCCTTGTTTATGCTTTGAAGACAATCTGTAGCATTAGCTGCGAGTATTAATCATGGATCATGCTATTTTTGCACAATGTGCTACGGAGTTTTTATAACTTTGATCCAATTTTCCTTGTTAAATTTAAACCATTGTGATTATAACTTGTCAGGTAATGTTTCTCTTAAAGCTCTTTTTACTATTATAAACTCACGTGTACACATGTTGTTTTCCACCTAGTTGTCCTCATTCTTCCAAAATCTGGGCAGGGAAAAAGTGATCAGTTTGGGAATGGATCATCAACATCACAGGTGGAAAATGCTCCCAAAGAGCTTGCACCACATGCTGCACCTACGAAAGTTGCTTTAGAGACGGGTGCAACTTTAAAAGAATCAGAACGTGGAGATGCAATGAAGCAGCAGAAAAGTAACAATTCAAGGACCACTTCGCAGCCTGAAAACATGGGTCTTACAGATGCAGCCGAAAAAGCACAAGATCCGGCATCTACTCAAACATCAAAGAAAAGAGGTTGGAAGCCCTGTTTTTTAAATAAACCAGAGGAAGGATATGATGAGGCTTGGTTAAGTGGAGAAACGAGATCAAAAGTCCATATTCTCTTGAAGGGCTGTGGGAAAGATACTAGAAAGAGAAGTAGTTGTTCACCTGGTGATGAGGAGACTCCAATAGCGACTTCTATAAAGAGACGCCAAAAGGAGAAAAATGACAAAATAGGTCAGAATGATGGTGCACAATTTTCATCAATTTCAGCAAGAGATTCACCAGGAGCTATAACCGAGAAGACAGTCTCACAACCTACATCAGTTGCTTCAGAAGAATTTGCTGTTGTGGAGGCACTAGATAAGAAATATGAAAAAGACGACAAGAAAAGTGTATCTTCCAGATATCGTGATAAAAGACGTCGGTCATCAGTTGGTGAATCAGGAGCTGAGGTAAATCAAAAAGTAGGATTAATTTGCTCAATTTGTTTAGGAAGTTGTGTATTTAAGTACAGCATTTATTCTGCCCCTTAGTTCTGGACATTTTATATTCATTTATTGAATGGTGCGGGCATTGGGCTCTATCTTATCAATTACCAAAGGAATCAACCTTGCCAAAACCTCTAAAGAACATTGTAAAAGGAAGAATTCACCATCAA
Source organism: Solanum rostratum (assembly GCA_029948455.1). Taxonomy (NCBI): domain Eukaryota; kingdom Viridiplantae; phylum Streptophyta; class Magnoliopsida; order Solanales; family Solanaceae; genus Solanum; species Solanum rostratum. The sequence continues at coordinate 62,051,837 of CM057054.1, read as the reverse complement.
GAAGAAAACACAAACATTACATACAGTATCATTAATTAGAGCTGGCCTATTTAATTATTTTAGACAACCTTTAAAAAGTGAATGACACTTGCAGTGAATGTTCTCATTTTGAAGGTTGTCACCTCAAGTGAGGTATTTATTTATCCCTTAATTTGGATTTATTATGTACATAAATTGGTCTCTGCAGGCATTGGGTTCTGTCTCAAACACCAAAGAAAGCAATTTTCCCAAAGCCCGTAAAGGACAACATATAAGGAAGAACTTGCCATCACAAGAGGAGGTAAACATCTGTTATGATTAAGTAAATCTGGCTTATAGTTAATACTATTAGACAACCTTCACTAAGTGCCTACTAAACTATATGTATTTGTTTTGGAATATTATGTCAAATCAAGTAAATGTTTTCTTTGATGCTCAAACTGATTCTAAATTGTAAATTCTCCTAGGCATTAATTTATGAGAACTGGTTCTTGTTGTATCTTCTTAAATTAGTCCTGTTCACCCTGCACGACAACCATTTTGGTCTCTAAAAGTGTTCAGAGTGTCATTGTGAATGGCAAACTGCAGCAGAAGTTTAGATGAGAATGTGAACCTAGAAATCGTGCATGGCAAAGTGATTGAAATTAAAAACTTAATCTTAATATTTATTTCATAACATCTGTCTGTGCTCAAAAATTTGGCAGGGAAAAGTAACTGATGACCCGACTCCTCCAACAATGTAAGTTATTTATATCGCATTTAGACCCCCTTTGCATAGTAATAAATGTAATTCGAGCTTAACATAGTATTGCTTTTATTTAGGACCATGCAGCACAATTTAACTCCAAAAGGAGTGCGCCAAAACAAAGGGAAGGTGGATGTGCATGGCTATGAAGTAAAAGTGAGGAGTGCTCCCATACTTGGTGCCATTTTTGCCAAGTATGGGGATATTGCAGCCAACTGTGACTATAAATCACTGGCTTCAAGAGCTTCCCTTCTTGATGTAGTCAGTGAGGTTGTGATGAGGCTGAAAAATGGTGATGTTGGTTCTTCTTCCATTGAAGAAATGAAGCTGCTTCTCTCTCTTGCCGCAGATGTCAATCTTGATGTCACTTGGCTGCAGCAGTATCTGGATGAAATTTCAGAACAGGAAGATATGAAGAAAAAGTCTTCTGACCTATTGGAGTTAAGGGAGACTACCATGTGTATCTCTAAAGCAGCTAAAATGGACCTGGTAGAAAGGAACATGGAGGTCTTAGCTGCTGAGGAACAGCTCAAAAAGGCTGAAAGGCGCTTGCACGAGGCCCAAAGCCGAGCAGGAGAAGTGGAAAGATCTGTCAAAGTACTTGAATTACTGGGTGAAAAAATTCTGCGGGACATCAAGCAGGCTAAGGATCAAGCACATCATAGGCTGAGTAGGTTGAATAATCTTATGTAGGTCCTAACTGTTGTATCCCTAGTACTTCCTTTAATACTATGACAGTTATCTTGACGTAGCTTGTTAGATGATGCGAAAATTGTGAATGATCAGCCTGAACCTGGCAAATTCACCATGGTTGAATCTTGTTTTGTACATGCTGTTAACATGCAACTCTTTGTGAACATTCACATGTTGTGCAATATTGAGTTTGTCATATAGCAAAACTAGACTGTAATGTGCTCTCTATCTAGTATTTCAGGCCTTTTTCTGCTTATGATACACTTGGTACTAATCCATTTCTAATTTGATTCCTACTATGCTGTTTCAATTATTTATATAGTCTTATTCTTGATAGTAACTGTTTACATTTAAGATATTACAGAATGATATTTATTTACGAAAATAACAATATCATGTTGATATCGATCCTCCATCGAACTGTGTTTGGCAGCCAAGTTATGAGTTTCTCCGGCAATCATATCGCTATCTCACAAACATGTACATAAAATCATTTTCATATATCCATAACATGAAAATTCTCCTACAATCCATGCGAGTTAAATGTGATGAATCTTTCTTCCGTCTATATATAAAGGAAAAATAATAGATTATTTAAGAGTGCTTAAATGGCAAAACATTGAAAAGCCTACATAAAAATTTCTCCTTTTTCCGCTGTTTTCAAACAAAAAATTCTCATTTTTTCTCGTCTCCTTTTTATCAGCTTATTTTTGTAGTGTTACACCACATATTTTCCTTTCTTGTACTACTCATGTTGGATTTTGCAAATCAAAGTCATCATAATTGATTGTTTGTGATGTCATTAAAAAATTACCCTAAAAAAGGATAATATTTGATATATAGTATATTATTTATGTAAATACTCCTTGATGTAAGTATAATCAATTATTTACTAATTCTTTGAGATTATTCAAGAAATAATTTATTAAATTTATATAAATAAAAAAATTATAGTTGCTTAAAGATTAAAAGAGATACTTAATTTTGATGCAATAAAGATTTGTACTTGCAAGTGACATAAGTGTCCAACACCTTTATAACTAATAAAAAAAAAATACAAAGCTTTAACGCTTTAAATTTTCAACTTTTGAGTTTGAAGGATATTCAGAGGTAAAAAGTTCAAATTAACTATTTTCAAGGTTATTGAATATAATTTTTTATTGGTGTTAATTTATCAATAAAGTGATTGCTCTTATTAGTCCCATGCTTTAAGTTAATCAAATTGTTTCTACAATAATGAGGTAAAAATTAAAAATTAAAAATTAAAATATTGATAATTTTTAGTGTTATAAACTCTTCTAACACGATTCATTTATTTATTTATTTATTATTAAAGAACTCATGGTTGTTTCAGATTTTAATATTTAATTATTTTTATTTTATAAAATAGATAACTAAAACTCTTGTATAGAACATTCTTATTTCTTTAACGCTATTTAAAATAAGTGTCATTCAAATATGAAACATGTTAATTTTGCATCTTTACCCTTCTTTATTTGAATGTTTAGTCTTTATCTATACTACCTTATTAAAAGCATGAACTATCAAAATTGGAAGTTAAATCAGCTAAATACCCCTAACTTAAAAGAAAATCCTAACTAAAAGTCCCACATACTACAACCAGCTTCTCGCGCATTCTCACGCATAATACTTCTGCACGAAGAGTTGCGGCTTCCACCTTTCACCTTCTGAACAGTCGCACTCCTCCATCTAATCACCAACGGATGCAACTTATCATCTTTTCCCCTTTAAATAAATGAAATGCCGAACTCATTCTCTCATTCAAGGAAAAACTTATGCAGCAATTCATCAGGTATGCATTGCTTCGAATGTAGGCGCTAATTGTAATTAGAGTGTCAATGTAGACGTGTTTTAAACTACGGGAGTGGAGAAGCTAATGGGCAAAATGTTGATCAAGAGTCCATATGACCACTTATTGAAATGTGGTCAATTTTTTCATCAGGTCCCTGTGAGTTCGAAATTCAACGAAATTTAAAGTATCACATAAGTAAAAATAGGTGAATAAATTATAGCATGCACACAAAGATGCAATAAATGAAAAGAAGTTCATAATTTCGATCTACACATTAATATTTTGTAGTGGCGATATATATCAGTCTAGTAGGATAATCATTCATCAAATTATACTTTTATTTTTCTCCTATAATTTTCATCACATACAGACTTTAATATTATTTGTATTATTTCAAGTATTGATAGTTATTAGCATGAGATACACATACATCACACGTGTTCGAGAATTAATTTAGAAAAGAAAAAAGAAAAAGACTCAACAAATAGATTCATATAATATTTAGGCAATTTTTTTCTTAAGTGCAAAAGTAGAATTATATTTGTTTTCTCAAAAATATAAATTTCTGACAATACTTTCAAGCATATTTATTCAACAAGCTTTACTTTTTTTTTTCTCAAGAAAATGCACAATCTTATAACAAGGTGTCTGAATGAGACAACTCTTCAAATACCTTACTATAAGTTGGAGAATTTTCAATACACAGAGATGTGAAAGCAAAAGGTAATGAATATAGTTAGAGTTAGAGCAAATTCAAATTTTCTTTTTAACAAGCAATTTTTTCAATTTGAAAATTGATATTTCATTCAATTCGAAAGACATAATTTTCACTAATATATCATCAGATAGAAACCCTACTTGTTTAGCTAGTTAGCTAGTAAGCGACTCTTTTAAACGAAAAATATATGTACTTTCCACGAAGTAAGCATTCATGGTCATAAAAAAGCCTATTATAAGCAATAAAAAAAATATACAATATTTTTTCCAGGTTCAACTAAATTCAGATAGAGAAAAGTCTGAATTTGGTAAAATGCTTTCTAACAAAGGTGTCTCATGCTCAAGAATCAAACCTAACACTTCTAGATAAGGAGAAAGAAATACTAACTTCTACTCTTCCGTCCACAAATCTTGTTCGCCGAAAAAATAACTTTTATTAATAATAGAAAATCCAATGTTGCCAAATATTCAAGAAAAAAAATAAAAATCAACTAGATAAATTTACAAGAATATATAAAATAAATCTACCATGTCATAAATCCGACATATCTAAAAGGAGAAAAAAAATTGCAATCATACCATCATCTTAAAAAAAATAATATTTGAGACTTTTTACACCAAAAATATTCTCTTAAAAATGAAGGTATTCGCGCTTGGATGACGCAAGATTAGCCTCATGAAAACCTTATAGTCCCTTAGAAGGTTTTACCATGTGAAGACACTCTTAAATAGGTTAACTAAGTAAACTAAGATGATATTAGTACCAACGGAAAAATTGTTATGTGATAATGCATATGATTTATCCATCGTTAATCAAATATTCTGAGATCGCGTTAAAGTGATTATCCGGACAATCTACATTATTGGGAGTTTAATTTAAAATATTAGATCAGGTGAAAATAATATTAATTATTATATTTTATTCTAAATTCCATTAAAATTATCTTATTCAGAAGAATGATAATTTCTACATTAAATAGTTATGTCGTTTAATATACCACTAAAATTTATTGCTTTTTTCCCTTACAATATAAAGTACAACACGCAGTAAAGTGTTTATGCAATGTAAGTAAGTTTTTCCAATTTAATACTCAAAACTAAATTTTCCATTAAAAAAAAGAAAAAAATAATACTCTCTATAGTATATTAACTTAATGTTTAAGGTTCTTTTAATTATTTAAAATAACTGAATCATTTAAAGTTCTAAATGAGTGCTTGATTTTTTTTCCATATCTGTTCTTTTCATTTATTGAAGTTTTGAATCTTTTAGGAGATAAATTACATTATTTTACAAAATTATATATTTAAATTACACAATTTTCCAAAAAGACAATAATAAAAATTATATTCTAAATTATGTTATTGAATATATGTATTATGTCACAAATTTAATTAATATAAATTAGGGGGAGTATAGAGAAATCAAAAGTTTGAGTTTTGCCCGTTCTAGTCAAGAAAAGACATTATTTATTTTCCAATATTAGACATCTCCTACAGTAGAAAAAAGCCCCCCATTTAAGTGCTCTACGTTGAAGGTTCCAGGGACAAAATAGTCCAATAATTTCTCCATTTCTTGAACTTTTTGAATCAAAAAATTTGGTGTCTTTGTGCACTTTTGCACAGCCACGTAGAGAGTGTAATGCCAAAATAGCATGCCCAAGTTAAGCAACACTTCACGAGAAAAACACTATCACCCTGAAAAAAAGGTGTGAATATTTGAGAAAAATGCAATTAATGTGAGGTAATCCAGTGTAGATTACAAGTTTTTTCTTTTATGTCAGACAAATTTGCTTTCAAACACAAAACCCCACTTGTATATAATCAGCATTTTCTTCCTAGAGGGGTTATTTATTTTTGGGTTCTTGAAACGGCAAATTCATACAAGGTTCTTGAGGTTTTGAGTGAATGGTGTTGTGAAAATGGATGCTGCTGCTTCCCAGAAAGAAATTGATGATGGCCTAAGAGAATGTGGAAACAGACTCATCAACCTTCCTCCTTCCAGTGAAGAGCTCATCAGTCTTCTTGATGTAAAGATTCATTTTTTATCTTTCTCTTGTTCTTTACATATAAAGCACTAGTTTTATCTGTGTTGCTTTTTGCCTTTTTTTTTGTGCCCTATCAATTAGATTGATTTTATGTTGATAAAAATAAGAACTTTTTAGGGGAAGGGTTGTTTTTTAGATAAATTTGATGCCTAAATTTTCATATGTATCAAGATGATTATTTTATCTTCAGATAGAAGCTTTTTGTTCTAAACCTAATCAATGACATGGTGTTTAGTCAGAATTGGAGGAATGGAAGTGGCAAAACTTGATGCCTACTTTTTCATATGTATCAAGATGATTTTTTTTTTAATCTTCAAATAGAAGCTTTTTGTTCTAAACCTAATCAATGACATGGTTTTGAATCAGAATTGGAGGAATGGAAGTGGCAAAAGAGGTTTTGGTGTATTGATTTTGAAACTAAAATGAAAAGAATAAAACATGAATTCCACCATAGAGCAATTTTTCTATGTTCACGACTTAAATCGTTATTGACTGGGTTTGTAATTTCTTAAAGCTGTTTGCTCGTTTCCGGTAATTTATAGCAGTTGCAAGTTGACTCACTCACACTTCTTGTGTCTTTTAGAAAGTGGAATCTCTGTTGAGAAAGGTAGGTCAAGATCCTGCCGATTCAACGAAAGATGCCCTTCTACCAGTAATGGAAGCTGTGGTCAGAAGTGAACTTTTAAAGCACACTGATGCGGATGTCAAAGTTACTGCTGCATCTTGTATCAGTGAGATTACCAGAATATCTGCTCCGCTGCAGCCTTATGACGATAAACTAATGAAGGTATCCAAGATATAACATTCTAGTTCATTGTTCTATTTTCCTAATACACACACACAAAAGCGAGAGAGAGAGAGAGAGAGAGAGAGAGAGAGAGAGAGAGAAACTATATAACTAATGCCACTTGCTCAAACTTTATACCCATTTGCTTTTCACACACTTGTATTGAAAAATCTCAGGAAATCTTCCAGCTTACAGTAAGGGCACTTGAAGAGCTATCTCATTCAGGTCACCGTTATCGTAAGGCTATGAATGTACTTCAAATTGTGGCAGAAGTCAAGGCCTGTATGTTGTTTCTGGACCTTGAATGCAACACATTATTTGTAGAGATGTTCCAGATGTTTCTCAGGATCATCAGGTAACTTCGCAAATTTTATCTTCTGGTAACAAGTTTCTTGGTTTTTCCCCTCTTTCTTGATTGTTACATAGAGTGGTTTTACTCTTTCAAGCATTGTCATTAATGTCCTTCAAAATAACTTAGCAAATGCTCCTCCGGATAAGCTTATATTTGGTTAGTGCAAGAGTGTTTTTGCTCTTGTTTCAAATTTGTATGTTTGTGGAAGGATACGCTAGATGTTGAGAATCTACTGTAGAGAAACATTAATTCCGTTAAAAAGACTAATAGCTTTAATAGCAAAATGACAATAACCTGAATAAAGTAGAACAGATATGTATAGTCGACCCCAGCTAATACAAGATTGACGTGCAGTCACTTAGTTAATATTAGGGTGGGAGTCTGAAGTGGTGGCTCCTTCTATGTCAATAGTGAGCAGCAGGCTCGTTGAATAATTCAAGTGGTTACCTATTTATGCACAATGCAGTTACCATTTGGTATTCATTTCAGTGTTGACTAGCTCAAAGGTGTAGTGCACAGACATAAACTTTAAATTGTCTGCCTAACTATTCTTGATTCTTAAGTTCTTGCTCATCTTTGTTTGACACATTTATGCATGTTGGCGATTGTTTGACATCATCCAACCATGCCATTTCCCCCAAGCAAATGATTATAATGTTATCATGTATAAGTTTCCTATGATGAATGCTTATGTTTGATGCTGTAATTTTTTTTCCAAGGCCCGACCATCCTACTGTTGTATTCACAAGCATGGAAGCAATCATGACTCTGCTCATTGAGGAAAGTGATGAAATCAATATGGAGCTTCTGCAGCCCCTTCTTGATAGCCTCAGAAAGAAAAATCAGGCAATAAACCTCATCCTATTGATCTTCTGTTAATCATGTTTCTTTAGTTCTTTACTTGATCTTATTTACTGTACAGATCTGGTCACCTATCTCGTCAAAGTTGGGAGAGAAGGTCCTGAAAGAATGTGCTTCCACCATTAGACCTTGTCTTCAAGATGCCCTCAAATCAAGAAGCATTAATCTTGAAGAGTATGATGATATAGTTGCGGCGATATGCAATGAAACGCCTGGTAGAGAAAAAATGGTGTGTCCTAGTCATGACATCTTCTTGTATGCAGCAATGTTCTTTGCTTTCTCTTGAGGTGTTGAATGAAACTTTTTTAAAATGATCCTTTTTGCTATATAATGTAGCTTCAATGTCACATTTTTTTCTACTACTAATTATCAAAATATGCTATTGAGTTGCTACTAATCCAAAAAGGGTTCCTTATAAGTAAAAGAAACTGTTTGGATTACTTTTCCTTCTTTACTAACTTTAGTTTTATGGCAGACGCAAACTGAAAATGTGACTGATGCTGTGTACCCTAAAAAAGTTGGTACATCTGCTGCTGTTATATGTGAGACATTGCTGGAGGATGGGACACCTTCAAATAATAATGCCACCTCTTCAAAAGCATTACAGTATTGCAGTCAGATGGAGCAACTAAAAAATACTGGTGTTAGCAATAGCAGTCATGGCCGCCGGCTTAGGGCTAAGAAGAAAGAGAGCAGGGAAAATAAGGATGATGCTCACCTGGGAGTATCGGTGCCAGAAGGTGATGTTCTTCGGCCTGAGGATCAGAGAAAGGTCACATCATGTAGCAAAAGAAAACCATGTCAGAGCTCAAGGAAGAGAGGGTCTGTTCGGAAAGGTGATGTGGACACCACTTCTGGTCTTGACATTGTAAAAAGAGAAGGAAAACTAACTGATGCTGATGCGTCATCAGAGCAACAAATTGATGAAAAGAAACAGAAGAAAGAGATTCAAGATATAGAAGAATCGGGAGATAAGGTTGAATGAAGAAATTCTTAGAAGTTGCTACCTCTATATCTGCGGTTATAACTTTTTTTCAAGCACAAATTTGACAATCACTTTTCTTTTTACCTCTCCCTTCGTGCTTGTGGGTTTTACAGGAGATTAAACTATCATTTGAGGATGAAAATCGCTCCAGCCAACTTGCCAAGACAAAGCGCCGGAGGAAGCTTACCATGAGAAAGGATCAGGTGCTGATATAGCATTTTTTGAAGTAAACTGTAACCCTTGTTTCAGTATCTGCAGATTTTTCTTTTATTTACGTGGTATTGTTGCAATGTAATGTGTTTCTAAATTCTATGACCTCATTGCTTTTTCAAAGGAATCCAATCACAGTGAGAATTAAGTTATAAGCTGCTTAATCCTCTTTGAATTTGGAGAAAACGTTATGCTTACCTCTTTTTAATAGAGTTCAAAGGACTGAAACTAATTTTGGTTTAGGCCCTATTGCTTTCAGTTTATCTGTTGTCTATGAGTGCTTTCATGTCTGAAGAGCTTATGGTTCTTAATTGTTTCATTCAGGATTCTAAAAGGCGTCGCGTCACCAAAAATTATGGAGAAGAAATAGTTGGTAACAGAATAAGAGTTTGGTGGCCAATGGATGAAATGTAAGTTCTACAGAATGTTGTGTCAGGACTGTCACACTATCGTCAATTTGTGGTACTTATTACAGATCCACTCTCATCCCAGCACTTTTCATCCTTGATTACTTCTATTGCTAAGTTTATCATTTATAAAATTGGCTTTGCCTGCTAGGCTGCCAGCCAAGAGTCTACTTCATTCTTCAATTCCTTCTACTAAATTGACTTTTATCGTGTCTTCAATATGGATGAAAGAAGTCTAGCTAAAAACAGTGATAGATCTTATAGAATCCCTCTAAGAATTGCAAGGGATGTTCTTTTGGTATCCTGTTAGTACTTTTGCCTGCAACTTCTTGGTACTATTTAATAGTACTATTACCATCTCTCTGTCAAAAAAAAAAAAAAAAAAAAGGGAAGAAGAAAAAAGAAAGAGGTCTAGCTAAAGTTTTTGATTTAAAGTTTTCCTGTGCAGGTTCTATGAGGGTGCAGTTTCTGCATTTGATCCTGTGGAAAAGAAGCATCAGGTAGTGACGTTATCATCAAGCTTCATGCGCAGTTTAAAACTGATCTCTCTACTGTTTTCTTCCCAGTATATTTATATACGTTTCACTTTGCAATGCTCTAATATTTGCACTTAATGATGTCAAGAATCTATACACCATTCCCAAGTCTCAAAAAGTTCTTCATTAGTAGTCAGTATAAATCCATTTTCCTTCTTAATTTAACTTGAGATAAACTCCAAATATTATATTTGGTATTATTCTCCTACAATTTCCAAAATATCTGCAAGTCCAGTTGATCCCATGTTCCTGCTAAGTATGTTGGGGCTAACTATTTACCAAGGTTGGCTCCATCATCCTGTTAAGTAGAGGCAAACCTATTTTCCGAACCAATATTATCACTGCAATAAAAGTCCCTTTTACTTATTTGCATGACCTTACAGCCTAAAAGGCCTCTTTCTCGAAGAATGTCATCATGTTAAAACTGCAGAAGGGAAATATATCCTGGAAGTACAGTAGTATTTTAGCCAAAGTTTTTTTAGTTGACTGATGCTATTTGCTGTTTTGCTTTTTGAGATCTCATATGATGATGGTGAAATGGAAAACTTGAATCTGAAGGAGGAGGTGTTTGATTTTCTTGATGAAAATCCATCTGACAAGGTGCTTTCCCCATTTGGCACTGTGTTATCTTAACAATTTCAAGTTATCATTGACATTACATCTTTGTGATATGATTCTTTTGGATGCACTATGTGCAGAAACATGAAGCAGATCTTCAATGCAATGCTGTTTCATCTGTCCCGTAAGTATCGCTTTCCAATTATTTTTTGTACAATTATTTTTGTTGTACATATTCTAGAGCTCTACACACTCTTGACTGTCTTATTTACTTCTACCTATCACTTTTATGCAAGATTGTATTTTGCATCACCTTGATATTCCAATAATATTGTCGGGATATGATATGGTTACTGGTTGATAAACTTGAGCAGATCCACGAAGAAGAAAGCAAAAAGAACCTCCTCAATAAAAAAGGAACCCAGAGTCTCGTCATCCGAAAGGTTGTTCTTTTGTTGTTTTACACTTTTTCCTGTAGTACTTCTCTGTAAACTGAATGTTCTGAGGGTTTTGACAAGCATGTTTTCTGTTTTCAGGTCTAAAAGAAAACTCCAAAAGAGTGCTGTTGAATCCCTGGATATTCCAATTCCAGATAAGATGAATAATGCTGCTGATGTTGGTTGTGAAACAAGCTGCGGGATAAAAGAACTAGTAGAGCAGCAAGATAACAATATCACACAGAAGCACGAACCAGATCTTCAAAGCAATGATGCTTCATCTGCTCCGTAAGTGTTGATTTCTACATTCCTTGTAACCTTGACACAATCCTAGTTCCTTTCATGTTCTTGACTGTCATTTTTGGTGTTTACTTCTACCTACAAGTTTTTATGTTAAAGATGTCTTTTCGAATCACCTGATATATCACTACTTGACATGATATGGTTATTGGTTGATGAATTTGAGCAGATCTATAAAGAAGAAAGCAAAAAGAACCGTCTCAAGAAAAAGAGAACCTGTAGTTTCGTCATCCAAAAGGTTCTTTTGTCGTCGTGGATTTTTGCCTGTAGTACTGCTCTCTGAACTGAATGTTCTGGCAGTTCTGACAAGACAGTTTTCTATCTTCAGGTCTAAAAGAAAACCCCAAAAGAGTGATGTTGAGTCCCTGGATATTCCAATTCCAGATAAGATGAATAATGCTGCTGATGTTGGTTGTGAAACAAGCAGCGGGATAGAAGAACTTGTAGAGCAGCAAAATAACAATATCACACAGAAGCATGAACCAGATCTTCAAAGCAATGATGCTTCATCTGCTCCGTAAGTGTTGATTTCTACATTCCTTGTAACCTTGACACAATCCTAGTTCTTTTCATGTTCTTGACTGTCATTTTTGTTGTTTACTTCTACCTACAAGTTTTATGTTAAAGATTGTTTTTTCGAATCACCTGATATATCACTACTTGGCATGATATGGGTATTGGTTGATGAATCTGAGCAGATCCATAAAGAAGAAAGCAAAAAGAACCCCCTCAAGAAAAAAGGAACCTGTAGTTTCGTCATCCAAAAGGTTCTTTTGTCGTGGATTTTTGCCTGTAGTACTGCTCTCTGAACTGAATGTTCTGGCAGTTCTGACAAGACAGTTTTCTATCTTCAGGTCTAAAAGAAAACCCCAAAAGAGTGACGTTGAATCCCTGGATATTCCAATTCCAGATAAGATGAATAATGCTGCTGATGTTGGTTGTGAAACAAGCAGCGGGATAAAAGAACTTGTAGAGCAGCAAGATTACAGTATCACACAGAAGTATGAACCAGATCTTCAAAGCAATGATGCTTCATCTGCTCTGTAAGTGTTGATTTTTACATTCCTTGTAACCTTGACACAATCCTACTTCTTTTCATGTTCTTGACTGTCATCTTTGGTGTTTACTTCTACCTACTAGTTTTTATGTTAAAGATTGTTTTTTCGAATCACCTGATATATCACTACTTGACATGATATGGTTATTGGTTGATGAATTTGAGCAGATCCATGAAGAAGAAAGCAAAAAGAATCCCCTCAAGAAAAAAGGAACCTGTAGTTTCGTCATCCAAAAGGTTCTTTTGTCGTCGTGGATTTTTGCCTGTAGTACTGCTCTCTGAACTGAATGTTCTGGCAGTTCTGACAAGACAGTTTTCTATCTTCAGGTCTAAAAGAAAACCCCAAAAGAATGACGTTGAATCCCTGGATATTCCAATTCCAGATAAGATGAATAATGCTGCTGATGTTGGTTGTGAAACAAGCAGCGGGATAAAAGAACTTGTAGAGCAGCAAGATTACAGTATCACACAGAAGTATGAACCAGATCTTCAAAGCAATGATGCTTCATCTGCTCTGTAAGTGTTGATTTTTACATTCCTTGTAACCTTGACACAATCCTACTTCTTTTCATGTTCTTGACTGTCATCTTTGGTGTTTACTTCTACCTACTAGTTTTTATGTTAAAGATTGTTTTTTCGAATCACCTGATATATCACTACTTGACATGATATGGTTATTGGTTGATGAATTTGAGCAGATCCATGAAGAAGAAAGCAAAAAGAACCCCCTCAAGAAAAAAGGAACCTGTAGTTTCATCATCCAAAAGGTTCTTTTGTCGTCGTGGATTTTTGCCTGTAGTACTGCTCTCTGAACTGAATGTTCTGGCAGTTCTGACAAGACAGTTTTCTATCTTTAGGTCTAAAAGAAAACCCCAAAAGAGTGATGTTGAATCCCTGGATGTTCCAATTCCAGATAAGATGAATAATGCTGCTGATGTTGGTTGCGAAACAAGCAGTAGGATAAAAGAAGTTGTGGACAAGGAAGAGAACAGTATCACACAGAAGTATAGACCAGATCTTCAGAGCAATGCTGCTTCATCAGCTCCGTAAGTGTTGATTTCTACATTCCTTGTAACCTTGACATAATCCTAGTTCTTTACATGTTCTTGACTGTCATTTTTGGTGTTTATTTCTATGTACTACTTTTGTGTTGGATATTGTATTTCCCCATTACCTTGATATGACACTACTATTGATCTGATATTATATGGTCATTCGTTGAACTTGAACAGATTCACAAAGAAGAAAGCAAAAAGAACCTCCTTGGTTAAAAAGGAACTTGGAGTATCTTCATCCAAAAGGTTAGTTTTTTGTTGCTGTACACTTTTCCCCACTGTATTGCTCTCTGAACTGAATGTTGTTAAGAGTGTTGACGAGTAACTTTTCTATCTTCAGGTCTAAAAGCAAAGTCCAAAAGAGTGACATTGAGTCACTGGATATTCCAATTCCAAATACGATGAATGATGCATCTGATGTTGGTTGTGAAACTCTTAGTGGCAAAAAACAACTTGTGGACAATGAAGATGGCATGGTCACAAAAGCAGAAGGAAGCTAAAATATGAAGATGTTAAAAGTTTAGCTTGGGAAATTGTCAGTAGTCATTATATATTACTAGTTCAAATTTGAAAGCTTTGTACATTATTGAATTCTTTAACTCCAACTTTGATAGCTATGAAATCCTTAGTTTGCTGCAAGATCCTTCATTTTGTGTGATGCAAAGGGGGATAATATGCAATTTAAGTCCTTACTCCCAGCCCCCTCAATTGACAATAAGCTTTCTTTTCTTTCTGCATTCACCAATTCTTAATCAGGAGAGTGGGGATAAACAATGTGCGCGCGCAGGGACGTGTTTGTATGTGTGTTGAGGGAAGAATAGTTGGTAATGACATTGATAAGGGAACTTGGTAGCAAAAAGGAAAGGTGATGCACTTAGTCTAGGCTACAGTATTTCCAATGTTTACTTTCCTAACAAAGCTAGTTCCTGGATTGTCTGCGGTCCACTGGTTAACAAAGCTAGTTCCTAGATTGTCTGCGATCCACACAAAAACAGTAAAAGTTACTTCAACTAAGTAGAAAATGAGGTATATCATGCTGAGGTCATACTGGAGGCCTTCTCATATATGCTTGTTTCTTTTTTCAATGAGTTTTTTCATTACATATGTCACACAATACATTAGTGTGTGACACCTTTAGGAAACTTCTATAAACCAACTCCATCTAGAATAATCTAGAACTTGTCAAATTAATAAAACTAGGAAGTTCAGCAGGTTAAAAAGAAAAGATAAAATCAAGAAGTTGTCATTTGTCAGTTGTAGGTTAAGTGTATTTCAACTGTAGATGTTGAGTACATCACTCCCTACCTAATTTCTTTCGTTTAGATTATAAATAAGAAAAAAGCCTTATTAATTTGTGCATTCATTAATCTTCATCTTCACTAGCTATACCAAACTCTTGCTACATAGTACATTGTTATAAATAAATAATTAGAAAATAAAAAACATGGTTTTTATTTTAAATTAAAACTTGACCAAACAATATCTACTTCTTATTTTTCTTTGTTATTGTCTCTTGACTATTTGCATTTACTATAATCCGTCATCAGAGATTGAAAATATTAGACTTTAATATAATGAAAGTATAATATCGAGCAGACCAGAATCCATCAATATCAATTTTGATATTGATACTCCCTTGTTCATTTTAACTTATCATAATTTAACTTAATTTATTCATTAAGATGTTATTATTTGATGTTTAGTAGTATTAAGTTTTGAAAAATGATGTCAAGAAAGGGATGCAGACATTGATCATCTATTCTTTGAATGTCACTTCAGTGCGGGAATATGGACAAGACTATTAGTATGGCAAGGGATATATAGGCATGTTTTCAAATGGTATGAAGAGGTTCAATGGGCAATCAGTTACATGAAAAGAAGCAGCAGCAAAACGCAGGTATATAGGATGACTTTAGCTGACACTATATACTACTTATGGAAGGAACGAAATAGAAGAATTTTTCAAATGAAGCAGGAGCCAGTGGAGAGCATTATTTATTAAAGGCATCGTAAGAGATATATATGGAAGAGGAGCTCAACATACTAAAATAGCAAGTAAATTGTAACAAATGAATATGTATCCCTAGGAATAGATAAGAACAGGTGTTGATATGCAGAATTTGGGATTATGATCAAGTCTGCTAACTTTGTTATACTGAAAATCTCAATTTGGTGATGATTTGAAGAATAATATTTAATGCTTAAGATAAAATATGGAAAAGAAAATTGTGTTTTTTGGAATAATATTTGAATCCTTAATTATATGAAATAAATGCATAAATATAAAAGGCTCATAGGTCAATACCACCAGACCAAATATTTGGTGCATAATGTATTTTTGTAAATTAAAAATGAATCTAAGGAATTTCATTAAAAGAAAAAAAAAAAAAGAGTAGATTTTTCAGCTGTTTCTGGGAAATGTTGGTTCCCCTCTAAATTTAAAAAGAAATAAAAATTCTTTCATGGGGTATAGCAAACTATTCTTATTCAACTCAAGAAAAAATAATTGATGTTTTTATTTTTTAATTATATCATGACCAGGAAATCATAGGAAGGTAAACTAAATCATTAGATAAAAATTCTGATAATCAATTACTAATCTGTTATTAATTATTAGAAAGACAAGTAAGTGCCTCCACATCATTAACTACCTCCACAATGAGATAGTAACACAACAACTAATAAGTAAGAGAACAAGAGGAAGAGGAGCATTTAGGTTTTGTTTAAGGTTAATTAACACTAATTACAAACTAATTATTTTTTAAAAAATAGTATACTGTACCTAACTTAAATTGTAGGATGGAGATGTCCCCCAAAATTAATTCCTACATATTGTAAACAGACATCCCAAGTTGGATTTGACAAGTGTATGAAATTTTATAATAATCATTTTTATTTGAACTTCAACAACTTTTTCTCGAACTTCAGCAATATGTGCTTGAATTCAATTATTTCTTATTAAACTATAACTAATTTTACTTGAAATTTATATACATATGACTAAAGTTTTAAGTGCATATGTAACATCTGATAAAATTATTAAAATACATCTAGATAAGAGACGCTCACATAACACGTCTTCCCAAACTCCGATGGCAAATCCGAGGTCGGAAATACAATCAGCATGAAAAATCATGTGGATAAATGGTCTTGGTTGATTTTTAGAGCAACCGAATCAAAAGATATTTTTCGATGCGAAAACGCATTCCAGTAAGAGTGCGCGACATGTCCGCGTCGCGGACTCATCGCGACTTTGCACTTAGATGTGATCGCAATATTTTCGTATGGAATTAGAAAATCAATCGGATAATTTTTGGAAAAAATTGCACGGTGTGCGCGACAGGTCCACATCCCGGACCTGGTCCCCCGACCTGTTCACCGATGCTCAAAATTTTAAATCTTTTGAGGGGCATTCTAGACATTTCCCCCACCCCTTCGAAAGTTAATTCACGACCAATATAAGTCATTTTTGGCCTAAAAAGAGTTTCAAACCCTATTCTTAAGTCTTATTATGCTAAAACTACGAGGGGCCTTTGAGCGAAGAAGAGGAGGGAAGCTAGGGTTTCCAAGTATTTGACTGTGGTCCTTTGAGTTGCGATTGTTCTTCGATTTCCAGTACATAAGGCAACCTAAAATCTTATTTTCGTGCCAAATCTATATCCCTTATCAAGTATTCTAGTCAAGAGTCAAGTCAATTTTGTTCCTATGATTTTATGGAGAAAATATAGAATTTTAGCATGAAATCCTTATTATTTTATCATTATCATACTAAGAACTTCAGTATTGAATACATCCCTTTAAATTCTTGAAGTATTAGCACAGTTACAAGAACCTTAACTAGTTTGAGAGTGCAATTTTTTTTTAAAAAAAGTGAGTATAAATTAAGTAACGATATTTGAATAAAATACTTACTCGAAAATAAGTTAATATAGTGATCGTATAGATAGTATCTAATTACATCTATAAAATAAGAAAATAATTGAGAAAATATCCAAAACAAAATCTCTTATCCAAAATAATTCAATTATCAATTTTTCCCTTTATGCTTATCTTTCTCTCTGTTTTTTTTTTTTTTTGTGTGTGTGGGGTGGAGGGTTGCTTTTCTTCTTCTCTTCCTTCTTGAAAATTCGAAAAGTGAATTCCCTCTTTCAGGTTCTGATTTCGATAAAACTTTCAAATTCTCTTTTTCAGATTTTGCGTATATAATTAAACTAAAAGAGGGGTCAGAGAACGTGAATAACATAGTTGCTCTTGCTTCGCTATTGTTAGTCGAGTTTGATCTTCAAAAATTATATATTATTATATATAATATATGCAGAAGAATGAATGGAATGGATGGATAGATAGAAAATAGTTATACGTTATTTATATAATATCGACATATTATATTTACAGTAAATAATTATATATTGATACATCATATAACATACATACAGTCATTTTTTTTGAACTTTTGTTTGTCATTTGTACAGTTAGTTAGGTAAGAAGCCCAAAAAACAAATGAGGCTCCAAAGGAATCCAATCCCAGCTTGCTAGAGTAGGGTGTTTGAACTTTTATGAACTGGTACATATATTTATAAATTAAAAATAATTGTATGTTGGTTGTTATCATTAGAAAACTCATCTAAAGTAAAGTGATTTGTTAAGGTTAAAAATTAATATGTCTAAAAAATATACCTCATAAAATATGATGGCTTTTGTATAGATACTCGATTTTAATTTCTAGCTAGTTTTGTGATAGGTCAAACTAGAAATATACTCCCTCTGTTTATTCAACTTGACTAAGCTTCAAAGCTAAATTGAAGTAGCTAAATTTAATATTTGAAATATAAAATTTAGATGGTTGAAAACTATACGAAAAATGCTATAAGTTAAAATCCTTGTCATATTAATATGACGAAAAGATCAAAGTTCATATAATTTGATCTTGATAAGTGAAATAGTGATCGACAAGTAAAAGTGAACCGGGAGAGTAATATTTTTGCTATATATGGAGTATAAATAATAGGATTGTTTTCACCAAATCATAGGTAGGTTTTTATTTTAATATTCCATTTTGTTAAAGAGAAAAAGAAAGGCTCACGTCTTGACATGATTGTCTTGAAAAAAAGATAACAATTTTAGTCTCCAAAACTTTGACTCTCACCTACAATGGACGTAATGAAAAAACAGAAAGAAATTTTATCTCTATTAATTAATTTGTCCATAAAATGACATAAATAATTTTTATAAGAATGGAACGTTCTTTTACTAACTACTCGAGAAATAATTATTTTTAGAATTGGTTGGATCCTAATTAGATATTATATCTATATGAGAGTTGCATGATTTTTTATGATATATATTCTGTGAAATTACAAAAATAAAATATAACGAAAATAAAACGTACGCAAATTTTATCACCATCTCATAGAAATTAAAATGTAATTTTTGAAAATTCCTCGACATCATATATAAGATATAGTTCATAATAAACTGGATAAAAGAGTAACACTATGCATCTATATTTGATTAATTAAAAACTCTAATATCTAATATGAGAGTTGCATGATTATATCATATATAATAAGATACGACAACAATAACATGCAATATATCTGGCGAAATCCTACAAGTCGAATATGGAAAGGATAGAGTATACGCAGATCTTATCACTATCTCGTGAAAGTAAAAAGGTAGTTCTCCAAAGTCCCTTGCCATCATATGTAATAAGATAAATATAACAACAATAACAATATATCCAACGAAATAAAGAGAATAGAAAAGTAATTTCTAAAAGTCTCTTGACATCGTATATATATACACATGAGATATGGATCAAAAAATTGTATAAAATGAAACAAAGTTTTTATCTGAGGAACTTTTTTTTACAGGAAAAATGTAAAAACAATTGATCATATAGTCAAGCATTTCCTATATAACAACTAGTCGACACTAAAGCTTGTGCTATTATTACCTTCTTTGTCTCATTTTACGTGGCACCTTTTTATTTGACATAATATATATAAAAATAAAATTTATGATCTAAAATAATCCTTAGATATACTTTTTAGGATGAACTAAAAAAAAGATATTGTATAAATCATTGGGACAAAGAAGTACTTTTTTATCTTGAATTATGTGATACCGATAAAATTTTGAGGGTTAATCAAATTTTTAATAATGAATTTTTAGATATTCAAAGTTGTAATTTTATAGTCATTTTCAATAGTACCTTTCACGTAATTATTAAATAATATATGTTGCTTTTTTGTCCCAACTTATGGGGCAGTAATAAAATTTCAAACATCATTTATATCTTTTAAATTTGAAGTTTTATGATTTACAATACATTTACACCATAAGTCGCCAAATTTTTATTTCATTCGTTTATATTTACTTGTTTATAATCAATTTGGTACATTTTTAATTTTTTAAATTGAATAAATAAAGATAAATATTTATTTTTTTAATATGACGGACGAATAAAATTGAATGGGGGAGCTTTTTATATATATAGAAAACTTGAGACTTCCAACAAATTATTAGACACAATATTCCTTTTTTTTTTTGTATTTAATGTTTGATATTTGTATTGAAGTTCGGTTATTCTCAATTTGTGACAGGTCTCATTTGGGGAAAAATATATTCTACTGAGAATTTTTTTTATACTCAAAATTTGAATTTGATATCTCTCATTAAAAAAAGGAGAAGACAAAATAATACTCCTTTAATTTGAAGTTGAATATATGTAGGAGAAATGTGCAAGTTAAAAATGGAAAAAGAATTATGAGCCACACATTGAGAAATGAATCCACTTGGTCACTGCATGCAAAAATAAATAAAGCATGCACAAGGAGTTGAATTACTTTCGGACAATTAGACAAAAATGCAAATATCTAAATAGCCATCTATAACTTAATTAATGACTTTAAATTCGGGGGGATTTCGCTCACTATCCGATGTTCATATTGAAGCGTGATTATTTCAAATTCGTGTTGCGTAGGATCTCATTTGGAGGAAGTGCTTCCTATCAAGGATTTTTTCATGCCCAAGGCTCAAATCCGAGGCCCCTTATTAGGGAAGAGCAGCTCAATCTACTGTATTACATCTCTTTAACAATGAGGTAATCGTTTTCAACAAAATAACTAGTTTTTCTTCTTCCTTTTTTCCAGAATAAAATAACTAATACTTTCTCGGTTCAATTTTAATTGTCATAGTTTTAATTTCTAGAGTCAAATTGTGAATTTTGACTAATATTTTAAAATATATTTTTTAACCATATTGATATGAAAAAAATTACAATCAATAATACTTTTTATATCATTTTTTATTATCTAAATTTTTATTTAATTTAACTTTAAAAATTAATCAAATTAACATTTAAATACAATATAACAACTAAAAAGGCGGGAAGGAGGGAGGAAGTAGTTAAGTTTCTATGTTAATTGTAAGAAATATTTACCGTCGTAACCGTAGTAGGTAAGTTGGTAAATATATGAGTTGAAGCTTTTCCAACTCTATATAAACTCTTCCCTTTTCCTCTTTCCATTAACTTAGGGTCATTCTCTACCTCCTTTCTTTTTCTTCCGGCAATAAAAAATAAATATGCCATCGGAATCCGGCAAAGTCGTTTGTGTTACCGGCGCCGGAGGTTTCATTGCCTCTTGGCTCGTTAAACTTCTTCTAGAAAAAGGATACACTGTCAGAGGAACCGTAAGGAACCCTGGTAATTCCTCAATTTTTGTACAAAATTCAGTCGAAGTTCATGATACATTTTTCAATTGGTTCAATTTTTTGTGTGTGTGAAAATGTGTTTGTGTTCAGATGATCCCAAAAATAGTCACTTAAAGGAGCTTGAAGGCGCAAAAGAGAGACTGATTCTATGCAGAGCTGATCTTCTGGACTATCAGAGTTTGAGAGAAGCAATCTATGGCTGTGACGGAGTTTTCCACACCGCCTCCCCCGTCACTGATGATCCAGTAAGCATTCATGTTGATTCTCTATAAATTATAGAAATTAAATGCTAACAAAATATTTCCAAAAAAAAAAATTACTCTACAAAAATACTATTTAGAATTAAAACCATTAGAATTTGCTTCACAGGATTATTTCCAGTCAAATTAGCTCTAGTGGCTCTGGATTCTTCTGGTTGATTGAGATTGATAAAAAAAAAAGGATGGGAGTGACTGATACAGAGTATATATTATTAAAAAAGAAAAAAAAGAAGGATCAGTTACATGAATTGTGGGCCCACGTCTATAACCATAATTGATCATTAGCTAACACGTCGAAGATGCACTAGCAAAGTCGTTTTTGCTTTCGGTTCTTTTTGTTGGTTTCCATCACGGGTGCATCCATATCCCTTTCCATGAATAAATTTCACGTTATTCGCAGGGTACGAGGGTCATGGCGTCTTGATAATAACTTTATCAGTTACTTCAAGGTCTTGTTCAAATAAATTTATAAATTTATATTTAAAATATTATATAATATGATGATGACTAAAGAGATTTTTTTCTTTAATCTTTCAAAATCTTCTGGTCAATCACATTAGAAATAATTGTTAATTTTTTATAAATGAAACCAAATGTGTGTATTAAAACTAGTAATTATTGGATGATATAACATATAATTAATGTGTTCAATTGATTTTACTTTCAACATGCAATATAGTTATATATCCTTTTTACTATCTTAAAAGACAAGAATAAATTTTGAACCTACAATTTTAAAGCTTAACATGGTTCAATGATAAGAAATTAAATTTAAAAGATCAAATTTATATCTTAGATCTACTTGTTTGCAACAAATTTTAAAGTGATAAAAAATAGATTGCAATCATCGATAAAATATGAAAAAACATGATTCTATTCATAAACTGAGTAAAACTCTGTTCCATTGACGCTTCTCTCCTAAGAATTTTACGATTCGAGCTCAGCAGTGCTTTAGCTTTCAGGTCCACTAAAACGTCCATCCAAGTTGACGTACTTCGTCCTTTTTACATACTCGACTTGTATTTTTTTATCGTTTATACTTATTTTTGGTTGATAAATGGTAAAGGAACAAATGGTGGATCCAGCAGTAATTGGGACTAAGAATGTGATAACAGCCGCAGCAGAAGCCAAGGTTCGAAGAGTTGTGTTTACTTCGTCAATTGGTGCAGTGTACATGGACCCCAACCGGGCCCCTGATAAAGTTGTGGACGAGACTTGCTGGAGCGATCTTGACTTCTGCAAAAACACTAAAGTCCCCTAAAAATTCCATTATCCTCAAATTGGAAATTGCTAGTGAACCATAAAGTTGTTCTTATAGTCGATTTCAATTTGCTTTGCAGAATTGGTACTGCTATGGGAAGACCGTGGCAGAAAAAAGGGCATGGGATGAGTCAAGGGAAAAAGGAGTGGATTTGGTAGTGATCAATCCAGTGTTGGTGCTTGGACCACTGCTCCAACCAACAGTGAATGCCAGTGTTCTTCACATACTCAAGTACCTAACAGGCTCTGCTAAAACATATGCCAATTCAATTCAGGCGTATGTTCATGTTAAGGATGTGGCATTAGCCCATATCCTTCTGTACGAGACTCCTTCTGCATCTGGCCGCTACATCTGTGCTGAGAGCGTGCTTCATCGCGGCGATGTGGTCGAAATTCTCGCCAAATTCTTCCCGGAGTATCCAATCCCTACCAAGTAATTTCACTTCCCAAATTTTTCAGCTAAATTTAACCATTATCTGAACTAACCTTAGTGTCTCGAGTACACGTACTACAAAGACGAACTACAAATTAAATAACTTACATTGCTAAGCAGTAAAAACGTGTAGCTAGCTAATCCTACTTAAATGGAGATTATCATTAACTGTCGAAAATCCTGTTAGCTAGGTCTATTTAGTATAACGATGAATTTCACTAAATATTTTTTTTAAGAAAACTTAAGTGCTCCATCTGTCCCATATTATTGATCACTTTTTATTTCACGGTGCTTAAAAAATTACAAATAAAATGGTCAATTTTACTAATTTATCATTTATTCATATTGATAAACATCAAAATAATTTATAATAATAGGCTTTATAGCTTAGGATATATAACTAGATATTATTAAAATAGATACAAAGTTTTTAATAAATTCTTGGAAGAAAATAAGTTTTAGAACTTCAATTTGTTTAGACTTCCAAAAAATATTTTGACTTAGTAGTTTGGGACACGTAATTCTTAATAAGGTGGACAATTAATATGAGACCGGAGAATATCAAATAATGCCCTTCATGCACCCCATATCTAATAGTACTACTTTATGCCTAAAAAGAGAGACTAAATACTGTTTGAAGTGATGATGTGTTAGTAGGTGTACCCGACAAACAAAACCTGATAATATGGATTCTAGTCTTTATGGAAGAATTTGACTCCAGTATTGACGCTATATAAATAAAATATAACTTAAAGTACCCACAACCCATTAACAAACATCCAAGTGTGTTTCTAGCAATATTTTTGGCTCTGGATTTGCCTTACCTAAAAAACATCAAAATCTTGTCTGGTCCCAGCCACTTCTTACTTTCACTTTAACCCATATCATCATCTAGAGACATCTTTAGTGTCAACAATAGTGGAGGGGACATAATTTAAAAATCATCTCTAATGATTATTAAACTGAAATAGATTATGTCGTTGTTAGCAATGATTAGTAATTTAATCTTGTTTCTAGAACAAATGACCATAATTATACCCATCATTGTTATTGTTGTCATTATTATTATTATTCAGGTGCTCAGATGAGACGAGGCCAAGGGCAAAACCGTACAAATTTACGAACCAAAATTTGAAGGATTTGGGTTTGGAGTTTACCCCGGTTAAACAGTGCTTATATGAGACAGTAAAAAGTCTACAGGAGAAGGGGCACCTTCCGGTTCCTACTCAAAATGATGAACCTATTCGAATTCACCCTTAATTAATTAGCCTCTAATGGTCTTATTTAATTTATATTAGGTGGTGATTTTATCAATATTGAAGGTTGACTGTGTCTGTGGCTTTTCCCCTTTTATCTGTGCTTAAATAAATAAAAGAAATAAAAAAAAGAGAGCTACTTATAGTTAATTATTACTTCTTGTTCTCCGTTTTATTATATGTCCTTAGACAATAAAATAAAGTGTTTTCCGTTCCTATTGTTGTTACTTGTTACTACTTACTCCCTTCGCCCTAGTCGAAAAATTACATGAATAAGCAAATATATACTAATTAATTAACTAATATAGTTATAGTTTGAATTAATTATGACTCATAGCAAATATTTAGCTGTAATTATAGTTTGAATTTTGTATAATTCATGAGATTTATGCAAACATTGTACACGATTATACAAATACTGTGCGTGAATCGAATTATATAGCAAAATATAAATTGTATAACGAATTATACAAACATTGTGCGCGAATTATATAAGGAAATATACAAACATTATACAAAAACTACGAATTGTATAGCGAATTATACAAAACCTATACAAATGTTGCGTGAATTATACAAATGTTGTTATTACTATAGTTACAGTATGTAATTATCCAAACTATAGCTATAAATCAGTGCATAATTAAGGTATTTTTGAGTGGCTAATACAAAAATTCCTCTTCAATTATTCTACCTTTCTTTTTTATTCTTCCTTAAAAAAAAAATTATAGTTACTTTTTTAGTTCCCACCTTCTACCAGACAAGTTTAAAATCGACTATAAAACTTAAATAACTAAATATATTTTTGTTTAAAATTATGAGATTCAAAAATAAAAAGTTTATGTCTTACCTTTCATGTCCAATTAAATTAAGACACTTGAGAACAAAGGGAGTTCTTATTACCCGTAATTATAGTTGAAATGCGTCAACCGATGATGCCAACAATTGTTTTAACCACGTGAAGTTATATATATGTAGGGGTGGTAAAATTAAATTCAACTCGCTCAATTTATTCAATCCGTTGAAGTTTGGGCGAATTGATAACTCGCCCATTTATTAGCTCAACCCAACCCATTTCAATTCATTTAAAATTGGGTTGAATATCAACCCAAATTGATTCGAGAGAGATCTTGTCAAAATATTTTTAAAATATTTTTTTTTAATTTTATATATTTTATGTAGTCAAAATAAGGAAAAATATAATTTAATTAACTACTAAAATATTGAAAAAGAATAAATAAAGTAAGTAAAACTTACTAAAAGTTGGGTCGGGTTGGGTCTTGACCCGCTCTATAACTGATTCCTCAACCCGTTTTGACCCAACCCATTTTAACCCAAACAAACTTGGGTTGGGTTGGGTTGGGTTGGGTTGGGTCTTAACCCATTATAATCCGCTCAACTTTGACCTAACCCGCCCAATTGTCACCCCTATATATATATATATATATATATATATATATATATATATGATACATGCATGCAACCAACTTTTATTTTATATTAGACAAAAAAGATATATATAATATACCACCAACAAATTTGAAAGTGACACTTATATATAGTCTATCTATTGATTGATTGATATCCTCCTAGGATTAATTCAGCAGTTTATGTAACAGTCTAGCTCACTAGTGATATTGTTTGCTTTGGACTTAGGTTCGTATGACTTTAAAATGTGTCACTAATAGGTAAGACCAAATTACTTATATATTCAGCATCTCTATCTCTTGTATTTTGCCGATGTGGGACTTCTCATTTTAAGATAAGTTATTGCACATCCAAACTATATATTAAGTTTCCATCAACACTCGAAGTACAATATTTGTTTGTAATAAGTTTGGCCAAAACTCATTTTTTGTTTTTGTTAAAATTTCTGCCAAATCTAATGATCTAAACAAAAAGAATAAAGAACAAGTAAAGTTACCAGAGTTTAAGGGAAATAATATTTTAGCAAAGTTTAGATGTACATGTTAAATAAAGGACGATACAAGTATTAAAAATATAAAGTAAATAATGACTAAACATATGTGGTGTAAGTCGAATATTGAAAGCTTAATTAGAAAGATTCTGTACACTTGGGGAGGATCAAAAGACCGATTCTCGATCCCTTGAAATTAAAAAGTTAGTTAGACTACAATTTAATTCTATCAAAGAAAAATCACGAAAAATGATAATAATTAAAAAAAAAAAAGAGGCTTGCTTACATGTCTTTCTAACTTATACGTGGTTCTTTCGATTGGAGTTTGTCGCTATCTCAATTAATCAGCCTATTCTAGTTTGCTTGATCTATGCTAGAAAGAGTTTAAAGCATCATTAAATTAAACCCCCCGCTACACACAAAAAAGACTTTTAAACATTAATCGTCATGAGTCCCAATCTTAATTTTTGTGTACATACAGATAATCCATACAAGTAATTAGGGACTTAGAACTTCTCCAACTTTTATTATGTTAGGTTACAATCTTCATCATAATTAAGATGAAATAGCGTGCCAAAGATTTATAAGGACTTCCTCAGCCCCTCTTTTGGATCCAATCAAATTTTTATACACGGTTTGAATTTAAATTAATCGAAATCTCAAAATAAATATTACAGACCAATAGTCCACTGGTTGTTTTGAGGGTTCCCAAAATATTCAGCTATCTACATAACTTCCTATGGATTTTGTCAGCCATATTCTTTTGAATCCAAGATCCCTAGTTTGTTTGGAATTCTAGACGTCTTAAAAAGAATCTATCAAATTTAGTTAATTAAATGTTTCTTTCAATTGCTCTCCTCGTCTCATTTTAACTGTCATAATATCTATTTTTTAGAGTTACACTTTACCCCTGCGTGCCAATTCAGTTGTTAGTGTTACTAAAAATAATTATCACAAATTAGTTGTCAATTTAAAGAACCAAGAAACAATTATTCACTTTTTTTTCAAGTTTTTCCTTAGTGATTACTATTCTTAAATGTGAAAACTCTATTTGTTAGCGTACAATTTTTAAAAAGTACAATATTTATTAGGGTTATTTAGCCAAATTATATACCTTATTAATTTGTTCTTAAAAGTTGTGTCAATCCTTATCCTGATAACTAAATTGAGACAGAGGAAATATAGACTTTGACTAACATTTTAAAATATATTTTTTCTTCATATTGAGTAAAAAAAAAATTGCTATCAATAACACTTTGCTTACAAATTTGAAATATCTAATTTTTATTTTAAAATATCAAATTAATTTAATCTAAAAAGCGCAACATAACAACTGGAATGGACGGAGTAATTTATTAGTTGTTTGAGGTTCCACATTCAGCAACTTAATGTCACGCTCATAAAATATCTTCAAGAGAGAGATTAAGGGGCCGTTTGGTAGGATGTATTAGGAGAAAATAATCCATGTATTAAGTATGATATTAGTTAATACTATATTTGGTGGGATTTTTGGACCATATATAACTAATCCATGGTATTAGTTAATACCACATACATGGTATTAGCTAATACCTCCCATTTGGTGGTATTAGGTAATACCTTGGATTAATACCATGAGATTAAATACACAAAGACAAAAATATCCCTCAAATTCTTTTACATATTTTTGTTTTCTTGATTTTATATTTTATATTTGTAGTTTTGTACTAGTAAATTTATTTAAATAAATTAGCTTACAAATTTTATTTATTTGAGGGCTCATATTTTCATAATATAAAAATAAGTAAATTTACCATGTCAAATTTTTAAATTTTATTTATTTGTTCCATATTTACATAATACACAAAAAAATATTTTGACATGTCAATTTTTTTTTATAACTAATTTTAGTTGAGTGATTTTATTGATATAATATAAAGTCCAATGATGCTAAATATATTCTCAAAGTTGAGTGACCTCGTAAGATATAAACACTATATTAAAATTACAACTTTTTATGTGTAAATATAGATTGTCTATTTTACAATTGTTTACCGTCTTTCCTATTTTAATAATAGATGATCTATCTTTATTAAATTAAAGATTGACATTTTATTAGTGATGAATTTATTAAGATTATAATTATTTACTCTCAAATAATTCAAGAGAGAAAATAACAAACATAATAACAAACATTGATATCAGAGCTAATTTATTTCATATTTGGCCTGTAAAGAGGTATCAGCAGTTCTCTCTATATAAAAAGTTTATATGTGACTCTCCTCATTTCAAACTAATTCCTATATAAAAAGTTCATATGTGACTCTCCTCATTTCAAATTAATTCCTATATAAAAAGTTCATATGTGACTCTCCTCATTTCAAGCTAATTCTAACATTACAACTCTGGATCATTGGCAATAATGCCTATGTAAACAGGTTAAGGTGATAATGCCTATGTAAACAGGTTAAGGCGAAACGAGTTTTAACTAAACTGTACACAAGATCAGTTACTCTTAACCCTTCAGTAAACATGTCAATTAGTTGTCCTCTACTGAGGCAACTGCATGCGTAAAATATCTTCTCTAGGTAGATTGTTCGAGTCAGAAACTTGTAAACCTTCTTGCCCTGTAAGCGCTAGAAGATGTGTGCCTTCTTTATTTTTTCGGATAGCCAAGTATAAGATACTACTCAGATAAACTAACAAACATGAGCCGCCTAATATTCCACAAAGAACTTTAGCCGCCTTTCCTAAATGGCTATCCTTGAGGGAGGTAACTAACTTTTCTGCTAAATAATATATATTTATTCCCATGATTAGTGTACCAATAACATTCATATTTGGCCTCAACACTAAATTTATCATTCATTAGAAGATATCCCTTAAACAAGATTAACAACAAAATCAAACCAAGATCAAGGAAACATTGATATCAGAGCTAATTTTATTTCATATTTGGCCTGTAAAGAGGTATCAGCAGTTCTCTCTATATAAAAAGTTTATATGTGACTCTCCTCATTTCAAACTAATTCCTATATAAAAAGTTCATATGTGACTCCTCATTTCAAGCTAATTCTAACATTACAACTCTGGATCATTGGCAATAATGCCTATGTAAATAAGTTCAGGTGATAATGCCTATGTAAATAGGTTTAGGCGAAACAAGTTCTAATTGAACTGTAAACAATATCAGTTACTCTTAACCATTCAGTAAACATGTCAATTAGTTGTCCTCTGCTGAGGCAACTGCATGCGTAAAATGTCTTTCAACTACTTTTCTCATCCCATCTTAACTGTCATAGTGTCTATTTTTTAGAGTTACACTATACTCCCTCCGTGCCAATTCAGTTATTAGTGTTACTAAAAATAATTATCACAAATTAGTTGTCAATTTAAAGAACCAAAAAACAATTAACCACTTTTTTTTCAATTTTTTTCTTAGTAATTACTACTATTTAATGTGAAAACTCTATTTGTTAGCGTATAATTTTTAAAAAGTACAATATTTATTAGGGTTATTTAGCCAAATTATATACCTTATTAATTTTTTCTTAAAAGTTGTGTCAATCTTTATCCTGATAACTAAATTGGGACATAGGAAGTATAGACTTTGACTAACATTTTAAGATATATTTTTTCTTTATATTGAATTAAAAAAATTGCTATCAATAACATTTGCTTACAAATTTGAAATATCTAATTTTTTATTTTAAAATATCAAATTAATTTAATCTAAAAAACGCAACATAACAACTGGAATGGACGAAGTAATTTATTGGTTGTTTGAGGTTCCACATTCAGCAACTTAATGCCACACTCATAAAATATCTTTAAGAGAGAGATTAAGTAACATCAAATACTACGTGACTAATTTATGATCGAATTCACAAGACATAATCGTTAAAACAAGTTTAATAGTGACAGGAAACTAACTATAATAAAATTCGAGATTAAGATTACCAAATAAATCCAAGATTAAGGAAATATATAGATGATAGAGCTAATTTTTCATTTCATCTTTTTTTTTAATAACAAAGGAATTCGCAGCTGCTACTTTTGGTGCACACAAGATAAATTTTACTCCTACGAAATAACTCGCAAATCCCATAGGAAAAGTAACCCGCACTAGACAAGTCTGATGCAACGAGCTTGACCCATAAAGCAAACCCTTACTTTCACCGGCAAGGGATTTTGAACTTAAACCTACTATAAGTAAACTCCTTAAACAAGGCATGTAAACATTCATATTTGGCCTCAACACTAAATTTATCATTCATTAGAAGACATCCCTTAAACAAGATTAACAACAAAATCAAACCAAGATTAACTCAAGATCAAGGAAACATTGATATCAGAGCTAATTTTATTTCATATTTGGCCTGTAAAGAGGCATCAGCAGTTCTCTCTATATAAAAAGTTTATATGTGACTTTCTCATTTCAAACTAATTCTAACATTACAACTCTGGATCATTGTCAATAATACCTATGTAAACAGGTTAAGGCAAAACGAGTTCTAACTGAACTATACACAAGATCAGTTACTCTTAACCCTTCAGTAAACATGTCAATTAGTTGTCCTCTGTTGAGGCAACTACATGCGTAAAATATCTTCTTGTAGATTGTTCGATTCAGAAACTTGTAAACCTTCTTGCCCTGTAAGCGCTAGAAGATGTGTGCCTTTTTTATTTTTTCGGATAGCCAAGTATAAGATACTACTCAAATAAACTAACAAACATGAGCCGCCTAATATTCCACAAAGAACTTTAGCCGCCTTTCCTAAATGACTATCCTTGAGGGAGGTAACTAACTTTTCTACTAAATAATATATATTTATTCCCATGATTAGTATACCAATAACATTCATATTTGGCCTCAACACTAAATTTATCATTCATTAGAAGACATCCCTTAAACAAGATTAACAACAAAATCAAACCAAGATCAAGGAAATATTTGATATCAGAGCTAATTTTATTTCATATTTGGCCTGTAAAGAGGTATCAGCAGTTCTCTCTATATAAAAAGTTTATATGTGACTCTCATCATTTCAAGCTAATTCCTATATAAAAAGTTCATATGTGACTCCTCATTTCAAGCTAATTCTAATATTACAACTCTGGATCATTGGCAATAATGCCTATGTAAACAGGTTAAGGTGATAATGCCTATGTAAACAGGTTAAGGCGAAACGAGTTCTAACTGAACTGTACACAAGATCAGTTATTCTTAACCATTCAGTAAACATGTCAATTAGTTGTCCTCTGCTGAGGCAACTATACTCCATCCGTGCCAATTCAGTTGTTAGTGTTACTAAAAATAATTATCACAAATTAGTTGTCAATTTAAAGAACCAAGAAACAATTAACCACTTTTTTTTCAATTTTTTTCTTAGTAATTACTACTATTTAATGTGAAAACTCTATTTGTTAGCTTACAATTTTTAAAAAGTACAATATTTATTAGGGTTATTTAGCCAAATTATATACCTTATTAATTTTTTCTTAAAAATTGTGTCAATCCTTATCCTGATAACTAAATTGGGACATAGGAAGTATAGACTTTGACTAACATTTTAAGATATATTTTTTCTTTATATTGAATTAAAAAAATTGCTATCAATAACGTTTGCTTACAAATTTAAAATATCTAATTTTTTATTTTAAAATATCAAATTAATTTAATCTAAAAAGCGCAACATAACAACTGGAATGGACGAAGTAATTTATTGGTTGTTTGAGATTCCACATTCAGCAACTTAATGCCACACTCATAAAATATCTTCAAGAGAGAGATTAAGTAATATCAAATAATACGTAACTAATTTATGATCGAATTCACAAGACATAATCGTTAAAACAAGTTTAATAGTGACAGGAAACTAACTATAATAAAATTCGAGATTAAGATTACCAAATAAATCCAAGATTAAGGAAATATATAGATGATAGAGCTAATTTTTCATTTCATCTTTTTTTTTAATAACAAAGGAATTCGCAGCTGCTACTTTTGGTGCACACAAGATAAATTTTTACTCCTACGAAATAACTCGCAAATCCCATAGGAAAAGTAACCCGCACTAGACAAATCCGATGCAACGAGCTCGACCCATAAAGCAAACCCTTACTTTTACCGGCAAGGGATTTTGAACTTAAACCTACTATAAGTAAACTCCTTAAATAAGGCATGTAAACATTCATATTTGGCCTCAACACTAAATTTATCATTCATCAGAAGACATCCCTTAAACAAGATTAACAACAAAATCAAACCAAGATTAACTCAAGATCAAGGAAACATTGATATCAGAGCTAATTTTATTTCATATTTGGCCTGTAAAGAGGCATCAGCAGTTCTCTCTATATAAAAAGTTTATATGTGACTCTTCTCATTTCAAACTAATTCTAACATTACAACTCTGGATCATTGGCAATAATGCCTATGTAAACAGGTTAAGGCAAAACGAGTTCTAACTGAACTATACACAAGATCAGTTACTCTTAACCCTTCAGTAAACATGTCAATTAGTTGTCCTCTGTTGAGGCAACTGCATGCGTAAAATATCTTCTCTAGGTAGATTGTTCGATTCAGAAACTTGTAAACCTTCTTGCCCTGTAAGCGCTAGAAGATGTGTGCCTTCTTTATTTTTCCGGATAGCCAAGTATAAGATACTACTCAAATAAACTAACAAACATGAGCCGCCTAATATTCCACAAAGAACTTTAGCCGCCTTTCCTAAATGGCTATCCTTGAGGGAGGTAACTAACTTTTCTGCTAAATAATATATATTTATTCCCATGATTAGTGTACCAATAACCCAGGTGACTGCTGAAACCTGTAAAAAGTTTTAAGCGCAAATATTTGTTAAGTCAATGTGGAGCAAAAATTGGACAGCATTGCTAGTATTTGAGGTAAGAAAACAAAACAAGAATGCAGAGAGAACTATTTGGCCAAGCCACAGGCATAGAAACATGTTATGGAATATAACATAATCGACTTTCAAACTACTAATAAGAAAGGTGATTGGGTACTACAGTCTCCGACCTTTTGGACTCTCAAACTCCTTTATTGTTACCCGATGTGTTTCAGTTTGACGCTATTGCAACTTCTGATAAAATGAATCTAACTTATTTACATTTGTGCTCACTTTTGCAGATTTTGTATCAGAAGTCAGCTATCCTGATCAAGAGAGCAAGAGTTCTATACTACTAGAGACTAAGGATCTGCTACAGTTGACCCAACCTTGATGCTGGAAAATTAGGTGCTCTTGCAACACTCTTGGAATTAGTTGTTATCCATTAAACTACATTCTTTTCAGCGCTATTTTTACACATGTAACTCTTGTAATTTCTCATTGGTTCTACGATAGTGTGCAGGAATTAAAAAAGTGCATATAGATGATTTCTCACCGCAATCGGATTTGAATGTGAACCCATCTTGGTCTTACTGCTTGTGAATTTGAGTAATGGAATCAGAGCAAATGGGAGCTCAAAAGATAAGATCATCTGCAGAATACAGATGAGACATTTGGATTAATATTATCGATTTAGAATTAGAACTGATCATGTAAAATTTTTCCAACCATGTTGCAACTGAGATCTCAAGTTATGTAACCTGTTTGTATTATTAGCAATAAACATTTACTGTTGATGCTCTACACCGAATTGAGTACCTAGTATAACCCGAAATAGCAATTCTGTATCTGTAAGGTTCCTCTAATGAACCAATCAAAAGCCTCATTACACGACCAGGAAAATGAGTTCGGCTGAGAAGGGAGAAATAGCTTGAGCAACCATGAAAATGAATTGAAAGGAGCAAAAGCTATGAAACATTATTATGAAATCTTGAAAAGTTTAGCATGGACACCCTCCAGCAAAAACCTACTTCAATTACTAACCTGGAAAACCCTGAACACCCTCTTAATAATTGGGTGGACTAAAAACACAAACAAAGACACATACCAAGAATATGGACTTGTTAAACAACAACAATATACCCAGTAATCCAACAAATGAGACCTGAGGAAAGCGGGATGTATACAGGCCTTACCCCTACCTTCGCAGGTTAGCTAAGTTGCTTCTGATAGTCCCTCGACTCAAAAGAAATCCTTACGAAGCAGGATTGCTAAACAAATATGACAGCAAAATAGCAAGAAACAAAGCAAATGAAGCAACAAATGGTAATACACATTGAAGAATAAGAGACTACGTGACTACTCAATAGTCAATAATAATACTAATAAAGAGAAGAGGAGAGGAGGCTAGACCTCTCTCTCCCAGATAAAGTGGGATAACACTTGTCTACCTACTAACCTTCTATCCTAATCCTCAACCTTTCTATCAAGGGTCACCTCAATAAGTTGAAGTTGTGTCATGTCTCATCTGATCACCTCCCCCAATTCTTTTTCGGTGTACCTCTACCTATCCTAACCCTTGCTATAATCAACCTCTCAGAACTCTTTATTGGGCACCCACGAACCTCCTCTTCACATGCCCGAACTACCTCACACCTATATTTGTATTGTAAGAAGAGAAATATCTAGAAAATGACAACTGGATTGTATCAGTTAAGAAATGCATGTGTTTAACGTTCCACTCCTCTAAGCCAGTCCATGGTCAGTCCAATTCATATCCTTTTAAGGAGGTCAATTATAATGTTAATTACCAAACTTATGAATAGGCCACATGATAAGGTCAATTTATATTCAAGTTATGTACATTACATATAAATAATATGTAATGTACAAAGAGCCCAGCATAAATTGTGGAGGATGTGAAGGACCTCTTTATTTTGGGGGTAAATAATATGTAGGCCTAGATCACGCAAGTGAAGACTCCAACAGTCCACTTGTCAGGTTTACATTATCCAATTTCATACCACAAAAGAAAATTCCACAGGATGGCCAGTTTCTAGTAACTGTATGAAAAGCTCAAGTACAGATACTTTACCGAAGCAATAATGATCAAGTTTCCAGCCCCAGCAGAGCCTCCAATGAGCGAAACAACTAAACTTGGAACTATGGCTAGGCATCGAGTTAAGAAGTTCCTAATCCACGGCTTCAGTCGCAAATCAAGAAAACCCTACAGAACAATAATATAGGACATGTAAATTAGAGAAACAAATATTAGTTACCCAGCGTGAATATTTCAACTTAACTAGCTTAAGTTAAAACATAACTGGTCATTGATATCATGACATTTTTGACATTCATTGTGGCTCTCTTGCACCAGATAAAGGAAGAGTTTTTGGTTTTGCATTTAACCTAAACTAATCATGAAGGTCCACCAATCTTAGGATACAGTATGAAGTACAACCTGCACAGAGCAATTTCTCAAGTTTTCTGATAAATTAAGAAATTGGTCTCTCTATAAAATGAGTTAATCCCAAATGGTTTTGACATAGATCTTAACAAAGTTGAATAAAGGTGATCATGTTATGCTTTTTTAAATGTCAAAAAGAACATGAGAAATTATTAGACAAAATGATATCGCATTTAGTTACCTGCATAACGTATTGCCCAGCATACGTCCCAGTTATTGTTGAACTCTGCCCTGATGCCAGTAAAGCAATTGCAAATAGCTTGGAACTCCAGTTGCCTAAAACATTCTGCAAAGTAAAAATTTAAAAAGAAACATTGTCATTAAGACTTAAAACATTATAAATGGATGAAAAAGCATAGTCTTTGTGTAATTGAATAGCACGGATGTTGCAGTGTGGTATCACCTACTTTGAGTAAAAAAGAGGCTTTGTTCAAGTCTAAGTCCTCACACTTCTCCTGATCATCTGGGCTCATAGAAGGGGAATTGCAGACAGCACCAGTTACTGAAATAACTGATATGTTAATAATAAATGCCACCATCAAAGCCAGGCCACTTTCGATCAGATAATATCTGCATGCCTCCTGAAAATAATTTATTTCACTAATTAGCACACCTGTAACATAATCCTATACAGAATTTCAAAATTAAAAGAAAGATTAGGACTCAAAACAGTTTAGGATATTCCAATGTGAACCCAAATAAATCTTGAATTTTACAGGAACTAAAGAAAAAGGAGAACAAGAAATGAGGTATCTTCCAAGTCAAGAGCGTCGGGTATGAAGGTTGTTGACCATCTTACTCTGGATTAACATGCCGAACTATACAATGATTGAACTAATAAATTACTGAGATAAATTTGAGTACGAGATGATACTCCTAACGACATGAGTTTATCGTAACATAGTATGACCCAAAAGCATCAACGATAGAATGATGCTACTGGATTCGCAGGTAACATCAACAAGCAAAGGATAGTAAATTTTCTCCTTGTTTTCTTTTATTAGGTTGATGTGAATGCGTGAGGAGGGTTTTCATTACTAGAAAAGATAAGACAAGGTTTTTCAATGCTAAACGTACTTTGATGCCATTGACAGATCGAGGAATTTTCCTGGAAAGCACCAGGGCTGAATGGAGGAAAAGATTGTGGCTGTAGAAAGTGAAAATTATCAGCATGACGATAGTAGAATAATTGTCGAAAATAATATAGAGAACATCTATATACACTTACGGCATAACCATAGCACCAAGAAGGGAAATAGCAAGCTTAGTAGCACCAGTCCCTTTGAGTTGAGGAACGAAAAGCCCGTGGAGGACTTCTGAGGAATCTGGTTTTGCATATCCAAGCTCCACAAAGAAGCATACAGCTACAGTAAATACGAGGAATGCAATAAAGAATTCCAGTGTCCGAACCTGTAAAGTTAGTACACTTCACTGTCAGCTGAATAAGAAACAGAAGGATAGATACAGAGACATTTGCACTAAACTAGTTTTAGTGCAATGCACGTGTGGTGAATCAATTAAAACTAGATATATAAAACAAACTGATTTTTGGAAAATAATAGTTGACATTAGCACAAGTACAAAGAAATATTTAAATGATGAAAATAAATGTCATTATATTGATGAGACAGTAGCTAAACTCGATATGTTTAATTTGAACATAATGATCAATATAATTAAATTAGTAGTATAGTAATAATGGCATATAAAAGCTTTTTCTAATTATCGCGTAAGAAATCGATAGATCACTTTCAACTTAATTCTAATATATGAAAAAAAAAAAAAGGTTCCAATTTTGGAGAATAAAAAATAAAATAACATCTTAATCTGTCAAGATTATAGAATAGATAATTTATTGTAGAAAAATGAAGTTAAAATATTTCTCATAAACTACTTGCGTTAACTTCAAAGTAGATAATGTTTATTATGTAAAACTTGCATATAGCAGTATTTTCATTAGACTATTTTCTTATTGACAGTTCTTAACAAAAGATTAACTTTTAAAATATTTTAGAGTCAATAGCTGTAATTTTTGTTTAAAATAAGTTAGATCAGGCTAACTTTTCTATTTCTTATTGAACTTAGATGAGGAAAAATCTGTCCATCATAGGTTTTCAAAGTGAATGATATAAACATACCCCATACTGTTGCAATAGAAGTAGACTTAAGGTACTCAGCCCTGTGATAAGCACGCCACACCATATTGGTATTTTGAAGAGCATGTTTAAGGCAAATGCTGTCCCAATAACTGCACAATTGAAAGAACACTGGAATTAAGAAAAATTTCAACAGAACTCCAACTTCAACACGAAAACCCTAAGTTATTTGGTCCTATCTAACTTTTGATACTCTACAGCTAATTTTGCAGCATTAGTCAAGAATCTACATGGGTTGTGCAAGTAATTTCTGTCATTGCTATAGCTGAAGGAAATAGTTTTCATCCAACTTTTTTCTGTCAAAATGTTTATAAAGCTACTTTTCAGTTGCAATAAAATAGAGGATGTCGAATATAAAGTACAAAGTAAAATAAAAGGGAACTACAAAGAGAGATTTGACACGATCATTCCCATTAAATTTATCATAATTTGTTTCTTTATGTTAGATTGGCCATTCCCATTCACATAAGCTGCTAGACACTTAAAACTTAAATCCTAATGAGGAATTCAAATAATTACTTTCGCAAGAGAGAGGAGTTTTTTCTTTCCTTGAACATATGCTCATATTGACCCTTTACATAGCCGGAGTTCCAGGAACCACACTCTTTTCTCATACAACCACATGCATACTTGTAATGACAACCATGCAAGATTGATATAAACTGAGGTGGAATTAACAAAAATGATAACACCAAAGAGGGTTGACCAACAAAAGATCATCATGACTTCATATTTTTCTGGTCTTATTTCATTTCCTTAAGTTGGACTGGGCATTTACACAACTGATAAATACATAAATCAAAGTTACTTGTCCTTTGTGACATGAATGAGATTAATTAACTTCAGCAAGAGAGATGTTTCCTTTTCCTTGAGTATTTGGTGTTTGCACATTCTAATTACACATTTTCTCATGCATGCTGCATAATTAGTGATGAGCAAACTTGTTATAAACCAAGGGGGAACCGACAGGACTATACTGAACCTCCTTATTACTAAGCTTGCTACAAAAAGATAGAGGTCTCTTATGAGATTGTATCAAGAAAGATTTAAAGTTTTCATTATGTTGATTTGCGAACACTTACCCTCAGGAATGTCACACGCCACAATAGCAATTTCAGCTATGACCCATAAGATGAAATTTGGCACCTTTGCGTACTCCTTTCTACAATGCTCCGCGAGATGCTTTCCTGTAATGAATCCAGGAGTACACTGCTATCATCCCTGTAATGCTTTTTAGAATCATAAGAAGATCAAACAATCAAAAACCATGAACCTGTAACAACGCCAAGATTTGCTGCCAGGGATTGGATCACAAGAGCTGCAACAGATGCCAGTAATATTATCCAAAGCAACTGCAGAACATGTACAAGTCTTGTTAGATAAATGTAGATGTCAATCATAAGAAAAAAGTGAATTTTGTTGGAACTCTTAGAAACTATTCACTTGCATAATAATTTTGTTGTTGTTGATAGATGCAGAATAATTTCTAAATGAATTCATTTTCCCCTAAAAATTTTACTCTGGATATATGCATACTAGATTAAGAAGAACAAGCAAAGCAGATACACACCCCATATTTGTACTGAGCTCCGGCTTGTAAATCAGTTTGAACTGCAAGACACATTGTGCAGAGAAAACAGTTACATACAGAAGTAAATGTGATCAGTAAATCCAAATTCATTACTAAGACTTACAATTTCCAGGATCGATATAGGCAATAGAAACAAGGAAACCAGGACCGATGTATGAGAATATGTTCTTCCAGCTTTTCTTCTGAAAATATAAGAACATACACTAATCAACTGACACCAGGAATTTTACATAAAAATTTTACTCCAACAAAAATGAAGAAACTTATTACAGCTGCACAGATACATTGAAGAGCTAGACACTATGAGGGGAGACAACATGTTATAGAAGTTAATAATACCAGCTTTCATTCTCCGCCATATAAGAAAAAAAATCACTCAATTGATTAATCATAACGTTGGTGGGTAGTAAAATCAGAAGTACAACATTCAAAACCAGCTCAGACGTAGAATTTGACAGAGAATTCACATAATTTCAAGATCAAGAAAGAACTCCAGTAAAATATCTAGTCACACACTGTCACGATAAACAAGATTTTATACATGCTTGTCTTCAAATTGAGAGGTCTTTTATCAATGGGTTCAGTAGCAGGGGCCACTCTTGTAGTAACGGGTTCATCTAGACTCAATATTTTGAAGCGGAGCATAAATATATGAGTAAAAGTACAACAGAAATATAATAAATACAATATATATGAATCCAAAATTTCAAAATCATAACAAGTACTTGCTAAATATCTTAATTCATAAAGTTCAAATCCTAGATCCACCTCTATTCAGTAGTAACTACCAAGTGCGAGTAGCTACAAGAAAACATGGACTATGAAGTAAACATACTTCAGATATAAAGAAATAGTTTTCATTTTTAAGTCGGAAAAGTAGCAAAATTGAACTCACAATTTTAAAAATAAAGTGGAAATCCCATATACACACCACAACAACATACCCAGTAAAAATCCCACAAGTGGGGTCTGGGGAGGGTAAGATGTACGCAGACCTTACCACTACCACACAAGTAGAGAGGCTGTTTCCTGGGAACCCTCATCGCAAAAACTCATTAGCAGAATAAGCTAGATATGATAAACATGCAAGAAAGAGAAGAACAAATGATAATACGTAGATACAAGATAGTTAACATATAAAAGCAGATAAATACATATAAAAGGCAGACAATTAACCATTCCTTCCTATCTACCCTATTAGGGTGTTACTCCAATTCTTGACCTCCACTCCTTCCTATCTAAGGTCATATCCTTGGTGAGATCGAGTTCTACCATATCATGTCTAATCACCTCCTCCAATACTTCTTTGGTCTACCTCTACCCCTCCGAGTAGCTCCCAAATCTAGCCTCTCACACCTCCTCACAGGGGCATCGGTACACACCAAAAGCCAAAAATCAGTAAATCCACACTTTTCAACTTCTCTCACATCTTCACCAACCTAACTTTAATGTAACTTCTCATCTACTAGTCCTACAAATTTTCTCAAAATTATGCAGACTATAACTAAGGAGATATCTAACGTCTGAAATCAAAATTATACTCACAATAAATTTTTTTCTAAAAAAAGACTGCAAACTAATTAATTAGTTACATATAAAAACAAAGTAATAACAACTTAATATTCTCTAGTAAACTTCAATTTGACAGTACTTTGGTATGAGTGTGACAGATTTATTCATTTGAAGAGTTAAACATCTTTATCCCCTGTTTGGCCATATATTTTGAAGTTTTTGGTAATAACTGTGAAATGTTAGCACTGGAACAAGATCCCATTACATATATTTTGAAATTAAAACTTGGAAAATTTGAGTTTTTTGAAGTCGTGATTTTTTTTAAAAAAAATATTAGTACTTTTTTGTTTATAAAAAAAAAAGTAAAAGTTAATATAAGACAAAAATAACCGAAAAGGACATAATACACAGTGGAGGAGGAGAAAATAAGATGCAGGGATGAGACAACTGACATCGGGTACAACAATCTGATCATATTCGATATCATCAATTAGTGGTTGATTCGAATGGGTCTTATTTGCAGGGCTTGTCATAAACTGCGGTTGTGGGGACGAGTTCGCCGCCATCTTCTTATCTCCACCAAAAATCCTCTGTTACAAAATATTCAACAATGAACTTTCTATTAATCGAAAAATCACTCATGTCAACAACTTGCCTGTAAATCGGGGAAATACAGATCCAATACGAAAATTGAAAATC
This sequence comes from Solanum rostratum, assembly GCA_029948455.1. Classification (NCBI taxonomy): domain Eukaryota; kingdom Viridiplantae; phylum Streptophyta; class Magnoliopsida; order Solanales; family Solanaceae; genus Solanum; species Solanum rostratum. The sequence goes on along the minus strand of CM057054.1, from coordinate 62,010,202 downwards.
AATTATAACTAATAATGAGAAACAACATCAATTTCATGCACTAATAATGGCTGGCAATGAAGGGGAAGAGAACAGAGTAATGATAAAAATACCTCCAGAGTAAGAGTATTAGAATGCGCTCTTCTTCTTTTTTCCAAGCCTTAGAACCAGTTTTGTTATTCTCCCAAATTCTCCGCCATCTTTATAAAGAAAGTGAAAAGTCTCTTTTTGTTTTTGTTTTTCAGTAAAGACTGGTTGAACTTGGATTCTCTCTGTGGGGTTGTTGGTAATTTCGTAATTTAATAATCTTAGTTGGAAAAAATATTCTAAATATTAATTTCATATATTGTTGAGATGTTATTTACCTTAATTATATATTCTATTATTAGCAATTTTAAGTGATTTTGTAAACATATACTTCCTCCGTCCCGTATCATTCTTTCATTTGGCACGAATATTTAAGTTAAAAAAGGAAATACATTTAAAATTTATAGTTTAAAATTATTTTTACATAAATATTTATCTGGTTGAAAATCATTTTATTAATTTAAAAAAAATCAATTCAAACACCCCGAATAATCCTTTTCAGTCCATTTTCGGAGTACTTGTCAACACTACTGAAAGTAATTCATCCAAAATATTTATTATTTTAGAAAATTAAATTAAAATAATTTTTCCACATTCATAAGTATTATTGCTAAAGATTGATACGATAAAAGAAATAATATGTACTATTATATTGAAATAAAAAAATAACTAAATTATTTTTTTATTAATATCTTTTAAAAAGACATAAATATGACAAAGAAGTAGTATGTTGGAGTATAAGTCCACTTTTACTTTATTATACTAAACTTAGATATTTATTTTTCAAAATTAAAAATAATTTTATTATATTATATTTAAATACTTAAGAATAATATAATAAAATTATTATTTTATTTATTATTTTTAAAGAGCGGCTTATTAAGTCAAATATGGACAGATAAACCAAAGGAATAATAATGAAAGTCCTGACATAATACTATGTTTGACTAAAACTGTAAAATGCATTGTGTCATAAAATTTGAGGATTATCTAATATTCAGAGATGAGGCCAAAATTATGGGATTAACTAATAGTTAATACAGACACATGACAAGTTTGGTGTACGTCATCTAAATCTTATAAATAATCTTCAAACTAATTACGGGTTTAATATACTAATCGTGATTCATATGAGAAGTCAAAAGGATTTGACTCATTAGTTTGACTCAATTTTATGCCATCAATAATTATGTATACAGTGCTTTTTGTAAAGACTCGCTCTTTTATTTCAATTTCTAGTTCTATTTCTCTTTTTGTTCCCTTTCCTTGCCTTTGTTATACCTAGTTTATTTTGCTTATGGGTTGTTGAGTCGAGGACCCCCAGGAAACAATCTCTCTACTTTTTACGAGGTAGTGGGAAGGTCTGCATACATTTTTACCCTTCCTAGACTCCACTTGTGGGATTTAACTGGGTATGTTGTTATTGTTGTTGTTGTTGTAATAATTATGTATACACAGCATGAAAAAAATCGTCATTTTTATGTATGATTCAACTCTACGTTAATTTATGATTCAACTAGATAAAAGATCACAAGTCAAATGGAGACGGATCTAAAAACTCTACATTAATTTATGTAATTTAATAGCTTTTGTTCATATCTTTTATATATTTATTTAAAAAGTATAAGATAATCTTTAAATAGTTAATTATATATCAAATTATTATATTAATATTAACTTGAATTGATAATTTTTAAATTTTGAATTCGCTTCTTACATAAAAGAATAAAAAAAAATTAAAAAAAGCTATAACAATAGATTCTTTCCATCAATATATTTATTGTGATCTTATAAGTTAGACTAGTAAAATTTAGAAAAAATATGTATATAAGACCTCGTCCCTGTAAGAGCGATAGAAAATTTGTTTCTAATAAATCTTTGACTCAATAAAATATTTTTAATGCAGCGAAGCTAAGAAAGAGAAAGTTGTCTAACACTACTCATATTGAGGGGCAAAACTATACATTTTCCATCAAATTTGAGAAAATTGACTAGTCTAGCGCTACTCATATTGTGGTACGATTAGTCTATGACAAAATGTCTCCGGAAAAAACTGACTCTCTATCTTCATGATGTAGTATTAAGATTTGCCTATGCTTCTATTTTCTTAGATTATACTTGTGAGATTTCACCGAATATATTAATTATATTTCTTCCATTTTTATCTTTATTGATTCACTTATAAAAAAAGATAGTGTCCAACAATATTTGTTAATTTTATGAAATCAAGAAATAATTTTATACTTGATTTCTAATTTTTCCTTATCATTAATTGTAGTCATTTTGCTACTACATTTTTCAAGAAATTGTATTCATTAAATTTAAAATATGATTTGATAAAATTATTTCTATCATTTATTGTTACTTAATCTTTGTGCCAAGTAATAGCGGCCAACTATTATTGAACAAAGAGAGAAATTTTTACTTTCTCTGTTCATTTTTACTTGTCACTATTTTGCTCTTTGAGATCAACTTGACCGAATTTCAAAGCTAAATTGAAATAGCTAAATTTAATATTCAAAATCTAAAATTTAGATGACTAAAAACTATAAGAAAAATGTTATAAGTTGCATACTTTTCAAATTAATTAATATGATCAAAATATACATCTTAAAATGTTGATCAAAATTCATGCAGTTTGACCTCGATAAGTAAAATAGTGACAAATAAAAATGAACAAATGAAATATTGTTATTATCTTCGACAAAATAATCTAGGAATGATGGATAATTAATCTTGTTGAGTCTAGCACAACTGATTTAGATGCTAAAAAACATGGATAGATGTAATATGATTTCTCTTCACTGAACAAAGGGGCCGTTTGGTTACTGGATAACGCAAAATTAATACATGAATTACTTAGTTATTTATGTATTAATTTTGTATCGTGTTTGATTTGCTAATAGAATAAAAGCTATTCCTACGTTACAACGTTTGGTTGGCAGATTTTTAAATATTGTATACAAATTTTTCACGTATTAATTTTATACGATGTTCGATTAATTCGATTTTACTAGCAATAACAAGGTGCTTCCATCCAACGAAACTTGCCTTTCATTGGAAACATTTGGTCATAACACGGCTTTTAAAAGTTCATGACCAAACAACAACTTTCAAAATCTTTTTTTATTCTGTTTACTTAAAAAAAAATTATATTATTTGTTTTTATTTTTTAAAGAAGAGTTGAAAATCTTTCCATCAAATTAAATACTTCATAAGTAATAATTTATATTTTTTATATAATTAAATCTTACATAAATAATACTTCCATAATTAACACCTAAATAACTAATACCTGCATTAGTCAATTTATTAAATAAATAAAAAGTAGATTTATGTGGAGAAAAAGAGTTGATTAATATAGAGAAGAAATTTGTGGCCACATGCCATTTGGAATCATGAGACCCTGTGATTCCACGTCACTAAAAAAGCTGAAAGTAGTGGGACCCATGTTGTCTTATGTGGCGACTTGTCCACAAAAAGGCTGCTGATTATTCCAAGCCCACATTGAATGGTCCATATCGGTGGGGCCCATTACTTTGACTTTAAAGGCCCTAACTTTTCCTTAAAGCCCAACGTAGATGAAGCCCAATAAAAGTTGTCACTATTCAATTGTTGTCTAATTCCTTTTCTGCTGGGACAAATGAGATACCAAAGTCCCCACCCTGAAATAGATCTAATTATAAAATTATTTATTAAAAAATAGATAGAGTCTAAATTATTTATTTGTTTATTTTATTTTTTTCTATTTTATTTTGCGTATGACATCAGTATTATTACTTTATGACACTATGTCGGTATTGTTGATACCAAACCGATATCATATAGGACTGAGCTTAATCCTCTGTGATACTCCGTTAGCATACTGTTAATATATATGTATCATGTAGAATTGAACTCTTCTTTTAAAAAATAAATAAGAAAAAATTATTGAAGTCACAATCTTAGTTATTAAACTCTAGTGATATCTATATATGCTGATGATATCAAGGAGTAATTGAGTTGTCTTTCTGAACCACTGTCTATATATTTCTTCTTGATGTCATCGTAGTATACATATTTTAATGGTGTCAAAGAGTAATTGAGTAGGGTTTTCCTTGAAGCATTATTTTTTTCCCTTGTTGATGTCATCCGGTTATATATATACGTGACAGTATTAAATAATTTCATTAAAGCATTATCTCTTTCTTCTTGTTACCATCATATTATATTTATACTCTCATGATATCTAAAGTATCAAAATAGTTAAAAACAGGGGTCATGAAAGTAAAAAGATAGCAGATTGTAAATAGTTTTTCTTTGGATTATAAGTGTTATTTTCCCATATATATTAATCACATGATTTTGGAACTTCAGGAACATCCACAACTGCTATAAATTTTATCACGACCTTTGTTTCTTGGGTGAGCACTATATGATGAATATTTGTGTACACCAATATAATTCTCATAGTGTATAATAATTTATAAATGGCACAAAAAATATAAATCGCACTAGGTAAGTCTATGCGCATGGACTTAGAAGGCATTGATGAGGGTCAATAAGTCATCTTTGAGGATGACTGCCCTCTAACCAATTGAACCGTCCCCTAGGCCATAATCTGTCATTTAAATAGGTTGAACTTTTTGTAATTTTCATCCTTATTTATGCTTAGCAAGGTATGACTTCTTTAAAAATGTAGGGCATAATTTGTGAAATTTTATAATGCTAAATATAAAGTATGCTCTGTGAAAAAAATTGCTTATATTGAGGGGGCAGAAATTTAAAAGCCAAACAAAAAAAATGAGCAAAAAAGCAAATGATCTATAATACTTTCACATTTATTTATCATTTTCAACATACATCAACAAAAGATAATTCTTTTTTAAATTTTATCTTTAATAATAATTTTTTTTTTTAATATTGTGATAAAATATTCATATTAATTATTATTTTTTTAAAAACATGTAAAATTTAAAATGAACAAATAAAAATAAAGACAGAGTAACAATTAGGTGGCTTTCAATTAAGCAGTTTATCTAATAAGAATATCAGTCTTTAAAAGTAAAAATAAAGGTGGATTAATTAAGTGGCACATTTAGATTAGTGACTTTGATTATTATATGAATAATCACATTCACAGCTACTGTAAACAAGCATAAAAGATAAGTATATTTTTTTTTCCTAAGCTAATCAAAACCATTCATGATGGAATTTAAGGTCTTTTTTAAAAAAGTATGTTGAGAAAATGAGAGCCACTTACTATGGGGAGAATATCAAATTAATTTGACAATTAATTAGCTTACTTTAAGAAAAAAAAGTTTAGTGGAATAATAACAGTACTCAAATTGATATTAATTAATAATAAAATAAATAAAATGATATAGTGGAGGTAGGAATTAGTCTATAAAGTTTTGAACTTAGATTAAAATATGAAAGGATTTAACTTATATATGGAAAATATAACTTTGCATATATAATATTTTTTATGCTTTATTTTACTTAATCAAATTGAGTTTCTTTGATAGATAAAGGTGAGGGAAGAATATATTAATTGATTTAAAATTCTATTATTATTCTACTGATAATGAAATTTGATTAAATTATTGAGAATTTGATTATTATGTGCTTCAAAAAAAAGCGAGATCAACTCGTAGATCCATTTTACATATTAGGCATAGCTAATGTATTCGATGCCTCCCTATTATTAAGTGTATGCATGATTCCTTCTTAACTTTTAATTTGATAGGAAAATGAGATAATGTTTTTTTTAAAAAAAAAAAATTCTTTGAAAACGATTTCTGTTCCAAATATATATGTTATAAATAGTGTCTCACTTCAATAGGATAAATATCTAAATTTAATATTATCTTTTAAAAAATGGAGTGAGGAGTACCAAACAAATGGCTTTCTGAAAATTCTCAGTTCTTTTTTTAAAAATAAAATAAAATAAAAATATTTTCTGGACTCTCACCTTTTGGTTTTATTTCACTTTTTTTTTTTTAAAAAAAAAGTAGACCCATATTTTAAATATTCGTCACTGTTTATAAGTATGATAGAAGTTGCGATAGCCATTCAAATTTAAATAAGGGTGCCCTAATATTCCCAAGGCGTGTGGAGGATTATATCGAAATCCACGTGCATGCTCACTGCCCCACAAAGTGGCCTTGACTTGACCCTTAGGGCTTATTTTGACGGTGATTTATCATAATTTCATAATAATATGGTATTATATGGTATCGTACAGTAATGTATTGTGTTTGGATAGATTATATGAGTTATTATTATTTAATTATAATTTTGTTGTTTGATTTGACTGTATGACACTATATCGTAACTGATAAATTTACAAAAATGTCTTCAATTATTACAAAATATTAAATTTGTCAATATTTATTTTATAAATACATAGAATCAAGTAGGAGAGCATACAAACTAATATATCTCCAATTCATACAAACAACACAAGAAAATCAAAAAGTGAGAATTAAAAAAAAATGAACCTAAAAAAATATATCGAAACGTGAAAGAAAAAATGGGATGCGGAAGAGAAGTTTCAAAAGCTGATGCCGAGGAAAATAAGTAATGCAAAAATAGTATAAATATAAGGGTAAATTTTCATAAAGAATAAATGATAAATAAGAATTATTAAAATTTAAGTAAGGGTATAATTAAAAAAAAATAGAACCGTGGGATACCACCTAATTGTTGATTTAAAAAAAGTGAGAATTTTTATGATTACAGAACCAAACCATACTATATAATTAATTAAACAATCAAAGTAAATATGATTCTCTTACTAACCATACGCTCTTTGCCCCACCAATCTCAATTAGGAATGTGCATACTTTGATAAATATCAAAATCTAAATTACACTGACCTTGCAAAAATTCAATTTCAAATTGATTTCTTAGATGATTGACATTATTATCTCAGAAAATTCTTTTTTGTTTTAATTTCTTTAACAAAAGAAAAAGATTTATAAAATATAAATTATACACTAAATAATCATAGAAGTAATCAAATCAATTCAATTGGCGCTTGCTCTCGAAAATAATTGAGATGGGGAATCGATGAACCTCTTAAAGAGCAGGTCCACTGTTTTGATTTTCAATGGGCTTCCAAAAAAGGGAAACTTACATATATATATATATATATATATATAGTCATCATTTATCATTAGATTAAAAAAATATTTACCATTTATAACAATTATAATTTATTTTCACTGAACACTTATAATACATTTTTAATTCATATTACAGATAACTATTAGAAAACGTATCTAGTACAAGTTTCATTGATGGATAATACATTTATCACACACTTTAATACATTTTTGATAAATTGTGTCAATTTCTCACCAAACAAGCACAATATATTTTAAAACACTTATAATACATTTATATTGCATGCATAATTCACTTTTAATAAGAATGCAAAATTATCATAGTTTTGTTATATATTACTATAAATTATAATAAATAAAAAAATATCGCTAAAGTTAATAAAAATTTATTAAAAAGGATTCATCTAAGTAATTTTTTCTCCGAGAAAAATTTCAATGGGCTTCAGAAAAGTTGTCAAATGGGCTCCAATAACGAGACTCCTACTATAATTGGGCTTACATACAAAAAGTCCTGTTGATTTACACAAATGGTCTGTTTTTAGGCCATTATTTAGATTTTGTACCCGTTAATAAAATTATGTAAATATAATATTTTAAAACATATATAATTATATTTTATTCACAAAAAATATAGTCAAAAGTCATAAAAAGTGTACATTAACTATACAATATAACTTGCTAAAAATCATACAAAGTATACACTGACTATAGTACTATAAAATATATCTTGTAAAGAAATTATAGAAAGTATATATTGACTACACAATATACCTTACTTATACATGAGATCTACACTACCTATACACTCAAAAAGCTGATTTTTTCCTGAATATAATCGTTACAAAATTACTTTAGATAATATTAGACTCTCATTCTTATAGATAAAATATTAGACTGCATCTAATATTAAAATAATTTATAAAATTTTGGATCATGTATAAAAAAAAGACTCATGTTCAGCGTAAAGAAATTGTTCATATGAAACAATTGTGTCAAAGAATAATTGGTACTAGATTTACTAGCAGATTTTAAACGTATATTTGAAAGTTCATATATAAAAGAACATGGAGTTGTGTGATTTATCAATACGATGTCTTAGACTATTAAGATATCTTGTGTATAAATTATTGTTTGTTCATTTGGTAAGATTATATAAAAATTGACGAAATTTTGACAATTTTCTCAATTCATGGGATTTTCATGCTTATGAAGAGGGAAAAAATAAGTTAAGAGATCCAAATTATACGTCTGAATAAAATCTCAACTTCGTATTAATCTTTTTTTTTTTTTTTTAGGATCAAGCGTTGCCATTGTGCCAAAAACTATAGCTTATAGCAAGGCGTAACTTTGTTTCTTAACTAAGTCCACCACGCTAGCATCATAGTCGATCATGACTCTGACCCGGACCACCCCAACCCTCTCATGGGCCTTATCCATAGACAAGATATTAACTTTACCCAATATATTTCATATCTCATGTCCAAATACTTAAATTTCGACTGATTTAACGAATCAGTTGACACGCAAGGTGGGGAAATGAAATAAGACCCAAATAAACTTTTTAGACTAATGGAGTTATAACTAGTCTATTGACTCAATCCAATATAATTCCCAAGGCTTTCTTAATTAATTTTACTAATTTATTCATCTATCGAATTGAATATATATATATACATAAACACACACTGTATTCACACACAATATACAAGTAACTTTCCAAGTGTACTTGGAAAAGTATGTGTTCTCATGGAGATAAATGGGTACCATAATGTGTCCATATACTATATGCTCCTTAATTTGTCCACATGAATTTATAAGGTGATGATTGAAAAAATGCCTAACTAGAACCTACTAATTAAATATATGTTTGAAAAAAAAATAATTAAACAAACGTTTACTTTGCCCCTCTATTTATTTTAATGACTATCCACATCGACAACGTCCTAACCACATCACCATAATTAATTTTTAAGGGATTAATAATAAACCACGTGGTATTGGCACAATTTATTTTCTTTATTATATTTGGTTTATATTGAATTCTCAAAACTTAATTCAATCGATGTCTAAAATATTCAAAATGTATTTTAATAAAATTATAAATATGTTAAAATTAGACATCAAGTCTAATTTCAATCTCAAAAGTCAATTCAAAAATAAAATTATCCAAAATTTATAATAAAAAAAATCCACATTAAAAATCTATATCCTATTAGAAGATCAAATTTCATTCATTCACAAATGATGGGACAGCGGCGGAGCCACATAGATATTAGAGGGGTTTATTTGTTTTTTTTAGGTGAAAAATTATACTATTTATATATGATAAAAATAATTTTATATATATATAATAAATGTCAAACTCCCTTCAATTAATTTGCATATCTACTTTTTAAAATTTGAACTCCATTATAAAAATCCTGACTCCGCCAGCGATGTGGGGCATTCCTATTTAGTCTAGCTAGGTACTGATCAACTCCAAATCAAGAGTCTTTATAATAATATTAATATAAAAAGAAGGTAAGGTGGGGGTAAATTCTCTAAATTTGTTTATTATTTAATTTGGTGAGGAAGAGTTGTAATCAGAACATTGCATAATGATAGTTATCATAAAACTTTTATATTAATAAATTAAGGCAGAGACAATCTCTTTAGCTTTTCCCTGTATAGTACTATTCATTTTTAGTCCATTTTAACTAATTTTTAAAGTTAAATTAGATTAAATTTAATTAAAATTTTAAATATTCAAAAATTATATAAAAAATATAATAAATTGCATTGTTTTTACATTAATATGATGAAAAAGTGCATCTTCAAAATGTTAGACAAGAGTTTATATCGTTTGACCTCAAAAAAAAAAACTATGACAACATAAAAAAACGGAGGAAGTAATAAATTAAACTAATCTTGATTCCCGTCTGAAAAAAGAATTGATAGCGTTTATTTCTGTTGTATCAGTTAGCATTTCAACAATCAACTTTTCTCATAATGATATCTATGCCACAGAAAAGGTCCAAACCATTCCCAGAGAACGGTGAAGCTTCATAGGATCATTTTGTCCAGGTGCAGATACTTCGCATCTTCAGAAACATATTTACTTCACCCAGTCTGAAATCTCATTTTCGATAACCATTATACCTAAAAAGAAAAGCACTTAACAAACACAATAAACAACATTAACGTCAGCAAAATAGACTCACGATCACTCGCATTTACACGCCCTTTGATTCACTTGATCGAATTAGGTATTAAATTATTAGGGAGTTTGCTAGGATCAATATAATATACATGTAAATTAAGCCATGACACCTCACAATTCTCACTACTATAATCACCTAAAGCAACAAAAACATCATCAAAAGTAAGTTGCAACCTACAAACGCTCAAAAATGTGTTTTAATAAAAAGCTTTCATCATCACCAAACAACTCGACCACAAAACAAATAATCATGTGGTAGCTAAAACCCCTTCACTAAAACGTGCACAAAAACAACACATGTATGCATCCTTGTTAATTATTTTGTCTAGTTAGGTGCTAACTCAAAATCAAGAATCTTTATGGGCTAAAAAATATCTCCCATTTTCCATGTGTTGAAAAAGATCATATACTAATTCTAAATATTTTATTATGACCACTCCATTTTTTATGATTTGTGTGGTTGACTTAGTCTAGTAGGACTATTGATGACGTGGAAACGTGGCATATCCACGTGCTTCCACGTGTACACCATGACCAAAAGTTGGTTTTTGTGTACGTCAACACTTTACACAGTGTATATTTCGTGTTTTTTTTTTCTTCACAATTTTGTAAGAACCAACGTGACCCGTGTGAACTACTGGTCCGAATTCGGCTCAATTATTCATCTCATTGTACTTATGGTTCGTGGATAAGTAAATATATATTAATTATTAAATTAGTTATGGCTCCTGATAAATATTCAGTTATAATTACAGTTTGAGTTTTGTATAATCCGCGCGATTCATGCAAATATTGTGCATGACTAACAAAAATTGTGCGCGAATCAAATTGTATATCGAAATATACAAACACTGTGAATTGTACAACAAAATATTCAAATGCTATACAAAACCTGCAAATTATATAAATGTATATAAATATTGCGCGAATTATACAAATGTTGCTATGACTATAGTTACAAAATGTAATTACTTAAACTATAATGATGAAACATAATTAGGATTTATATGTTTGTCATTTTTAAAATTTGCTCTTTTCTAAATCATATGAACGTGAAAGAGAGTTTTATTTGTAGAATTTTTTATATTATCTTTTTTAAAATTAAAATTAGTTAATATCATGACACTGGTTAAAGAAAAATGTGAGAATGGTTTTGGAGGGAGGGATAATAAGTAATAAAATTTATGCATTGAGAGAAGGACATGAAAGGCAGCTTGAAACGACATCTTTCCGACATATGAAAAAAGGAGATTCATTGTCGTATCCAACATTGGGGAGATGTATCACCCCTAATGTCAAAAATTAATTGTGACTTTTTTTTAGCATTCAAATACATCAACATTTTGACAAAATGGATGGAGTAATTTTCTGTAGTACTTTTAGAAAATCTCTTACATGCACTTTTTACATCTAGCATGACAAATTGAAGAAAAATGAGTGAATGTATTTCTTTAAGAAAATTATCCTGTAAGATTCTTATAAATATGTTTTATAAAACTATTTATTGTAATAAAGGATTATAAATAATGCTAAAATAATTGGCTCATACAACTCATCATGCCGGCCTTCTCCAAATGTGTAAATTTTAAATTAAAGTTTAAATATGTTATTGAACGTTGTGAAATGATCTTAGTCCTGAACAAGCGGTGTCTTGATAGTGCAGAGAATTAATTGTTATCTTCGAGTGTAATTTGAAATGATGATGCACGGTGATAGAGAAAAATGAAATACATATTGATGGCTTACATGTATCCACTACAGTTAGGAATCAGGTCCTTCGATATAAATGATGCAAGAGCTAAACGAATAGGTAAATGACATAGATATTTTACGTGAAAACTCCCTTGCTCAAGAGAGGAAATACCACAATCAGTCTCACAGAATTTCAGACTAATTCCACTAACATCAAGAAGCAACAACCATTACAAACTCTTGCAATATCAAGGATTAACCTCTTAATCCCTTTTCCCTTACAATGATATTGAGAATCTTCAATCACTAAGTGGTACCTCTTTCGCCCACTAAACTAACCCCCTCATATTAGTTTAGATTTCAAAAACTACACACAACAACTCTACTGCATCCACACATAAACTAAGTCTAGTTGACACTCTTGGGCAACTCTACCCAAGAGAACACCAAAATAATGGTAAAGAACATCTAGTTTCTTTATAGATTAGGATTAGATTTACAAGATAAGAGCAAAGAAATACGATTAAAAACAACACAAAATAGTGATGACAATTTTGAGCTACATTGTTATTTCTTTGTTCGGTATTTCTTGAGAGTTTTTGCTTATATGATTGTGAAAACTTGATGAATGAAAAAATCCTAATTGGGTCAATATGGATGAGACATAATATAGAATAATTACGATATACCGGAGAAATTCTATTGGCCAAGAGACCTGCCACACTGACATATTCTGAGCAATCATCAAAATAGTTGCTGACAATGTACTTTTTGTAGCTATCACTTTCAGTTATGTAAATACAATTCTAATATGGGACCAAACTCCACATTGGATCCAATTTGTCAAATCTCAAAACTACAGTCTAACGATTCTCACTTTTTAATGATGACAAACCCAAACACCAAAAGTTATGAGTACTTCCCCCTTTTGACCAGATCCCCTACTTCACATTCAACGATGACCAATAATCACATTCAATCTACAATATCTTTCCCCTTTTGATATTACCTAATGAGACGCCTTCACTTTGAAGTGCCTTGAGTAAGTTCCACATTTCCAATCATTTGTTTTGAGCATTCATTATCTATGAAATTGATCATTGAGAAGGTCAAATTGTTGATGTCCTTCTTCTAGATTTGCAGGAGCAGTTACAAGATCTTCAGGCGATGTTAACCTTTTAGAGAGTTCATGCTCTGATATCAATTAATGGTCTATACGTGTCCACTACAGTCAAGAACTGTAGCCAAGGAATGTTTCTGATATGTGAATAGAATCGAAGAAGGTTACCGCAACACAATAACAATGCAAGAATAGAAACAAAAAACAAAGATGAACACGAATATTTTACGTGGAAACACCCTTGCTCAGTGGAAGGAAAAACCACGATCTGTTTCACAAGATTTCAGCAAGATTTACCAACATCAAGGACAACAGCAATTACAAACTCTTTCAATCTCAATAATTAACCTCTTAAAAATCTCTTCCCCCTTACAGTGGTACCTGGAATCTTCAACCACTAAGTAATACCTTTATTGCCCAATAAACTAATCCCGTCGTCAAATTGGTTTAGACTTCGAAAAATAGACACAAAAATTCTACTGCATCTACACATCAACTAACTCTAGTTGACAACAATCTTAGGCAACTTTATCGAAGAGAACACTAAAATAATGATGAAGAGCATATAGTTCCTCCATAGATTAGGACTAGATTTACAAGATAAGAGCGAAAAATACGACTAAAAATAACACAAATAGCGATGATAATTTTGTGCTCCATTGTTGTTTCTTTGTCGGTATTTCTTGAGAGTTTTTGCTTATGTGATTGTGAAAGTGATGAATGACAAAAATCCTAATTGTACCAATATGGTAGGATAAGTACGGTATGCTAGAGCAATTCTATTCGCCAGGAGGCCTGCCACACTGACACATTCCGAGCACTCATCAAAATAGTTGTTGGCAACGTATTTTTTGCAAATGTCACTTCCATTTATATAAATATAATTCTAATATGGAATCAGAACCCATATCAGATTAATTCTAATAATATATCAAATCATCAAAACTACATTCTATAACTTTCCAAAGTTTAGGGACATGCCTAGATCAAGTCTAAATATGTTATTGAACATTGTGAAATGATCTCAATCAACAACGAGGGTCCTGAACAAGCGACGTCTTAGAGTGCAGAGAATTAATTGTTATGTTCGTGCTTTTACAATGATGAAGCATGATGATAGAGAAAAATAAAATATATATAACTTTGAAGAGTTTAGGAACAAGTATAGATCATTTTCACCGTAATAAATAAAAAATTTTATGGTAATTATTTTGCAGCAATAGAATAATTATTGTTATATTATAATTATGATAATAACACAATATGAATATTTATAATCAATATTTTATATACATAAATATTATTAAGATTTTAGTAACTTTACTTGCAATTACATTAACTCAATCAATCCTAAATATTCTTACAACAATAAATTTTTTCTCTAAAAAAAAAATCTATTATTAATAAATGTCTCTTTTGTTGTCGTGTTTGCATAATTTAGAGGCAAATTTAACCCTTTACTTTGTGAAAATGTCCACGTATTGGAAAACTTTAAAATTTATGCGATGATGTTTGATTGGACATGAAATTTTTAAAAATGGCAGAAGAGTTTATAATACTCCAAAATTACCCTTAAACATAGTATAATTTTGTGGATTTTTTGCATCCAGCAAGATTAAAATGTCGATACTGTCATTAAATATTTGCCAATTAAAAAAATATCATTTTTTATATCGAATACAAAATTAATATCATATAGACTGAGGATCGTATTATTAGTACCATGAAAACACATTGAATTGTGGAGGATGCATGAGATCCCTCTACCCTTGAATAGAAGTCTCTAATTCAATTTTTAATAATGCGTAAATTCAAATTTAACCATCTCAAAAAAACACGAGCGGGTAGTTAAAGAAAAAAAAAAGAAGTATAATGAAAACAAGTGAATTAAATTAGTTACAATTCAGCTTAGTGCATGCATGACATATATCAAAACCTTCTAGCATATAAATATAAAACATTAGTTGTCTTCAAATTGGCTTGCTAATGTTTCTACTAAGTTCTTCATATGATGTGAGATTTAATTTTTTTTTTATATATATGTATATATATATTATGTCAAGCTGCTCATATTAAGACCAGATACATATTTTTCAGGTCCAAAAATATTTAATCTATATATATAAAAAATAAATATTACTCTATTGCATTATGAATGTGGACGACTTTGAGGAAAAATAAAACCACAATGGACTTACGTTGTTGATTGGTTGAGTTGAGCAATTTGACAAAAATAATATATGATATCATTCATGCCATCACAACCAACAAGTGCAAGTGGATTAATGTCTCTTGTCTTTTTGGTAGTATGTTTTTTATAAATAAAAATTGAAAAAATGGAATTAAAATATTAACTTTGCAAACATATTAGTATGTTATTTCTTTTTAATATTTAAAATGTACCTCTTTGATTATTATATTTTTCTTTTATTTTATAAAGACAGAAAAGAAATAGTGGTTATTAGGTAGTACGGTGGGATATGCAGGCAAAATATGAAAAAGATATGGTATAGTGGATGATAGGTTTCAAGTCATAGGCAAAAAAAAACCCTTGACAGGGATCGAAATAGGACCCTATATGGCATGAATCTAGTTTAGTGGGATTTTAATGAGGTACCAGACACAAGATGAAAAATTTAAAATAAAAAACAACCATTTCTCTTTTTTAATTTGTTTGTCCTAGTTTCCTTTTTAACCTATTAATTTTTTTTCTCTTTTTGACAAATTTTTAATTTAATTTTTTATTTGATATGCTTAAAAACACAATATTAAAAAATATTTTGATATATTTTAATTTAAAATTCTAATATATTTTTTTAAATTTTATATGAAATTATAAATAGACGAATAAATTAAAATGAAAGGAGTATAATGATTATAACTCAAATTTAAGGACCCTATATATAATTGAATGCATGGTCGGATAATTTTGTGTTTCTGTTCAAGTTGACCGCACCAGCCAACTTTTCCTCATACGTAGTCAACCTTCCACAGTTCTGGAGTTTTAATAATCTCTCCGTTTTATTTTAGTTATCAAGTATAATAAAAAAAATTAATTTAAGTCATTTTATTTATTTTATTTTAATTATTATAATTTTTATAGTTGAGTTAAATTATGTAAACTTTGACTAATATTTTAAGATATATTTTTTCTTTATATTCATATGAAAAAAATTGCAATCAATAATATATCTCTTATTGTATTTACTTAACTAAAATTTTATTTTAAAATAAATTAATTTAATTTAATTTAACTATAAACAAATTAGTCGAATTGACTTTTTGAAAAATACAACATAACAACTAAAATAGGACATAAAAAGTAATTGTCAATTTAAACAAATACTAAGAAACAACTGGATTTTTTTTAACGCTATCCTTAGTAATTAGGTCATTTCAAAATGTGAAAATCTTTATTATTACTATTTTTTAAAAATAGGATTATATTAATTAAATTGTATCTTTTATTAATTTTTAAAAAAATTATATTAAATCTTATTCGAACCATTAAAATAGGACGGAGGAGTTTCGTGTTTAATACTACTTGGGAGCTCTATCATTAATCATAGACTCATATAGAAATTTTATAAAAATCGTCATCAAATTAAAACGTTTCTGGAGAAATAGAAGAAGTCACTTTAGAGCCTTTAATTTGCCCCACATGTTTAAAATCATCTCTCTCTGTGTCATTTTTTCTAAAATAATAATAATAATAATAATAACAATTAATATTGTATTACAAAACCAAACTAAAACATTGATGTCTATATTCATTTTTAAGTTTATATTAATTAAATGCGACCCCATGGACTTGGAGAAAAGAAAAAAATAGAAAAAAATTGTAGAATGTTGAGATGTAACTAGAGAAGATGAAGACGACTGGGACCACTGACCACCCAAAAATTAATTGAAGGTCCTGCATGACTTTGGACCTCAAAAATATGACCGAAATAGAGGAAAAAGACCTATTCGAGGTCAAGGTCGAGATTCTAAGGATCATGGCGGTCCTTGATTCAATGGGGTATTGGCTAAGATGGGGAGCTCGGGCCCTAGATAATCCTAGGACTGCCACGAGAGAACCTTCCTTGGATAAATTCCATACCCTTCTTTCGGATCTCGAATCGAATCAATTCCGAGTCCTCCTCTCAATTAAAAAGGGAAGGTACCCTTGCGAAGGGGTTGAGACGAACACTCTACCACATAATGGAGTGGATAGCTAGGACTACTAAAATGAAGATCGTGTACAACAACAATCCTATATTTAGTCTCCGTTATAATATGTTTGTCATTTTCTAATTTAACATAAAATTAAAAAAAATTAAAAATCTTATGTTCTTAATAATAAAATATCTTTAATTTTGTTGTGTTCAACATATTATGTGTAGGAGCGGAGTTGCACTATCTTGAGAGGGTTCATCAAGCTGGAAAATTTACTATTTATACATGATTAAAATAATTTTTGATTGTATATAGCGTAGATGTCGAATCCCATTTGATTAGTTAGTGTGTATACTTATTCAGATTCTGAATCCTTTTGATGAAAATCCTGATTTCGTCACTGGTTATGTGAGAAGTTAGAGTTAAAGTATTATTTAAAAATATATAAAAAATTAAGACAAATAAATTAAAACGAAGAAAATAAATAATCGAGGGAGAAGCGTGTCAAACTTGTGCTGCTTTCGGTGCATTAAGTTTTCCAAGTTTTGTCGACTATGCAGCACAGCCACTGTTTTGCCACTATTTTGACTTAAAATATTCTTTGTACAATTCATTTTAGATACTCAAGTTTTTTTTTTTCTATTGTAGAAATAGACTAATTTAGGATTTTGGATTTAAATAAATTACACTAGACATCTAATATTAGTGTATAGGAAAACGTATTCCCTAGATATTTTACGAATATATATCACTAATATATTCCTAAGATAATAATCAAAATCTTAATTACAAAATAAATCTGAAATTATCGATCAAAAATAGAAAACATCAGGGGTGGAGCCAGTTAGAGTCAAGGGCGTTCAGATAATTATTCTTTTTACACATATTTGAAATTATATGCTTCATGTATTCACTTTTACTTGTCAGTATTTCTCTTAATAAAAATTCTAACTTTGATATCTTTTTTTTTTTTTATAATAAAAATGGGAGTAGGAGAAATAGGGAGGAGGATTACAACATGAGGAAATATAATTGTATATAGTGCAGGTAGCCGACCAACTGAGCTATTAAGATTTCCCTAACTTTGATATCGTCATTGAATATAGTTGTAAGAATTAAAATACTTCCTCCGTCGAACAATAGTTGTCTACTATTGACTTGTCACAAATATTAAGAAACAACAAATAATAACGGTAATCTACCAAATCATCCTTTGAATATAATAAATAAATATAACGTTTTGAAAAATATAATAGAAAAATGACTTTAACTAATAATAGGGGTAAAATTATTTCTTGATTTTATAATATAGATAAATATTATTATACATCTGTTTTTAATATAATGAATAAATAAAGATTGATAGACACGGAGGAAGGAGTAGAAGAATTAGAAACAAAGTAAATAAGACAAGAATATTCAAGTGGGATGGAGGGGACCAACAAAAAATAAAATAAAAAAGAGTGAAAACAAAGGTCATAATTGAACAACCCATTTGTTGCTAAAATTAATCAGAATCTAATTATTTAAAATTTATAGCAAATAATAATGTAAGACCTATGTTTTGGAAATATAAGAAAAAGACCGCACGCTTGGTTGAATTGAATTTCAATCCATTTAATCCTAATTATTTATCCCCTTTTTTCTAGTCTTGTTAATTATTCCAATATTCAACTTTTGAAAATTTTACAAGTCTTTGTGTACAATTTTTAGTGTAAAATGGATGTGGACAACATAGTTAATAAGCTAGTTCATGAATGTTGAATATGTGTGAACACACGTAGAAAATTAAAAGAATTCTATGTACGTAACCATATGTATTATATTCAATGAATGTTCACCAACTAATTTTAAGTGGGGCTAATAACTCATTGACTAAGTCATGCCTAAATTAGTACTTAAGGAGTACTATATTTATTTTATAACAATAAAGTCTTCGATTGGACCTAGGTTTAGTTCATTAATATTTTTCTATTTTTTTTTACACCGTCATTTAGTTCATGACCTCATATTATATGACACATAACTACCACCGCATTTTTCAAGTTGATATTATTGTAGTATAAAATTATTTAGTTGACAGTAAAATTTTTTTTTTTTTTTTAAAAAAGTAGGTGAATTAAAATTAATTAAATATTCTTTTTTTAAGTGACCAACAAAGTAGAGATAAAAATTGCTCAAAGGGAAAAGGGTCAAAAGTTTTCTTTCATTAAAGTTCTAAAATGGTGTTAGTGATATTCTTAATTCTTTAGATGACTTTTTTTTATAGGGGAAAAGAACTAAAGTCTATGGCCTTAATGTGAAACTACGTATTATTATATAATTCTAAAAAAAATTTATCTAGTAGCACGTGTCTCAATACTTTGATTAAAGAGAGAATTTATTTGAAATTGCATTGTATACACATGATAAAAATTATTAAATATTTTTTTGATTAAAATATTTAATTATTTTTTTTTACTCAAATTATAGACCTTTAATTAAGAGTCTTGATATTCCAATGACCAGGAAATATCCTCTCTACCTATATGTTAGTGATAAGATCTACGTACATCTTACCCCCCAGACTCCATTTGTGGGATTTCACTGTGTATGTTGTTGTTGTTGATATTCCAATGACCCGGGAAGAACTAAAAAAATTTATTTGTTCAACATTTGTCAATAATAATAATTTATGTTATTCGAATTTTTTTAAAATATTAATGAGTAAGTGTTGAATTCGTCAAAAATAATGATACGAATACGATATTGAAATTAAAAAATTTGCGAAACTTAGATAATAATTGAGAGAGTGAATCTAATTCTTGCAATTATATTTTTTTTATTTGTTCCCACTTGACCATTACAAACATTAATATGTACTACAAGAAGAAAAAAGAAGTTCAGACTTGTCATATATGCCTGTGATAAATCTATATCATCCATTAGACTACCCCCTATATTTTCCAAAAAATCTTGGTCCTTATTAGACATTAAGTAATTTGAATATCTACACATTTCGTGATATGTACTCCATGACTGTACTATATCAAAAGCGCGAAGGATTTTAGAAATATTGTTTGATTTTTTTGTCCTTTATTAAAACACTCTGCTTTAGACAAAATCGTCTTTCTTCAACTTATCTTGATATATCATTTTATTTTTTTATTTAATTTTAATATTCACTTTTAAATTGGAATCTTTTTTAGATTTAGAATTTACTCTTGATTTAGGACTACTATATATAAATAAATTTTCTAGCCTATTAAGGAGAAAGGAAAAATATTATTATTTTTTCTAATATTTAAGACTTTGAAATTTACTAAAATTTTGATTATCAATTATTTTGTTAATAATTAAAGTCTGTAATATAGCAAATTTTTAAAAAGGAAAGAGTAACTAAAATTACGCTGTAATATTAAATTACTTTTTTTATATTTTGGAGTCTTTTTTAAAATTAAATTTTGATCAATTAATTATTTAACTCCTAACTATTCAACTCCAAGTTATTACTTTATGTATTCATAAACTATTAACATATCTTTATATTATAAGTAATCGAATTGATTTTCTAATCTTTGCCCGTTCATTAGATTACACTATTGCATCAAATTAATAATATTTTTTTTATGAATATTATATTTATTTTAATGATAATACTATTTTTATATAATTTATAAATCAACACGATACATACCAAGCACATACACTAAATTAGTATTTTTAACGGAGTATGAAACAAATAAAGTAAGGAATAAGTTAAAAACCAGTTAAGACTTGAGAGGTTATGGAACAAATCCACAAATTTTGGCAAGGGTCAATAAATATTACATATATAATATTTGAAAAGGAAAAAAATTAAAGAAATAATTCTTGTTAACAAAGTGAAAAAGACAGTGAAAGTTAATTAATGAATAAAACAAATAAAATGTGACACAAGTGAAAGCCAATTAAACGTCAATGTTCAAGTCAACTTTAACGTTGAAAAAATTAATTAGTAATCATATATCGTTAATTAACCTCCTTAATTAATCTGGCACTAATCCATTGTGTAGCTAAAACTGGATAACTCACGGAAACACGTCAAAAACAAATGAATCTTGTTTAATCATTAAGCTAATTGAATGCACTTTTGATTAAACTTCTAACCGCACATAGATAAATCACTTAATCTGTACTTATCTTATTAATTTATTTTCCTAATCAAGTTTATTCCCCAGCTATAATTAAAACACAACTTTGACACGATGTTTACCGTTCATTGCATCTGATCTCATTTAATTTATTTTTATAATATGCTTACCGTAGAAATCAAGTTAATCCCTATGAACCCATTGTTTGTTTGTTTTCACGTTTTTTTTTTTTGGAAAAATAAAACCTTGTGCTTTTCAAATAAATATATAATAACTATATAAATAGTTTTTGGGTTTAATTTATATACATTAATGATATAAAATTTATACTATTAGATCAAGTAAAAGATATATACAAATAATCTTTTGTTGGAAAGTGACATTTATAATTTTGATATATATATATATCAAAAGGTAATCACAAGTTAACAATCATATTTAGTCCAGAAAATGAAACATATAAATTATTACAACAAGTGTGAAATATATCTGTAATAACATTGCGAATATTACTACTTCCTCCGTTCATTTTAAGTTGTCAATATTTTATTTTTCGAGGTCAATTTAACTAAACTTCAAAGCTAAATTGAAGTAGCAAAAGTTAATATTTAAAATCTAAAATTTAAATATTGAAAACTATACAACAAATGCTATAAGTTGCAATCCCTTTCATATTAATACGATGAAAAAATATATATTAAAATATTGGTCAAAGTTCATATAATTGAACCTCCATAAATGAAACAATGACAAGTAAAAATAAATAGAGGAAGTATTTAAATATATCTCAGTTTCGAAGGGGGAAAAATCATAAGAAAACAACTTGCAGTCAAGTGTCATTTAGTTTGAAGACAAATCATATTGAAATTGATTATATTAAAATTAATTATTTTAATATTATTTTTTATCCGCGTTGCATAATTTTTTTTTAAAAAAAATTATTTACAAAAATATTCTTCATTTTATTTATTTTATTTAGTACTAGAAAAAAAGGATTGAGGACCTCCAGAATATGTTGTTTTTGTTCAATTTTTATTATTTTGAAATCACTATTTTTGGTGCTATTATTCCAGTATTTGATAAATAAAATTGATAATTTTAAAAAATAAATAATATTATATTTTATCTCAAAAATAACTATTTTGAAGCTATCTTGGAAAAGTCTTCTTGTATGAAGTGTATTGACAATTTTCTAGGATTTCTTTTCCTCTCCCTATCATTCTTTAAGTGTAAATTTAACTCTTCCTGCCGTCCATGTATTACTCTCTCCGTTCACGTTTAATTGTTAAATTTTGATTTGATATATTTATTAAAAAATAATTATTGATATAATAAATTTATTATTTATTTCTATAAATTGATAAAGTTCAAACATATTTACTCACTATATTTTTCAAAGACATTAACTCAATAATAATAAGTTGAGGGTATTATAAGAAAAAAAATTTATTCTACCTTAATTTTGTCAAAAATAACAAATAAAAATAAAAATCAAATTAAAATATTATTGACAATTAAAAATGAACCGAGGAAGTATGATTTTCTCTATCTAATCTCGAAAATTAATATGAATTTCATTTTCTCCCTATAAAGTCTAGATTTTCTTGATCAACATAACATTTTGAATTAAAATCAATTATATATAACATCACCTAATAGTCAAAAAGTTGAATTTAGATCAAGAAAATTTTAATTTCCTCCCTTCTTATAATAAAGTTGAATTAGGTTTTGTCAAACAAGATTTTAACTATATTTAGAACTTACTATATTATCTAAAAATTAAAATAATATCATTCCTTAAGTTCTGTATATTATTAATATATTAATTTATTGTACTATCTAGCTAGTTGAATTCATTCTTAATACTAAATTTTCACAGAACGATAACCTGAAAAATAAAAAAAATAACTTATTATAATAAGTCTAATTGAATTAATGATATAAAGAATTATTTATATATAACTTAAATTCACCTTGAAATACACATATATAACGCGTATTATACATATCAATTGATGAATTAATATTCCTGTTTTTTAATGTAGTTTTATTTTATATATATAAAAAAAAGAATTGGTAAGTCTTAAAATTCAGACTTTGCTAAGGAATTAAATAATATTGGAGATAACGTGGAAAATGTTATTGGAAACGTGATAGGAAAGTAAAGCCCACATTATACCCCACTTAAATGTAAAGAAATAAATAAACAGTACAATTCTAGTAATATTTTTTTAATTAATAAACAAGTATGTCGGCTGACATGACAAAATATTAGATAGGAAGATTGAACCAAAATATTTATTTATTTGTGAAGACTATTGTTTTATCTTCCATACTCTGCCCATGCCATATGAATTAACTCACTTTTTATTATTCACAGCAAAAATGAACGAAATTTTATAAGTGGAGTCTGAAAAAGATAATATGTATGTAGATTTTATTATTATTTTGAAGAAATAAAGATGTGTTTTCGATAAATTCCCATCTTAAAGAAAGATGAAAAGGAGCTGATAACAATAAGTAAAAAATAATATTCTTTTCTTTTCAGTTTATATGATATCTTTTTCTTTTTAGTTCGTTAAAAAGGAATGTTATCTTATTAGAATTATAACTAATTTAATTTTGAATTTTTTGTTTATATTTAGTGAAATAATTTTCACCCACACGAATATCTATGAATGATTTTACACTATAAGTTTCAAAAGTATTCCTTTTTTTTTTTCTTAAACACTTTGCCAAGTTAAACGGTATAAAATAGAGTGGAAGGAGTAATAATACTTATAATACTCTATTTGTTTAAAAAATAATGACCTGATTTGACTTGACACGAAGTTCAAGAAAATAAAAAAGACTTTTAATATCGCGGCCTTAAATTAAAGTTATATTAAATGTACTAAAATGTCTTTTGGTCTTATGGCCTTAAATATGCCACGTGAAAAAGAAAAGAACTCATTCATTTTTTGAATAAATAGAGTAAGATAATCGAGGCTCAAAATATACAAGGTAATAATAGAAATCTAAACAGAAATTGCATTAAAAAATGTGATTTAATGATTAATGAAATATGTTGAGAATCATAACATTCAATGAAAAGTGACATGTAACTGAATGAATTACAAATAAGTTAACTCAGATATCACAATTCTAAAAAGAAAAAGAAAAATTCAAATCAATACAAGAATAATACTAATACTTATACGTATAATATTCTACCCTAATTTTCTACCTAGTATACAATTGTGAATGAGGTGAAAAAGAGTTAATTTCATGTGTTTTGTCTTACCCAATGTGTTTCTTTCTAGTTTCCTTGGTGCAGGCTTGACTTTGACTAGTAAGAAAGAAATTCAACAAACAGGATATGGGCCGACAAGAAAAGCAAACTCACTAAATTAATTAATTAAAATTATTTCCTGAATATACCAATATTACATCCCATCATCCCTTCACGTTTTTCACAACTATAAATAAGCTGTGAAGAATGGCCAAAGCGCTTCAGCTTTCAACTCCAATCCCCAAATTACATACCTTCCTTTTCTCTCTTAAAAGCAAATGGAATTCACAAGTTTAGTTGATACTTCCTTGGATTTGAACTTTAAACCTCTTCGAGCTCCTGATGAAGCACCGGTATGTGGGAGTGGTATAAAAGATTTACTACATATAATCATATACATTCATTTAATTGCCCCAAATTGTTTTGATTGTTCTTTCAGAAACAGGAAGTTGAGAGTAGTTTCATTGGGCTCGGAAGAGATGTCGTGCCTGTCAAGGATGAGGTTCGTGGATCTAGAATTTGAAATTTATGTAGACGAGTCTTACAGTATAATCTGATTTCGTTTTTATGTTGTGTTTTGTTCAGGCAGGTGATTTAATGGAGGAACTAAATCGGTTAAATGCGGAAAACAAGAAATTGACTGAGATGTTAACGATTATGTGCCAGAATTACAATTCATTGAGAAATCAATTGACCGAATATTTGAGCAAGCAGAATAGTAGTGGTAGTGGAACTGATCATGGTCAGAACAGCGATGGATCGAAAAACAGAAAAGTTGTAAACAATAACAATGAAATTGTGAAATCATCAGTTCAAGTGTTGAACTCAGAGAGCAGCTCAAGTGATGAAGATGCTTCTACAAAGAAACCAAGAGAAGAACACATTAAAACTAAGACTTCTAGAGTTTATATGAGAACTGAAGCATCTGATACTTCTCTTGTAAGTTTTGAAATTAATTAGTTGTTGTTCATTCGTTCACTTCTAGTCATTTGATGAGAGTAATAGCCTCTCTATCTCTATGATGTAGCGAAATTTACGGTTAATGTTGTTGCAGATAGTGAAGGATGGATATCAATGGAGGAAATATGGACAGAAAGTAACACGAGACAATCCATCTCCAAGAGCTTATTTCAAGTGCTCTTTTGCTCCTACTTGCCCCGTCAAAAAAAAGGTATTAAATGATTTGAATAGTTTTTTGTTTTTATTTTTATAATTTCTTTGGATCGTTAATTCAACTTTCCTGATGGTTAAATTAAGAGTTGCAGCGTTTTCTAAAAATTCTAAGAAATATGAAATATCGCAAGTCATTTTCAACTAGGAAACAACTCAACAAGTAGCTGGCTGGAGTAATTAAATAATTAGCTAACCTGACTTTCCTTGAAGTTTCTTAGTTCTAGCAGCTGCAGCTTCCAGATATTTTATGTATTTGGTTGCCAGATTTCAGAGACAAATTTAGATTCAACTAAACTTAATTATTATTTTCGATTTGAACTAGGTATAAATATGAGAAAACATCAAGTCATTTCTTATTAGGAAAATGGTAAGAATGACCCTCTTGAATGTCGTTATTTTGAACATACGATAAGATTACACTTATTCTAAATTTAATACATAATCAACAACAAAAACAACATACCCAGTGGAATCCCACAAGTGGGGTCTGAGAAAGATAGAATGTATGCAGACCTTATCACTACCTCATAGAAGTAGAGAGGTTGTTTCCTATGAACCTTCATCTCAACAACCGATAAGCAGAATAAACTAGATATGACAAAAAAGAAAGGAATAGAAAGAGCTACTTATAATGAAAAACACATGATATTATGTAAATACGATAAATTTAACACGGACTCGACAAAACCTACTACCCTACAATACCCCACGGCTAGACATCAACCTAACCCTGCTAACCTATTAACCTTCTACTCTAATTCGCGATCTCCACTCCTTCTTGTCTAAGATCATGTCCTCGGTGAGATCGAGTTTCGTCATATCTATAAATTCAAGATCACAAAGTTGTGTTTGTAATGATGGTGTTAATTTGTCAGGTGCAAAGAAGCGTGGAAGACCAATCGATTGTAGTAGCAACATATGAAGGAGAACATAACCATTCGAAAGTGGATAATTCAGGTCCCGTTGCAACTACTTCTCCATCTACCCGCTTTAACCCCAAAAATAATGTTTCCGGTAATTATTCTGCTCCAGTAATGCCATCAGGACCAACACCAACCTTAACATTTGATCTCTCTGAACCAAAAACATTACCACAAAATGGCAATGCAAGTGGTCAAAAGCGCAAATCTCAAGCAAGTGATCAGCAAAATAGACCAGAATTACAGCATTTCTTGATAGAGCAAATGGCTTCTTCATTGACCAAAGATCCAAGTTTTCAAGCAGCCTTAGCCGCCGCCATTTCTGGAAAATTCTTACAAAATAATAATAATAATAAGTGATGAAACAACCAAATTACTAGTATATTATTGAAGAGCTGTTCAATGTTTATCAAGTTGACACACATTGAAATGTTCTAGAGAAAGACAGCCACTAGGATATGTTATTTGAAATGTAAATAGTGTTACTGTAATTGTCTTTTTTGGGGAACAGTAAGTAGGTTGGACTAGGAAATGCACGTGGAAATGGGATAGGCTAATTTTCTATATCAGCCTATACTAGTTAGGTGTCAATTGGTGCCTTTCAGTCTCACAAGATTGAGACTTTGGTGGCCTTTATTAAATTGTTGAATTTCCTCATTTATGCAATTTGCTCAAATAAACATTTAATAATTGGATTTATGGTCCTTGCTTTTTGTGTAGACTATATATGCATGTTTGGTACTATATCATATAACTTTCCCCAACAAACATGCCTCTATAACTCTGATTTGTTATACTCTTTTTGGATGTGTGGATAAAGTCAATATTGATTTGCTGACGGTGTAAGCATTTTAAGAAAAGTCATGCAGATTTGACCCAAAATGAACAATATTACGTAATGTTAAAAATATTTTTTGAACTGTTTTAGCACGACAAGCTCATTTGCCACTTGCTCTAGTTGGCTTATGTTCAATTCGACTAAAGTCAAGAAATGTAGGCCATGTTGAAGTCAAAAGAAGAAAAGACCGCACGTGAACTGAATTTCTGGTTCATTGAAATTGCTCTTGGTTTCTAAAGGTTAACATAAGCCACTTGATGTCATTGTATCAATTTTTACATCTCATTGGTAAGACAAGTAATTTTTAGTACAATAATATATTCGGTACAATTCCATAAGTGAGATTCAGAAAAGATAGTGCGTACATAGCGTTATCTCAAGTAAAACATAACAGTTTGTGGTAATACAAAGTAAGCTACAGACCACACACAACATGATGTAAAAAAGCATGAGTCAATGACAATTTCGTAAGTTGGTCTTTAACTTACAATAATCTATACATTTTACATTCTAGTTCCCACATTATATTCCTGTCAACTCTAATTTTGTCTCCTTAAAACCTATTCATCTTTGCTCATTTTGGCCTTGTCCTGTTACATTAAGATTTTAATCAAAATTATATACACTCTCCTTGCTAATTCCTGTTAATTTTTCATTTGTTTTACCTCCCTATCTCACTGTCATCCCTACTAGACAGAGGCAGATAGATTATAGTCTAAGATGTACACAACAATGGTAGAAATAATGAACAAGGTCATTTGTACACAAGCACTTGCCGCCCTTTCAACTGTATCGCAACCAAGGGCGCAAAGCTACCAAATCCACTAAGAGTATAAATTACATTGCACTATTACTTTGAACACATTTCACTACGTCGATAAATTGAAGTCATCAATAGCTCTTATAAGTCCCATCTCAGTTTCATCCTTGAGTTGTTGCTTCACTTCAGTCTTGGCTTCAAGGTCATCATCTTTATCCGTTCCATCACTTGCAGCTACACAATCATGAAATCTGAAGCAACTAATGAGATGGTCGTTTGTGATTCCAGCTACTTGCATGAATGAGTACACGACAGTAGGTCCAACGCCTCTGAATCCTCTTTTAACTAGGTCTTTACTTATCCCTTCAGCTTTTGATGTCTTCATTGGAACCTGCCTTGCATATCGGAACTGACCAACTATAGGTTTGTGGTTCACAAAACCCCATATGTATTTATCAAAAGATCCAAGTTCACTGATGATCTGAGAGGATAATAAGAGCATGACGTCAAAAATCATTCTCAAGTAACAACTCCAGAATTACTACTCACTGTACAATGACGGAGCCAGTTCAAGATTATCCTTCGAATCTATTAAGCAGCGAATCATGACTTTCTCTTTGACGACAACCTTCTAAAAATTTATTTTACATTTTAACTACAAAAAAATGATTTAAGACATCATGCATGTTTTGAATATGTACATTGTATTTTGATGACGATGAAGATTCTACATCAAAAGATGTAGAAAGCCACTACCCAAATTTACAAAAATATGAGATATTTTGACCCCCAAAATTTGAAATGAGGTGTATGCTAACAAAGTTTTATTTCTCTTACTCCTTTCAGAAGCTCTTTTTGACATTTAACTCTAGAATGAATTTAAAGCTACAACTAATGCCTTATATTTCACAAGCACATCATATCTGTAATTTCTGACTTTAGAAAACATATCACATGCAGCTACCAAATATTTTGAAAATTTAGCACCCAGTACAGAAGCCATCAATTTCCAGAGAAACAGGATAAGCAACATCAAGACTTTCTGCTCAGCACAGTTGATATAATAAATGCAGACCGATCAACTCGACAACTTTTGAACTTTGAAATAATATGTGGGTAAGAAGCAATTTCCTGTTGGGCTCCAAGAGTCTTCTTTTACTTTATGTAAAGTTGATAGTTATCTTGGTGGGATATCTAAGAATCGACATTTTGACTTGTGAAAAACTGAAGGTTTAAGAGCCAAGAAACTAAGGAAGTCTCAAAAAGATTATCCTAAACCGTCAGGGGTTGGCCTGGTAGTAATTGACTTGAGCCCTGGGGTTTGCTCCCTTTCAAGGTCTCAAGTTCGAAACCTACTGAGTGCAAACAATTTCTGAGGGACATCGGACTGGGTAAAACCTGAATTAACTGTGGTGCACTCGCGGGAAACTCCTTGCCGAGGGCCTGTGCACCCCCGGGATTAGTCGGGGCTCAAAGAGACTCGGACACCCAGTGCAAATCAAAAAAAGATTATCCTAATTAATACAATTTCTCCTAGCTGTACAAGGAAGGTTGTTCTTCTTCAAGACAAGGACAACTCAATAAGAGACAAAACTTGCACGTACCTTACAGGTCTGGCGTGCATTTTCAATAACTGCCCGTAGCTTTACCTCTGATAAAAGAGTGCTAGCAGGACTTCCTGGCGGTGCTATCTTCTTCTCATTTAGTTTTGACACTGCAACTGGGTCAAAATTTTGAAAGACTTCTCTGCATAACAAATAGTTCAAATTGAAGCAGCAGCTTTCGTAAGACAACCAGATATGAAATGATAACTCATTTTCTGCTACTCCAGAGCACTGGTACAGAGCATAATGTACCTAAACATATGTCTTTTACTGAGAATTGCCGGCCATGAAAGTTCGGCTAATGCAGTGCATAGACTGAGAAGTTCAAAGAGCTTTCTGCAAATAGTAGTAACCCAGACTGAGAAGACTATCAGATTTAATTGCCTTGTTTATTGCAAGCTGCAAAAGAATACTACCTCCATCCAATAATAGTTGTCCACTATTGACTTGGCACAAGGATTAAAAAGTAGCAAATGACTTGTCCATTATTTTCCAAATCATCTTTTGAACATAATAAATACAATGTTTTGAAAAACGTAATAGAGAAATGACTATAATTAATGACAAGGATAAAGTAGGAACCAAGTGTAAAAATCATCTCTTGATTTCATAAAGTGGACAAGTATTGTTGGACATCTATTTTTAGTATACTAGACAAATAATGATGGGCGGAGGGAGTAAGAAAATACACAGTAGGAGTACGCACTTGTCATCATGGACTGGGACTCCCCATTCCTCGTCATGAAAAGCAGCATAGGGTGGATCTTTTGGCAAAATGAAACCAATTAGCAGAAGGAACTGATAAGAACACAATATCTAATATAGCATTATGATTATATATCCTGCAAAAGGGATGACCATGGACCAATATAATGGGAAATCCAAAAACTGATCAATAAAAGAATCTATCACAAATAATGGACTAATCCCCAGTAGCAGACTAACTTACTAGGATTAGCTATGTGAATCTTCGGTATCTTTTCCACTCTGTTCCTACCCATTTTATTCCACTACCAAATTATTTGTTTTACAAGCCAAAGTAAGGTTTCCCCAAAAGTAGAGATTCTATTAATCTCACACTTATCCATACACAGACACATACCACCATAATAGGAATCCTGACAAACAATAAACTCATATGAATCCTTTGTGCTCAGAATCCATTACACGCATGGAAAATTCATCATGATCAACTTGTTCGAAGACGGATAACTTGTTTCATGTAGGACTAGAAACTGGAGGTAGAGAGCAAGATCATATAACATTATACATGTTTGACAAAATGGAATTGAGATGTAGATACACATGTAATTACGCTCTATGTACCAATTCTTTTTAATAGTAGTGATGTCTAGGACAACTTGCGCACACCTTGACTATTCCGCCAGGTACCTACTAGGCTACTACCTCCCACCAAGACAAATATTGGATAACTCTGTCCATCAAGGCTAAGACAGATGAGAAGAAATCACCTAGTGGTCTGCACTAGAATTTGAACCTAAAACCTCATGATTCTCCACCCATACCTTGTGTGCTTATGTACTTGTTCTAGTATTAGGTACGGTGCCTAACACTTTTGACTTTTCTTCATCATATTAATTAGCTTTCCTGCCCTAAGGAAACAAGATAGTTCATAATGAGTCTTCCCCTTAGCAGGATATAGGTAATAGTGGATTTAATTTCCTGAGTCTAACATGGTTTTTCTGCACCTTCCACTCTTGTTTTTTAAAAATATTATCATAGTTCTTCTATCTTTAAACTCAAAATTCTCATCATTAGGAGGAGACATACTTAATGGGTGTTAAAGTACTTTAGATTTTTAAGTAACTTTAGAAAAGCCTATCCAAATACCCCCTTAGTTTAATTCTAATTACTAGTTTATAACTAGATAATATTTATTATTAATCGACTTTAAAGATTTTGAAATTCTTAGTATAGATTGAAGTATCCACATATCTAAATCTAGTTGAGTATGTCTAATACGTGCAAATAATACAGAACTGCAGGACTAAATAAATGGAATTTACTCATTCAGTAACTATCTCAGGAAAAAGGTACAGTCAATAATCATTACTGTAGCCATTAAAAAGACCCCCCATTGTGCACCGCACAGTGGCTTATGGGATCTATTCAGCAAATATTTTTATTTTAAGTTGGGCACTGCCAGGAAGTCTAAAAGGAAACTTTTGCCATATGGAGCCGTGTCAGAGTTGATATGCCCATCAGAAGCACTTGGACGATGATTCCTCAATGTATCATTTGGAGTATTAGAAAGGAAAGGAATTACAGATGCTTTGAAAGAAGATCAACTTCCATCCAAACATTAAAAGTTGGATGCTTATTATATCTTTTTGCTTGGAGTAACCTTCTTGTTGTAAGTAGTTCAATAGATCTCCTAGATTTTGTAAGCCCCTTGAGCAGTTAGGGTTTTTACTTATTAGGAGACTTGCCTTTCTTATAACCAATTATATCCTCTGGATGATTGATCTAATGAAAGCTTACCTTATTTGATCAAAAAAAAAATCAATAATAAGGTTTAGAAACAACTCGTTCATCTCATAACAGGTTTAGACTCAAAAACCACTGGGAAAGTGGCAAATGAGAATTCCTAACAAAGGTGCCAGAAAGCAGCTAACAACACCACACACTAATATAGAGAGAGCAACTCCAATGATGGTTTCACAATACTTGGAAATAGTTATGTTTTAAGCAGGAAAAACTGGAACTTCCAAAAAGCCATGCATGGTCAATCACTTTAATCTCCAAACGCCAAGCGTATGATTCCATCACTCCTCTGACCATGTTTTGACAAAATAGTAGATAAGGAGGAATAAAAATAAGCAAAGGGGAAAGAATGTTAAACGGGATACAGGTGATGTGTTTCAATAAGGATGCTAATGTAAAAATTATGCAGCCATCTCTATAAATATTTATCATAAATACATAATACACATATTAATAAGGTTAAAGAAGAGAAATAAAATAACATATTAATGTAGTTTAATTGCATCGAATCGTCATCATCTATTATCTTCATTTGATTTTGACCCGTTCATTCAATTACTCAACGAATTGTGATTCTTTAACATCAAATGTTCTTCCATTTTGTGCTGATATACAAATTTCTTAACAGATTAAAATGTCTCGTAGAAAATATTGGACTTAACATAAGCATATTCAGCACTCAAAGAATCCAATGTATGCAGACCTTCAACCTATTGCATCCTTTTTTCTTTATCCAGGCCTGAGACATAAAATGATAGCGAAGTCCATAAAAGGAGATTATGAGACCTAAAACCAAATGATCGAAGTGCTCGACGTGCATGGATCAATAATGTGTTTACCAACGTTTTACACTTCCCTCGAATTCATCACAGAAAAGGTGAATTCTCCTCAAACCTTTACGTAGAACCTCACAAAACCAGCATATGTTCATACCTGTCCTCCAGCCAATTGTTAGCTAGTCTATGTCATAATTAGGAATAAGTTCAGGTAGAAGGTTATACTTCTTTACATTTTTTGGTGTAAAGTGCAATATACAGAAGAGGAAGTTCAGTTAGTGGACTATATAGAACTTCTGTAATTACTTTCAGTAAATGTGAACTTTTGGAGGTGGCTGGCAAACCCTTAATACCGAGGAATATAAAGTTACTAGTTTGAAAAACAAAACAAAAAAATTAGCAATAAGACACGCATCAAACCTGACAAACTCATCACTAATCAGTTCAGAAGATATTCACCAAGCCAGTTGACAGTTCACATAAAGACTAGTGTGACATGATGAGCCATGTGGGGGTACTTAAAGAAGCATGCATGGTACGTCATGGCTACAAACTGATTAATAGATTGACCTTTACCAGAGGATCCTCTTTTAATACCTAAGGAAATGAGTTTACAGTTCAGATACTCTCATTAGGCATATATGGCATGTTAGATAATGTCAGGTACAGATGCCGATAACCTTCCAATTGATGAAGGAGAAAATCCTCTCTATTTCACCATTTTTCTACATTTTCCGTTCATAACACAAAAGCACTATTTCACCATTCTTCCACATTGTCTGTTCATCAAACAAAAAATTGAAACCTAAGTGACTTCCTGAGGGCCTGAGAAGGCGTATGCTATTTGTTTCAAATTGATTTCACTTTCTTCCCATACTAGGTCAAGTGGCATTTCTTCATTCCCTCGTGCAACACCAAGAATGGAATCAAATTCTAACTTCGTGAACTAAAGAAAAAAGAGAAAGTTGGAGACGGGAATGCAATTAAATTCTAAGTTCAGGAAGACAAGGAAAGGGATGGTAAATTTTTAGTATGAACAGTCAAAGATGAGCATATTTGCTTAAATTAATTTGAGCAAGGCAATAAAGGAAAGCATATAAACTATCAATTAGCAAATCTGTAATCTCTAGTGTACCCATGATAACACTATTTGTATAGAAGATCGGGTTTCTTTCGTAGAGAACCATATTTTTGTAGTTTCTCTACTTTTTGATATTTGGCTGGTATACGGGGCTTCCCCATCACTTCTCTTTAATGGAAGTGGTGGGGTTTCGTCATCATTAATTTTTTACTTACCTTATATATATATGAACAAGGAAATACTGTCAATTAGTGACCAGATTGCTCGTACCTTAAACCAGCCATTAGAGTAATACCCTTAGTATCCAAAACTTATCCAATATAACAGATACGACCGAGATATAATTAGGAATTCAACTTACATAAAACATCAGTTTAGTGGAATAGACGTCCACGATAACTTATCCAAAGAAGAAAAAGTTAATCCATAAATGCTCTTCAATTATTAACCACAAAGTAGTTCATAATCACAATTAATAGCATTGGTACTGGATTAGGCGTAGGAATAATAGAAAAATGTCAACAACAGATAAACATCCTTTCTGATAGGAGAGATGGACAAGAAATCAAGCTGGTATCCAAAACCCTAGCAGTTTATAACAAATGGTGGCAGGCCTGGATGATAACAGCTTGGAAGCACAAGGATTTTCAACCCACTGCTTAGCTGATACTAAGAACTGGAATCACTCTCCCTAACTCAGCTGAATGCAGAACTAGCTCAGTCCATCGTTTGCTGCCCTAACTGAAGAGGGGAAATCCAGCATATTACCAATTTCAAAGAAAATGAAGTGGGGAGACCCAAAACCCTATCTACAGTTTGACATATGTATTCTAGCAAAGACCTACATATTCCAATTCTTCACTGCTAGTGGATTGTTAAGAGTCCCACGTTGGTTGAGGAATGGACTAGTGGTCTGCTTATATGGACTTGAACAACGTTCCCCTTGTGAGCTAGTTTATGTGGTTGAGTAGCTAGAAGGACAAAAAGATGAACCACAGGCAAAAGCTATCCTCCCACAAGTTTCAGTGCCTTAGCCTTATCAAGACACTGTAACGGTACATATTCAACAAATGAAATGCAGCATCACAGAAAGACTTACCAGTATTTGGGGTCACCCAAGCACACCTTTTCTTTACCACTGGAGCATCACTCGGATTGGAACTTGGAGACAAGCTCTCAGCTTCACCAACAGTTTTTCCAATTTTCTCAGCCTTAACCACTTTCGGACTACTACATTGCTTCCTCCGTCCAGCCGTCGGCGTCACACTACCACGGCTCAATTTCCCCGTCGTCGATGCTCGGCTATGAGAAGAATCCGTCGAAGCAT
This sequence comes from Solanum rostratum, assembly GCA_029948455.1. Lineage (NCBI taxonomy): Eukaryota > Viridiplantae > Streptophyta > Magnoliopsida > Solanales > Solanaceae > Solanum > Solanum rostratum. Next base: position 61,974,491 of record CM057054.1, on the reverse strand, counting down.
CCGAAGAACAAGATGCATTAAGCGACAAATTAGGCCTCATCATCAATGGCCTATGGTCCTGTTGCTGTCTCAAAATAGAAGGCACAGCTCCTCCACATTTCTTCGAAGCAGCCACCGGCGACCGTGATTCCGGCAAGGAATCAGTTCCCTCAAATTTCTTACCCTTAGACTCTTCACTTTCAGGTGCCTTCTTAACAGGCTTCTCAATAGGCTTCCGCAATTCAACGGATCTAGCCTTGTTACTCGCCGGACCGAGCACTGATCGGACTTCGGAATCAGCATTGTTCATCAATTTAACCCTAGGGCCTCGAGACATTGAAGCAATTACAACTCCTCGCAACTAGAAATTCGGCGAACTTAGCATGAATTTCAAGTTTTGTGCTTAGCTAGGGTTGTAGAAGCAACAAAAACAGGGAAGGGAAAACGAAGGTGCATTGTAATTGTGTGGACCGGAAAGTAGAGAATTAAAAGCCTAGAGAGTGAGAGAGTAGATACATTATCGCCGAGGAGAAAATGGTGACTGTCCGATCTGGGAAACCAACGGCGACTTCTTTAAGGATGTTTCTAGAGAGAGAAAAAACTACGGCTCTTTCTTTCTTCACTTGCATTTTAGCGTGATCATCAAAAGTAACCACTTATATGTTGCCACGTAATATTAGCTTCTATTAAATTATTCTTATTAAAGAGAAATATTTTAAAAAAGAAAAATTAAGCGAATAAACAAATATATATTAGTTAATTAGCTAACTAGCTATAGTTTGAATTAGTTACGGCTCATAGCAAATATCTGATTGTAATTATAGTTTGAGTTTTTATAATTCGTGAGATTATACAAATTGTGTACAAATCAAATTATATAGCGAAATATACAAACACTAAGAATTGTATAGTGAATTATATAAATATTGTGCATGAATTGTATAGCGAATTATACAAACATATACAAATGTTGCATGAATTATACAAACGTTGCTATAATAATAGTTACAAAATGTAATTACCAAAACTATAATTATGATGTAAAATTAATGTATTTTTGAGCGGCTACATGCAAAATTCTCTATTAGAAAAGATAATACTCCCTCCACTACGTACAGGTATTACTTTGGGTTATGTTCAAAAATAATCTCATAAGAGGTGGTCTTGATATTTTGTCCCCCATAAGAAATGTTTTACAAAAACTCCCCATAAGAGGTGTACTTTGATTCAACTTAAAATTTAAAAAAAAATATTTTTATAAGACTTTTCTTATGAAAGCTAAAAGATCAAAACCACTATATTTAATGGACATTCTATGAAATTTGTCATACCCCTTTAACTCGTTTTTACTTTAATCAAGAAAAATATTCCCTCCATTCTAATATTTGTGTATAGTTTAGCTGAATACAAAATTTAAAAAATATGATGTTTGAAATTTTTTTGGCTCTTTCATCTTCTGAATTATTTTTTCTCAATTTACTTTGTGTTTTCTCTTTTGAAAGTAGGTGTTCTACACTTTATTAAAAGGCAAATTATAGCTCATTTTGAACTGATATTTTTTAGAATAATAATACTATTTGACTACGAAATTAGGATAAAAAAAGGATATGCTACCTACTAATCCTTAAATGTCTTGTTTAATAATTGAAAAACAAACATAATTGGACCAGTTTGAAACCAAAAAATTAATTAATGGGAAAAGGGAATTTTGCTAACTTAAACCACAATTTATTTAATTCTTAAGGATATGCACGAATCTAATTATAGAGCTTAATTATTGTTCATATATTTAACGCAGAAATGATTAAGGAATATTAATTCTCTAGATATTTTAGTTTCATTAAGATCTACACATTTTAGTTAAGATCATCAAAGGAAAAGAAAATAAGTAACCCTGTTTATAAATTACTCTTTCAGTTTATTTTGTTTGTCACTATTTCGCTTTTCGAAGTCAATTTGACTAAACTTCAAAGCTAAATTGAATATTTAAAATCTAAAAGTTTAGATGATTGGAAACTATGCGAAAAATATTATAAGTTGTAATCTTTTCATATTAATATGATGGAAAAAATACATCTTAAAATGTTGATCAAAGTTCATATACTTTGACTTCGATAAGTGAAATAGTGACAAATAAGAACGAACGGTGGTGGGACTATAAGTCAAAATATCAGTGATATATCTAAGCTAGTTAGTGAATAAAACAAAGCCTAAGAATTTACTTTTTCCCCTTTTTAAGATGTAATCTCTTTTGCTGTATATAATCCTTTTATTTTTTCCTTTTGATCTCATCATTGGCTCTGTTTATAATCTCACTTTTTTGACTAATTGGTACACAAATCACAATTTTATAGAGTTCATGCATCTTTTTCTCCTTGATTGCATATTAAGCAATCTTGTTTAGGAAAGCTATAGCTCATTCTCCCTGTGCTATTTGGATTAACACAAGTAATAAAAGTCAAAGATTTTGATGGGATGAATTAGATCCCTCCGCATATCTAGCTTTATATTAATGAATTCACGTGAACGCAATAATTTTGTTCAATAATCATAATATTAATTTAAAATTATTGTACAAATTCATAAGTTTTAAAAATTTACTTGCCTTCACCTCCATGCCTAATCAAAACTTGCGAGTTCGAATTTTATGAGGAAATCAAACTACTAAATTAGCTCAAAGAGCTAGCTCATGAGGAAAGAATTGTCGAAGCCATATTTAAGGAGACTATCCATCTCTTCTTCTTATTTTTATTTTATGTGGGACTCTTTACTACTCCCAATTTATGCCTAAGACAAGACATCAGGTGTGTGGCTAATTTGATCTAGGAGTTCATTATTTGAAATAATAATATAGATGGGTCATGCTCTGATCTTGGATCTAACTTAATCAGAGGCTGAGCTAACTGGAAGTTCGTGAGTTTGAACGTACCCAATCGATTTTTCGTAAGTCCTACTCCTAGCTACGCCTCTGAATTTAACTCGAAATTGACTCATGAAGTACCAAATAAGTCGTAATATATAATATTTTTCACTCGTGCAACACATGACTCCAAATTATTAACTGCCAATACATATATCAGACATCGAATTGAAAACCAAAAGAAGCAGCAAAGACAAGGCAGGAACAAAAGGAGAACAGTGGGACCTACTTATCTAACAACCTTCACACATTCAAATCCAACGTCAGCTTCTGCTATAGTTTTTAGCTATCCCCAAAAAAGTTGCAGAAAATTATGATACACTCAAATGGCTGCTACTACTACAACTCTACTACCTAAGTCCATTTCTCCTTTCTTTACTAATCTACCTTATTTTCCTATAACCCATGTCACAAATGTACCTTTCTTGAACACCAATCCATTGGACACCACTTTTTCCGCCAGAAAATCAGGGAATTTTTGCGCTAATGCCAAGAAAAGAAATCCATGGCTTGACCCTTTTGACTATGGTGATGATCCTGAAATGGAGTATGGTTCACTTTTTGCTGATGGTAAACAAGATGAAGATCCAAGGCCTCCTGATAATCCAGATAACCCATATGGATTCCTCAAATTCCCAATGGGATACTCTGTTGAAATTGCTTCATTGGGTTTGAAAATTAGAGGTGATGTTAGGAGATGTTGTTGTGTTATTGATGGTGGGGTTTATGAGAATTTGCTGTTTTTTCCAGCAATTCAGATGATTAAGGATAGGTACCCTGGTGTTCAAGTTGATGTTCTTGCAACAGCCAGGGGAAAACAAACATTTGAGATGAATAAAAATGTGAGGTGGGCTAATGCATATGATCTGGATGATGATTTTCCTGAACCAGCTGAGTATACAGATATGGTTGGAATTCTTAAGGTTTGCCTCAATTCATTGTTTAAACAAGTTGTTCCATTTGACATCTGACTCTTGATGTATACATGTAATCATATATATTACTTCATCAGTGGATAGAACTTAAATTCGTTCCTTAATCGTGTAGCGAAGTGACCTTGGGGGTGGTCTTAGTTTAACTATACTAATCTACTTTAAACTGCTTGTGATTACTTCTAATATCTACCTGGAAAAGGCTGGTGCTGTGCTCTTGAATCTCGATACAATTACATATTGAGTGCTCTCTGAACCTCCATGATGTGGTGAAATTTTGATAAAATACTAACCATACATTTGCAGATAATCAAAAGTTGAGCAGAAAATGTTTGGAAAGAATTGCTTATGCTAGTTTCAAGATATTAATCACTTCTTTAGTCAGATAGAGATTAAATTTACTCCGTGTTTAAGCTTTAAACTTACATAATCTTATCAATAAAGAGTTTTGACATTTTTTTGCCTAAGTCATTTGCTTTAATGCATGAATTATTGCAGAGTAGGTACTATGATATGGTCTTGTCAACCAAGCTGGCAGGGATTGGACATGCAGTATTTTTGTTTTTGACAACTGCCCGCGACAGAGTTAGCTACATTTACCCGAATGTGAATTCTGCAGGAGCAGGATTGTTTCTGTCAGAAACTTTTACACCAGAAAGCATGAATCTTTCCGAGGGCGGATATCATATGTAAGTAGATGTTCCAACTGATAATTTGATTTTTTGACGCAATTGAAGATTCATATCAAAATAGGGAGCATGAGAAGTTTAACATTTTATTTCGTCAAAGTTTGTATCGTATGTTTACAGACACTTTTCTGATATAGGTACCGTGAGATGGTTGATTGGTTGGGCAGACCAGCTCGTAAAGTACCACGACAACCTTTACCTCCTCTTAAAGTTTCAATCTCAAGAAAGGTTAGGGAGGTTGTAGAGACAAAATATAAGAATGCTGGTGCACAGAAAGGTAAATATATTGTCATTCATGGGATTAAATCAGATTCAAAAGCATCCATGCAGTCAAGGGGTGATACTGATAGCTTGCTCCCAATTGAGATATGGGCTGAGATAGCAGAGGAGATAAGGTATAATGTCAGTTTTTCATCCTTTGTAGGGCATGCTATATGGTCATATTTTGAGCTCTCAAATTGGCTTATTAGTCTTTTTCACCAAATGCAAGAATTTCTCTGAGATATACTAATGGATTGTGAAGTATCATTTGATCAGGGGAGTCAAGCCAGTCTTTGTCATTCCGCATGAAAAGGAAAGAGAAAATGTGGAAGATGCAGTCGGTTATGATGCTAGTATAGTGTTCATAACCACCCCTGGTCAGGTTTGTTTCTCAGTCATTTTCGTTATATCAATGACCAACGAACCAGTGTACATTTGAAGAACCTTAAACTGAGAAATTGAGTAAGAGTCAGAGATATAGTGACCACAATTTAACTTATGGTCAAATTCTGCTTTTGTTGCATGTTTAATGACAGCTTTAACTATATATCACTCTCTCCACAAGAAAAAATAATAAATACTAGAAGGAAATGGTAAGATGAGCACTAAAAAACTAACAGTCCTCACAAATTTCTCTGCCTTAGCTTGCTGCTCTCGTTGATGACTCTGCTGGAGTGATAGCGACAAATACAGCTGCCATACAACTTGCTCACGCACGTGGAAAGCCAAGGTAATGTCATGTAATACAAGCTGTAACGTGGGAAAATTTTGCACCTTTGTCTGTCCGTAGAGAAGTTGGTGCACTAGTCTTTTATTTACTATCGGTTTCAGTACCTTTCTGGTGATCAGCAACCGTATCTGAAATGTGCTTTCGTTTTCTCCATGCAGTATTGGGTTATTCTGCTCTGAGGATAAGGCCAGAAGTTTTGTTCCAGATGCAGAAGCAAAGAAATGTGCAATTATTTCATCAAAGACTGGAAAATTGGTTGATATCGATGTTGAAGCTGTGAAGAGCACTGTCCAAATTTTCGCCATGCCCCTCTCAATCCTCTAATTATTACATCTCCCCCTTCTCTTCCATATAGTAAGTAGTCATGTAATTGTTACTATTCCACTTTCTTCTCAATTGTAATTAGTAGAAGCTGAAAGATAATTTCGTTCTTTCTTCTCAACTGCAAAGCCTTCTGTCTCTCACAATCCAATATACACTAATGCGCGAAACAATTTAGTTTCTGAAAAGTTCCCTCTTCAGCTAGCCTCTGGGACTGGTTCCATAACTTTGTCTGTGAGCAACTACCACTTGATGTCATGTCCTCTCGACAAGAAGTAATCCGAAAAAGAAATTGCATTCAGTGATCTGAACATCCTTCTGTTCAGCAACCGTTTGATCTGCAGCCAGAAAGTATCAATCCACTCTTACTAAAAATGTAAGTTGTTATTGGTTAGACTCAAATTTAGACAATTATTACCAACAATTTATGAACATACTTGTTTAGTTAATGTACTCAGATTTTATCTCAATAACTGTTTCCTCGTTTTGGAATTTTCTAAAAATTGACTGCATTTCATCATGTTCCTTTACATCCCAAGAGAAATAAGTTCATCAGAAGCTCCATTTATTTTTTATGTTTAACCTTTCAGTTTTAAGGTGGAATTTGGTTCTAGCTTTAGAATTTTCCTTCTTTGCCCCATATTTGCACTACCATGATAAAGTGGGGTAGCACGTATTCCTACCCCAAAGAATTTACATATTTAAAAATAACGTACAGATGCCAACTTATGTAGTGGTCGGCCTTCCTACCAGAATGCCTTCTTAGTCGAAGAGCTCCTTTTTACTAGTAAGGACGCAAGAAGCAAAAAAACTGCCGGATTGCTTCACATATAGTCCCCCGAACCATATTTCTAAACGAACCAGAGCCAATCCGAATTGATCTTGTAAAAGATCTGCTACAGAACGAATACGTTTATTTTTCAAATGATTCATATCGTCAAGTGCACCCATTCCAAATTTTAGTCCAATCAAATGATCGGCGGCTGCCAATATATCTCGTGGTAACAAAAATGTATTGTTCTGGGGTATATCAAAAGTAGAGTAAGTCACAATAATAAATGATTGAAAATATTTAAAGACACATAAAAAGATTGTGATGAAAAAATTTGTCAAAATCAAAATTTTATTGGGACAAAAAGAGTAATACATAAACTGCGAATGGTTGATTAAAGAAAACTTATTACATTTGAACATGAGATATGAAACCATAATTACAAATCACCACTTAAATATGCAATTCGTGATCATATTTTTAAATATCAAATATCCTTAGAGCAAGAATGCGGTCTGCATCCCCTGCCCTCTGCCATAGAAAGCAACAGAAGGTAAGAAGTTATTAGCAATCTCAAATATTGAGTATTTAAATAGATCTTTTTAGAATTCTGAAAAATAGTCTTTCATCATTATTTAAATTAAGAATTGAATTATTATAGGATCAATAATTTTGAACTTTTCTAATTATGATTACATATCGTATGTCGAAACGCGGAGTAATTTTACATATAAGTCTGGTTAAAACAAAATTTTCAAAATAGAGGATACAATATTATGAGGTCGTTTACAAAATTTCCATCAGAAAAAAGATTGATCTGAAATTGAGGAAGCAGCCAAATGGGCCAGAAATAAAGAGGAGACGGCCCAAACGAAAAATTATTTGGAGCAGTAATTTAAAAAAAATAATTATATGTATTTGTAAATTTTATAAGGGAAGATTTCAAAAATACCATTATTTGGATAGGAAATTACAAGCCCCTACCCAAATGGTTGAAATTACCAAAAGGATACCCACTTTTATTACAAAGTAAGAGAGAGAGAGATTTTTTTAATAATAAAATAGATTAAATTATGATGTGATAGGTGTTGTAAAGGAGAAATAATTTGTAGATATTTAAAAGTATGTTCTTCAAAGATTGAGAAAATAAAATATTATTTTGAAAACGTAATGTAAATCGTAAAAGTAGTAAATTTCTCGCAAAAAACATTTCAAAAAATGGTATGTATAATGATTGTACTATAGAGAAAAATTAATATTCCATATAAATGGCAAAAATTTCCGAAAATTTTGTTGAACATTCGATTTTTTTTCTTAAGATTATAAAATGATTATCGAAACCAAACTCGTGGAATTAATTATTTATTAACATGTTCATATAAATTTGGCTTGTTCTATACTCAAAATAATGTAATGTATAAATTTTGGTTATTTTAATAAATAATAAAATATGAATTGAAGAGGACAAATCACATCCAATTAATTGATTGGATGGAGTTGGACAGCCTATTCCTAGCCCCTACCCGCCCCAAAAAGGGCTGCCACATCATGATGTCAGCAGCCCATGTGTCTTTCATTTTTCCCCATGCTCAAAAAGTAAGAAAAAAGAAATTGGAGGGAATTTGTTTGGTGTATTTAATAAGTGTTTGACCAAGAATTATATTTTAGACAAAAAAGGCTTCAACAAGTAAATTTTCTTTGAACAAGGGACCAATTAGTAAATGATAAATACTTTCCATTAGTGAAGAGACCAATTCCAGTTGTTTGGTGTTGTTTGTGGTATACAACATGGGTTCCATATTGGTTTTGTGAAGGATTTGTAAAAATTGGTAAAGAGGTTAATTATTCATCCCATTTGACATATACGTGTGGGGTAATTATGCATAGTGTCTGCATAAACGTCACGAAATATCACAAACATTTTTTTTTTGGGGAGTGAAGATACTAATAGTATTTCTTTGGTATACTTGTGATATTTCGAATGGTATTCATTTTGGTGTAATGGGGATGTTGTAAAATAAATATAAAATAAAAAATATGTCAGTACGCATAGCTTTAACCTGGGACAGTGAAACATGCAAATTTACACCAAATAACAATTGAAAAAAAAAACAACTAGAACGAAAAAATGGAAATTTAATATTAAAAATCAATCCACTGGGAAAAAAAAATATACAGCATTGTTCACAAAAACTAGGGGGGGGGGGGGTATATTATGTCCAACAATACAATTAAAAACTACGATTTCCTCCTCGGAACATACTTGGATGCCGGTACTCTTTCACTTTGTCCAACATGCTCAACCTGCCTCCTCGGACCACCAAAGCGGCTGACCACCTTCCCTGTCACCTCACTTTCACTTATGGCACCATTCTCATTTTTTTTGGTGCCATAATCCCATAATAAAGTGCCATAACGTAATCGACAGAAGGCTGGGTCAAAAGACTTTGATCCGATCTGAACATAATCATACCCATTAGCTATACCAAAATAGCTAACATACCAAAAACCATCCCATTACCAAATTAGCATACAACCTTACCATCAGCAATACCATATAAAAATACCAAATCTGACAATAATGAATAATACCATAAACTACACCAAAAAATTACATCTTTCATACCAAAAAACAGTAAAAATGAACAAAACCATACAAACTACCATCATGCATACCAAAACAGCAAACATAACAAACCCATCCAATTACCAAATTATCATGCAAACTTACCATCAGCAATACCATATAACATACCAAGTGTGACAATAATGAAGAATGCCATAAAATGCACCAAAAAATTACATCTTTCATACTAAAAATCAGTAAACATGAACAAAACCATACAAAACTACCATCATGCATACCAAAAATAGCAAACATACAAAAAACCATCCCATTACCAAATTAGCATACAACCTTACCATCAACAATACCGTATAAAAATACCAATTCTGACAATAATGAATAATACCATAAACTACACCAAAAATTTACATCTTTCATACCAAAAATCAGTAAACAAAAACAAAACCATACAAACTACCATCATGCATACCAAAACAGCATACATAACAAAAAACATCCAATTACCAGATTAGCATACAAACTTACCATCAACAATACCATTATCCCTAAACCGGCATCCATAGTTGGACACCATAAAAAATACCAACTCACAGCTATCCCTAATACCAAAAAAAAATACACCAACATTTGCAATACAAACAAACATTTGCTGCCCAAAAAAAAACAAATTACATACAAACAAGAGGATATACAGCACATGCTAAAGTCAAAGACCCCCTAATTAGCAGTTGCAAACAAAAAAATAAAGGCCATCTAACAGTGAAGGAAATAACAGTGAAGGATTACATACATAACCCCAAAACAAAAAACACAAAAATATATTCAATAAAATCGAAAATACAGAAAAAGAGGACTTCGGAGGAAGAAAAACGACATGGGAGGCAAGAAAACTCAAATAAAAAATGTTGAGATAAACTTTACACAATAAACCATTACTTGAATGACCGGATTCAAAACGAAAAAAAAAAAAACACAATTACATACCTGAAAATCCGCGAGTTGAATGGTAATGAAGAAGAAGAAGATGAAATCTTTCACAAAAACAAACAATATTACCAAGAAGAAGAACAAAAAGCACAATATTTGTTTTCTATTAAATCGGCGAGTTGAATGGTAATGAAGAAGAAGAAGATGAAATTTTTGTCAAAAAGAAACAATATTACCAAGAAGAAGACCAAAAATCACTTCTAATTAATGCTTCTTGTAGAAATATAATTCTTTAGCCAATGGATATAAAAGTTACTTTATTAAAAAAAAAATAATTAATTCAAGTGTTGCATTAAATGGCTCCATTAATGAGCCGCCCTTGCATTTAATGCTACATCCAATCGCGTCAGCTTTTTAAAAAAAAAAAATTGCTTTATTAATGAAAAAGTGAATTTATATGACTGGGTATAAATGTAAAAAAATGTCAAAAAGTGGGTATTAATGTAAATAATTTGAGAAGTGTAATTTCAATGCTCAAAGTTGTATATTTGCTTAAAATTTCCATTTTATAAATAGTTCTCTGTAATCTATATCTATATCTATCTATACTATATTAAAAGTGTGAAGATTCTTAGAAATGTTGTTTGCACTTTTTGCCCTTCATTAAAAATCTCTTCTTTAGATAAAATCGTATTTTCACCATTTTTCTTTAAATTATTATTTCATTACATTTATAATATTGACTTTTAAAATAAATAGAAAGAAGTGATAAAATAAGGACTTCTAGCTATGGAAAGATAACTAAATCTTCTTTATTTGATAGATTTCTATTTCTTCCTTATTTGAATCAAGAAAATATCCTACGAACACTAAGGAAAAAATTCTAATTACCATGAGTTCTAATTATTGATAAAATCTCTATTATATATAACCTTTATAAATAAATAATTTATCAAAATTAGTGGATTATTTATCTTTTTATAAGTTCATAATTAAATTTAATTTTTTTTTGTAATATTTATTATCAAACAAGATATATGCTTTGATCATGGGTAAAGCGCGTATAGCTAGCTTAGTATGTATTATAAATGTATAGTAAAAAAAATTATTATTGAATGATAATTATTTTTATACATGTAACTTGGTAACATTACCCCACGAAAATGTGGAATTGGGTTCATATTATTGGGCCTGCTTCCCAATTTGTGCTCGATGGTTCAATTTTTGTACTGTTCTCACTTATGGTCTCTCTTTTTTTTTTTTCACAAAAAATAAAGAAGATTATTAAAAAGCGCAAAAATTTAAAACATACATCTTATAGGAGAGAGGCGAGCGAGATCGAGAGAGAGTCGAAAGAGGCAAATTGTGTATATATATTTGTCAAATTGTATGTGTATATCTGTCAAATAATTTTACATGTGTGACTGATATACATATATAATTGTATATCTAGCAAGCGAGATTGGGAGAGGGAGGAGAAAGGTGAGTGAAATCGAGCGTGGGAGGAGAGAGGGTAGAGAGTAGAGAGTAAAGAGAGACGAATTGTATATGTTGTATTGCATATGTATATCTGTCAAATAATTGTATATATGCAACGGAAATACATATGTATTTATATATCTGACAAAGGATTGCAAAGAGAGAGGAGAGAGGAGTGAGGAGTGAGGAGTGAGGAGAGAGAAAGAGAAAGAGAGCGGAAGAGAAGAGAGAAAATAGCAATAAAACATGAACTATAGCTATAAATTGTAAAAAAAAAAAATCAAATTATAGTGATATTATGTAAATACATATCATATGTTTGTCTAGTTATGTAATATACTCAAAAATAAAAGGGAAGATAAGTTCACCCAGAAAAATTATAGAATACATGAGATTTCCCCATTCTTAACTAAATTTTTGACCTCGTATTTTGGATATGGACAAATTCTTCATAAATGAATTAAATCTTTTTAAATGAACCCTACACGGCGTGAATACGATTTTATCAAATCAATACAACAACATATCCAGTGGAATCCTACAACTGGGGTCTGGAGAGGGTAAAATATATGCAGACCTTACCACTACCTCATAGAGGTAGAGGAGCTGTTTTCGGGGAATCCTCATCTCAAAAACCCATAAGCAGAATAAACTAGATACGTAAAAAGGAGAAAGAAAGGAAGAGAGAAACAAGAAAACAAGGAAGAACGACTAATAACAAAAGCAATGATAGACAATAAATACAGTAAAATTAACACACATAGGACGAATACTGACACCATAGGATATAATGACCCGATTAATCCTACTTATCTATCCCTACTAGCTTATTAGCTTGCTACTCTAATATGTGACCTCCACTCCTTTCTATCTAAGGTCATGTCCTCGGTGAGATCAAGTATTGCCATATCTTGTTTGATCCCCTCCCCTCAATACTTCTTCGGTTTACCTCTATTCCTCCGTGTAGTTCCTAAATCCAACCTCTTGCACCTCCTAACAGGAGCATTTGTACTTCTTCTCTACACATGTCCAAACCATCGTAGTCTTGCTTCCCTCTTGTCAGCCACATGGGCCACCCAAGCTTCTGCCAGACTGTTTCATTTCTAATCTTATCACTCCTAGTATATCCACATATCCATATCAACATCCTCATCTCCGCGACCCGTTTTGCTTGGCCAACACTCCATCCCATACAACAAAGATGGTCTAACCACCATTCTATAAAACTTATCTTTAAGTTTAGATGGTATCTTCCTGTCACACAGTACTCTAGAGGCAAGTCTTCATCTCGTCCAGACTGTCCAAATACAATGTGTGACATTGTCATCAATATCACCACTCACTACAAGAAAATAGGTATTTAACGAGGGGAAATTCGGTCGTTAAAAGTATAAATTCGGTCGTTATTAGTCAATAACGACTGATAAAAATCCCGTCGTCACCGGTCGTTAGTAGCTCCGACGTTAAAAGTTAATGACCGGATTAAATCCTGTCGTTAAAAGTTAATGACCGAATTAAATCTGTTCGTTTAAAAAGCTTTAATGACGACAAATATCCGGTTACAGTAGTCTTACCTTGCATTTCTTCCAGATGATGTTACCAAGGTTTGAACCCATGACCTTCTGGTCAAATGACAACATCTTTACCAATTACTCCAAGGCTCCCTTCAGTTCTAGTTATTAAAACCTTAATTATAAGCACAAATCATATATGCAAAAGTGCAAACTGCGTATGAATTTACACACAGAAACATACAACTACATGCACAAATGAAAGCATACAAATTTATTATATTCATATAAAATTTTATAGTTCACTACAAAGAATGATATTGCGTAAAGTTACAAAAATATAGACATACAAATTTATATAATATTATTTTTTTTAACTCTTAATAAAATAAAAACTAGAATATTTTTAAACAATTTCTGAAATATGAAATGCATTCTTCCTGTGTTTCAAAATTTTCTGTCGCTTATACTTCCTTACACTTTTTCTGAGGATGAGTTCTTCAAACTGCATGTCCTTTCAAAAGACAAGTATAAAAACTTCATGTAAAGTTATTAATAATACTCCTAATAACTATTATCTTCCTTTTTCTTTTTCGCAAAATCAAAGATTAACCACAATGAAATATAAAATTTATTTCTGTTCTCACAATCATATAAAAAGAAAGTTGAGCTTCCTAGTTCTAGACATAAAATTGTTTGTTTTATATTTTGCACCTTAAGTTATTGACTTTTTGCACATTGCTTCATGGATAAAACTCCCAACTTCTTTTAGTTTCACTTTTTATACTAATGGTATTCACCTAATATAAATAATTCAATATCATTAAAATTATTATGAGATACAAATCAATTATATCATCTTAAATTTTAAATAATAAAAAAATCACGATTTCTTAATTAATTAGTTGTTGATTATATGTCATGTAAAGTTTTTAAATTTTATTTTAGTAAAATTTCACGTTATACTTTTCTAACTCAAACAAATGATTTTTCTTTGTATACACCTGTTGGTTTCACAACTAATAATGAAAAACAATCAGCACAATATATTTTTTTTATTAGAAGAAACATTATTACTGGATACTGATTCTTAAGTCTATTGATCGAGGTTATTTGCAAGTGGAGAAACGTCTTTCCTCTTGAGAAAATTACTTACGACCAAATTTATATAACTTTTCTACCTTAAATTAATCTCATAAGCTCATAATTATATATTTAATATTATTACTTTTATTGTTAATTTTTTGTTTCATTACAATTTTTTGTTTTGACCTACTTCATCTTGCATCTTTAAAAATGTCAAGTAAAGATGAATAAATTGTCTCTCAATATAAAAACAGATATAAAAACTATATCAAGAAAATATTTAAGTTAAAAAAATTATGTCAAAAAGATTGTAACTAAATACTTTTAATTTATAATATTTCAAAAGTTTATATAATTGACTATAATAAAAATGATGGATAGAATTATTACAAAATAATACATTAATATTTTTTTCTTTTTATTAAACTTTTTTTGATGGAATAAGCAAAATTATAAAAGATGAAGGATTTTTATCAGAATGATTAACAAAACACGACTTGCTATACTTATAACATGATTTGGTCTGATCTTTTTATTCTCATATTAGATATACATATTTTTACACTAACTAATATGTTATAACGATGGCATGTTATGCTTTTTAAAAATCAAATTTGTCCCCTCGTTAATGTTGGATTAAAATTTATTTTTAATGACCGGAAAAAGATTTGGTCACTATAATAATCGAAAAAAATTGGTCACTATAAGTGTATTTGTAACGACTGTAAAATAATTTGGTCGCTATAAGTATATTTACAACGACCGGAAAATAATTTGGTCACTATAGGTATATTTATAACGACCGAAAAAATATTTGGTCACTATAAGTATATTTATAACGACCGAAAAAGAATTTGATCACTATAAGTGTATTTATAACGACCAGATTCATTTTTCGTCGTTAAAAAATGGTCGTTAAAAGTCTTTTTTCTTGTAGTGACTCCTCAATGATATTAGATATTGGATAATTAAAGGAAAAGTGAAAATTCATGAAATATAATATGCAACAGAGAAACTCTAGTCATAAGTAGTAAAAGTAAGATAAAAATCCTAGTTTTAGGATAGTAGGATACTAAACAACAAAACAAATAAAGTTGTTTATTCCATATCTATATTACATGAAATTAGAATAATCTTGTAAAGTTTAGTGTCAGCAGTCACTACTTTCATTTATCATCAAGCTAAAACTTGCAAGTGGGATCAACTTTTTAAGAGAAAAGCAAGACATATATAGGAAATAAATAAATAAAGAATAAAATCAAAACATCATTAAACACTAGCTATCTATCAATCATTATCATCCGTTGGGACTAAGTAACCTAAATATAAACAAAATAAAAACATCACGAGATTAGTACTGTTTATCAATCATTATCATACGTTGGGACTAAGTAACTATAGTATATTAAAAAAAATTGTTTGATGCATAAAGTATTTCGTATTTATACAGGATTTGTGAAGAGACTGCACCTTAAGAAGTGTGACATATACAGTTTATATTAGTAGCAGATACAACTTGAATCGGTGAATTATCGTAACGACTCAGTCCACTAGTGATATTGTCCACATTTGGGCCTAAGCCCGCACAACTTTAAAACGCATCACTACTAGGTAAAGCTTGTTTGCTCCACCGTATGAGATTCACCTAGACTCAGCACTGAGATTTACCCCGTCTCACCAGGATTCGCCTGAACTCAATTGAATTCTAGCCCCACATCGACAAGAGTGACATAAGAGTGACTCTGACACCATCTGTAACAACCCAACCCACTAGTGATATTATCCGTCTTGGGCCTAGGCCCTAACGGCTTTAAAACGCGTCACTAATAGGTAAGACTTGTTTACTATTATACCCCGCATCTCTCATGTGTTTTGCTGATGCAGGAATTCTCATCTTAAGATGCGTCGTTATAATTATAAATCACATAGAATTTTTTTTATCGTTATTCCAAGATTTTCTTTTGAATAAACATAGCATATAAAAATAAAAAATCTTTAATTAAAAGCTCTTGGAAAAAGACATTAAAGAAAAGGTTAAAAACTATGATTGGGACTTAAAAAAGGTGAAGTGGGGCTAATATGTTAAAGAGCTTGAACTTTAATTATTGTTTTGGTGTTCTATTAGTAGCATTATACTGAATGAAAACTCAGTAACTCCTTGAGCAAGATAGGAAAAAGCCAAAGGGAAAATCATTTTAAAAAAGACAAGATTTAAGCTTTGTCCATTTTTAGAAAATAAAATCACTCGAAAACTAATTGAATTAGATTAGTGTTATCTACTCGCTATGTATTAATTCATGTGACATCGAGTGAATTTCGAAAATTAAAGTTTCAAATTTTGACCATTAATTAAGTATAAAATTTTAATTTTTTTGAAAATAAAGTTTATCTTCTATAAAGAAGGTAGCGCAAAAGAGACATAAGGATCTGTTAAGCTAAAAAATTTTAATTAAGGAATGCCAAAATATAAAGTAGTAAATATTTTTTTTTTTAAAAAAAATGTTAAAACGAAAAGCCTTGAGCCAGATCAAACACCTGCAAGCCAATAGTTTGAAAGCTTTTTTCAGCCCCTCAACCATTGCATAAGATTTTCTTGTTCTGTCAAGAGGTATCAACATTAATATATATAGGTATAAAATTAAATTTGACCTACCTATACAACGTAATTTTTTTATAGAGGGATGTCGCTTGTCACCCCTCAGGTAAGGGTAGAGAAACTATGTAAAAAATAAATAGAGAAACTACCTATTTACACAAACATTCCTAACATATATATTGATCCATCATATAGTTTGAAAAAAATTACATATTAACTCACTAATTAATTATTTCATACTAGATTTTAAGTCAGATACACCACTCCAAATTTCTCCCTCGCTATTCGTTCTCTAACTCTCTCCCCTCCTCTCTCTCCCTCCCTCTCTTTCCTCTCTCTGCTTGCCGCTCTTTCATTTACGCTAAAAATTTGTAAGAGAGAATATTATTTTCAATTGACCCTTGATAATTTTTCTTTTTCATTCAGATTAGAGTCCGACAATATAAACGAGCTCATCATGCATATTCTTTGTTCTCATTTTTTGATTATATTTCAAAGCATGATTCAATAATCTTAGTAGTTAATATGAAAAAGTAGCTTTGTTACTTTACTATTATTACAATGATAAGATTCAGCCACCATAAGCATTATTTTATGAATTAAGACGATAGCACTGAGGTCATAGTATATATGGTATTAATTCATATTCAACTCTATAATAATAAATTAAATTAAAGCAACAAGTTGTACCTATGACCTAACTCAGATATTACAGAAAAGGATGGAAATTAGAAGAAATCTAGAAAAGTGATTAAGAACAAGATTACATTAATCATATATACCACACAATTAATCAAGCCTTTTCAACATATATTCTTCTTTGAACATTAGAAATACACTGAAAAAGAATATGCTTTAATGCCAATGAATATTTGTTTATTTTATCTTATCATATCATCATTTCTTGATCTTGTCCTTCAAAAAATTACTTCATTAATTAGACTCAAATTTTTATTGTTTAGAGAATCAATTATGGACAAATGGTCATAATTATGAGACGTATGGATTCAACTTAGAGCATGCTTTTTAGATAAGGTAGAACTAATTAGGAGCAATTACAAGTATAATCCAAAACAAGAAAGAAAAGTGGAATATTTATATATAGGACTTAGTAATATTATCCTCATCATCACGTGCATACTATATATATTCTTTTATATTCTAATTAAGCTTTTGATTTTGTAATTCAAATTAAACCCTAAATATAAAAAAGTGATCGTACATATATATAATTAAGTTAAGAAAATTCACCAATATGAGTTAAATTCATTTTTCTGATTTAATTTATGAATATTGAGAGTATAATTTATTTTTTAATTTTACGTGTGTGTATGAGTTTTAAAAAAGAAATTTTTACACAAATATACAACTTTGGGCACAAAATTACACGCCCTACCGAATTCTTTGAAAATACCAAAAAAAGTACACTCATTCATTTTTTTTCCATTTCCCAACACTATTATATCACATCACACACCACAATAGTCACACTCAAAATACCAAAAATCCTAAATTTGTAAAAATTGAAATGAGTAAAAAGAATCTCATACTCGATCTCATAGGTACATATAGAATTCTGTGAAATGCCGTGCCGTATTCGATGAAAGTCATATATACTGGGTCCAATTTGATAATTAATTTATGTGATCAACGAGATACTTTTTTACGAATTTCTTTTATTCCAGACACAGATACCACATCCTTATTTACTATTTACCAATTAACACTTGATAAAAATATTTACCTCTAATTATTTAAACATTTTTATATTATAAGGACATGTAACTTTAATGCATGGCCTATATATTAACTGTTTGGCGTGCTCGAAAGTGAAGGATTAAAATTTTAAAAAAATACCTAATAAGATCGAGGCTATAACTTATAGCCTTCTATTTCTAGGCTATTTGCCTTAATCACATGGATAATCAATGTTTAGGACTAGTAATTAGCGTTAGATTAGTGAGTATCCAATTAAAAGGAAGATCTCGATATTGGTGAACTACTCTAGCTACTAACTAATCCAGTAGGTTCAGATTTCATGTGGAGAAAATCTTTGTTTTCTATAATTAGGCGGCGGATTATCATAAATAATCCAAAGGTTAAGAATTGACACATGAAGCAATAATATTTTAGGAATATTAAAAAGAAAGATTAGTGTGCGCCACACCATGGAGAAATGGATAGAATTTCATTAATTAAAGATTTTAAATTTAAACTCTATAAAGAAAGAATATAATAATAATGAAAATGAGTAATTAAAATGTGCTGCGAATGTAAATTAATCAGTTAGTAAATTTAAATTCGAGATGAATAAATTTATATATATATGTACTATATATTAAATCATGTTAGATGTTTTTTTTTCAGTATGTTTACATCATTAGTATATTTAGAACTTTCTTAAATTAAAATCTGATTTTGTCATACTCCATTGTATCCTTGATCAGTTTGTTCAGATTCGAGTATCGAAAATGGAGAGAATTATTCTAATAAGAAGCGCCGCGCCTTAAATGAATCATGTCATATGATGTAAATCTGAATTAGCATCTTGATAGAATGACTCGATCTAACCACTAATTCAAATTCAAATATTGAAAATAGAGAGAATATCATATTATTTTAATAAAACATAATGCTTTTTCTTAGTTGATTAGTACAAACACTGAAATTTTATGGGACTCTACAAGACGTGTTGGATTACCGTTACAGTTTTTTGGAAGCTACTCTACCCTAAAACCTAACTTATTTCTATATAAAGGATATTATATTCTCCTAAAGAGACATGTCAAATATCCCATAAATTCTTGGGATATTCATAAAGAGATCAAAATATATCAGACTCTTCTTGACCATCAAATACTTTAAGAAGATCCATGCAATTTTTTTCATGGAGATCAAGTCTAAATCATTCTAGTTCGATAAATACACCACCAACGATCCTTGAATCACAAAGAAATATTAGGAGAAACAGATTTTTGTACCCATATTATTTATGAATAAAATTATATTTTTTCATATCTCATTGACGATTACAATTTATTTTCCAACATATCAAAATATGTTGCAAAAAAGTAGATTTGAGTATTGAAAATGGGGAGAATATTTTATTATTCTAATAAGAAGCACTTCTCTTTAAATGAGTTATGTCAATGTGATGCAAATATGAAATATTAATTAATATCAAATTTTTAAAAAATTAAAGTAAAAGAGAAGTGTGGTGCGTTTTCATCCATCCAACACTTGTCCCATTTTCTTCATGTCATTAGGCATTATTTTTGGGCACAAAAGCAAAGCACAAAATGCAAATGGATTAATTAAATTGCATATCATGTGATTTAATTATCATCTAATTAGCCCCCCCTCCACATGTTAGCCAATAAACCCCCTCTCTCTTTGGCCATGATTCTCACCAACTCAACCCAATTATTGATCCAAGAAACTACTTTTATCTACACATCCAATAAGAAGGTACATCCTAGAGCTAACAATAACTTTTTTCCACTTAATTAAGCATTGTTTTATTCTAATTAATCATAATTAGTGGTACCCCTTTCCTTTTTCTCCTTGCTTTTCTCTCATGCTATTCCCTTTTCCTTAATTACCTTTAAAATATTTATTATATGAGTACTTGTAATATGAAGGTACTATCAAAGATGTGAATCAGAATTTCTTCATCACGAATCTTCCTTCCAAAACTTGGAATAAATAAAAGTGTATTATATTAATTCCTTATCGATGCTTTCTTCATTTCCATCCTTCTAATTCGATATCACTTATTAAGAATATTAAGATCGTATATTCTATCATACTCAGATGGTATTAAAAAAGATTGAATTTGAATTTAACGAAACTCAATATCTCTAATTTATATCATAATTTATAAAATATAGGTTATTAATTTCAACTCGATTCTGGAAACTAAGTTTAAAAACATATATATCGATGTGGGACTCTTAACAATATTGATTGTCATCATCATGTGTCAAACGCAATATGAAAATCTCATGGATAAACAATTATTTGGAACACCATTCATTAGCTTAACATTAACAATCACCATCAATTGGATAATAAAGTATTAGCTATATAGTATAGATACATGCACCTCTTTACCTTTAGCATTAAGAATATATTGATCTCTACTAAATATATTGTAGATCTTTTAAAATATGAATCAATTACTCCTTCCGTCCCATTTTATGTGGCATCCTTTTTTTTTTGGTCTTTCCCAAAAGGAATGTCACTTTACTCTAATTGAAAACAATTTACCTTTAAAATTCCCTTTTTACTCTTAATGAAATGATTCT
The DNA here is from genome assembly GCA_029948455.1 of Solanum rostratum. NCBI lineage: Eukaryota > Viridiplantae > Streptophyta > Magnoliopsida > Solanales > Solanaceae > Solanum > Solanum rostratum. The sequence goes on along the minus strand of CM057054.1, from coordinate 61,953,394 downwards.
CAACTACACAAATAAGAATGATTAACCACAAATTTTAAAAGTCTTTTTTTTTTTTTAAACACTATGTCAAGTCAAAGAGTGCCAGGGTATTATATTTTTAGTCTCATTGTTTGACCATAAATTTGAAGTTGAAAACTTTTTGAGAACGGGCTTACAAAGTTTGGTCAAAATTTTATGGTCAAACAAATATTTAAAGATAATATTCTAAAGTCTAAGTCAAACAGAATATATTTTGAAATCTGATTCAAAATCTATGGTCAAACCTCAGCTTAGTCTAAGAAAAAAATAATATACAAGGAAAAAAGTTTCCTCCAAAACCGGTGATGGTGCCATGTCATCAGTTGACAGGTCCCACTTACTTTAATTAACATGAAATAATTAAAGGACCAAAGTATAGTACAAGCTGCAGGTATATATATAGGATGATATAAGATCAAATTTTAGTAGCAACTCAAATATCAATAGATCTTATAGTATCAAACATTCCCCACACAGTATTAGGTGAATGTCTCTTAATATCTCAGAAGAGAATTTGTCAACTTATGATAATACTAATTATAAGAAAACAGAAATTGTTGTAAGAGAATACGATGAGGAAAAGGACAAGTTGGCTGTGGAAGAATTGGAAGCACAGTGTGATTTTGGACAAGGAGGGCAACCATCGTTGTTCACTGACCTCATGGGTGACCCCATTAGTCGTATTCGCAATCTCCCTTTACATATTATGTTGGTACGTAACTATTTCTTCTGTTTCAATTTATGTTATATGTAGTCCTGATTTCAAAATAGTACGAAATTTTCCCCTTACACTTGCAAAGTGACTTATAATTCAGGTAGCTGAGTATGGAAACGATGGAGAAATTGTTGGGATAATTCGAGGCTGTGTAAAGACTGTAACTAGAGGAAACAAAGGCTCAACTCCATGTCCAGTTTATGTAAAGATTGCTTATGTTCTTGGCCTGCGTGTTTCATCTCACCACAGGTTCGATTTATAACTCTGTTTACACTATTAGATCACTTAAATAATAATTTTTATACGACTTTTTTTAACCTAAATATCGTTGGAATATAAGAATCTATACGATAAATCTGAAGGATCAACATACAAATGTGAAAACACAATGTCAAATGATATGCTTTCCAACTATAATATCAAATTAAGTTCATAATCTACGCAAACTGATGCTCTTTTAACAGTATTTTATGAGAAATTATGTCATTATCAGAACATATTCTTTAATTCACAGTATGTTTGAATAAGTTAAATATGCATGGACCAAATTAAAGCACCTTTAATTAAACTTTACAAACATCAATGAAAGACCCCCAAAATGACTAGAACAACACAAAAGAAATAAATGTCTCCTACTTTTTACCATATTATAAAAGACCTTTTAAGTAGACTTTAATTAAATTATAATACAAAGTCTTCGTCTACTTGTCTTAACATGTTTTATTTTCCATCACACCTTTTTATTGATTATTTTCATGATAAACTTTAGGAGGCTTGGCATTGGAACAAAACTAGTTGAGAAGTTAGAAGAATGGAGCAAAACGAATGGAGCAAAGTATGCTTATATGGCTACAGACAGCAACAACCAAGCTTCGATCAAATTATTCACATCTAAGTGCAATTACGCGAAATTTCGCACTCCTTCTGTGTTAGTACAACCAGTTCATGCTCACAACAAGTCAATTGCATCCGACATTGCCATCGTTCGAGTTTCACCACAACTCTCTGAGTCATTCTATCGACGTATCTTCGCGAGCTCGGAGTTTTTCCCTAAGGATATAAATCATATCCTAGCAAACAAGCTTAATTTGGGTACTTTCATGGCTGTACCAAAGAAAACTCTCCTAGATTGGGATCCAAAAAGTGGATCTTTTCCACCAACTTTTGCTATACTAAGTGTGTGGAACACTAAGGAAATTTATAAGCTACAAGTGAGAGGTGTATCTTCTCTAAAATATGCATGCTGTGTAGGTACTAGGGTTTTGGACTCATGGATGCCATGGCTTAGGGTTCCTTCAGTTCCTAATATCTTTAAGACTTTTGGGTTCTATTTGTTATATGGAATTCACATGGAAGGTAAAGACGGTTCAAGACTCATGAAATCACTTCATGCATTTGCACATAATATGGGGAGAAATGATAAAGAGTGTCGTCTGTTGGTATCTGAAGTTGGACTTCACGATCCTGTTAGAGAGGCAATACCGCGATGGAACAAGTTTTCATGGGGAGATTTATGGTGTATGAAGAAACTTGAGGTCAATGAATCTATGGATAATTGGATGGAGACTCAAGTTTCATCTTCATCTGTCATTTTCGTTGATCCGCGTGACTTCTAATAATTAGGTTTAGTTTGCATGGAGTTTTAGATAAGCTTATAATGAGCAATTGTATATTCCAACCAACAATGAAGACCAAAGAGGGTCGGCTATATGAGATTATTTTCTTATTACTCTATTTAAAAAGAATATCATCTTTTTATATTTAAAAATTATTTAATTTTAACCTTTCAGTTTAATATCTTTAATTGACATATTTTAAAATCAGAAATTTCAAATATCTTTTTTTCTTAAATCTATTAATCTATCAAATTATATCGTATAAATTGAAATACAGAGAGTATCCAAAAATACATTATTCTTTTTTCAAGGGAAAATAGTGCTTACAGTCTTTCAAATATTGATAATTCCAAATTTTACCCTTATGACTTATGATAAAGCATGTTTAAAACTTTAATTAATTGAAATCAATTTGCACTTATGATGGTAGCAGAGCTAGGTTTTTTACTAAAGGAGTTTAAAATATGAAAAAACGAACACATGAACTAATCGAAAAAATATAAAAATAATTTCAATCATATATAAATAGTGTAATTTTCTACCGATCAAGCTGGCTCCGCCACCTCTAACTTTTAATCTCTTTTACTCGTAATCAAATGAATTATAACTACTTAAACTATTTAATGACATAATCTAAACATTAAATATATTTTTCATAAAAAATACAGGTCTCAACTACTTAAAGATTAAATATCTTTATTCAAAATATCACAAGAAAATTCTGGATCAAAGTATAGTGTAATTTTCATCTTAAAGTTTTTGAGTAAAAGATGGGAATAAGTATTATGGTCCCCCTCCCCATTTCTAAAACTTTCGGCTCAAAAATCAAAGAGCAAACGGCGCTGGGATTAATTAATATTTAATTAATTAAACAACAAAATTATACTCACTAATGTTGTTATGGGGTGATCACTAATGACAGCAGGAATCCAGCCACGCGTTAGCTTTAGAACTTTAATTTGATATAATCATGAAATTAAAAGGCTTTCTAGCTTAACAACTGTTGAACCATTAAGCACACACTAATCAAGAATTAATAATGAGGATCACGTTCTACCCACCTGCTAAGTAACTTATTAATATAATAAATTGGTTTGTTTCGTTTATCTTTTTTTTTTTTTACGCAATAGATTGTATTATAAGGTTATTATTTTTTTAAAAAAAATTCTTTTTTAACCAAGTTTTTTTTCTAGTATTAAAAAAAAGAATGAGATTTGCGTACGTATTGTTTCTTACTGAACTCCACATATAAAATTATATTGTATTCGTTATTGTAATTAATATAAATTGATATGAAGAGTTATCAATGGTTATAAATCAGTTTTATCTAGTGTATGCTTAACAACAACAACAACATACCTAGCAAAATCCCACAGGTGGGGTCTGGGGAGGTAAAATGTACGCAGACCTTACCATTACCTCATAAAAGTAAAGAAGTTGTTTCCTGGGAACCCTCGTCTCAAAAACTCATAAGTAGATAAACTAAATATGACAAAAAACACATGTCGATATGTAAATTTCATCTAGTGTATGCTTAGCAATGCAAAAAATACAAAACGTAAATTTCATACATATATATACACACGTACTATGTGCATAGCATCATATATATGAAGTGTATATATATATATATATATATATATATATATATATATATATATATATATATATATATATATATATATATCAGGACAAAATCTAAAGAGGCGAAAAGGGTTCATCGAATTTTATCAATAAAAAATTGCACAATATATGTAGGATAGATTTTCTTAATTGACGTACATATATTAAGTTTGAATTAACCTCCCCAATAAGAAATGACACACTACTCCACGAGCTAATTCTTGCGTCTCTCATACCTTTTTTGAACATTTGGCTAATATTAAGTTTAGTCCATAACAAAAAGGATATTATTATTTTTTATTCGACAATTATTTAATAGCATTATTCTTATTTTATTGGATCATATTTAACATTTTATTGTGAAGAAAAATTAACTAAAAGTAAACACTAAAGTAATTTAATAAGAACAATCTGACAAACATAATCAAATCATTTTATCTTTTAAATTATGTGCTCCGTTAAATAATACCACATAAATCAAAAGACTACACGTTTGCTACTAATTGAGAAAAAGAGTCAAATACAATAGGAGTTTGTTGTTATCAAAACTTTCAATAATTATGGTATATATAAATTCTCTATTTTAGAATAAAATATATTAATTTTGTAAAGCTGTCAATACTGATTGACTCATCTCATTTGGGCTAGCCTATACAGGTTCTGAAATTTGATAGGTCAGGCCGGACTGATCCATTTCTTTTTGGGTCAGAAATATGCTAGCACAATCCATCAGTATTTGGGTTGCGGACCTTGTCGGATCAGCCCACATTTTTACAAGTACAATTTTTTATAAATTATAATTTAGAAATATTAAAATAATTATAATTTACAATATTACATGGTATCAATATTACTCTTACATATAAGAAAAACATAATTTGTACATAAATTTTAATTTTTACAATTTTTAAATAAACTTTGAGTTTGGACTTTTGTTACTTTTAACATTTTGTATTATTTTTATTTTTAATTATTTTTAAATTTGGCCATGGGCCAGCCCAACCATATTGGAAAGGTGTTACAAATTAGCAGTCTTATTTGGACCGGGCTAAAAAGCTCATTTTTAAATGGGTTCTAGGGGTCGTTTGATTGACAACATGTTATTATAAGATAATTAGTCCGAGATAAGTTATCCCACCATATATGGGATAACTTATCCAATCACTAAGGCAAAAATGGTGAGATAAACAGTCCAAGTATTACCTTATACCTCCAACCATAGATGAGATAAAATAATCTCATATTTTATCCCGGGATTATTATAACTTATACCTCACACCAAACGACTCCTAAAAATCTTAATCCAACCCTAATAAATCACGTGTTAGGCCAGGCCGCCCAACGAGCCAAACTGACGGCTCTATAATTTTGTCATAAATGTACTAGCAGAATTTTCATAAATAGCCTAAGCTTGAAAGTTAATATGGTCAAATAGCTATATTTTGCATAATTACACGGCATAACCTCGGCTATGTGACCTGTAGGGGAGGAGAGAGGCAAGCGTGATTGAGGGGGGGGGGGGGGGGAGAGATGTGAATTGTATATGTATATTTGTCAAATTGTATGTATATTTGTTAAATAATTGTATATGTGTAACTAATATGCATATGTATTTGTATATCTGGCAAGCGAGATTATGAGAGGGAGAAGAGAGGCGAGCGAGAGAGGAAAGAGACGAATTGTATATATATATATCTGTCAAATAATTGTATATATGCAGCTGATATAATATGTAATTGTATATTTGACATAAAATTGCAAAGCGAGAGGCGAGAGAGAGAAACAGAGAGGGAAAAAAAATAACAACAAATACTAAATATAGCTATGAATTGTAATTTTTTCAAACTATAATTATGTAATATAAATACATATCATATATTTGCCTAGCTACGTTATTTTCCCCACTTACTATTCTTTCCTTAAGAAAAAGAAAACCCCCGACATGGTATAAGAAATCTAAGACACCGAACATGAGGGGCATCAAAAGTGTCCATTGGGGGTTGACCATGTGTCATGTTTTAAGTTAGTGTGTGGTGGTACGTATCTTAGGTTTTTTACGCACAAATTAAACTAAATCAAATCTGATTCGGATGGAATAAAACGAGCAAGATTTAAATTTTACGAGTTTAATTTTAAATTTTTTTATATCAATTTTATTATATTACTTCTCAGACCTCGAAATTTTATTGAATATATTATTATTTTAATCTTATTATATTACTTCTTATAATTTAATAAATATTTATATACATATAACTTTATGCTCTACGTTAAAAATATTGAATTTAAATAAATTAAGAACAATAAAATTGGATCCACCTCAACGAAATGTGCTTATAAATCAAATTATTCTCGAGATATTTCCATTTTAGAGGAAAAAAAAGGTTCGTCCTCGTGGCTTCACTGCTAAAATGTCATGTCAACCCAAATATACACGGTATTACAGTGGTATAAAATTAAGTTTAATCTCAATAATTATTTCAACAACAACATAGTCAGTGGAATTTCACAAGTGGGGTTTGGAAAGGGTAGAATGTACGCAGACCTTACCATTACCTCATAGAGGTAGAGAGATTATTTTCTGGGAACCCTCGTCACAAAAACTCATAAGCAGAATAAGCTAGATATGGAAAACAGGAGAGGAAGAGAAAGAGAAAGAGAAAGTGAATAGGAAGAACAATTAATAACGAAAAACATATGATAGCAAGTAATTATGAGACAAATACCGGACAACTCCTACCTATCTAATCTATTAGCCTGCTACTCTAATTATTTCAGTAGAAAATAAAAACATTTATACACTCAAAGGCTTCAAAATTATTTTTTTTTAGTTTTTTCTAATTCTTAGTTTCTTTTATGTTAATTAATAAAAGTTCGCTTCTTCATTAGAATTTGATAAGATAAGATCTAGCTTCCTATTTTTTCGTTAACTAGGTGGAGAAAAAAAAGAAGAAGAAAGTGGAAATTTGTCCAAAATAATTCGTTATAACAAAATTTCTTTTCACTTTCTTCACTTATTTGGTACACCAGAAAAAATTCCTTCCCTTTTTCTCCCTCCCTCTCTTTCTCCTTCTCATTTTCACTTTCTTCCTCCCTCCCTAAAAAAGCTACTTATTTTCTAATTATCCTCCAGCATTTTTATTTATTTCATAAATTAAAATCGTCAACGTTCACGTAAGTTCCATTTTTTCTGTTTTTATTGCTTCAATTTAGTGATGATGATCATAGTATATGTATTTCTGCTTCAGATGGAGAAATTTAATTAAGATTCTTTGTTTTTTTTTCAATATATGTGACACTTTTCATACATAAATAGAAATTATCGTACAATTGCCTTTAAAGAAACATAGAATAAGTTTAAGAAATTGCACTATTTCATTGAATTGTTTTTCTTTACGCATGCATGCATGCATAATTTTTTTTTTCTTTTTCTTTTTTTTGTGGTTTGAGGAAATCGAAAAGGGTGGATTCTGAAAGAAAGAAAAAAAAAACACGAAATGAAATTTCTAGGTGTTGTGTTTCATTATTATTATTATTGTTTTGATTGATGAAATGCAATTCATCTGCATAAGACCAATTGGAATGAAAGAAAGACATAGGAATTTATGTTGAAACAATGAGAAGTGGTTAATGTTATGATGGTTATTTAAACATTGTTGCTTGCTGTACAATTACAATTACAATTACAATCTACTAACACCTTATTTAATTTGTATCAAAATTGAAGTGCAGTCAAAACATAAGTATTTGATGTGGCCATATGCCTGATGTTTAGATGAACTCCTCCACTCTCTATGCAAGAGATTTTATACAATGTTTGGTAATTACAAGTCACAGCTTATTGGAGGACAAAAAGAAAAGTTTGTAAGGTATGCTTTTAATTCAAGAATTTCTTTCTTCCTGCCAGTTACAGAGTACAGAATATAGCCACTTGTTTATAGTTTGAACTATGACCTGTACATTTTGCACAATTAGATCATTCCAGTAATAGCTGCTTGGACTCTTCACTTTCAGTGTCGTAAATTGTTGCATCAGGCAGCTAGTGTATATTTTATACTTTTTCTTGTCTTTAACACAAATTGCATACCGATGGTTTAACTGCATTGCAGGATGTTAAGTAATCTATGGGTTTAGTATTATCACTTCAATTGTCTTATGGTCATGTACTGATGCTATGGTTTTGAGAAAGCCTATACACCCTTAAGTAAATTCCTGAAATGAACTAGTTGTCTATTGTAAGTCACAAAAAGTTTTTCCTTGTTGTTTCTTGCAGGTTGGAGGACGCTAACTCTGACTTATCGTTTAAGTCTGATATGGCTGGAAGGAAAAAGTATGGCTTTAATATAGAGGGAATGACTACTGGTGGGCATGTAACCAACCCATCCAAGTCAATAAAACTAGGAGTAAAAAGAGGATCTGAGGGACTAGTGACATTTGGCAGAACACTGAAATCTGGCGTTACCCGAGCAGTTTTTCCAGAAGATCTCAAAGTTTCAGATAGAAAAATATTTGATCCTCAAGACAAGTCTCTCCTGTTCTGGAATAGGCTATTGGTCATATCATGTATTTTTTCAGTATCTATTGATCCTTTATTTCTCTACCTTCCCGTTTTCAAGGATGAAGGGATGTGTCTCCACATAGATGAAAGTTTAGCATACATAGTAAATTGGATGCGGACAGCAATTGATCTCTTTTACCTTATCCGCATGGTTCTCCAATTTCGAACGGCTTTTATTGCTCCCTCTTCCCGTGTTTTTGGGCGAGGCGAACTTGTAATAGATCCCAAACAAATAGCAAGAAGATACGTCAAGCGTTATTTTATAGTGGATTTCTTTTCCATTCTTCCTTTACCGCAGGTTACTACTACACCTCTGACTATGTAACAACTCTTTAGAACTCTTTTACAGGGGACACTTGGCGTAATATATAAATTTGCTGCCATGTGACCAAGAAATTATGGTTTGAGCTGTGGAAACAACCTCTTGTAGAAATGCAAGATAAGGTTGCCTACAATAGAACCTTATGGTCCGGCCCTTCTCCAAACCCCGTGCATCGCGAGAGCTTAGTGCACTAGGCTGCCCTACATACATATCTTTGGAATACTCTCTCTATCTCTCTCACTCTATAATTGACTCACACATGCATGCAGATAGTGAGGCAAATATGCATATAACCTATTTTAGCAATTTTTATAGCAACATAGACATAATACCTGTTTTCGCTACGCCCCTTTTGTTCCAGCAATAAGACACATATAAACAGAAAGAGGGAGGGGACATGCATATAAGTACTGGCAGCCACAGTAGATAGATAATATTTATTCTTCTCCATGCACCTTTTGTTTCTTCGTTTGAGTGTTAGTGCCATGTTTCTAAAATCATATAAGACATTGTTATTTAATCTTATTGAAATCAAGAACAAAAACATCTTGAATTCCTTAAATGGAAGCTTCAACTATAATTTTACCACTGTTTCTTTCTACTCAAGTTGTATTTGTTTGATTTATTTCTTCTAGTGCATGTTTCTTCTTCAGATTGTTATATGGAGATATCTTAATGGATCAAAAGGTTCGGATGTATTGGATACAAAGAGAGCATTAGTGATCATCATCTTCCTTCAATATATTCCTAGATTTTGGCGGTTCATTCCATTAACTTCGGATTTGAAAAAGACTGCAGGGGTGTTTGCAGAAACTGCTTGGGCTGGTGCTGCATATTATCTGTTGTGGTTTGTGCTGGCTAGTCATGTAAGTAACTTTTCAAGTCTGGTCGTTAATGCGTTTAATAGTACTCTTTTTGTGCTTTAGCAAATTTCTCGTCGTATTTTTCCTTCTAAGGCAAGACTTACTAACTGTTATTACAACTTACTGTGAATTCTTTAGTCTGATAAGGTTTGACATAAAGCGACCAGTCATTACATATGGTAAGAATGTATATGGTACCAAGATAAAACATCATGCTATCATATTCTAAAGGAACCCATTTAGTATTTAGTGAAGCTTAGTTTTTAGTCAAAATTTATATTAAAAGACCATTTAGTGGTACTTGATTTTCAACTCTGCTCTTTTACGGTCCTTCCCGACCAATATGAAAATTCTGCAACAATTGTAAGTAGCATATGAAAATGATGATTCACAATGTACTCTTCCTTTTTCAAGATTTCATAGTCCAATAACTTTGTGTCTCGGAAAATTCTTTAATCCGACACATTTGTTATTGGCCATCATTTGGGACACTGCACTGCAATCTTTTTTCATCTCTTTATTGAACGTGAATTGTACATCACTCTACCTTTTCCCCACTTCAATAGGTAGACTGGATCCTTTTATTTCCTTTTCCTTATAGCATACTTTGTTATCATTATAACCCGAGCTGTTAACTAAAATTTCATCAGTTTTGATTATTTATGGTAATAAGAGAAGCTAAGATAACTCCATTTAAATAATTAATGGCTCTCAACATGATCAGAAGGCCATCTTTCAAGAAGCTGGAAATGCTTAAAGTTGGTTGTTTATGATATGTAGATATTTGGGGCCTTCTGGTATCTGTTAGCTATCGAACGCAAAGATACATGTTGGAATGAAGCATGTACCGAGAATGACCAGTGCAAGGAACAATTATCTTATTTGTATTGTTCACGTGGAAACAACTTTAATTTGACAGCATGGCAAGACATTGGGAAGAGTGTTCTTGACGAAAAATGTGCAAAGGAGGATAAATTTGCGTATGGAATATACGCAAGAGCTGTAACATCTAACATTCTTGACTCTGAGAATTTCGTTGTCAAATATTGCTTTTGTTTGTGGTGGGGCTTGCAGAATTTGAGGTAAAACTTCAGCTATATGATGCATCTAATTATTTTGTTTCATTTTCCCTCCTTTTCACACTGTCTTTAGTTAAAATTTGTCTGCCTCAAAGAGTTTCCTGATTTCTGGGTGAAAATTATGTTACCCCTCATTGAAACACAAACTGTCTACTCCTATGTCAACAAAAGGTAAACATTTAAAAGCTAACGAGGTGTTATCAAGGTTTTTTTGTTTTTTAAGTTTACTATTCCATTGAGTGGCATGGTATTGTGTGGTTAAATTCAATTCATGAAGATAAATTCGTAAGCTCCTGTCGAAGTGGCTATAAGTGAGCTTTAACTGGTTTTAAATTTCATTTTTACAGCACACTTGGTCAGGGGCTTGAAACCAGTACCTATACACTGGAAAATCTCTTTTCAATAATATTGGCCATTTCCGGACTCCTACTATTTGCTCTTCTCATTGGAAACATGCAGGTGAGTAGATTAAAGGGGCCTTCTTTTTGTTTTTTGGCAACTTTTTTCTCAAGATTGATCTTTTTATTATCAATCATTTTAAGAGTATTGTTTAGCTGAAGTGGATAAAAATTTGGCCTTTCCCCTCCCATATTATTCCTAATTCAGATTGGTTCAAACGATAAAAATGGAGGGCTTGTGCAACCCACCTCGTTACTTCCTAAACAAATGGGAGAAATTTTCTGTAATAACCTATTAATTGCTTGATTTAGGGAAATGCTTGTATATATTAAACTCCAGGAACGTATAAATTCTTTAAGAATTACAGCTTTTTGTGTAAGAGAAATATTTAAGTTGATATCTTATAATGGTGCTTAAACTTTGGTTTCGTGTACCCTACAGACCTATCTTCAGTCTCTGACAGTACGGCTTGAGGAGATGAGGGTCAAAAGGCGTGACTCAGAGCAATGGATGCATCACAGAGTACTTCCTCCTGAGCTAAGGGAGAGAGTACGGCGTTATGATCAGTACAAGTGGCTGGAAACTAGGGGAGTAGATGAAGAGAGTTTGGTGCAAAATCTGCCCAAAGACCTTAGGAGAGATATTAAGCGGCATCTCTGTTTAAATTTGGTCAGAAGGGTAAGTACTCTTATCTGGTTGATAACTCAAGTTCACATTGTTGGGCATGATGTAGAGTACTTCTTTTAATATGTTTGAAACCTTAATGAGAAATTTGATGCCCATATATTGTGAATGACCAATTTTGCAGGTGCCCTTGTTTGAGAACATGGATGAGAGAATGCTTGATGCTATATGTGAGCGACTAAAACCAAGCTTATGCACAGAAAGTACTTATATAGTTAGAGAAGGAGATCCAGTTGGTGAAATGATGTTTATAATCCGTGGTCGCCTAGAAAGTGTAACAACTGATGGTGGGAGAAGTGGATTCTTCAACAGAGGTATCCTGAAAGAAAATGATTTCTGTGGTGAGGAGCTATTAACATGGGCATTGGATCCAAAATCCGGTTCAAACTTGCCACCATCCACTAGGACAGTCAAGGCTTTGACAGAAGTAGAGGCATTTGCCTTGGAGGCAGAAGAAGTGAAGTACATTGCATCACAGTTCAGGCGGTTGCAGAGTCGACAGGTACAACACACTTTTAGGTTTTATTCACAGCAATGGAGAACCTGGGCTGCCAGCTTCATACAAGCTGCATGGCGCCGCCATATGAGGAGGAAAATTGCACGTCTCAATGAAGAAATGGAAGAGGACGGATTTAATGACAACGATGATGGAGTAACTGAGTTCACTCCAATGTTGTATAAAGCTCCGGCTCGACCATATTAGTCTCTAGACATTTTTGTTGCTAATCCTATTTATGGAGTCACAGGCTTTGGAACTCAAGTACTAGTGGCTTTGAGTCTGGATTTAGTGTCCATAAGCAAAGTCAAGAAAACGTTTTTTTCCTGAGTGTTTGAATTTTAAATATAAGAGAGTCGTTTTGGGATTGCTGTAAGGGATTTAGTTTTGTGCATTCAAAGTGTCTAAATTTGTAAAAACAACAGTTAATACAACTCAAGTATATTATTTTCTTGTCCAAATGGGAATGTGTATTCCCTATGGAAAAGGCAATTTCTATCTCTTCTTTTCTTTTGTATTTTCTTTTTTCAACTGTTTTGATCTGTGTTATTCGAGCCTTGGGTCTTTTGGAAACAATCTTTCTACCTTATGAGGTAGGGTAAGGACTATGTTATGCAGCTCTATGAAAATGACCAACTTGAAAGTCCAGTTTACCATTTAATTTTCATCATTTTGGATTACAGGAAAACATCATAGCTTATACAGAAGGACTCCAACTAAGAGCCTTAAGTAACTTGTCAACACAACTTTCATTTTAGCTGGTAACACAAAATTATACATAATGAAAATGGAAAAACATAATGATAGGAACTTAAAATCGCAATGAATGGAACTTTTCTCTTTACAGGCTGGGGATGCATTATGTTGAAGAACCTGTTGAATCTATGAGTTGGGTAGTTCAGTACCTAATTTCTCCACCATGGAGGTATTGATTGGTAAGCTTCCATCGTTATCCTCTTCTTTCATAACCAACTTTTTTTTAGTAACTCAGAGTTCTGCTGTTCAGCTAGCCATGCAGAGGATGCTTCTAAATCAACAGCTTCTTCGAACCAAGTTGCAGTCTGCAGTAAGGGAACGAGGTGGTAGTCTAATGAGAAATGATTCAATAGAAGAGGTTGACTGACCTATTTCATATGTCTTCAAATAATATGTTATCTGAATAATGGGGCTAATCACAGATATAAAACAGACTATTGTAGCTTCTTCTGAGAAATTCAAGTGAACTTCCTTTCTCCTCCTGAAGTCCTAGTACTCTCAATAGTTCTTCCTTAGTCTGATATAAGGAATAATAGCTTCTTAGCAACCATGAAAATTATAAGAAACTTGAAAGCCCAAAGAGCGCATGACAGATGCATATATACCTCTCCCAGAGTGAAGCGAGTGGCACATTCGGCTACACAAGAAAAAGAACCATCTGCTACTGTCACAAAAGATGGGGCAGAGGGAGTAGACTTTCACAAGAAAAAAAATTGTGTGTTAAAAAGTCTGGAATAGGCCAAATTGATTAAATGCTTAAATTAAGCCAGAAGGTATAGAAAATTGACTTTGTTTATCAACCTTCATTTTCATCCTCAAATTCAAAGTCCAATGTATTCCTTGTAGAGCTGAAAAATTTGGTAACGGGACCACCAGGAACGTCATCCAATGACCCGTGAAGAACAGAAAAAAATTTCATCATCAAATTCCAGTGAAATGACAACTTCATTTGAGGCCAAATGCACTTAAGTTACAGAAGAATTTACATCACTGAGATTTTAAAGAGTTTTGAAAAGCACAGAATGAAGTGCAACTCCTCCATGGCTCAAAGAGAAATAAGATGGGTGTAACTTATATCATGAAAACCGTAAAGTTCAATCTGGAAATACTTCTACAATATATTGTTCTCCAATATAACTCAAAAATATGCTTATATTAACACAATCAACCACCATTGAAGATAAGCAACAAACTTCAATAAGAGAAATGGAAGTTGGAATCTAAACTGAGTTATTCCTTACCAAATCAAGAGTTGTTTCGGGAAGTTCAGACGTCCTGCGCTTTTCACTTTTCGGGCTTATCAGCAAACACCTACCTCTTTAGGCGTGTAAACATGGACCCCTTACTTCAGGACTTCAGGTCAACTTCAGGGGCGGTAGCTCCTCTCCTACCTCTTTCTTCACACATTGAATTGCCTTAGATGATAGTGATTTTACCGAGAATTTGGGTACGGGAGAGTGTAGAAGTTGAAAAATGGATATCGCTGGAGAAGGATCATGCCGTAGAATAGGGATGAGTGTGGCAGTGACAAGGCCGTGTGTATGGAGGCCATGACATGGTGGCTGGCTGATGCTGCTTTTTTTTTTTCAAGGGACAAATACCATGGAGGGATATATAACAGACTCAATGATAAGCTGTTTTCTTGGGAAGAATAAACAATTATGAAAAAAGTGAAACAAAAATGATAGAGGATCACCAATAATCTTTACAAGAGCACGAACCTTGTACAAAATGGTGGAACCTGGTCCTGTCTCTAATAATTAGTTTTCTTTGGTAAAGCTTTGATATTAACTTTGCTGCATGGTGGCAATCTGCACATATTCTAAGGTTTTTCACTATCCTAATAGTAGATCCAGGTTCAGAATTTATTAGAGCAAATGCTATCGCCAACTTCTCACTGTGCCGATTAAGGGAGTTCTCTTTCTCCTCTTCTCCTATGTCAAGAGAAACCTCTGAAGTATCAGGAACATAGCCAGAGAATTTTAATTCTTCAATCAACTCAGCCAACTTTGAATAGATGTTTTTAGATTGAGGATGAGACTGATCCCCTGCAACAAATTCATGAACAATTCCATGCATCTCTATCAGACTACAACCCGGTGTCTTCTTGATTCCGCGATCTATCATTATTCTTCTTGTTTCGCGCAAGTTGTCCCATTTTTTGCAAGCTGCATATATATTACACAAGAGAACATAGACAGCGCCATTTCCAGGCTCTAGCTGAAGAAGTTGTTGAGCTGCAATTTCTGCCATTTGAACATCCTTGTGAATTCTGCAAGCACCAAGAAGAGCTCCCCAAACTATTGAATTTGGTTTCACTGGCATATTCTTTATAACCTCATAAGCTTCCTTCAAGCGCCCTGCTCGACCAAGAAGATCAACCATACAACCATAATGTGTAACATTAGGTTGAATGCCGTGCTGAGAAGCCATGCTAGCAAAAAAACTTTCTCCTTCGTCTACCATACCCATATGAGTACAAGCACTAAGAACCCCAATGTAAGTCACCTCATCCGGCGTTTCTGAAGCTCTCAGCATCTCAAAAAACATATCTAGAGCTTCTCTCTCATGCCCATTAGTTGCAAGACCAATAATCATGGCCGTCCACGTGAATTTGTCCCTACAAGCCATTTGAGAAAACATCATTAATGCCTTCTCCACATTCCCACACTTAAAGTACATGTCTATGACTGCATTACCCAGATGTATGTCAACCTTAATCTTGTGCTTGTCAATGTAAGCCTTGATCCACTCTCCAAGTTCAAGAGCCCCAAGATGTGCACAGGTGGTAAGGATGCTAACCATAGTGAACTCATCTGTTGGTATCTTTGCTGCTTGCATTTCACGGAAGAGCATCAACACATCTTTAAATCGGTTTTCTTTGACATATCCATCAATCATAGCTGTCCAAGAAATATTATCCCTCTCTGGCATCTGATCAAAAAATTTCCGAGCCACATCAACTTGTCCAATGTTAATGAAACCTTTGACAATTGTGGTCCATGATATAACATCTTTATGCTTCATGCTATGAAACAGGCCAAGTGCAACATCCATTTTTCCAGAACCCGCATACAGGTCAATTAAAGCATTATCCAACACCAAATTAGACTGTACCTTATAGTCCTTAACATATTGATGAACTCTGTTACCAGCATCTAAATCCTTAAGCTGCGAAAGAGCTGATATCACTGAGACGAGAGTCACCGAAGTAGGCTGCAACTGCTTCTCTTCCATTGCATAAAAGAGTTCCCTTGACTCTCCAAATTGCTTGCACCTGTTGTACCCCGAAATCATAGCATTCCAAATAAGTATATCACTTTTAGCACTCAAATCAAATACACCACGAGCCATATCAATTTGCCCACATAAACAGTACACACGAATTAAAGCATGCTGCACAAACTCATTTAACTCAAACCCGAATTTACATATATGAGCATGCATACTTTTCCCCAATGTTAACGATACTTCACGAGTAAAACCCTTGAGCAAGAAAGGAAATGTATAATTATCCTGTTGCACTTTGTTGTTTAACATCTCTCTGTAAATTGACACTGCATTTTGGGGACTATTTTCCCTTGAATAACCCTTGATCACTGTATTCCAAACGAAAACTCCTGGCTCAGGCATTGTGTCAAACACAGAACGAGCATATTTCATATCACCTAATTCATTATTACAACAAAAGGCTATAATTTTGGAGCAGAGTTTGGGATCAGAAATAAGGCCCTTTTGGATGATTACTGAGTGAATCTGTCTAAGTTGGTACAGGGATTTACACCTTTCTATGAGACTTTGAAGGTGTAAATGGATTTCTGGAGACGAGTGAAGATGAGCAACCTGGAAAACTTGGTTTGGACATAGTGAAGCTATTAAGACACCTTTTCCATGGAAAGCCAAATTGAAAGTATATGCCAAGTTGGAGAATCCCCTTAGAGAGCTTAAGACAACCATGTGAATTGTGATGATAATCTAAAGATTCATCGAAAGACCATTTTCTTCAATTTCAGTTCGTAATCACCGCATCCAATCCCAATTTTGAACTTTCAAAAATCAAACGTGGATTTGAATAAGTAGGTTCGAGTTGCTCATCTAAAATCTATCATGCAACCATAAGATAATGCCTAACACAGCCAATACTACTATAATATTATTCATCAGAATCACCAAATAACATCCTTTATTGATCTTGTCAAAGTTGATTTATTTGAGTTTATCAGATGACACCTCATGGTATTGATGGTAACCTCAAAGAGGCTTAAATCTTCTACGAGTCGAGAAAAATCAACACAGTTTTTGTTGTTCAATCACTAGCTTTCATGTATTCCTACATTTTTGGAAAAACAACGCAATTGATGAAAGAAGAGTGAATTTTCCTCCTTATAAAGTTGGTGAAAGAATATGAATTTCATTGACCTATATGCCTTTGTGTGCACAAAACTGTTGCTATAAAGGGGGGATCAAAAGAAAATAAAAAAGCAACTACAGCAAAAAATCTTTACTAATAAATCTAATACTCCATTTTAACTGTTGCTGCTGGAGTTCCATATTGGGACTCCCAAGTTTCATATTGAAGCCAATCCTTGGAGCAACTGATAGCCTCAAGAGTTATGGGTCTTAATGAACTCCGGTGTCTATCCAAATCTCGCGGTGCAGTGTCAAACACAGAATCTGGAGTGACAGTGCAGACCGGAATGGATAAAATATCAGATGCCATTTTGGAGAGAGTAGGGTACTTGCATCTGTTTATTCTCCACCAACCCAAAACATCAAAATCTTGTGAGCGAGGCATCAGAGATTCTTCAAGATACTGATCTAACTCTGTTTTCATCTGCTGATTGTTCATGATGTCATGGAGATAGACATCAAAATCTGCAAATGTATCACCATTAGCAAGGAAACTATCTTCCTGAGAGAATTCTGATTTTATTACAAAATTGTCATTTGCTTCATCTACAAAACTAGCCGGAGGCGGAGGAAGTGATTGCACGATGTAATCACAAAAAACTTCGTGCACTCCCTCATCAACAATCTTGATCCAAGATTCAGCTTCCTCACCATAAATCTTGTTAAAAGTGAACTCGACTAGCTTCATCTTGAACCTAGGATCCATAACGACAGCAACTGCTAAAACCAGGTTGCAATCATTCCAGTATTTGTCAAACTTCTCCTGCAATGGTTGAGTCAAGTTTCTAATGAAATGATCCTGGCTACGGGCCGCCTGCATCAGGTCAAGCTGAATTTTCCACACTTCATGAAATAACACATCAGCTGTTGAGTATGTCGGGGAAGTTAAGAGGTTGGCTGCATCAAAGAAAAGCTTCAGGTATTCACAGAGAATCTCGGCCTGTTTCCACTCATCCATTGTAGGTGTCACCTTATAGTCAGGATCAGAAGTATCCAAGCAAGAAAATACCTCTTTCAGCTCAGATGCGGTCATCAGCATTTGATATGTAGTATCCCATTTTGTTTGGTCATCAATAATGAGCTCCTTTACACAGGGAACTTGAAGTTGTCTCTTGAGCTCAAGAAACTTTTCTTCATGGGCATCAGCGGTTTTAACAAACTTAACACTTTGGCGGACTTTCTCAACGATTGCTCTCATGGAATCTAATGCACACTGTGCAAGATGGCTCAGAACACGAGCACAACAACTACCAATTATTAGCTGACCATTGAGAATATTTCCTCCCTTGATCGACAGTAGATGTCCCAGGTTTTTTCTGACATTGACATTTGCAACAGATTGATCAAGAGTGAGCGTGAATAGCTTTGTCTCTAAGCACCAATCTGTCAAACATGCAGCAACAGCATGATTGAAGGCAACTTCTGAATCAGGGAAAGGTACCATGATAACATTGAGAAGTCGGCACTGCAATTTCCAATCACTGTCAACAAAGTATCCTGTTAAGAAGACATAGCCTAAGTTTTGATCTGAAGTTCTCAAATCGAGTGTCAGGCTAACACGTCCAGGAATTGAACCAATAATGTTCAAAAGGTTTTGCTTTTCTCTCAGGTAAATGTTAAAAATATGCTCTTGGATGGTATCAACACTCACTGAACTAAACAAAGGCTGAAGATTTCGCACAAACTTATTAAATCCCGAGTGCTCCACCATCTCAAGTGGATAATCATGCTGAATTATCATTTTTGCAATATCATGGTAGCAGCGGGCTTGATCAAATGGGATACTTGTTGGTCCTGGATTAGCTCTGTACCGCTTTCTTGATTTACTAGTAGCACTAGCAGAACCATTAGTTCGCGCAGCAGATTCATATGAGGTTAATTGATTCTTATCCTGGTTTGTCTGACTCACCGGGCAAATACCCAAGGCAATATGCCGCTTGAGGTGGCTGGTGCCTGCTAACTTTGAACCGTTAATATAGGCAAATGACTTCTTGCACTGCTTACAACAGGCCCTGGTACAGTCTGCATCAATTGTTTCAATTGTGAAATGTTCCCAAACTATGGACTTCTTCCGCCTACGCTTATTCGGTTGTGCCTCTGAATCAGCTATCTCATTAAGACTAGTTAGGGTATCCATAGTAACTCTCTGCCTGCACAGCAAACAAAAGATCTATGAAGCTACTTTATCGTCAGTTTAAAAAAGTTCATCAATCAGTCACATGCGCTGAAATTTTTAATTGAACTGCACGACTAGGTTATAAAGAAAACTGTGTTAGATGTCTTTTCTTTCAGTTTCTGTGGTACATTATCATTGAAAATTACTCTACAGTTATACAAGGATAATATTAAAAAAAGTAAGTAGTTCAGAACCCTTTGGGGGCATGCGAGAAATGTTTCAGATTGCCTGAACAAATGAAGCAATACTTCAATATAAGCAAGTTTTTCTTAGGCTTAAAAAGATGCAACAGTGTTGATTCAATAAAATGAATGAACCAACGCGTCAATGATGCAATATGTCTTAAGGGTTTAGACAAGTCTTTCTCAGGCATAAACAATGAACATTACTGAATATGGATTAATGAAAGGTCGTACATTTGAAATTTATCCAACAACGATTTATCACCAAATAAAATATAATAAGCTAGTTAATTACAAGGCAGATTCAACAAGGTGCCGAATAACAGAGATGATAAAAAAGTAAGGCTGAGGCAGCATTATCTACAATTGGATCTCGTGTAAAGTTTTATTTTATAAGATTACTTTCTGCCAAGGGGAGGACAGATGGAAAGAAAACACCTAGTGTTTTCGTCTTTGGTAGGATTTGAACTTAAGACCTCATGGTTCTCAATGTATTCATTGATCACTAGGCCACACCTTTGATGCAGATATATTACATTGCTTAACAGATTTCCTTTATGAGTTCTCAACATTCCATTACATGGACTTGGTGTCCATTATTTCCAATGAGCTTCATCCTACTCCCTTACCTACGATAGAAAAGCTCTCCAAGTACATGAGGGAATCGATTCTAAAGCCCTAAGAAAAGTTAAAACCCTACACCAATATACATGGAAGACAAACTACATAGGAACTTTTCCTGAAAAAAACTAGCAATCACATGCAAAGACGACATTTTTTCAATAATCAAACTGGAACATATCAAGAAAGCATATTCTTTTTCCCACAACATAATTCATTTTAGTTCATTAGCTGATATATACATACCTCTATCCCCGAATGCTTCTTTACAGAAGAAGAAGGGATACTTCCCTGCATACCAAAGAGCATGCTATGAATAAGGAGAGTAACCAATCACTCCCCAATTTACATCATGGTTTTTCAGGGCACATAATACGCTTCCCCGCATCAAAAAATTAACAGAAAACTCAAAAATAAATACAAAAAAGCGATCGGAATGCAGAGAAAACAAATACATTCGAACGAATGAATAATAAAAAGGTTACAACACACATAAAAATCCGATAAACAACAGATACACAAACGAAAGTAACTAATTCCACAACCCTCCCCCCGCCCAAAAAATATATATATATATATTACCTCAGAACAACTTTGCAAACGAATGCTGAATCAAAAACCTCTGTTTGTAACGCAGGTTTTAGGGTTTATCGTTTATGATTACTTTTTTAATCGTAAGTTCTATAGAGGGAGAAGGAGAAGACGAAGATGGGGTTGAAGGCCTTGAACTTTTTGAGGTTCAAAGCTCAAAACCCTAATGGGACAGTTGCCGCTATGTGAGGTTTTAGGCTAGGAAGAATGGATTGTGAACTGTTCTGAGGTTTTAAGGTCCATTATATATAGTGTGTGTGTTTGTGTTTAACGTAGACGCCGCGTTTCAGCCAATCACAACCCTCTTGGGACTTTTTATCTTTTCTTTTACTTCTTTTATTTGCTTCTCTATTTTTGGTTATTAATTGTTATTGGAAGAAAATATGTAATTGTAAATAATATACTTTTTCTTTCCTTTTTTTGTATCAACTTTTGGCATAGAAATTATAAATAATAGTCAAGTGATTTTTTGATAAATGTTAGGTGATAATTTAAGTAAGAAATTTATATACATGATAGTCAAGGTATTTTTTAATAAATAATAGATGATAATTTAGTTAGAAAACTCGTATATCTAATTTTTCAAATATGGAATTAAAAAAATTTGAATAATCTAGGTGTGTTTTTGACTATTAATTCTAAAAACTATTAGAGTTATAGAGAAAAAGATGTAAAGTTAGGGCACTAGCAATGTGAAATACAATAATAAAAATATATACCCTCTGTTGGAAAAAAGAATGATTTACTTTCCTTTTTTAGTCCGTTTAAAAAAGAATGACCCTTTTCCTTTTCTGGCAATACTTTAATATCACAAGATTAAAGGGCATTTTGGTACATTTGATATAACTTTAATTTAGGTCCATAAGATCAAAAGTTTTCTTTGTTTTCTTAAACCCCATGCCCAAATCAAACTAGATTATTCTTTTTTAAACGGATAGAGTAATAAACAAAAAGAAAGAGTCGTTAAAACACACTTCGTATGAGGTCTAAGAACACTATGTTTGTGACATTTGTAATAGATCGTTTATTTCAAAAAAAATTGTTTGTAGGTAGATTATATAAATATTAAAAAAACATATGAGCCATGTGTTGAAAAGATTCAAACAGGAAATAAAATACATGTAAAATAAGTAAAAATTACAAATTATCTAATTTTAAGTGTCATGAATACATATATATAAAAAAATACGAGATTATTTCAATTGAAAAATTTACAATCCCTTATACGCTTGTTATTATGGATTTAGTTGGTAAGGAAGAGAAAAGAGAGTGGTATAGCCTATATGGATAGACAAGGATTAAATTGGGAGATTTGACTGTGGCCAAAGCTTAAGAGATTGAAAAAAGGCTGATTGTTATGAGAGTATGGGAATGTAGATAAGCAATATACGAAGTGAGTTTCGAGGAATAATCTAGGCAAGCATAACAAAAATTTGGTGGTGGAAAAAGTTGAAGTCAAGACGATTGTTTATATCGTGATAACAAAAAACATAGATAAAAAATACAAAAAGAAAAGATTATTTTCTAATGTTTGATTACAGATATTATTCAATCTTTTTTCATTAAAAAGCAAAAATATAGTCTCATTACAATTATTTTAACTTTAAACTTCACATTATTAATACCCAAATTTCCATCAAACGCTTAGGGGGCGTTTGTTACAAAAATAAATAATGCAAGAATTAGTTATGCAGGGATTAGTTGTGCAGGGATTAGTAATGCTGAGATTATTTTTTATCCCATGTTTGGTGTATTGCTTTCCACTTAATTTTGTGTTTAATTTAAAATTCTATAAAAAGCTCATTTCCATTTATACCCTTGAACCAAATATTGCTAGATGCCCTTAGTTTAGTCATTTTGTTTCTTTATCCAAGTATTACTAAACCTAGTATTAGTAATCCCTAGATATCCTAAAAATTAGATAAGACCATATATGGTGGATTAAGTTATCCATATATTAAATGTATTTGAGCAATCAAACATTATATTGTATGGACTAAATTTTAATCCAAAGATTATTTTGATTAATACATCTTACCAAACATGCTCTTACTATCTGACTAATATTATTAGTTATTAATGTTTATATTTTTTTTAGAAATATTGTTTCTTTCCAATCAAAAAAGTGAAAATTATTTTTGAGGAAAATGTATAAAATATTTTGCACAGAAAACAATTTCGGTCGTATAAAATGCACGATTAACTAGTGAAATCCGTTAGTTCGGCAGTTGAACTTAGAAAATTAACGCGACGGCGAGCTGTGACGGACCGGCGAGAGAGCTGCCGGAGCATAGTTTAAGGGTTATGTATAAGTATAAAATGGACCCTTTGTTACCTGAGATGAACCTCTACGGTAATTACTCATATCTGGATTCCGGATTTAACGATCCCTCTTTCATCGAATCCCTTTCGCTTTCTCGCACTTCGTCAATAGTCGACGACAACGATGAGTTGCTACCAGCGAGGGTTTCTTCATCGGCTGATAAAGCTAGCAAAAGTCGAAAGAGTCCACCAAAGCACCGGCACGACGGCACCTCGCCGCTGCCTTTAGGGATGGATTGGAGTCCTTCCCCTCGCGTATGGGTAAAAATAATCTTACTTTTTCCTCTTCGTCAGCTTTGTTTCTCTTTTTTTTTTTTCAGTTGTTACTTACTTTTTGGCTGAATTCATTTATCTACGTGCTATTTGATGAGTATCGATGATTAAATAGTTTCTTCAGTTGGTTTGAATTATGCTCTAGTTAGTAGAGTGTTGTGAATGATGGGAGTAATTCTTTTTTATTATGTTCCTGATCCCGAGTTACTTGGCGGTTCTTTATGATATATGATTATATTTTCTATGAATGTAATTTTAACACAGTTCCTGGCCGGAGTTTCATGTAGCTTATATTGTCTAGGAACGTAATATGGTTATTAAATGGAAATTTAGCTGGTCTACAATGTCATCAACAGGCTTTTCTAGTTTCTTGTGGAAAGTAAAACTCTTGCTTATTTCTAAAGGGAAGTGTGTTACCAGGATTACAGATAAAGACACTGAATTACCAAACAAGATAAAGACATTTTTTCAGCATGATTGAGGAGTATGTGTGTGTGTTACCTCTCTTTGCTTTAGTTTTGGCATGAAGGCAAAAGTGTGATCCATGAGGTTTTACTGAAAAAGTTATGTTAGAACCTTGCTTTTATTGCAGAGCACAAGAGAAAGTGAACCAACATTCATGTATATAAATGATAATAATGTATCATTGTTTGTAACACACTTGAAAAATTACAGATTATGTTTGTGTGCACACAAGGGCTTATATTGTCATCAGATATTAGATAACAGTTAGTTGACTGAAAACATGGACGTGACACTTAATCTTGATTTGCAGAACCAGTCAAAATCCTGGTTCTCTAAGCAGTAGTCCAATGCTAAAATCTTTCAGAAACCTGGAAAAGCTATTGTTAGTTTACTTTGTTATATTTGAAGATTCTATTGGCAGTTCGATCTGATTTGTAGTCTGTTTAATCTGTTACTAATACATATGGCTCCATGATTAACCATGAAGAAAAGCTTGAAGAGATTGCCATAGACATTTACTTTTTGTTACAAGAACTTCTGGTGCATGTTCAAATGTGCGCTCCCTTATTTTACACAGGATGGACGTAATACCATTTGGCCTCATGATTCTCATACAGGATGGAGTTACTGTGCCACTATTCCTTCTTGGACTATCTCTTTACGCACCAGAGGTTCAGCTACTGTAGTGGTATTTCCCTGTGAATTTTTGAGTCAGGATCCTTTAATGCATTGAGCACTATAAAAGCATAGGCTATATTTGCATCGAAATGAGCTGTTATTTCCATCCATGAATGGAGTTTGCTTTTAAGATCTTAAGGTGTTTTCCCCCTCCTTTTTAATGGTGAGCTGTACCTGGTCCAATGGGGATTGTCTATTTTCTTTCAGGAATTAAAAAGAAGCTAACTCAGACGACTTATTATTTCTTGCTTGAGTTATTGACGTTGGTACTGGAACAGTTTTACAGGGTTCAAATTGGTATACAATCACCTGATGGGTTCACAACCACGCGGGAGATACTACGAAGATTTAGTGATTTCTTAAAGCTATCTTCAAAGGTTGCTAGCTTCTTTGAGATCATGCATAGTCCATAGTGTAACAAATAGGATTTTCTACTCTAATTTTTTTGTATATAGATGAAATCTATGGCTTCAGTAAGAATTTATTGGTTGTTGATTACTTACAATATATGGTATAAGTTGATCCATATAATTACTTTGACACCTTTCGTTTGCTGCAGCTGAAGAAAGAATTTCCTAAGAAAAAGTTGCCCCCTGCTCCTTCAAAAGGGCTTTTGAGAATGCAAACCAATGAGCTTTTGGAAGAAGTTAGTAGTATTCTATTGTTCTCTTTTATTTCACTTATAAATGCATGATGGCATCATAACCTAAAAATTGTTATTGAGGAATGCACTGGTATAATAGGTCAGTGATAGTTCTTTAGTATGAACTAGATCTTTGCTATGTACTCAAGTTGATTTCGTCTCAGCGTAGGTGTTTATTGGAGGATTGGATGATGAAGGTATTGTCTGACATAGAGTTGTCAAGAAGTGCTCCTATAGGGATCTTTCTTGAACTTGAAGCAGCTGCAAGGTCGTGTAGGTGTCCCCTTGCTGCTTGTTGAATTCTTGTGCTTTTCTCCTCTTACTTCTCCCAAATACTTGAAAGTTGTCTAATCAACCCAGTATGCTATGATTTATCAAGCAAAGCTTTGTTGAATTAATGTAAACCTTTTTTTCCCTTTCATGAACTTTTCAGCATTCCATGAATTGAATCAGGATGTTGCAGATGTGAATTCAGCCATCAGTGTAGTTCCATCAATTCAATTCTCAAATAGTTCAGATGTTTCTTTACTTGCTGCTTCATCTTCATTTGCTTCTGATTGCGGCAATGATTCTGCTTATGGGACCCCTGAGCTGGGATCTCCAACAGTGGGCATGAGCCAGTTTCATGAACTTGACAATGCAGCATTTTACCAGGGGTTAACCCATTCAGGGGAAGTAATTTCTGAGGATGCCAGGTTAAAACATAGTAACAGCAATCCAATGAAGGATTCTGAACAAGGGAACCAGGAAATTCATTTGAAAATGCCCTCCACAGGAAGTGAGACTGATGTTTCCATCAAGAGAGTCATAGATATTGCTCATGATAAACGGACTCTGGAAACAGATTTTTCTACAGAAAAATTCGCAGACATTTCAAATTTTGTGAAGCTTGAACCATCAAGGAATACCTCACATGACCTTGCCGAAGGTGCTGATTTTTCAGGACTAAATACACCAGCAAGCTCCAACCTACAGTTCCTGGACCATTTACAAGTTGTTATTCAATTGGATGAACAAAATAAATTGAATAGAATTCTCAGTACTATGCAACTGAGGCTGGCCACAGTAAAAACTGACATTGAAGATCTTCTGTCGAGATTAAATCAAGAGTTTTCTCTGAGACAATACCTTGCCACAAAGGTATGGATCTTAGTCCAAATTCTGCAATTTAAACATGCATTGGTATATTTATTTCTGATCCTGCTATCAGAGCTGCTCAAACCTTGCAGTATGTAGAATTGAGATTAAGGGTGTATTTGGTACGGCGAAAAACATTTTCCAGAAAATGTTTTCCAATTTTCCTAGTTTGGTTGGTCAAAATGTTTGGAAAACAGTTTCTCTAGGAAAACAAGTTCCTTAAAAATAAAGAAAATGACTTGGTTACCTTTAACTCAAAAAAATGAAGAAAATGACTAACCTAATGGAAGTAGGGAAAACAAGTTTGATAGGTGGCATTCCAAGTTTATTATCTCCTCCCGTCCACCCAATCCTCCCAACCTCGATTCCCACCCATTGATCATTCCACCCCCTCGTCACCCCTGAACCCCCACTCCCCATCTCATCCTGCCTTCCTAGTGTTTTGCTAGATAACTTACAAATGCTCTTGGAATAATATATTCTTGCTTATTTACCAAACACTAAGTAAACCCACTTGTTTTCGAGGAAATCATTTTTCATGCGGAACATTTACCTTCGTATGAAACATAACCTAAGCTGTGTTAATTAGGATAATGGGAGAAGCCACCAGTATAATACGTTACTAAGCAGAATTCTATTTTGCTTGCTGCAGTAATGCATCATGTAATGTCCTTCGCTTGCCTCTCTTATATCAGTTATGGAACATTCCAACCCTTCCCCCTGCATATAGCAGGAGCTTAGTGCACCGGGCTGCCCTTCTTGTTAAATTTCCAGAAGTATTGGTTTAAAGAATGACCCAGCGAAACCAGTCTTACCAAATTGTCTTCAGGCATCTCTCCTGTAATATCCTTCCCCCAGCTAAGGTCTCTAATGACAAGCTCCTGTGATATACTCATAAATTGTTAGCCTGTACAAGCTCATGTACTTCTCCTCCTTGCCACCACTCTTTCCCGTTGTAAAGAGAGCTTCATTCAGATATTTTCTTATAAAATATGTCACAGTGACACTTCCCTCTTTCTATTCATTCTACCTCTAAGTGTAGGTGGATTATGGAAATAGGGTTATGAAAGGACTAGGTAATTCTTACAGATACATATTTAGCAACTATTGTACACTTGAAGCTTATCTCAGCTTGTAGATTCAGACTTTAAACAAATCTTTTTTAAAACAAGAACCACAGTTAATATTACCGGTGGACTTGTTTGCTTTACAAATGGGGATTATGTTACTGCTGGACTTCACTATCTTGTGTTATGATAGTGATGCTAATAATAGTATTTGTGGATTTATTACACAGGTCAAAGATTTGGAAATTGAGCTTGATTCTCTAAAACAGAGTAGCAAAGAGAACCTGCAACAAGCAGTTCTAGCTGAGAAGGAAAAATTTACTCAAATTCTATGGGATATGGAGGAACTTAGAAGAAAGTGTGTGGAGATGGAATTGAAGCTGACATCAGAACAGGTCTACTGTTACTCTCTTCTATTACAAAATGTGATTTTTCTTCTATGTTTCAGACAGTGAGCAAGTTCTTGAAAAGTGTACAGGCTGACAAGATTCGGATGGAATCAACACAAAGAATCATAGTACAAGAGAATGAAAGACTGTACCAAGAGTTGGATGCTGCTCAACAGCAGATCAATAGCTTGCAGAAACACCATTCAGAGTCGGAGACGAAGTCCAACACAAATGTCAAACTTTTAGTCAAGGAGGTCAAATCTCTAAGAAGTTCCCACACAGAACTCAAGCAAGAGCTCAGCAAATTGGCTAAAGAGAAGGCAGAAGTTGAAGTAATCATTCACTTTATTGTTTTTTATTAATGCATAGTCACTCTTCAAATGAGCTCGATTAGTAAAAGTGCAGGGGATATGCAATTGATTCTCTAGTATTTAGGGTTGCACCAGGGATATATTGTGCTTTTCATTTTCTTGTCCCCGTGGAAGGGTGGGGTTGTAAATTTTTCTCCAAACTTCTGTCATTCAATGTTCCTTTCTTTCAGATGATTCTACGGGAGGAGAGGCAAAGTAAGGAACATGCTACTGCTGCAAATATTAAGCTGCTGCATGAGTATGAAATTCTTCGGAATAGACTTCAGGAATCCAGTGTCAGTTTTCTCATTGAGGAAGAAAATAAACTGGTCCTTGATGCTTCTGATGCCATTGATATACTGTCAACATCTGATAATCAAATAGGTCTACTTCTTGCAGAGGTGTGTCCTTACTTTTTGTGCTTACATTTGGGCTTCATGGCTGCTTTTCCTAAATGCTCTGAATTGCATATAGTTTTCTCTGATAGGAATTCTACATACAATTATGTTCTAGTCAGATGCTTGAGATCCCTGTCATTACTTAAGAGCAAGTTTCCAGTCTTCTGTAAAACATCCAAAAGGAAATAAATAGATATACCAAACATCTTAGCAAAAGGGAAAAATTGGGAATATGAAGAAATTGATATCCTGTGCTAAAGGTATTGGTTTTACAATTGGATGAGGTTCTAAACATTTCTTTTGCAGCTTATGTGGACTCTGATTAATCAGTAGAGAATGCTTTGATTATATTGAGGTATTATTGTTTCATTGTTCTGTTCTTAGTGCTTGGGAAGCAAGAACATAAGTAGATAAAAGGTTAAAAAGAAAATAGAGAGCACTACCACCTGGAAACCAATAAGTAAAGTAGTTGAAAGGTTGTAAATGAGGAAAGTGCTAGTACCATTTGTGACTTGCCAATTTACGTCATGTATTGCTAAGCAATTATCATCTGTTGCTAAGCATATAACGGAACAAGAAGCAACCCAGCTTTTCATAACTGGGTTACAAAGTAATATACAATATGCTAGTGTACTTTTGTCATTTCTAACTTAAACATAGTGATCTACCAAACCAGTAACACGATTGTTTGATATCCAGCCCTACTTGAATTGACACGACTATGCTTTTCTTGCAATGTTGTGTGTTTTGGATCTTGTTATGTTTTGCACTTGTAATTCCTGTGATTGGCGGAGTCATTATGATAACGAAGGAAACAGTTGTTCAATCTCTCTCATGCCTCTTTTTTCTTGGTGTCTTAAACAGGCCCAGCTGCTAGCACAAGATGTGGAAACTACCATTGCTGGTAGAAATCTTGATGGAGAATATTCGGAGGCAGCAGTAGTGGATGAATTGAGGAAACAGCTAGCTGATGTTTATATTGATAACGTCAAGTTGAGGAAACAGATGAATTCTGTCATTCGCTGTGTACTAAAAACAGCTAGTAGATCGGAGGACAATGAAGAAGAGAGCCCTCCAACAAAGACACCTCCTAAGAAGTTTTCAGATGGATAATTTATAAAACGTAAAACACGTATATATAATATGTAGAAGCTTGTATAATCTCTCCTCCTTTCTCTTGTACTTCTCAAACGACCTTGTAGTATTTATGCTTTATTTCATCTCCATTATGTAATCTGTGAGTCGTGACTAATTGGAAAATTGCCATTGAAGATGAAGTTTGAAATAAAGCTTTCCAATGTAAACTACTGGTGAAAGACCAGCAACTTATAAGGTGGTCATTGAAACGCTTCACAACACTCTGCAGTAGAAATTTGTGCTAACTTCCAGAAATTCAAGGGGCTCCTCCACCAGCTGCAGCTACATACAAATACGTCGGTACAGGTTCAAAGAGCAACTTGGCTGCTCATTATTAATCACTGATGAATGACATCCAGCATACTGATAATTTACAAGCAGAGTATGAAAAGACCATGTCATACAAGCAATTGAAGCAGAGCAGAAGTGGCTCATCAAAATCATACAGCGTTTCATTCTAAATTTACCAAATGCAATTGATTCCAAATTTGAAAGGGATGACAAAGATTTGGTTATATGCTATTTCCACAACTATGAATTGATACTGTAAAGTGTATTGAAATTGTGATTACATTATTACTCTCCACCACCACCACCAAACATACCCATCATGTCCTTGGCGGAACCCATTTGCTTCATTAAGTTCTGCAAACCACCCATTCCACCTATCTGCTTCAACATCTGAGGGGGAAGGACTTTGCTCATGTTTTGTGCATTCATATTTCTGGACAGGGAGCTCATATCTCCCTTCTTTGGAATCTTAAGACCCTTCATCTTGCTGAATATTTTAGCAAGTCGTTTGTATTCTTCCAACATCTCCATCACCTCATGCACTAGGCGGCCAGATCCCCTAGCTATACGCATGATCCGAGACTCGGTCAAAATCTTTGGGTTGGTACTGTCCAATTCTGCAATTATGTTGCCAATTTCAAATCAAAAGGTTAAACAATATTCTAAATACGGAGTGTATATAGCTTAATCTGAACCTCATAAAATGTAGCTCACTTGCCTTCATCAGTCATGGAGTCCATCATTGTCATATACCGTTTAAATTTTGCTTGACTTTCCTTTTCACGACCTTGTGGCATCATCTCAGCACTAAATCCAGGAAGCATTGAGAAAACCTATACAAACCAAAAAGAACATCAAATGATGTGCAATGAGAAAGATACTGATCCACCAGGCATCAGCATGACTTTGTAAAAGAAAGAAGGAACAAACAGTGGTGGTTCAAATACTGTCCAAAAATAACTAACATTTTCCAAATATTCTCTTATTTCAACATCAACCAATTATTGTCCAAATACAATTTCAACTTTCAAATACTTTTTTTCAACGCTGAACCCATTGGCGGGCCCCTTAAAGTTTTGCACCAACTTTCACTAAGACACTTCAACTAGAGTTCTGTTCATTTTAAACACATCACATAGGGCTCTACTTTGTCCTTTTGACACTTTTTGGACAACCATCCAAATATATAAGGTGTGTAAATCCACTCGCCGATGACGTGTCAAAGTGACGAATTAAATGAAGATAGGGACACATAAATCAAAATAATACTCAAATAACAACCTTTTGAGTAGAAAAAGAAGTGGTCAATTACTTAATGACATGTGGCATTTTAAAATCCAAATAATAATTAAAAAAAGAAATTAACCACTTTGAAAAAATCGTTTTAGAAAAACCCCACCCCCAGCCGTCTATCGCAGTACTCCCACCGACTTCACCCAGACATCTTTTCCATTCCCACCCACCCCAACCACAACCCCCCAAATCGTCTTCTCCACTCCCACCCCCACCTCACCCCACCCCTACCCCATCTATATCGTCTTCTAAAGAAAAACTTTCAAAGGAAATTAGTTATTTCAAAAATTTTATTTTATAAAAGCACGATGTTTTTTTCTTTACTTCTAAAAAAATCAGCCATTACTTAACACAATGGAACAACAAAAAATTTCAGTTTTCGTATGTGCAGAGGATTCAGAATAAGTGAGGAAGAAATATGGTCATTTTGGAATTTTCATGAGGACGCTGGCGGAGGAAAGGGAAACGTGGGAATTTTTCCGCGTGGCTCATGGTGAATTTCCAGCGGATGATGAGTTTGCGGCAATGATTAGGTCAATTTTCTCAAATTATTTTGATCGAGAATGGAGGGCAACAAAACAAGAAAAGGTGTTTTAAGCTTGAGGATAATCTCATGGTGTTAGAATTCACTTCTTTTTCTATGGCATCATCAAATCTATTTCACCACGAAAAAAGTTTAAATCTGGAAAACGGTAGCTAGAAAATGAGGAAGAAGAAGCAAAAAGAAATTAGCGAAATAAGTCTCTCACACGCGGATAGTGTATGTATCACCGTCACTATGCCATCCCACAAAAAGTGTCAAAATGACACAGTAGAGTCCTACGTGAGCGGGTTAACATGAACAAACTCTAGTTGAGGTGTCTAAGTGAGAGTTGATGCCAACTTTAAGAGGCCACCGATAGGTTCATCCTTTTATCAATGTCTACTTCAGAAACTCCTTTTCTTTTCTCCAATCAAATATTGTCCAAACTCCCAATGATTTCTAACTATCTTCGGTGGATTTCAAATTTTTTCAACACTGGTGCCATTTGAAATCATTGGAGTTTTAGCGATGGATAGCAATTTAGGAAATTAAAATGTTTATAATGAAAAAGCTAATGCATAAACAGTAGAGTTGACTACTAACAAGTTTAAATTCCTGGAAGGATTTAAAATCTACCAATCCAAATAAAGCCTGAATGAAACAGCTGGCTCCAAATAATTTTCAACAACTTGCTCAGTTACTAGATCACACTATACTTCGATTCTGCCCTTCTAAAAGGTACATCAGCTTTAACAATTCTATCGTATCTTTAGATTTCTAAAACGTAAGATTAAGGACACATGGAGATGCGAAACAAGCCTAAGAGATTTTCTAGAACTACTATGAAAAAACGAAATCATAAGCTTTTGTGATATACTATATGAAAGCTGCTTCTTTACAAACGAATTTACAAATAATGAAAATTCTTCTTTTGATTTGGTGGGAATTTGTGTTTGGGAAAAAGCAAATTTTAGTTTGGCTTTCGGAAACAACTGTGACTGTTTTGATTTAGTATTGTAAAAAAGAAATCTTATCAGGTTGCCCCCCGCCCCCCCCAAAAAAAAAGTCTTATAGGATTTGAACTTCTGAAAACATATCTCTGAATCCCTAAATCACAGTAACTAATTTCATATGGTTACAAGAAAGAGCAAGAAATCGTCTTCATGTTCAACCAGATTTGCTTTTGAAATGGCTAAAGGAAAAAGAAGAAAAAAAAGGAAGAAAGAAACCAAAAGAGAATTAAGCTGTGTGTGTGTGTTTGGGGGGGGGGGGGGGGGGGGGGCACTGTTCACCCACAAAATTCAAATATTGGTGAAGTAAAAAATTATCAAGAAATGTTGGAATCAAAATTTGAGAAATTATATTACCAGTTTCAAAAAAAAAATTTGAGAAATCAGAAACTTGATATGACTGACTAAATATCATACCAACTTTGGATTTTCATGTTGACTTTGCCACAAAATTGTTTGATTCAGAAAACCAAAACCTATAATTCTGGGTTTGGTCATCAATGATCTGACAGTCAGAAAAAGTATGCCAAATTCCAAAAGGAGAAGGAGAAGGAGAGCGTGAGAGAGAGAGAGAGAGAGAAGGCTTGGGGGGTCAGATTAATTTAAGTGAGTGGCAAACCTGTCCAAGCGGACCCATTTTAAGCATGTTCTGAAATTGCTCATACATGATCCTCAAGGTAAAATGTCCTTCTGATAACTTCTGAAGAAGCTCAGGCTGTTGATCCATTGGAACCACATCCTGTATCTTGTTCACCAATCCAGACAAGTCACCCATGCCTAGAAATAATTCAGCAGGACAAAGTAAATGGCAGTGGAAATAGGAACATAGCTCCAAAAAAAGTTGACAATATTAACAGAAGAATGCAAACCTAAAAGACGGCTGACAAATGGTTTAACATCAAAAACTTCAAACTCGTCCATGTGTTCACCAGTTCCAATAAATATGACTGGACTTTTAGTTGCAGCAACTCTGCAGATAGAAGAGCAAAGTTAGGTTTTTGCTGGACTACTGATGTAAATCTTTTTTGATGGTTGCCAGCATTCCCTCATTGCTGAAGAATACAACTTTACCTTTATCAAAAAAAAAAGATAGAAGAGCAAAACAACAAATATATCTTTTTTAATCGAAGGAAACGGACAATAACTATACATTAGAATGTTCGGAAAAAACTTGATCCAACCAATAATTTGTGAAAATCAATAACAATTTGTGAAAATCAATAACAAAATACTTGTGAAGTCCCCAAGGGGATGTCCTAGTGGCTGTAACAGGTTAACAACCAGGAGATCCCAAAAGTCTTTATCCCAGATACAACACGAGACGGAGCTAATTTGCTCTAGCCTTTGCGAGCAAGAATACCTTGGCAACATGTGCCCGCAAGACCACAACTTGGCGGGAACACCACCAACATGAAAAATCCTTGTAAATAAAAGACGAATATATCTGCTATAGAGGCAGTAAAAGTTTTTGAACTTTTTGAAGCCAAGAGGCAATAGAAGCTGCAATTTTACTGCCTTTTGAACCATAAAGCAGCTTTAAAATTTCAAGACTTCAAGAAAAATGATATAATCATAGTGTTGTAGTTCAAGTTATACCATTATAATTTCACCAACTGTTCAGCATTGATTTCTAAATCTTGTTGGAAAAAGAATAAGCATTTTCTGCAGAAATATCTTAATGGTTTACAATGCAATGGAAATAGGTAATCAACAAGCATATCTCTTAGCCTGAAAAAGCAAACTTACAGGCTGTATCACCAAAAAAGGAAAAAAAAAAAAACAGCAGTAGCCTGGAATTTTGAGCTAGCATGGCTAGAATTTCAAATGTTTATAGTTGATAACATGAGCTTTAACATATGTCCTGTAGTTAATTAAGAGTACCCAAAACTATAAGAAGAAATTTCTTTAAGGCTACAGCCAAACCATTAAAAACTTACGCACTTAGGGCACCACCTCCCTTTGCATGTCCATCCATCTTAGTAACAATCACAGCTCCAACCGCAACACTTTGTCGAAAGGCTTGAGCTTGATCAAAAGCAGCTTGTCCAATACTACTATCCATAACAAATATCACAAGATCCGGTTTCTGCGGAGAACAATACAATGAGCATCTAATGAAAGGGAATATATAGAGCATAGTAGAACATACCGTTGCTTCAGAAACTTGTCGCATTTCTTCAAAAAGAGCTGCTTCTTGTTTGTGGCGCCCACTGGTATCCACAATTATTAAATCACAATTTTCCTTCTTAAATGTTTCTACACCGTCCACAGCTATTTTCACTGGGTCTGATTCTGTATAGCTGTTGCAGAAACACTCATTCAATTAAAACAAAATGGCCTGAAGTGTTAATTAGAATAGCGATGCACTTTAAAATGACCTGACTGCTAATTACAGGTTCAGTCCTATTCAGAAAGACACACAACAGTAAATTCCATCCAAAACAGGTAAACCGTATATTCCTTTAACCTAACAGCAACAAGAAAAGTCTTCTTTCCCTCCTCTTCCTGTTTGGATGAAAATTTGACTTAAAAGGATTTTAAAGAAAAAAGTTGAGAAACCTTGAGCAAATAGTAGACAATCTTCAGCCAAATTTAAGAGAGGAAATTTGATAACCAGAATGCCAACAGTTAATTATGTACTATATCTTCTTTGTTCCCTTCGACGGTTCCACCATTCAAAGCATCATATCACTAGCTCATGGAGCATATTAAATGCAGTTGGTTACTGTTTGATATTTTGATCCATTGGTATATAAAATTGCTAAAAGTTTAGATTTAAAGTATTTTATAGAGTTCTTTCAAGGGCATGAACAGGGATCTAGAAATGGGAGGTAGTGGACTAAGAAGTAGGATGATGAAGTGTAGCAGAGAAACTAATCAGGAGAGACTGAGGTAACTATAGGGAGAACAAGTCAGTTACACTAACAGATTGGACTTTATTAGTAGTGCAGATGATGACTTTTGGGCAGCGGTCAGCTAATTGACTTTAATCTTGTGACATTTCTTAGAAAAGTACCATTCACTTTTCTCATGCAACCAGGCAATGTTTCTCAGATATCATTCTCCACTTTCCTTATCTAAATGCACTTCAAATTTGTCAACTCTTATGGACCTATGACATTGTTTATTGGTTGAATTAAACAAATAATGAGATTCAGTGCCTTCTGTTAGGAAGAAGAACAGAAGAACATTGATCATCATTAGATAGTAGAATGAGCATCAAGCATCTAAATGTGGGGAAATAACAATAACAATAGAAGATTCAGAAGAGGATATACCTTCCATAAAAAGGAATTTTAGCTTTTGTTGCATTCTGCTTCAATTGATCGAAAGCACCAGCTCTGAAGGTATCTGCGCAGACTAGAGCTGGTTTCCAACCCCTTTTCTGGTGGTGGTAAGCATATTTTGTACAAGTTGTAGTTTTTCCAGACCCTGTGTGAAATTAAAAAAGAAATAAGGATACCATCTTGTAATTGAAGAGAAAAAGTTCTTGGCATGCATTATAATAATTGCACCAAAGAATGCTTACAGCTCAGATAGTTAATGCTAGCTCATATACTAACTTGTAAAAGAACATACACCTAAAGTAAAAAAAATAAATTAACACACCTTGCAAACCGACAAACATTACGACACTAGGTTTCCCTTTTTTGGGTGTAAATGAAGGCTTCCCAGGGTCCAATATCTTACAGAGCTCATTATACACAGCCTACACAAATGAAAGAAACTATCTTGAGTTAATGCAAGAAGGTGGTGAGGGCAATATAAATATAAAAATGATTAAGAAAATAGAAAAACTAATGAAGCCCAATGGGAAACAAAAATAAAACCATTTGATTATCATAAAGAACAAACAAGTGAAAAGAGATAGCATGATATGACCTATAATTTCATTTGATTTCTTTTCTTGTTTTTTTTTTTAAATATGTACGAGTGTTATTTCCTTATTCACTGGAAACAAAATGTATACTGATTGACACCAGGAAGAACAAAGTTAAGATATATTTTAGGATAAAAAGTGAGAAAAGTACTTAAGGTGAGAAGATATTACTTCAATTAGTAAAAATAAAAAAAGTAGATCTTTGATCACACTTCTCTTTACCACAAAAAGATTTGTCTGAGGCAAATAAAAAATAAATTTTGGAACCGGCATTGGCATTACAAGATCTTCTAAAACTAATATCCCAAGAAATACAGTATCTCCAACAGTAGGTAACCAGCAACACATGCATTCTAAATCCTTTTGTAAGCAGAGTACAATTTCAGGAATAAGTGTTCGGTTGGGGTCGATACACAAATCAGCTTAAATCTAAGAAGCCGAGTCGGTGGAAGGGTTTAATTCCCAGCTTGTAATGAACAACAACATACCCAGAGAACAACAACATACCCAGAGACAGCTTGTAATGAACATGTTTCAAAATTTCAGGTAAATCAAGTCAGATGCCTTTCCAGCTCCATAAGCTAATACAAAGTGGAGGGTTGTTTACCAGTCTCTGGACATAAGATACTTATTGGGTGGTAAAAAGCTGCCTCAATTGTTCATTAAATTTACTGGCAAATGAAAGAAAATCGGCAGTTTCCCTCCAACATGCATAGAGATTGATATGCATGCCTGGAAATCTTTCAGCCTATTTTTTTGTACCCATTCCTCCTTTAGGACTCTCTGACAAATTCTCAACAGCTCATCTAACACAACTTTTACATGAATATCAACTTCAGGCTTAAAGTAACTATACCAAATTCGTAAGCAAGTAGCATAACAAGGTCAAATTTTGGGCGAAAAGAATATATAAACCTGTTGAATAATCCTACGCTTGTTGTGTCCTGCGGCAAGATCCTCGAGATTGACAATCTTCTTGATATTAGTTGACATATCACGAACTAGCTTAAATTGAACGTCGGCCTGTAGAAGAGCACGGGTGATCTCATTGAGGCACTCGTTGAGGACCTTCTCATCAATAATTGTGGCATTGCTCATCTGCTGGAGAGCACGCGAGATGCTCCCCCCTAATTGTGCTAACACCATCTTGACGGAGATCGAGAAGAAGATCGATTAACGAAAAATCAACAAACTGGATTTTTGGGGGAACTTGAGTTTATGTTCGATGATTTGTCTTGTGAGGATAGTTTTGGGGGAAAGCAAGATGAACGCAAGTCTATGCTCGTCGACTCGGGTCTAAAACTTGAAGCCGAATCTCTCGATTTTCGTGGGCCGGGGCTTGGAATATAGAGAATTAGGGTTGGACATCCGGTTGATTCGGTTCGATTTGTAAAATTCGATTTAATTTTTTGATTTTTGGTTTAAAAAAAAATTAATCAAAATTGAATAAAAATAAATTCGATTCAATTTAATTTTTGTAATTTCGATTCGATTTATTTCAGTTTAATTTTCGATTTGAATATCATTTCTGACTCTTTTTTCGCTGAAAAGTAATTGATTACATACAAGAAAACATCTATAAAGATAAACTACTCTATATTAGTAACCAATTATCTATGGGTATTTAAATTTGGGTTTGAGCCATATGTTGTTGTATTGGACAATTGGACTAGGATCATTGTGTGACTCTATTTTAGCTCATTATGTTTCACTAGGTGGTTGTTTATGAAAATTCCCCTATATATTATAATGATATAAAATAAATTCAATTTTTCGGTTAATCGAAAATAATTATTTTAAAACTGAAAACCGAATTGAATTATTAAATTTTTAAAATTTCAAACCGAAGCCGACCGAAATAACAAAAAAACCGAAACTGAAATTAAAATAAATTAGTTCGGTCGGTTTTTTCGCTTTGAACCAAATTATGCCCAACCCTATAGAGAATTACTCACT
Organism: Solanum rostratum; assembly: GCA_029948455.1. Taxonomy (NCBI): domain Eukaryota; kingdom Viridiplantae; phylum Streptophyta; class Magnoliopsida; order Solanales; family Solanaceae; genus Solanum; species Solanum rostratum. The sequence continues at coordinate 61,914,473 of CM057054.1, read as the reverse complement.
CTGTCCATATTTACTTGACACAGAAATTAAGAAGTAGTAAATAATGAGGTAATTTTATCAAATTACCCTTTAAATATAATAAATTAAGTGTCTTAAAAAATATAATAGAGAAATGACTATAATTAATGATAAGGGTAAATCAGGAACTAAGTGTAAAAGTATCTCTTGATTTCATAAAGTGGACAAGTATTGTTGAATGAAAACACCATCTTACTATAGACAATCTTAAAAACACTATTTTAGTCGAGTAACTGAATTTAAATATATCTTCAATGATTGATTTGTCGTACGATATGACGAGTGGTATCAAACTTTCATAGGACCATGGGAAATCTTAAGAAAAAGTCAAGGAAAGAGTTGAAAATACTCCCAAATTTGATGAGAATTTGGGAGTGTATTTCACTCATATTGCAACATCAAAGATGTATTTAAGTTAGTCAAGTCGAAGAATATTTTTAAGACCATCAATAATTCGAAAACGAAACTAATAATTCACACTAAATTTAGAGATATTTTTAATACTTCTCTTAAATAAATATAATATAATTTAGTTAATCATATATTTAGAGTATTTCAAAATCAATTATTTAAATAGTGAGAAATCATGTCTACAATTCCTTAAATTTTTTGTACACTCAAACTACTTCATATTTCTGCTAAGTATGATTGTGTAATAAATAAAATATCTTTATTTTACGCTATTGATTTACAAAATAAATTTTAAAATTTTAGCTAGAAGTGTCTAATAAAAGGATACTCGATTAAAATATGCTATAGTTAAGTGTCCAAATAAAATCAAACATGTTTTATAGGAACTTTCAATTTGTCTATTTCATTTTTTCATTTTTTTTTAATTGAGAGGTAAAACGGAAGAAGAAGCTCTTTTGCCTATTGGATGAGGAAGAAATAAAATATCTGTGGCTGTTAACTGATCCGTTTTCCATTTCCAGTTGACATAAAAGCCGCCGCAATGGGACCAAACGCGACCAACTTTCCGGCGACCTGCTCAACCTCGGTGTCGTCTGCTGCCGGCGCTGTTTTCCTCTTTCCAAATTCTGTCCGATTGGTTTCCTCCTTTAAGACGCTCATGATTGCCCGAGCTACCGACCCCAAAACTGACCAAGCAAAACCCAGCACTGCTGAACCTAGCCTTCCTTTCCTACCACAGGTTACACTCCGGTCCCTCCCCTTACTGTTTTACTCTATTTTCATGCTTTATGGAAGATTATACATTGAGGTCATTTGTTGAGGATTGCAGGAGGATTCCAACTTTCTGGTGAAACTGGGAGTGGGTTCAGTGGCGGGAGGAGCTGCGATAAAGTACGGAAGTGTAATTTTCCCCGAGATAACAACACCAAACATTTCATTAGCTCTGTTTATGATATCAGCTCCCATGGTTGTTGCCGTCGTGCTCTTATTTTTACAAAGCCGTGCAGATTCGAATTCTGGCTGAACAAAGACTTCTTTTTGCTCTACAATTTGTACCAATTGATTTATGGATTTTGTAGCTTGTTTTAGTTACTGTGTTGCAATTAAACACTTATACATGTTTAATGAATCTTCAAATACAAATATAGATCTAAGTGAAAAGCTACTGTATTCAAATACCGAATGGTGACCTGAATAATCTGCAATGATCGTGGAGATGATTACGGTAGTTTGGATTTAAATCCATTATTATGACGAAAACACAAATATGTTTACCATTTGCAACAATCAAAGGAGTTCGTGTTTTCCCTTCACAGATTACTGGGGCTAAATGTGTGATATATCGCCCACTTGCAAATCATTTTCATCAGGTGGGCAAATATGGAGCAGCCTCCTACAGAAATGCATGGTAAGACTGCATACAAATATGGAAGCAAGATATTTCAAAATAGTACTAAATGTTCGGATACTTCGGGGTTTCTGCTAAATGCTTGCTGACATACAAAATTTCTTACATAAAAATAGCTGTTAGAATCCAACTCAGGGGCTTCTTTGAGGTGGAGAGAATGTATTGTCAGAATTTACAAGGGCGAAGGATTAGGTTTCCTAAAAGAATAGCATGGCTGGATTCAATTTCTTGGGAAGAATCAATAAAGAAAATTGCGCGAAGAAATGGAAGGCCGCAAGATACTGTAATGGTTGTTTTGAAGCACATAAATTCAGTGCCATTGTCGTATAAACGAGAATTGCTGAGGCAGTATCTCATCTCATTGAGGACTACAGGTTGTCTCTTAACCATTTTAGTGCACCATTTACGACAGAGCTGCAATCATAAACCTTTAATTAGAGGCAAGAAACACACGCAACACAACTAAATAATCAGGAAATTTACCCAGCAAAATTTGTTAACTTCTTCAATGGATCATCTTGGTCTTCTGATGACTTATCTGTTTGTGCTGCAGTTGAATCTGAAGCTACTGGAGTTTCTGTAGTTTTTGCTGCAAAGCAGAAAAAAGTTCGAGTGAAATTTCATGCCAAAGCATTGTACTGACTGTAAATGAGATGTTCATTTCAACATCCATGTGCCATGACTTTTGGTTTAATCATAACTTTTCTACAATCAAGAGCAACGGGTGTTTCTCTTTCAAGCTAGGAGAAATTCTACCTTGCATACTGTGAGTGAATTCAGAGCATAATTTTCCTATCCTCAGAGTGACAAGTATTTCCTTTTTGGGACATTTGTATAGAGGAGGGATCCTAAGACTCGACTATAGTTCCTAATAACGTGCTCTAATTCTCTGAGCCGCATGTTACATCTAACTGCATTGGATACATCATCAGACTTAAAAGGATTTCCTCTTCTGAAATATTCTATGTAACGAAACATAAACAGAGCTTCTATAGCATGGGTTAGAATCAATTACCATCTCAATTCACGAGTAATAATATATTTCTCTTTGTTCTGCCACGTTTTGTATCAGTTTTAACTTCTTTGAAGCGTCACACAGATTTCCAAGTCAAACTTAGTGGTTGATCTTGGGGTTTCTAAGTAACTAACCAAATACCCACGCTTCCTGTTGTTGCCCTTAAAGTAGCTAAAACCTATCACTGAACTCGCAAATGGTTCATTTTTATTTCTTTATTTTTTGATAATCAATAGCATCTATTGCAGAATGATGACCGCATGGTCTAGTTCCAAACAAGATAAGATGTACTCCTTCCATTCCAAAGTAAATGAATTTTGGGGTATGACACACTCATTAAGAAAGTTAGTTAATGACCTTAATCAAAGGGTAATTTGTCAATTTTACCCTTCTGTTTCTTCCTAAACGTTCTTAAAACTAGAGATAATTGAAAAACCCCCATTAAAGAGAAAGGTAATTCTGGAAAAGATTTATTAATACATCTTTGGACTTTGAAAAATTCTTTCATTTTGCAACAACGGAAAACTGCCAGAAACTCATTTATTTGGAAGATATCCATTTCTGTCTGATAATAAGTAAAATTTTGGAAGGATACATCCACTACAATCAGCCACACAAGTGACAGATCACTACCTTATCAGTGGACCTCATCATGTTTAGCTAATGTGACAACCCAGTGTCAGTAACACTATAATTCACGTATAGAGAATTGAGAAAATGATGAATCAAGAAGTAATGGTATACCAGTTTGCTGAACAGCCGGGCGAGTTTTTGTACGAGTGTTTGATCCCTTCTTTAGAGAAGCAAGTTCTTCAAGCAATTCACGCTCCATTGCACTACAAAATAGAGAACCATGAATGAAGTTCTGACCATGCATAGACAGAAGCAAGAACACTCATTTACAAGCCCTAAATTCTAGTGTAATAATATCAGATCTGTATTATATGTGAAAAGCATTTCTTACGTGCATTTTAAAGCACCATTTTCAGAAAACCAGAGGGAATAGTTTGCTCATAGGAATTTGATGCACAGGATACAACTAAGCAAAATTAGATGGCGATACTGATGAGCAGTAGTATATTGATGCCCAGGAAACAGTCTCTCTACCTCTACGAGGTAGTAGTAAGGTCTGCGTACATTCTATCCTCCCCAGACCCCACTTGTGGGATTCCACTGGGTATGTTGTTGTTGTTTGTTGTTGTATTTAATTTCAGGAATAAAGACATATGACTACTAGGCTGGCTGGCAAATGAGCAAGAAGAGTGAAAGAAACTCATCTTTAATTCTGACTCCTGGTTCTTTCACAGACCAAATCAGCCAGGACAATCTCCATTTTATCATGAGAGAAACTATAAGCTAAGCCTAAAGGTGAGATTTTTCGAGAATACATGCAAGTAGCTAAGATATTAGCTGTAGCAGCTTAAGCTAAGCCTACAGTAGAACTGAAATGCATCTATGAAATAATAGAGTATGCCACAAAGAGCACTTCATCTCAAAGTATGGAGTAGGTGCAGATTCATCTAATCCACAGTTTGTTTTGTGTGTGACTTTTATCTCATAGTATGGGGTAGGTGCGGATTCCATCTAATTCACAGTTTGTTTTGTGTGTGAGCTAGATTCCAATAGGTCTTGGCAATAGCAGCCCTGTTCCATAACTGTAAGTTGGTGAGATTCAGTCCCCCTCAGGACTAGGTGTACAGACTATTTCCCAAGTCACCAAAGCTCTCCTACTGATAGTATTAAACCCAGACCACACATAACTTCTGCAATAGGAATCAATTGTCTTCACTTTACCAGGCAACATGAAAAATTGGCACCAATAAGCTTGTATACAAAAAGCACAGTTTAGACTAACTGGACTTTGCCTGCATAAGACAGCTGCTTGGAAATCCAAGATGGGATTCTTGCAATGATCTTCTCTCATGAAGAACATTCTATAGGATATTTTCTAATAATGTCAAGTTTTAAAGCATACTTTAGGATATTCTGTTAATAACTATAGGATAGTTGCTTATAAAATCACATAGAAAATATTACCTATGTATAATAAATAGCCTAAAAGTCCTGTATAAGGAGCTCCTCTTGGCTTTGGCATATTGTTACTTTATCTAGTCAACGAGCAGCTTTCTCTTCCTATTTCTTTACAAAAATTGAAGAGTCTGGCATTAGTAGTCTACTTATATGGTCTTGGATAACCCTCACGTCATGAGCTAGCTTTTGAAGTTGAGTTAGGGCTTAAGGTCCATCAACACAAAAGTCGCCTCATTTAACCAATTTCCTTGCATTTTTCACTATTTTCTCTGTTCACATTTTATTTTATTTTATTGAAATTAGTAACTTAAATTATAAAATTATATTGTAGAATTTAAATCTCAATTAGTCTTGTCAATAACAGGGGATTTAAACCATATTCAGGCAAAGCAACCTGAATTTAAAGGGTCAAAGTTTTCAACACGAACTTGCAACATATGGATGTATTTTAGCAAAAAAAAAACCTAAATTATCTAGAAAATCATTCCCAAAAGTTCCCTTAGCATATTGGTCAACTCGGTTTTTCAATTTTCAGTTTGGTCAAAGCGAAAACTGAAACCAAACTGAAATTAGTTCAGTTTGATTCAGTTTTTTAAAGTTCGGTTGAGTTCATATCAGTTTAAAATTTACTTGGACTTTTCCAAATTCAATTTCTCTTTTGAGAAAATGGGCGTTTAATTATCCAGGAAATTAGTTCCCAAATGTGTCCAGCATACTCCTCAAGAATATGATTAGGAAGAGTGACACAAGTAGGTAAGAGAACTGACATGTACAATTAGTTCATCATCTAAAACTTAACACTTGCGCACCTGATGCGTTTTGGTATGCTCACTTTAATCGTGAACAAGTGGTCACCACGTATTGATGGTTTATTGAGCTTTGGTGCACCTTTCCTTGCCAAGACAAGCACATCCCCAGGTTGAGTGCCTGGAGGAATCTGGAGATCAGTCATCCCTTCCACTGTTTTAACCTGACGAGAACATCAGGGAGAAAGAAAAACACCAATAAATATGACATCAATAAAGGCAAATGAAAGGCAAAATGAGGTGACCTTGACAGATGTCAGGCGTTGGTTCTCTTTCTCACACCTTTTCCCCCCCTCTTTCAATGGGGGAGAAAGACTATAATTACAAGCGAATAAACACATAGAATGTAAAAGGATCTCATCATATGGCAGGAAAATTACAGTACCACCAATCATTAGTTGTCATTTAAAAGCTTGTGAAGTTTTCAGAATTTTGTACTCATTTTTTCTCACAATTTAAGTAGATGTACCTTGCCCCTGTAAGAAGCCCCTTGATCTGATCAGGGATGTTTCTTGAAAGTGGCTCATTTGAAAGAAGCAAGAACCAATCCCTATGAGGACCAATTTGGGCTCATACGAAAAATTTCTGAATTTCGATTTTCTTGACTCGCCAAAAAAAAAAAAACTTCCAGACAGGCTTTATCTTGAGAGTAACATAATTTTTTACATTGAGACAACCAAAACAGCAGTACAGCATACAGGCTATAGGGCATCATTATCTTATTCACATTCTTATCAGAATCTGAAGGGAGCCAAGGCAAATATCGTGTAAAATTACCTTAACAACAGCCCCAAGTATAGCATCCAGATAACCAACTGAAACTGTTGAAATCAGATTTATGCCATCTCTTTGGATCTCAGGTATCTCTTCAATGTCAAGATAGACATAGAGATCTCCAGGTGGGGCCCTGCAAAACATAGTAAAAGATGAACTAACAAACAGAACTATATGTTCTCAATGTCAATTTGTATGCGAACATCTAACGTGTGATAGACTACAACAACAACTCCTCAATCCCATACAAATGGGGGTCGGCCATATGAATCTACCTTCGTTTAGGATCATATCATATCATTATCATACTAAATAATATATATATAATATATATATATATATGTATATATATATATGTATATATATATATATGTATATATATATATATGTGTGTGTATATATATATATATGTGTATATATATATGTGTGTGTATATATATGTATATATATATATAACATTAGAAGTTCTCTATCAAGTCATACGCACAACTAGTTGTCTAGTAGCTATAACCTCTACGAAAACTTTCCTTCCATTGTGCCTTGAATTTAGCTGAATGTGCTTTGATACCAAACATTTGTAGATCTTTCCAGACAACTTCCCTCATATCCAAACCAGCTCAAGGGACCACCATATTTTATCCTTAATACGTCTTATCTAATTTAGTATGACTGTACATCTATCTTAGCATCACATCTCTGCAATACTCATCTTGTGGCTATGTTGGACTTAAACAACATAGCTGTTTGTCCTATAGAACTTACCTTGGTCGGTCTTATAGCTGTTTGTCCTATAGAACTTACCTTTCACTTTGGTAGGTTTCATTCTCTCACAAAACATCCCCGTAGCACTTCTTTATTTCAAACATCCGGTTTTAATCCTACAAGATCTTCATCTATCATTCCATTCTCTTGAAAAAAGAGCCTAGATTTCTAGATTGTTTGCTTTGACATTGTAATCCCATTTAGTCTCACCTTAGTGACAGAAATCATATTAAGGCTTTATACCTTTCCCTTTCTTCCATACAATTAAGCATTTGACAATGTAAAGGCCCTGCCGAAGAGTACTCAGACATTGCATGACAAATAAAATAACAGATATTTTAGGCAATTGGCTATCTTGGAAAATTATCACATCCAGGAAAAGCATATAACACAGAGGATAAAATGAAATGGCTGCCTTGGTTATCAAATCTTATTTAGACCCCCAAATGCTTCAGCGCAGAGGTTTCTCACTATGATGATTCAAGATGCTAAAAGGGACAAGGTTAACCTAAACTCACATATAAGGAATCTTCTCAAAGATCTAGAATCTCTAGCCATTCATGTAAATTTAGAGAATAATAAAATAAAACATAATGGAAGCAAAAGGTCCATATAGACAATACAAACTAGTGAGGTTGCACTTACTTTAGTTCCAAACTTCCAATAATTGCTAGGACTCTAATTAAACTGACTAAAAATTTATATATTAGATCCACGAGAGAATTTAAGACTAGGGATTTTTTTTTCTTTTGTTTTTTTTGACCAAGGACATATCTTGCTTAAATCCTCCAAAAATGCCATTGCACCCGGACTCAATCCTCCAGAAGTAATGCATTTTTTGAGGATCTGATGTGGGTGTTGTGACATTTTTTTAGAGGATCTGAGCACATAGCCGGGGACTAAAGGAGTATTTGTTGTCCGCTCATCCAAATGCGCTAGTTTTAATCAAAGAATGTCACTTGCATTCCTCACGTGTCAAAGACAGCAAGAAGGAACGCCTATATTTCCCAAGATCGCGACATCACTTCAAAATTAAAACTAAAAACAGTATAACACACTCCCTAGCAGCTCCAGGAAAAAGAATAGAAGAAGCATTTTTTATTACTTCATGCATGCTCCACCTTAATCCGAAATAATCTTAACAGTAATGAAAAGCCTCATACTATAGATCTTCATCTTCTACTTTCTCCTAGCTCAACCTGAACCAACCCTTTTCCAAAATTTATGGGCATGGTTAAGGTATGAAATTGGAATCTTGAGCATAAGTTTTAAGATGGATGGTTTGAACTTTTGTTCTCATGAGGTGGGACTACATTGGGTATGTTGTTGTTTCTCATTTTTTAAGGTTTTGTATAGGTCTAATCGTTTATAAGGTAAGAGCACATTTCTGTGAAGGAGGCAGGGCATCAGCTTTTCCTTTTACTCTGTTCGGAGAGTAAGTAAAGCATATTTTGAAGACAACAGTCAAAACTAACTCAGTTAATAAGCTACAGTTGGCTGAAAGATTATCAGTGGAGGTGTGGGTATATGGGTCCTCCTCCCTGTCAAAAGACTAAACAAGAAAACATTATGCAATGATTGCCAATACTATGTTTTATTGAACATACAAGAATCCCAGAGATGTTCTACTGAACTCAGGACAAATATGCAGACTATTGTTAAAAGATATGCAATTCAATAACTTGAATACATACCCCCTAGGACCTGCATCACCTTCACCAGCAACTCTGAGGATGCTTCCCTTGTTCACTCCAGGGGGTATCTTGACTTTTATATCTTTCTTCACTCGTATCCGCCCCTCGCCTGAGCATTTACGACAATATTCAGAGATCATTTCACCATCCCCACCACAGTTTGGGCAGACAGAAACCTACATTTGATACAAACAGATGGAAATCTAACAATGAGTATGAACATATACTTTTCGTGTGGCAAAGATAAGAAAGCCAGCAAAGTAAGAACCTAGAGACCAAACAATCATTCAGCAAACAAATAAATAAGACAACCAATCAGCGAAAAGATTCGAGCAAAATAAATATGTTATATCGGATAAGACACTGAAACCATAACAATATCCAGTAAAACAAGCAAATCTTTTTTAATATACATACATCTTACCTTCTCAAAAAAAAATTAACTACAGATTCTTCAACCATTAGCACATCTTTGTGCATAGGAAGACTGACTTGTGCTCATTATCTGTAGTAGTTATGCCATGTCATGCATATCACTTCGCTACATGGTTTTAGATTATATTTGACTATTTACTCTTCCAATCAACTAAAACTAATCATAACCCTTGATTTCTTCAATAATGGGAACTTTCACCACATCCTAGATGCTCTATGAAAAGCAAGCTAAAGAATTTTAGTTCATTTCAGCCAAAATTATTTATATAATTAAGCAAGACGTATTTAATTTCAATCACAGTTTCAGCATCATCAGTTTGGAAGAGCTTCATGTTGCCTATGTAATTGTTCGACAGAAGTAGGACAGATATTATTAGATCGAACTGTTCAAACCTCTTTGAATCATCCCTTCATTGAAAATCTTTCCAAGAACCTTCTGAGCCTTCTCAAAGGGGTAGCTATCCCTTAAATAGACAGTTTTAAACAGTACCCAGAAACCACCTGATCTTCTACAACGTGTATAGGCAGCCTCGCAACTAATTCTAGGCAATATCAGGGATAATCGTGTTCAGACAAAACCAGTACTCCAAATATGACCTGGTTAGTAGTAGGAGTGTCAAATTGGCAGGTTGGGCCAAATTTGTGCTGGGAAAACAGGTTGAGTTAATATATGGATCATAATTGAAGCACCCAGAGTTCACTTGGGTCAAGACGAGTGGGGTAATTTGGGTCGAAACATTTGTCATAGCCTAACCTGCCTAATTCAAAATCATGTTTCATCGGTTTATTCGTGTGTTTGTCTTATAATTTGTTTAGTTACCAAATCAAGTTAAAAACATCCTTTTCTTTACTAAATAGAGAAAGAAAGTGGATGAACACAAACTAACAAACATAATCAACTAAAAAAAACTTTCTCTTTCACAAAAGTTTTGGCAAATTTTTAGATGATTTAATTTAGGTTGTGCCCCGAATTGACCTATCAATGAGTTTATTGCAACCCAACTAAACAGGTTGAGGAAGGTTATACTTCGATGGGCTAAAACTGACACCCCTAATTAGCAGCTGATCTTCAGAACATGCAATAGCAAGCAGATTGGTTTTCTTAAAAATGACTCAGAAGTCCTGAAAACAGACTGATTCGCTAATACCAAATAAATGAAATCTGTAAATTTTTATATAAATGTAATCTAGACCATCTCGACCACCAGAAGAACAGATTTATAAGCTATTACCTGAGAAAACATGCCAAAAGGTGTTTGTTCAGTTCTCATAACTTGACCTCGGCCACCACAGGTTGAACATATCCTCATTTTGGAGCCTACCTTTGCCCCAGTTCCCACACAAACCTCACAAGTTTCAAGATGTGAAAGCTCGAATTCTTTTTCAGCTCCAAATATAGCTGCTGAGAATTCTAATGTCATGTCATAACTGAAAGGCATTGAAGTGTAAATAAACTCTATTAGGCTTCACATTATATCATTTGATCTGCAAACTCATAGTGTTTATGGAACAGTATCTATCTATTTCTATTTTTATGCTTCTAAAGTATACATTGTTCCTATAATAAAGTGGATGCTTCACTGGTGCAAGTATACACAATTAGCCAGTCCAGTTTGAACTTGACATATTTCTTTCTGTCAGAGGATTGATATGTTAAAGAAAAGATTCTGTACTTCAAGTAAAGACCATATCAAGCACAAAAGTATGCTCTGCTGATATTATACTCAGCTTTTTCTTCAGGTTATAAGTATAGATTGAATGATATCTGATAACATTCCTAATGAAGACTCCAGCACAACTTTGAAATGGAGTTAGAGGCATCTTGGTTCCTATGTTTTATCAATCGTCCAATCATAATATGGTAGCTTATCAGAATGAGCTCTCCACTCATGGTTAGCAATAATTGTGACCATGACTTCAAGAAGTTCCACTTGATTCTACAAGTTATCATTCTAAGGGAACTATATGTTCCACCAATGCTATTAAATCAATTGGAGGCTATATTCTTCCTAAGGTTACCTGGCACACTATGTAGCATATTCATTATCAGAAGAAGCTTTCTTCTCATGGTTAACGATGTATACTTATGACAAAAACATTTATACTATAAGTACAGACGTGAATTCTAATGAAGTTGTCTATTGTCCAATTATTCCAATTAGATACTGACTTACCGTAGATCTTCGCCCTTAGTAACAGTACTGCGGCGACGCGTTCCAAATCCACCTCCATCCATTCCAAAACCACTCATAGATGGCCCAAAGAATGTTTCAAATAGATCAAAAGGATTTGTCTGCGGTAAAATTCACCAAAAAAGAGAGAAATAGATTAGGGTTAAAGATAACTTCCATATAACCAAGAAACTATTATGTATCTTCCCACTCATTTTACCCTTTTTGGAGAAGTAAATAAATTAGAAGAATAGCATCTGGAACGCAACCTTCACACATTGACACACTTACTTAGATTCAAGTCCAACTCTCACTCCTACATCAAACAAAACCCAATATTTTGGCGATCACACAAAACAACAGAAAGTAAACAGAAACCAACGCTGTGATTCAACTCTTTCATTTGGCATTCTATTTGCAAATTGATATACATTTATCTACAGAGGCATGAAGTATTCTATTCTTCTTTTAATCAATAATCTTACTTGAATTAATACTTTTCTCCTTTTGAAGTGGTGGGAGGAGCCAGGAGGTATGGCAAAGTTTCTGATCACCCCCTGGTGTGCCATTCAAAATTAATGAAAAGAACTCTTTTCCCATTTACAATTGAATGACACCAAAGAATTCTATGAACTTTGTGAATTCATAGTATGATACATTTTCCTCTTCAAGTGGGGAAGGAAAGAAAAGAAGGCAAAAAATTAGCACTTACAGCAGTGGGAAGGATAAATACTGGCAACCCATAATTCCCAAAACATGCAGATATTGCGTAAGTAAGCTATAGTTCAAGAACAAAATTGAACTATATTGCTTATGTAAGCTAAATAGATGGCCCACCTAAAGTCACCAATTTTTCTACCGCCAAATCCTCACATGATCAGAGAAAAACATGAACTAAACATAATACATGAGCAAAAGCAAACATCAACACTTCGCATCAGAGGGAGCCAAGTTACTACGTAACAAAATATAAGATCATGATATGTATATTTTCTTTGAAAAGCCATGATATTCAGTACATCCTCAGACACAATTTCATAGTCCTACTTGGAATTGGCAGGGAAACTAAGAAAAAATTGAAAAATTGAGTTGTGTATGGGTAACATGCTGGGCAATAAAAGTTATCAACGAATAGAATAAGAGTTGAATAAGAAGAGTAAAAGTTGGTCATGCGGATGTGTGTTCGACAACATGACTTAAAACTTCCCTTTTAAAGAAAGTAGATATTAATTTGGGAAGGACTAAAAGGAAATTAAGATACCGTGTTGGAATAACAACAATGTATCACACTGAAAACAAGATGGCATACCGCGTAAGCACCGGCTTGGGCCCCTACAGAACTTTTCACCCCCGCTTCACCATATTGATCATATAATGCTCTTTTCTTGTCATCTGATAGTACCTGGAAAGTAAAACTTTGGAGTTGATTCAAAGAGTTAAAAACAAACGAGGAATATGTCAACATACTAACATCAACATTCTAAACCTTAATATAGTTTGAAAGCTAAAACAGGAATTTCTTAGGTCTACCTTAGTTAAAAAGCACACAATTTTCAACATACACAAGGAAATGGATCACTTCGAGTTTAGTATACAGACAACGACACAGTTTCCAAGGTAGATAAATGAAACAACGGAGTGAATAAGTGGATACACAGTAATTCCATCACACAAAAATAAAGATGGCAATACCAGAATCTGTATATATGCCACATATATCTAAAGATCAATAGTTTCAGAAGGAAATAAGAAAACTGCCAGGGATAAGATGTTAAAAATAGTAACTTTCCATATTTACCTCATAAGCATCTTTAATCTCCTTAAACTTTTCTGGTGCATTAGGTTCCTTGTTGACGTCAGGGTGATACTATAAAAAAATATTAAAAGTCAGGAACAGATTAATGGAGAATAGAATAATGTGTTGCTGCGGAACTGTCTTAATTGTGAAGGCACAAAGAACTGGGTGAAAGTGTAGCATGTAGCGGTAAGATTAGAATAACATTCCTCATCCTGCTAGATTATGTATCGTATGAACATGCACAGAAAGTAAACAATCAAAAATACAAAGAAAAAGGATAACATATTCAGACCCATGATTCATAATGCATCAGCATCTTTTCAGTCCAAGCTACTTCTCAAATAGAGGCAGCTCAATCATACAAATAAAAAGATCAAAGAATAGCATAAATTAATTGAAAGAGGAAGGGACACTAATAATTAGCAACTTGTGCTATCCCAAGGAAAATGCACATTAGATATGGTCAGCTACAAGGTTACTTTTCTGTTGTAGCTTGGAGCTCAAATGCACAACCAACCTAAGTCACAATTTTGAAGAAGCATCATTTAGTGTTCTCACTTATATACACATGGCTCAAATAAAAATTGGGGTTTAATGAAGGCCTCAAATACCTTTCTTAGAAGTTGGCAGCGACCAGCAATGCCCAAACAATCTCACGCCTTCGGTGACCTGGCCAACCGAATCGGCACTTTCCAACAAGTCTTTCTAAATTGGAAGAATAAGAAACAAACTAGAAAACTTTCCCACCACCCATATATCAGTATTTCTTGCAATAGCTTAAAAAATGGCATGGTCCCGATTGAACCCATTTGCTCCATCTCTTGTAAAAGCCATTTCTGAACCACTAACACCATACATTAACTGTTGCAATGTTATGCAACAGACGCCAAACATCAACTCTTTCAGCGTTATGCACAATATTATTGTCTCTCAGTTTCATTCCCCACCTAACAAACGCCACCATAAAAAGAAAGAAAGACAAGGCTGCTTGCAAAAAGGAATCTCATCTTCCTGACTTTGACTTTTTTGAGTTCTCTGACGTCATATTTTCAGCAAATATTCAATGAATTAGCAACTGATAAGCAAGCAAACCCACCATCCTTCTTCACCAAGTAGCAATTATATTTTTCTCAAATCTGGTTATGATAACACAGTAGTTTTTTTCTGAAAATATGAGGCTAGTGAAATAACTGTACTAATGAGATCTCGTGGTTTTAGTAGAATCAGAAAAAGAGAGTAGAAATTTTGGGGAATGAATTTCACCAAGCATGTCCAGTTTAAATAATGTTTACAGGTTCAAGAGAAGGTAAATAAAGGATATCTACTCCCCAATACACAATTACAGAAATTCTAAACGTATTTTGTACTTACAACTTCCAAACATTAGCATTCTTAATGCTGCTCCTCAAATTGGAGGTCATATTATATGCTCTTAATTTGCTGCATATACTCGATTCTGGAGCTATGAAGTGATTGGTAATAACATCTTATATGTGATTACAAACATCGACAGAGCACATCAAATGCACCCTATTTAAATCTTTTGTCAAATGAAATGGCAATCTACTTTTGTATCTTCTGTTCTTTCTTTACAAACTGGATTTCACGCAAGGTGTGTTGGGTACAATCACTTATTTTCTCTCTCTTGGGAAATGTGTGACTTTTTATTCCCCACCCTCCATTAAGGTTCTCCAGAAGTTCCAGCCTCATTATGATAATTTTTCTTCTCTTCTCTCCTAAATCCTATTTTGCTACTCCCTACTCTGTTTCTTCCTTTTCTCAAACTTTCCTTGTGATTTCTTAATCTATCAATCCTCTTTTATCTTGTTCTTACAGTGTGTCTCTGTACCTTTTTCAACTAAACTACATTCACTAACTTAATCCTATTCTACGGCAAACAAGAGGTGGATGAGGTTAGTTTAACAGGGTATTGGGGTGAGGTGTGGTACTTCTGGCAGGAAACAGAACTTTTGAAGTGCTGGAGGTATGTGAAAACTGGTACGAAGTTGTGGAAAGGTGAAAAAGGAATCTTATCAGTAGAGTATCTTTTGACAGATTTAACATCTTGTGTGAAGAATGAGACTGGCTTTGGAAGAAAGAGGAGGTATTTCCACAAGTTAGAAAAATCAAAATCAGTTGTATTCGTAGCATATTTACCATTATTTCAATAGAAGGGGAGATATATTAGAGTGGAGGCAGTAAAGGAACATAGCAAGTGTACGATAATCATTCCTGAAATTCGCGATGATATTGGTTGTGCAAATTAAAGGAGAGACTAGAATTCCCTTATTTTTTCTGTTGGAACTTTGACTGATGGACATATTCATTGTTAATTGATGCCTTCAAAAGTATTGGAAGATTTTATTCAACTTGAAGGGTAAAACATCTTGCTCCAATCTCTCAAAATGACGCCAACAGCTCAAGTGTTAGTTATATTTTGAAACAGATAGCGTAAAATTTTGTAAGTAGTTATATGTGAAAAGCTTATGATGATGAGAACATATATAATGATCTTCCATATATAAACGTCTAGGGTTTTCTTCTGCTAGAAATGTGCTGAAATAAAAGCCCTAACTATATGGGATGAGAAAAGGTTCCATGAGGATTCAAAATTCTATGTATAAGGTCACTCTATAGTGGCAAAGCTCCCCTCCATATGTGATCAAAAGTAAGCATTGGAAGTGCAAACAATCATCTAACAAGGGTCATTTCAGACTAAAAAGGAAACATTCTGCTCACGAGTTTACAGCAAATATCCATCATCAGAATGTTTGCAACACAATTTACATATTTTCTAAATTATTCCAGGGCATGTCCTTAGGAATCTTCGGCTTCCCCTCTAACTCCCATTAAACTACCATTAATATCCTGTTAGTTCAGTTTCCTACAATCAAGTATCAACTACATCTTCCTTGCATGAGCAAAAAGCAGTTTATCTATTAATGTTTAGCAAACCCTCGCCAGAAATTTGGTCATATCACATAATGATTCTAATCTAACTCTAAAGATACTGCCAAATTAACAAACATCTCTACGGACAGGTGTTTTCAACACATCCTATGTCATTGCCAATACCTTGTAAGAATTAATTAAAAAGAAGAAACAAACGATTACAGTACCTGTCGAGCTAACCTTCGATAAGCAGACTTGATTTCTTTACTGTCAGCAGATTTTGGGACCCCAAGAGTTGAGTAATAATCAGCGGCAGCAACAACCAATCTCGCAAAACGTTTCTTATTGTACTGGGATGAAGAAAAGGAAAGGGATACAAACTTCTTGTGGGCCCAGAAGGAGGTCCCACCGGAGAAGAAAGTAGAGGAGGAAGATGGAGGAAGAGAGGGAGAATGGGAACGGTCAAAGGTAAGAGAAGAAGGACGGAGAGATAGAGAAGCTGTACTCGCCATTGCCGTAGAGTTCATTGAACTGGAGAAGAGTAGTTAACTGTTTTGATGCTTGCTTTCCTTTTTTTTCCCACAAGAAGAAGAAGAAGAAGAAGATGTGGTGCGATATTGAGACGCGCTTCCATTGCCGTATATGTTCCAATTATACAACACGTTTTATGTCAAATCTTTTAAAATTTGGATTAATGAATAAAAATCACCTATATTTTTTATTCTATTGAGATATGAATCTAATGAGCTACATTTGTTGTGGATTAAATCTAGTTAATTATTTGATATTTTAGGACTGTAACACCGTTTTTAACTCTTGAATCAAATATCTTTCAATCGTATCACATGACTTAGGATTAAATTCAGTTAATTATTTAATATTTTAGAATCATAACATCGAGAAATTATTTGAATCAAACATCTTTTAATCGTACCATAGAACTTATCGAGATTTATGCACCGTAATAATAAATCTACCTAGATAATGTGTATTATTTGAAAAAATTAGATAATGAATTGCATTATGAAAGCAAATATCACAGCCAAAAATTTTGGTTCTAAAAAAAGTTGTCTCATAGCTAATGTTATGTTGGAAGTCGATTGAAACTCGGAGTCGTTTGGTGTGAGATGTAAAGTATAATAATTTCGGGATAAAATGTAGGATTATTTTATTCCATGTTTGATTGGAGATATTAGATAGACTTTGAATTATTTATCCCACCATTTTTATTTTAATAATGGGATAAATTATCTAGGATGAAATAACTTATCTCAGGATTGCTTATTCTGAGATTAATTATCCCGAAATAACAAGTTGCCAACCAGACGACCCGAGAGTGATAAGAAAGATTTCGGTCTCAATTTTGTAGAATGATTGTGTTAACTTTAAACATGTTTTGAGGAAATCTTATCAAAATTAATATTAATTGTTTTTCTCCTCGCTTTTAAGTACCAAAAAGAAGGCTGGATAAAAGGATAATTACCCTGTATAATATTGAAGTGGGTGATTTTGCATAAAAAATGATTAGAGGGATTGGAATATGAATAGCAGAAGGAGAAATTAGCATAAGCATATTTATAAAAAAGTTTCCTGATATCACTTTAATACTAGCACATTCGAGGCCTTAAACATTTGGATGATGTCCAGTCCAACACTACTTGACCAGAATCATTCACCAAAGTGGCTTCAATCAACACGCAAACCTTTTCTCAATCTAAGAACAAAAACAAGTTCAGAATTTGTTTAATACATCCTATATCACAGCTGACAAGATGCCAACAGGCTTGTTTCTTTCTATGTTCCACAACTTTAACTGGACTAGCCACAGCTCTAGAAGATGTCTGGATGGAAGCGTCCCGGAATAGAGTTGCTTTGCTGAGCCTGGCGCAAGTGCATTGTCAAAGCATAATTATTCACCTGCAACGATGACCATTGAATCAGGAATAACGAGTAGACAAATCTTTTGTTGCATTCATTCCATGAAGAACACACAAAGGGAACATAAGAATACTTTTTTCTCTTATCGGCATACGGATGGGGCACTATGCAGTTCTTCACAAACTTAATGAAGTACACAGAGTCTAAAGAACAAGGATGAAAGTATACAGGTACACTGCAAAATAGCATTAATGCAAAAGATCTTTAGGACAATATTTTTACTTAAAGATAAAGGTGCTACTACTAGCTTGAAGTAATGACCATGGAATATTTCACCAGGCAATATAGAAGTACGCTTCAATCATTTTTTTAAAAATAAAATCTTGCACTTCTCTCGATGATCTGCTCTGCTTCCAACATAAACGCTCAAAGCAGACATTCTTAACGTAGAATTATTACTCTTGAAGGTTTAGGGCATGTGTATTATACTCCCTGCATCCCATCTTATAATACTCTTTGCATTTTGGTACGATAAAGAGTATTTGCAATTTCTTTTATGAAGTAAAATCCGTTTAAAGCATCATGCAGATGCAAAGGTTGCAAAACAGACGTTAAGTTGGTCCAATATAAAGAGAAACTCTACTAAGACCACGGAGCTGACAAAATAAATATTTGCAATTACATAATATCAATCAATCCAACTTTCACAAAATTCAAAGAAATTTAAATTCACTTGGTTATCAAAATTAAACATCTCTCTCTATCAAACTAACAGTAACTATTAGATAATTTTTAACCACTACAAATAAAAACACAAAATTCAATAACTTAAGACTCTGTGTCTATGTTCATGACATGCCTCGGAGGAAGTATGTAATTGCAAAGCAGGCTATGCAATCTAACCAATTAAAAATATCAGAATAAGTGCTAATTAAAAAATATGAGAACCAAAATGCAACAAGACCACCACCACTAAACATAAATAAGAAATAAAAAAGATCAGATGAAAAAGGTGAGCCACGTTAGGAAAAGTTGGATCTCTAAAGCTCCAGTTCTTACCTCAAGATTTTTTATTTGTTCCTGATATTGAGCGATCATCTGCTTCAATTGCTCAACTTCCTGGTTTCTATCATCATGCTCTTTTTGCCGTTCAAGTTGGATGGCAATAGCACGCCTGAAAACACCATTTTCTCTAAGAGACACTTCAATTTGCTCCTTCAGCATCATATTCTCCTGAAAAAGGATGCAATAAGGTCAACATCCAGAGAATTGAAGGTTTGTCAGAAAATTAGGTCAACGTGGTAAAATACCAAACATGAGTGTCATTGTTGTACTCCAACCAATGAAGCACTATGCTATGGCAATAGAGAAGAAAAGACATACTGCACTAAAAATGAAACAGCATAGGTGTACTTGGCATAATATTTTTTGTCGAAAGCTTAGTAAACATAGAAAAGAGAAGTACATCAATATCAGCAATTTCTCCTCCTACAATGACATTAAAATATTGTTCTAACTCAAACCTACAGAGATCAAATGGCCACACATCCAATACCAACCTTGTGAACATTTTGAGCTGCTTTTGCACCAGCATAAACACTAATTGATTGCTCCAGGCTCTCCAACACTCTTGTGGCCCGAGCCCTGGCATCATCTATGCTTGTAGCGCTCATCATTTCCTGGACAAGCAACTCCACCCATTCTGCACCATCAGCTGGAAGACTATTCTGGAGAGGAGGACCTTCAGATCGAACATCTGTCCCATTAGTTGGTTTTTCTCCTGCATGAGGCTTGATTGATTAGGTTTTTCATTCACAAGAAATAGCACGTGGTAACAATAAGGACCAAAAAGTGGTGGACACATAAAGGTGGTTTAACATCTTTATAACAATTAGAGGATTACTTATCTAGAACACCTGAGAACTCACATACATAGTTTCATACAACTCCATAGAAACACATACAAGTAAAAAGATGCCGTTAACAGAGATAAAAAGAATTTGCTATCTCATTTTAGTATATACCTACCTTCTTGCTCATTGAAATGGGCTGGAATACAGCTGATTAGATACAGAGTATTCTTATAGCCAACCCCAACGAGTCTCGGTTTGAGGCTTCATCTATGATTGTTGATTGACAAGGTTACAAACTTTCCATAGAAATGTCTTTCATAGACCATAAAAAACACAATATCCAATACCAATGTATCCATATAAAAAACGCCATTTTAGGAGTATTAATGTTGATTCTACAACATGATTTATCGGCAAAATTTGATCATCCAATCATCTACTCCTGTTGCTGCAAAGGCATAGAGTTGTACTTTTCCCAACAATTATGCAACAACATAACATTATTAACTAGAGAATCAAAACATTCTCGTGAGTGTATCTCTTCTCCAACCTCACAAATGGGTTATCAACGTAAATGCAAGGAATAATCAACAAATAAAAATCTGGAGCATCAAAAGGAATCAGCCAAATAGGGGAAGTAATTATTGGATACATACCATTATCCATCTCTCCATCAGGAACTGTCTTAGCATCAGCATACACAATGCAACGCTCATTCAACCTCTTAATAGCAGCATCCAAGTCATTGCCGCACTCTTCCAAAGCTTTCTCAATTAGCTGAACAGTACATCATATATATTAGAAAACTGTTATAAAAGGAAAAACAATCAATTGAGTCTCTGGACCTAGTTTTAACACAATCAGAAGATTATTAAACCAAGAGAAAAAATGAGAAAACCTGATTGTCCATATCAGGAAACAAAAGTCTCAGCTGATCGATCAAACTAGACGGGAACCGGACCGGAGAAGTGGAGGATGAACAGCGAATCTTCTTTGAAACAGGCGGCGACGCTGATGTTGGCGACGGCGATTGTAAATCTTCGAAGAAAGATCTCTTGCCGCAAACGATTGCAGACATTGTTTAATCTGCGTCTGCCCCTCGGCAGATCAAACGAATTTCCTGATTATATGAAATTGGGACAGGAATTAGGGTTTTGTGAGTTGAAAGGTTTTGGGATTCGAAGCTTTTCTTGAGGTGCACTTCCCCTTTTAAGCTTCGGTGGCTTTGTTTCTCCTTTATATATAGTGGAGACGAGAAGGAGTGTTCTGAACACGCGCTGAAAAAGAGTGTGTTTGGAATGTCCGGAAATTCATGGTGGAAATTGGTGAAGTACAACGTCATGTATTGTCTGAGCATGGTGAAATTTGAAATGTACAAGGATTGTTTTTTTCTTTGATGATAAGAAAAAAAATATTTTTTTCAATATATAATATAGGATTTTAGGGAAATCGGAGAAGACGATAAGCTTGGAATGTTAACTATTCAAGACTTTCTTTTTACCGAAGAAGTTATTTTCTTTAACTTTGAGGAACAACAGGGCATGTCTTCTTGACAGTCTTTTTCTCTTTGTCGTTAATCTCACAGCTGCTTCATCCAACATCTCCTCAATGCGCTCCCTCTTTCCTCTTCCCTACATGAGCTATTTCTCACTTTTTACGGCTACCAGAGCCGATTACTCTAGGGCTCATCCTTGTTGGTTCTGTGTATCATTTATTTTCAGATGCTAGCGTTAGCTTTTCACCGATAATAAGAAGCTATACAATTCTGACTACAACATAGATTAGCGAACTGAATTCAGACTGTTCTTCCATCTCTCACTCTTTGTCTAGTGACATGAAAGATTCGAATTTGGCACGAAGATCGGAGATTATGACAATAACAATAACAGATAGTTGAACGTTGTTGCACCTTTTCCCTCAATTATTCTATTCCTTACTATGTGTAATCAGTGAATTTTTTTTTGAAATATTGGATATTTTGATATCAAAGGAATTCTTTCGTCTCAAAATCTGAATAATATTCATTACTTAAAGTGGAACGAAAGGAGACACATGATTTTGAACTTGACCAATTGAGATATCAGGAAACAATATTCTTAATTTCTTTATTCAAAGTGAATTCTTAACCTATTTATTTATGTATTCTTTCTAGATTCAAAGACTAACCACAAATCTTAAATTTCAAATTATATACCTAAGACAAGAAAAAATTTGTTTTATTTTTTGAATATGATTTAGATGTGGGGAGTTTTCAAAAATACCAAGTTTTTGGATAAAAATTACATGCCCCTACCGAATCATTGAAAAATACCATATAAAATACCAACTTTATTTACAAATTTAGGAGAGAGAGTGTTTTGAGTGTGATTATTGTGGTGTGTGGTATGATATAATAGTGTTGGAAAATGAAAAAGAGTGTGTTTTTTTTGGTATTTTGATAAATAAATTTTAAAGTGTAATTTTGGGGGTGAAAGTTGTTATTTGTGTAAAAATTTCTTTAGATGTTACATGTTTTTCTCTCTCCTCAATATGTATTAATGTTATAGTTGCTTTAACATTAATAATTTTTTATACTCCCTCTATTTACTTTTACTTGTCGTTGTTTCATTTTTCAAGGTCAACTTGACTAAATTTAATATTTGAAATATAAAATTTAGATGGATGAAAAACTATACGAAAAATGTTATAAATTGTAATCCTTCTCATATTAATATGATGAAAAAATACATCTTAAAGTGTTGGTCAAATTTCATATAGTTTAACCTTGATAAGTGAAATAGTTACAAATAAAAATGAACGGACGGAGTACCAAACACACATTATTAGCAACTTATTTATCGAGCCAAAGTACCAAACCTCTTTACGATAATTCTTATGTGTTTTGACCTAATTTTTTTTACTTATATAGATGAATTAAGTTATTTGGGCCCCAGAGGACTGACAGATCGCACTACTACTTTCGGATACGAAATATCCATCCTAGTCACTATGGGCGTATTTGCCCAATTGACACATGTGAAGGAATCAATGTTGGACTTATTGGATCCTTAGCAATTCATGCGAGGATTGGTTATTGGGGATCTCTAGAAAGCCCTTTTTATGAAATTTCTGAGAGGTCAACCGGGGTACGGATACTTTATTTATCATCAAATAGCGATGAATACTATATAGTAGCGGCAACCATTATTACCTGTAATAAAAATTATATTTATATCAATTTTGATGATGTGAAAATTCTCTAACATGACATACTAATAAACTTAAAACTCTTTCAATAGGAAAAAAAGGACAAGATAAGAACTAAAGGTATTAGTACTTGTATATCATTTTCATTATACAAAAAGATTCAAGTGTGAGGATTTGAAATATTACAAATATACACCATAGACTACCTAATTGCAGTTGAATATCTCCTTAATACTCACAAATGGGCTTACTTCATTGGGCTACCAGACTTCAGGGCTTTAGTACGTATAGAAACTGGGCCTTTCTGCAATTTGTGTTGCATAGCCCATTGATGAACCAAGTCTTGAATTCCAGCAAAAGCAACCAAGAACTCTGCTGCATCTGTCCTGCTCAACACCTTCTTCACTGCCATTTCCATTGCCTTTAGCCTCAAATTTTGGGCCTTAGTAATAACTCTATGGATCTTCTTGAACTCAGATTGGATACAAGCCATTGCAGGCTCATCCTTTTGGGCCTCCTTCTTTGGGCCAAATGGAAGATGGAAGATACAATTGGACTGGATCTCAGCCATTTCCTCATCAATCACTGCCTCCTCGATCCTCAACTCGTTGATCAATTGAGGCAATGCCACTTCAATAGCAGCAGAATGTTGTGAAGATTTTGAAAGACCAGATGAGTGGGCTAAGCACTGAAGAAGGTCCAAGATTGTTGAGGGCCGCCAGTCGCCTAACCAAGTCAATGTGGCTAGTTCTGGTGATGGAGTCCATTTAGGCATGACCAATTGAGCCACATCTTTGAGCCTTGTTGGGACTATAGCCCTCTTGTATTGGGCTCGAAAGCGATTGAGTTCTTCTTCAATAAGTCCATCGACGGCCCATCTTGCTTTGAGCTGTTTCTCTAGCCTGGTTGCTCTGTTTATCTGCTCACGCCTCCATAGCCCCTGTTTTTCGCACGAAAACTCTTCCCCTGCTTAAAATGTTCAGTTAATCTAAGATTTTTATCTTTAATGAATAACAAGCTTCTAATGAGATGAATACACACATAACGAGAAATTAAGAAAATTTTCAAGAAAACTGAAAATCCTCTAAACCATTGATGGGTTCCTGTAATTTTTCAAGAAAACAGAGTATTGTTTATATCATTGATGGGTTCCTGAAAATTCTACACGAGGGTTTAAGATTCTGTATTTCCATAAAAGATGGATTTTTTAAACCCAAATGCCAGTTTCTTGATTCCATACGTGACAGAACAGAGTTCAAGTCTATGAAGGGAAATCAAAAAGGAAATGTATTGTACCTCGTGCGGTGGCTTCCCATTTTTGTACTGTCTTGCAAATCACAGGTGTGCTGATTCTTTCGAAATCAATGATCTCATCGTTTTCGTATTCATCTTCAAGTACAGACTTTCCTTTGTTAGAATTGACATCTACGCGATGAGTTCCTTTGAATTGCTTCCTGGCATTGTAACAAAATGATGAAAAGAAAGAGAAATTGAATTATTGTGAAGCAAAAGAAGTTGTCAGGAATCAACAAGAATCGTACAGTATAGGCACAGACGAAGGCCGCTTCATTTTCTGTTTTCTCTCAAAGAGTTGAAATAGTGAAATTTCAATTACATGTGGAATCGCGAACCTAAAGGTATATATATATACTAGATGACGGTTAAGAGGACCGCGCGTACAATTTAAAGAGAAAAAGAAAGAAGCAAATTTGAGCAATTTCTTCCATGGTAAGAATATATTTTGGACTAAATAAAAAATTTTGACAAAATTATTTTGTTGGACGCAAAAATATCTACAACTATATTAGCTAGTTGTAAAATTAGATTTTCGACCTAACTCACACCTCAAAAGCTAGTTTTAAGAAAAGAGAATTATTCAAGCGTTATAAAGAGTCCACTCATCTCATTAACCATCAATTTAAAAAAAATTTCATTCTATAATACTAGTATATGTTGCTTATCTACATAATTTTTCTTATTTTTTATAGTTAAAGGGGCAATTTTTTTTATTTTTTTTCTCTTTTCCCTTTATAGCTGGTCCACGAAAATCTGGTTTAATTAGCTCACTATTTATGTGTAGGGGACTATCTTATTATAAGTACTATCACGATTAAAGGAATATTTTTAAGTAGTAAGCATGTAGGAACTTGGTTTAATTGCTCATGAGAAATACAGGTGTTGCGTTATTGCATGCAGTCTAGCATATTTTGTATACATATTTTGTATACTCCAAATTTGTATAACAGTATATTATACTCACGGACTTTATGATCGGTTGCTTTCCTAACTGCTTTTTGCCCGCATATCAGGTGTTTGTGGAGCGAAGGACCAAGATAATGTCAACCCAAGGTGAATTCAAAATTTAAATTTTACGAGTGTTTATATTATTTTGATTATGAATTTTAAATTTTTAAAATTAGTTCAAAGATATAATCATCTAAGATTGAGATTTTTTTTTCTTCATCCCATTGAGGTAGGACTCTTGTATTATAAGGCTATGTATTGATTGTTTGATTTGACTTTGAAATTTATTAGTTATCGGTTTATTAACATGTTAAATTATCATAGAATTATTAGAATAATGGTTTATCATTTTATCAATTCTTGATTATTATCAGTTTAACAGTTGAGATTTAACATAAAAAGAAATAATAATCTTTGAAGATCACTTATAAACAAGGTGACAGACTAAATGAACCATGCACATGAGTTGACAGATTGCATCTTGTTCAAAAGTAAATATTGACACATTTTAGAATAACTGGGAGTTTGAGACAACCAAAAATAAAAGTGTAATTTTTAGGGATCCCATACTGTTTTTAAAAAATCTCTAAAAATCCCGAATCTTTACCTAATTACAAAAAATCCCGACTTTTGGCATTTATTTGATACCTTCTGAAGACGCTTGATACTTACAAAATTGTAACTGAAAATTAATGTTGTAACATTAAATATGGAAAAGAAATTACTGCCAACTAGCAGTATCCCTTGAATTAAGGCTGTAAGTTACAAATTATCC
This sequence comes from Solanum rostratum, assembly GCA_029948455.1. Taxonomy (NCBI): domain Eukaryota; kingdom Viridiplantae; phylum Streptophyta; class Magnoliopsida; order Solanales; family Solanaceae; genus Solanum; species Solanum rostratum. Next base: position 61,888,322 of record CM057054.1, on the reverse strand, counting down.
AATTAATCCCTAAAAAAATGTTTTGGGAGTTGTAATTTGAATTTAAAAAAAATATGACTAGATCAGATCAATTTGATCTGTGAAGGAAAAAAAATAAAAAAAGAGAGGCATCAAGGAAGTATGTTTTTAGAAGTCTACTAGGAGGCGAGCCATGATACCTGAAGTCTTCTACATTCCCAGTACACTTAAGGCCAGTAATGAGAGCAAATTCTCTGATTCAGAAACACAGAACATTTCCCTTAGAATGTCGGACATGCACAATGTCCATGTCTTTGCGTTTAACTTCATTCAACATAATACACTTTATACTTTGCCCTTGGAATTTACATGGAGGAATGTCAAGGAAGTGTCCAAAGATGGTTTAACGAAACTTGGCAACAGCCTCGTTGCCAATAGAAAACTTAATATCATCAACAAAGTTGCTATTATACGAAGATCCAAACTTCAAAGGGTGTTTAGGGATGGTTTTTATCACATAACTCATACCCTAAAACACAAATATCAGTAAGCATGAATCAGAACCAAATAACACAAATATCAGTAAGCATGAATCAGAATCAAACTTTGCATCATATCTAAAAACAATAGGTATCACCAGTTAGATGCACTATTAGGATCATATGGAATTTTTTCTTAAGTATCAAGCTTAGTTTATTTGTTAGGTATCCACGTCAACTTTCAGACCCCTTGTAGAATAGGCCTCAAATACTTAAGTAGCAATCATATTTAATTTGTTAGGTATCCACATCAACTTTCAGACCCCCTTACAGAATAGGTATCAATTACTTAAGTAGCAATTCTACTTAATTTGTTAGGTATCCACATTAACCAACCAGTGCAAAAAATCAAGAAATCAATTAGTTGAGCTATCAAGCTAACTTAATTTGTTAGGTATCTACATCAACTTTCAAATCCCTAACATAACAGTTATCAAATACTTAATTAGCAATAATACTTGAGTTGTTAGGTATCCACATCAACTGTGAAAGAAGAATACTCAAACAATTATGTAACATTTTGACCACCCAACCAGTGAAAATAACAAAGAAATCAATTAGTTAAGATATTTTGCCGGCCTCGTCGCCGGAACTATTGTGCTGGTCGACATTGGCAATGTCGACTTCTTCACCACTTTCAACAACATCTTGAGTGAGGCCAAGACTAAAAGACGGAATAGATTCCATTGTTGATTCAAACAAGGAATAATGAGATGAAAATGGAGATGGAGATGGAGATGGGATGGAGCAATTGATGGAAGAAACGTTCAGGAGAGATAAGTTGGAAAAAATTGAAAAAGGAAAATTTAAATGTTTAAAAGGTAACTGTAATATAGATAAACAAAAAACAAAAATTTAAAAAACAATGGATTTAAAAAAGGAAAAATTAACATGTAAAAGGTGATTGACAATAAATAGACTTCTAAATTTATAAAATTGTACTAATTATATTCTTTAATAAAAAATATAATAATGAGGTATCAAAAATAAATGAAATTTTTAGAAAAGTTGGGATTTTAGTAATTTTTATAAAAAATTGGGAAAAATTGATATTTGGATAAAAAAGATTGGGATTTTCATAAATTTTACAAAATAAAAATATGAAGTCATTTATCAGTTTAATATGAGGTTATCAGTTAGCCCATTAAGAATCGATAACCCAATATCAAAAAAATCAAATGGTTCCCTATATCATTGAAGAACAACTCATTATTGATAAACTATTAACTTTTTTCATTTTGATTTGTCGATTTCAGTTCAGACTTAAAAATCCCTAGCACCATGTTATGAATATTATTCAACTTAAAAACTAGCTCAAGAGTTAAGAGTTGTGTCCGAACTTACAAATAGACCAATTTCTCCTCATCTCACCATACTCGATTTAATTTATTACATTAATTAAAACTCATAATCAAATAGTAAATATATATAATATCTCATAAATTTCATGCATATATAAAATCTACTGATTATGTGAACTCATATAACCTATGCTATCGATCCACCACTGCTCGAGGAGCCAAAGAAGATTCAGGAAACTAGAGATTTAAAAGATGAGAGGCAACTCCTCACTCAATATTTGTCCTTCATTAGCAAATTTCATGCTTTACCATAATTTAATAATGTGTACTTATGTTAGGATCAAGCGTTTACCATCATGTCAAAAATTATAGTTGATAGCAAAGGTGCAATTTTATTTCTTAATTAAGTCCACCATGCAAGCGTCATGTTCGATCATGACTCCGATTCGAACTATCCCAACCTCCTCATGAGTCTTGCCATAGGCAGGATGTTGACATTACTCAATAACTTACAATTTGACTGGGTCAGAGCAGTATCAATTGATTGCCTCATTATAATAAACTAAAGATGAAGAGGGTCATTGTCAGCAAAGAAATTTTTTTGTCTTTTATTATAAGAGTTGGTAATATGGAGTATTTCAATTTTTTTTTCTGACATAAATGATTAGTAGGCATACCAACTAAAGAAATGGGAAAGAATGAAAATATTATTGTGTAGCTGTATTTTGCCTCGCTGTCGGCTAATCATATATTATTATACAAAAAATATTGGACCTACTAAAGTTAACATTTACACATGATAAACTGGGAAAATTATCGCTCAATTAATTTTTATAGTGTTATATTCTGATGTCAAATCTTAGTGAGCAGGGATGATAATGGAGCGGGCGGGGTTGAATTCAACCTGTAATTTTTTTAAATCGTTTTGTCTTGTCTCGTATAATGACTTTTTTTATTTTCAATTTGTTCCATCCCACTCCATATATATTCGTCCTGCTTAAATTTCAACAATTTTTTTCTTAATTGTTAATTAAAAGTTTCTAATTAACATTTTAACAACTAACAATTTGCTAGACATCCAGTTTAAATTTTAGAAGGAAAAAGTTAAAGTCAATATTTAATATTAAAAGTTTTATATCTTTGATTTTTACTAATTACAAAGATTTAATTTTCTTCGAATTCTTATTTGATTTTTCAAACCCGCAACCCGCCCCGCATTAGTTTTAAAAATAGTTACTTCAAACCACCTCGCACTCGTCCTGCCTCACATAACTTCAAATCTATCCCGCCCCGCATAGCTCTAATTCCGCCCACCCGCCCCGTTGACATCCCTATTTGTGAGTCGAAAGGTTGGTCAAAAATTATTTATCTTACCTTATAAAGATAAAATATAAAGTCTATGTGTATTCTATTACGTAGACTCGATTTATAAAATTACATTGAATATATGCTATTATAAGTATTGATTATTGTGATTTCAAAAGTTAATATTATTGAATTTTAAAAGGTATGAATGAAAAATGAAGGGTTGTGACTTTTTTGAAGAGCTACGACTTTTTTGAAGGATTGTAACTTTTCTGAAAAGTTACGATTTTTTCGAAAGATTGTGACTTTTTTGAAAAGTAATGACTTTTTCGAAAAGTAATGACTTTTTCAAAGGAAACCTTTTTGAATGATTGTGATTTTTTCAAAGAAGTTTGACCTTTACGATAAAGCACAATAAACACTTGTTCATACTACCTTTTGTTGTCTATAAATAGTGATCTCTCATTTATCACAACGATTTCTCCATGCTTCTTCTTCCCACGAATAGATTTAGCGTTCTTTACTGTTGTTGAGTGATTCACTGACAACACAATTTCAAGTATTGATACATCAGTGAGTATAATCATCTCATTCTGAGATGATATATTCCATTATTATCAGACACTTGAGAGGAATAATTTTCTTAATAAAACAATATATAGTAAGTAAGCTCGATTTCTTCTTTAAAAAAAAAAAAATTGGTACCGGCTGTTATCTTCTTTAGAGTCCGTTTTGTTTACAAATTTTAAGTTTCTAAGTTTATTTTTTTTTTAAACTTTATTATTTTTTACAAAGCTCTTGAAAGTTGTTAATCTAAGTATTTTAATAATACTGAATAACAAATGATATACATGACTGCCAAACTGGGATATTAAAGTGCAGTTTACCAAGTAAAAAGATACTACTACAATACATTATCCCTTTACATAAGGACCCTAAGTCACGTGAATGGCCAAGTTGCATGGAGTTTTCGTTCTTCAATAATTTGTTTAGCAAACCAAAACGTAATTAATTACATATATCTTTTCCACTTTCAAAAATCTTGACATTTTCTTATTATTCTTTAGTGTTATTAGAATAATGACTACCTAGAAGACATACATGCCATGCCATTGATTCTTATCACACAACCTTATCTTCTCCATCATATTTTTGTTTTATTAAATTTGATTTTGAATCACAAGTTGAAACTCCAACTTACAAAATACACAAATAGGTACTTTAATTTTTGATCATTTAAGCACAGTCGTCCTAGTTGGAAAAACGCATGCACTGCACAATTTTTCAGCGCGTAGTTGTCTTTTTTAGGCCCAAAATAGGGAAAAAAGAGGCCTGAAACGACTATTTTACCCTTAATAACTATATATATATATATATCATTATTTTTCAAACCAAAATATCATTTTTTTCCTTCTTTTTTCTGATACTAATCTTCAATTTTTTCCTTCTAGTTTTTGACATAAAAATATTATATAATTTAAAATATTTTATTAAAATAAATATTTAAATTCTTTTTTGGGAGGTGGGGGTAGGGGTTGGGGGTTGGGGTGGGATGGAGTAAAAAATTTTAATTTTCAAAATTTGAAATTTCAATAAAAAATAATTTATTTTTTTTTTGTTTGGGCATGGGAGGTGGGACTGGAGCTGAGGGGGCTGGGGGGGGGGGATGAGGGCCCGAGGTGGAGTAAAAAATTATAATTTAAACTTTTTGAAAAAAATAAATTATTATTATCTCTTGTATGGGGGTGGGGGTGGGGCAGGGGGGCTAGGGGAGAGGGGCTGGGTGGGGGGATGAGGGGACCGATGTGGAGTAAAAAATTAAAATTTACTTTTTTAAAAAAATAAATTTATTTTGGCCAATCACAAATGTTTCTTTTACTTTTAAAAAAAATTATAAATAGGTGGAATAATGTTAATGACGTCGCATCGCGGTATTGGACACAAAGTACACGTCATCGAGGTTGTAGGTCACGCGTTTTGGCTGTTGGATGGCCGTGCTTAAATGATTAAAAACGGGTTAGTTAGAGTGCCTGTTTGTACATTTTGAAAGTTGGAGTTCCAAGTTGTGATTTGAAGTCAAATTAAAAGGCTAATTTATATATTGTGCCTTTAAATTATCACGAAATAAAATATAAGCTTCGATCCAACACAACATAAGTTTCATAAAAAAAATTTAATTTATTTAATTTACGATATAATAAAATAATTTAACAACACGTAAATTATAAAAGAAATACATAACAATTTTATAAAATTTAAAACATGATTAAAGAACTTCATAAATTATGATTTTATAAGTGTAAATAACATAATAATATAAAACTTAATATGAGTATGCAAATAAAAAAAGGCTAAGGGACATGATTTTTTTATTTTTTTTTAAAAAAGATAATCATGTATCTTTTTTAGTATAAAATTGTTTCTAAAGTTGGCACTTTTTGTCAATCAAACAGAAAATGCCATTCAATTATTTAAGACATGGTGGCTGGATTCAATTAACAAATGACACTGCTGAGAGTGACGTTACTTTGTCAAATAAAATTGAACTGTTTGATGTAATAAAGAAGATTGGTGACAGTTCAACCAATGCTTAACTTGCCCTTTAAGCTATATGGATGCCTCTGGATTAGAAAATCTTTTTTTGGAAAAACAGTCGTATCCATTTTTAAAATAAATTAATTTATATTTCTGAAATGCAAATTAACACTTTATTCGGATGATTGTTATGTATTATTTCATAATATATTATATTGTGTTGTATTGTATCGCACTATATTACTTAAATGAATATAATATTTGGATAAATTGTATCGTTCTTTGGTGTTATATAATGTTACACATCCATAATTTAAATAATAAAACTACAAGAAATTGTAAAGTATGTGGTAGAGCTACTATGAAAAGGTAGGGTAAATGATAAAATAAAATTATTAAATAATAAATAAGGCCAAAACGAGAAGAAAATATTAAGGGAACAATGCGATCACACCAAAATGGTCCTCACATAAAATGAGTTTTTTCATCATTACCTAATAATGAATCAAAACGATACAATATAATGAAATTTAAATAACAATCAAAATAAACGTTTTATTTAAACTAATAATATAATATAGCGGATAACAACTATCCAAATAAGGTGTCGCCAGATTGATGAATGTTAGAAAACTATATTAAAGAAAATCTAATATTTTCTGAGATAATCAAGCACACAAATTCCCAATTTTATTTTATTATTTTTTGTCAAAACCAAATCCAATCATCACCATAGTCCATAGATTGTGACTTTTACGTACAAATTAAAATTAACTTTCACATATTTCTGTAATGCTTTGTTCCAACTCCCAGTAGACAAAGGAGAAAGTAAAAAATAGAATTCACTTTTGTTATGTGTGCATGCGTGGAATAATAATTATTGTTATCTTTCTCTATTTCTTTTACTGTATTTGATCATAAATTTTAAATATTTTTTATTTAATTTAAATTTATAAAATTACAGATAGAGTTATGTTTAGTTATATATTTTTATAACGGATAGTTGGAATAAAGTTTATGTAATTCCAAATTTGAAATACAATATTTGAGGAAAATATGAATATTTCCTCTGTTTTAATTAATTTGTCTACATTTTCATTTTGACAATTCGTTAATTTTAATATTATACATGATATGTTTAAGATCATAAAATTAAAAAATATTTATACATTTTATGTATCTTTAATTTAAAATTATATGATTAAAAAATATTCGATATTCTAATAGATATATGTCGAGTCAAAATTACATAATCAAATCAAAAAAGGAAATAGTGCAATTTTATGTCCAAACGATCTTTTCTTTTTCTTTTTTGACGTAAACACGTTTGCCCAAATAATGACACTCTACATTTGAAAGTGTTAAAAAAAGACCAAAATAGTCCCTTAACTTTGGATTAGGACTCAAAATCATTCTTGAATTTTCATATAGAGCACTAATAATCTCTCATATTTGCAGTATTGGTGCTTTTTTTATCCTCTCTCAAACTTTTATCTATTTTTAATATTAATTTTGTCCATAATTTTATGAGAGAAGTACTAAAAATACCCTCGAACTTGGCACGAATTATTAGTTTCGTCCCATAACTATTGATAGGCTTAAAAACACCCTCAACTTGGGTCTATCTAAGCTTAGTTTGCCAAGTTGAGGGCTATTTTTAAGTCTATCAACAATTTAGAGATGAAACTAATAATTCGTATCAAGTTCGAGAGTTTTTAGTACTTCTCTCTAATTTTATATATGAAATGTTTCGTCGTATTTTTATATATTTAGTAGAATTAATAATTTAATATGAAAGAACGTGATAAGCACACATTATTCAATTCAATAGAAATATTATTGCAGTCAAACTAAGAACACCTTGACATATGATGTTGCAAAAAAATAATAATTATATACTATTGCACGTAAAATCAATGTGATAAACCTCTTGCTTATAGATGCAATAATATTTCTACTCAATAGAATAAGGTGTTCTTATTATTTTCTCTCACAAAAAGTTATATACACGATTAAGCATTCCATACATAAAATTTTAACCAATATTAATATTAAAAAATAGATTAAAATAATAAAAAATAAATTAATATTCTAAATGCTAAAAACATAAATAGTCGAAGGATGAATTTGAATTTTAACCCAAAGATCAAAACTATTTTGGTCTTTTTCCTTGTGTTAGGAAGTGAAGTGAGTGATGGAAAGTACGATGATATGGTGTCATAGTCTGCCTAAAAAGTAGCGTGATTAATGACAATAGGCCCCTCCCTTCCCTTTGGGCCCTGCCTTAGAGCCAAGTTTGAAAAATAAAAGCGTAAAACAGTGACCAATGGAAAACAAAACAAAAACATAGTCCAAGATAAAATTGTACCTCGAGTGTTTGAATTGACATACTCCTTCCGTTTAAAAAAATAATTTAATTTAATTTGATATAAAATTTTAAAAAAAATTAATTTTGTGATTCTAAATTAAAGTTATATCGAATGTATTGAAATGCTCTTTAATCTTATGGCGTTAAACTTGTCACATGGAAAAATAAAATTAAAATATTATAAAAAAAGAAAAGATATCAATTTTTTTTTAAACAAACTAAAGTAAAAAGTAGATTGTTTTTTTAAAGGAAGGAAGTATTTTAAGTAACCTCTACTTATTAAGTTTTTTCATATTTTTAAAGGTACTAAGAAAAATAATAAGAAAAATTAAAAATCAAATACGATCACCTTATTACTAGACTGCTTTAAAAAGTGAGAAAACTCTCTAAAACACTTTTGAATTGACATAACTTATTAGTTTCATCCCTAAAATATTGACAATCTCTAAAACATCCCTTAATTTGACTAAAATACACCCTGAATTATAAACTTGACAAGAATTTAAGGTTGCATTTCACTCTTATTTTAAAATTAGAGATGTATTTAAATTTAGTAAGCAAATAAATAAATATTTTAACCATTATTAATAATTTAAAAATAAAATTAATAATCCGTACCAAATTTAAAAATATTTTTAATACTTTTATCTTCAAATATTGGTCCAAACCCCCTTGACCCTGACAGCCATCGTAATCTTTTTGCAAGACATTCGCCCATTCTCCCCTCTCCCACCCACCCCCAAACAACTTTCGGTTTCAACACAAAGGAGAATTCAACAGAGTTGGATAGGAAAAAAAGCTTTTCCATTTGGAATCTACTACTCTTTCTTTCTCTCTCTCTAGCTTTTTTTCTTTGTTTTACAGTCTTTCGGTTCTGAAATTGCTTTGATTGAAAGGAAGTTTTCTTGGCTGTAAGGGAAATGGGGGAGCTTTATTTTTATTGAGCTATTAAGAGATAGTCAGATAAAGTGATTGCTGAGTGCAGTTCACGTTTTTTCTTCTTTTGTCATATGGGGTTCTGAAGATTGATTCTTGAATCGACCCGCTTATTTTTTGAATTTGATAGACACTTCTGTTGTAAGAAAGAGAAAGTTGAGTACTTTAGGTGTTTCAAAATTCAAAAGATATGGCTTTCTCCTCCATATTTTGCTGCGTCAAGGGTTCAGATCGGTATGTGTACTATATTCATTCAAAGCTAGTATTACCTCTATCACTCGCTTAATTTCTTATGAATTCCACCTGGTGTTGTTCTAATTGAGCTTTGTTTTTAGCTATTTTTACAAGTTTTTTACTAGAATGCTTTAATTAGACACTGTTGCATTTGAATAATTTTTGTTTGTGTGACCTTCTAGTTGTGTGAATTTGGGGAATGCTGTCAATCAAAGTGCAGGAACTTATTTACCGCTTTTTACTGAATTGATTGTTCATTTGAATTGATACAGAAAGGGGCAAGCAAAGAAGCAGCCAACATGGAGGGTTTTCTCTCTGAAGGAGTTGCACTCTGCTACAAATAATTTTAACTATGATAACAAGCTTGGAGAAGGTGGTTTTGGAAGTGTTTATTGGGGCCAGCTATGGGATGGATCTCAGGTAAATAACTGTTATAATGTTGTATGTGTTTTTTCACATTAAAAAAGTACTGTATATGTCTTCTCCTTGTTAAGGGTAGCATTGGTACATAAAGCCACACCCTTTAGGGGTGTGATGTAGGCAGCGTACCCTTACCCAGACATCAGGGGCTCATTCCCCACGGTCGAACCCGTGACTACAGGTCACATGGTGACTACTTTACATTGCTTCAAGGCTCTCCTTCTCTTTGCTAACTGATTGGAGCAATTGTATGAAAATTCTGTAGAGCTGCTGAAACACTACCTGGTATACTTGTGTCTATGCATATTGCTTTTAAAATTCAGAGTTAATTGCCCATATAAAGAGTTAGATCACGGCAATTCACTTGGATTTAGGGATCTCGGAGGAAGCTTTTCAAGTTAGTTGGTCGTGAATTTGTGACCGTAATTTTGACTGTTACTGACATAATGGGTTTCAAGCCCTAGCTGGTAAAGAGATGAATCTTGAAGATCGTTTGGATATTCTTTAAGAGGTTGCTTAAGTCTCTAATTCAATGATAGACACTTCAAAAGGAGGTTAGAAATTTTTTTTTTATGTTATTTTGGTAGGAAAGCTCTATAATTTTTGTATACTTCGTTCCAATCCAACAAGATTTTCTGAAATGAGGCACAGTCTCAGCCTGAATGACAAGCATCTTCATAGTTACTGGCATCCTTTTGAGCCCTTCCAAAATGGGCAGGAAGAAGAGATTAGACAAGAAGTTACATTTTTCAGTTGGAAAATCTGGATATTAGTAAATGACTTCCCCTCTCCCCTTCACAAAACCAAATATACATTAAAGGACCTATGATTATGGAGGAACACTATTTGATGTCAGCAGCAAACACCATATGATGTTACCATTTTTCTCTCAAATGTATGTTTGCTACTTGAGTTACAACGAAGGTCACTACATTATCAGAGTTATGCCACAGTTTATTCTCAAATGGCAGTGCATTAGTAGTCAAAAGTTCCTCTATTCAAAAAAATGGTTGTTCATTCCCTTTCCTCATTTCTACAATCCTGTCCTCTCTGTTTTTATGTTTATCTTGGAAAACTTTTGTATCTTTTAAATCATAAAATAAAGGAAAATTGGATTTGTTGTCCATCATCTAATGCAATGCTCAAAAATGGCATGTATGCAGTAGGCATGGTATTAGAAAAATGAAAAAAAATTCAGATATAGTAAAACGGGTTAAGAGACGTTCCTACAGTCTGATTTACAATTTGTACACATTATTGTGAGTATACTGGGTTCGATATTCTTAACTTAGAACTTAAGCTAAATGAGTTACGTGCATAAGAGCATCTTTCCACTTATGAGCAATTCAGAATCTTGAATTTTCAATAATTGGTGCTTAAGGATACATGAGCATGGCTTCCATAGGAATTCAAAACACAATTTGGTTGGAGGCTGCATGTAAGTTATCATGCTGACTTTCCGTTGCAGTGTGAAAAGTTATATGAAGGATCTCTTCTTTCTCTCTTTTTCACTTCAACCCAAAATGTGAAATGGATCTCTTTGTTTGATTTACTGGCCTTTTCTCATGAGATAGGGAATACCAGTATCAAGGTTGCGGAAAGAGATAATATAACACATCTAACTATGTCTTTAAAATGTAGATCCTTTTTCTGTGATCCAATTAATTTGGGATCGAGTGGTGATTTGTCAATCGATAGTTTGGTCCAAAATTGGATCAATCTGGAGCTTGAAGTCCAATTCAACTGAAGGTAGCTTTAGTTTATGTGAAATTTTTATACCATTATTCGCATCCCAATAATGGCAAGATTAGTTGAATTCACACCATTGCCTACTCCAGCTGGTGGAGTAACCACATACATGAGCTGTGTTGGGGGTTATATGTTCTTGAGGATTAGTTAAGGTGCTGGTCTGGACAGTATCTTTATTTTGGGGGGGTGGGGTTTTGGGGAGGAGGGGAGACAGCGTATTATTTTATGTTAGAAATAGGCTCTCTATCTCTGAGGTAGGGGTAAGGTATACATTCACTCTATCATCCCCAGACCTCACATTGTAGGATTACACTGAGTGTGTTGTTGTTATTATATTACTTTATCATATTAAATCCATTATCTGGCACTAATCATTCCTAATACTTAGCTTTACAGAATAACTGTTTTCGCTGCCTGTTTCTCCCTTCCATAAACTTATACTCGACCACTTTGTTAGGTTAAGAAACTTTTTTCAGTTTATAAATAGGTTTGGAATTTGTTGTGATTCTTTCATGCTATAGTTTAATAATAACTTGCAATTCTGAATGGGATATCTGTATGTATTACTTTGCCGTATATTCCTCATGTGTATTGATTATTTAGATTTGTCTGCAAAAAAGTCCATCACTGTTTCACCTCTTTCCTATGTCACTACTTCTCTAATCTGATTTTCTAGTTTCTTGTTGGTACTGCTTTTGTTAAGACTCTCTAAAGCTACTATCTATCTTCCAGCCAGTAGTAATTTCAAAACTCGGTCTAGTTTCCATCTTTTCGCTATAACAAATGTTTCATGAATTAAACTTATCACTCTAAAGCTTGAACAGTTTTTTTAATTATCTGCTGGATCCATCACATCTGTGTTTTAGAGATAAAAACTGTATATACACTATTATCACCCCAGGGCAATGGATACCTCCATGCCTGCCTCTTGTGGTGGTTTTGTTGAAAGGAAGCCCCTCCTCCTGGGGACAAAAGGGATAAAAGATAAAGAAATTTAAAAATAAAGAAGAATCAGAGACATTTCTGCTGAAACCATGACATGGATTGCTTCTGTTGGAAAAGGGAGGTGGACAAAGTGATCCAGGCCCATTTGCCTTCTGGGTCTAGCTCGTTGCACCGGGCTTGCCTAGTGCGGGTTGCCTCTCCTATGTGGTTTGCGAGCTATTGCTAGGAGCGGGGATTTACCCTGTGCACCTAAACGATAGCGGCTGCGGATTCCCCTTGTCATAAAAAAAAAAGTGATCTAAGCACATTAAAAAGAAAGCTGACAGTGGCCATGACTAGGAATATGTGCAAGTTGTATGTCCATTTGTGTGCTATTGCTTGCTTGTCTTCGAAAGATTCATTCTTGCACCAACATATTTTGCTGAGGAACTATAATAATATTAAAAATTAGTATGGGAGACTGGCAAAATATGTTCAAATTGACCAGACATCACATGCTACTGGAGTTTGTGTCCTTCCATACAATGAAGTGTAGAATTTCACCCACTGATCATATGTTGTGCTTTTCTTGATGGATAACAGATAGCGGTCAAAAGACTGAAGGTATGGAGCAACAAAGCCGAGATGGAATTTGCTGTTGAAGTTGAAATTCTGGCTAGAGTAAGGCACAAAAATCTGCTAAGTTTACGTGGTTACTGTGCAGAAGGCCAGGAACGTCTGATCGTATATGATTACATGCCTAATTTAAGCTTGCTTTCTCATCTTCACGGCCAGCATTCTGCTGAAAGCCTTCTTGATTGGAAACGACGAATGAATGTTGCAATTGGATCTGCTGAGGGAATTGCGTAAGTATTGAACATCCTTGATCCTTCTTTCTGAATACACCACTCCCCCACCCAAACCCCCAATAAAACCCAACACACACTATCCTCTCTAGGTCCTCCTGGGTGTTACAGGCTCTTATGTTTCCTCTTCATTTTTTTAACTCTATGACAGCTATCTACACCACCATGCGACCCCACATATCATTCACAGAGACATCAAAGCCAGCAATGTACTGCTCGATTCTGATTTCCAAGCCCAAGTTGCTGATTTTGGATTTGCAAAGTTCATCCCGGATGGTGCAACACATGTAACCACTAGAGTAAAAGGCACTCTAGGCTATCTTGCACCAGAATATGCAATGTTAGGGAAGGCATCGGAGAGCTGTGATGTCTACAGCTTTGGTATTCTTTTGCTAGAGCTTGCTAGCGGCAAGAAACCAATTGAAAAGCTCAATCCAACTGTGAAACGCACAATCACTGATTGGGCTCTACCGCTTGCGTGTGAAGGGAAGTTCAGTGAACTTGCAGACCCAAGGTTGAATGGAAACTACGTGGAGGAAGAATTGAAAAGAGTGGTTCTTGTTGCCCTTGTTTGTGCTCAAAATCGACCTGAGAAGAGACCAACAATGCTTGACATTATTGAGCTGCTGAAAGGAGAATCAAAAGAGAAATTCACAGCTTTGCAAAATGATGAAATTTTCAAGGTTCCTCCAGCTGTGGACGATGCTTCGTCAGGAGCAGAAGGCAATGAAGACTCTACTGCTTCAGAGGAAAAAGAACCAAAACCAGAAATTGAAAAAGTAGAGGTATAAGCTTAAGGGGGCGTGGATAATTGATTATGGCTTGTTCATATTGAATTTGTGTAGGATTTAATGTATTTTCCGGAGAAGACATACTGATATCCATCGCATGGAACAGCGTATACTTTTGTTTTTTGAATTGGAAGCATCATTGCATTGGGTTGTGCAGGTATGGATCACTGTTCTGCTCGTCTTTCGTGTGATTTCTCGTGTAATATTTTGAACACAAGAAATGAAAATTGTTTATATGATGAATGTATTTCTAGGTCTTTAGATCAGGTTGAAGTTAATGAAGCATATTGGTTTGGCTTGGACTTCAAATATCTTTTTGGCGATGAAATTTGATTTAATTTTGAAAATTTATCTTCAAAATAATTTGGGAGAAATTTACTTGCTCACAAAACTTTAATTTTTTTAAAAAAGTAAAATGCACGTTCAAATATAATTTTAAGTTATAAAAATCATAACTTTAAAGATTCAAATTTTAAGATCTATGATCAAACGGAGCTAATCAAATACTCCATTTTTATTTCTCATCATACAAAGTGTTTGATTTTTCTTTAGTTTCTTTGGTGGCTTATTCTACCCCACCATTATTGCTATTTTACGTGGAATCCTATTATTGTGTATTTCGTATAAAATATAGGTTAAAACGCACGATTTAAAAATGAAATACATTTAAATTTTAAACCTATAAGTTCAAGAAATTATACTAAATCCTTACAGGTAACTTAGAAATAGGAACAATAGTCTAAAATTAAATCGTGACATTTTTTCGTATAATTTTTAATGAAACTCGATATAAAACACTAGATGGGAAAAATATTTGGCAAACAACACAATTATTTGAAGTTGAAATTTTATTTAATACGCGAGTAGAATTTTCAAGTTATATTTTTTCTCATAAATATAAAAAACCCATAGGTCGTGAAAACTATCAAAATTTTCTCAATTTATACATTCTTTTTTATAAATAAATGTTTGTATTTACAAAATTTTAAATTATATAATTTTATAAATGTCCACTGATCAACAATAATAGTAACTAATTATTGTTTAATATAATATTTTACCATGGGTCCTTTTTCTGTAAATTTTTATGATGATTTTTTATAAAATATAAATTTATGAGTCAAGTTTTAATTTTTTATTTTAAAAATCACAATTTAAAATACTAAATCCTACGAACTTAAGATTTAAAATTATAGTTACAAATTACATATTGGTTTAATTAGTGGAAAGGATGAGTAGTACTATTAATTATTATTAATAAGAAGAAGAGTCAATTAAAGGTTTTTAATGAAAAGGAAGAAATTTTTCAGTCTTTTCTCTTTTCTAAATTCTAAATTGAGATTTACTTATGACTTTTAATCATCTAATTTACAATATCTGTATATGATAAATTAGAAATGTAAGCTACGTAAATTCCCCTTTTATTTTTATTTTACTCATGTACTATAAGAGATCATTTTGTGCGATGGATAACATCAAATAGTCGTGGAGTCAAATTATACAGCCACTTAATTTATTGTTTGATTGACAAGTATAGGATAACTTATCTTGGGATTAATAATTAATATCGGGATAAATGATCTCTCCCTTAGGTGGTATAGTAATCTCGAAATTATCTCAAACAATCTCATTACAATTTATCTCATCATAATTTGTATTCAAATCGAAAGACTAGAAAATAGTAAACAGTGTGTGGAGTTAAGTTTGTCACGGGTGCGCCTTTAGGTTTGAAATACAAAGCATGTTTCGTATAAAAAATATTTTTTTATTAACAGATGGACCTAAAAAGTCAATTATTGCTTTGACCGGTATTATATTTAGTGTATGTATTAATTTGCTACTATCAATTATTGCTATTAATAAAATAATATTTATTTTATTTATTATATTAAAATAGATATTAAATAATATTTATATAATTTAAAAAAATAATAAACTATTTATCCATTTATGTCCGTTGTAACCTTATTATTAATTACTATTTAATATCTAATATATTTCTTAAAATATTAAATTTAAAATATATATCAAATCAATATCCAACAACAATAATTAAATGGAGAGAGTTATTAGTTACATCTCTCTTTGGACAGGGTGTCATTTGTGGATAATCACAAATTCCTAATTGAATTAATGCAGTCACTTTTCTTAATTTCTATAAACTCCTAAAATAAATAGTACTACAAAATAAAAGTTTAAAATATTATATTTTTTTATAAATGATTTTTTCTTTTTACTTTTTATAAAATAATTTATAATCATACGAATAATTAAAAAATAATTTTAGGCTATAATTTTTTTTTAAAAAAGTCTACTTGGTAGCCAGCTCAAAAAAAGACCCAACACATCTCTACTTGTCCACTAAAGTCCAATTGGACTAAATTGAGCAAAACTACACTAAACTATAAAAAAAGTCAAATCCTAGAAAGTTCTATCTTGGTAAAGGGAAGTCTGTTGCCCTATCCTCGCGGATCTGAATCTTTTCGTCATTGTCGCCACCACATCTATCTCTATTGCATGTTCATATGATCAAAATTCTAAGCCTCACTTGTCATTCACTCCGACTTGGGTTTGAATAGATTCCATTTGTGCATCAAAATTTTTAGTGACGTCTTGAAATCTTGTTCGATATAGACTTCTTAACCCAATCATGATGACTGACCAATGATCTTCTCAATCCTATTCTCACTAACGTTTTGAAATATTGTCCGATAAAGACTTTTTCAACCCAATCGCGATGAGTGACCAATGATCTCCTCAATCCTATGCTTGGTTAAGTTGTAAACCGACTTTGCCTCAGTATTTCTGATGTACGCACATCTCATCCTTGACTGTCCGATTCAAGATAAGTTTTCTTCATCTTGTATTTCTCTTTATTGTAACAATCACAACTTTACCCTAAAATTACTGGTCAACAGGTTAAGCCCCAGAGGATCTAATACCACTGTTCAACCAGTAACTTAGGGCTTAGTCAAGATTGCTAGGTTTCTGCTTGTATCTGATGCTGACTGCTGATTTGCTAGCTCATTAATTTGTTATGCTTAAATTATGTTGTATCTTCATGATATGAATGTTTGATAATTGTTGTGTATCTAGTCGCAATAGTGCATTCCCTTGAACTGGAATCTGATCTATACATTGATAGTTTAAAAATGTTGTACCTGCAAAAAAGAAAATTAAGTAACTACAAAAAATTTGCTACCTTATTTCCTTCCAGATATGATGAAACTCCACTTCTCTGCCTTGCCTCTACTCATTTATTTTTTGAACCTTCGATCTGACATTCCAAAGGCTATCTCAAACCCCAAATAAGCAAATTGTATACCATTAATGAATTAGTTTCCAAGACAATTGATAGCCAGTTTTAATTAATACACAACCTCAGACCCTCCTTTATAGCCAAACTTTAGCTTCTAAGCTTGATTTAATTCCTAAATCATGTGATACTGCATACACAAAATCTCCATTTCAGTTCCTTATGCAGAAACATGCAACACTAGGACCTGAATTGCCCTTTAAAGCATTATCAATATTACATTAAAACCACCCTTCCCTAGGCAATCTTTACTAAACTAATTTGGGAACAATAATGGGTTTGTACCTTTCCAAAGCTTGTACCAAAACAATCCAACCCTTAGGAACATTTTTAAGCCAAGGATATAAGTACCTTGCTAATCTGTGTAGGCACCTACTAACCTCCATCACCATACCCTGTGAACTAACATTATCACCATGACTAATTTTATTCCTCCTTTTCCAAATTACCCATAATATGAAGCATGTGCCAACATTAAACAAAGGTTTCAGCTTGCTAGAATAATCAGCATACCACCATTTATAAATTGTTTCCTTTAAAAAGTTAAAATGACCCTAAATTCTTGCCCCTTCTGCAAATTCGTTCCATATATATTTAGCAGCAGAACATGTTAAGAACAAATGATGATATGTTTCATTCACCCATTGATCGCAACAACAACACATAACTTCATTCCGCAATCCCATCCTACTCCAAAATTCACCAATAGAAATTCTCTTTTTAAACACCCTCCATACAAAAAAAAGTTACTTTAAAAGGGATTCCTTCACTCCATATTTTTTTAAAGTACACTTTTGATAACTCTGGGATTCTTAAAGCTTCCCAGGATGATTTAACAGTAAACTTTTTTGAACTTGTAAGCATCTAGTAAGGATCATCCTTCCTCCCCTCTGTAGAATCTATTTCAACGCCACTGAGAACCTGTTCTGCCACATCATCAGGAAAAATATGTCTCAACTTATCCTCATTCCATCTGCCCTCATCCATTATCTCCTCCACATTCTTTTCCATCACCTCAGAAGAGAAAGTGTCAGGTAAATGGAAATACAAACACCAATTTGAGTCCAATTATTACACATGAGACTGTTATGCCCACAGTTGATTTGCTACCAAGTTTCTTGATTAAAAAAAATCCTTTGCCTTCAGCATATATTTTCAAATTTGAGAGCCTCCATTCCAATCAACTATTTGTGGTCTTTGCCTCTCACAATATTTATTCTGCATAAAATTAGACCACGTAGTTTTCTTGGTTCTAAAATACCACAACAATTTGGCAAATAAAGCTCTAGACATCTCAAACAAAGAACTAAATCCTAGACCATCCTCCTTTTTAAGCAAGCACACCTCATCTCATGCCACCCAATGTTTATTTTTACGCCTCCTCTTAAAGTTCCATAAGAATCTAGCAAAGATTCTATGCAAGTCATACAAAACACTTTGGAGGAATAATCACCGATAAGATATATAGGAGCACTTTATAGCACACTATTAATCAAGACAGTCTTACCTCTAAATGAAAAAAGTTTTTCCTTCCAAGCCTATAACTTTGATTGGACCTTCTTGATTAAATCTAGAAATGTGACTTCCTTTTCTTTGCATAACCCATTGGACACCCCAAATATATTAAAGGAAAGTTACCTATGTGAAAATCAGTGCACTCTTCCACCCTCTTAATATCATCATGTGCAGCCTTGTGATAAACATAAAAAACACTCTTCTCCGTATTAAATTTCTTTCGTGATTGAGATTCAAACATTATCACATAAACTAAATTTTTTGTATGGTGTATTCTACTTTTTCCCTTTTTCCGGAAAAGTAAATTCATAAATGAATTGACTTTGTGGATATTCTAAATATTTCCTTTATTCCATATTAAATGAATTTATGAAGCAATGCATATGTTTTAAAAATATTTAAAGACGTAATTTGAACTATAATTTTTGCTATTTTTTATTTGTGACTTCAAAAATTATGATTTTGTAAGTAGCATAATTTATCTCATACAAAATATAAAACTTCAATAAACTAAAGAATAAATATAAACAAATTTTAAATATTCATTTTGAACTTTAAACTATTCAATTATTTTAAATAATGAAAAAAAATCTCAAAAATTTACTTAATTCATACTATATTAAAAGCGTGAAGGCCCTTAAAATTGTTATTTGAACTTTTTGCCCTTCATTGAAAGACTCCGCTTTAGACAAAATCGTCTTTTCACTATTATTCTTGATTTATTGTTTAATCTTTTATTTATTTAGTTTCAAGATTCACTTTTGGATTAGAATTTCTTTATATTTAGAATTCACTCTTGATTTAGGACTATTCTATGTAAATAATTGTCTAGACTGCGAAGGAAATGCGAGTTTTTGACTGGTCAACACTCCACTTTATATAGCAAAGATGGTCAAATCACCATTCTGTAAAACTTACCATGTTGCCCCAAAGCGATGCGTGACATCATTATCGATATCCCCACTGCTCTTGGACAATGGACCCAAGATATTTAAAGTTTTCTCTCTTGGGAATAGGCTGCGTGTCAAGCCTCACTTCGATGTCTGCTTCATCTCTCGCGACACTGAATTTGTATTTCAAGTATTCTGTTTTGGTCCTGCTCAATTTGAAGACTCAAGAGTATGCTCAAATAAATTTTTTTGCACATGGTTAACTGAGAATTTTGGGAACCTACTTTTATGAATTTTTTTTTGGATTGCAACTATTTATTTTTGGCTGAAAAATTAAAAAAACAGTACAATCAACATGAAAAAGAACCGTGGAGAGTGCCAAGTAGGATAAAATTGTTTAATGGAATCAAATCTTAGCAGTGGAGGTATCTATTAGGAACTTGTCTTAATTTAGATATCTGAAAACGAGGACAAGTTTAGATGTCTGTTTATGAATTAACCCTTTAAATAATAGTATACACAAATTTAGTTTTTACGTTGTTTGGCATTTTGCGATTTTTAGTATAAAACTAATAGGCAATAACGGAGAATAACTTTGTTTTTATTTCAAAAATTTGCCCAGAGAAGAAAGAGTCAAATATCTGATTATTATAATATTAAGATAATGAAATAGCATTTCTTTATTAAAAAAAAAAATGATTTCAAGTAATAGTGCAGCACTTTGCCATGTTACACTAATTAAATACTAAGCTATTGATATTTTATCAGTATAAAATCCTATTTTCAAACTTTCTTAGTAATAATCCCCTTTTCAAAGTTGAAATAAATTTGAGAAATTTTCCATTTGTCTATGATACATAGGGATATTCATAATTGGATTTAAACTGATTATCGATTAAAATAAAATTCAAATTAATTTATGCTCCCCCCACCTCGCCGGATTCAATTTGATTTTTTTTGGGGAGGAGGAGGGCGAAGGAATTTTTTTTATTTGAATAATAAATTTATTGATAAATACATGGATTCAGTCAAATATAAAGAAAGGGAATATCAATATGACATATGAGTTGAGTTAGAAGCTCAAATACGGATTCTATCAAATACCTTTTATTTATCATTATTATTTTTATATTAAGAAATATATATATATATATTTAAATATTAATTTATGTATATCAAATTATTAATATATATATATTTTTAAATGAAAATCAAAACTCATAACTTTACCAACCATAATGTCAAAAGCATTCATTTGTTGAAAAAATTCAAATAATCGTATGTTAATATGTACATAGTAAATCATCCTTAAATAGAAGCAAATAATTGAGTGAAAGCAGGGACCACCTAGTTATTAGTATTAGATAGATCGTATTATTAAAGCACATTTAATAATGCTGCTTCGGTCGCTGTACCTTATTCTTTCTCTCCTTCTTCATTCCAACACGCAAAACTTACCTTTGATAAGTTATTTAACGTATCACCACTTGTGCTTATCGTTTAATGGAATCCAATTTTGATAAGTTAAACAACTTATCAACTCTCATTTCAAACTATTTTTAATGATAATGACTCGCCTGCTTATCACCACTTTCGCCGTGCGACGTGGCGATCTGTTGCATTTGTTCAAAAATCGACGCGTTTAATGGACCAAAATTCCTCGTGTGATCGTGTACTTCACGAACAGAGAGGCGCGTAAGGAACATTCTCGTCACGCTTTTTCCATTTTGTTTTTCCTTTTTTTGTTGTATAAATAAAAGCAGTGGGAGAGTGAAAGAAGAAGCACCAAAATTAGATTAGAAAGAGAAAGAAGAGGGAGAAGGAAAGAGACGGAGGCCCACCGGAAAAGCCCAAAAAACCTCACGTTCTTCTTCGTCTTCGTTGTTTATGTCTTTCTGCAAATCCCGATCTAGAAGTATTAATTGCTGAATTTTGAGGTAGAATTTTGATTTTTTTTTCTGTTTTGTGCGTTTGTTTAATTGTTGTGTGGTTTAATTTCAGTTGTGTTTGTGCATGTTTTTGTTTAGTTTCTTTTTGATTCGAATCGATCGGTTGTGAAAACCCTAAATTAAGGTCGGTGATTACGGGATTCTGGTGGATCTGCGAGGTTTGTTTTGATCAGTCAACGTGATGACTTCTTTGAGCAGAGAGCTGGTGTTTCTGATACTCCAGTTCTTAGATGAAGAGAAGTTCAAGGAAACAGTGCACAAGTAAAGGCTTCTTCTGTAATTTTCGTATTCGTGATTTTTTTAAAAGATTGCTGATTGTTTAATGTTTGTGTTTTTTTTTTTAATTGACGGTGAAGGTTGGAGAAGGAATCGGGTTTCTTCTTCAACATGAGGTATTTTGAGGATTCGGTTACTAATGGAGAGTGGGATGAGGTGGAAAAGTATCTATCTGGTTTTACTAAGGTTGATGATAATCGGTACTCCATGAAAATATTTTTTGAGATCCGAAAACAGAAGTATCTGGAAGCACTTGATAGGTACTACAGGAAGTTTCATTTCTGTGCTTCGTTTTGATTATTTTGGGACCCCATTTGCCATTTTGGATTTTAGCCGTTTAGGTTGATTTGATTTGGGTGATTTTATTTATTTTCTTGTTTTGTTGTTGCAGGCATGATCAAGCTAAGGCTGTGGAGATTCTAGTGAAAGATCTGAAAGTATTTTCCACATTTAATGAAGAGTTGTTCAAGGAAATAACGCTCCTCTTGACATTGCAGAATTTTAGGTATAGAATTTTTGTGTTGGTTAATTTAGAGGTGGTTACGTTGGAGATGCTAGAATTCATGATTTGGTGGATTGTTGTCTTTGGTTGAAAAATTTAGAAGTATTTGAGCGAGATTGTGTATTTTGCACGAATTCGGAACTGCAGTTTTCCGTGTAGTCTGCTGCTTGTTTGGTAGGTATATAAATGGCTATAGGAAAGCAATTTTGTTGTTAAGTGGAGGATTCTCCGCACCTCAGTAGTTTTCCACTTTAGTGGACAAAAAATTCTAGAAGTCGGTGTGGATATGAATGCATGTGTGGGTTTTGAGATCGGCTATAATCTATAGTACGACATAGGTAAGTCACATTCAATAACTTTGAGATCGGATATGACTCTTTTTAAATTGGGCTTAGAAGTTGAATAAGTGCTGTAATACATATGTGAATATTTATTTACCCAATTTTGGATTTGGGACTTCCATGTTGGAGGTCTCAAGTTCGAAACCCCTTGCCAGCGAAAGCAAGGGGTTTGCCTTCTATGTCGAGCTCGTCGCACCGGGCTTGCCTAGTGCGGGTTACCTCTCCTGTGGTTTGTGAGCTATTGCACGGGAGCGGGGTTTACCCTGTGAGCACTTAAAGGGTAGCGACTGCGGGTTCCCCTTGTCACTAAAAAAAAAAAAAAGAAACCAAAAGGCCAACGAACCTATACCTCCTGGTCATTGTCAAATTCAAAGCAGCCAAAATATATTGACCTAGTCAATTGGTTATCCCACATCCACACCAGCATCATGTTGGATCGGCACAGGGCCGCTAGGAGTTTGAAGGATCCAAAACATAGATTTAGAAGGTCTTGATGATCTGACTCTTGTTCCCTTTATTTGGCCCATCTTTTATTCACGTTCAATTCAAAGGGTTGTTTCTTTGCCTGAACTACATTTTGTGTAGCGGTGGAGTTAGGATTTTCGTTAAGGGGGTTTAAAATTTCAAGAATTAGACACACGAACTAAGCGAAGGGGGTTAGACATCTATTATATACATGTATGAAAAATTATTTTTACTATATAGAAATAGTATAATTTTTCGCCGAAGGGGGTTCATCTGTGGCTTCGCCAACTGATCCGTGTAATCTTCGCTAGTAGTTGAATAGTAACAATCAGATTCTAAAAGAATCAGATTTAGAAGATCGTGATGATAATCTGATTGCTAGTATTCAGATACTAGCAAAGATTACATAAGTAGTTTGTTTCTTGTTTTCCGTGGGAGGTCTAATTTCGCGCTGATTACGTCTGAGTCGAGATAAAAGGTTGCTAGGTTCATTTATATTAAGTGATTTTTCTGTGTTTTCGGGTCCGAGTCGAGATAAAAGGTTGCTAGGTTCATTTATATTAAGTGATTTTTCTGTGTTTTCGGGATGTGTTGTCAAAATTACTTTGTTTGTGGTATATATCCTGACATTCTTGGCGGCTTGCACTTTTGCTCGCCAAAGTTGTATAAATAAAAACATGATGCCTAACTAGGTAGAGAAAGTATTCCTCCATTCTCTTAATCATAAGGTTTCCATATCAGTATGCTAGTATTTCTCTGCCTTTAGTTTGTTAACTGTGGTGCAGGAAATTATCTGTAGGTAAGCAGTTGGTTATTCTTTTCCTTCTAGTCTCTTGTTCATTTCATAATAAAAATTTATGGTGGAAAATATGTAAATGCTAGGGAGAATGAACAGCTTTCAAAGTATGGAGATACCAAGTCTGCTAGGGCTATAATGCTTGTTGAGCTAAAAAAATTGATCGAGGCCAATCCTCTTTTCCGTGAGAAGCTTCAGTTTCCTAGCTTGAAGAACTCAAGGCTGCGGACATTGATAAACCAGAGGTGACCAAGGAACGCATTTATTAATATTCTTTTACTCTCTGTTTCTTGGCAATAGAAATGTGTTCCTTTTTCCCTGGCCAAGTTTAAGTTAATTTCTTTTTGTGGATCCTTTTTTGGTACACCATTATATACTTACCATCATTATTCCTTTTCTATTATCTCGCAGTTTAAATTGGCAGCATCAGCTATGCAAGAATCCAAAGCCCAATCCGGATATAAAAACACTCTTTGTTGACCATGCTTGTGGGCAACCAAATGGTGCTCGGGCTCCTTCGCCAGTTGCTAATCCAATAATTGGTTCTATGCCTAAAGTAGGTGGTTTTCCACCTATAGGTGCCCATGGAGTATGTGTTCCTTGAAACAACCACCTCCTTTCTTTCTTTGTCTCTTAGTTTCTCGCTTTCTAAAAAATAAATGTAAGCTCACTTAGAATATTATTTAAATTTGTTGTTGAAATTAGTTTTGTTTCTTTGTTTGAGAAGCCATTCCAGCCAGCACCAGCACCTATTGCTTCGCTGGGAGGATGGATGCCTAATCCACCCTCTATGCCACACCAAGCTATTTCAGGAGGACCAATAGGCTTAAGCCCTCCTACAAATGCTGGTAATTTTGCTTTTCCTCCTAATGAATGTCATTTGACTATTACCTGTTTCCTATTGCTAACTCAGTGTTAACAGCTAATTTCAATATTCTTCCTTTATTCCCCTGTTTTTTCCCTCTGGCTAATTTGTTGTCTTGTTCATGGCGCGCAATACGACAGCATCGATGCTAAAGCATCCTAGGACTCCTCCTGCTAGTAGTGCTGCATTGGACTACCAAACTGCCGATTCTGAGCATGTGCTGAAGAGGCCAAGACCCTTTGGGATGTCAGATGAGGTACATAATATGCCATTTACACTCTTTCTCTCTCTTTTCTTTTTGTGTGTGGGTGGAGGTATTTCCATTGTATTACTTGGGTTGTAGGAGAGCTGGATCCTTGATTGTTTAGGTATCCTTGTTGGGGTCAAGGGAATTATTAATTCCTGCTAGTCTTTTGGTTTCCTTTTATGTCATTTTATCTTAAAATGTCAAACTATGCTTTATCATGGATATCTGGTATTCACTTCTTGATCTAAATGGATTTCTGCAGGTCAATAATCTCCCGGTCAACATCTTCCCTGTCACATATCCTGGACAGAGCCATGCCCATAGTTTGCATTCTTCTGATGACTTGCCCAAGACTGTTGTGGTGAACTTGAATCAAGGGTCTGCTGTTAAGAGCATGGATTTCCATCCTGTGCAGCAAACCCTTCTTCTTGGTCAGCTCTCTCTGTTACTGCATTATTCAGATATAGACAGCTTTTCACTCTAAACATATGATGTTATCTTTCTGAAGATTGTGCTTGTCTACCTTTTCAGTTGGAACAAACATTGGTGACATTGCTATATGGGAGATTGGTGGCAGGGAAAGGCTTGCATTTAAAAATTTCAAAGTTTGGGAGATAGGTAACTGTTCAATGACTCTGCAGGTAATTGCATCTCTTATTAGAGTATTTAACAATTTATGGTCCTCCTTCCAGTTTTGATAGATATTAATTTCCTCTTTCTTACTTACAGGCTTCTTTAGCTAATGAATATACTGCAACAGTCAACCGCGTGATGTGGAGTCCTGATGGGAACATTCTTGGTATGTAGTGATCATCCCTCTTGTCATTTGAAGTGAGGATTTTTCCTGGGGTGGAGGCATTTTGACAGGGGTGCTGCCAGGGAGAGAGTACTTTAAGTCTGTAGGTTTTTGATGGATCGAGCTCATTTTTAAATATTAAAAACTCTATGATTTCATTAGATTTTCAGATTCTAAGAGGAGATTATAGATAAATGAATTTTGGTAGCTTTAAAAGTGATCGTTTTCCCCAAACCTCTAGTTGTTTTTTCCTGGTTTGACTCAAGTTATTGGGTTGGTTAGAATTGTTAGTTTTCTTTGTACACTACACCCCTAGTGAGAATTATTGGTTTCCACTCCATCAGATTTTGTGATAGTGAATTGAGCCACTCGTCTCTTTTGTCATGTGATATAATAAATGAAATTTATGAGGTCAGTGGTTTCTGTTATTCAATCATTCTTTTTTCTTGATTATTAATGTTGATCCAGGTGTTGCCTATTCTAAGCACATAGTTCATCTATACTCCTACCATGGTGGTGATGATTTGAGGAACCTCCATGAGGTGTGTTTAACCTTAGATTTCAATTACATTAAGCTATGCTTGTCTGATATATTGTCACTATCTTAGAAGCAACTATGATCTAATCTTCTTTTATTTGTTCTAGATTGATGCGCATGTTGGCAATGTCAGTGATCTTGCTTTCTCTCATCCAAATAAACAATTATGCGTCATAACTTGTGGAGAGGACAAGGCTATCAGGGTATGGATTGTTGTTATTTGTCAGTCTTCTATAGCTGAGTTCTAATTATCAAATGGTCTCATTTTGGAACCTTTTGAGTCCACTCAGGTGTGGGATGCTGCTACTGGCTCTAAGCAGTATACTTTTGAGGGACATGAAGCTCCTGTTTATTCTGTGTGTCCTCACTATAAGGAAAACATTCAGGTACCATCTAATTTGTGCATCTCTAGAATCAATGATGAGATACATAGAGATTGTTGGTTGCATTTTATGATTCTTGTCAATTTACTTTGGAGTATGTAAAAGTCATATATGGACAACCAATGCAAGTTTATTCCCCTCTTCCAAAAAATTATGGACAATAATAAGAGAAAATGCTATGTCAGCAAGCTTCTCCTATTTATGCTAAGATATATTTTTGGCCATCGGTATTTACCTTTTTGGCCTCTATATTTTCTGACTTGCATCAATAAATGCTGAGTTTTGATGTGTTTTTAATTCTGAACTTGTCTTCTGATTACTGTTCAAGCATCCCTGTAGTTATCTCCTGACAACATTTATTGGACATAAAATTTTGTGTAGCTTCAACTATCTGATATTTTATGTTGGAAAGCATTGTTAAACAAAAAGACCAAAGAAATTTTGCGTGTTTTTTTTTAATTGTGAGGGAGTTCCTCTATTGATTTTCTTTATCGTAGTCGTGAAATTTTTCTCTTTCTAATCAAGGTCTTCTTTTCTACATTAGTTCATTTTTGCAACTGCTGTTGATGGGAAGATCAAGGCTTGGCTGTATGACAACATGGGATCCAGGGTTGATTATGATGCTCCAGGCCACTCATGTACTACAATGGCTTATAGTGCTGATGGAACAAGGTAGAAGTCTAGTTGCTGTCTCTGTTATTGAAAATAGTGAAAGATTAAAGTGGCTTAATATTTTATTTGTCAAAAAACTGTAGGCTCTTTTCTTGTGGTACTAGTAAAGATGGTGAATCATACCTTGTGGAGTGGAATGAAAGTGAAGGTGCTGTTAAACGTACTTATATTGGTCTTGGGAAAAGATCTGTCGGGGTGGTGCAATTTGATACTACAAGAAACAGATTCTTGGCTGCTGGCGATGAGTTCATAATCAAATTTTGGGACATGGATAATACAAACCTCTTGACTACTGCAGATGCTGATGGCGGGTTACCAGTATGTAGTTAAAATCTTATTACTGATTTGAAGTTATTGTTGTAAAATGTCGATCACTTCTAAAAAGAAACAAATTCACCTTCAGGCATCTCCGTGCATCCGGTTTAGTAAAGAGGGGACACTTTTGGCTGTATCAACCAGTGAAAATGGGGTTAAAATATTGGCAAATGCTGATGGTGTTCGGCTGATCCGTGCTATTGAAAGCCGTGCTCTTGATCCCTCCAGAGTTACTCCTGGTGCTGTTTCCAAGGTATATTTATTTGGAGGCTTTATTATTAGTCTTAAGACCATTATTTCATTCTTCTTTCAACTCTTGACAGGCACCCATGATCAGCACATATGGTGCGTCTAGTTCAACTGCTGGAACTAGCATTAGTATTGCGGATAGAACTGCGCCAGTGACAGCCATTGTTCAACTGGTAAGTTTTTATGCTTAGCTTATGCAGTTGGATGATTCAGTTTTCAAAGCTGCATAAGTTTCAATGAAAAAATATTCCTTAACGCCTCTAATGTGCAAGATATTGTATATTTGTCAATTCACATTCTTGACAGCATACTTTGTTAACTATTTCTAAAACTACCTTTTAGAATGGAGATAATCGCAGCCTGCAAGATACCAAGCCTAGGATTCCTGATGAGCTGGAGAAGTCCAAAATTTGGAAATTGACTGAAATTAGTGAACCTGCTCAAGTTCGTTCCTTGAGGCTTCCAGATAGTCTACTGTCCGTGAGGGTAAGGATGTGGTACCTTTCTGTTGCTTATTTGTTTAATTTCTTCTGCTTGGGGGGCCGAGGTGTCTAGTAGTTCCCCGTTAGCTAGTTGTTCCATAACAAGTTTTGGTCAAGTCTATTCATTTTAGTTTTTCTCCAGTCAGCTCATTTACCAGAAAGGAAAAATAGATAATTTCACTGTGTTTTTTTAAATTTGGTTTCACAACCACTCTCAAGTTTATGTTTTCAAGATCTTATGTAACTTATTGTCAATCATTTTTTTGTATTTGCTATATTCAGATCATTAGATTAATGTATACAAATTCTGGAGGTGCTATTCTGGCTTTGGCATATAATGCTGTACACAAACTCTGGAAATGGCAACGGAACGAGAGGAATGTGACAGGAAAGGTACTGGGACTTTTTGTTTTTCCTCTTCCCATATGCCATAGTGAATTATCTGTCTGTCTCTTATTTTACCTTGATCTGTAATGTGACTTTCCTGATGACCTTTCTCAATATTTCTTTCCAGGCATCTACTGCTGTCCCACCTCAATTATGGCAACCTTCCAGTGGAATTCTGATGACAAATGATATAAGCGAGACAAACCCCGAAGAAGCTGTTCCATGCTTTGCACTTTCCAAGAATGACTCATATGTTATGTCAGCATCTGGTGGAAAAATTTCTTTGTTTAACATGATGACTTTTAAGGTATTTATACATCAGTCTTTGTGCCTTAATTTGATAGATTGTGTGCCAGTGTGATTGGTGGTGTTCAATATGAGGCTTAACATACACTAAATGCCTTGCAGACAATGACAACTTTCATGCCCCCTCCACCTGCAGCAACTTTTCTTGCCTTTCATCCACAGGATAATAACATTATTGCCATCGGAATGGAGGACTCTTCAATACAAATTTACAATGTTCGCGTTGATGAGGTCCTGAAATAAATTAAGACTAGGATATCATACAGATACGTGATATGTGCATAACGTGATGATTTAATTACTTTTTTATTTTTGTGATTAAAATCTACAGGTGAAAAGCAAACTTAAAGGTCATCAGAAGAGAGTAACTGGCTTGGCTTTCTCTAGTGTTTTGAATGTTCTGGTATCGTCTGGAGCTGATGCTCAGGTATATCCCATATAATACTTACAAATCTGCAGTACCTAAATTTACTGTTGGGACTCGCTCAATGCTTTTTTTCTTTTTTCTTTTTGTAGACACTTAAAAAAGGTTCAGTGGCTGTTTTAAGTGTAGAATTTCTTATAAATAGCAAAGAAGCTTTCTACCTTATTATCAAGTTGCTTTTTATTGCACTTATTATCTATCTATGGAAGGAAAGTTGAAACACAGCAGTTCCCTTCCAAATGTTTCTATTGCTTTCTCCAGAAAATTTCCATCCTGTAATTTAATTGGAGGCAACATCTGTAGTGTGGCCTGGTGTCTCTCTTTATCTTGGTTTCTTATCTTTTACGTTCTTCAGCTTTGTGTTTGGGGCATGGATGGATGGGAGAAGAAAACCAGCAAGTTTTTGCAGATTCCCTCTGGTAGAGCAATAAATCCTCTTGCTCAGACACGGGTTCAGTTCCATCAAGATCAGACACACTTGTTGGTTGTTCATGAAACACAGATAGCCATATATGAAGCATCAAAGCTTGAATGCGTTAAGCAGGTTTGTAACTCGTACATCTGGTTTCTCAGTGCTTTGCTCTTGGTGGTTTACAATAATGTTATGTCCTATGCTAATTTGGCGAACATCATATTGTTGCATGATGGGAGACAGTACTATGATTTTTCAGATATATAGATCCCGTCACGCAAACTTGGAATGATTGTTAAAAGTAGTAAAAAAAAATATTGCAGCAGTCTTTGTATGTTTGTCTGATCCAATCAACTCACGGAAAAGAGGCAGTTGTACTCACAGAAAGTTTGGTTCCTTGCAGTGGGTTTCACCAAATTTTGCAGTAACTGATGCGACGTATTCGTGTGATAGCCAGTCTATTTTTGCAAGTTTTGATGATGGAAGTGTGAGTATTTTTACTGCTGCAGCACTCAAACTGAGGTGTCGGGTGAATCCTGCTGCCTATTTGCCTTCTAACCCAAGGTATGAATCATATCAGGGACAATAGACTAGAACTAGGTTTAGTTTCATATTCTCTCATGTCTCTCTTAGTTGCCTGATAAAATGTTCTTGACAGCTCCAGAGTGTATCCACTTGTCATTGCTGCTCATCCATCTGAATCAAACCAATGCGCAGTAGGGCTTACTGATGGCGGAGTTTATGTGCTTGAGCCTCTAGAGTCGGAAGGTAAATGGGGTACACCTCCTCCGAATGAAAATGGTGTTGCCCCTGGCATGAGCTCCGCTGCCACTGGTCTTGATCAAGCATCAAGGTAGTGGTCTGCAGTGTGCTCTCTAGTGCAAATGCTCCTGTGCTATATTTTCTGGGGGAGCTGTAGATTTTCAGATGTAGGATACAACCTCTGATGCCAGTGATGAGAAGTTTGGTGGTGTCTCCAGTTGGAAGCTGAGACAGTCTGGAAAAGTCAGTATTCAGTTAAAGAAGGATTCAGAGAAAGTCAAGATGTTGATAGTTATAGGTAGAGTAGGGATTCAGTTCAACCATCTGAGAAATTTTGCCTGTAAGTTGTTCCTGTTCATGCACTAAACTATGGCTGTGTAATTATCAAGAGCTCAAGCAAGTCTTTTTCTCTCTCTTTTTCTCTCTCGTCAGATGAACACTAATGCAACAATAAGCTGATCAAAGCTAATGGGAGATTTCTTATTAGTAGGCTGTACTGATCTTTTGCTCTTCTTCGAAGATGACCTTTCCGTTATGAGCAGAAGTTATTCTGGAATCATTTATATTGCTAATGAACCTTAAAGATGATAGAGTTTTGCAAATGCATTAATCATTTAAGGCAGAATCAGCCTGTTGAATTTGAGTTCTTGATGAATTGTCTCCGAGCTATGTATGTCTTGATGTTTGTCAAAACACGTTGCAGGAGAATTGCATTTTTCTTAATTTAAGGTCTTCTCGTTCATTATCATAATGTCGAAACCAACATAAAATTAAAAACTTGGTAAGGATTTTGCTTTTAATTTTTGTATTTGAGTGTTAATAATCAACTATGTGTCTAGTTGAGATGAGAACATTTTTCCTTCAATTCAGGAAGATGTAGTGCATAAAAAGAGGAAAAACATCACATGAGAGAAGTTAATGCATTGTGCCAACGCCCAACATATCGGAATATGACTGGAGACAAAAATGTAGCAACAGATTAATAATGGAGCGCGGAACTTATTTCAGGCTTCTAGTAATGAACTTAGAGATTAAGAGAGAAAGGAAGAAGAAGGTTATTAATGCCCAACCGAGGATTAGATGGGGAGGCTTGATTCCTGCTGTTTCACGAGAGATAGAAGAAAAGTTGAATAATTTAGGGGCTTGGAGTAGTGACAAAAATGTGAAAATATGTGGGATACTACCGCTGGTTGCATTAGAAAAGTAGCTACCGAGGTATTAGGGGTTTCGAGAGGGACTTTTGGTGGACGTCAGAGCGATTGGTGGTGGAATGACGAAGTCCAAACAAAGTGAAAGCTAAGAAGATTGCTTACACGAAGTGGTTGGAGTGTAGGGATGATGATGAAAAGCGAAGGCTTAAGGAGATTTATAAGACGGCTAAGACAGAAGAGAAGATGGCACTGACGAGTGCTAAGATAACAACGTTTGAGCGCCTATATGAGGAGCTAAGTGATAAAGGCGGGGACAAGAGATTGTATAGGCTCGCTAAAGAGAGAGAAAGGAAAGCTCGCGATTTAGACCAAGTGAAATGCATCAAGGATGAGGAGGGTGAGGTGTTGGTGGAGTAGTGAGGTCTGTACATCGTATGTTGTCATGATTTTCTTGTATTTGTTTACTTTTAGCGTATTTACTTTTTGTATATATTAATTTAGCTTATTTGCATACTATCATGTGTTTTTCCTTAGTCGTCGCTTTTTCTGTTCCCTTTCTTTTCCTTTCCTTTTTCCATATCTAGTTTATTCTTCTTATAGGTTTTTTAGACGAGGGTTCCCAAGGAAACAGTCTCTCTGCCTCTGTGGAGTAGTGGTAAGGTCTGCGTATATTCTACTCTCTCCAGACCCACTTATAGGATTTCACTGGGTATGTTATTGTTGTCACTTGGAACTTATTTGAGTCATAGTCTCATAGAGATAAAATTGACACAAATAAATTATATTTTTATAGTGTCACTAAAATAGATTTAGTGTAGTTTTTTTTTAAAAAAAAAAATTCAAATGGTAGATGCAAAGGTGTTAATGTCTGATTTTGGTATAAAATGATTTTTTTTTCCTCATTTTATAAAACGGAAGTAATTCTTCCACTTTATAAAGTGGAACTTTTTCTTCCAAATTTTTATTCCACCTTATAGGAAAAGTTTAGTTTATCAAACTTTTTACTTTCTTTCTCAAATTTTATAGCCTTGGTCCCCAATCTGATAATTTAACAATTCAACGTATTAAAATTTGAAGGTTGATTTAAAAGTTGAGTGATCATTTGTATTTGCACAATTTTTCTCACTTAATTATTAATAATTAACTAAACAACGAATGTGGAGAGTGAGAGAGAACAATTTAGTGCATTCATACCGTAGTTGGTAATAAAAATCGAAAATATAATTAAAGCTAAAATAACAAAATTTACAAAATCATTTTAGTTTTTTTTTTCTAAAAAAAAATATGAACTTAAAACAATCTAAAAAATGAAATGTTTTTAGATTCAGATTGACCTTCAAATTTTTAATGTGAAACTTGAGGAGGAAAGTGAAAAGTTTACTAAAGTAAATTTTTCTTATCAAGTGGAATGAGGTTTTCACTCTATAAAGTGGAAGAAAAAGTTTTACTTTATAAAGTACAAGAATTTTTTTTTGTTTCAAAAATTAAAAGAAAATTTTCATTTATTTGTCATTTGAATTTTTTATAAAAACGAAAAACAAAACTATACTAAACTTATTTTAATTACATTCAGAAAATATTATTTATTTGTGTTAGCTTTATCTCTTTGTGGCTCAAATAAATTCGGAACTCTTAATAATGACAGCTAACTGAGGTGGTGTAGAGTGTTTATTACTTTATTCCTTGTAATAATATATACATAGGAAAAATCACACGACTTATTTATTTAAAAGGGTGTATTGCATCTTTTAAACGTACTGTACCCTATTGTTTTGATAAATGCTAGGGACCTCAGTGTCACTCTCTCTACCTTACTGTATATTCCATAAAATTAAAAAAAAATAGTATTAACCTATAAGAAATTAGTATTTTCTAGGGACCAACGACAAATTTTATTTCTATTTTTTTTTAAAAAAACCAATAACAATTTGCTCTTCTAAGTATTTTTCTTTGTTTTTTTTTTCATTTATTAATATGCACTTTCTTCGATAACGATAAATAGTAGCCTCTAACACAAATTAGTTGGCTTCGATTTTCTCATTAATATATTTTACCACAACAAATAATTAATAGATTTGACTGACAATGGAGCCTATTTGTGAGTAAGAGCTACAAAAAAAATTTGGGAAGAATATAGAGAATACATGAAATTAGGCAAATATGGAATTCTATCATGATGCCTAGACATAGATTTATTGTCTGGCTTGCCAATCAAAAAAAACTGTTGACTAAGGAAAGAATGTGTAGACTTCATATGCCAACAGATGATAGCGTTTGCTGCTCATATGAGGACAACAAAATTGAATCTCAGCAGCAGCTATTTGTTGAAGGAAGAATTGGAGGCATTAGGATACAACACAATGAGGCGGCACAATGTCTAAGATGGATTAAAGGAAGGCATTGGAAACAGTCCAAGAAAGAGTTGGCAACTGCAATATGGGGAGCCATGGTATACCATACATGAAAAGCAAGAAATTGGAAGCAGTTCAGAGGGGTATTTGTGGATATAAAGATGACTTTTGCACTGATTAAGAAGAAAATTAAAGAGAGGATAGATTACTTGAAACAATTTAGGAACGCTAGTAGATGTAGATATTTGATTCAACAATTTTGTAATTAGTTGTAGTTGATTGAGGCTATAGAGATTGGAGCAGATGAAATGGCTTAATCTCTAGAGTACTCATTAGGTGTAACAATTTGGCTGTATGGTAATTCTTCACAATTTACCAGAAAAAAGATCATCACTTTTTTAGCATCAACCTCTTTACTTTCAGTTTATTTAAGTTTAGGAAATTTAATGCTACTAAATGGATGGTTCTATATAAGAAGAATTTCATTTTTCTTATTAGAAAGATAGTAATACAACCATTCACCGAGTAAAAATTTCTCGAATAAATTAGACTAAGTAAATTGTCCGCACTTCGCGCGATTGTGACCTACCCCAATTAGCTTACATCTTATTCAATTTGATGTGTAGTCGATTAAGTATATGAAAGTACAAAAGCACATCTTAATTTGATGAAATAACATATGATCATTTCATTTGAATGATATCTTAGGATATCAAAGTTTTCATAGTACACCGACTAAAAATTATAGTCAAGTTAACAAATTAAAAAGAGAAATAAGTAACTAGAGATAAAAAATTAAATTTAATATCATCTTATTGAATGTTCGATTTAACTACTAAATAAAGTTAAAAGAACTAATAACTGAATTGATATGCTAATATTGATTTATTTATTTTATTAAATTGATAACTCAATAATATTTTTGCTAAATTTTATTTCTAGATTAAACCAAAATCTACATTCCTACTTTTGAATCCACATGTTTTGAATGGACATAAAATAATTTCTTCATAACGTAACGTGCGTGTCATCTTGAAACCACTCATCACTTTTGTGTGATTCCTTTATTCTACTAACTAAATTTATATTGTTTATTTAAACGATAATATAAATTTGTGTTTTCGTGAATATTTTATTTTATCTTATTTAATTTATAATTATTTTATGGTATAATATATAAATATATCATTTAATTTGATTTTTGTTGACATTTATGTTCTCTAATTTTAGTTGTGTACATTTAGACACTTATATTTATAGAAGGTTGGATAAGTAGACACATATATTCTATGTGGTATAATACACAAAGAACGCCATGTTGGACATAAATTACCACGTAGAATGCCATATAAAATGCATGTGTCTACTTGTTCGACTTTATACAAGTATTTACTTGTGTACAATCAAAATTAAAAACATAAATTTCAACCGAAACCAAATTAAATAGCACGCGTATGTATTATGAATTATTCCCTCCGTTTTGAAAAAAATGACTTGACTTGATTTGACTTGACACTGAATTTAAGAAAATAAAAAAAACTTTTCAAGTTTGTGCTTCTAAATTAAAATTATTACAAATATGGCAAAGTCTTCTTTAATCTTGTATTCTTATACATGTATGAAAGTTGAAATTAAAATATTAAAAAAAAATATTCTTTTCTAATTAGATTAAAAAGAAAAAAATTTATTCCTTTTTTAAAAAGAAGTATTTTATTTCATCTTTCTTAGATATTATTCCCTCCGTTCACTATTAAATGTCAAATTTTAGCTTGACACACCTATTAAGAAAACAATGAATTACTATAGTGAGATTATTATTTTTTCCATAATAATTGATAAAAATATTTATTAAAACCATAATCAAATTCTAATACATTTAATATTATCAATATAATGACAAGTAAAATATTTATGTTATTTCAAAAAATATTGCCTAGATAATCTAAAAATAAATGAATTATTGAACATTTTTAAGAAATTCTATATTTTTCAAAAATATTAATTTTTTAAATAAATTGGAGATAAAATAGGTAAAAAAAAAATTGTTCAATCTTAATTTTTATAAAATGATTGACAGTACCAAACAAGTCCTAATACCTTGGTTTATTTAGCATTAGTGGAGAAGTAGGTATGCGGATTGTCCTGCATTTACTACACTTGTGAACAATACGAAAACGTATCCCTCTCCTCTCTCACTCTGCTTTTGTTTGTTGTGACATACAAATTAAATATCTACGAAAACGACCTTCGTAAACTCCGTCACTTCATCCCCATATATACATCCACTAGATCCACATTCACCATGTTTTTCTCCGGCAACGATGAACGGAGACACATTCCGTAATCGTAACAAAAGGAGTAGCGCTAGCGGAAGGGAGAAAACTGAGCGGAACGGTGTCGTTACGGAAATGAAGAAGAAATCGGCATCGGAGGACGGTGGTTATAGGTGGTGGTTAGGTAATGCATATTTCATGAAGTGGACGACGGAGGATGTATTCGGTGTAGTGAAGTACCACCCAATACCGTGTGTCTTCGCTGCTTCACTGTTGTTTTTCATGGGAGTGGAATATACACTTCGTATGATTCCAGCTTCTTCTCCGCCTTTCGATCTGGGATTCATTGTTACAGTTCCTCTTAATCGATTGCTTGCTGCTAAACCAGCTCTCAACACTCTTTTTGCTGGACTAAACACGGTACGCTGCTACGCACATCACCAAATCGGTGCATGTCGGTGATGTCGATCTAGTTATAAACTGGATCTGCTTTTTTCATCGATGAGATTTTAGCATCGTTTATCTCAATTTTTTTTTCACGAATTTACTTTGGGTTTAATTTAGGTGTTCGTGGCGATGCAAACGGCGTACATTTTGGGGACTTTTCTAATTGAAGGACGGCCTCGAGCGACAATATCGGCGTTGTTTATGTTCACATTCAGGGGGATTCTTGGGTATTCTACACAGTTGCCATTGCCGGAGGTACTTTTACTTTCCCTTTTTTTTCTAAACCACCGCTCTGTTTACAGCTCGATGCCTTTTGCTTCAAAAATACTGTTAGCAAATCACCTTTACCAATTGTTGCAGCATTTAATAGTCCTAAATTACAAATTTTATATTTTAAGAAGGCTAATTATTTGAACAATTTAATAATGTAATTTTTTTTGAATACTGATTTAAAATATATTTAATTTCAACTATTAAAAATGCGTTCTTTCCACTTTATACGCGTAGATCACGAGCTAACTCTATCCATTAAGTGGAAAATAATGTCACGTATCCGGCTGTCATTTACGGGGGGGTTGACGATTTTAATTCATATAAGTTAAATAGAATTTATTTAACTCATATTTATTTTAATAGACTATTCATATTTTCTAAATGGTTAAACATGAGTTGATCTATTTTAAGAGATCAAACAAATACGGTTAAAATGGGTAAAATGTGGATACTTATATAGATTCTCTATTCGTAATAAAAAATTCTTAATTGCACTAACAAAAATTTTGTGTGTGTGATTTTATTTATTTTTCTTTAAACCTCCATGTTGTGCGATTATTTTAATGTATGATTCAAATTTAATAGTAGTAATAAAAAAATTCACTGACCCATCGCTTTCTCAATTGTAGGACTTCCTGGGGTCAGGAGTGGATTTCCCTGTAGGGAATGTGTCGTTTTTCTTGTTTTATTCAGGGCATGTTGCGGCCTCCGTGATTGCTTCGCTGGATATGAAACGCATGCAGAGATGGGAAATGGCTCGAGTATTTGACGCCTTGAATGTATTGCAAGTTGTGAGGTTGCTGAGCACTAGGGGACATTACACTATTGATTTAGCTGTTGGCATTGGCGCTGGCATTTTGTTTGATTCTCTGGCCGGAAACTATGTGGAGACTAGGACAAAACTATGTACTGCTAATGGTAAGCACGAAAGTGGATCTTCACATTAAAATGTATCCATCCACTCATATGTAGGGTGGTGGGTTTTATCTTGAGTTGTAAAGATAACTTTGGCTTGGTCTAATAGTAGGGTCTTAGTGCACCTCTGTTTCAATTAGGTTCTTTGCGATTGCGATTGCAACTGCAACTTCCCACCCACCCACCCACCCACCGCCCAACAAAAAAAAAAAGAGAGGAACAAGGAACGACTTAACTCTCCCTGCTTTTCTTAATGTTAATTAGGGGTGGCGATCGGGTGGATTTGGTCAAGTTTGAGCGCGTTACAATGGGTCAAGATTCAATCAATTCAAATTTGTTTGGGTCAAATCTTATTCTATCTCATTATATTTTGTAACTCATATAATTTTTTAGACATAATTTCTTTATTTATTCACCTACATTATCATTCACTAGAAAAAATTCCTCATCTGTAAAAGTGGTATTTCTTCCTTTGTGAAGGTATGCGAGAAAAATGAGAAGTGTGGATAAATATTGTAGTGTGTAGTGAGATTAGTGTAAAGAGAGTTGAGAAGAGAATATTTTTTTTTAATGATAAAGGTAACCTGCAGCCGTTACCCTTTGGGTGCACACAGGATAAACCCCTAATGCTATACAATATCTTGCAAACCACATAGGAGAGGTAACCAGTATTAAGCAAGTTTGGTGTGACAAACTCGACCCAGAAGGTAAATACCTTGCTAGAATTTTGAACTTGAGACCTCCAACATGGAAGTCCCAAGCCCAAACCACTGGGCCACTTTGAAAAAGAAAAATATTTTAAGTCTCCAATTAATTCACTATAGAAAAGAGAATAATTATATGTTGAAAGAAGGTGTTTTTTATGTGGAGCTTTGAAAAATCTTCAATTAAATTGAAATTGTTTGAGTCATACAACGTTGTTGCGCTATCGTATCCTAACGAAAACTATTCAAGAAATATATTATTAGATCGATGTAAATTGTGACACAGTAGGCTTGACTCTTCTTAAGTAAAGCAAGATATACACAACTTGAATATATTTTTTATTTATTTTTATCATTTTATTTTCGATTGTAATTTATTATGATTATGACATATATACACGGACAAGTACCAAATATAATAGAATAAGCTCTTGGTCAACTCAAGCAATCTACTAAATTAGTAATTCAATTATAACAGGAAAAAAAAAAATTAGAAATCGAACTCGTACATGAAATTTTATTAAAGAATTCAAGAGAAGTTCAATTGAAGATGCCAAAAAACAGAGGGCAAACACACGGATTAAGGCTGGCTTTCACAAGAGAGTTTATCATCAACAATAACATCCAAAACTGAGGTAGAACTGACGTTGCCATTAAAAAAGGAGGAATTTTTGTATATAGCCACTCAAAAATATTTTAATTATGCTTCATGGTTATAGTTTGAATAACATTTTGTAACTATAGTTATAGCAGCATTTGTATAATTCGTTACACAATTCACAGCTTTTGTATAGCGTTGATATATTTTACTATACAACTCACGCATAACGTTTGCATTATTCGCTATATAATTCACAGTGTATGTATAATTCACTGTACAATTTGATTCGCGCACAATATTTTGTACAAATCGCGCGAATTCTGCAAAACTCAAACCGTAATTACAGCTTGATGATTGACGCGAGCCATAATTAATTCAAACTATACCTATATTAACTAATTAATCAATATATATTTACTTATCCGCATAATTTTTTGTTTCTAATTGAGATTACTAATATCCAAAAAAGTATGCATTTAAATGATTGGGCCGAACTATAAAATCTGGCAGCTCCACTATTGCAAAAGAGGACTACCCTCGTGATAGTTATGGAGACAATTGATGTCGCTATCGCGACTTGGGACGATAATCATAGTTAAAGTCTATCAACTTTTTTTTTACTTTTTTAATTCAATATTCGATATTTATATTTGACCTAACTAAATTCATATTTGCATTGTATGACCACTTTTTGATACGAAAATTTTTTATTTACATAGACACTAACTCGAAAACTCTGATTCCATTTTAATTTATTTTGGGTTTTGAAGTCTTCTTTCCATATTCATTCAAAGCACTTCAACTTCTTGATGGTTGGATTAAGACTTAAAGCCATTTGGATGATGCAGAGCAATCATTAAGGAGGAATGCGGCGCACATAATATGAAGACCACATTTTTAGCATGGCCTGATTAAGTCTTCTCCGTCCACGAATGTTGAAGCCATACGAATACTTGCTGGTCCTAACAACCAGAGCTACCATTTGATTAGAGATTCATCTTAATCTTGTTCGACAGAAAATTATACTATTTATATATGATTAAAATAATTTTTTATGTATATATAATAGATGTCGACTCTCTTTTGACTAACTTCTTTATCAACTTCTTCAAATTTTAAACCACTTGATAAAAATCTTGACTCTGTTATTATCAACAGCAGCACAAAAACATGTTTTTTTTATAAATGAAGAAAACGTGTGTGTGTTAAATGGGAAAACAAAGAAGTGCGTTCAAAGTTCTAATCCTATATTTTGACAATTGTTTCTGCTTTTTGTCTTTCCTCCTTTATTTATTTTTACTTATAAATCACCAACATAACAAGTTCCCAACTACTTTTATTATTTTCTAAGAAAGAATTTTCCAACCTACAATTGTTGTGATGTGTCCACTGTTTTTTCACAGTGCCACGTCTCGGCTGCGACGCAAGTATACAGAGTATTAGGCTAAACTCGACAACTATATTATGTTTAATTTATTGACCTGATTTATAAGAGTTTTACAACAATCAGATTAACCTAAAATACTTTAATTGTTTGTCCATGTTCAGCATGGATGGATCACTTTGAAAAGAGTAAAGATAACTTATGCAGAAACTATGCAAAGCGAGTACCTTAATATGCTCTTTTCGTTTACTTTTACTGATCGTTGTTTTATTTTTCGAGATCAATTTTACTAAATTTCAAAGCTAAATTGAAATAGTTAAACTAAAAAACTTGCTAGAGCAGATTACAAACATGACTTCAATAATCAGTGTTGAAGTTACAATAATCAGTTATCTGTGAACTGTTGCTCTGGAATATATATATATATATATATATATATACACACACACACACACATTACTATTACTACTTATATATAAGCAATTAGTTGAGGAGCATTCTATCGTGCTGCTTGCTTGAGCATCTTCCGGTTATCATATCTGATTCAGTTGTCTGCTTCTTCTTTTTTATTATGTGGGTCGATAAAAAAATATATTGTGGGCTCCTTAGTTTAATCTTTTCAAGACAGTTGTGTATTGACGTGTCCGCTTCAACTGCTTCATAATATTTCTTTAGCCGCTTTACAATAGCTTTGAAATATATATAAAAAAATCTATCGATGTCACATAAATTGAGATTAAAAATAATTTATATTGACGACTTGCTTGAGCAGCTTTAGGTGGGCCAATAAAAAATAATTTGTGGGATTTTTAATTTAATCTTTTCAAAGCAGCTGCGTATTGACATGTCTGCTTCAACGACTTCATAATATTTCTTTAACTGCTTCAATTATAATTTTACAACATTTTCCAAAATATATAGGAAAAGTCTATCGATGTCACATAAATCGAGACTAAAACATAATTTAAATTGGACCCGTGCTAGCACGGGCTTTCGCCACTTGTATATATATAAGAGAATAAGTTCAGCAGCTTCCGGTTGTGCTGTTTGCTTGAGCAGCTTCCAGTTGTCCTACCTGCTTCAGTTGCTTGCTTCTTCTCCTTTATTATGTGAGGCCAATAATAGATTTGTGTGAGCTTTTTAATTTAATCTTTTTAGGTCAGCTGCGTATTGACGTGTCTGCTTGAACTACTTCTCAATATTTCTTTAGCTGCTTCAATTATAATTTTGTCATATTTTTAAAAATATATGTAAAAAAATCTATTGATGTCGCATAAATCAAGACTAAAAATTAATTTATATCGGTTGCTTGCTTGAGCAGCTTCCGATTGTCCTGATTATTTCAAATATTTGCTTCTTCTTCTTTATTATGTAAGGCCAATAAAAAATATTTTGTGGTCAAGAAAGTTCCTTAAACTAGTTAAAGCAATTAATGCTTTAGTTTATCTACCCATATAACTATATGTAGCAGAGGAACTGGTATTACTAATAGAAGACAAGTTACAGATAATAGAGCACGAATTCATGCGTGATAATTTTATTCATATTCCGTACATATATATATATAACTATTGTTTTTATCGTTCTATTTTACATGATATTTTTTCTTTTTTAGTCCGTCTTAAAAAATTATTACCTTACTATAATTAGAAGTAATTTAACTTTGTAATTTTCTTTTTAGTATAGTCAAATGATTCTCAATTATACGAATATCTTTCAATTGTTTTAGACCACATGCTTCAAAAGATTTTTTTCCTTTTTCAAATATTATGTCAAGTCAAAACATGTCACATAAAATAAAATGAAGGAATATCATAAATATTTTACCTTGAATTTAGTTATTATGTAGAGGGTTACCAGGAAACAATCTTCCTACCTTTATGAGGTAGTGATAAGATATGCATATATTTATTCTTCCGAGATCCCACTTATGAAATTTCATTGAATATGTGTTGTTTGTGTATTATTTTTCTTTTTAAAAGTGACACCATTGACGAAAAATTTCTTAATGCATTTATTGAGTATAATTTTTTTTTATTCTTTGATTATTCTTTCTAAATTTTTCTGTATAATTCAAAGATTACTACTAGCGTATTATTTTTTTGAAAATTTATTTGATTGTCAAAAATAGTATTTTTCTCCCTCAATTTAATTAAATTTGTGAGATAATGAACATATGAATAATATTTAAAAATAAATTTACACTATATTTTCTACTATTGTTCCTCACAAAATCATTGTGAAAAAAAATATTCACCTTAAATTTCAAATAATTCTTTAAATATTTTGAAAAAAAATTCAACATATCCCTTAAAAAATAAATAATTTAATTATTTAAATTTTTTTCAAACAATTCAATTATTTTGGAAAAAACGTTTAAAGCCTAAAAGTGGTCGGACTCTTCTTGTAGAGTCGGCAAAATTTAGATGTCTATACACTGCTTCGGATCCATCCGTCTCTGAATATAGTGGATGCACTTGTTGCCGCCATTGCTGAAGAGAGAGAGAGTAGACAGAGACTGTTTCAGAATGGATAACGCAGTGTGAGAGGTTTACAAACAGAACCACACAAACCCAAAACTAACTCTGCTTTCGCAGAAAGTAAAGAACAAAAGAGCCAAAAAATCTTGGTTCACAGACATAGCCAGGTAGGGGTCAAGGCCTGGTCCCAAAAAATCTGCTGTTGAATCAGCGGCCAATCACTTAACTTGATTTCTGA
This sequence comes from Solanum rostratum, assembly GCA_029948455.1. Taxonomy (NCBI): domain Eukaryota; kingdom Viridiplantae; phylum Streptophyta; class Magnoliopsida; order Solanales; family Solanaceae; genus Solanum; species Solanum rostratum. The sequence goes on along the minus strand of CM057054.1, from coordinate 61,844,691 downwards.
ACGTAAATGCCCCACCGCCTTATCAGTTCTATCACCCTCTTTGCCAACTTGGCCTTCCTCCTACTTCACGTAAAATCTCCACCATTAAACTTGAAAAAGTTCTATATAAAACTAGCAAAACCCAAATCAAACAATTGCCAAAAGCCTAACAATGGCCCTCTTATCACCACCGCCGTCCAAACCCAAGCCTTACCCATTTTCGCCGCTTCCCCAAGCAATTCATAGGCCCCCAAGAAGCACCGTCTCTGCTCAAGCAACAAAAAATGTAAATTCCTTGTGTAATACTCTCACAACAAAAATTGGCCCGGTTAACAAATGGAATTGTTATGGATTGGAAGGAAAAGTTAGATTTAGCAGAAGAGTAATGCTAGTGCCAATTGTGAATGCAGCAGCGACGCAGCCTGTGTCAGAAAATGGAAGAGAATCAAATTTTAAGAGAATTCTGCTTTCTGATGTTGTGGTGACCAGACCTAGGAATGTGCTTTGGGGAAGAAAATGGAATTCATTGGATATGGGTTCAGCTGCGGTGGTGGTATCTATGCATTTGCTCTGTCTATTTGCACCATTTACTTTCAATTGGGCTGCTCTTGGGATTGCATTCGGATTATACGTAATCACTGGACTTCTGGGTATTACTCTTTCTTTTCACAGAAACCTCTCTCACAGAAGTTTCAAACTTCCCAAATGGCTTGAGTACTTTTTTGCCTATTGTGGTGTACAAGCACTTCAGGTAATTCAATAAATCCATACAAGTTAATGTTTCTTATCTTCTTGTTTAGTGTAAAATTAACTAATGTGATTGTAGGGAAATCCAATTGATTGGGTGAGTACTCATAGGTACCACCATCAGTTTTGTGATTCAGACAAGGACCCTCACAGTCCTTTTGAAGGATTTTGGTTCAGTCATATGAATTGGATGTTCGATACCAACACCATTACAGAGAGGGTAATTCTGTTATCTTATACTCTATTTGCATACTTATAAAAGGGGGAAAATTTCTTGAGTACTGATGAGCTGTTTTGTATGTTTACGGATAGTGTGGAAAGCCCAACAATGTGGGAGATTTAGAGAAGCAAGGCTTTTATAAGTTTGTTCGTGATACTTATGCGATCCATCCTCTCGCACTCGCAGCTCTGTTATATGCTATGGGAGGATTTCCTTACGTTGTTTGGGGCATGGTAAGTAGCTTTTCTTCCTTTGCACAATTACATTCATGGAGAAAGCTTTCATTTTCCCCTTTTAACACTTTGGGAAAAACTATTAATTGGGCTCAAATGAAGAATTGGTTGATAAAATTTATATTTTTTCCACATACACTAACATAAAGATTGAAATATCATGTGTGCAAATGAGGAAATACAATTTACAATTTGAATAAATTTTTCTTTTTTGTCTTTTGGTTATTTAAGGTATTGTTAAGCAAAGCTTTGTTATCTTGTATATGTCCACCCTCCTAACTCAAGTTGTGACACAACTTTGTGTGTTGTATCTTCTTCATGTGTCAAATCTCCCTATGGCAAGTTCTGAGCCATTTTTATGGAAGAAAACTACTGTTTTGTCGCTCATTAGACTACTGTGTTTTCTTCATGAGTCCAATCTCCCAATTCTTTTGGATCTTTCTGCCCGCCTAACTCAAATTCTGAGCCCATTTTGTGGAAGAAAGTTGCTGCTTTATTTGTTGGTAGGGTCTTTCGTTTTCTCATTCACGAGCTAGTAGACAAAATCAAGTGGTTATTTGTTGCTGTACCCTACAACATGTCTGTTAGGTCTCAATGGCAAGTAGTTGTAGTAACAAAATGATTTTCGTCAATAGTGCTCTTCTTGGAGGATAAAAAGAATTACTTCCCAAAAACAACTCAGCGGAGTCTTGAAAGAAAGTTTAAACTGGTACTTGGATGATTATCTGATAGTAACATAGGCAAAACTCTTTAAGTTCTAGAAATGAGATTGGGTTGATTAAGCCACTGTATTATGCATATGATTCATTTGCTAATATTGCTGATTGTACAGGGGGTGAGAATTGTGTGGGTATACCACATAACTTGGCTGGTAAATTCAGCATGCCATGTATGGGGAAAGCAAGCGTGGAATACTGGTGATTTATCAAGGAACAACTGGTAAGCGTATTGAGTTTTATACTTTAGTGTATGGAAGCTCAATTTATTTGCGTTATTACTTCTTTTATTCTTGTCCATATTTATCACGACGATAATTGAATTATATCAGGTGGGTGGCATTGCTTGCATTTGGAGAGGGTTGGCACAACAACCACCATGCTTTTGAGTATTCGGCGAGACATGGATTAGAATGGTGGCAACTTGACATGACTTGGTATGTAGTAAGATTTCTTCAAGCTATTGGATTGGCCACTGATGTCAAGTTGCCAACTGACACTCATAAACAGAGGCTGGCATTAGCTGACAGTTAGGAAACACACAAATATGTGTCACCATATATTTAGAGTCTTGAGTGACTAATTAATGTAGCTATATTGGGCACACGGATGAAGCTTCTTTCTTCTGCTCCCCTATTTTGTAACTACTTGGAATGAAAGCTACATTTGCTAGTACTTTGCCTACACATTTTCCATTGAACTTTTTTGCAACACTGCATTCAAGTTGTCTGCTTTTGCTACGAGGAGAATAAATGAAAATTGGTGAATGATAAACAGACACGAAACAAAGAAGAATTCTCCGTGATGTCGCAGAATATTACACTAGGTTTGTTGTTATATCATGATACAAAAGAACTCGCGAGTGAAAAATATATTTTTCATAAAATGTGAGCAAGTCTAGTCTTGAGTTAATCAACCAGACGCCTAGATAAAGAATTTATGCCTCATCCACTTGGTATTTTTCTTGTAAAACAATCTGCCTGTTATATCCTTCCCCTACAGATATGAATGGAACATATGCTGCTTAGTCTCAATAATGGGCCTTAGAGAGTAACAAATCCTCCAAATGATTTAAGAAACTAGGCCCATGAAAAAGAAGATCAATTTGGAATATGGGCTAATTTAAATTAATTGTAGGGCGGACCCTCGTTAACTAGGCCTGAGTGTACAGATAACCCATTTTCGGACAACCGTTTAAGTCATACTACACAATTTACAATTGCGCAATCCTATAGTTTCTATTTGTATTTATTTTGAAACAAGTCATATGTTTTGCCTTCTTATAATCGTGCTATTTAAGAATTCAATCTTTTGATCAGGGGCGGACCTAGGGAGGGGAAGAGGGTTCATTCGAACCCCTTCGGTAAAAAGTTACACTGTATATTGAAAATAAATTTTCTATGTTTTCGTATACATATTAAACTTTAACCCTTCAAACAATAAGCAAAGTCTAACATAGTGGTAAGTCTCATTTTAAATGAACCCTCATGCTCATTGGTCAAATCTCACTTGAAGCATTATTTTTTAGCTTCTCTTAATTATTTCTTTTCATTAATTTCGGCTTTGGGGAACCCATACCAATATTTCACTTTATTTTTTTGTAATTAATGGAATAATATTAGACTATGTATTACTATTTCCTTTGGAAATCATATTTTGTTGGTTTATTCGCACATTTATACTTTTATATTTCAAATCCCCTGAGTTAAAATTTTGGATCCGCCACTGCTTTTGATTCGTGGAAGAGTTGCAATCGAAGTCACTTCCATACACGCATGCAAGGCACAGGGGGGGAGGGGTCATAAACATCTATATCGTAAAATTGATTTTCGAAAGAATGATCCACTCTTCCCGGATAAACTCAATTGGGATTTGCAATATGAGATATGATCCGTTCAAGATCATGCAATCCTTTTATATTAGATAGGATGCACTGTAGTACATTCATAGATCCTATATCTATCTATATGGAGAAGAAGTTATATAACAAAGGGAATCCTAATTTTTATCGAATTCTAGTTTTTAAGAGTTATTTTCCCTACAAAATCAAAATCGCAATATATTACAATTTAAATTACATTATTAAAATAATGTACCTTTAAGACTTATAAAACTTAATGGACCATATAGTAGTGTCGTTTTTTTAAAATTGAATTACTCATACGAATAAATTAAATATAAAAAACATACTTATTTTTTTACCATAAAAATGTCACTATTGTGCACCGTTGTTTGCTGATAGCTTAAGTGTACTGTAATTGACGGGCATTCTCTTCACGACCCATTGAAATTCAATCATTAATTTATCACTTTTAAAAGGAAAAATATAATTAATTGTCGGCATTCTCACAAAGGAAATTAATTATGAATATATATAGGTAGACAAATAATGACATTTTGTACTGAAATTTATACTTATATAGCACTCATAAGAGGTAATAATCAGACAATAAAAAGGCAAAATAATTGAGATCTCGAGCAATGTATCAATGCCATTAATATTTTTCAAGTACAAACGTGACATGAAGAGAACGCAATGGTTTCCTAATTAATAATTTTTAACTTTTTGGAAGCGCACGAATTATTTGATTATTGATTACTTACCTAAAGTTTTAATTTCAAGTATATATTTCCAATATCTAGGCCAAAAGACATCATAAGTTGGCTATAATTATATAACAATCCATTAGACGGTTTTTATTTGTCTATTTTTAACCTGACACGTCCTTTAATAAACAAACTGATAAATTCATTATTTGAATATAATGAATTAATATTTTTTTTAAAATGCATTTAAAAATAAATTGTACTTCCTTCGTCCATCTTTACTTGTCTATTATACTTTTAGGATATTCAACAATACTTGTCCAGTTTATGAAATCAATAAATAATTTATTATTTTGTCTCTATTTTATCCTTATTATTAAATACTCTCTCTGTCTCATTTTAACTTAATTATGCACCCATATTAAGAAAAACATTCAAAGACAAATTTTAAACCATCATTTTCACTGTTGCTCATTATGAAGTCATAAATATGTAGAGTATATAAAATTTCAATAAATGAAAGGACAAATATGAAAAAAAGTTTCAAATATTCATCTCGAAATTTGAACAATTCAATTATAGTGAACGTCGAAAAAGACTCAAAAATTAAGTTGATTTGGAACGGAGGAAGTAATATACATTTTTCAATATTTAGATGACTTATATTAAATAAAGATGATTCGATAAAATCAACCAAATCATTTACTGCTTCTTGATCTATGTATCAAATAATTAATAATAAACGACTATTATTGGACAGAGAAAGTACTTTACAGTGAGTAATAAGGGTAAACTCGATATCCATATTTAATTATCTCTTGTTATCAAAACTGTAAAAATAGAAATAAATGTCAAGCTTTAGTATAATAGACAAATAAAAATGGATCGGACGGAGTAACAAACAGCTCAAAAAGTTGTAATTTGAAGGGAGAAACAGCCACAGTAAATAAGCACGGGAGCATAAAGCATGATTATGAAGTCTATGCATATATATTAAAAAAATTGGACATGGGCGTCTTCAAAAGTGTTGTATTTTTTTAACTTATCAATATTGGTGTATAAGGGTTCACCTCCCAAGTTATTCAAATTTGATATTTTTAATTCCAAGCATGCAGTATTTTTAGACTTTCAGTGACAAGAATAAAAAAGAAGAAGGAATGTTTGGATTAAAGTATGATGAAGAATAAAAAATATTTGTTCGATAATGTAAGCTTTTAAATGGTGTCTTCCTTTAATTAATTACTCCATAAAGAATTGTCAATTCTTAGCTAATACTCACCCTATTTTGGTTTGTTTGAACAAGGTAGCTTGAATATTACTTCCGTCATCTTAATTTAAGTGTACGTTTGAACATGTTTTATTATGAATACAACAATAACATATCCAGTGGAATCTCACAAGTGGGGTTTGAAAAGGATAGTATACGCAGATCTTACCATTACCTCATAGAGGTAGAGAGGTTATTTCCCGTGAACCCTCGTCTCAAAAACTCATACGCAGAATAAATTAGATATGAAAAAAGGGAAGGAGAAGAGAGGGAACCAAAAGACGCTACAATTAACAAATCAAAAACAGAAAATGACAATACAAGATATACATACATATGCTAAAAGTAAACAAATATAGGAAAAAGTAATAAAAAAATATTAAATTATTTTTTCCGAATTATATACCTAAATTATTAAAATATAATTTAAATATAAAACTCCAAAAAATAATAATTTAGATGTCACTCTTTAAAGAATAATCTTTTAGAATTGTATTTGGCCATACTACAAATTGAAGTTGTTTAAAAATACTTGGATTGAAAAATTGAAATAAATTATTTCTGTTATTTATTTTAAAGAATTTAACTTCAAGTGAAAAATATGAGATTTTATATCATACATATTTTCCAAAGTTGAAATTAAAATTTTCAACGCCAAATGAGTGTATTTTTTCTTTTAGCTTGTCTTAAAAAAAAAAAGCGTCCCTTTCTATACATTGTAAGTTTTTTAATTCCCCCAATAAAGTTTTATGATTTTAACTTCACATTGTAAGTTTATGATCAAATGACTTGAAGAATTATTTTGACAGTCTAATAATAGTTGTTTACTATTAATTTGACATAAAAAATAATAAGTAATAGTTAAAATTTTATAAAATCAATTTTTGAATATAAAAAATATAATTATAATTAATAATAAATATAAAATTACCTTTTAGTTTCAGAAGTGGACAAATATTTTTCATTAGGAGAAAGGAGCCAGATTGCGACACCTACAGTTGAGCATTTTTAGCAGTGACCAGAAAATGGTTTGCCCAAACTCCAAGGGGGATGGAGGTGGTGGCATAAACAAACAATTCTTTCTTTTTGGACTCTCAAAAAATGAGAAAAGGTATTTAAGGACAAAATTGGGAGTCAGACCAAAAGTGTAAAACTACAGTACTATGCACTGTGCTTTGTATTTTGGCAGTATATAGAGTGTCTAAAAAGGCTGGTCATCTTCTTGCTAATTACTCCACTATATTTTATTTGGGGCAAAAAAAAAAACCAACTTGACTTTTAACATAAAATTTTAAAAGATAAATAAGATTTTTCAGATATTTATGATTTTAAATGGAGTTAATTAAACTGTTTTTATTTTTAATTATTTCATTAGTTGTAGGATAAATATTGATAAATTTTAAGTGACATTAGTCAAATTAGTTTAATTTTTAGCTCAAAAATAAATTTTATATGTTCATTAGGATGTTCACAATTAGAATATTTTTTTTATTGATCTTTTATGTTTTACTCAAAATAATTACAAGATTAACGTAAATATTAACAATATTTAAAGTAATAAAGTTATACCTAAAGCTATGAATTCAAAACAAAAGAATATTATTTAATAGAATCCCATAATTTCAAATAAAAAATGATATACTAATTAAATTAAAATAGAGCTAAAAATAAATTTTTTTAACTATTTTAAAAAATGTTCTTACTTAAGCAGGTATAACAACAAAAATCTACCTACTTCAACCCTAATTCTCTCCTATGCAATAAGAGAAAAAGTATTATCTCAAAACAATATTGTACTTCTTTTATTTAAAGATATTTCAACGTAACAATTTTTATTTACTTTGTAAGAAAAATAATTTACGATCACATCAATATTTAAAGCTTCTTTTAGATCAAAATTAGTTTTAAGTGAGTTCTTGACTGTGATTTAAATATTTAATTAAAGTTTAGAAAATATATTTGAGTTAAATGGAAAATTAAATATTATACTTCAAGTTACTATCATTATATATATTATTAATGGTGGATCCTCTTATTTGATGAAGTAAAAAGTTTATATATTTGCACTATTTTTACGAATACTTTTGGAATATTTCAAAGTTCTCTCTTATTTCTTTAGCGTGGTATCCAATCCAACTGCGTTACACAAATTAAAATGAAGAGAGTAATATTTAAATACAGGGTCAATATATTATATATGTGAGTCAATAGATTTTACTTTCTTCACATCATTTATGTGAAATTATTTTATTTGGCATAATATTTAAGAAAAAAATTATTTTAAGATTTATAATTTAAAATAATTTTTAAATATTTATAGGATTGTAAATTATTTCACCAAAGGTAAATATAAAATTTTAAATTTAATTTATTTCTAATTATGATAAGAGGCAATTTCTTTTGAAATTAACTAAAGGAAAAGATATCCCTTAAGTTGACACGAAGAGAATAATATGTGAATCAATTTGTTACATTATTGTAATAATTGTATTTACCCATAATTAATTCTTCAATATTATTACCTATTGTTTGCTTAGTTTTTGTTACTGATTATTTGTTGTCGTTGTTGTTCTCTTATTCTGTTATTTTTCACATAATTGTTTTATTAGCATTTTCAATAATGTTCAGCGGAGCCGATGGTTATCGAAAATAATTTCTCAATATAAATTAGACCCAAGGTTGTATATATTCACACACCACTCTCTTAATATTATTTTATGAAATTATACTAATTATATCATTATTATTTTTATAAATGACTCTTGAATTTTAAAAAATCTATATATGTTTTTCTGTAATTTTCTCCTCAATACCATTTTATGTGACAATCTTTTTTTTTTTAATTCATTCCAATAAAAAATATTACCTTACTATGATTAATTTTTTATCCTAAATATAAATATTTAAAAATTATTATATGTCATAATTTTTTTTTTTAAATAAAATATCGTGCTAAATTAAATGATTCTTAAAATAAAAGGGATGTAGTGTTAGTTGTGGAGTAAAATAAAAGGAGAATGGAGATTGTAGTGAGAGGGAGCAGGGAGTTGTCGGGTTATAGGTTGAGCAGGCGGCACATTACAGGAAAAGGCGGACAGCACGCGGAGGAGGAGACTGACTCAGTACGGGGCTGCAGGTCTCCACTTAACCCACCATATAGTAGCCCAAAAACGCCTGCGCCACCCTCTAATCCTGCGGTCATTACACTGTTTCTCTTACATATACGCCATACTCACTAGCACCTCCGGCTCTACTTTATTCCCCTCGATTATCCCCCATCCACCACTACGAATACTGTTTATCTTTTCAAAAAATTTATATTGATTTCAGAAAAATAAAATAAAAAATAAGATGATATTATTTTGGGATGGACTAAAAAAAATAATAAGTTGGGACAGGGGGAGTATATTAATATTGATATAAACAGAAGTAAATTAGTTTGAAGTTTGAGAAAAGAAATATTTGGTTAGCATTAATCTAAACTTGAACTAAAGAAAAAATAACATGAGAAAAGATGTGCGGAATATTTTTCTTAGACTAAATTTATAGTAAATATATAAAGCCTAATTATGCTCCATAGCCATAATTTGGTTAATTATATTTTGTAACTATGATTATAGCCTAATTAGGCAATATTTGTATACGTTTGTACAATTCGCTATATAATTCGTAGTTTTTATATAATATTTGTACATTTTGTTATACGATGTATGCACAATGTTTGTATAATTCGCTATATGATTCACAGTGTATATATTTTGCTATATAATTTGATCCGCGCATAACTTTTGTATAATCACGTACGACATTCATATAAATTGCACAAATTATATAAAATTCTAACTATAATTATTTACCGCAAGCCGTAATTATTAGTTAATCAACTAATATATATTTATTTATCTGTACAATTATTTTTCTTTTCTTTTCCGAAAGGGAAAAAATGGACTAGGTACTTGCATTAGAAAAAAAGAATACGCTAGATGGACAAAATAAGAATGCGTGTCCCGAGTTTAAATTATAGGAGTACAAACTTTAATTTGATTTTTTTTAAAATTTACAGTAATTTTTCATTTTATCCCTAATAACATACTTTTGTGGGAAGGACAGGATATTTTAGAGCATCTCCGATCTACAAAACCAAATTTTATACTTAAATGGTGTCAGTATTATTTTAGTTGACACTATTTTAGTATAAATTAACTCTAATTAATTGTATCAAATTTTATACCATAAGAAAATATTTTTTTTTCTATTTGTCAAATCAAAATACCCAACAAGCATTAGCTCTCCTTGAAAGCAGGTGATCCAGCCGTACCTTTCAGCACGGCTACGTTGTTACGACTTCGCTCCAGTCACTAACCCTGCCTTCGGCATCCCCCTCCTAGCGATTAAGGTAACGATTTCGGGTATGGCTAGCTTTCATAGTATGACGGACGGTGTGCACAAGGCCGGGAACGAATTTACCGTCGTATAGCTGACCGGCGATTATATTATTATTTTTTATTTTATTTATATTTTCTTATTTCATAGATAAATTCTTTCTAAAACATTCCCCATCTATTATTCATATTCTTTTCTTTTATAGTCGTTTGATATAACATTATACATTATACCCAATAATAAATGATACAAATAAAAAAGTGAATTTTAGTGAAGTACAATTAAATGAATTACATAATTGAGAAGATTATTAGAATAACATTATTTCACGTTTTATATGGAGTAGATAATTATATGATTTTACTTGCTATCTTTAATTAAATATTAAGCAAATTTATTTTGGGATTACTTCACTTCATAGTACACGCACTACATCAAATTACGGTAAAAAAAATTACTATCACTAAATATCTCTTTTATTGTAAAGACATAAATTAGACTTTAAAATCTAAATTCTAAGAATTCCAAACAATAAGTGTTCAACTTCACGTTTAAAATATTGTAGATGATGTTTTACAACACCATCATTCTTTCTTGAAAACATTACGTCAATATGCAACAAAATAGGGCATCAAGCATCAACCTCATGGACCAGCAAAACTAATAATTCATGATATTAATAGGATTTTTTACACAAATAACAACTTTCACCCCCAAAATTACACTTTAAAATTTATTTATCAAAATACCAAAAAAAAAACACTCTTTTTCATTTTCCAAGACTATTATATCATACCACACACCACAATAATCACACTCAAAACACTCTCTCTCCTAAATTTGTAAATAAAGTTGGTATTTTATATGGTATTTTTCAATGATTCGGTAGGGGCATGTAATTTTTATCCAAAAACTTGGTATTTTTGAAAACTCCCCTATTAATAATACATATTTTAATATATAATAAAATATATAATTAATACTTGTATTATTTATATATAGCATGAAAAATGGCTAGATAAAATATTTTTTTGACAATTAACTAAACATTTTATTAATCATCAAGTAAAATATTTACAAACCCAAGCTAAGCAACAAGCCGGTTGCTCATCTCATTGATTACAGTAGCCTATGTCACTTAGAACTAATACACAGATCTTATAACGCACAAATAATTTCAAATAATCTTCTATTACCTCTTAACTCTTATACACATGTTTTTTTGGATTGCATGGAGCACAATCTCTTTTCCTTTAGTAACTTATCCCCTAATCTTAGATAAGTCGTCTGAGGGTTTTCTACATGAATTACTCTGACATATCTCTCACACTGTTGAGACAAGGACTTTTGATGATTAACAAAATAAATGAAACAGGTAGATGAAACAGGAAAATTCATCAGGTTCATTCTACAGATAGAAAGACGACACAGAAAAGTGCAACACGACACAGCAGCAAGAAAGTGCAATGTACTATTGCAAACAGACAATACCTGGCACTGGAAATAAGGAGGAAAACAAGGAACATTATCTCAACTAAAACTCCTAAAAGAAGAAGGTTACAAAGAAGGAAATATTTTTCAAGAAGCATGAAAAAAGGGGAGAAGCATGAAATAAGGAGGATAACAAGGAATATTATTCCAAGTTGAACTCCTAGAAGAAGAAGGTTCCAAAGAAGGAAAGTTTATCAAAAAGCGTGAGATGTGGATTGCAAAAAGGAATTCGAAAAGAAGTTGGAGAAGGAACTTTCTTACAGCTATAAAACCAGATTCAAGATTCACAACAAAGGGTGCAGAAAAGAGAGAAAAAATGAAGCATAAGAAAGAACAATAAAATCGAGTCTAGGGTTTTCTTTTGTTTCATAGGAAAGTTGTAAATCTCAGAGTTCATAACTGAGAGTAGTTTATCTTCAAGTTAGAGGTAACAAGAAGATAAGTTGAAACATAATCCTTGGGAGGATTGTGAGTAGTTTGTAGGTGAAGGTATAGAAGTAAGGTTATTACGAGTTGTAATTAACTTTTTGAAGGCTCACGTTGATTTTAATAAATTTGGAGAAATTCCTGTAGTGGTACAGGTCGTGGTTTTTACACCTATCGTGAGCTAGGTGTTTCCACGTAAAATCATTGTGTCTAAAGCGTTAATTCTGTACGATTGAAACAGGTCATCTAAACCTGTTCCAAACAAGTAGGCAAAATTAAGGTGCGCAGTTCTAACAAGTGGTATCAGAGCAGGGTTTCTTGTTAAAGGTTAATACCTAAGAAACGATCATCATGAACACCGCACCACCGCTTGGACATGGAGAAGGACAGTCCGCCGTTAGACCCCCGCTCTTCAACGGAACACACTTCGCATGGTGGAAGGCCCGTATGGAAGATTTTATCCAAGGAGAAGATTATGAACTCTGGGATAGAATCATCATGGGTCCAACCATTCCCACGCGAACTGTAGAAGGCAGACTAGTTCCAAAAGAAAGGAGTGAATTCAATGCCGACGATCTAACAGCCATGAGAAAGAATGCCAAAGCCAAGAACCTATTGGTCTGTGGTCTAGGACCTGAAGAATATAACAGAATTTCAAATTGCTCATCTGCCAAAGAGATTTGGGATGCCCTCACGATTGCTCATGAGGGAACTGCTCAGGTTAGAAAATTCAGAGTCGCCATGCTGTTTACTGAATATGAAACCTTCAAGATGAAGGAGAATGAAACACTGAACGAGATGATGGCTCGACTTACCCTGCTCATAAATGAGTTAGCATCACTGGGAAAGACTCTCACCCCTGAAGAACAGGTTGACAAGGTTCTTAGAATCCTTCCAAAAGCCAAGTGGGATGTCAAGGTTACTGCAATCAGGGAAGCAAAGGATATTGAAACCATGACCCTAAACGAACTTGTTGGAAATCTCAGAACCTATGAGATGAATATGGAAGATTCAAAGAAACAAACAAAGGTGGATGAAAGGACACTGGCTCTAAAGGTTACCTCTGATGACGAAGAATCAGACATGGAGGAAGACCAAATTGCCTTCCTTGCAAAGAATTTCAAAAAATTCCTAAGGAACAGAAAAGGGAAGGATAAGAAAGAAACAGGTAACAGGAAGTGGTCCGATGACACAGGTAGCAGGAAGTGGTCCGATGACAAAGGCAACTCCGGATGTTTTAAATGTGGTAAAACTGATCATCACATTAAACAATGTCCTCTATGGGAAATTGAGTGGAGAAAAGAAAGGGCTGAAAAAGAAATCAAAGAAAAGGCTGCTAAACAAAAGGAGAAGGAAAACTATGCAATGATGGCTGCATGGGGATCAGAAATAGAAGAATCTGATACTGAGGATGCTGATGAGACGGCTCTCATGGCTGCTGAAGACTCAGACGCAGAGGATGAAACTCAACCTGAGGTAAGTTTTTCTGAGCTAAAAGCAAAACTACACTGTTTCACAAAAAACAAACTTATCATTCTCTTGAAAGGACTAATAGACAATTTTCAAGAAATTGAAAGTGAAAAATATCAGTTAATTAAGGACTTTTCAGACCAAAAATTTGAAAACCTCGAAATTAAGAACGGTTTGAATGAAGCCAATAAAATAAATGACCACTTAAAGGAACAGGTCAAACAACTTGATTCACTCGTACTAAGTCTGAAAACAGAAGTCTTAAAATTCACTACTGCTGACAAAAGGACAAATGAAATTAGTCTAAATCTTAAGAATTTACAAACTGAGCTTAAAAACAGCAATGTTGATTTAATTCAAGAAAAGGAAAAAGTAAAAAGACTAAATCACGAAATAGCAACCATAAAACTAGACCTAGAAAAGGCAAACCGTTGGACCAAGTCTTCTAGGATAGTTAACCATCTAGGTAATAAAAATTATAATGAGAAAGCTGGAATAGGATTCTTTCAAGAAAGAACCACCTCCACTGATTTATGCTATCTATGTGGCAAAACTGGGCACCCAACCACTGAATGTCCTATTGCTAGTAAAGCCAGAAACAGAAACATTGCCCATATGCATAAAAGTAAGACTGGGGTAAACAGAAGGAACAGATCACAAAACATGTTGCCTCAATGGGCTAAAAGAAATCTTATTCATCCCTTCCATAACAAGAAAGGACCCAAGCTAGTCTGGGTTCCTAAAACTAACCCCTAATTTGTTTTACAGGCCACAGTGAAAGGAAGCAAGCATTGGTATATGGACAGTGCTTGTTCGAGACACATGACGGGAGACAGACTCAAATTCCTTTCACTAACACCATTAAAAGGTGGAAAGGTCTCCTTCGGCGATGGCAAGAAGGGGACAGTCGTGGGCATTGGAAAGATTGGACGAGAAGAATCCAAAGCTGTAGAAGATGTCTATCATGTAGACGGACTAAAACACAATCTCCTAAGCATCTCCCAATTATGCGACAAAGGTAACGAGGTCATCTTCACCTCTGAGAGTTGCAAGGTCAAAAATCTAAAGACAAAAGAAGTGGTCCTAACAGCAAATAGATACAAGAATGTATACAAAGCCGACATCATAGGTATGGGTGGAGTGAAATTAAAATGTCTCAGTGCAATAACAGAGGATCCATTGCTATGGCACAAACGACTTGGACATGCTAGCTTGAAACAACTAAATACACTCTCATCCAAGAACATGGTTGATGGGTTACCAAAAATCAGATTCAGAGGAGAAAAGGTATGCAGTGCTTGCGCTAAAGGGAAGCAGGTTAGAACATCCTTCAAATCAAAGAACCAGGTAAGTACAACCAAGTGTTTGGAACTGGTCCATATGGACTTATGTGGACCTATGAGGGTAAAAAGCAGAGGAGGTAAAAGATATATGTTTGTTATTGTTGATGATTACTCTAGATATACCTGGACCTTTTTCTTGGCTTCTAAAGATGAATCCTTTGATGTCTTCTCAATTTTCATCAAGAAAATGGAGAAAAAATTAGAAACTTCCCTAAAATCCATAAGATCAGACCATGGAACTGAATTTGAAAATATAAAATTCCTAGAATTTTGTTCAAAAGTTGGTATTGATCACAACTTCTCTGCCCCAAGAACCCCTCAACAAAATGGAGTAGTAGAGAGAAAGAATAGAACCATGGAGGACATGGCAAGAACAATGATGATAGCTAGCAATGTAGCTAGAAACCTCTGGGCTGAAGCAGTAAACACTGCTGTCTACATACTCAACAGATGTATGCTTAGACCCTTGTTAAATAAAACACCCTATGAATTACTCAAAGGAAGAAAACCCAACATCTCTCACTTTAGAACTTTTGGTTGCAAATGCTATGTTCACAACAATGGTAAAGATAATTTAGAAAAATTTGATGCTAGGAGTGATGAAGGAATTTTCTTAGGATACTCTTTACACAGTAAGGCCTATAGAATCCTAAATAAACGAACAAATTGTATTGAGGAAAGTATACATGTTAAATTTGACGAAACTCT
This sequence comes from Solanum rostratum, assembly GCA_029948455.1. NCBI lineage: Eukaryota > Viridiplantae > Streptophyta > Magnoliopsida > Solanales > Solanaceae > Solanum > Solanum rostratum. The sequence continues at coordinate 61,829,161 of CM057054.1, read as the reverse complement.
CTGTGTTCCTGAGGATAACTTGCAGGATACTGATGAACGTGAACTCCGGTCGATAGAACAGGTCAATTTACCTGTTTCATCTACTGAAAAGGACGAGAGCTTACAGACAGGGGGAACAACAGTAGAATCCGAAAGTCAACAGGCAGAGTCAACCTCCAATTCCTCAGCCCAGTCACAAAATGAACAGAACCAGGGATTGGTGATAAGAAACTACAAATATCAAGACTCACATCCTCTTGATAACCTTCTCACAGACCTGACTTCCGGAATTACTACAAGATCTGGAATAAGAAACCTATGTGCCTTTCAAGCCTTTGTCTCACTCATAGAACCAAAACGAATTGGGGAAGCCCTCCAAGATGAGAAATGGATTCTTGCCATGCAAGAGGAACTTAATCAGTTCGAACGATGCAAAGTATGGCACTTAGTACCTAAACCAGCAGGAAGAACTATTATTGGCACTAAGTGGGTCTTTCGAAACAAACTAGATGAACATGGAACAGTTACAAGGAACAAGGCAAGACTAGTGGTCCAAGGATACAATCAGGAAGAAGGAATAGACTACGATGAGACCTTTGCACCTGTTGCAAGGCTTGAAGCCATTAGGCTCCTCATAGCCTTCGCTGTCTTCAAAGAAATCACACTATATCAGATGGATGTAAAAAGTGCATTTTTAAACGGATACTTAAAAGAGGAAGTCTATGTGAAACAACCTCCGGGATTTGAGAGTATGGAGCATCCTGACTATGTCTTTAGACTAGATAAGGCCTTGTATGGACTGAAACAGGCCCCACGAGCATGGTATGAAAGGCTATCAAAATTTCTCCTCAACCATGGTCACACTAGAGGAAAAATTGATAATACCCTATTCCTAAAAACTCAAGGCCCTGATCTCCTCATTGTTCAAGTTTATGTAGATGACATCATTTTTGGGTCCACAAGTGAGGTCATGACTCAAGAATTTGTAAAACTAATGAATGGAGAATTTGAAATGAGCATGATGGGAGAACTAAACTTTTTCTTGGGCCTTCAATTCAAACAAACCCCCTCTGGAACTATGATTCACCAAAGTAAATATGTGAAGGAACTCCTCAAAAGGTTCAAACTAGAAGATGCCAAGGAAACTGATACGCCTATTGCCACTGCCACAAAGCTGGAGATAGATGACACAGGTTCAACTGTTGAGCAAAAGCTCTATCGAGGTATGATTGGTTCCTTATTATATCTTACTGCTAGTAGACCTGACATTGTTTTTAGCGTAGGTCTTTGTGCTCGTTTTCAAGCCAATCCGAAAGAATCACATCTCAAAGCGGTGAAAAGGATCTTTCGATATCTCAAGGGCACCTCTGATCTGGGGTTATGGTACTCCAAAGGTAGCAATTTCAATCTCATGGGATACACTGATGCTGATTATGCTGGTCACCTCGTGGATCGCAAAAGCACATCTGGTATGGCCCACTTCATTGGAACGTGTTTAGTTTCCTGGTCCACCAAGAAGCAGAACTCTGTCGCACTATCCACAGCTGAAGCTGAATACGTAGCAGCAAGTTCGTGTTGTGCTCAATTGCTCTGGATTAAACAACAATTACTCGATTTTGGAATCGATGTTGGAACAGTTCCAATCTTGTGTGACAATACAAGCGCCATCAACATTGCAAAGAATCCTGTCCAACACAAACGGACCAAACATATTGACATAAGGCATCACTTTCTTCGTGACTGTGTAGACAAAGGGATGGTATCGATCATGTTTTGCCCCACTGAAAATCAAATTGCTGATATTTTTACCAAGGCACTAAGTAGAGAGCGGTTTGAACAAATCAGGCTAGACTTGGGGATGGTCAAAATTACATAAAACCCTCCTTGACTTACTCAAATATCATGATATGTTTTATAAGTTTTGGAGTGCTTTAGATAATTATTTATCTCATGTATATCCCTTCATCTTGTAGAGGTTAACATGAGGACGTGGTCTTATATGCCGGAGTATTGTCGCAACAGGCATCAACGATTGGAACAGGTCAATTTACCAGGTAACACTTGCTGTGCAAAATTATACTTATTATTGAGTCAAATATTTAAACCAGGCACATTCAACTTGTTTCATTCATCAACTTGTTTCATTCATCATTTCCCCCCCACCACAAGCCAAAACTGAAATACTCGAATTTTACGCACAAGGAAGTGTGTGTGACTCTGTTCTTTGCACAACTGTTCGAGGGGTTTCTCTCCGCCTCTCTTCCTCTGATCTTGGCCGTCTTCTACAAATTTCTGCTGTTGGCTGGGCGCACTATGTCCGTCACGAGTGGCCTCCTCTAGACCAATTGCCATCTGCTTTGGAAATCACCCGGAAATTTGCTGGGGAGCCCTCTCTCACCCACCATAGACGTGTCCAACGCAAGGAAATGTCGCCTCTTCACAAGCTATATTTGATGTGGTTCATAAGATCATCATTCCACGACAGGAGCATCGCTCTGAAGCGAGCTATTTGGACCTAACACTGATGGAACTACTCGATGAAGGTGTTCCAATCAACCTTCCTGCTCTCATGCTGCAGAGGGTTCTTGTTCAGGTTAAAAAGGGACATGCTCTTCCCTACGGATTTTGGTTGGCTACCATTGTTGAGGCCTCTTCCGTCCCAGTCCAGGTCTGGACCATGCAGACCACTAAAGATGTGATAGGACAGGTGGACCATCAGGTTTTACCTGGTTCAATACAGCGACCAGGCACTCCTCTGCATCGTCTTCAGATGACTCTCAATGCTAAGGATGCAGAATTGGCCCAGGAACGAGAAAGGTTTCAGCTAGAAAAACAGGCACTCTCAAAATTACGGAACTAGAGGAGACTCTCGTGAAGGAGCAAGCTAAACACACCGATATTGTTCATGCCCTTACCAAGCTCATCTCTTAACTCCGACCTCTCTTTCCAGCCTTTGTGTCCTCTCTTCCTTCTTGTGCCTTGTTTAAGTTGTTTGTCTCTTTTTCTTTTTTGCATGGCAGGTGGTTTGACTGGTGGTAGATCTTTTGTTCCTTTATTGTTGCTTATGTTGTGTACTCTCGTATATAAATATACATTCTCTGTTCTGTTCTACTGCTGGTTATACATGTTGGTTCTCCTTGCTTATACTTATCACTTTTCTTTTCGATGATGTCCAAAGGGGGAAGATGAGTTGAAATACATATAGTTTAACCTTGTTTAACCTGTTTCATTGTTGCGAACAAGTTAACCTGGTTCATTGTTATGAACAAGGATGGTGTCAACTCAGAAAATTTGTCATCATCAAAAAGGGGGAATTTGTTGAGACAAGGACTTTTGATGATTAACAAAATAAATGAAACAGGTAGATGAAACAGGAAAATTCATCAGGTTCATTCTACAGATAGAAAGACGACACAGAAAAGTGCAACACGACACAGCAGCAAGAAAGTGCAATGTACTATTGCAAACAGACAATACCTGGCACTGGAAATAAGGAGGAAAACAAGGAACATTATCTCAACTAAAACTCCTAAAAGAAGAAGGTTACAAAGAAGGAAATATTTTTCAAGAAGCATGAAAAAAGGGGAGAAGCATGAAATAAGGAGGATAACAAGGAATATTATTCCAAGTTGAACTCCTAGAAGAAGAAGGTTCCAAAGAAGGAAAGTTTATCAAAAAGCGTGAGATGTGGATTGCAAAAAGGAATTCGAAAAGAAGTTGGAGAAGGAACTTTCTTACAGCTATAAAACCAGATTCAAGATTCACAACAAAGGGTGCAGAAAAGAGAGAAAAAATGAAGCATAAGAAAGAACAATAAAATCGAGTCTAGGGTTTTCTTTTGTTTCATAGGAAAGTTGTAAATCTCAGAGTTCATAACTGAGAGTAGTTTATCTTCAAGTTAGAGGTAACAAGAAGATAAGTTGAAACATAATCCTTGGGAGGATTGTGAGTAGTTTGTAGGTGAAGGTATAGAAGTAAGGTTATTACGAGTTGTAATTAACTTTTTGAAGGCTCACGTTGATTTTAATAAATTTGGAGAAATTCCTGTAGTGGTACAGGTCGTGGTTTTTACACCTATCGTGAGCTAGGTGTTTCCACGTAAAATCATTGTGTCTAAAGCGTTAATTCTGTACGATTGAAACAGGTCATCTAAACCTGTTCCAAACAAGTAGGCAAAATTAAGGTGCGCAGTTCTAACACACACCATATTTCGTACACCACTAACGCAAAGCAAGCTTTAAGAAGAACATTCCGGACTGCTTTTGATCTACGGTTGGTTTGCGCCAAATTTCATTCTAATACAAAAAGTTAATACATACATATGTTTTTATTAATATATACTACGAAAGGAATCCTTTAACTATTATTATCTTCTTCTTCTTTTTGTTGCTTTGTTTTGTAAATTTTCAGTTTCAATTTCCTACATGACACATGTTCTAAATTACAAGATTAAAAGATAATTTTATTACTCTATTTGTCCCATTTTATGTGGATCTCTCTCTGTGACACTCCTTCTATTTTTAGCTTGTCCACAAAAGACTGTAATTAAAAATAATTTAATTTAACTATTCAATTCTCTGGATCATTTTAGATCACAAGTCTCAAGTTTTTTTTTTAAAAATATCGTGCTAAATCAAATAATGACACATTTAATAAAATAGAAAGAATATGTATTTGTATATCTTAAATTTAAAATCTGATGATTCAAATTTCTTTATGAAATCACAATCAGATGAAGAATTTATGAAACGGAGAGCTAAAATTATTAGGGCCAATTAAAAAGGGAAAAGGGGTGAAAAAGTGTGAGAGAATAGGATAGGTGGGGTCAATTCACCGCCAGATGGTCACCCTTTATAAGTCTCACCTGACTGACTGCAAGCAAGCAATACCAATTTCTGTGACTGCCATTTTTACACTCTGAAATAAGAAACGACACACACACTCCTCTCGAAAGCAACTCTATTTCCCCACACATTTAGGAAAAAAAGTCTGGGACTAAAATTAATTCAATCTCCTTTTTGCTTGCCAACTTTTCCTTTAATTTGTTGTTTCTCATTTACAAAAAAAGCCGCCAAAACGGGTCTTCCTCTGTGGATGCTTGGTCTCGGCGTCGAACGCTTGCGAGCGGATTTGAACCGCTTGCTTGCGTTACTCTTTCACCAGGTACAAAATAGTAGTAAATTTTTTTATTTTGATTTTTAGAACGTATCAAAATTAAATTTGGTTGATTTTTATTAATTAATAAAATAGGGAGTATTGGACGAGCAGTTTTTGCAGCTGCAACAGCTTCAAGATGAATCCTCTCCTAATTTCGTCTCTGAAGTTGTCAACATCTACTTCCAGGAGTCCGAAAAGCTCTTACGAAATCTCAGATCCTTATTGTGAGTTTTCCTGTTTTATTTATGCGCATTTTTTTTAAGCTAAGAGTCGTTCAGAAATTAATATCTTTTATGCTGAGTATATATATTGTTGTGTATCTTTTTCTTAGTCGTAAGTAGAATAAGTGGACTCACGAAAGCGATTTTACTGCTACTTACTTTATTGTAGGCATGTTTTTTTATCAAGCGTGGGATATAAAGGAACAAAAAGTTTTAAACTTTTTGTTGAGTTTCATATATCTTTCTTTATTTATTTATTTATTCACCCACTTTTACTGATTTGGCTTCTCTTTTTTTTTTTAAATGTGGCAACAAAAAATTAAAAAAAAAAAACAGGATGGACAGAGAGTTTTCGGATTACAAGAAAATGAGAGTGCATTTGAATCAGTTCATAGGAAGCAGTTCAAGCATTGGCGCAAAACGCGTCAGAAACGTCTGCCTCGCCTTTCGCGTTGCTTCCGAGCAGAATAACCGACTTGGGTACCAAACTTTTTCTTATTTTTAAATTAAATAAATTGCCTACCAGGACCACTCACACTGAAATGATTTTTTTTTTCTTTCTTTTTTCGCAGTTGTTTCAGAGCTCTGGAGTTGCTTGAACATGAATATTGCTACCTCAAGAACAAACTTCATGAATTTTTCCAGGTGATTAGTGGACATTCGGTAACCACTAGTATTTTTTACATTCTGAGATTCATGCTTCGTCATAAAATTTTGAAGTTTGAAAAAATCAAAGTTGTTTTTAGGTTTTCACTCTCAATAAACAACAACAATATACTCAGTAAAGTTCCATAAGTGGAGTCTGGAAACGTAAAATATACGCAAACCTTATCACTATTTTATAGAGATAAAAAAGATTATTGCTTCCACAAGATTTGATAATTTTATAAATATACTAAAAGTAGCAAAATAAATGATGAACAATAACGAAATATATATATAAATGCAATTTATCCTACTAATCTACTACATCACAAGTCAAGACAAAATCCTACTCCTACTTGTCTATTAATGTTCTATCTTAATATGCAATCTTTATTCTTTTTTATCTAATGTCATATCAGTTTTCAAATACTACTACTATTTTTCATTTTGAGAACATTTATTTTATTATTTTATGGAAGTTTACTATTTTTGATGACCAGCTACTTTACACTATTTTTATTGCTGAAAGTACATCATGCATTAATTACTTTAGGCAGTTTTCCTCCTGAGTTCCTATAGAAAGTTATTGTGCATTAAATAGTTCTGATCATAGTTTCGTGCTACTACAGATTGAGCAGCAAAGGCTGCTAGCAGCTGCAGTCAGGTACCCAGTCCAGCACTAAAACTAAAGCAGAGATGCAAATGAGATATGCACTTTTTTTTTTCTTTTGTGTGTGTGTGTTGTCGTTTCTAACTTATATAATATAGTATGGAGGGGAATGGAACTTAGCTGGGATTAGTTAATGTTATGGGTATATTTGAATGAAGTGTAAAAGTTGTGATTCTGGAATTTAAGTTTGGAGATTTTGCTTTCAATGACTTAACTTTATGAAAAGTTCACTTTATTATCCACGTACTATTAACATAAAAAAGTAACCAATGAAGTTGTTACTTATCCAAAATATCAGTCAAATTAAATGAGTGTGTTTCTGCATGTAAAGAATATTTAATCTGTCTGCATCAATCCACAATCTGCAAAGGATCATTTGAAGATTCTGCATTAAATGTGCTGGTTAACTGCAAGCTAAAGCTATGAACTCTACGCATTTACTACCAAGGTACAACTCACAGTTAATGCATTATGCACCAAAAGACATGAATTTATACTTGTATTTCTTTGAACCATTTGGGATGTCCAATGGTTAGAGATGCTGTAATGATCACTGATAGTACTTACATGTCATCAAAGCTATGCAAGATGATTTTTTTCTTAAAATAAATGATCATGCAGTTTTCTTTTGTATACGTATTTGGTAAGGTACAGAAATATAACACATTAAGAAAAACGTGTTGTCGTTTCCTAATAATGTCGCAACATTTGGAAATCGATTTTCGATAATTATGGTGTATTGCGAAGGATATATAAATGAAATACCATTATTATAGTTTATTAACTTCAAAATTTTCACAAGTGGAACTTTAGAACACACGGCCTGAGCTATAACTTGTCGCATAGAAATAGAGGTGGCAAAATCAAAGCGAATTGTCCAACGGGTTATTTAGCTTAATCTATTTAATCCGAAACAAAATAATATTAATATGTAATTCAAATTGATCCAAAAAAAAACTTGTCCAAATACTTTTTTATAAATTTGATAGGTTATATATAGTCATAATTAAAAAAAATAAAATTTTATTAGGTACTATTATATAATAAATAAATAACAACAACAACAACAACATATCCAGTTAAATCCCACAAGTGGGGTCTGGGGAGAGTAGAAATGGACGCAGACCTTCCCACTACCTCGTATAGAAGTAGAGAATCTGTTTCCAGAGAACCGTCGACTCAACAACCCATAAGCAAAATAAACCAGATATTGTTTACGAAATAAAACTAGAAATTGAAATAAAAGGAGCGACTATTTACGAAAAGCACATGTCAATATGTAAATACGACAAATTCAACGCACATACGATAGATAGTGACATCGATCCCGCCTACCTCTGCTACCTCACTAAACCTCGAGATCACCCATCCACCTACCCCTACCAACCAATAAGCCTGCTACTCTAATTCGCGACCTCCACTTCTTCCTATCTAAGGTCATGTTCTCGGTTAAATCCAAACTTTCCATATCTTGTTTGATCACCTCCCCCAATACTTCTTCGGTCTACCTCTATCTCTCTGTGTAGCTCCCATTCTTTAACTCATTTGTCAATTTGTTTTGGTCTAACCCATTTTAACCGGGGCAAAATTTGGATTGAGTTTGATCTTAATCTATTTGTTATTTTAATCCATTATGACCTACTTGTCCAATTGTTACCCCTACGTACGGATGTCAACAAGAGTTTTGGATTTTTAAGCCTGGGCTTGGTTAATGGATAAAAGAGAAGTTGGACATTGGATTGGCGAAAGCTATCTTGGCCCAGCCCAATATCCTGTATGCTTAAAAATACTTTACTTCTTACTTTGGGCTATTTGTTAATACTGCGTCTGAAGACATACAAATCCATTGCTCAACAAAAGCGTAGAAGACTAATAGTCCAGCTCACCAGTATTATTATTGACAAATGATCATCTAATATTCCAGCTTAGTCATTAATTAATGACCTAGTTTCACTTGATTTTAGATATAATATTGGAAGCATAAGAAGTTTACTACTCCCACCGTTGACTTGAGGTGATCATTATTATTTTAGTATATCTCTCCTAATTATTACTCCTATAAATCATCTGAATGTTGGGAAATAAAAAGTATACCTAATAATTAGGAACAAGACATGGGGATAAGATTCAGTAAACTCCTGGTCAGGTAAATGAAGTTTCTTTTGGGTAAAGGTTCCCTGAATTGAATTGATGTTCCACCAGTTCCTCCTTTTTCCTTCACTTCTCTTTGTCGCAAATTATTAACCACCAAAACATTACAAATATCTACTCCTAATCTCTCAAATTATAAAGTGGCCAATTAAAAAAATATATATGTCCCCACTTTTCTTTTATTACCTTCCACGCACATTTCAACACAAATCAAGAAAATACATAACAATCAAGAACAATGCTAGAACATAATTTGATTCTTCTTAATTCGAATTTTCTTCAATAAAATTAAAGTAATACTTATTAAATGAGTGACTATATAAGAAATTAACTCGAATTACATGTAACCGCACGAATTATATAGCAGATATTTTCAAAGAGAAATGAGAAAGCGCTCAAAATTCCAAGATAGGGTCAATTGGGCAACGCGCTATATTGGTGCTCCACTCGTTTGAAATTGGCTTCCAAACAACCACCATATATTCTTGTCTTAACATTTTTCCAATCTTATTAGTCGGTTGACCTAAAAAATGAAATAAAATGTAGTAGCATAAATATCTGCAAAGTACAAAAAGTCTGCCCACTTTTAAATGGAGCAATCTTGAAACTGATAATACTAAGCCATCATGTATTCCAAGTCAAATTATGAACACTATTAATGTCATAACTACTGAAATATTGTCAACTCTAGCCTATCGTATGATATAATTAAGGCATGTCATTTTAAAATTTGAAAATGAAGGGAAAAAAATATAGGATGGTACGTGTATTTATTTTTGCAAACACAATTCAAACAAATACTTTTTCTGAATTTATAAAAAAATGAAAGGAGGTTAGTAAGATCTCTCACCGTCAATGCTTATTTATCCATATTTGACTACATTTATTGACAACTAATAGATTAAATTACAATTTTACTACATAATTTCAAATTTCAAAAAAAAAAAAAAAAATAGCGCTAAACTTGAGGATAGTTTTTCTTTTAATCTATATTTATATTCTTGGTTAAGAATCAATGACCGTTTGATACTTTAGGAACAAGCATAAAAATATTTATCACTTTTATCTTAATCTTAAAAAAAAAAATTAAGCATCATATATTCAAATAGTTTTTCTACTATCGATATACATACATACATACATATATATATATATATATATATATATATATTGAAATAAATTGCGTCCAATAGGATTTGAACTTAATTATTATAAGTGTTTTATTTTTTGTTTCTATTGTTTTATTTCTTCTTATATTATTCTAATATTTTTATAAATATATAATTTTTATAATATATTTTTTATTTTCTTCTCATTCTCAACCTTTATTCCAGGCAAATTTTCATATTATCTTATTTACTTATTTTATATTTTTTTTTTATTAGCATAATTTTATTAGTATTATAATTTTTAAACTAAAATTGAATTCATAGTTGAATAAAGTTATAAACTTACTTAGTTTTTAAAATCATATCTATATACGTTATGTTGAAATTTGACATAAGCGTATTATGTTATATTTATTATTTTGAATTTAGAACTTATGTTATATTTTTAGTTTCATTCATATTAGTAGCGTCGACTTGATACGTTATATTACAAGCCATTTATTTTTTAGTTAGATTTGATAGATTACTTTTTGGCAAATATTTTTAATAATTTTTTACAATGATATTATATTTAGAATTTAATATTTTAATTAGACATAGATTTCATGATACTCGTATAAATTTTATATTTTTAATTTTTATGATTAATTTAATTTTAAAATATACCATTTGAAAATATAAATTAATTTTCTTATAATATTAGTTAAAAACATATATTTATTAATGAATATATTTTCAAAAGTCAATATATATCTTAAATATTTAACTTAATGTTGTTTATAAACACCCTTATTTGTCTAATAAATTTTTTTAATTTTAAATAATTAATTTTATTTTTAAAATTTAATATAATCTTATAATTATACCCGCAGCTAAACATACTTATGATTACACTATTATTATATTGTAACAAATAAATAAATATTAATAATTATTCCAATTTAGATAACTTTTAAACATGCCTTTAGCAAAAAGGGAAAAGGACAGGAAAAAAACGAAAGAGGCAGCTGGCGGACTCTCTTTTAATTGCAAAAAGCAACTGTTGGTTAGTATTTTTTTTTCTTTCTATTTCACTATATATATGACTCATTTTATTTTATTAATCTTAAAAAAAATAAAATATTTTTATAATTATAATTTAACTTTAAAATATCTATTTTATCTTTAATAAAATAATCTATAGATACACAAATATTTATAACTTATTTTAGATAATAAATTTTTTTTTAATTATTAAATTTCACATCAAATTAAAATAATATTATTTATTTATTTATGTACAATTTCTTCAAAGAAAATAGTGACACCTGCCTCTGCATCGTTTTCTTGGTTGCCAATTTAATTAACTAAAAAAACTATAACTTTATGATAATATTGGAAATCAGCGTCATTTTCATTTTGTTTTAAATACATAATTTTAAAAAGTGTATGATCAATCCCAACATTCGTATATAAAAGATTTGACTGCATTGGTGGTATGACACATGTGTGTTTTATTTAGATGAGTTTAGTAAACTACATTATCCACTTTTTCTTTTTATATTATTATTGTTTATATATATCTTTTTATCCAAAGGGTCCTAAAATCTTTACTTTATATAGTAGGTTTTAGTATAGATAATGAGACATGAGTGAATAGATTATGGACATGTCTGAATGGGAAATTCCTCACCAAACAAAAGATATTTCCTTAAGTAGATATATGTTAGTTTCCATAAATTTCTTTGATTTAGGCTCCTTCTCCGCTCTTACCAGATAAATAGAAAAGATTTATTCCCTCCGATCATTTTTACTTATTCGTCATTATTTTTAATAACGTGTAAAATTTAAAGTGAATAATTATTTAATTATGATATAATTTAATTTTTTTAAACCTCAAATTTATGATGATATCTCATAAAATTAATTGTATAAAGGCTTAACTCATAAAGAGACATCTCATTTTTCACTTAGACACCTAAACTAAGACAAGTTCCTAATAGACACCTCAACTGCTCAGATTTGATCCCATTAAACACTTTTATCCTACTTGGCACTCTCCGGTACTGTTTTTTTAATTTTTCAGCCAAAATAAAATAGTTGTGGTCCAAAATTTTTTTTTTCATAAAAGTAGATTCTCAAAATTCTCAGTTAACCATGTGCAAGAATTTTTTTTTCGCATATGGTTAACGGAGAATTTTGAGAACCTACTTTTATAAAAAAAAAAATTTTTGCACATGGTTAACTGAGAATTTTGAGAATCTACTTTTATGAAAAAAAATTTTTGGACCACAACTATTTATTTTTGGCTGAAAAATTAAAAAAACAGTACCGGAGAGTGCCAAGTAAGATAAAAGTGTTTAATGGGATCAAATCTGAGCAATTGAGGTGTCTATTAAGAATTTGTCTTAATTTAGGGTTATAAGTGAAAAATAAAGACAAATTTAGATATCTGTTTATGTATTTGGCCTTGTATAAAACATGAACCGAAATCATATATATATATATTGGTCTGTATTTGATCAAGTGGCCATTTCATGTGAGTTCTTTCCGAGGGAATATATTCTCCTATATTAGAAACAATAGGGAGAAACTTTTGCTGACTTATTGTCATGTTTACTTCTCAATTACTTCTTCTCTGACCATATAAGCTGCTAAAATAAATAGCAAATCGATATATCTGTTTGAACATCTTAAGCAAGCATCGATGACGTCTAGTATGAAAGTAAATAATACAAAATCAAATCTCCCTTTTTCTTTTTCCAAAGTAGGAGCTAACATAAAGTTGATACGACAAAAGTTGCCCGGACCCAGACGATTTCATTGTCTTCCAGAGCATACATAATTATATTATATTGGAAGGGAACTCTTTGAATATTATTTCCTTCCTTTCATTTTTTTTATATGTTTTGAAAAATAACTTTTTAATTCCTCCATATATTTATAAGCACAAAAATAAAATATTCTAATTTATTTAAGATACTTTTAAGTTTTAAATTACAAAATTAAAAAAAAAGTTTTAAAATCCGTTTCAAATCACAATCATACACAATTTAAAAGGAAAAGTTACATAATTGTATTAGAGATTTGAATATGATACGATTGGTTGTGTCTGATGCCCACAATATTTGGTTCCCTTAAAAAATATTAAGATAAATTTGTTATTATAATGCAACATGCAAAACTTTAATGGAGTGAAATAAAATATTAATACATGTGTAATAAAAGCTGTACGCGCGATTTAAATCACAATAATTATATTAATTTTGCAAGATAATAGTTAGAGCCACTTTACTAATAAATGCACACCACATGTCTCTTAGCGGGTCTTGTACCTCTTCTCAACTTCCTTTATGGTTCTTCACTTCATAAATAAATAAATATCGTAAAGTTTTGGAGTCAGATTTGAAGCAAAAGAAGAAGAAAATGAAGAGTACAGTAGTTGTTGAAGATGCATTTGTTTACAGTGAAGAGATTAATCTTACTGTTCGGAAAACTTCACTTTTCTTCACCGGCGATGGGTACACTGCCTACGACTGCAACGGCCAGCTAGTTTTCCGAGTGGATACGTACGGTCCTGATTCGCGTGACCTGGGTGAACTCGTTCTAATGGACGCTACTGGAAGATGCCTTCTCACTGTGCGCCGTAAGGTTTGTATACTCACTCAATAGTACTTTTTCTGATTTGGCAATTTAGGGCAAATAACTTTTGCGATTTCTGATTTCGGTGCAATTTTTGAAAACAGAGACCGAGTTTGCATAATAGATGGGAAGGCTATTTAGGGGAAAGAGAAGAAGGGCAAAAGCCAATATTCAGCGTGCGTAGATCTTCAATAATCGGAAGATCTAGCGTGACGGTGGAGGTATATAGCAATCCGACGGAGGAGTATCAGATCGAAGGATCATTTGCACAGAGAAATTGCACATTCTTCAACGCCGACAAGGTATCGGTGGCTGAGATTCGACGCAAAGTGGATGCTTGTGTTCATGTGGTGCTTGGGAAGGACGTTTTCTCTCTCTCCGTTAAACCTGGCTTTGATAGTGCCTTCGCCATGGGATTAGTTCTCGTGCTTGATCAAATCCAAGCGGATGATTTTTCCGATAATCGGGTCGACGCCGACCCAATCTCCGATGATCCCAATCTTTCTTCTTAATTATTTTTCTCTGCTTTGTTTGTCACTGTTTTATAAAAGAGTTTTTAAATTATATATATTTGGTGTATAGTTTTAAACTCTCTGTAAAATTATTACTCTCTTCCTTTTTATCTTTAATGTAAAAGAAGAAATCCTACTAACTGAATCAAAGTATAATAATTTGCCCAGTATTAGAGAAAAGAATCTGGAATTATTCTCAATTTTAAGCATTGAGTAACATGATTCGCGCCGATAAATCTCACATTGGGGTAAAACGTTCTCTAACAAAGGCGATTTCGTATCCAACAGACTCAAACTCGAAATCTCTAGTTAAAAATAAAGGAATACTTATTACTCGACCGCAACTCTCATTGATTGCATTGAGTAATTAATATACTCGTGGCAAGAGACAATTTATTAGTGTGTACTTGTAAAATTTTGCAACTGAATTAATGTCTCATGTTTTCTGTTTAGCAGATCTTTTATGTTAGTACTATTTTGTTACATGTTTCTTGTAACATTGTTTTGCTATATCAGTCCAATGTTATTGGAACAAAATAAAATATATTATAAAAATGTTCAACAATAATATAAAAATTCATTTTTTTATAATCGTGATACCTGTATTAATTCATATAAATTTTGATCAATTTTATAAAATATCTATCATCTTTTATTCGAGATAAATATCCGATAATCTTCTTCACCCTGATTAGGGCATATAAGAAGAATCAGCTAATATTCTTCGTTTACTAATATTTAAATATTCTCGATATTTGGAGTTGCGCATTCAAATTTAATACTATAATTTTTACCTTAAATATTGAATTCGTGGCAAATATGTGACGTTAGCCTGACTAGAGGAATAATTTAGGAAAAAGTAAAAATGGGAATAGGTGACAAAAAGTGAAGTATATTTGGCTTTGAATTCTTTTGTTAATCCCATAATGTAGACCACAGAATGGAATAGATGCTTGAGGAATAAGAATGATGTTTCATATTTGTTTTACGTAATTGTGATTCTTCCACTCGTTAATTCCATGAAATCTTTGTGGTATTCAACGTAGTAACGGAGCCAAATTTTCGTCAAGGGGTTCAATATTTTAAAAAGTAAACACACAAACTAAACGAAGGAGATTTGATACCTATTATATATACATAAAAAATTATTTTTACCTAATACAAATAGTATAATTTTTTATTGAAAAAAGTTGAGACGAACTTCTAATTTTCAATGCGGCTCTCAATTTCTTGATAATCACGATGAGTTAAATATTTAACATTAAGGTTGTAAAATCGGGTCATTTGTTTGTGCTTTGCTTATAATAAAGGGATTATTTATGTTGTAATAATAATGAAACAATTATTCTACTGGGATTAATAATGAAAGATATTTATACATCAATTACTTAATTCGAACAGATTTTTTTGCTTATAAAAAGTAATTATGTGTTAATAATACCTGTACTCTTATTAATGTATAAATTATTCCAATAAACTCTTAAATACAAATATTATTCTTTCCTTTCTATCTTATGTGACATTCTTTGACTTGATACGATGTTCAGGAGAAAAAAAAGATTTCAAAAATTTATGGTCTAAAATAATTCTTAAATATTTGTGTGGTTGAGAATTATTAAGAATAAAAAGAAATTTTTAATATAATATTTTTTCTTATAGAAAAATTGTATTAGGATGTATATGACAAGTTGCAATCAGATGACCCCTTTTAGTGTATTGTATGATTTACATGGATATTTGCAATAAATAAATACCAGTAAATGAATTTTCATAGAGCCAATCAACCGCAAAGAAACGTTAAAATTGCTTCTATCAATTAATAAATAAAATAGAGGAGGATCATTTTCTTCCTTTCCTTATCATTGTGGACCTTTAAATAGAACTGCTACAATCATTTTGCCCTTCCACACAAATCTATAAAAACAACAAAACCTTAGATTATGATATGGTATAGCCTTCTTCTTCCATCCATCTTCTAGTTCTACCCCTTTTGTAATTTTTGGATACTAACATGTTCAGTGAAGTCGTAAAAAAAGTCAAGTATGATGCAATAAAGCTCTCGCTATACGCAGGATCCAAGAAAAGATCCAACCACAAGCAGGGTCATCTTAACATATTGGGGGCCCGAAAGTCTAATTTTTTATTATTGTCATGTGTAAATTGAAGAACAATAACATACTTAATATAATCGTACAAGTAAAGTTTCGAGAAGGTAGGATGTACTTAGACCTTATGAAGCAAGAATATAAATAATGAAAAAAATATAGTAATATAAAGTTAGAATAATAAAGCCTAGATAAAAAATTTAAAAAGTCTATATAATGATAATGAAATAGATGCATTGAATTTGATAAGTTAATGTAATGACATTAAAATAGTATTGATTTAATTTGTTGTAGTACATGGAATTTAAATAATACACAAAAAAAGACCGTTTGACAGACATTAAAATATTCAATATTGAGAGAATAAAAATTAAAAAGAGAATGAAAAAGGTAATATAAGAATAGTAATGTGAGTTCGTGATAATTTTCAAAGTATAAATAGGTCAACAAAACAGATAGCTAGATAAGAAATAATGCTATAATTAACTAAAACTTATTTCGTCTCTCAATTATTACTCTGATCTTCATATTAAATAAAGAAAATAGTTACTATTATGTTTTCTACCAAAAAAATCTTTTTAAAATTATTAATATATATATATATATATATATATCTATGTGTGTGTGAGAGAGAGGGAGAGAGAGATTTGGGACCCCAAGCGATTGCTTTAGTAGCCTTATCGTCGAGATGACCTTGACTACAAGGATCTAGCCAGAGGCTGTTTTCATGACTTGAACTCGTGACCTACTAGTTACATGGTAGCTACTTTACCAATTACTCCAGCAGGGGCGGATCTACATAGAGCGTGCAGGGTACTCGAGCACCCATTGACTCCGAATTTTTTTTGTGTGTGTATCTATATAAAAAATATGTAAATATTGTATAAATATAAAGATAAGCACCCAATGAACATTGAATTCCATGGGTGCTTCGGTTCTTGCAACCCATGGGAAAAAAACCAACAAATAAAGTAAGTAAAACTTAGTAAAAATTGGATCCGATCGGGTCATGACCCGTTCTATGACCCATCACTCAACCCGTTTTGACTCAAGCAAATTTGGATTGGGTTGAGTCTTGACCCATTTATTATCTTGACCCATTATGACCTACTCAAATTTAACCTGACCACAGTATCCACAGTAGTGAAGCCATAAAACCAGATTTAAGATTTGAAATAATTTAGGATATCATATTGATGGTTATGTCTGGATGGTTGTCACTTGCCAGTTAACTTACGGCCCACACCTTTAATCAAATCCAACAATTTTAACCTAAAGTAAGCTATAATTAAACGGGTCAACTAAAAGCAATTTCTATTTGCCAAGACTTTAGCAAGGGAGGACCCCCTTTTGATTCTTTCTTTAAAAAATTAAATGGACATTCAAAAATTAGTTTGAATCCTACGTGGCTACGTGTTGCCTTGTATTCATCCAAGTGAATGGGAGGAAACTACACATTAAAATAATTGAATAAAAAGAAGAATTTTTTTTTAGCTTTTTATAATTTTTAATTTTATTTTATATTTTTTTTTGCAAGAGATATTTATCTTTATACATAATTTTTTTTTTCATTTTTATATCTAAAAAATTTGTAAAGATCATTTTTTTTAATTCAAATCGTGAGGAATTAAAAGATCTCATTTCCACAAAATTGAAAAGGATAATAAAAATCCATGTGTTACACATTTGTATGAACACCCATAATTTTGCATATTAAAGGCCACATTATCTTCTGCCAACGTTACATTTACCAACCTTTTCATATTTTATGAAGATGTATTAAACTATGGATATTCCTATCTCAAATAATGTATATTTTGCTCTTAAAATAATCAACCATACATACATTATTAGAGTATTATTTTTTGGTTATAAATATTATATATGTGTGCGTGAATTTTACCTCCTTTTTTTTTCCTTCAAATTTTCTTTTATTTTTTTAGACCCAGTCCAATAAGAATAGGTCCAACTGATCAAGCCCATCCTTTATTGAGAGCTCTTCCTAATGTCTTAGGTTAGTTCTAACAACTTATATTTTAGGGCATTTTACACCAATCCCAGTACTTTTTAGAGCTAATTTCAATTAATATTAATTTTTTTTAAAATTACCAAACATCCCTTCTTTTTGATACAAAAAACGAAACCAGTGATACATATCGAGAAGAAAAGAGCATTAAGGGATTTTAATTATGATACATGGAGAAGGAAGGATTGTAATTTGTATCAATAAGTGTTGCACTTTTGTATCATTTAAAGATTTTTGTAATTTTTAAAAGAGTATGGATTATGTGAAATTATGTAAATATAAGTTGTGTATTTCTACAATTTCTTGTATATTCTAAATATGGATACCGCATGTTGAAAATAATACTTACATATAATATATTCTTTTTGACAATTTAAATTATTAGCATAAGATAGTTATATATTTTTAATATGGTATCAAATTAGAGTGTGGGCGAGGAAGGAGAATCTCAGCTTCATTCAGTATCAAAAAGAGTTTTTACGTGTTTGATCAATGAAAAAAATCAAGTTCGCATATTAAAAAACATATTGAAAGTATTAAATAAATAAATAAAATATGTTCTTTTTGATAACATTTATTACATTCAAACAAAAAGTCCTAAAACGTGTTGAAAATAATACTAAATAATTATATAATACTAATAAATATCGAATTGATGTGATTTTTTTTGAGAAAAAAGAAAAAGTCGACTGAAACCTCTAATTTCATCTTCAATAGGTCGGTGAAGTGGACTAATTGCAAAGTAGAAAGTTCTAAGGTTGGACATTTAACTCATCAAAAGTTCTATAATTTGGAAAATGTACTCATTGTTAAATTGCTTTCTTTGATGGGTGCTTGCTTGTGTTTAGATATATGTTACACATGCAAGGACGTTTCGAGATTCTTTAAATCACATTTTCTAATATCATCCTTATGTTCATTAATACACCTCAGTTGCTCATTTATACTCAATGGACTCCCCATTTATTAGATAAAGGAGATCACCAAGATTTCACAATCTGATGCCAAAATTATTTCAATTCCAAATTCCTTAATTAAGCTGATGATACTCCAAAGCTAAGCTTTTCTCCAAATTACTACTCCCCTTTTAAATTTATTTGATATAATTTGATTCGGAAAAAAATTTGGCCTCATAATATAGGATAAATCATAAATGTAGATGTGACTATAAATTATATTATTAAGAGTAAAAAAGAAATTTTAAAAATTAAACTTTTACCAAATACAGAAATTTAATTTGCTTGATTTTGAGGAGTTCCCCCCTCCCCCCACAACCCCCAACACACACACAGAGATTTTATCAACCATTATTTATTCAATAGATTTTTTTTTGTATTTACTGTATCAAGGAATCAACTATATAATTCAAATTAGCATTATGTGCAATTCAGCTCAAAAGAAACCTCACAAGAGATCTCATTAAGGAGTATATATAAAGCCAATATGATCATGCATGATTGAGAGGGTACAAATATTTTGGCGCATCACTTTTATTGCCCATGATGGAGAAAAAATCACATCAATTCTCTTTATATTTACTCCTTTTTTGATGATATCGAAAACATTCTTAGTTGTAATGGAAATCATCACATTCTCCATTCAATACTAATAGTATATTCAAAAGCTTTTTTAACCAGCATTCTCGTCAAGGGTGTTCATACTTTTAGAATATGGGTAAGTGATTTTGTATCAAGGGTGTTCAACAATTGATATATATACCAAAATATCTATATTTAACCTATACATTCGAAAAAAATTTTCGACGAAGAGGGTTCATCTGACTATCTTTGAGTGAATAATGTAGCTCCGCCCCTGCTTACTTATGGTAATAGCTTTAGCAGTCATAACTTTCATAACATACTGAATTATGAATTCCTAGACAAGTAGCAGTCCAAAACCATCCAAAGCTGCAAAATTAATATTTGTTCTCGGATCATTAGTCTGCAAAACTGCAAATGTAAAACAAAAAAAAAAAACCTTCGTACATATTTGTTAGTTTAAACATGAAATAATCACTAGTTGAGGAAAAAAAATATTATTTTAGGTAATGATTTTTTTTCCAGGTAGATATACTAGATTAAGAAAATATTTACCATTTATATGAAAGTTTCAAGCTCCAGCATAATTGATTCTACTAAATGATCTAGACTTATCGCACGTGCGTTTTACGTGGATCTGTAGTCTCAATTTATATTATCAGACAATAATATCCATAAAATCTGAATGAATAGTTAGTTGTAAGGGATAACAAAGGCTCGCCAATCTATATTTGGGACTGGTAAGACTGCACGATGATGTTGTGTTGTGTGCAATTTTGTTGGCGTTTAGCATTTCACCTATTATTCAACCTTAAGTGGTATTTGCCTCGTAACTTTTAACTATATCATTTGATCTCCCGAGCTGTTACCGAGTTCATTGCCTTAAAGATCCCAAACTATCTAAAATTAACAAGTATAAACATGTTCCTCTTTATCCGATTACTGCATTCAAAATATGGATATTCACCAATAACCATCTCAAGAAGACACATCCCGAAGGAGTACACATCCACCAGCTCATTGTATTCTCCATCGTAACACTCTGGAGCCATGAATTCAGGGGTACCTTTAGCCTCTTTCTCTTTCACGAAATTACCCTTCATAACACCAACAACCAACCCTAACTTGCTTCCCATTACTATCAACGAGCACATTCATGTCTCCATGGATGATCTATGAAGAAAACTCAAACCTTGAACAATCTGTCTGCCCCAATTCTTCATACTCTCCGTGATCATGTTAAGCGTTTTGGAATGTGAATTAAACCAATGACGGTAACACTTCATAATTCTTTCATGGTTTAAGGACTTCCACAAGAAGTTTTTCTATTTGGAATCGTGTTAGGTCTAATTCCTGTTACTTTGGTTTCATCATCTTCGTAAAGAACGATTAGGTTCCATGCAATTTCAACTTTGCTTTACACGATCCCACCCAATGTAGACGTCTTTGGACCCAACAAGTGATCATATCTAATACATCTACAACAAGGAGATTTCTCTAAAACTCTGTAGAACTCGTAACCCATTGTGCAACACTAACAGTAGTTCAAATTAAAGTTTGTAGAAAGTAAAAAATATGAGGTGTTGAAAGTAAAGCATGAAGGTTAGTAATAATTATATATACACATCATGTACCAAATGTCTACATCTTCATTTGTTTCATTGGTCGGCCTCCATCCTGATCACCATTCTCTTCATTACCGCCTCCATATCTTGATCAACATAAAAAACCTGTAGCATTTTGCTCATCAGCGCCTAAATGTTGTTCATTGGAACAGTAGCATATACAAGTGTAAATATAATTACCTCATCGTCAACTAATATTATCCTTTGGTAAGTGGAGCGGTGTGACGTGTCAATTTAAAAGTCATTAAAATAAATACAATATTCATATAAATAAATATCATTAATTTGATGCAGTAGTAATAATTTGGAGTTGATTAATTGATTAAAATCTAATTTTAAAAAACACTTAAACATAAAAGGAGTAGTTTAATGTTTCCAACGTAATTTAATTACTCTTTTTCTTTTCTAAATTTGTTATATTACATACTTTTATTAAAAAATATTTGATAATCTAAATTTCAATTAAGTTCAAAGTCATAAATATTAAAAAAATAATATAATTTTTTTTCCTTTCCTTCAAAGTCTAGACAATTATTTATATAGAATAGTTCTAAAAATCAAGAGGGAATTCTAAATATAAAGAAATTCTAACTCAAAAGTGAATTTTGAAATTAAATAAATAGAATAAAAAAATAGTGCAAGGACAATTTTATCTAAAGAGAAGTTTTTAATGAAGGACAAAATTTCAAACAACATTTCTTAGGACCATCACGTACGTTCTCTGCACGTATGTGCCGTATCAATTTAAAAATTATATATAAATAGTACTTGTCATTAAATAAATGTAATATTCATATAAAAAATTTAATAAATATTATTAGTTTGATGCAATAATTTAGTTAATTGTGAAATGGTAGAGATGAGAAAATCAATTCAATTTCTTATAATATATGTTAATAGTTTTTGAATATACAAAGTAATAATTTAGAGTTGAATAATTAGAAGTTAAATAATTAGAGCTGATTTAAATTTAACGTAATAAAAGATTCCTAAATATAAAAGGAGTAGTTTAATGTTTTTAACATAATTTTACTGATTTTTTTTCTTTTTTAATTTGTTATATTATAGTTTTCTTAACGTAATAAAAGATTCCTAAATATAAAAGGAGTAGTTTAATGTTTTCAACATAATTTTACTGATTTTTTCTTTTTTAAATTTGTTATATTATATAGTTTTCTTAACGTAATAAAAGATTCCTAAATATAAAAGTAGTAGTTTAATGTTTTCAATATAAATTTTACTGATTGTTTTTCTTTTTAATTTTGTTATATTATATTATATACTTTTCTTAACAAAATATTTGAAAGTCAAAATTTTAGGTAATTATTTAATAAAATAGTCCTAATCATAAGTGAATTCTAAATTTACAGAAATTTTGTGAGATTTTATTTAAAGAGGAGTAGGGAAAAAGTTCAAACAATATTTTTGACACCTTCACGCTTTTAATATAGTATAAATAGAAGCGCCAATTGGGTTTGGAGTTATTCGCGCTAATAGATTTTTAAGTTTTGTAGTTAAAAAGGGGGATATTTTAGTAACTTAACTTTCTAATTTATGAATATATATATATGTGTGTACACGAATTTCGAAAACGGAGAAAATTTTGTGTTATGTTGTTGCTTGAAATAAGGGTCAATGAAGAAGCTTCATGGCTTCTGAAATATATGGCGATTTGTCGTATTTTCAAACATATGACTAAACAATATGAAACTGCACACTCTCTCATCAACACCAAAGGCTTTTGTATTGACTATTCTAGAAAAAGGTTCCTTTCCCAAAATCTAGAAATTGTATCAATTTTGGAATAATATAAAAGATATTTATGCATGCAATCAGTATTTTGAATTTTTGAGATTTAAACGAGTTAAATTAAGTTTTACAATAATTGTCGATGAGTGTAATTTATCGTATTTTTTCGCTGTTTTCAAATATATAATATTTATTTAAAATAAAAAATTCTTATCTAAATTCACGATCAAAATTAAAATATGTGTCACTCAAATAAAAAATTGAGACAAAAAAAAAAATCCAAACTTTATGCAATAACATTGATTGCCAATTTAGGATGAATGTTAAATAACTCACTTAATAATACGCTTTCAGGCCTATTTAGTTTTAATGGTATACTAAAAATATTTGTTCCAAAATAGCTGTTGATTTAGATAAAAAAAGAATTTTTTTTAACTTTGTTTTTAGCATTAATTATTCTAGCATTAAGAGGCACATAGATAGATAGAAATTTAATAATTTATAAGAATATATTAGTCAAATAATATTTCTAATTAATTTTCTTAAGGAATGTACCAAACCTTATCATAACAATTAAAATACGACGTTGCGAATACCTTCAATTAATTTTAATTAAACTGAATATATTATCAATGTATATAACTTCAACCAAATACCTTCTGTCCATTTTAATTGCTCTGCTTATAAAAAATAGCTGGTCAGAAAAACTAATAATTTCAGAAAATTAAGATATAATGAAATATTTGTTTTTATTTTTATCATTACGTAATAGACAGTAAATGTGGAGAAAAATTAATATGGTGAAACATAAAGTAACTAAATTGAGATTAAGAAAAAAAGTAAGTAAAAAAAATTTACCCAATTTATTTTTTTAAAGAGATATGCAAAGAAAAATATGTCAAGTGAACTAGATCAAAGGAGCATATGATTTATTAAAGTTGTTGGCGTGAAAGTACTCTATGTACAAAATACCGTGCATATACGTAATTTATGACTATACGTTAAGTCAGATGAGCCATTATTGTGGATTAGAAAGTTTCGTATCGTAAACGACCTTTAATAGCATTACGTATTTTGGATTGCAATACGCATACAAATACGATCACTAAATCTAAGTATAGCGTAAAAAAAAGGACAATAATGAATGAATCATAGTTCATCCCGAAAGATAATCACACATTTTAACATTATATCAGAGCAATAAGAAATTTTGCGGTCATTCATCATCAAAATATTTCCACCTAAAAATTAATACAAGCTAATGTTATTTTAATTTTTGTTTTCAAATTCAATGTAATATCTTTGAGCAACTAGTTTAGTGTTTCACAATAAAATATATAATGCTTGTCTGGACTATATTCTAAAGTTTTTCCCTTCAAAATAAATATAAAAAAGCTCAAATGCTAATTGAGACTGGAGAGTAGTTAAGGTACTGTGGCTGCGTGGCTAAATATGTATCACAAGAAGGTTGGTCAAATATGAAATTTTATTTATTTATATATCTATATTGTTTTTAAATGAAATTTAATATGAAAAATTTCAATTTAGTTTCGTATTTTAGATTGAAGAAATTATAATCCAAATAAGATCCGATTGATTTTTCACGTTTGATTTCAAATTAATCGATTTGGATATTTAAAATTTTCAATTTTTAAACTTCGATTAAGCCAGATTTATAAGTAGACCAAAATTATCTTGGGACTTTAGATGTATGGTGGCAAAGAGACTACCTTTATTTAACCTTAAACTCGTAAAATATGGCAAGTACAATCACCAATTAAAACAAAACTGAATCCAATACAATCTGCTATAGTTACATCGTAGTATAAACTAGGAAGAGCAAAACTTCCTTAATCAAATGGTTCAATTTAAAGGAAAACGGCCAAGGCAATTGCGGATAGACTGAGCATAAAACTGGCGAATACGGTCGTCGAGGACGATGGAGGAGGAGGAGAAATACCACCAGGAACGGAACCTGAAGGTCCTTCAGTAGATGGCATAGGTGAATTGGCTTGTGGAGTACTAGTGCTGCTAGAAACTGTAATAGCCAATTTCTGGCCATTTTGGCAATGGGTGCCAAAAGTGCAAATATAGTAGTGATCTCCAGTTGAATTAAGAGAGATACTTGCTGGTCCTGTCATTATGGCATTCCCTATCGCGTTCTGCGGATTGCAGCCATCGAACGAACTTTTTTCCACTTGTAGCACGTCATGTCGGCCGGTCGCGAAATTAAAAACTATATTAAAAAATATAGTCACATGACAATAATTAGCTTAAGTTGAAGGATATTTCAATTGTGAAATTAATTGATTGTATATACCTAGAGTATCGCCGACTCTGAAGGTTTTGCCAGCAGCCCAATTTGTGTAAGCTGCCGCACCATTGTTCGGTATGATCCAACCCATGTCGTCCCCGACTGTATGCACCGTTTGGGCTGTCGCGTCTTGCATCATACTTGCGATGGCTAAAGCACCAAAGACGATCATGTACAACATTTTGTCCATGCCTTAACTTTTTGGTAACTTTATTTTTGGAAGGGATCTTATATATCACAACTGAGGAAGGTGTTGATTGCTATTTTACTAGTGAAGGATGAGATGTCTATAGCTAGCAATGTGATTTCGATATATATAGGGGGAGGGATTTTGATTTGGTCTAAATTCTCAACTTGCGTGGTGCTAGGTTTTGAATTTCAACCATATATAGCAATATTTGTGTGAAATCAAAGTTGGAATTTAATATTGGTTGGACCATTGGGACATTAAGAAAAAGTGGCGCAGAAAATTAGAACCCGAACGAGAAAAATAGAAGGCGGCCTAAATCAACTCCCTAAATAATAAATGGAGGGGTGGACATAAATATCAGAAAAATCAAATCGAATCAAATTAATTTAGTTTTTTAGTTTGGTATCGATGTTATTTTTTCAAAAATTTGGTACTTCAGTTCATTATTCGGGGTAGGGGTCTCTAAACTTCAGTGCACCGAAGAATCAAATTTTTATTTAAAAAAATTATATATATATTAGACCAAAAAAATAAACTTATAACAATTAAAATCATTCATGAAACAAGTCAAAATAGCAACAAATTTATAGTTTATATAGTTAACTTGAATA
The DNA here is from genome assembly GCA_029948455.1 of Solanum rostratum. NCBI lineage: Eukaryota > Viridiplantae > Streptophyta > Magnoliopsida > Solanales > Solanaceae > Solanum > Solanum rostratum. The sequence continues at coordinate 61,802,938 of CM057054.1, read as the reverse complement.
TTATTTTTTAAGAGAAATTCAAATATATTTTTGCCGATTTATGTAATGTAAAGGATGTCTTCTTGCTTGTTTTCCTCAAGTAATAATTGGAGTCGCAAGTTCTTGGCAAAGATAAATATAGTTTTTTAAGCACAATAAGTGTTCCATGGGACCACGTCATCACTTAACATGATTTTAAATTTTTAAGTATCTTATACTTTGATTTTATTCTCATTTTATTTTTCATTAGTTTGCACTGAAAACCATTTTTAAAACACCAAATAAAATCGAATCGAATTTGAAAAAATCAAACTGAAACGAAATATTTCGAATCGAAATATGATGCACACTTTTTCAAAATTGAAAACTTGATGAATCGAATCAAAATTTAATAAATTCGATTCGAAAAATCAAACGCCCACCAAATAAAAGTCATTAGACACTTGACTTGAACGTTTCCGTTTACGGTGCGTGAGACTTATAGCTATTTCTACACTCTACATTTACGAAGTTAATTTAGGATTTACGAAGTTGATAAGTAAGTTCCTCCACTACGTTAAGATTTACCAACAAAATTTAATTAAGGGCTAATATTATTAGTTTAGATTATTTAGTTAATAGGAGTGAAAATTACGAGATGATAAACATAAAGATATGAATGTATCAGAAGAACCTATCCCAATTTATGTGACACTATTTATTTTTCAACAGTTAAATAGTTTAAGTTTGATCTGAGATTTGTACATAAAATCTTCTAATGAAATTTATATATTTGTAAACTGTGTAAAATCACTTTTCCTTCCGTCGCAATTTATTTGAGTTAGTAAAGTTTGTGGTCTAAAATGAGTGATAAATATCTGTATAGTTAGAAAACATTTCAAGAAAGAAAAAAGAATATTTTAAAGTTAAATTATTACTAAATATAGAAATATATTATGTGTCTTTTTTTGGAAACGGACTAAAACAGAAAGTAAATTATACAAATTGGGATACAATTCAAGATATTTAAAAAAATGTATGAAATTTTTACTATTAACTATAAATTTATTTGAATTTCGAAATTTGTAAAGGGGCTCTAAATTGGAAGGGGGAGTACACAAAAGTCTGAGTTGGAAAAGTCTGATGAAGACTAAGAACAAGTCAGATCGTAATATGGTGCGGACTACTGAAGCTGAAACGTGTAATAATTTTGGCCAGATAATTGAACTGGGAGAGGTGCCTTTTAGTCCTGCTCTTGGCCCGTTAGAAGAAGTCTCAATATGCTTGGTGGAAAATGAAGCCTAGTTCTGTTCACAAGATAATTCTTCAAATCAATTACCCCTTTGGCCATTTGTTGAGATAACTGGAGAAGCAGACGTGCTTGGAAAAGTGGGAACCGAAACAAGTTCCTACTAAGACGGATAATCAAATTCGCTGGAATAATTAATAATGTTGGTGTATATGCATTTTATATGGTGTGTCCGTAATGGTTGGATGCTTTATGATTAGACTTGCTGATCATTGTCAACATGATAAAGAATAGATTCACCAACAAGATGATCATTGAGAGCACCATAGAAAGTCTAAACCCGGCCATCATTGAGATTTCATACAATTTAATTTCAGGAAGCTAATCAAGTAGCTGAGCTTCTATGTTAAGAAGTTGATCATTGAAATCCTTGTTTATGTGGATAATTAAATTAACACGGAAGCTCGGTGGATGGCTCCTGAAAGCAAAATGTGAATGCAAGTTAAAATGCTAGTTCATCAAAACAAGGGAATAATTAGAATCGTGCTGGCTAGAAAAGTATCACATGTTTTCTTTATCTGTATCATATATTTTTTGTATTACTCATTACAAGGTTATTTTAATCGTAGTACAAACTAGGAAGCTCAAAGTTATATCCGGATTTGCCCCATTTAAAGAAAAATGGCTAAGGCAATGGAGGATAGACCGAGTACAAAGCTGGCCAACACGGTCGTTGAGGACGAAGGAGAAGGAGGAGCACGACCGCCAGGAACAGAATTTGATGGTCCAGCAGCAGACGGTGTAGGTGCACAAGCCTCTGATTGTCTGGAAGAGGATGGTGAAGGTACGGTTGGATTGTCCTAGTTAGGCGGGTTGGCTCCTGGAGTACTAGTGCTGCTGGAAACTGTAATAGCTAATTTCTGGCCATTTTGGCAATGGTTGCCAAAAGTGCAAATATAGTAGTGATCTCCAGTTGAATTAAGAGTCATACTTGCTGGTCCCGTCATTATGGGATTCCCTATAGCATTCTGAGAATTGCAACCATCGAACGAAGTTTTTTCTACTTGTAGCACGTCATGTCGGCCAGTCATGAAATTGAAAACTGTCCAAAAAAAGAAAAAGAAACGTAGTTGCATGACAATAATTAGCTTAAGCTGAAGGATATGTTAAAGAAAAATTCGAATTGAGAAATTAGTTATGTGTTGTATATACCTAGAGTGTCGCCAACCCTGAAAGTTTTGCCAGTAGCCCAGTTTGTGTAAGCTGCCGCACCATCGTTCGGTATGATCCAACCCATGCCGTCCCCGACCATATGCACCGTTTGGGCTGTTGCGTCTTGCATCATACTTGCAACAGCTAAAACACCAAAAACGACCATGCACAACATCTTGTCCATGTTTTTTCTCTTTTTGGTCACTTTATTCTTTAGAAAGAATACTTTTGGACGGGATACTATATATCACAACTGCGAAAGTTGATGATTGGGGAAGGATGAGATGCCTAGAGATGAAATATGGTTCTACATATATAAGGGAAACGATTCTGAATTGGACTAAACTCTTAAATTGCTTTGTGCTGGGTCTTGAATTTCTATTATAGCAAGAGCGGTGGGAAATTGGATTTGGACTTTAATGTTGGTAGGATCATTGGGACATTAACAAGAAATGAACTAGAAAGAAGAATCCGAAAGAGATGTTGAACAATCGGGCTGATTCAACTACCAAAATAATCAAATGGAGCAATTAGTAAATGGACACTTGACTTGGACCATTCTTTACACGGTACTGGACTTGACAGTTTCGCCATACCATATACGAAATTGGTTTGCAAGTAGCAAGTAAGTTCCTCCTTGATTATCTGAACGATTATTGCTTCTTACTTCCTCGCCCTGTAAAAAGTGATATTTTTGATAGCTTTAATCCTGTGAGAACTTTTCTAAGCTAGTAAGACAATACTCTTTGTTACTAGCTAAGGACTAAACAAGTGTCAAGCAACGTTCAATGACTCATTTTGCAAATACATATAACTTCTAGAATTTCGAATCTCCTAGGTTTACATCTTACTCTTAATTAGCTGGCAAGTTCTAACCATCTGAACTCTAGCCTATTAACGAGCCTTCCTGAGACTCATGATTGCTGTATCTTGCGCCAAACTCCATTTCCCACTTCCATCTTAGGCTACTACACACTTGCAAGAAAGGAATGGCAACATATGCCAAAGCACCCTCAACTCCATATTTCTGGAGGCGTTTTCTACGCTATGTATTGAATTTCAGCAGTCTCAATAAACAACAAATGAATTATAGCAAAAACAAAGTCCATATCCATACTACCTTTGATCAACTAAACTACGAATTCCACAATAGACAAGATAACCACTTATATTGTATTTCAGCTGTCTCATAAACAAGAAATGAACCGCCGAAAACAAGTCCATACTACGTTTGAGCAACTAACCTACCAATTCCACAATAAACAAGACGCCACTTATGTTAGTAAGATACAAGAGGACCACAATCTATCACAGAGGAGAGATCACAGATGCAATGTGGCAGAAAGATCAGGTAAGTTGATCTCCAAAAAAGCTAATTCCTAAACTACTTAACATACTATTACAATCGTCCAAGTATGGATGAGAACATGCACTGGGCGAAGGCCTAATTTATTTTAGATGGCTACATTCAGCAACTAATGGTAGCAGCGGATTGATGTTGTGGAGTATGTGCACGTTCTGGCTGGTTAATCTTGCCATTATCCATCACCAGACCAGGCCTGTTCTTATTTTTCTCCTCTTCCAGTGACCTATGCTCTTCGCGGAAACCATTAGCTTCTCCGGCAAATGCAGGGTCCTGAATGTTGTATGCACCCTCTCCTGCGACATTTCTTTCTGGCGTGACCTTATCTGGGATATCGTGATTCATATCATTTGCTGCACTGATGTCTTTATCAATCTGGGACTCTAGATTTTCCCCGTGTCCCTGATTCTCTCGAATTTCTGCTCCTGCTTCAGCAACATCTGATTCTCTAATTACAGCATTTGCAAACATATCCTTGAAATAGTCCTTGTCCATGGAATCATTCCAGAAGTTTGCATCAATTGTGATAGTCTCCTCTGTAACATTTTCATCCATTTTACCTCCATCTTCGACCCGAGTATCATAGCTGGCTTCAGTTTTCTTCTCTGGAACTTCTCTACCAAACATTACCTCTTCTTTTTTATGCTCTGAATTTTCCTTATTAGCCCCAATCTCGTCCTCCGGTTCCTTCATTTGAGCTTCTAATGCAATTGTGATTGTCTCCTCTGTAACATTTTCTGCCATTTTACCTCCATCTTCAACCCGAGCATCATCGCTGGCTTCAGTTTTCTTCTCTGGAACCTCTCTATCAAACATTTCCTCTTCTTTTCTATGCTCTGAATTTTCCTTATTAGCCCCAATCTCGTCCTCCTGGTCCTTCATTTCAGCTTCTAATACAGTCTCCTGTGTGCAATTTTCTGACATTTTGCCTCCATCCTCGATTCTAGTGTCGTTGCTGGCCTCATATTCCTGCATCTGTGGAGCCTCTCCACCAGGCGTTTCCTCTTCTTTCTTGTGCTCCGCATCTACCTCTTTGTCCACCATTTCATCCTCTACTACATTCCCCTCCTTCTCCAAGCCTTCTTTTTCTCCAATTGCAGATTCCACGTCTTTCTTGTCCATGTTTTCCTTCTCTACATTTGCGACATCCATTTCCTCATCTTTTTTTGTAGCTGAAGCTGTGCGACGTCGTTTCTTTGTTGGCTCAAGCACTGCCAGAAGAGGCGTTGCCTTGACCTTCCCACTGATCCGTGCTGATCTCCTCGGAGCTTCACCAGTACCCCAATCAAATTCTAATATACCAGGATTTCCATCGTGTGTTTTCAGGTATTTCTCCAACTGCCTCCGATTCCTTATCTCCTCGCCTGTTGGAGCAACAAATACAACTTCATTCTTCTTTGCTCTAACCCCTTTTTTCGGCATGAGCTGCAAAATTAACAGATAAAAGAGGAAAATAAGTAAGGTCATCAACTATACTTCACAAGACAATGCTTCATCAATCCAGAAAGCTTTCAAATACTGATCTCTAAACAAGCTAAATAGAAGTGATACAAAACTCTTCATTCATCAATTACGATATTGGGGACATGGATACAGATATCTAGCTCGTGAACAGAATAATTAAACACAGCACAAAATAAACAACGAAAAGACAAAGAGATAACTATTCACTTAATATATTGTTCATCGGAAAATTCTCATGACTTGAAGACTGGAGCTTCTGCTACATAACCACAAAACTAAACCCCCCAAAAAACAATTGGCAAGCAAGATTTTTCCTTCACGAAATTCAAGTTTTTTAGTAGACTACTCAAATTTCCCAGTCTCAACATCCAGGGTTCTAATAAAGAGAAAAATACTTCAAAACTTTGTTGCCTCAATCTTGCCTGTTAAACAGATTACCAACTCCCTCTCTCCCAAATTCAACCCTCCAATCATCAACAAACTCAACCCTCCATTCATCAACAAAATGAAGTAAACCGAGGCTAAAAAGTAGCAGAAATTATTTACTCCATAACCTCGACAAGTAACTGAAATAAGGAAAACTAACAGAAATAATCAACTGAAAACCATAGGAAACCGATTTCAATGGAAAAACAGAACATTACTGCAGCATATTCAAGACAAACAAAAGAATAGTCCAGAAAATACCAGTTTCTTCCAAGACGGAGGCGCATGAAGCTCAACCGGCGAAATATCCTGCTTCTCCATATTAATTAACTTCTGAACAACTCAAAAACTCTGCTTCAGCCAAATCTAGCTCTGTTTTTGCATCATAACAGGAAAGGATGATCAGAAGCTTGGTTAGATATTTAAAGCCGCCCAAACTCGTAGGAAACCGCCTCAAACACGCAACGGATTTATCACACGTGCCACCATTCCAAGTTTCCATAACAAGTGTCGAAATGCACGGACAGGATTTGTCCAATAAAGCGCCTGTTATGGGATAGGGTGACGGACACGTGGTGTGTGTTGGGTGAATGAAAGGACGTGTTCCATAGGCGGGTTTAATTTACGTCGAAATAGTAACCGTTAGATTTGTCGGTGAAATGAGACGCACCGCCTTGCTGTTCTGGTCGGACCATATTCTTGTTTTTTGGATAACGTTCCTCAAAATGCTATTTAGCTGAATTTAAACATGGGATTTTAAGTCCGCTATAGCAACTCATCTTTCCTACGCAACCTCTGCTTATTATTAATTGTCTTACAACACTAAGCCAGAGGCCAAAACAAAAAGACGGATTGCGGTTACGCCTCACTGTGTAATCACACTCCCAATTTTATTTTTTGATAAGCTTGAAATCAAAGGATATTTATTATTTTTTCTGTCTCTGACACTTTTTTTTTTAAGTTATTACAATAACAATATTTTTTTTTGTCCGTCGTCAAAAGAAATTATCTTACTCTAATTAAAAATAAATTAATATTATAATTCACCTTTTACTTTTAATATCTAATAATAATTTTATATCATAAGTTTCAAAAGTTTTTCTCTTTGTTCTTGAACGTCGTGCCAAATAAAGGATATCACATAGAATAAGACGGAGTGTTGTCTTATTTATTAAATTATCCTTATTAAATGTAAGATGAACGGAATTTTTCTTTTTGAAAAGAAGTTTGCAAAGATGCGATTCATGATTCAAGACCAATAGTCTTGTTGATTGCTCGTCAAGCTTCTACCGTTACGGACTTCAGTCCAGACTCAGCTGTAATACAACTTAATTTTGGGGTTTGTTTGATCCTTTACTATTTATATTTACAAGAAAGTAGTGATGCTCATCAACAATTTATTCAAATGTAATTTATTATATTCCTTTTTTTAAAAAAAGAATTTGCCTTGCTCTTTTTTTAGCCACTATACTATGTTAATTGTTTTTTTCTTCTTTTATCCGAGTTTGATACATTTAAGTCAAAGTCTTTCAGAAAATCATTTTTTATATCTCTATGAAATAATAGTAAGATATATATAGTCGACCTTTGCCGGCCATTACTTTGTGAAATTTCATGAAGATGTTGATTTTCTCATAATTCAGCTGAGCTGAACACTTCTGAGAGTCTGCTCAAAGTATGGTGGTAGCCCAAGTATATATTGGGCTAGTTTTATCATGGGTTACCCTGAAATAGAATCCCAAGAAAATGACCCAATCTTAAAGAACAAGCCAATTTGACGGGCTTTCACAGTATAGCATTCTCTCAGAAAATACAAGGTTCTTTTACCCAATATATAAATATATACGCTAGCTTAGTTTGGTTGACCAGAGTCCTACTTCTTCAGACAGACTTACGATTCTCGAAATAGAAACAAAAGAGTTATTTAGTACCTATGCTAATAGGAGATAGCTTGAAGTTGCTTACGCGAAGTGTACTAGTCAAGAACACTTGGAACTTGTGTTTTCTGGAAAATAGTGAGCTTTAATCAAGCTACAAAACAACGTAGAAATTATATTACTCATTTATCAGACATCACAAAATTATAATTAGTTAGACCTCTAGTTTTATTGGTGCTTGTAAAAGAGACTGAAGGAGAACTCTTCATAGTCGAGAAGCAGTCTATTTCTTAGCTACTTATATATTAGCAGTACTTATTAGTTTATCTAAAACTATGTGCTCAGGAGTCTGATTTGACATTGGAAGCGACTGTGAAACTAAGAAGCAGCGGTCAAGGGAGGTCGATGAGATGGTGCACCAAGGAAGGTCTGGGCTGATGCTGAATTCTCACTCTGTATACCAATTTGCGTCCTCAGTTCTTCTTCCTCGTCTTCAGTCTCATCTTCTTCAGCAGCATCCCACAGGAATCGGGCATATGAGGCCAGTACATAGCTGCAATAACACCCATTCATCATCAAAGGTCAAATAAAGTATGTGACCATCTCGTTTAAACGTTTAGGCTATTCGAGGGGTAACATTTTTATTTATTAAATCATGTCAACAGGCCCCATCACGTGCAGTCTTATTCTTTTCGTGGGGCAAACACGTGGAGATTCTTTTTAATAATGGATGGCGGTGAGAATCACACTCCGGAACTCTTACTAAATAAAAAGGACCATCAAGATTTTTTCAAGAAAGTGGACAAATAGCTCCAAAAAGTGGTCCACCTAGAAAAACCATTCAGGTTGGAAACAATTGGAGGTCAGGTGCCATCAATGTCCAGAAAGTGACAGATACACTAATCTCCATTCCACTAAAGATCTCAAATCTTAAATAGGAAATGCAGAGCATATACATACCAGTCATCAGGGTCAGATTTCACGGCCTGATCAAAGTAAGTGTGGGCACGAGCTGCGTCTTTCTGATTTAGCCATATCAGATCAGCATAGAGTGACAAAGCATTACCATCATTCGGGTTTGCTAAAATGGCTCTGCCGCAGTATTCCTCAGCTTTACCAAAATCACATCTAACCTGTTACCACCATAATTAGCATCCCGGAATCAATAATTCATAACACTATTAATAAAATTAAGTATGTAATTAAAAACTCAAAACCAAAATTAGGCAAAATAGATGGAGCTTTAGCAGACAAATAGACGTGAATAGCACAATTTTGAACCCATTAAGTCAAACTTAGAGGTGGTAAAATTAAATTCAACCCGCTCAATTTGCCGAATTCACTCACTTATTAGTTCAATTTATTTCAAAGAATAAACAAAAATATAATTTAATTAAGTATTAAAATATTGAAAAAGAACAAATAAAAATAAGTAAAACTTACTAAAGTTAGGTTAAATTTACTATTACTCAGTTCATTTTGACCCAACTCATTTATATCCAAGTAATTTTGGATTAGGGCGGGTCTTGGCTCATTTATTGTCAAGTCTTGATTCAGAGACGCTCAAAATTGACTCAACCCGTCCTATTGTCAGCCCGGTCAAAATTATGAATCTGAATTTATAATCTCATCTAAAATTGTTTTACCTCTTTCAAGAATCTGGCATAATTGGCCAGAAAGAGAGCATTTTCTGGGTTGGCTTCAATCATTTTCTGGTAATAAACGTCTATACTTTCATGCCCATGCCAACTATTTGAATCCTGAGAATCCGACCCATCTCCACCATGAGACCCGCCGCGGCCTCCGCCACCGCAGACTCTACCTCCTCCGCCTCCACCTACACCACCCGTCACCAGAGACTGCAACACCGTCTCTTTCTCCTCCACAGCTACGCTAGCCTCCTCCTCTGCCTTCCCCAAACCAGAATTCGACAACAATCTCCTCACCTCCGTCGAACCCACTTCTATATTCTTCAGCTTCGGCGTCTTTGCCTCTCTTTTTGTCCCCTTTTTGTTCTTCTTCTGAACAGTTGGGTCCAGCTCGCACATACACCTATTGGGTGCATGTTTCGCCGGAGGTTCATCCGGAGCAAACGACGTCGACATCAGCACAGATCGTGTCCTGATGAGTTGTTGGGTCGTTATCGGAAGTAGGTCTGATTCCGGCGACGACCCACATGATTTCGGTTTCCATGAATTGAGTAAAGGGGTTGATGAGCTTCTCAATAACATCTTCTCTTTCCGTGTAATGAATTGCAGATGGATTTAGGTTATCATAACGAAAGCCGAGTAACCTCCGGGGTCCTCATTTGGAGGAGAGAGTGTGAAGTGGTTGGTTCAATGGTCTTATAGAAACCAAAAATATCGGTGATAAAGAATAAATCTAGAGCCGTTGATTGGCCAAATACTACGGAAAACGACAAAAATCAGACTTGTATAAATCTGCATGTTGAATATTTTAACAGCTTCGATGTGGTTTTTTGGGGTAGGGTAAGGTATGTTAATAAGAAAATTAGATTTAATTATATAGCATGGATGTCTTATTTTTTTTCAATTATATAATTTAATTTATATTTTATTTTTTATTCTAATATATGTACTACTTTTATATTACTCATTTTCGCACATCAATTTTTGAAACTTCTTCTTCCTTTTCTTTCATATTTTAGTTTATTTTTTTAAAGTTCTTATTTGCTTGTGTTGTTTATATGAATTGGAGATTTATTATCTTGTATATTTCCCTACTTGATTCTATGTTTTTAAAAAAAATTATTAAAAAAGATATTGATAGATTTAACATTTATCATAATTAAAGAAATCTTTATAAATTTATAAGTTATGATACAGTACCATATCGTCAATCAAACAACAAATTATCACTAAACAGTAGTAGTCTGTTCAAACATTGTAAAGTACAATACCATACAATTTCATACCATATCATCTAGGGGTGATCATAAATACCAAAAAACGAAAAAAAATTGAATCGAACTGATTCAATTTTTTGGTGTTTCGATTTGGTGTCAATTTTTATTTTTTTTTTTGAAAATTGAGATTCTTCAATTTATTGTTCGGTGTAAAAATCCCGAAACCACGGTGCACCAAAATATCAAAATTTTATTAAATAAATTTAAAATAATATTTTATATTATGTTACTTAATACTTGATACTTTTGAATTTTTGACCCAAAACATTTGATTTTTTACCCAAAATCCAACCCAATTACCCAAATATTTTGGAGCCCTTAATGCAGTGCACACTGGTTATAGTGCACGATGCACTGCTCTGTGGTGGATGGCAACTCGAATACACTGTTTATAGAATTATAGTGCATGTCTGTATGATGCACACTATTTATAGTGCACTGTTTATAGAATTTGATAGAATGAAACTATTCTTTATATAAATGAATATATAAATTATATCCATCATTCAATTTTTAGTATTATCGATAAATTGTAAATTAAAAAATCATTTTAAAAACACCAAAATAAACCAAACCAAAGTTAAAAAAATCGAACCGAACTAATCAAATTTGGTTCGGAGAATCGTCTGCACTTTTTCAAAATCAATCACTGAAAAATCGAACCAAACTTTAACAACACCGAATCGAAGAACTGAACGTCCACTCCTAATACGATACATTATGAAACGATGACAAAAGACCATCCAAACAGAGGGTAAGAGGTGACGATGACGTATAAATCAACGGCCGTAAATCAGCTTACTAAGCCATTAGCGAACCATATTGCCATGGCCTGGTGGTTCCAAATATGATTGATTGAGCCTCTAGGTCCCATGGTGGAAACGTACTAAATGTATCTTAATTTTTTATCTCTTAAAATTTTATGGAATATACATTTGTAATCTTTATGAATAAATTCATGTTGCTCGAATCTTCTTTTAATCAAATTTTAGAAACGATTCATGGAGTACAAACTTCACGGGTTAAGTGTGAAAATAATTGGAGTTCCAAACTCCATTAATGATTCTTGGCATTCAAACTCCAGAAACGATTTATTGAATTCACAGGTGATGAATGTTTGCAAACTGTTACTCATAAAACTTCCCTCAAGTTTCTGGCCAAATTAGTTAATGTATCCTTTTAGAGACCTTTTGATGTATAAGAAATTATAACTATTAGATTGCAATCTAAGTTTGTAAATTCTAGATAATTTTCTAACATGAAGAAACACAAATTCCTATGAATTGTGTTACCAGTTATATATACTAATGAGGAAGGTTCATATCGTAAAATAACACCAAGTTAAAGAGGATGAAAAGGAGAAGATATTTTGGGACAGTGTGGCTCCACCTTCCCCAAATGATTGAATCTTCTGTCTCATAATTGCAAATTGACACATTATTTTTGCAGGTTGAAAATGACTACAACAAGCAGTTCACTCTCTTTCCTCCTTTAAATACAACTTCAAAACGCCAAAAATCTATGGAATTTTACACAGGTGGATCCCTTTTTTAAATTTCCACTTACCAACTACGAAACACCAAAAAATCGATGGCATTTTACACAGGTTGAACATGTCAAAGATTCAAGAGTACCTGAATTATTCTACCCCAGATTCCATCTGAATATGACTCGGGATATTTTAGGGTTTGTTAGCACATTTAATGCACGATAACTCGATGCTAACGTGAAGTAAAGGGATGACAATGGTTCAATATAAACATCAACCAAACACGTAGATTAGAGACAATCAGAAGCATCAAGAACCTCATTACGACTAGACTTCTAGTTGGTTAGTACCAGGTTTTTACCAACATCCATCACTAGTGGATTTCTGGTTCCATTCATACCCCTATAGAAAGAGATCAAATGAATATGCTCAAGTTAAAAGTAGGCAAATTATGCTCTTTCACGAGCAAATCTACACAAATGAACTATCCATCACTTTATAGATGGCCTTTACATAAACCACAATTACCGCCTCCACGAAAAACTCTGTTAATCAGTACTCTGTCATAGCTCCAACCCCTAAGCTCTTGTGTCATAGCCTGAGGACTCTAGCACATCTGAACTTAAACACACGCATTATGCTTGGCCTATCAAGTTATTCTTAAATTTCCATTCACCCACAGAAGGAAAAGCAACAGAAAAGGATAATAATAACGGTCATGCATAGAGTTGTTTTTTATTTCACTTATAATTACAGAGGCATAGCGATATTAAACTGCCATAATAGAAAGAATCAAAGAAACTCCAGCACAGCTTACATCCCCAGCTGTTTTTCTTCTTTGTTGCATTCAAACAGCAAGAGTACTAAATCACGCTACTCAAAAACCAGAAAGATATGCAAGTCTTCTACGTTCAATCACCAGTACAGGTAATGCAAAAATAGCTTCCGGAAGAAAAGAAAATACACACCACATTCACCAAGGAAAAGACGCTAATAGTTGCTTCAGCTCAGTGAATCTCAATTGCTCCAAATTCTACTTTCACAAATAAAACGTACATTCCACCCTAAGATATGTGGTACAAATCCACATTTCCCTTCACGAGGATGAAAAATTTTCCAATCTCATACCATGCAGATATGATGAAGGTATTAATCTTTACTAACTTAATCAGCATCAAGATTTAAAAAAGTACGGAAAGAGAACAAAATTTGTAATCTTCAGAAATTCAGATACATGAGTATTTTGTAGAACTGATACTTTCAAAACTTCCTTGAGCGAACTATTTTAAAACAGTATGTTAAGTCCAATAGCAACAACATGCTAATTATTTAGGTTTTGTTTTTTCGATTCAAACAAACACACCACGAGTGGGGGGGAGAGAGAGAGAGAGAGAGAGAGAGGGGAAAAAATCACTGCATTTCCCAAGATAAGAGAACATAAGAAGCACTGCAACAGACTCTAATCCTGTATAATTGTACATAAGATTTTACTCTTAAGGTTCTAAAGGAGTAAAATCACAGCATGAATGAACTAATGCTAGCTGGGCTACAAGGAGCTCTAAACTACCTTTTTGTGAAGTAGACAGAAGAATCTCCATTCTTTCAGTAACTCTAAACAACTTTAGATACTAAATTTCTGCTCTTTTTCCTTTTCCCCTGTAGCTCCCCATGCTTTACACTATCGCATAAGACGACATCAGGAGTTAATTGTACATGACAACATAATGAAACTTCTTACAATATTATCTTCTAAATCGAGAACTCTTGTTTGGTCTGCCATCATTCTTCCCATCCCACACAGAATACCAGAAGAAAAGTGACATCCAGAATAACACAGCAAAAAATATCCGCAAGGTGTCTTGTGCTTTGGAGAAAGATGACATGATACCTGGTTAAAAAATATAAACATTTGTCAGGGATCCTTAACAATGAGCACTGCCACCGCATATGCTCAAGGAAAACAACAACAACAACAACAATAAACCCAGCGAAATCCCACAAGTAGAATCTGAGGAGGGTAAAATGTACACAGACCTTACCACTACCTCATAGAGATAGAGAGGTTCTTTCCAAAAGACTCTCATCTCAAAAATATCATCCCAAAAGCAGAAAGTACTAGATATAAAACAAAATGACTAGAGCGGAAAGCAAATGATAATCTATGAAGACAATAAAAGTAATAAATAAATGACGGACAATAACAACACAATATATAAAAACACGACTGCCTCTACTAACCTACTATATCACACGGCCAGACATCATCCTACCCCTACTAACCGTCTAACCTTCTATCCTAATACGCGATCGCTACTCTTTTCTATCTAAGGTCATGTCCTCGGTGATACGAAGCTGCGCCATATCCTGTTTAATCACCTCCCCCAAATACTTTTTCGGTCGACCTCTACCCTTCTACGTGATTCCTAAATCCAACCTCTCGCACCTCCTAACAGCAGCACCGACACTTCTTCTCTGCACATGTCCAAACCACCGCAATTTCGCTTATCTTATTTTGTCTACTACAGGGGCCACCCCTAACTTCCCCCGAATAATCTTATCACCCTAGTATGTCCACACATCCATCTCAAGAAAAAGGAGACTTTTAATTAGTTTGAGAAGAAAAGCAAACAATGTCAAAGTTACTGGCATGCTCCATCAACATACCCACCTAGATTATCACTGAAGTCTGATGCATCTTTGACCATCAGCATCTCAAATAATCAATTAATAAATAATCTACAAGGGAGATCCCTTTAGTACAGAAATAGAGCATAAACCAGCTCCACCATGGGACCCAAAAAACAACAGCACAGCAGACAAGGTATGCTATGCCATTAAATTAATAAGAGAATGAAGTTCAGGCAAAGCATGGAATTTAACTATTTTTCCACTGCCAATCCTGATGAATTCTCGTCATGGGAACATGTCCTCACACCCCCCCCCCCCAAACCCCCCACCCCCCAAAAAAAAAGAAAAGAAAAGGAAGAACAATAAAAGGAACAATTACTCAACTTGATACACTGCAAATGCGAAATTATAACTATATGGTAGGGGCTGTTTGGCCTCTCAATGCCTAAACTCTGTTAATGATGCCAAATGATCGTTTCGTAAATGGTTAAAAGGAATCCAAAAATAAAATGCACGGCATCATTTACTAATGTCAATAGTACTCAACTCATTCCAATAACCTCCAAGTTATGACATATGTATTGTCTTCGTCGTCCATATTTCACTTTTCTCGGATGGTTAGCCTCTAGATATCCATGTATCTTGCATACCAAACATTTGGTTCTCCATTTAGCAGATATTTGCTACACTATATCCAGGAAAGCCATAGAGCTATGTCACGTCCATTTAGCAGATCATTTGCTACACTGTATTCAGGAAAGCCGTAGAGCTATGTTTAAATGGACAGGGGCACGTATGATATATGGGTGGGATGATTTATCACCTAACACTTGGGATTAGGGGAACATAAAGGAGTATAATGGTGCTGGATACGACAATCAAATGTAGAACAATTAATTGAAAAGACATTGAACCAAAATAACCATGTCCAAATTCTATAAACACCTAAATATCTTACTACATAAGCATATCTCATACAAAAGAAAAAAATTCTAATACTTGTGCAAATAATCTAAGTTGCTCGGACTCTTCACTTTTGGTGTTGCACCCGTGTCAACACGACATGGGTGTGGGTGTGGGTGTGGGTGTGGGTGTGGGTGTGGGTGTGGGTGTGGGATCCGTGTCCGTCTACGTCAACTGGTTTCGGGTACTTTGGCCAAAATTGATGGGGAAAGTCTATACAGTTTTAATGATTTCTGTAATCAATACAAACGCTTAGGTGAAATTGAAAAAAATGGAATACTTCTATCTAAAAATTTGAATTTCTGTTACTCTTTTTCATTTAATCTCTTTCCAGAATTCTCCTCAAGTTTTCTACGTAATATTTCATAATTTAAGTTTTATCCCTTTATTTTTAGGTATTTTAAGTATTTTTAAGCAAATCTCTGCACCCATATCCATACATAGATTCATATCTCCGAATCTTAAAAATTAGATCATGAAGGATCCGACCTCTAGATCCGCCGGTATCGGCCACCTGCACTTTGAGTCCGAGCAACTTCGTATGCAATTATGTACTTATACATATAAAGTAGGTAAGTTTGTTTCTATATACACATTTGAAACCAAACACCCAAGCACCCTATGCTTCTTAGTTCCTGGGAAGTCAACACACCCTTCATGAATTGATCAAATCTAGTACACACCACATAGCCACATCCAAAGTTGTGTCAGTGCAGCAGGGAAATTGAAGAATTCATATGACTATACTACTCTAAGCCAAGGTGCATTAGACTTTCTAACATCTTCTATCCTTTTAAATATGAGACTCGAACGCACTTTTTCAGCTTGTTCCACATACACAATCCGAGAGCTGAACATGCTTTTTCAACTAGTCTGACCAGATCAGTCGAAACTGAAGGTCATATTATATATGAAAAACTTTTTGAAGCAAAGAAAGATGCTTACAACTTAAGAAAAACATTGACATACAATTTAAGTTTGTTTCATGAAGACAACATGGCAAAATTGCTTATCTCATCCAGATAAATTGCTCCAAATTTGAGCTTGAAAAAAAGAGCTCAAAAATATATCAAGCGTGAAGCATACTCTCCCTTTGTTCTTCCTCAAGTGATTTAGAATTAGTTAAAAGCTAGTTATTGCAGAATTTTACAAGGAATTGGTAATAACTCAATCTAGTTGCTAACAGATATAGGAGTAACATATATCTAAGCAGAGATGGTTCTTATCCCCGATCCATTCACAACCTCTTGACGTCCGATGGACGATTACTCTATTCAAACATAGTGTAATTGTTATAGAAATATGTTAAGTACCAGCATCCAAGTGAAATTTAACTTTTCAAAGCATTCAATATCTGAAGCTATAAATAGGATAACAATCAAAAAGTTCAATAGAAACAAAAGAAAATGAGCTACGAATACCTGGAGACCGTGACGAGTTTTCTTCATTATTAGGTGGTTCGGTCGGTGGAGGCGAAGGTGGGCCAGCACTAGTAGCCCGGCAGCGCCCGGATGACTTATTAGGATAAGAATACGAGTGGTTTATTGACCTGTGTAGATTTAGCATAACAGAAGAGAAGCGAAGGTTAAAGGAGGAGGTAGCGGCGGAGGAGGGCGAACACCGGCGCGGTAGAGTTACGGAATTAGCGGCGGAGGTGTAAAAATTTGGCGGCGAACGATGAAAGTTCTCGAGAGAGAGCCAGGATTTCATTTTGGTGATTTTGTTACAGGAATTTTGAAAAAGAAAATCATTTCCATTCAAAAGTAGCATAATCGGACTAATTTGCGACACGTCTTCTTCATTTTCTCCACTCTGACAATTTTCCCTTTTTTATTTATCTCTTTCCTGTTTCTATTTTTCTCTCTCTCTTTATGTTTTTTCTTTTAGATATGTATTTTGAAATAATTCTTAAATTTGACATCATTTATTTGAATTAGTATTAATTTTAGTTCTAATCACTCACAAAAACTTGATAGTGTAGTTTGATACATTTGGACATTGACATGTCAAAGGTTATAAATATATTCACTTTTAGACACATAGAAGTGAGAAAAAAAATTGAAAATCAATTTCAAACATTCACTTGCCAACATTATTAATAGTATATATATTAGTAGTTCGTTTGTTCCTATTCATATTTTTTCTTGGTTCTTCTTAATATAAAAAAAATATAGTAATTGTATATATCTTTTTTCGATGCAATGACTTATTCTTTTAGTCGAGAATTTCTATAAAAAAAAAAAAAAAAAGCCAAAAGGCATACGGAAAAAATTCTGGGATCTATTTGGTCACAAAAAATTTGAAGTTATATTTTGAATTCGAAAAACAAGTTATAACCTGTTCATCCAACTGGCTACGGCATAGATTGGCACGTCTCATATAATATTACTACTATATATTTAGCATGGAAAGAGCAGTACAAATTAGCATTTAATATATCCTTACTATGTTGATGATGCAAATATACTACATTAAATGGTGGAGGATTAAGGTTGAAAGAGCTGATCTCTACATCTGCATTTCCAAAAAAGAAGATAATAATTATCATGAGCTTGTGTTTTATATGGATAAGGTCCCCCTAGCTGCTCCTTCTTCTTCTGGCTCCCTGGAATTACTGCAGTTGCCTTGCATGGCTCACAATTCATGCACTTGTTTACACACCCTGGGGGCCTGGACCCTATAGCCATCTGCATACCAATACTCACTGTACAAACACAAGTTCAAAATTTGTTACACTGACAAAATCAAGATTTTAATAAAGAAGGTTCAAAATTTGAAGAATAAGTGTACAAATTAGTCGAAGGGAATTCCGATGAACCCCGTTACTATATGGCATAGATATATTACTTTAAAATAATATGCATTAAATGGAAATTGATTCCTAGTCCTCTAAGTAATTAATTCAACATTCAAACAAATGCACTATTTAGTCTATCAATAGCATGAGCACTAGAAAATAATATTATACCAATTTTAAAAATTATCTGTTATACACTTCAATTTTTGCCCTATTGATAGAAACAAGAAACAAATTCTACCATGATAAAGAAGAAAATAGAGTAATTCACCTGATTGGGAAGGATGAAATGCTAGAGAGAATAAAAGAAGCAATGTAAGTCCAAGTGAATAAGCCATAGTTTAACAAGTTGTAAACTTTATAATGTCTCTCAGTTTGTTTCTATTTTAGGTGAATATTATTGCAATACAAGAGATGATAAAAGAGTTTGTATTTATGGTGAGACAAAATGAAGAACTGTTTCCAGAAATAGGGACAATACTTTGATGCCCAAATGGGTATTCACCAATGACTTGACGTTTCACATTGAAATTACAGTACACACTGATCACTACTCCTAATTTTCCACATCTTTCTTGGATATGTTGCACCTGGTATGACTATTTGAGGATCCTCATTACACTGAAAACAACTGTTCCACTAGTATCTAATGATTTTTTGACCAAATTAAGCTATTATTTAATTAATTCATTAAAATAATATTTATTTTTTTTAGTTTTACAAATCAGTATTTGGCAGTGACGAGCAAACTGATGGTGTCAATGAATAAACGTTATTGTGAGTAACGTTTTAAGAATAAAACGTACTTGTTGAGTAACGTATTATAAAACGTTACTATCAAAAACGTTTATACTAGTTTTGTAAAATTTTAAAAAAACACGTATTATTTTGGTGAATTAGTTTAAATAATAGCTTAATTTGGTCAAAAATTCAATATCTAATTACTCGTTCGTTTGTTCTGTTTATCTTTGTTATTGTTGTTATTTATTTATTTTTAATTTCTTTTGATTACACTCTCTATCCCATAAAAAAATATATATATATATATATAGGATCTGTATATATTAGTGGCAACGACAGTTGCAACAAAAATCGAAACTAAGTAATTGATTTTATTTGTCTAGCATCGATGTGATACCCTGATGGTGGAGTAATAAGTATATTTTATTACCCTTTATTAATAATAATAGATTCAATATTTTAGGATATATATTTGAAAATGATTATAATTAATAAAAAATAATTAAGAACTACTAATTAATAAGTTTTGTCTTGTTTTTTCAAGCTTAACCGATAAAGCAGACATCTATTTTTGTAAATCCGTCCGTCCATGTTAGTTGCTTATGTTTTTAAAATAGTTATCACATACTCCCTCTCTTTATTTTTATTTTTCATTGTACTAAAAATAGATGTCTAATTTATGAAATCAACAGATAATTTTATAATTAGTGTCTAATTTACTCTTTTCATTAATTGTAAACATTTTTCTGTAACATTCTTTTCAGCTATTGTACTCCCTCTGTCCATCTTTACTTGTCCATTATACTATTTTCGAATATTTAACAATACTTGTCCACTTTATGAAATCAAGTGATAATAATTTTCCTTATCATTAATTATGGTCATTTTCCTACTATATTTTTCAAAACATTGTATTTATTATATTTAAAGGATGATTTGGTAAAATTACCCTTATCATTCACTACTTTTTAATCCAAGTGTCAAATCAATAAGAGACAACAGAGGAAATATTTGTTATATTCAAAGGGTCATATAGTAAAATTGATAAAGTAAAATTGTCATTCTATTAGTAATAATTTCAATAGTAGATAAGTATGATTGGACGGAGAGAATATTAGTTCCACATTATTAAATCAAGAAATCGTTAATTGATTTGATATATTATCTTACAATTAATTCTTTTTAAAAATATTCTTATTTGCTTGTAAAATTTCCAAAAAGCTTTTTAAAGGGTGAATTAGAAAAATTATTTTCTTATTTATAATTTCTTGATATGCATATAAATAAAAGAAAATTAACTAATATAAAACGAAAAAAATAGTGGACTAACAAAAATGGGGAAGGAATAATAGGATGCGTTCTATGAGACCTCGAAACTTATGCCGTTGTCGATTCAAAGGGGTAAATTTTACAATTTCCTAGGATTTTGAAATGCCATCTTGCACTTCACACTTGAAGGTTTCACCTACACAAAATTAAACCAACTTTTAATGGATCAACCAATCTTTATCTTTGACTATAGACGCTTTAGTCCTTGGAGGAGTTGATTAATACTACTTAATACTCCATCTGTCTCCTTTTTTAATTGAATTTTGTGAAGTAATGCACACATATTAAGAAAAATATTTAAAGATAAAATTTATACTATGTTTTTCACTATTGTTCTTTGTACAATCATAAATATGTAGTGTAATTTATCTCCTAAAAGATATAAAAGTTCAATTAATGAAAGGGTAAATATGAAAAAGATTCCAAACATTCCCCTTACACTTTATATAATTCAAATATTTTGAGTATTGAAAAAAAACCTCAAAAATTCATTTAATTTGAGACGGAGAGAGTATTTATTTATAATAGATTTTAAATTTAAAATTCTATAAAAAGTAGGATTCCAATTTTAAGGTGTAAAATTGTTTATAAAGTATATTTCCTCCGTCCAACAATAGTTGTCTGCTACTTTCTTTGTTCTTTTGTACTTGTCACTATTTCACTTATCAAGATCAAATTATATGAAAATTGACCAATATTTTAAAATGTATTTATTTATCATATTCATATGAGAAAGATTGCAACTTATATCATTTTTCGTATAGTTTTCAACCATCCAAATTTTAGATTTCAAATATTAAATTTAGCTAATTCAATTTAGCTTTGAAGTTTAGTCAAAGTTGACCTCCAAAAACAAACAGTGACAAGTAAAAGTGAACAGAAAGAGTATTGATTTGGCCAAGGGATTAAAAACAATAAAAGATAGCGATAATTTTACTTAATCATCGTTTGAATTTAATAAATATAATGCTTTGAAAAATGTATAATAGGAAAAAACTGTACTCAGTGATAAAGGTGAATTAAGAACTAAATGTAAAATTATTTCTTGATTTCATAAAGTGAACAAGTATTATTGGACATCTATATACAAGAACTATTTAAAAGAATAATTAGTCACTACTATTGTTGATTTATTGGACTGGTGAATCTCTATAAAATTTATATGTATTTGAAATTTGTAATACAATTTAATCATAAGTATTTATTCATAAAATGAATAGAGATATATGATTTATTATTTAAACGTATTAGGATATTACAATACCTTATTCACAGAAGGAGTTTCAACTTTCATGAGAGGAAACTACAATTTTTAAAAACCCACTTCAAATCGACCTAATTTCAAATTGCCAATTATTGGAAATCATCATGTCCAAAAATCCTTAGTACGTTATTAAGTGGTAACTGTTTCACATATAAGACTATACGAACAAAGGACAATTATTAACTGTACTAGCTTTCTCTGGAAAAAGTTGTCGTTTCACACCATGAAATCATACTTTAGTACTGCTAAAGCTTGATTTATTTTTCTAAATGATCAACAAATCAGATAGTAAAAGCAGTACTAACTCCAATTTGAAAGATTAAAATCACTTTAATATGCATGAAGAAAACTATATCAGGGGAAAATTAGTCCATTCGTCAATCATTTGAAAAGTATTTAGAGATTATTTTAAATAAACATTAATTTACAAATTAAATAAGTTGTGAAGTTTGAAAAATAGGTTTCAAAAGTTTTTAACTTTCACTCACAAAACTTCTAATATCAAATATGTATAAACATATTCAAACACAATGCAACTTGCAAATATTTTTTCAAAAAACTTATTAACTTCAATACCAACTTTTTTCAAACACCAATTAATTCATGTCTAAATACGGCTATATTAGTACAAAATGTTTCAATTTACCTGAAGTTGATTACAATTCATGAAGAAAACTCCATTAGTATCTGTCACAAAGAAAATCAAATTTACATCAGCCTAAGTATCTGTCAGTACTCAACTGTTCATCATTCATCAATAAAATAATCCCTTGCTTACAACATGTCAATCATACAGTCCTTCCAGCTCCCAAAAATCCATTAGGAAATCTACCATTTCCTGCCAGTTTTACATGAGCATTTGTAGTGTCATTCAAACAGAAATATGAGGAGCATTGACTTCTTTTAACTCTACCTTGCTTACTTACAGCAAGTGGGACAGGCTCGGGCAATGGCTTGTTGCTCCCAAACAGACTATCATATGTAGCATTCCAGCTGCAAAGGCAAAATTATTTAGAGGGAACGTAGACAGAGAGATGATGACAACACAAAATTACTTATCCACTTCCAAAATCCAGTTAAAGAGTGTCCAACACAAGCAAAACCACCTATACGTTCCACATTTTCCTTATTTTTCTCTCAGTGTGATCATCCTTGAAAAGCTTTATGCTTTAAAGCTGAAAATTGATCATTCAACATGGAAATATTTCAGCAAAGGTCAAATGCAAGTTAGACACGATTTCATTGGAAATGTGGCATATTACATGCCACATGAGATTTTGACACGTTCAAAAGGGAAACATTTAACAAAAAATTTACTCTCCCTATAAGCTCCCACTTTTTTGCTCCCTTGTTGGAGGTGGAGGGTGCTTACACTTGAGCAACTCCCTCTTGTCATGGGCAACTTATATGACAAGAATAGAGATTAAGTTGAGCAAATTATAAACAAAAAACTGCTGCTACATATGCTGTCACGCCAGCAGTTTAGAACACTGAATATGGAAGATCCAAAACTTCATGCTTAACACCACTAAATCCCTGATACCTAATCCAAAGAATTTTTCAGATTCCAACCTTGGCATGCATGCTTATCACCTATATTTTATGCCTCTATATCTTCTTTTTTTTTTTTTTTTGGTCAATAGGTATATGTAATGCTTCTATATCAAAGAGAACAAAATATTCACGAAGACAAACATCTCACTTTAGTTTAGGTTCACGAAGCTGTGGTGGTTGGTCGACAAGCTTCTGGTGTCCTATCCATTGCGCTCTGATTTGGTTCCAGAGGTGTAGTCCTGACAAAATATGTGTACAAAAAATAATTGTTCTTTAGACCTATAAAAGAAGATGATAAAATCCATTATGTTAAGCCAAACGCCTAAAACAACGTATTGAGTCTAAATAGAACTTATTAGAGATAGAGCAGTTATCTTTTATCACTCTCAACGGCGTGACGGAATATAATCTAGAATATCACTATCACTTATTCTCATTCATATCATATATATAACTGGGCCTTGAATGTTTTTATTTTCTGCATTTTTGGTTTTTGGATTTGGGTAATAGGCCCAAATGAGTTGTAGGTAAGATGATTTATTTATTAATAAAAAGCCATAATTAACAAAAAAAATAAAAATCTTTGAAAGTTCAGGAAAAACACCAACAACAACAACAAAAGATGAAGAAAAGAACAAATTTATCAGTAAAACCTTATTGTTGCTTTCACCATCTAAAATCAAATATCACAAAATTCAATTACTTATATATATATATATAGCTTATGAATTAACCATTTGTATAAACTAGAAAGTATGTTTTCCACAAAACACCGAGGTACATCTAACAAAAAAGTTAACACAAGAATAAATATGGATTCACAATGGAGAGTCAAATTTACCATGATTTACAAATTCGGCAAGGTTGTTCGGATTTGCAGTCACATGACTTTCATGAGTCAGTGTAGATGTACTAACTGATAAGTTGATTTCTTGCGACTTACCTACACTTCTGTCCATGCCACACGTGCTGGATGTCCAAAAGTCCTCCAATATTTTAGCTTTATAAATCACCTGATATTGACGTTTCTGATCTTTAACAGGTTCATGAAGTGAGGAACTTAATTTGGATTTATTATAGGATTCCAAACATCAACTGCTCTGTTACAAAAGATAGTTGTTTCTGTTAGAATAAACTAAACATGAAAAAATAAAATAAAAGGGAAAATATTATCTTGAATTGAACAAAGAGAAAACTGAAGTAATATTAGGTGAACAACTAGCCCACCAAAGCAAGATTGCCTTTGATGTTGTTCATCACATTTACATTTGTCAACGATCTTAATGTTCAACTTTCTTTGCAATATTAGACTGTTACCTGCTACACCTCGAAATTGTGCAATGCTATCGTTGACTGCTTCTAATCGGACTGGGACTTAGTAACACGTATAAAAAGCCCCACCAACTCAGAGTATATTGTAGAGGAATGTGGAATATACAAAGACTGGTTCTCTCCTAGCAGAGCGTAATTTTCTGCCAACCTCCTTCTCCGGCTCCTCTAACTTAATTTTTATCGACCACCAATCTCTCCAATAATTTTGTGTCATTCCTGATGTTATACTCCGGTTAAAGATTTCTTCTCTTTCTTTCTTCAGCTTAGTCTCTCTGTTTCCATTCCTTTTCTTCTATCAAAAAGTACTTCGCCCTTTTCTCTAAATGTATAGACAATTTGGAAATCGCCAACCAATAATTTGGATGAAATGAAACTCCACCATGTGTCTAGGTATGAGAAAATTTTTTCAGTCTTTATCCACATAACTTCTTGCCTATTTCATTGTTTGCTTTTATTACTTCTGTTACAATCATTGGGTAACTTAAGCCTAAAGTCATAATGATGTGGAAGGTGATGATAGTGACAAGTAACTAAGACATCATGGTGAGAGGAGCTTCTTTTTTTTTTTTTGGGTGTTGTGTGTGTGTGTGGGGGGGGGGGGGGGTGCAAATCCTTGAAAATCAAGGAAATTGGTGATAAATGGTACAAGGTCATAGAGAGGAACAAAACTTAGTCCATAAGATATTTGCTGATGGATTCAACATGATGTGTTCTGCAAATGCTTGACACTTGCACTTCAGAAGGTTCTGGGAAATCCGTAGGAGATGTAGGAACATTGATCAGGTATACTTGTACTTCCTCTTCCAAAGTTTTAGTGCTTATGGTAGATGTAGCAGTATTTTATCAGTGAAAGGTAGAAAGACGACCTTGGTGATAATTCCCAAAAGTCAGAAAGATGTTAGCTGGGATGAGATTGCTGATAAAATTATGGAATTTGTGGAGAAAGAAGTCTGTCCAATGGAGGTACCAACTCAGGATCAGAAGAAATAGAGTTACGCCCAGGTAGCAATAATCAAGAGCTCACCAAGTGGACAACATTAAGATCCAAGAAAGAAAAGGTGAAGATCATTTGGAACTTTAGTCAAAATATGCTTTTCAGAGAGATAGGAGATAGACTTGGTGGATTTGTATAACTTGATTTAGAGGCCAGTAATTAAATCACACATGCGATGGGCAAGAATAAATGTTTCACTGGAGTTACAAATCCGAAAAACAAGTGTACTTTAATTGCAAACTGTAAGGTCCATGAGAACTTAACCTGCAAAATTTGATTTACTCAATTGTTTTGCTACATCCATTTTTCCTTGCTGCCTGAACTTAAGTGTATGTCTGGAGATGTTGCATGCTCCGGTGCTCTATTTAGAGCATGTTTGGATTATGACTTATAAGCCATAAGTTAGAAATATTACTTATAAGCACTTTTTTTATTTACCCGAACATTATAAAACTGCTTAAAAACACCTAAAATAAGTCAATCCAAATAGGCTCTTACAAAGAAGATCAGTTAGCATACATGGAACTTGCATTTGTAAAATACACCAGAATTAGGTCTCATCTGAAGAGGAACAGAGTATCAAATTAACTATTGCAGTGACTACAACCAATTTATGAATCACGATGTTCAATTCTTTCCTAAGGAAACTAAAGCGTACAAAAGCTGAAGTTTTCTGAAAAAAGCTTCTAGAAATCCAGATACCAGAACTGTAAACAAATTAAGTGATCTAGGTCATCCATTCTATGATTCTAAGTATACGAGTTTTAACGCAAATACTAAATAATTGATTCGTTTAAGTAGCTTTCGCCTCAAATGCCTTTCAATTGTAGAAAATGGATACATGTTGAGAAACCCTAATTGACTGGAAAAAGTAGCTAGAATGTTAAAACCCTAAAGCAACGATGTAATGGAGATAAGATGGAGGCATTACCACAGCAATATCGATTGCTCCGACAGTGCCTCGCCTTCTGATCAAACTGTAGACGACCTTTTCACGCTTCAACTGCCGCTTGATATTTCTTTTTCAGCTTCATTTTAACTCTCTTGTCCCGCTGCCCTTCTTAGTAATTTCCTTTTCCTTTTCCTTTTCCTTTTCCCAACTTTTCTTTGGCAACAAAAAATATTTGAAAATATTATGAAAATTTTCAAATACAAATCATATTCAAAATTGAAAAATACCCAAAAATCTTTGTTGTCTTCGGACCATTCATGAAGTTGCAAGAATAATATACGTCTAATATTTTTGATTATGAGTATTGGAAATTTAAAAAACTCGTAGGTTCTCAATTTTAAAGCAATTCCTGCCAAGATGATGGAGTTCAAGCTAGAAATAGAAAATTCCTTTTTAGAACTGCCTATTTTACTTTGAAATAATCAAATATTATTTGTAAAAATTATAATCAATCAAAACTTCAATTTAAAAAACTTTAAATAAAATTAAATTAAGGCCAAATGCCTACATAAATTGTGCCCGGGACAACGCCTACAAGTCTAGGGGATAATGGACAAATCAGTAATTGTCTTGTACCGTAAATAAATTAGGATTTAGATGAAATGATTAAAATTTCTTTATTCTTTGTTTTTATATTTTTAAATTTATTTAAAAAAAGTTGCGAAAAGTTCTAAAAAATCGACGATACAATATATGAATTTAAATTTAATGGGGTCTCCAACACATGCCAGGGAAAAATACCCAGAAAAATACAGTACATCTAACATTAATTGGAGATTCCAGAAAAATATACTAATAAAAGAGTTCCTAATTCCATGTACTGAAAACATGTTCACACACTATTATTTACAAATTACAGGGATGCCTTTAAAATTTGTCTGCCCTAATTCCTCTGTTTTTGCATTGCAACAAGAAGAAAACGAAGAGGAATTAGCCTAAATTGATCAATAAGAAAATCCCATTCTTTGAACCCGATCCTTGAGAATTCCAGTGTACAAAGCCACCCTATTTCCTGGCATCCCCACAATCTCATGTCCACAACAATTAATTCGTTTTTCTGTATGTTTCCTCATTTGTTTTCTTCTGTACTCTTCACTACTGCCGCTTGAACTTTTCACATCAGCTGCAAATTGAACTTTCTTCTTTTTCTTTCTTGTTCCGTCCTTGTTCTTCCCACCTTAAAAGTACCGTAATTAATTAGATTAAATTAAGCAAGAAAACCAAGATCACAGGAACTATCCTCCGTTTGGCCATAAATTTTGAAGCGGAAACTTGAAAAAAAATTACAAAATCTGTCGTTGAACGCTAGTACGTACCTGAAGACAAACAGGACTTGAGAATCTTGTTTTGATCAGGTGGGTAGTCTTGTTGATCGGAAAGATGGGTCGCCGGGAAGTACTTGACCCGGAAGTGATCGAGTAAAATCACTGTGCCAGCAGAAACCGCCATGGCAGTGGCCAAGACCAATCCTTGTGAACCCAACATACTTGACATAGTATAATCCGTCGCGTTGATTAGAAATTTAAAAAGGGTGTAAAATGTATTCAAAAAAGTTGACTAGTTGAAAAGAATTAGTGGGTGGGTTAAGGGAGTAGGAACTTGTATGGTGTAGTAAGCCCACAACTTATGAACAAACAAGGAAATTGGAGTTGGTGTAGATTTTTGGAGTAATTTCAGGTATAAAATAACACTGCTCCACTAATTTGGATTTTCCTTTTTCAGTTTTAATGGCTAACTTTTGCTTTCAGCAATGAACCGCACGGCAAAGAAGGAGGGACAAAGTAGTATTCAAATTGAAATTTGTGTTTTATGGTGTGCACAGACTTCCTACAAAGTCATGTGTCTCACTTGAATGAAATAAAGAATCTATACAAAGTGGGGAAATGTTGCAGACGTGGAACTTCTCTCTACTATTTTTGCACTTCCAACTTTTGCTTTAAAATCACTAACGGAAAGTCGTTTTAATAATTAAATTTAATATAATTAAGTGTAATTACGCTATATAATTTATTTAATTGATCATATAATTGAATACAACAATAACATACTCAGTGAAATTCCACAAGTGGGGTCTGGGGAGGATAGAATGTACGTAGACCTTAGAGATCATGTAATTGAATGTAAGAGATGATTAAATTCTAGTAATTATATGATGTAATTATAGGTTGATCACTTTTTTATTTCTAAATTTATTTTTTAATTTTTACTATTTCTAATATTTTCTAAAAGTATATATTTTTTATTTTATAATATTTATATTTTATTTCTTTCTTATTTTTAATTTTTACTTCATGTGATTTCATGTGGTCGTATTATTTATTTTTTATTAGCATAATTTGTTGATATTTTAATTTTTAAATAAAAGTAGGATTCATTGTTGAATAATGTTATAGATTTACTCTTTTTTTAAGTCATATTTATGTACATTATGTTGAAGTTTGACATAAGAAAATTATGTTAAGTTTTTTGTTTTGGATTTTAAAACTTATGTTGTATTTTCAATTTTATTTTTTTTAGAAGTATTGACTCGATGTCTTACACTATAAACTAATTTTTTTTAGTTAGATTATTTATGGTGTTATATTTATAATATTGAACTTTTTATCAAACATGCATTTTATGTAGGGATGGCAATGGGGTAGTACAGACGGACGGATGAAGGGCGGGTCGAGTTCAACCCGCTTTTCAAATCGCCCTACTGCTCCACTTGACAATGCTTTTCATTTTCAACCCCCCGTAAAGTTATTTTCTTTTTTGATTTAGTTTAATATGAAAAATAAAAAATCGCAATTTTTTTACGCTAATTAACATCTCAACAACTGATTAACTATTTCTAGTTAATATTTCAATAATTATTTCTTAATTGCTAATTAACAGAGTCCAATTAATATTTCAACAACTAATAACTTACAGGACTTGTCTAGTTTAAATTTTAGAAAAAAAAAGTTAAATTTAAATTCAATGTTTAATATAAAAAATATATATCTTTGATTTTATCAATTACAAAGATTTGATTTCCTTCAAGTTCATATTTGGTTCCTTAAACCCGCAATCTGTTCCGACCCACATTAATTTTAAAAATAATTACTTCAACCCGCCTAGCATCTGCTCCACCCCCGCATGTCTTTAAACCCGCGCTACACCCGTCTCGCCCCGCCCCATCTCATTGTCATCCCTAATTTGTGTACTTAACTTACCTATATATTCCATATTTAGAAAATATTTATCATTTATAAATATAATTTTAATACATATATAATTCATTTTAATACATAATGCAAAATTTTTACCAAAATATAAGTTTAATATATTTTAAGACACTTATAATATATTTTTAATACATCTTTTATACATAGTGTAAGTCATTTATATTACATGCATAATTCATTTTTAATATATAGCACAATTTTTTAATCAAAACAATTATAATACATTTACATAATACAATTGCTATAAAATGGTAAATATGTTTCAAATATGCAATATCTATGTATAATATAATTATGAATATATATTTATTAATTAATATATTTATCTTTTAAATATTTAATTTAACTTCATCTATAAAGTTTTTTATTTTTCTAATATAAATTCTTAATTTTAAATAGTTAACTTTTATTTTTAAAATTTGCTATAACTTTATTATTACATTTATACAATCAAATATGATACTTATAATTATATTGTCATTATTTTTGTGGCAAATAAACAAATTATCATTATATCAATTTTAATTATCAAGTGATTTTCGAAAGAGATCCTTCAGAATTACGCATGTTACATGTCATGAGCAGAGCTAACCACTTGCCTTACCGAAAATAGATTTATCAATTTTCGTTTTTAACATAAATTTGATAGTAATATTTGAGAAAAATAGTAAGTATTTAAAGTTAAATTGAAAAGAATTATTTTAAAAGATAAAACTGTATCTGGACATGTATTTGATTTCGGAAAATGTTTAAATTTTGTGAGGGTAAGTTTTTATTAATTTTTTACTTATAAAGGTGGTTAGAATCAATCTCAAACTACAGTGAAAAATTAACTAGAATTTTGAAAAGGCAAAAAGTTTTATATCCAAACGGCTCCTTTAATTTTGTATTGGACTTCATGAGAAAAATCTCGATTCTTTTTGTGGCCAAAGTATTATATAAAGACTTTTCATTCTTTTTAGAAATCATATTTTTTATACAATTTTAAGTTGAAATTTTGTCTAAATATTAGTTGGATTTCTTAAGTTGTATTTTTACATGATATGAAAATTGTATAGGTACTAAAAACTGTCGAAATTTCTCAAATTTTTGTAAAATCTTACCAAATTAGTAAATTATAGTCCATAAACAAGTATTATAATATCTTACGGCATCACATTAATAAATTACATATCTTCATGTTCTATTTATAAATAAATATTTATGATTATAATTTTTAAATAAACATGATTTTATAAAAATCTACTTTTTGTGCACGAACAATCTTTTCATAGTGAACATGAGTTTTTTAATATTTTTCTTCAAAATTTAAAATGATGGATATTTAGTTATAAGTAGTCAAGTTTTACATCTTAAAAAAAAATTGAAATCACAATATGGAATCCCAAATCCTTTTCTGTTTTTTTTTTTTTTTTGAGGAATTTAAATTTTAAAATTTTTCTCACAATCACATGTAGAAACCTAGGGTTCTTTCGTTCCATCACAACTTATAAGGGGATATTTCTTTTATTAACAAGTCATTCGAGCTGACAGTTGAAGCAATTTTGAATTCATCCTCTAGTACTGAGTCTTGGATAGAAGAAGAAAAGAAGAAGAAAAATCAGAACGTTTGGTTCTGAGAATCGGACAAAATTGATACTTTAAGAATTGCTGTGCACCTCTCGTTCCATGTGATTTGATATTTTTGAAAAGGAAAAAAAGAGGAAGTTGAAGTTTTTGTTTCTCTTTTTTGTGGATAACATTTGTCTGTTCTCTTGTACCTCTAGAACTCGAAAGTAACAGAAAGCTATATTAAGAAAGCCGTACGGTGGCAGAGCTACTATTTCGTCAAGGAGGATCATACTTTTAAAATATGAGTTGATAATTTTTGTATAAAAAATATTTAGCAATTAATATATATAAAAATTGTTCATATTTAACCTATATATTTGAAAAAATATTTTACCGAACGATTCCCGCCTGTAGGCCTGTCCCGTGATATATAACACTTCAGATGGATCTTCCAAAACGAATCCAAATGTCACAATTGATTGGATTAGGCAAATACTAGAATTAGGTGTTTGATAAATAATACTCTAAGGAGCAATAGACACGTTTCGGTCTAAATACTTGTAAGCAATAATGAAAATTGAGGCTGGTCCAATTATGAGACAAGTGGACAAATTGCAAATGGAACCTTTAATATCTGGCCACTTGTCTGATTAATTCATTGCATGCAACTTCATATCTCTGCATCTCATACATGTCAAATTACTGACTTAAACATACAGACATCTGTGTGAAGAGAAATTAACTCACTAAAAGTCACGAGATTCAGTAAACTTTGCTTGACCCATTTGTGCATTTGGCCCACCGCGGCGGAGGTGTTCATACTTTTAAAATATGAATAGGTGATTATTAAATATTCGACAAGTGTTTCGACGAAGAAGGTTTATTTAACCACATTGAATGAATATAGCTCCGTCCTTGCGTTTGGCTCAAGGATTTGCTGGATTATTTCAATTGTAAATAATATATTTGGGGATTAATTCTTCGTGATTGATTGAATTTATTATCTAAATTAGAAAGGAATATTATTTTTCATGCCGAAAACAATTATCTCAAGAATAAGTTATTTTCGAGATAAATTCACCTCACTATGCTATAAATGATGAGATAAATAATTTAAATAGTATCTTATTCCTCCAACCAAACGCAAAACAAAATAATCTTACATTTTTATTTTGGAATTATCATACCCTGCAACTCCCACTAAATGACTCCTAACATGTTGATATAACTTTTGGTGTGATGATTGATCATGTCATGAACATTCATGCAATACAGTAGTCCTAGTATTATTAATCAAGAAGACAATGGGATCAAGAAGAAAATAAGGAAGTGTTCAATTTCCAAAGAATTCAATACTAGTATCCTTTCAGTTGACGTACAAGATAAAAAGTTCCAAGAAAGAACAACAATCAATTAGCTAGGAACCTCATCTAATCTCACATGCACATCCCACTACAATCTGCATATGATTTTATTAAAGTAACAAGTCTACAATATTTTCCAAACTTAGGTAGTGAGGATAGGAGGAAGTAAGTCAGATTTAGTACCAACAACGTTAGCATTGGTGTCAGGGAAGTACTCATTTCCATGCAATTCCGTCACCTCACCATCGTTTGAAAGTCCGATGGGGTATCGGAGCAAGTGACCAGGCAGATCAGTTTCTAGATTCTCACTTGCATACAGATCCCAGTATTTATCAGCTATTCCATTCACCTTCCTCACACATTCTTCGGTCTCTGGATGTTGGAATGTGTCGTCGACCATACCCATGTGCTCATACCACAATGCCATTCTGAAACCATGAACTTGACCCCTTGCTGGTTCTCTCGTTGCCAAATGATGAGGCTGGTATGCTCCCATCGCTATCTCTGAGTCTCTTGCACCGTCCATTGACCTCTGGTTTATGTTGGCTGATCCAACTATAATGTACTCATCATCAACTGTTGAGAAATGAAGTTAGTAACACGCAATGCTCGAGTATTTCTATAATGTATTTCTTGCCACATTCAAGACAAGTAAATATTTTTTATTTTAAAGAGTCAAATTCAAGATTAAAAGAGGAAATTGCAGACCACAACTTACCAATCATCATCTTGGAATGGACATAGATCATGAAGCGACGAGCCTCCTGAGCTCTATTGTGATCACTACCAGATTCAGGCTTTTCTGAAGGCTCATATTCTCCTCCCTGCTTCACCTCTCGATTACCAATGCAAAAAAAAGTCAAATAATTCCTTGGGTGATCGTCGATACCTTTATCTCTAATAGCCTGAAATATATTTTTATACATCATCTCCATTGTCCTCCTTTGCCAATATAATATTGCTTGTACAGATGCACTATCAGGAAGTCCTTCTGGCCACATTGGAACCAGAACATATACAGTAAATCTTTCCCCTGCTTCAATCTTGCTCACAATTTTCAATGTAAGTTCTTTTGGAATTAGATGCAAAGCACCTACTTCCTCCACTCTCAAATCATCACACTGCCAATCGTAACTGCTTCCAAGAAAATACTGATTTTCAATGTAGATGAAATTCTTTGCCCGACGAATAGCAGTGATGTAAGCATCTTGGATACTTCTATCGACAATGTTGTTTTTCCCGCTCACCAGGCCGGCCTTTGCCGACTCTTCTGGTGTGTCAGGAAAGCCGAAAGCTGCCCCACCATCTATTGATCTGAATAATTGAACATTCCATGATTCAGGATCATCAGGGTACATAACTGGAGATGGTGGAATGATAATATTGTCATGCTCTCTTAAGTTCACAAGAATATCTTTTCCGCCCTGTTTTCTCCATCTCTGCTCAAAATTATACAATACATCCCAAGCAATTGGTCCTTCAAGCCGAGAATGAATGTCGTGCCAGGGCTCCCTAGGTCCACCTTTGGTAATTGAAGCTTCAGGAAAATTAGGCTGGTGGAAATCATCATGATGTGCTGTGTCCAGTGTTCTAAAAAGTGAATGGAAAGGAGTATCATATCTGCCATCACAAAGATCAAGACCACCGACGAAGCTCACAATCCTCCTCTTCTGTGCCTCTCCATTGGGCATGTCACTGTCCACTATTACGATTTTCTGGTGATGAGTAAACATTGTAGAAATCTGTATATCTTTAACGATGCTTCCACCATCATCAGGATCACGAGGGCAAAGGACACAGTTCACATCAGTACCTTCAAAGTACTTTTCAGTTTCTTCGTCATGAGTAGCCATGAGACCGTCTTTCTTCAGCAGACCTACAGATGTTCTGTCGTCCCACACAAGCATAAGGACTTTAACACCTTCCCTCCCCTTCTTCTTGAGCAGCTCTCCGAGTGTGTCTCCTCCTCCAGGCTTTTGCCTGCTGGAGTCCCTCACCAAGGTTATTTCAGCATATACGGACCAGCCAGTAATGTAAATCAGGTGCTTTGCATTATTAATTGCATCAAAGATATCTTCCCAACATCGATGTGGTTCATAATCTTTACCCCCTGATAGAGGGATTTGCGGAATAAACTCATCAGGGATATGTGCATCTTGATACAAAGAAACGCGACATCCTGTTCTCTGTGGGAAGAATGTGTAAGGGACACCAGGATATTTAGGACTACCTATTCCACGTCCCCAATTACGATCACGGCTGATATCAAAATATTGCAGCGTCACATGGATTTTGGAACCTGCTTCAATGGGATTCTTGTCTTTATCCAGTATCTCAATCCAGTCATCAATCTCTTCCCCTTCCAAAAGGCCATTAACTGGTAAATAAGCTCTTCCAATTAAGGTTGCACCAATGGCATTGTTATCTTTGACTGTAAATGTAACATTTTCAGCCATATGGGCACAGTAGATGTGAAAAGACTCATTCCACCTAGGATTGTTTGGTTCATTTTCAATAACTCTGGTTCTTCCAACCGTTGCCTTTTCCAAATCAACCGTGGCATAAAGTTCAGAAGCTCCTTTGCCCATACCTACCGTCTCCTCGACAGAATCTTTAATCTGCAAATTATGAGATTCCAATCCATCAGAATCTTCATTTGGGGGTGGATCATTTCCTAAATAAGTTGAAAGAGATTATTATCTCAGCACGAGTTTGTACGTAAAGAGAAAAGATATTAAGAATTATTTGGGACTTTTCTGGATGCATAACATAAGTCAGTGATGTCGTAGAAATACTACAAACGGTAAACACTAATTCAGAGAAAAAAACAAAGAGTTATTTCATGTTACTTTGAAAAAACCACACATATCAAAATCAGTATTTTCTGCTAAAGAAACGCGATCGATAAAATTACATAAAGTTGAACTAGACAGTAATTGGCAAATGAGAAAAGTTATATTGCTGATTTCAATACCATAAGCTAACCCAGGCCCAGGCAACATTCGGACAAACTATATTCTAATTTTGATGTAAACTTAGCAAAAAGTAAATCTATCATTTTGTTAATTACCTCAGTTTTTTACAGCACTATCTCTATACACTTGGCACTGAGAAGAAGTAGAGTCCACTGTACTATAATGAAATAGGTGTTTTAGCAACAGCAGATTTTAATCTGAACCTAACGGACATTATATCGGAATGAATTGATTTAAAGCAGCTTCACTCACCTTTCAGTAACGGATTTAGATTTAAGCTATTTCATTGGTGAAGCCATGAAATACCCGATTCATCATTCATAAGAACAAAGTAAATACCCAAAAAACAAATAAGGAGGGGAATAACCTAGTTAGCACAAGTCTTGATCATGTAATACAAGTAATACTAAACTGCAGTATGCTATCTAATCTATATCAGGAAAATAATACTCACTCGTAATTCGAGCAAGTTACACTAGCAGAAGTTTCTGTTTGTGCTGTTGTTGTTTTAAAAAATTTAAAGAGAAACAACGGCCACAAAATATAGACTTCATCTGATGAAAGCTTAAAAGAGAATTAGTAAAAGAATAATGTAAACGGGAATATATCATGTTGTAAAATACAGTAAAAATTACAATTTCATCAGCCTGTTTAACCTTAATATATCCCCATAACACAGAGATCAAATGAACTATATTTTTAGAACAAATAATACTAGGAAGTAGGAACATAAACGAACAGAGAACAGTAGTCTTAGCCAACACAATTACTCCCAGATAATGAGTTCAATCAACTAAACCTATACACTGAAGAATCTATCCGAGAAAATATCAAATCTCAGATTCAGCTGAATAATACATTTGACATTCCAACAACTACTTCAGAATCAGTGTGATGCAAGCCAGTAATGTCGATGACGTAAGGGGATAGAATCATAGAATCCAGCAACTAGACAGCAAACTCATCCGAGACTCAGAGGGACATAGTCAATCACGAAAGCACAGTGGAAAAGCAGTGAAAGGTTCCTCACTAAATATAACCAAAGTTCCACTATCCCTTATACCTTTCTAATCCATCCCTTCACTCAGATAATGACCAAGTTGAGCACTTCTGGAAGCTAACAGAAATCTGACAGAGTCTATCTCATCCTTATAAGACTTTCATTGGAATAAGGCTCTGCCATTTTTGCAGCATAGTCACACAATTCAGTCAGAGATTGTGATTATACATGTGCAATATCTTCCCTACTGTCTGCTAGTGGCGAAGCTACGAATTTTTCTAATAAAAGCGTTCAAAATTTCAGTATATATCTCTCAAAGGTTGATTTTGACCTATATGCAAGGTATTATTTTTCAACAGAGGGTGTTCCACTCTTGGGTCAATGTAGCTACGCCTGGTCCTCTGCCCCCCAAAACAATGGATCTAAATGTAAAAATGAACGCGAGCCGTATCTCATATCGAAAGGGATCAAGTCCGAGTTAATCATAATCCATATTCCATTATTGATAGGACCAATCCGTTATAATTAACGAAAAGTTACTAAAATTGTTCATCAATCCAATTAAAACTCAAGTGGATGGAACTTATTGTATATGTATAACCTTGCTTAAGATGCTGCGGCCGTGCTTCTGCTGTAGCTTATCGACCTCGTGTACCGTCACATGCAGAGTACCATGAAGCAGAACCGGAGCCATTTTTCCACCTTCAAACAAAGGATTACAATATAATTAGAAGCAAATCCATAAACTAAATGGTGCTACAAACACAAAATTTTTCATTAGTTGAACTCACGTTTGAATTATGGGAAAACAATCAGCAGTGCATGCAGAAAAAAATTAGTGCATTTAGAGCTGCAAACGGAAAATTATAAAGTGAGAATATATGATCCGATGTTTGCTGTAAAAAGGAGTGATGTGGCGATCCGATAGGCGATAAAGCTGTGTGGTTAAAGAAATTGCCCATGTACATAGCACAATGTTAAAAGGTTGACGGAGTAAACAGAAGTTAAACAACTCAAATTTAATTTGTAACCTCCCCATAGACATAGCTGTGCGTCTGAGGTCTGCGTAACTCCATATTTCTCAGATTTTATTTGTATAATATGGTTATTATTAGGAGGACCTGATTTTTATGTACAAATTAGATCCACAATTGGATTTTTAATGAATTCGAAGAGTACTATTTGCTTCTATTTTTAAATTGAACAAGTAAAAATAAATATCTATTTTAATAAAGTGAATAAATATTTATTTTTAATATAACGAACAAATAAAAATAAACGAAAAAAATAACTCACTAGAATCATCAAAACCTCACTACCTCCATTTTAGGATTGAATACTTTGAAAATCATCAAAAGTAAGTTGCATAAACAAGAATATTGATTTATTATGTATAGTTGCTCTTTTCAAGAAGTTGAAGGACTACTGAAAATAATATTTTTGTTAACTTTTGAGGTAGAAAGAAAATTTACTTATAATATATCTTTCAAACTTTATTTTACGAGATTATAATGGATATTTTTGTGATTGTGCATGTTAGTGACCTCCTTAAAAATTAATGAATACTTAATCTTTAAATTAAATTGAGTAATTTTAGTTTAGTAATATAATAATAACATATACAGTAATTTATTTTAATAATCACAAGTTAAAATAAAAAATTGATTTATATATTTTAGTTATTTTCCCTACGAATAAGCGCTTCCGCTACTCCACTTTTTTATTTTTCATCAACTTTATTTGGAGATGTTTGACTTGATTCATACGTCTTTGAAGTTTGACCCTCTTGCGAAACACAGACTTCCCACTCTTTATTAAGACAAAATGTTAAGTCTCAATTTAGTCCATCTAAAAAAATAATAATATATTTTTATATTTAATAATAATTTTACTTTGAAATATTTATTATACTTTTAATAAAATAATTTTTGGCCATATAAATATTTATCACTCATTTTAAATTATAAGTTTCAAATTTTTTTTTTTTAAATTTCATATTAAGTCAAACTAACTTATATAAATTGAATAAGACGGAGAATATTAAGACTAAGCAAAATGCAATATCAACTGAAACGGTTAGTAACCATATCCAATGATTCTGGGCCGGGTTGTGACATAAGTGAATGAGTTTGGTCCACTTCAATAAGTTCCTTTAGAGATCTGAAGCAGGGTCATTTTCTCGGGTCTGCAATCAAGGTCGGGTCTGCAATATACGGGCAAAATCAAGATTGAGCCTGAAATATTTAATATATGATCTTATAAATGTCCTTCAAACGGCATTTTCTCGTAACTAACTCGCAATGTGAATATTTTTTTCCTATAGATAGATTTTTGTTAAATTTAATGTCTGATATACATGTTGAGGGTCAAGTAAATTTGCAATTTACACAGGGCTCGTTTTTTGGGAGCGGTTGATTCGAACTCGATATCTCTCATTAAAGGTAGAGAACTCTTAACCATCCCACCATAACCCAAATTAAAATAATTTTTTCCATCCTCAAAAGTTTGAACTTGAAAACTCCATGCAAGTAGAAGTAGAAATAGAGTTGCTAAAGGTAGTAAGTTTCTCTTCTTTTAAGCTCAAGCCTGAAAGGAAAATATTTTTGTCAGCTGATTATCTTATATTGTAAATCGTTCTCTAATTTAAATAATATTCACCAAAATGAGAAAAATTAACTGTTTTCTCTTACTGTGTTAGTCATTTTTGTGGGTGAAGTTAATTATTTTCATTCACAAGCATTATAACTTCAATTGTGCATAACACTTAGACTTAAGTAAATCACATTATTTTTCAATCCTTATAACCTAAAAATATATTGTTAAAATATATTAAGAAAAGGGCCGGAGAAACCAGTCCATGGCTTGTCAACGATTAAAAAAAATCATAATTTATTATACATCAAAATCATTTACCATATTTCATCTTCTTTTATACATACAAATAAAAATTGGAAATTAATAAACCATAATTTTTCTAGGTAAAACATTTCTTTTTCAAAAAATAATCCACTCTGTAAAGTATTTTCTCAAGATTCATAAAATGTAATTTGTTGGATGTCCACTCAGAAGAGTGGTTAAGAGGAGATCCTAGACTAGTTTTTATTAGTAATATTTTTTCCTAACATCTTCTACAAAATTCAAACTTAACTATTTATGATGGTCTTTCCTATAACAATTATTTTGAGTGATTTGATTGTTTGTTATGATTTGAAAGAAAACAATTTTGACATTTGCCAAGCCGCCAGTACTTTTTTTTCCCTCATTTATATTCGATAATCACATCAAAACATAACTATTCAAAATTTATGTTGCGTAGAGCTTATTTCGAGAAAAATGCTCCCCGTCAGGGACAAGTCGCCAGTACTTGTGTGTGCATACAATGATTTAACTAAGAAAACATAGAAAACAAAAGGCAAACAAATCCTGGGGTTTGCGTGGCTCTTCAATACACTTTCTTTTCATTTTCTCAAGTGCATATTTAGATGAGTGACATGTATCATATTTAAAATCAAAAGATCTAAATTAAGTTAATTTAACAAATTTCTTAACCAAAATTAAAAAAACAAGTACGGAGAAAAAAACACGCCAATTTTGGTAAGAAATTTTTTATCTTTCACTAATTTTATTTCACCATTGATATATATATATTTAAAATTTAAAAGTTTAGATTACATTAAATTTGATAGGCCTCTTCACCATAGTTAAAAAATAAGTAAGGAAAAAAATCACCAACTTTAATAAGAAAAAATCTCATCTTTCACTATTTTGTCTCCTTATTAATATCATTATTTTCATGAAATATATTTGACATCAAAATTATTATTATTTCCCTAGTATAAAGTTTAAGAATACTTTTCGGGTTTTTTTTCTCTGTTTTCTTTATCTAACAAAATAAGACCAAACATAAAGGACATAATGAAATCAAGCATGGGTAAAGCAACAAAATATTAAGTGAAAAAACAAGATCAATTTTTATTCATTTTGGTATAATTTTATTTGCTAAATACTCATTTTGGTGAGTGTATGTGTGTTAAAGTAAACCAGAAAACATGATCTGAAATTTATTTTAATATTAAATTTTTTGAGATTATCTCGAGTTATTTTTGTGTATTTTGTATTGCCTTCCGTGTACTTTTTATTAAGGATGTTCGTGATTTGATTTGATTAAATCGAAATTTTAAAAAATAAAATAAAATAAATTATATTAAAATTAGAAAAATATAATTAAAGTGATGATATTAATGAGGAAATAAAATTAGTAAAAGATAATTATCAAAATTGGTGATTTTTTTCCTTATTTATTTTTTTAATAATGGTTAAGACGCTTGTTATATTAATTTATCTAGATCTTTAGATTTTAAATATAACACATATCACTTATTTAAATACATTTTAAAAAATAGAGAGAGTGTAATGGGGAGGACCCAAATCCATCAATAATAAGTGCATTTATAGCTAGTAATTTAAAAGTAAGGCAAATAATTAATCTTCGACAGTTTGTTTTGTTGCACTATCTGTTTTAAAAAATAATTATATTGTTAGGTAAATAGAATTCCATAAGTACCATTCACAACAATAAAATTTAGTATTACAACTTTTACCAAATATTAATTAATTATTATTAAATTCAATATTGTTATAGGCTTTAATGATATTTACAAAAGTGTTAAAATGTAAATGTACTAGTTATTGTCTATAAAAAAAATATACTTAAAGGCAATTAAGCTATTCCCATTAATTAATTTTTGGAGCTGGGGTTCAATAGGACGGGGCGTGCAGTTTAGAGCTAGGCGGGGTTAGGTGGATTTAAAATTATGCTAGGCGGAGATGATCGGGATGGGTTGACGTAATGACTTTTAAATTTAAACTAGACATGTACGATGAATTGTTAGTTATTGAAATATTAATTAGAAATTATTAATTAGTGATTAAAAAATAATTATTGATATGTAACTAAATATAGTTAATTAGTTGTTGAGATGTTAATTAGCGAAAAATAAAAAAAAAAATAATGAATTTTTATTTTTCATGTTAAACTCAATTAAAAAAAAAAACTTAAAAATTTATGCGAAACGAATTTATGCAAAGTAAATTGAAAATAAAATAAATTATGTAGTAATCCACAATATATACTACATTTAATTTTCTTCCTTTTTTGATAGTTACGAAACATGATCCTAAAAGAGCAATGCATTAAATAATATTACTTTACTATACACTTAAATCCTCAATAATTCAAAAGAAGTTGCAACATCTTACGTGCTACGTCTAGTAGTTGCATTTATTTCATACAATTATTCAGTTACTGGAAGCCATAGATGTGATTTTTCTATTTATTTTTCATCTAGTGTTCGATATTTATATTAGAATTTAATTCATAATATTTAGTATTGCGTAGTGTTAGGATCGATTACAATAATACCTTGTGAATTTTAAAGAGCAATTGAAGAATGAAGAAGATTTCAGAGAGGAAAGATATTTTGGAAAACCTAGAGAGAGACGTTAAATTCGTAGTAACATTTTATGGTAACCTTCACGGGTGATGCAGTATGTATATATATATATTAATGATAACACTGTTACAGAATACACGGTGAAAAATATGGTGAACAGTACAGCCTAAATTTTTGAACGGCGAAATCGTTAATATATAAAAAAGAACCTTTGCATATTAATCAGGCTCCACATCCCAACACATAGGGCTCATTTGAGAAAACGCTCTCTAACAAAAAAATTCTATACTCAAAACTTGAACTCGAGATCCCTAGTTAAAAAAGAAGCAGACTCATCTGGTGCACCAGCGATGATGCCGTAGATGTGATTGAAGATTTGGAAATGTCATATATTGTTTGCAATTACTGATCAATGAGGTAACTGCTACTGATTTCTTTTGACATATTTAGGCAATCCAGTATGATTTTTCTTCTCAATTTAATTAACTCGTCATTGTCTAATAGGAAGTACAAATCCAGCAATATTAATTGCCTTTAGTTCATTAATTTTTCGATTAATATACTTGATTCCCCTGGCCATCGTCTCAATTATTTAATCTGGAGGATTGATTGGACATAATTAATATGGAATTTGTCGAACTTAATTTTCCTTCCCCTACTTTCACTTGTTGGAAATTCATTTTTCTATTTTAAAAAAATTATTTTCTTAGAAAAGATGATTACCAAATATTTTAACCAATCAAACATAGAAAAATTAAAAAATATTTTCCTTCACACAAACACACCCCAAATCTCCCTGGTAACTTTTACTTGTCTGCGATGAACTTTGCATCTCCGCTAATAAATAAAAAATGAAATGCAGACTAATACTACTGTTTAAAAAGGTTTTGGAAAATGATTAATTAACATTATGGATAAAATATGGGGAAAAAAATGACATGTTAAAGTGAAAATTCATTTTTAATATTGTGACTAAGTAAAAGTAATCTGAGAAAGTATTTAAAATTCAGTAATGTCCTAAGTACTATTTAAAATTCAATTATGTCAGTGCAATCTAAAAAGAAAATCTTTTCAATTATGGAGCTGCATTTAAAAAAGATAAGTATCAGTACCCTTAAACTAATTATATCAGTTTAAAGTACAAACAATATTATTAGCACAATTGATTGCCTTTCTCTCTTTTGTAATTATTGTTAATTTCATTAACACTACTCACATTATTTTTATATTGACAAGATTAGCTATTAGGGATGCTTCTAATATACTGAACATTTACTGATTCTTTCATTCATAATTTTAAACTATTTCAGCTAGAAATAGTAGCACATACTTCATGAAATTGAATGTCTTTAGATTTAATTATCAAATTGTAACATTAGAACAATTATTATTACCGTGAAAGTCACTTTTATGGTATACTAGTCTAGTGTATATGTTTTGCACGTATGAGTCGTTTTAATTTTAAAATTATATTATATATAAATAGCATTTGTCATTAAAATAAATATGATATTTATATAAACAAAAGTATATATATACTATTAATTTGATGCAGTAGTTTAATCAATTCAATTACTTATAATATAAAAGGGTATGCTAAAATACATAAAGTAATAATTTGGAGTTGAATAGTTAGGAGTTAAATAATTAATTAATTTAATTTTAAAAAAGACTCCTAAATATAAAAGGAATAGTTTAATGTTTCCAACGTAATTTTAATTACTCTTTTGTTTAAATTTGTTCCGTTACATACTTTTATTAACAAAATATTAATTAAAATTTTAATTAATTAAAGTCCGAAATATTAGAAAAACAATAATATTTTTCCTTCATAACTTAGACAGTTATTTATAAAAAGTTATCCTAAATCAAGAGTGAATCTTGAAACTAAATAAATAAAAGATAAAATAATAAATTCAAAAAAAAATAAAAGACAATTTATCTAAATTAGAGTATTTTATTAAAGGGAAAAAAGTCTCAATTAATTGCAACATGATTGTTTTGTTCAATATTTGGTCAAAAAACTTCAACTAAAGAAAGAAACCATAAATTATAAAAAGAAAACTCCATTGTCATTTATTGATGGTATATAATTCATATATAATAATAAAATTTAATAGCTATTAGAAATAAAATTCACACAAAAAATATAATAATGAATGTAAAAAGATGACTTGAATATTAAAATTAAAAAAAAACTATAGAAGTATAAGGAAGAAGCCGTATATTTGTGTTTGTAGAAGGAAACCTATGTTTTTGTAAAATTTGATTAAGATATTAACTAAACAGAATTGTAGAATTTTTTTTCTTTATAAAAGGTAAAATTCTAATAGATTTAGAAGCATTAAATATTATAATTTCTTTTTTGATAGGATTTTAATGAATTTTAAATTTCTAAATATTAGAATAAAAATTAAACAATAATTATATAAAAATAGTAAAAATACGATTTTATCTAAAATAGAGTCGGACAAAAATTTCAAATAATATTTTTATGTGATTTACTCTTCTTCTTTTTTCATAAAG
Organism: Solanum rostratum; assembly: GCA_029948455.1. Taxonomy (NCBI): domain Eukaryota; kingdom Viridiplantae; phylum Streptophyta; class Magnoliopsida; order Solanales; family Solanaceae; genus Solanum; species Solanum rostratum. Next base: position 61,758,342 of record CM057054.1, on the reverse strand, counting down.
CTCATGTCACGAATGCATTTTATCTATTTCGGAGAATTTGACTACTTACATTTACAGATTGTATAACTACCTTTTTGCAGTTAAATGTTCTTAAAATAATGCTTTATTAAAATATAAAATAATCAGTTCATCGTGAAGGACCTTAAAAATATTGTTTGAAGATTTTGTCCTTCATTAAAATACTCTTCTTTAGATGAAATACTCTTTTTCACTATTTTTCTTAATTTATTATTTAATTCTTTATTTATTTAGTTTCAAGATTCACTTTTAGATTAGAATTTCTTTATATTTAGAATTCACTTTTGATTTAAGACTATTCTATCTAATAATTAACTAAAATTTTGACTATCAAATATTTTGTTAATAAAAGTATAATAATATGATAAATTTAAAAAGAAAAAAATTCAGTTAAATTATGTTTGAAACATTAATCTATTCCTTTTATATTTAGAGATCTTTTGTCACATTAAATTTTGATCATCAGATATCAAAAATTAAAAATAGTTATTAAAAAGAAAATAAAAGCAAGGATCCAAATGATTGATACTTTACCATAAATAATTGAATTCAACTACATATATGATAAAAGTTGTAATTGTATTGCAAAACTTAGTTTATGGTAAAACATGAATATGAGATTATTCAACGCATATCGTATTATTGTTGGCAAAGGTGCAGGCCAACACTCGAGCAAATCCCTAGTCGCTTACCTACAAGCACCTCTAAAGTCAGCAAATAACAATAATTAAGTTAACAAATAATATAACTTAATAAATTTTAGTAAAATATATCGTAAAGTCATATGTACCTATCGAAGCAATATAGAGGGCCATATGCTACAAACAAAATAAATACACAAAATTTGTAACCCCATTAATTCGCAGTAAATATTCTATCAATGCATAGAGAGAAAAAAAAAACAAGTTTATAATTCAAAGAGAAAGATATAAAGAAGCTTACAATTTTATTAAGACATTAATTATTAGTTGAATTATAATTTTTTTTATAGAAATTTTAAAATCACACAAAAATAAAAAAATAAAAAAATTTGAACTCCTCTATGATTTGGATTAACATATTAACATATTACGTCAGTTTAGGACTAAGCTAAAGATACGGTATATAATCCCTCAAAATAAATGAATTTTTGGAATGTGACATGTTTTTTAAAAGAAGGTTAATAAAAGATATAAATTAAATGATAATTTATCAATATTATTCTTTTATAATTATTAAATTCATGTTTTGAAAACACTCCTCTTTAATGCTACATATACTTCTAGAAACTAAAAAGTATAAAATATTTGAAAATCCCATTAAAAGAGAAGATTAATTTTGTAGGGGGTGAGTTAGGTTGGGAGAGAGGGTGGAGAACTAATAGCATAACTTTAGACTCTAAAAAATTTCATCTATATTGAAACGGAGAATATAATTTATATAATTTCGTTGGTGAAATTATGGAGCTAGAAGATTCATGAGTTCGATTAAACTTAATAGATTTAATTCATAAATTTGAACCTTAAATTTGTATAAATAATCTACAATATATACTCACACAGACACATATACTCTCTCTGTTTCATTTTAGTTGTTATAGTTTTGATTTTTAGAGTCAAACTACATAAATTTTGATTAACATTTTAAGATGGATTTTTTAAATTATATTAATATAAAAAAATTTGCAATTAATAATATTTTTTTTATAGTTTTTGAATATCTAAATTTTTATTTTAAAGTATCAAATTAATTTAATCTAATTTAGCTTTAAAAATTAATCAAATTGGCTATATGACAACTAAAATGAGATGAATGGAGTATAATTTAATTCAAAACTCAATTACTACCCATATAGAAATGGATCTTGCTCATAACTTAATTTTAAAAGTGTGATGAAAATGATCTAAATCACACTTTAGCGTTATATCTTGTGTTGTTACTGTTCACCTTAAATTTGTTACTTTTATTGTATTTATATATTATCATTTGTTTTCCACTTTAGTCGTTTTTCTTTCATATCTAATATCTTCTGCTTTCGAGGCATAATATTTTTGCGATGAGATTATTTCGAAAACAACCTCTCTATCTCTATGAGATTGTAGGTCTGCCGTACATTTTATCCTCCTCAAACTCCACTCGTGAGATTTTAGTGGGTATGTTCACAAAAATTGTCCAGTTCTTAAAAAAGGGATATGAAACTCTTTTAACATAAACTAAATATTATGATTTAATTTAAACTTTAAAAATTGAAATTGTAGCTGGGAGTTAGAAAATGACGCCTTTCATTTAATTAATTTCATTCAAGTTAAGCCAGCCAATCGCCATCAAAAAGTAATCTACTCTGCACATGCAACCAATCCAAAAAAGGATACCCCTCATATATGGTAGTACTTGCTACAAGGAAATTAAAGACCATATATTACTGCAATAGACTCAGAGGTTCCCAGGACATATTAATCACTAATAATACTCTCAATCACCAATAACTCACCTTCTTTCTCTTCAATGCTTTCTAACACAACCTTAATACAGTATATAATGATATACCACTAATGCCACTGTCCTTATATGTATCCATTTTTGATAAACTATTTCCACACCTTCAACTGTACAATTCTCTCTCTCTGACAATTGTTTGCACAAAGTGAACTATGGTACAGGCAAAGAAGTTCAGAGGTGTCAGGCAACGCCATTGGGGCTCTTGGGTCGCTGAGATTCGTCATCCTTTGCTGTACTTTACCATGCACATCTCTTTTTATTCCTCCACTCTTCATTTATATTCACCTATTTATGTACTATTGCATTACACAATAAGCCAATTAATAAATTTTCACTATGCACTCTTTTAATGTCACGAATTCAGAATTTAAATTTGATGAAATTTTGTTTGTGTGCGCCAACACTTGCAGGAAGAGGAGAGTGTGGCTGGGTACTTTTGAAACTGCTGAGGAAGCTGCGCGAGCGTACGATGAGGCTGCTGTTTTAATGAGCGGGCGTAACGCCAAAACAAATTTCCCAGTGCAGGCACAGCTAGCAACTGAAGAGAACAACTCTAAAGCAAATAATTCATCTATGTCCGGATCATCATCATCACTCTCTGCTATACTTAGCGCCAAACTTCGCAAAAGCTGTAAATCACCTTCTCCGTCTCTCACTTGCCTCAGGCTCGATACGGAGAGTTCCAACATTGGGGTGTGGCAGAAACGGGCGGGGCCCCGTCCTGATTCTAATTGGGTCATGACCGTTGAATTTGGAAAAAAGAAGATCGTCAACAATAATGAGCAAATAATTATTCCACACCAAAACATGAATTCTTCTAGTACATCATCATCTCCGGAGAATTCCATTGAGATCGAAGAAGGTAAAGAATGTGGTGCGATGAGTGAAGAAGAGCGAATGGCGCTTCAAATGATTGAAGAACTTCTCAACAGGAATTAATCTTAATCCGTTAAACTTATTAGGTAAATTAATGTTTGGTCTTTATTTACACATAAAAAAAAAAAAGTGAAAAGACAACTCTCTCATATATTAATAACCGTCTCTAAGGTATTATTAATATTTTTCTAAAGTCATTGTCACTGCTGAGTGTCATGTTTGTCCAATGTTGTGCAACAATGCTTTTATATTCAATTTCATGAAGAGGACAAAAATGTTACTTTCACTCTCTCAATATACATGACTGGCATCTCATCTCTCTCCCCTTTTTAATTAATTAAAAAAATATATATTTTAAATTTAATAATAATTTAATATTAAAATAGTCATTTTAAATTTATATTAAATTAAACTACGTCATATAAATAAGATAGAAAGAATACTTGAGATTGAACCACGTATTGATTTGGACTTCCACAGAAGTAACATATGGATACCGACTTTTTATTATTATGTTTCTACGCATATCTAGAATTAAGTCTAAGCCAAGTGGGGCTGTGTATCTAAGATACGATGGCTACATATACGTTGGGGTGGTGAGCAAGTAGGTCGAGGCAAATATTAATTAATAAAAATAAATAGAATATTTAATTTAATTTCTATTTTTAATAAATAACAATAAAATTTTTTTTTTGCCTTTTTTAGCAAAAATTTATCACTCAACTCCTGCCCTCCTCCAGCCCCACCCCTCCCCTTCTGGCCCCCCTCCCGGAAACAAAATAATTTGCCTATTAAAAAAATTTTCAAATTTCTTTTCTTACCCCCACCTACCACTATGCATCCCCGCCCCTACCTCGACCACACCTATATGGCTGAGCCCCAAAAATATTAATGCAATTTTTTTTTCTTTTGTGAATAGACTTTTTTAATTTATTTTATTCATTAAACTATTCATTTTTATATGAATAATATGAGTTTTATTCATTGTCTTTTGGTGCACAGTACATATCAGGTGGTGCACAAATTAAAGTTCAAGCCCTGCATATATTAGATGGTTTCCAAAGACATTAGGGTAGATTTTGTGCTTATTTACTTATATAAATTTTGAAAAACATGAAAAATGATTGTCTAGTGATTTAGGATATTCAAAATACATCCAGAGGTTTAAATTGAAAAGGCTAATATAACGCAAAATCTATCAATTGTTAAGTTAAACTAGTCTTTTCTTCCAAAGAAGATTTTTTACTAACCGTTTAATTCCCCGGAATTGCATTGATTTTTTCATTTTTTTAAAAGTTTTCTGAGTAAAAGTTCTAGATCCACGATTAGAGCCCGGGATGAAGTAATGTAGAGATGGAACAAGAAGTTCTTTTATATTTTGAAACCCTTCCCCTTTTGATTAGAAGAAATATATATTAGGCCTTTTTAAGAACAAATTCACTGCAAATATCCCTAATTGTAATCTGATAGAGTAATATTATCATTAAGCATTTAATTTATAGTCACAATAAGTGGCGTTTAGGACGTTGAATCGTCTATGTGATATCAATTGTTTACAAGGAACAGAAAATTTTTACCACATTTGGAATTAAATTTAAACATGAAGAGGCACTGATAATTGGCAGAATACATATATATATATATATACACGATATTATCTCTATATTATTGATTAGTTATTGTCGTGACTTGTGAGAAAACCCTAAAACAATTTTGGTTAAATGTCTGTCTTTTTAACACTAAATAGATCTTTGTCTCTCTCTTTTTTTCTTTTTGTTTATCTTTGGGTGTTTGTTATCCACAATAGGGTCAGATTGATTCGGATTCCTATTAAAGGAAAAATCATTTTTAACATAATTTTTGTATATTCAAATTAGTTTAAATTCGAAACTTTTGATTATAACTAGAGGGAATTCTATTGAGATGTTAAACGAATAGGATACACTATGTTACTCTAGTCCATTTCAATTGATGCAACTTCTTTCTTTATTAGAAAATATTAGCTCTTTTCTAAATTTGGAAATAATTTAATTTTGATTATTTATCTACTTTTAACGAGACAAATGTTAATAACATGATTCGAGATGATAATGGAAATGGATGTTGTAATATTCTGGTAAACTATAGTCTATTTCACTTGTCGTTATAGAATTATAGAGTATCAAACAAAGACGAACATGAATAGGGAAACTGAGTGCTTACTTTCTATCAACCTTATTGAATAATGTATGAGAAGACATAATATCATCTTTTAGGATTATTATTGAAAATCACAAATATCTACTTGAAGTCAGCAAGGTCATTGTTAAACTTATTTGAAGGGAGAAAAGCCAATGTGCAAGCTTTCTATCAGCAACAACAATATATAACATATCCATTGAAATCTTACAAGTAGAATTTGGATACGATAAAATATATGTAAACCTTACCACTAATTCATAGAAATAGAGAAATTGTTTCAAATCCCAAATACAAAGAAGATAGGCTAACTTGAAATGCGTTCAATATAATATAGAGTTTATTCTCCCCGCAAAAGTAAGCAATATAGCTTAACAAAGGTAAAAAGCTTACTTAAGGCTTTTCCAATGTACCAACAAATAAATGAAGATGCATCGAATTTAGCTATGCATTTTTATCTTACTTTCTCCGTTTCAGAAAGAATAATCTAGTTTAACTTGACACGCAATATAAGAAACTAAAGAAAAAATTTCAATCATCTGATCCTAAATAAAAGTTATGTCAAATGCACCACAATATCCTTTAATCTTGCCAAGATAGACTTGAGATCGGACTATCACCAGTAAAAAGTGAGAGAATTTGACATCCCAAAGACAGCTTTTCGAATCTAATATGGTAATTTTGAGTTTTTGGTGATATCTTTTGGATTAAAAAATGCACCTGCAGTCTTCATGGACTTGATAAATAGAGTATTTAGACAGTACTTTAATGTGTTCTGATTATGTTTATTGATGACATTTTAGTATATTCTAGTCACCTCCAAATCGCTTTACAAACTCTCAAGAAAAGTGAATCTTTTTTTTTTTTAAAAAAAGAGGGACCAATATTTATATAAAAAAATGAAATATTAAAAGTGAACTTTATTAGATAATTAATATGTATAACGTAAGTGGTCACTAAACTAAAAAAGGTAAAGGGCCATGTTGAAGTGATCTGCGGGCATTGACTTGTCTAGAAAGTGGGTGAATTGGTATATGGAGCTTTCATCAAAGTTTGTTAGAAATTACTTTAACTGGGGAATAATAAACATGTGGTGTAGATGCATTAAGATGTTGGCCTAGTCTTTTTTCTTTTTAACGTACGCAGTTGATAATACTTTCATATTATGATAACTAGTGGGGACATGATCCAGTGTGAATTCTAGGTGGATCATTAATTTGTCAATTCTACTTATAATCAGCGTTACCTTCACTTTATTTCTAGTCTGATCTGGTTAACACAACATCATGCCATCAACTGTTTAACTACTTTGATTTTCAATCCTAGTTGATAGTATGATGGGAAAGAAATCAATTATGTTGTAATTAATAATTGTTATATAGCTATTTGACCCTATTAAATTTCAAATCTAGACTATTTATAAAAATTCCCCTATTTTTAATTTGTCTAATTAGACAGTAAACTATCATAAGCATTTCGATTAATTATGATTCATCAATTAGATGCTATATACGGAGAAAATATTATTATTTTTTTTTAGTCAATAGTTATTACTATACCTCCGAATCATCCCTTCAGGTTTATTTCACTCTATTTTGTCATCCATTTAAGCTAGTTTCACCCCATTTTATAAAGTATATCTACGTGCATACAAAAAGATGCGTTAGTCTACTTGTTTAATATTAATTATTATTGAGAAGAAAAAAATTAATGCTCCTGACATGCGCTCCCCTTCGATCGTCATCTAAGGCGATTGCTTCAGCTTTTTTTTTCATGCCGTTCCGGTCAATCTCGCCTGTCAATTATCATCGAATGCACGCACATCCTGGGCTTCATACGAAAAGAATTAGGCGGCACTGTCATGGAAAAGTCGTTTCTTTTAAAATGCTTCAAAAGAATAAAATTCACAAATAATCACTTTTTAATTATTATAACTAAAAAATTATCAACATCAGGAGTTAATAGAACTTCATATTATCATATTGCTGCATAATAATAGTATTTCTTTTTAGAAATTCCAAAATTAAAATTGGCTAGCCTGCATTGTTAAGCCCCTACACTGATGGAACAAACAGTGTCGGAAGCCCATAATAAACTTAGTTGACGGGCCAGTTCCCGTCCCTTTCAACATATTATGTTGGAGATTGCACAAATCGCTACTGCTCATTCCGTTCAATAATAGTTGTTATTATTGACTTGATGGATGAATTAAACATCAGTTTATGATAAAAATATTTTTATCAAATTATTTTTTGAATATAATAAATATAATTAATGATAAAGGTAAATTAAGAAGTGTAAAATTATGTCTTGATTTTATAATGTGGACAAATATTATTAGACATCTATTTTTAATATAGTGGACAATTATTGTTGGACAGAAAGAGTATAATTTAAATTAACTTTAAAAATTAATTAAATTACTCCCTCCATCAATCTTTATTTGTCCACTATATTATTTTAGAATGTCCAACAATACTTGTCTACTTTATGAAATCAAGAAATAATTTGCCACTTAATTTCTAATTTACCTTTATTCACGTCCCTCTGTATATCAAACTGGCAACAACTATATCTCTGATTAGATCACTCTACTTTCATAAGAGTACTAATGAATCTAAATTAGAAACCTAATATATATTATTTTTAAATTTTAATTTATATAACACTATTTGAATTAACTTTTTTTTAAAAAAAGAAAAATTCATTATTGAATGAGTTTGTGATTAAAAATTAAAATTGAGTAATATTATGAGATAAAAGTTTCCAAGAATATAGTACAATTTTATTTTTGTTCGACTCAAAAAGGAAAAGAAATAGAAAAGACAAGAAATATTGGGTAGGACAGAGGTCAAAATAGAATTAGCAGTCAAAAATCTTCAGCGCCTGAATACGCGATTTCTGATCCGAGTTTTCCGATCAGATCAACAGACAATCGCATTTGCATAAAGATTGGAAAATGCTTCTGGCCGTCTTATTTTCCAACTCCGAGGGCAACATCCTCGTCGAACGGTAACACACTGCTTTCATTCCGTAAATGGTTACTTGAGAATTTCCTGTTTCAATCGATGCTTTATCTTTCAGATTTCTTTATTGCTTATGATATCTCTTTCATAAGATCCTCTTATATGTGTTTACTCACTAGATTTTTATTTTATCGGTTTTGGGCTGTTTTCTGTCTGATTGGAAATCATTCTGGAAAAAGCTCAATTACTGGCCTCGAGCTACATTCAGCTGTATTCAGTATTCTTATATTTGTTATTCTCACTGATTCATGTTAATTTTATAGCGGCATTCCATTAAATTTGATGCTTCTCCCTATTACATATCATACCGGTTTCCTTTTTTTTTTTTTTGATAAATGTGGTGTGAGGCCAGTTTGGGAAACCTCCCCTAATCCCACCAGATACCTGTCACCTCCCACGGTACTTAGGATTTGAACTTGAGACCTTATTGTTCACTACCTAATTCATTAGCCACTAGACCACACCTCGAGTTCGTCTTACCACACCACAAGTGGAAGGAAAGCGAGAATGAAGTGAATAATGAAAGAGCAAGAGAAGTCTTCTGTATTCAATATGTTCTCTCTCTTTCCCTACCTATGTGAAGTCGATCTCCTCCAACCTCTAGAATTTTTATGATTCAAGGGGTGACATTTGATCAACACCAACTACTAGTCTACTACAGTGCAGTTTGATTCTCAGCTAGTTGAGTTGTGGTTGGTTATAGAAGCCCTCAATATCCATTTTCTCTATTTTGACTTGTAATATCCAATACTCCACAATTTAGACTTCTTCAACACTAGATTCTCTACCGAGTAATTTTAGTCCCACCAGCAAACACTGTCACTAATAAATGGACTTGCTGGAAATGTCTATAATACTCATTTCAGACAATTCTTTTAATGTAATTTTAGGTATATCATATGTCCTTTGAACACCTTCGATTTTCATGGTATCCTACCTACGGACTCATATATATGGAGGTCTTCATATGGAATGACCAGACCAATATAAGGAACCTTTATGTATGCTACTTGTCCTTCTATTGGCAGTGATCATTCTAATACTGTCTAATTTTCTATAACCATCATCCATCTTATAGTTACATTCTATGCTCATCTTGTTTCAGGCCCAATATTGATTCTCGTGTAAAATCGCTTACTGCCATTTTAAAAAGCTAGCCATCCCTTTGATGTTTATCCTCCTACTTTATAATACTAATAATAATACTAATACTAATATACATTCTCTAAAAATAACTTATGTAGCTCTCGTCTATTTCATCTATCCTTTATTGACTCTATGTATTAAATATTCATCAATTGTGTCATTTTCCTGAAATTAAGTGAGCCTAAAAATTTGGAACATTGGATCATGAAATTTGAAGACTTCACATCTTCTTTCAATTTGTATTTCACGAGGAGTCAATGGCATCAATATACATATAGGACAATGCCCTTTCTTCTTTGTCCTTTATGGATACATCCAACCAATAAGATAAATATGCTATTGTTCCTTCAATTAAAGTTAATCCAGTCGGAAAAGCGGCTTAAGGGGCTTTTATTTTTCATGCAGAAAGCAATTTTTTCAGTTTTTCTTATCCAGAGAGGAATGGCCTCTTTTAATCTTCTTCTTCACCAAAAAATGACTTCTAAAAATCTTCTCACTTGCAGTTTTAATGGAGTACCAGCAGAGGAGCGTCTGCATTGGAGGTCTTTCCTAGTTAAGCTAGGTGCACAGAATCTTAAAGGGATTAAGAATGAAGAACTCCTAGTGGCTTGCCACAAGTATGTACATTGTTTTTGTGGTTACTTGGAAAAATATTCTTGAACAATGGTGATAACATAATTTATAAAAATAATTATTAGTTGGGACTGGGGAGGGAAGTGACACTAAGAGGAACTCTGTGTTGATGGAAAGATTGCTCGCTTCCAAGTTCCCCCTCTTTGTAGTGTTTGGAATTGAATTTATATCAGTTGGCCGCTTGCTTCTGGAAAGCACTCTCCTTTCAGCTGAAACTTAACAAAAGATTCTTGTAGTAAAGGGGAGTTTGCTGATAATTAGGACTATTTTTATCTGTGGTCTTTTCACATACTTTTCATCTGCAGGTCTGTTTACATTGTCTACACAGTACTTGGAGATGTCAGCATCTATGTTGTAGGAAAGGATGAGTATGATGAACTTGCATGTAAGTGTATCAAATACACTTTGAGTCATTAATTTTGTGTTTCAATAAAAAAAAATAAAGCGTTTCTGATGTGTGGTACAGTTTTTAAGGCCTCCTTAGCAATTAATTTATGTTGTAAAGACACTGCAAAAGTTGTGTTGTCTTTGTCTCATGTGTATAAGCCTTATTTTGATGTTGTTTACGCTGTCTTCGTGTAGCTTAAAGCATGCTTTTGGCAATTAATTTAGGAGGTTGAGTTGAAGAAGGCAAACCAGTTCTGACCTTTATTATGTGAAAGCCAATGCCTTTGCAAACTTTGAAGTAGCTGAATGTTCCAAACTATATGATTTCATGATTTGAGATGTTGCGATTTAGTCCTCAAGTAAATTATCTTTTCTTTTATGTGCATTAAAAGAAAAATCTCCAAATATAAACTTACTAAGTACCTAAAGGTGTATTTAGCGGTCAATGAAGAGGGATTAATACCGTGGAAGATTTGGGGTCAAATTTTAGCCGAGTGAAAAATTAGGTGGTTTGTCCTTATCTGCCCTATGTAGCAGGTATATAGTGGAATAATCGAGGTGTTGAGGTGTTGCCCAGATATCTCCGTGATAAAAATAAATTCAGCTTACTAACTAATTTTATCCTAATAGTTTTCTTTTTCCTACCATTGTTTTGACTTTATCAAATATTGGAGTTATTCTTCAAGATCTACTCTAGAAAAGCATGTAGGAGTAAATATAAATGATTGAGTTTTGTGCTGTTTACTTTTAGGTTGGGTACGTAATTGCATTATGGTGTTCAATCCATGAAAAAAGAGATTTTCGTTACATAGTTGAGCTGATTTTACTTGTACTTGAGGGTTTTATTGGCTAGAGGGGGGAGATAACTGCTAATGCTACCATATTAGGTTAGATGACAAATCTACATGTCTGGAAATATGTAGTTATGGAAACCTCCATCAATGAGGTTATTTTGTCTTTCTTTAATTTGTTTGATTTCTTGGCGTTCAGGGATAGCTGTAAACAGAGAGGGTAGCTTTTCCATATGTTGGGATGTCTGTTCTACATGTGTATCATCATCAAACTTGTCTATCCGTTCAATTTTTATAGAATCTTATTGGCTTTATTTCAGTGTCTGAAGCAATCTTTATCATAACATCTGCTCTCAAGGATGTATGTGGAAAACCTCCAACGGAGAGACTTTTCCTGGATAAGTATGGAAAGATTTGCTTGTGCCTGGATGAGATTGTGTGGACGGTAAGCTAAAATATTTCTGTTTTGGAACATAAATAATTTCACATGCTTGAAACTCTCATCTTCTCAAGTTCTATGGTGTGATTCTAGCTGGAGAAGCATACAGTGATTATGAAACTCTTTAACGTATTCCAAACGGTACCTATTCAAAATCACAGCTTTCATTCCAATGCTAGATGGCCTGCATGATTTACTGCATCCATCAAATCACACCTTTCATACCAACTTGGGATGTTACTAAATCATGATTTTGGTTTTACTCAAATAATGATCTTTATTGATAATCCCTTTCAGTCCAGTAGATAGCAATGAGAACAAGTGGTGGGGTTGGCTGTTAATTTGCCACGTGTTCCTCTCTTCAGTTTGCTGCTGTCTAGCTAATGATATTATTTCATTTTGAAGGGCTTGCTGGAAAACATTGACAAAGAGAGAATCAAGAGACTTGTTAGGTTGAAACCCCCAACAGAATTCTGATGAAGATTTCCCCCCAGGCTCTTGTTTATGCAATGCTCCAGCGGCACTCTGTATGTCAAGTATAGTTTTAATGCATGTTTTGCATCTTCCTTTGGCTTTTGGGTTATCTGTTAGTGATTTTATTTGCAGGTTTTAGCACTTTAATTTGGTTTATATCGATTGGCCAGATAAGAAAAATCATTCCCCATAGTGCTTCTAATTATGGATGACCATACCCCTTTGAAAAGTTCTCTACATTCTTTGACTTGTTCGAGTTGGTTCTTTTGGGAATTGGATCTTTATATTGTCCTTTCAATTGAATGGAATATGATTTTTGACCTCTGAATGTGTGTGTTCATGAATGGTCTTTAAATATGTAACTTCTCTTTCTTAAACTTGGTATTTTTTGCCTTGGCTTATGTGTCATTGTCCAGTAATGGACCACTGTAGGTGCCTACTGCCTCCCTCTCTCACCAGCCTCCCCTAATAAAATCAAATTCTACACCAAAAGGCAATGGAAGAATACAAATTTATTGCTTTTTCCAGGAAAGAGTACTAGTTGGAGTCATCACCATCGACTCAAGAAATGCAAAGATTTTACCCAACTTCTGTAATCTGGCTCCTGTTAATCAACCTGCCGCAAAAATACCTTACCCTGATCTGAAAATTTTAATACATCACCCGTTATAATAAAATAATCTTAATTGCGTCCAATCAGAAATTTCTCAAAGAACTTTCTTGACGCCTAAACCAGGAAGTACACTTCACAAAGGGACTATTGTGTATTTAATTTCCATAGAAATAATCGCCACAAGGAACCGCTACTTCAGCTACCTACTAAACCATCCCTATCCCTGTCCCTATCAGATCACATTTTTATTGAATTGACTATAATGTCCATATACTTGCTCACTAAGATACTGGACAAAATTTAATTGCAACCAAAACTTTACATCAAAATATGATTTTGCATACACATATTTATACCTTGTTCGTGATGTATATTTCTGAGAGATGCCAAAATTAAATTTGCATGGCAAACACGTTTGTACTATTTGTAATCCCAGCCATCTGTTTTACCTGCCATCTCATCCCTTCTTTCTACACTGATTAGACGCGGAAGGACGAATATACCCTCTCCTCATTATCTAAACAGTAGTCGTGTATCATTCAAGTTTCGCCACAAATTATTAAACTCCAACCACCATATTATAATCCAAAAAACTGGGTTACAGAGGGTTCTCGATGTCCCCAGCCATGACAAGCCGGCCGGCGATGCTCTTTCTTCTCGTCATCGCCGTCGCTTCCATAACTTCCGGTGCCCAAGCATCAAGATCCATCGTGTTCTTGCCCCAGCCTATATCATCCTTCGACATAATCAACACCACTCTGCACCAGGTACCATTTATTCATTTCTTCTTCTTCTTTTGTTCCGTAATAATGTGCAATCTATCTGGTGCCCAATAACTATGTCCAATTACCGACTAGTAAACTGTCTGGTTTTTCAAATTAATTTGAATATCATAGGGGCAGAATGCACGCTGTTCGTATACGGTTGTCATAAGGACAAGTTGCTATTCTCCAACTTACACTAGAGATCAAATTAGTCTATCCTTTGGCGATGCTTATGGAAATCAGGTACAAATACCGATCCACATACAACTTTAGGCTCCAATTTGTTTAATTCTACTGTTCAATTGCCCATTACGGATCGGAATACCATTTTCCCCCAGGTTTATGCGCCGCGTATCGATGACCCAGCTAGCAGGGCTTTTGAGCGGTGTTCAAAGGATACGTACACAGTATACGGTCCGTGCACGTATCAGATCTGTTATGTATACCTGTACAGGAGCGGATACGATGGATGGATACCGATTGATGTTACCATCTACGGCTACAACTCCAAAGCCGTCACCTTCACCTACAATGTTAACATCCCTAGCGATACTTGGTACGGCCACAATTACTGCCGTTCACGTGCTGTGAAATCTGCAGGAAACTTGGGCTGGAATTTGCTTTCTATCGGTTCCACTTTGTTGTATACAATTGCCGGACTGTTTCGTGGTTAGTTTATGGGCCTCTTGGGTTGTTGCATCTATTTGGGCCTTCTGTTCCCATATGACCCTTATCAAAAGCCCACTAGGCCCATGTATCTCTGAGTCAGGTTGTTTGGGCTAATTCCTCCCTTAGTTTTTGTAATAAATAAAGTGAATGCTACTTAGGTAGGTACATATGCAGTTACTTTGCCCTATCTTATATTGTTGAAGTGCAAGACCAACTAGTTATCTCGATTGTTGAAGATATAATTAAGTAAATAAGTGCTCGTAACCGCTTAAACTTTTCAATAAATTCATACTTTTAACATGGTTTTCCCGTGTTCTTCATTTTGTAACGTACGACATGAATCGGTCACATGAAAGTACAGCGAGGCTCAAAAACTTTTTCAATAGAAAAATATATTATTTCCGTGAGAAAGAAGTAGCAAGCAGATCTAATTCAGGACGTAATTTCTTATTTTAATTCAGTCAAGAATAATCTTTCTAGTCGAAATCCTGTTAAAATCAGATTTATATTTTTCTTAAGCAGCAAAATTATTCAGTTTCATAAAAAAAAATTAACAGAATAGAATTACAACAGATAGGTTACAATGTTAACCTAGTAGGCAGGATATATAAACTTTATCAACGCACATAATTATCATTATATTTGGTATTTATTTTATCTTATCTTATTGTTGCTGGTCTAAATCCTGCGGTAAGTAATTGGAGATAAAGTTACTGGGTAGGAAAGTCTTCAAGCATCTCAAATTAAATCAATGATCAGTTTTCGATTGAAGTGAAAGGAGGCTCTATCGTGCTTTGTGTTTTAATTACATGACTTTATCCATAATAAATATTGAATTCTAATTATTCATTATACTAAAAAAATAATAATTTATTTTTACTGTCTGCTTTAGCATATCAAGAATTTTTTTTTTTCATGTTTTACCCTCAAAGGTAGTACAAAATCCATTATGCTATATGAACAAGTAAAAGTGAATCGAGAAATTATTTTCTTTTATTTTGTGGGCGTCTAAGGCAACTAAAAAGTACAAATAATAGTAACGTAATTAGTAAAATATCAGGCAATTATGCGTTAAGTCAGCTATTCGTTCTATTCTTTGCTTCGTTAAGTGAGAAAAGTGAGTGATCCAAGAGAGTTAAGCCACTTGATCTAAAAGAAAAAAAAAACTGTTAGTCAAATTTATGGATTTAGTTTAAATGAAACTGGAGGATGAATGCTGGCAAAATTTTATATTCCATTTGTTTCACTTTATGTGACGCTATTACTATTTGGAGAATTTAATCAATTTTTATTTAACAATCTTTAATTTCTTCAAGTATTTTTTTAACGATTATGACTTATAATATATTTTTATATAACTTTAAAATATATAAATTTACATAAAAAATTAATCAATTTAGTTTTCGTACTCTAAACTACGTTACATTATATGTAACTGAGAGATTGATACGAAAACGGCTGCTAGATATTGTGATTTGTTACTTCCATCTTAAATAGTGGAGGGAATCATGGCTTTTAATTTTTTTATGCTTATGAATGTTTATATAAGTAGAAGATTTAGACATTCTTATTACTATGCATGGTACTTGTACTATCTAGATCATAATGATTAGTTTACAGTTTTACTTGTGCATCTTCTTGGTTTTGTTGTGCATGGTTTCTTCTGTATGGAGTGCTGATATTAAAACTTTCAATGTCCTCAATTATGGGGCAATCGGAGACGGAAGAACTGATGATCTCCCGGTAGTGTTTCATAATTAAATTTTTCTCATAATTTTTTTAGTTGATTTTTCCAGACCCCACTTGTGGAATTTCACTGGATATGTTGTTGTTTGTATTTGATCGTGTATATATGCAGGCTTTCCTCAAGGCATGGAAAGCTGTGTGCCAATCGGAATCCAGTCGTGTAATTCTTGTTATACCAAAAAGAAAGAAATTCTTACTTAGGCCTTCAACATTTGAAGGTCCTTGCAAACCCTCCCGTATACATATTCAGGTCATGCCCTTCACCTACAATTTCCATTGCAAAATTTTGCTCGTTCTGAAAAGTTTTAGATTTCAGATAAAAATGTTTGTCAGAAATTCTCTCGTGTTTTAGCAGTAATATAACTAGGATTCTTGTTGTTGCAGGTTGTCCCTCTTATATTCTAGTTTATAACTCGTTTTATGTGATTATTTTTTAGGTGATCTGATAGTGTAAATTTCCTTTACTATAACTTAAGCTAGACCGGAACAATGTTGAGAGATTTGAAAAATAATTTTTTGTTAATTTTTTTTATTTATCCTGTTGCAGGTATCTGGAAATATAATTGCACCCAACTCAAAATCAGGATGGGATGGAGCTGCAACCAATGCATGGCTCACTTTCTCAAACATCAACCATCTTACTGTCAATGGCCATGGTGTTTTTGACGGTCAAGGACATATATGGTGGTCGAATCCTTGCATCAATGATAACACAATATCCCAAGTAAGCTTAAAGTCTTATTTTAAAAGTTTGTATAGGAGCCTTTAAATTTCTAGCTAATTTCTCACCTATGGAATTATTTTTTCTTTTTAGCAGGGAACACAATGCAAAGGACCAACTGTAAGCATACAAGGGTTTTCAAATTTCCTGTATTAATCATAAACTAATGTGATGATCATCCAATATATACAGGCATTGATTTTCAGAAGATGTGATCATCTTCGAGTTAGGGGAGTGTCGATTATTAAAAGTGCTAGAAGTCATATCATATTGACTGCTTGTAATGAAGTTAGCATTGCTAATATTCGTATTATGTCCCCTGGTGATAGTCTCAACACCGATGGGATTGATGTTTCTGCTAGCACAAATGTACGAATACACAACTCTCTCATTGCAACAGGTACATTTTCACTATCAATTTAACTTGTACGCACTGATAATATAAAAATAGTTTCACAGTGAAATCTCAAACCTGTTACCTATAGATCACATAAAGACAATTATGCCATATCTCTTTATATGAATTAAATCTTTTACCATACATGTTATGGACAATGAATTATGGTAGGCGACGACTGTGTTGCAATAGGAGGAGGATCGTCCAACGTTAACATTAGCGGCATAACATGCGGACCAGGCCACGGTATTAGGTAATCAATTACTGTTTTTTTCAAATTCTTGTATACTAAAAATTGTAAATAGAAAGCTTAGGATAAAAATTAATGGCTGTAGCATTGGATCCTTGGGAGAAGGAGGATTTGAAGTAGTGGAAGATGTGAAGGTTCGAAATTGCACGATAAAAGACACCTTAACAGGAGTTAGGATTAAGACCTGGCAGGTAAAGTGCACTTAGTTTTTTATCAGTTTGAAAATACTCTGAAAATATTGTCATTTACACTTGACAAATACAGCAGTAATTGTTACAACCATGACTAGTTAACATATTTCGACTGGAACAGGGAGGCGAAGGGTATGCAAGAAGGATTGCGTTTGAAGGAATTGTATTTGTTGCAGTCAACAATCCCATCATCATCGACCAGTTTTACTGTCCCAGCCGAGTAAATTGCAAAAATGATGTGAGAAAACAAACAAAAAATATATAGAATGGGAACTGTTTGCTAATCATTGGGATAAGTGATTCTTCTTTAGTCAGCTTCAGCAGATTACTAATGAACTAATTTGTCTAACAGTTGATCTTTTCATTACTAACTGATTGCTTTGACTAATTTAATGCAGACAGCAGCAGTGGCATTGAGTGACATAACATTCAGAGGAATACTAGGGACTTCCCTGATGGACGAGGTGATAAATCTGAGCTGCAGCGAGACTGTTGGCTGCAAAAACATACTTGTTGATCAAGTGTATATATCATCTGTTAATCGTAACCCTGTTCATGCCAAGTGCATCAACGCTCATGGAAGATACAGTCATACTAGCCCTGCTGTGAAATGTCTGCTGCCGCCATAGTTATAATGTCACAATGCCTTATTGTTCAACAACTACTAATAAAGGAGTAGGTAGGAGAGGAGGAGAGACATGTACAATTGTTATCAACTGTTACAGGCTTATAGCTATTTCGTTATTTAGGAAATTGTTATATTCAAGCCTTATGGATACAGTTTTCTGTAATGAATAATCACTCAAAAGTCAAAAGCCATTATTGTGTTTTCTATTCTTGATAATTTTTTCTTTCTGGAACTTGTTACCTTTTTTTCTTGATATGTTCATTAGCCACAAGTATGTTTTTGTGCAAAACATTCTATTCAACTGTTACAATCTTACATCTATGTCGTTACTTTAGGGAATTAGTAAGTTCAAGGCTTACAGCAACATACCCAGTTCAATCCCACAAGTGGGGTCTGGGGAGGGTAGAAATGTACACAGACCTTCCCACTACCTCGTAATAGAAGTAGAGAGGCTATTTTCTGTGAGTAGATTCAAGGCTTACAGATACATATTCTTTAATGAATAACTAACCGGAGCCATAATTAATTTTCCTTTTTAGATAGCTGGAAATATCTCTGTACACAACATTCTATTCTAATAATTCCAAAAAGGAAAGAGTATAGCAATTCATTAGAGTATTCAATCATAATAAGGGGTTGGAACTTATAGACTAACCACAAGTTACTGGCACAAAAGATATAATCATTTGACAGAATAAGACATCAGAAAAATAAGTTCAAACTTCAAAATAGCAACAATTGATAAGATTGTCAGCATTCTCTTTCTCTATTCTGTAATCAGCCATAACATCAGAACCGTACAACAAGAATAATCAAGTTTAGATGCTAAATATGCAGACAGCAGAAAGTCATAATAAACTATATCAAATTATCTTCTATACAAAAGTGTATTTTGCTTCCATGATAGAAGAAGTACCAGTTTCTTTGTAATGCATAATCACATGAACTGGAGCAGCCAAAGGGTGCTTAGCGCCTCCAATTATATCTCACATGAATCAGTGCGGCCAAAGAGTGCATAACGATTATTGGCAACATTATCATATGCAAAGTCTCGAATGAATCTGCCAAAATGAAGGAAATTTTAAGCACCAGAAGTGAAGCAAGTTCTTGCATTTCACCATGACTGGGATCAGAACATGAAACTTACAGAGGCACAAACTGTAAGAAGAAAGCTAGCTGCGGAAAAGGCAAGTTAATGTACTCCATAATCTTCAGAACAGCTTCGGATTTCACATAAGACCTGAAATGAAAACAGTATTCACTAGTTACTCCTGCTACAATGCTTGCTAAAACCTTAGTATCGTCTGGACCAAATCTGAGTTGAAGTTGAAAAAAACAATTTGAAGCCAAGGTTGAAAACATTACTCCAAAGTATTTATTTCTCATACAAAAGTTAGGATCCTAACCCCCCCACCCCCCCCCCACCCCCCAAAAAAAAAAAAAGAAAAAAAGTAAAGCAGCATAAGCTTTTGGTTCAGCATTAGAGCCATGTCTATCCCTTTTTATTTTTTGGAATATACAGCATACCTATCTTTTTCAACAAGCACAACACTTGAAATATCATCAGGAGCTCTGCCAGATCTCCTCAATAGGTTCTTCCCTGCTTCACTTTGTAAAGCTTCATACCTAATTCTCCTGGATATCAAAGGAATGAGGAACTTAAGCAGAAATAGCCTTGAAAAAAGCCGAGAAATCACAGAACAGTAAACGATGACGATAACAATAAGAAGTCTGATTGCTAAGAGTCAAGAACACTTCCTTAACTAAATGAACTCAGACATTTTCTGTTAGTAGACTCATCTTTTGGACAAAAAATCTGCATGAGACTCTCTTTGCATCAAACAGTTAAGAGACATTGCCTTGTCACCTGGGCTTACCATATCAAATTTCCATTTATATAATATCTCTGACGTAGTTGTTACCAGATATAATTAGCGAGAATGACTAACGCAGACAGGCTCTACAGAGCTCTCAAACATGAACCAAGACAATAGAGTACAATTGAATAAATGTTAAGGTGAGACATAAGGTCAATTTCTGAAAGCAGATAACTCCGGTCACAACTTATAGCTTGGCAAACCACCTAGAAGAGCTGATTTAAAGAGTCGTCAGATTCTGTTTTCCAGTAAGAGTTAATTTTACATTTGGAAAGTAAATTGAATTTATGTCCTTTCAGCCAAACACAAAAGAACAGCAACACACTAACCTTCTACTATCATTATCACGGACAAACTTTACACCTCCATTACACAGGTTGCACACACCTAGAAAACATGTAAAACATTTCTCAGCTCCACACATAATGTTATCTGAAACCACTAAAAAAGTATGCTAGCTAAACGATCAATTACTTTAAGTCCTAAATGCTAGCTAAACGATCAATTACTTTAAGTCCTAAACTTGCATTTCAAGATAATATGAAGAACGTTATATGACTCAGGATAATTCTGGACAAAACTTGAAAAATTATTTCAATTAGACTACAGCAGACCACTAAAAACTTATTTCAACTAGACTACAGTAGACCACACAAAACTGATGACAAAGTCATGCTTGAGAAACGCCTAATTCTCTTTGTTAAAAGTGGGGAAAAGATCGAACATGTAGGCATCAAGGAAATTTAAGTTTTGCAACAAAGAGCAACCGAAGCTCTTGCAGACTGCTTTTTTTTTTTAACAAAGAACAACCAAAGCATCTTAATAAATTTAGTCAATTTAAGGGAAATACATCATTCAAAAATCAAAGCCCCTTCCTATTTCAACAATTTCTAAAAACATTAAAATCTAATCCCAACTGAATTAAAAAGGAAAAGAAAAAGGACGTAAATAATCAAAGGTTATACCGTCGAATAACATTATGGGGCGATTATCAAGCTCAAAGAAACTAGCAGTTTCCTCCACCCAATCCACCGCCGCTTTACGGCTGCTACTCCTGGTGTTCGGCGGAGTTGATAGAGTGGCAAACGGAGTAAATTGCCGCCGAAACCTAGCATGAAACGGCGCCGTTACAGTTAAACCAGCGTATTTAGCGGGTATACTGATCGCCATGTTCATTGGAACCAACTTCAAAAGAACAGTTTTTTTTTTTTTGGTTGATAAAAGTGGTGGTTAAAATTAGCCTCTACGATGAAATTAGTAGTCGATGAGAAACTGTTCATATTATGGCCACGTGGAATTACCAATACCTCTTTTATAATAAAACCAATCATGTTAATAAATTTCCCTAAACACTATTTTTTTAGAAAAAAGTATTTCTAAATATTTTCATTTCCTAAAAACTTTTAACCCACACAATTCTATACAAAATGACAATAATGAAAATAATTGTATCCATTGTCAAATACTAAATCGCCCCTAGTTTGAGTGTTCCAAAAATTTGTCCTAATTCAGATTAAATTTCTAAATATAAAGCGACTGCATTTTATATGCTATATATAAAAATGATTAGCCAAAAATATCCAAACAAATTGCTGTACAGTTGCGACTAAGAACTTGATCAGACTAAATATGCTCTTATATTTTACATGTAGAATTAAATATATTCTCAATTAAATTTTATAAAAAATAAAAATAGTTTTAGCTCAATAAAATAGGTAAAAGTATATAATTAGACTAAAATATTTACTGAAGATATACGGTGAAGTTTTGACTACTTTAATGACATATTTAGATGAGTAGTCATAAATTTTTTCACCTTTCTTTAGAAATACAACTTCAAATAATATCTAAGAATTTTAAAACATCAAAAAGATATTTTCACTCGACTTATTCATAAAAAAAAACAACACATAGTATTTATAATTAAACATAACTCTAATTTTATCCTTTGGGGTGGTTCAATAGTTTAAGCTTGAGATTTTAGTATTGGAGGTATCAACTTGGAAACCTTTTATCGGTGAAAACAAGAGTTTATGTTAGTTTTGACCACCCTATGGATTTGCCTAATCGAAGGAACAGATTAACAGACGTGTTTTAGTGAAGCAGAAATAAACAGGAACATAATGATTTTATGTGGAAACACACCGGTTCACAAAAGGTGAAAAACCACTACCTGTGATTTACTCCCAACTTCACTAAATCATTATGAGCCTCCAACAAACGATTACAAATCCTAGTAATCTAAGACTTCAACACAACTTTACCAACTTCCTAACTCCACATAAACCTCCATACAGACTCCACAACCAAGGAACAATCCTGACTCTAGACTTTATTGATTTCTTTTTCTCTCTTTTTGTCTGAGTGCTTTTGGAGACTTGAGAGCTTCTTTTTATAGTTATTTTCTTGAGTTCTGCTTGCAGTTAAACTCTCTTGATATCAATTTGTAGAAGATTACTTTTTCAGCTTGAACTCTTCTTGCTTTAGAGTTCTACATACCTTCTTTGTAGAAGACTCCTTTTCCATCTTCTTGCTTTAGATTTCTACACTTTCTTTGTAGAAGACTCCTTTTTCAGCTTGAACTTCTTGCTTTATTAGAGTTCTACATCTTCTTGAACTCCTTCTTCACTCCAACTCTTCCTTGCTGAACCTTCTTCCTGTTTTTGTGATTTGTCCATCATCAAAACTGTGTTTAACCCAACAGTTTACCTTCTGGATCGAGCTCATCACACCGGACTTCCTTAGTACAAACTATTTTTCTTATGTAACCTATTGCATAGGCGTAGAGAATTAACGTGTACGCACTCAAAAAATTGCGATGACAGGTTTCCTTGCTATTAAAAAAAAAACATATGTCTAATTTTGAAAAATCATTTGTCACTGAAACGTGACGAAATACACCAAATTAACAGACGCCCGCCGATCCGCCCAAATGAAGAAAAAGGGAGTCTGTGAGGTCTGAGACACTGTTGAAGTTCCCGAAAGCCGCATGAAGCAATGTCGTTTCATGTGTTTCTCCTGGATTGAGCTTTCATCCAGGCGATGAACACCAAGTTTACCATCTTCTCATTCCTATGTCTAAAACCCTCCTCTCCCGTATTAAACCCCTCCACAACCCAAAACCAAAACCCCCTTCTCCTCCCAACTTCCCGTTAACTCACCGCATCAAGGAACTCGTTAACGAGGTATGTGAAATCCTCCATACCCAAGAACAATGGGAACACACTCTCGAAATCCGTCTTTCACAGGAAGAAATTGTCCCTTCCGACATTGCCCACCTTGTGTTCGACAAACTTAAGGATGCTCATGTGGGTCTCAAGTTCTTTGATTGGGTCTCTCAGAGACCCTATGGTTGTCCCCTTGATCGTTTTGCTTGTTCTTCTCTTTTGAAACTCCTGGCTAAGTTTAGAGTGTTTCCTGAAATTGAAACGTTGTTGTCCAACCTGACTACTTGTGAAGATAAGTTTCCCACTCTTGAAGCATTGGATGCTGTAATTAAAGCTTATTCCGATTCTAATTTGGTTGACAAAGCTGTTGAATTGTATTATTTTGTATTGAAAACATATGATTTGGTTCCGCATGTAGTTACTGTTAATTCTTTACTTCATGGTCTTGTAAAACATGGTAAGATTAAAGCTGCTAGAAGACTGTATGATGAGCTCGTTGAGAGAAGTGGCAGTGTTGAGGATAAATTTTTGGATAATTTTAGCACTTGTATTATTGTCACAGGGTTGAGTAAAGAGGGGAATGTTGAAGAGGGCAGGAAATTGATAGAGGATAGATGGGGTAAAGGTTGTATACCAAATATTGTTTTTTACAATACATTGATTGATGGATACTGCAAGAAGGGTGACACTAGAAAAGCGTACAGGCTTTTCAATGAGTTGAAATTGAAGAGCTTTTTACCCAAAGTGGAGACGTATGGGGCACTGATAAATGGGTTTTGTAAAGATGGGCATTTTGAGAAAGTTGATATGCTTATGCAGGAGATGGTTGAGAGGGGTGTGATTGTCAACGCCCAAGTGTATAACACTATCATTGATGCTAGGTGTAGGCATGGTTTTACTGTGGAAGCAATAGAAACTGTAAGAAAAATGGTTGAAGCTGGCAGTAAGCCCGATATCGTGACATATAACATATTAATCTCTTATTCATGCAAGGATGAGAAAATTCAGGAAGCGGAAAAGTTTCTAGAGCAGGTTAAGAATATGGGGTTGGTGCCGACCAAGTTTACTTATACTCCTATTATACATGCCTACTGCAAATATGGTGATTTTGAAAGGGCGTTAAGTTTGCTTGCTGAGATGATGGAGAGTGGTGATAAACCTGATGTGTCAACTTACGGAGCTCTGGTCCATGGATTGGTGGCCTCTGGTGAAGTTGATGCTGCATTAGTCATTCGAGACAAGATGATTGAAAGGGGAGTATCTCCTGATGCTGGCATTTATAATGTTCTGATGAGTGGGCTCTGCAAAAAATTGAAGCTTCCTGCTGCCAGGCAGCTCCTTGATGAGATGCTTGGCCATGGTATATTACCTGATGTTTATGTTTACGCCACTTTAGTAGATGGATGTGTAAGAAATGGGGAATTTCAGGAAGCGAAGAAGCTATTTGAGCAGACAATTGAGATGGGTATGGATCCTGGGCTTGTAGGGTACAATGCCATGATCAAGGGATACTGTAAGTTTGGACTGATGAAAGATGCAGTTGCTTGCATCAGTACAATGAAAAAGTCAAAAATATCTCCAGATGCCTTTACTTATTCAACAGTAATTGATGGGTATGTAAAGCAACATGATTTGCACCGAGCATTAACCATACTCCCTCACATGGTAAAGCGCAACTGTATGCCAAATGTGGTAACATACAGCTGTCTAATTCATGGCTTTTGTCAGAATGGTGATCTTGTGGGAGCTGAAAATTTATTCAACGGAATGCAATCAAATGGTATGATGCCTAATGTGATAACTTATAGTATACTAATTGGCAGCTTTTGTAAAGTGGGAAAACTTGCAAAAGCAGCTTCTTTTTTTGAACAAATGCTCATGCACAAGTGCTGTCCCACTGATGTCACGTTCAACTATTTGGTTAATGGTTTTTCCCATTGCACGCCTGCTATTTTCTCAAAGGAGAAAAATGATTCCCAGGATGAAAATGGCTCTATGTTTATGGCAACTTTTAAAAGAATGATATCAGATGGTTGGCATCCGAGAAATGCTGCATACAATTCCATTATCACCTGCCTCTGTTTACATAAAATGCTCAAAACTGCATTGCAGCTACGTGACAAGATGATTAGTAAAGGCTATACTACAGATTCAGTTACCTTTGCCGCGTTATTGCATGGAATTTACTTAGACGGAAAATCCAAGGAATGGAAAAGTATTGTTTCCTGCAACTTAAATGTGTCAGAGCTGTCTGTCGCTTTAAAGTATTCTTTGATATTTGACCAGTACCTCAGTCATGGATTTAACTCTGAGGCTTCAGTGATTTTGCATACCTTGGTTAAAGATCATGTCTCATAATCAAGATGAAACTGATGCTAAGGTTGGGTAAGCTTGGACTGGCAGAAGACTGAAGGTCTTCGCCGTAGCTATTTTATCAGAAAGAGTATTATGTATTATACGAGTGCAAAGATCTTCTATAAGATGGATGGAGCTCTCTGGTTGTAGCTTTATTTGGTCTTCTGTGCAGATTGATGGTTTTGCAGCCAACTGACATCCAATTTGGGTTGCAGTTCTGCTATGGCTCATCTAGATGTTTTCTCTTTAGGTGGCAGGGCAACTAAAACCAGGGTGGGCAAACTTGCCTTTTTCCTGTCACGACATTTTGACTATGTAGCAAGAAATATAAAAACGTCATTGACAGCAATTTATCTGGTTTCATGCAGGTGATTTTCATTGGAAAATAAATATATCATATGCTGAAAGGTTGACTCTCTGACCGACACAATGAACTCAATACCTCTTTGTACTATGTATTCTGTCTCTTGTTTGATGATCTTTGTTTTGTTTTTTGCCTTCTGCTTCAATGCTGCTGTCACAAAGGGTGCCTTTGTTTTTCCCTACTGCTCCTCATTTGCACACTCAATGCTTGATTTGAATAATTTAATCTCTTTGTTGATGAATAATGTTCCATTGTTCTGGTAGCTTAACCCCAAAAAGACCCTGAAAATATCTGTTTATTTACATGCAGGAGCAAGCTCTTTGGAGGCAATGCCATCCCTGTAAGACGGCATGATTAAAGGAATCTCTTTTCTCAAGATGCATTTGCTTTGAGCTTTGCTTAATGTGTCCATATCCATCTTTTATGATGGATGATGTGGGGATTTAACATGAGAGAAGATTTCCTACTTAATCTTGACCATAACTGATAAAGAGGCTACAATAGATGAGTGGTTAAGGAGGTATGGAGGTCAGGTGTTGTTAGATCTTTTAGTCAGGAGGCCCATCTAAGATTTGGAATGTAACGAGATGTGGAATTTGATTCAGGTACAATCAGAGAGGACAGAGATTTGAACAGGCTGAACCTCAAATTGTATTAAACTCACTTATCTAGGAGAGATGACTTCAGGCCCACATTGAAGCTGGTATGGAAGACTTGAGGCAGTGCAAAGAGTAAGTTTTACACACTGTTAGTTGGCAGTGTTTGTGCAAAGGATCAGGGCCAATTTTGATCAGTTGATACTATATTGCAATTTAACTGTGGAGTTGTGGTGTTACTCCATTTAAACTTTCATAGGATTTACCTCTCGTTGGATGTCAGCTGGAAAGAAATCTATGGAAGATGACACATTTTCTTCATGTTTCAGTTGATTTTGAGAGAGAAATACAGCACTAGAATTTTTGAAGGAGTTACTATTGTGGAAATTAGAACTGTTTTGTTTGGTTATACTTGCACAAAAAGAGATCTATATTGGAAAAGTGATTGATTTTAGGAGGAGAGGTAAAAATTAAACCCAACCCGTTCATCCTGCCCAATACATTGAAGTTTAACCCACCCATATATAAGTTCAACTTGTTTCAACCAACTCATTTCAACCCATTCGAAATCGGGTTCGTATACAACCCAAATTGACTCTAGAGAAATTTTGTCAAAATATTTTTAAAACATTTTTTTTAATTTGATATGTTTTATATTAGCCAGAATAAAGAAAAACATAATTTAATTAAGAACTAACATATTGAAGAAGAACAAATAAAATAAGTAAAATATAGTAAAAGTTGGGTCGAGTTAGATCTTGACCCACTCTATAATTATTCAACCCGTTTTGACACAATCCTTTTGATCTAAGCAAATTCGGGTTGGGTTGAATCTTGATCCGTTTATTCACGCATTAACTTAAAAACCCCATCATCCTCAAAATCTTTTTTCATCTTCTCCACCACAATGGTAAAAGCCATCGTTATAAATAAATATTTTTATGCAATGATTACTATTTTTAATAAAACAATGCATAAGAAATAATATATATGTAATTAATACATACATTATTAATACAGGCATAATTAATACAAGCATGGTTAACATAGTCCATTAAGTATTATTCTTACCGAATGACCCTTAAGTGGATATATTATAGTAGAATATGTTTATATGCGTAAAGTGTTCTCTTAGGTGAACTCATCACCTATGGAACTTGTAAAGCCACAATCATAGGGAACACTAACTTAAGCCATTGCATCAACAACACAGAGGACAAGGGAACCATGGTAGATAACCTCCATAATACCAAATTCCATAAACGGGAAAAAGAATCCTATTATCTGCGGAAAAGAAGTGGAGGTATATATAAGAAAGATCAGGCGAAAGGAATGTGAATTATCAAATGCTAATGTGGTGTTCCATAAGCTACATACACTTAGAATACATGAATCAAATGTCTTATCACATTAATTTGTGAATGACACCTACATCAAACACAAGACTTCTTTTTAAATAAACCAGTAGGCACAAATAAATTACTCTGGGTGCATCACAAAAACATTAACTAAACTAAAGAGGAAAACACAAGTTCATATATTGAATTCGCAAAAACAGTCTGGTAAGGCAGATCCTCTACCCATTATGAAATCATCTCTATGAACCTTCCACAGGGCTTCTGAAAGTTCCTTCCCTTTAAGGCCTTGAGAGGTAAACAATGCAAAGGCTTTCCTGTTCAAGAAAATTGTCTTATACAACCCCGTGAAAGCACGCATTGCTGCAACCATCTTATCCATGTTCCCAAAATAAGTAGCCATGTACGAGTCGCTGTTAATAGACACGTAATAATCCAGTGCAGCTTTTGTATTCCCATGCATCGTTGTGAAGTCCTCTCCGCTAAGAAGACTAGATTTGGTAACAACATTGTTATACACGGATGTAAGTCCCTCAAGTTCCATCAGGCCATCACCAGCTGCCAAATAAATTGTCGTATTGGTGGGTATGGCTAAAGCTTTTAGCATGAACGCAGTTTCATTGGGCGTAAGTGGACACTTTCCACGGTTTCTCCAAATACGTGCTGTTTCCCCAGTCCAAGGTTTCCTGTCAACCCGTGCAACTTCTATGGCTTTTACAGAAGCAAGTGAAAGACCAGAGTACTCGCATTGACTATAAGCTACCATGTCAGGTTCAAACCGAAGGTGAAGCGATAAGAAGGGCTTTGGTATAGCTTGTAGAAGCTCAAGCGCTTTCTTCTCCAATGTGCTTGTAAGGCGCAACGCACTATAACAAGCCTGGCAAAGTGCAGCTTTTGCATAAAGAGGGTACCTAAGATGAATAATTACAGTTAATAAGGATGAACAAAAAACCTTATCCTTTTAAAGCCACTGTAGAAATGATCGGTTGAGAGTTCTCTTAACTAAAATACAAAATATAAGTACCTATCCCTTCTTTGACTCATTGCAGGGGTGATCGAAATATATCCATGCTTCAGTAGGGAAGGAAGAACACTCTCAACATAGTCAAATTGGCCTTTGCGTTTGCTGCAATCAACTCTAACAGGATCTTTTGATGCAATCTCAATTGGAAGCTCCTTTACCACATTAACAAAGCCCTTCATTTGTTGGATGAAGAAGTCTACGTCAAATACATCTTCAAAACCACTGAAACATAAAGCAACAAGTCATTCATGGGCATGAAAAACTACAATGTAAAACTACAGTGTTGCCTGTCAATTAGGCATAACAATGAATGAATGATTAAAGAAGTTATCAAGTACCTAAAACCTACAAGATTATGTAGGTTAGAAAAAGGAAGAGAAACATATTATAAGTCAAAACAACAGCATACCTTGACTCATTCCAGTATGCAGCTACTTCAAACTTTGGCAAAACAAGGGTAGCATTCAGCAAACGAGCTATTCCAACACCATCACACAACTGCAGATCAGAAATGACGAGAAACAAATTGAATATGACTTTATCATCATAAATTTCAATCAGTAATTCAATGTAGGTGCAGCAAACAGCAGTACTTACATCTCTCCTCATCTGATTGAGCCCACCATAGCAATCCACTCGAATATACCCATTAGCCTGAGCAGGAAGAGCTGCAGCATTTCAACAACAAAACCATGTCTGCATTGGAGGCCAGTCAAATGCTCGACTTAGAAAACTTTACAACCCCCCAGAACAGAAGGTTATATGCACAACTAGAGCTTATATCCTAATTCTTGTTTTACCCACCCGCTAACAAATTCCAAATAGCCATTACCAAAAACAAACTATACTTGGTATAAATCAGTTCAATCTCCATCAACAGACCACCAGAAATACCAACGTAGCAATGTAGTAATGAGTGTACACTTATTCAAATCGGTACCGAGTAATGTCAATGTGATCTAACGATATAGTAGCTATCTACTGTAAGGCGTCGTTTGTAGTTGGTTAAAATTACACAGATACTAGTTATGCGGGTATTAGCTCTTTCATCATCTACCCCGCAAGACAATACACCAATTTCCTCATAACTTATACTTCCATGTTTGTGGGGGTTTCCTAAATTCAAACCAAACATCATATTAATTTTATACATGAATAGCTTACTAATCTTATACCAGAATAACATACTCTCTAACTAGCTACCAAACATTCTTTTAACTTACATATAAATTAATACAAGGATAAGTTGCCTCTTTACTAGCTAAGGGTTCTAATTTAGGGGTCAGCCAAAAAACTAACCATTAGTTGGAGGTTGGAGCCACCAATTGCAAGGTCGCCACTCAGCTAATCTTCGTATGCTCCATATCTCCGGTCTTTCGAGGCTGCAATTACACTCAAATTCAAACAGATCAGAATAAGAGAGAAATGCGTTAAAGGGGATGACAGAGTAGCTCAAAACTCAAAAGAAAGTCGAAAACAATTAATTAAATACAGCACAAAGATTGTTTACTCCATGAAGGAAGAAATTAAAAGAGAGAATGTCCGTAGACATTATTAACTCGGAAACCAAAGCAATTTACAAAAATAGGTTAGAAAGGAAGCAAAACTTACCGGGACGAATTAAAGGTAAGAGAAGGGTCGGAGAAGAAAGGAAAAGGTGGGAAGAAGAAGAGAAGGAGAAAGAGTGAAAACGCCAATAGAGTAATGCCAAAAAGGGGCTTTCGCACCGTTGAGGCGATCATTCTATTGAAGAATACACCAATGAGTCTCTTCTCTGTTGAAAAACTATGAGCAGTAGGGTGGGGAAATGGAAAATATGAAGAAGGAAGAAGATGATATGGAGGGAGTGAAGTAGATCTCTTCCTTCAAAATGGGATACAAAGTTTACACTTATAGATCTACCTTCTCCTTTTCCCCTCTTCGTCTCACCGACTTCTCCATTAATCTGTCCTCTTCCTTTTCTTTTTCCTTTTTTTAATGAAAAAAAAGTAAACATTAAATAATAAAATTAAGCTATAGTTTTATATTTGTATCAATTTCGACCCCCACTAAAATAATCCATAAAATGAAAAGAATGATGGCCTCCCCTAAGTTTGAAAATTTGCCTTTGCAATTTAATTACTGTAGTAGGTGGCTTTTTTTCCCAACGAAAATAAAACAGGCGGATTTTTTTTTTTTTTTTAGGAAAAAATGTTTTGTAGTTTCAAGAAAATGCTATTAGAACAAATATTGAGCTAAAGCTGAGTTTACGTGTCATTTCACATCCTACGTGACAATTCACATTCAATGTGTATTAACAACGTCATAAAACACATATATCTATTTATTCAATTTTTTTTTATAATATAAGTGTCTGTGCATATCCAAAATTAGATTGTGCAAATGCCAACTTAATAGTCAAGTTAAAAAAACATAAAAGTATTATGCCTGTTCAAAAACTTTTAACCCCTCCGCAAGCCTTCCATGCTGTCTCAACTAAACAGGAATAAGAAAATTTCAAATTTGAGTAGAACTCTTCAATAAATTATGACAGGTTTGTGCAACTCTGTAGCCTCCTCACAGAACGGAAAGGAGGCTGGCCAATGTGCCTCAATCCTCGAGACCTACTCTTAGTTACCGCTATCAAAAGAAAAGAAAAAAGAAGATGATGATGTGCCACATGAAGTAGCAAACATCAAATTCAACCTGAAGCTTCCCTAGAAATGACATATTCTTCAATACCCTGCATCTGAATGGCTTCCCAGGTTTCTCAAAACTATTGTTGACAACATAATTATGGTGAAACCTGGAAGATGATCTAGCATCCAACCTTCTGTATGCTTTTCCATTTTTAACCTTGTATCACCTGTTAGCAGCAGTGTCAGATTGGCAACATGGTGAGTAACTATACAAGCTAGCTTGTTAAGGAACACTAAGATCATACAAGTATCTTCATGTGTTATGACTTCAAATGACTAACATAGATATATTCCAGATGGTAAAGGCATTCAGGGGTAAAGATCGACATAACGTGTGATAAGAGTAGTTTATAGGTAGGAGGATGGGGAGAATCAATGAGTAGAAAAAATTTGAAGTTGAACCAATCTTGTCATCACCACCTTACCTATTGAACATGCTCCACGGACCAATCTAGTGGATTGATCTATCCGACTTCGGTTTCCAAGTCCCAACGCTTACACTTCCTGTGGTCATTCCCAAAGAAAACTACTCTCTGTCACACCTGGAATGATCATATGATATAGTTCCGAGTCACATCACCGACTATATAGGATGTGGTACATACACAATGTAGAAATAGGGCCCATTAACCAGACATATATGGCAGAACCAACAAATTGATAACTTATCTATCTGCTTGGCAATTCCAGAAAATGTATTGCAATTAATGTTAACTTCAAATGTCCCATTCAAATACAAAAGAATTATGTCCTTCCCTGGTACAACAGAAGATTCTTGTATGCCTTAACTAACGTATTCCAACAGCAGTTACCTCGTATAAGGCATCACTCAACTAGAAACTGACCCTGGGAACCCTTGTCCACTTTTTCTTTCCCTTTCTGGTAAAACCTCCTTGTTTACTCTTGAAAACTGATAGCCCTTCAGCTTGTCCTTTAAGGATGCAAAGAATCCAACACAAAATGTGGACTCCAAGAGATAAATACATGTCTTTCGTTCCTTTACTTTGTAACCCAATTGCACCACATCTAAATCTTTACAAGCTAGGATGCCTTTTATCATATTGAATGGTAAAGAGCAACTGGACCCACAGGGCAGCCAGACCATAAAAATTAATCTAGGCTTTGCTAAGGAAATATACAGATCAAGAAACTTATTTGGGCCAAATTGTCACCACTCTTTGACTATAATTTGCCATCACAAGATAATAGGTCAGACCAAGGTTTTGCCTTGTGGCTATATTTTGCTATTTGAGCGAGAAGTTTCCACTGGGAATAGCCAAGTCAGTACCACTCACTGCTATCAGAAAATAAGGAAATGCAGCATGTGATTACCAATAAACGTGCGACAAGAGTAAGTATCACCTTGACCAAGGAATTGAGATTATTCTAGATCACTAGATTCTTTCAGTCAAAACTTTCATCGGAGTATTCTTCGTCATGTTTCAATTTCACGCAGGACTTGTTACCTCTCATTACGCTTGCCAGTTCTTGAATTATATTAGATGTGCTCCTTTCCATCTTATCTGCAAGTATCTCGGTCTGCTCTGCAAATCCATGACCTATCAGTCTATTTCTCAATATTTCACATGTCGCTGCATATGGTGGAATGCCTTCATCTATCATCATTACAAAATATTTACATGCTTCCTCAAGTTTGCCTTTCTTCTGACAGAAGCCATGTACCATGACAGCATATGTCGAAACTGAAGGATAAAAGTTCCTGTCTTCCATGCTCTCCCAAACTTTCTCAACTCTATCAAACCTTCCCACCCTAATAAGCATCTTAAGCAACATGTTATATGTATGCTTATCTGGTAGGCAGTTGTTCTGTTCCATTCTTGAAATCAGCCTATGTCCCAAGTTAACTTCATTGTGATCACAATGAGAAGCTAGGATTGTATTGTAACTCCAACAATCAGGTCTTACCCCTCCGCTAATCATCTGATCTATCAGTTGGTAAGCCTCGTCAACCTTCTTGATCTTACAAAGCTTTTTGATGATACAATTATACGTAAATACATTAGGCACAAGTTTGTACCGTCTCATCCGGTCAAGGACCCTGAAAACTGAATGAATATCATTTACAGAACAATAACCATGAATGAAAATTGAATAACTAAAAGCATCAGGTATCAGTCCGATGGATCTCATTTTCTTGAAAAAGTTGAAGGCCTCATCCATCTTACCAGCCTTGCATAGTGACTCCAAAATACTATTATAAGCAAGCAAATCAACTGCACACCCTCTTTCAAGCATTTCATCAAACAGCTTCTGTGCTTCAGCAACTTCCCCTATTTCTCCCCATCCCCTGATTAGAATGCTGTAAGTTTTCACACTCGGGCTGAAATCATCCTTCACTCTATCGAAGAACTCCTGCGCCTGCTTCGTATGCTTTCTTTTACATAGCGCCAGCAAAAGCTTATCGAGATCAGCTAAACATGGCTTAATCCCAAAATCTGACATTTTATTGAAGGCCCTAATTGCATCAGCTGGCAAACCAGCTCTACTATAAGCCCTGAAAACAAGCCAGAAAATTTCGGGAGTAATTTCACAAGATCTATTTGTTCTCATCTCAAATAAGAAGTCCCATATCAAGGGAAACTGTTTGCTACTTCCTAATATATCAACGAGAATGTGAAAGCTTTCTCGACTATGACAAAAACCTGATAACTTTTGTGCCCATATGAAGAACCTGTGTGCTGAAAATCCAAGATTTTTGCAACGTTTAAGGACTTGTTCAACTACGTCGATTGAAATACTGCCGGATAATGGATTGAGGGCGGACTCAATGTCGTGGTGCGGGCTTCTGTAGTCACTAAGAATCCGAGAAATCTCATTCACCAGGTCTGGAGAAGATGGGTCTGAGTATTTTTGAGGTTCCAATTTTGTTTCTGCATCAGGAGAAGAGGACATGAACATATAGCGGCGGAAACCATTGTAGATGGGAAGATAACAAGATAAGGAAGAAGAAAGACAATATCGAGTGTTTTCGGGTGGAAGAATATAGCTATGGAAGAGTGTTTTGGAGAAATAAGGTACACTTCTGGAGCGAAGAAGTGTCCTAATCGCCATTTTTGTTCTTCAGGAAGTTCAAAACTTGCTACTTCATCCAAATTCATTCCTTTTTTCCCAAACCAAATCAAAAGAATATGCGCCAATTTATCCAGTGTTCAGCAACCGAAACTGAACTCATGTTTTCCTGGGTGATCAATTCCATTGGGCTTTTGTTAGGTCTTTATGCCCAAAATATGTCATTGGGCCTGAAGTCCACAAGAAAAGCCCGTGAACAAACAAACATTTTGGTTGTAGATTTGAGAGAGAGAGAAGAGATTGAAAAAATATATATTATATATAAAAATAAAATATATTATATATTTTCTAAGAATAAGTTGCTTGTTTATAAAAAAAGGATGCAAAAAGTAATGTATGAAAAAGAGTTTGAGAGGGTATTTGTATCTTTGTAATTATTTATCATGGAATAAGCTATATCAGAATTATTATTTTATCTAGTACTAATTATCTTTGGCCATGTAAGGTGCCCAAGCCTAGCATCGTAAAATTCCGATTAGCAAACTTAACTTTTATTTACCTACAATACCATGTTACTTTTTAGGGGTGACAAAATTAAGTTCAACCTGTTCAACCCATTGAAGTTTGGTCGGGTTATATTAACCCGCCTATTTATTAGCTCAACCCATTTAAAATTAGATTGATATGCTACCCGAATTGACTCGAGAGATCTTGTTAAAATATTTTCAAAACACTTTTTTTAATTTGATATGTTCTATATAGCTATAATAAAGAAAAATATAATTTAATTAAGTACAAAAATATTAAAAAAAAAAGAACAAATAAAATAAGTAAAACTTAGTAAAATTTAGGTTAGGTTGGATTGGGTTGGGTCTTAACCTGCTCTATAACCCGTTTTGACCCAAGCAAATTTAGGTTGGCTTGGGTTGGATCTTGAGCCGTTTGTTATCTTGACCCATTATAACTCATTCAAATTTACCCAAATACGCCCAATTGATACTCTTATTACTTTTCTAATGAAGATGCTTGCTGGTTCCTATCCTTGCGGGAATAAACGGATACTGAAGTAGTTATTCATAACATTTTTATTGATGTTTAAAAGGAAAAAAAAAACCTCTGTCAGTGTTAACCAGTTAAAATGTTGCATGCATTGATAAGAAAAAAGAGCTCAAGGGCATTAAATGATTACTGTAAAATGAATTCCCTCCTGACTTATTTTATGTGATGCAATTTAAGTGGACATAAAAATTTAAAAAATATTGAAAGGCTTTATAATGTTTCAACAATAAAAAATATCCTTAAAATAAATAATATTTTAAAATCAAAGAGTACATCTTATGGACTTTGGATTTTGTCAAATAAATGGAACCCAACCATGAATAAAATAAAATAATCTCATTAAACATTTGTCAAATAAGTAAATACTATATTAATCATTCTTTTTGAGATTATCTATAAATGAATATATGTGTGTGTTTAGTTAACTTGGGAGACAGGGAATAGTAAATATCAGTTATAAAAACATTATAATATAAAGGGAAATAGGACAGGAAAAGTTAGGTGGATTGCACTATACTAGTGTTGTGACTTGTGATACACATGACGCAATTTGTCGCTTATGTATAACATTTCCATAAGGCGGATCGTCCGTTAAATTAAGTTAGTGCAAAGTTGACATGAGAAAGCACTCACAACTTAATTTCTCCTACTTATTATTAAAAAAAAAAGCATCCAGTACGTTCTCGATCGCTTCCAGAGTATGATCACATGCAAGATTTCTTATAAATCAATTGAAATATTAATAGACTAAAATGAATTAAATTAATAAATGAACGGTCAATAATTAATTTTTACTCAAACAAATTAAATTGACTGAGTTATGATTTCATCATTTTATGAGTTGGTTTTATCATTTCTAAATGATTGTGATCATATTTAACCTACAAAATATAGTAACAAATAAAAATATACCTATAGTTTTGGAAAACCGATAATTTATGTCTTATGCATAGTGTTGCTCAACTCCATGT
Organism: Solanum rostratum; assembly: GCA_029948455.1. Taxonomy (NCBI): domain Eukaryota; kingdom Viridiplantae; phylum Streptophyta; class Magnoliopsida; order Solanales; family Solanaceae; genus Solanum; species Solanum rostratum. The sequence goes on along the minus strand of CM057054.1, from coordinate 61,721,441 downwards.
TGGAATGTTGGCGATAACTTCCATGAATGTTGTCATAACATTTCATGTATGTGGTTTATAACTTCCACGACTTTCGTGGTTGTGGTCTGTGGTAATGGAAGTTGCAACTACAGGTACATTCACTACTCATGGAAGCTATAACTTACAACTTATCCATTACCCTTCAGCTACTCCACTACTCTTCAATTACTCCCACTTACTTCCACTAATAATAACCACCAACTTCCCACTACTGCTTTTGATGGTAGAACAGTTATAAATCGAGATGTATATGGTTAAAGGTTTGTAAGCACAAATTTCTTTCTAAACTCCACACCATTTTGAGTGAGGTTTGAGTGCTTAGAACACTTACTGGAAGATGAAAAACAAACGATAATAATTCCGGCTATATCAGGATTGAAAGTATATAGATCTACTATTTCGCTGTACTATTGCTCTATAATTTCTTACACTCCAAAGTTAAAAAAGCCTATTTTTGAAAGTTAATTTCAAAATTCTTCACCATGTAAATAAATAATGAATCAAGAAAAAGAATGGCTATATTTATAAATGGTTAACTTTGTATATACTCTTAAAAAGAGTTTTAAATAATATATTATCACCATCCGTGCAAATAGTTTTTACATCATCAAGTTATTTTAATTTGTTGTGGCGAATACTAATAGTTATATTTAAAATTTTAATTCCTACGCATTTTATGAAAACTAATTATAAATATTTAGAATGCCTGATGGGTGTAACAGAAATCATTTACACTTACAATGGATAAAATTCAAATTCAAGGACAGAAAATAAAAATAAAAATTGATTCCAAAATGTTTAAAATTTTTATTTATTTTTAATAAAAATTGACACGATTATAAAAAATTTAAAATAAAGCTATTAGATTCAATTGAATTGAAGTCAAACGGGAAAGTGAATGCATGTGAATTGTGCTCTAGCTCCCCCTAACTAGGATTCAATTGAGGGAATGCTTGCATGTGATATAGTATACAGAATTAAATGGTATTTCGAATTATCAACCAACAACTCGTCCGACATATATTGTCACCATCGATATTAGAGTTCATTACGTGCATATATTATGGTTGAAAAGGAGGACGAAACTAAATTAAACACGTCAACTTTTACAGCTTGTTTGAGTGGTAGTTTTCGATGGGATGGTATGATATGTTTAGTAAGAGAATCAAGTTTGTTTTAATTATTTTTTTTAATTGTATGGTATGGTATGATTTCAGTTCATGATTTGATAACCATAAAAACTTTCATTTTTTGAAACCACTTGCTAATGTGATGGTATCCTATGATTTACTTATTCTTTTTTTCCAATTATACTCTTAAATAATTTTAATTTTGTCTTTTATTCTTTATTAAACTTTATCACAATCATATTACTTATTCTCCTCCGTATTAACTTTTGAAGCTTCTTTTCTGCCTCAAGTCTTCTCTCTTACATTTCAATCTATTTTTTAATGTTTATATTTTTTTTGTTTCTCCTATTTCACATAAATTAAGTTACTAAGTTTATGTAATTGACTACTATTTTTACTTATGTACTAAAAGAATTTGTAAAAAGGCTATAATAATTAAGGACATTTTCATCAAACAACAAAATTATCGTTAAACAATAACAAATCATACAATCTATCTAAATACTGTACATTATGAAATTACAATAAATCATCATCCAAACAGAGAGTTAGGTACAGAACGGAACGGAATGGAATTGGACAAAAATTAGGAGAATTAGTGGGGGGACCGGGCCGTGTCAGCTGGACGAACCGGGTCTATCTCATCCCACTAAGTAGAGAAGAGTAACACCCTTACATATGATAATGTCATAAAAGAAAGTTAACTAGAAACTTCTTAGTCGTACACGTGGATCCTGTTCAATAGGGAAGGAGGTTCTAGAATCTTCACCCTTAAAAAAAAAGAATTGGAGATACAAAGTGAAAAAAGTTTTTTTTTTTTTTTTTGATAAACGAAAAGTTAAAATATTTAATCAATTGAGTATGAGAATTTCTTTTCTAAAATTTTCAACCATGTATTGTTCTAGGGACTTAGGCCGCGACAAGATGGCCAAATCGGTAGCATCTGATTGCGTTTTTCCTCGTTAATTAGGTCCGGCATAAAATTATATATGTCATGAGGTTATAAGTCAAGATGCAATTAATATTAACAACTTGTTAATCAAATTGAATCTCTTTTACTTTCTTATAACAATATAATTAGTATGACTTTATAGATAAGATTTGAGAAAAATTAAATGTGTTCTATAGAGCATTGCCACATCTTCTACTCATTGTTATCTTATTTAAAGAAAAAATATTGTAGTAAAAAATATTATCTTTCCATGTTTATGGCATGTACAGTAGATTCTGAATATGCAGCGACACGCTTGAGTATGTCTCTAATGATAATCATTGATTTATAACTTAAATCACTCGTTAAGACCTTTTATTTTCGAAATTAAAAAAAAAAAGTACTTTTCAAAGAAGGAAATATTGAGAATTGCCGGGTCAAATATACAGAGATGAATTGCTCTATTTACGTAAATGAATGGAGCAAGAAAACGAAAGAGCAGCTTACGTGTAAGAAGCCAAATAAATATTACTCTATCCATTTCAAAATAATTAAATTTTTAAATTTTTTTTTAATATTTAAAACTTTTTTCATATTTGTTTCGCTACATATTTATTATTTCACGATAAAAAATATAATTTAAATTTTATCTTTTTTAACACGTGGGGCTTTAAGAGTTGAAAATCAAGCTAGGAGTACGAAGAACTCAACCTCAGCAAATTAGTCATAAAATAATCCAAGTCAGCAAGTGGGCCTACGTGTCGATAAGATCCATACACATCAGATGGTGGGCCAGATGTACCACAGCTGTCGAGCGAAAACAGAGCCAGGCTTTCTATAAATATGCCTGCTTGATTCATCCTTTTTTCATCAGTCGTTACCATTACAAATTCCCGTGACCAACCCTACTCCTAATCTCTCGTTTAATATTCATAATCCCCTTTCAGATCTTTAATCCATTTGCTAATTCTTCGATTTGATCGTTGTTATACTCTTTCTTTCGTTGTTTGGGGAAAAAAGAGCACGAAATATGAAGGGGAATACTGGAAATCCACTGGCCTTGACATCCCTGAATCACATCTCCCTTGTTTGCAGATCAGTTGAAAAATCCATTGAATTTTACAAGAATGTTCTTGGTTTTGTGCCTGTTAGGAGGCCTGGATCATTCAATTTTAATGGCGCTTGGTAATTCCATGTTTACTTTTTCATCTGTTGTTAATAAATTACGAAGAAAAAGATGCACAAATGATTTGATTAATTAAGATCCTTTCTGAATCTTTAGTTTGTTATATTTTTGTACTGAGATTCCGTGTATTTCTTGTATGACAGGCTGTTTAGTTACGGAATTGGGATTCATCTACTTCAATCCGAAGATCCTGAAGGAATGCCGAAGAAAACTGAAATTAATCCCAAAGATAACCATATCTCTTTCCAGGTAATTTATTCTGTTTCTATAACAAAGGCTGATTTTTAGCTTATGCGCAATGGATTTAACTAAATTAAGTACTCATGTACTTCTTTTGACATGATATATACTTATGACATTTAATAAGTAGTGTCAGCTAAGATTTTAAGTTAGGGATAAATTATTATTTGAGCCAAAGTTACTGATATCTGCAGAATCAGTAGATGGGCTTCTTGCTCTGCCCCTGATATGAGTATTTGTCTATGGAAATTTAGTTTTAATTGAATCTTTTGTTGGGTGATGTGAGCAGTGTGAGAGCATAGATGCAGTGGAGAAGAAGCTGACAGAAATGGGGATCAAATACGTGAGGCATCTGGTGGAAGAAGGAGGAATATACGTAGATCAATTATTTTTCCATGACCCAGATGGCTTTATGGTTGAGATTTGTAACTGCGACAAATTGCCTGTGATTCCCCTAGCTGGCGAAATAGCTCGGTCATGTTCAAGGGCAAATCTTCAGTTGCTTCAACCTCAGCAACCGCAGCAACAATCCGTAGCACAAGTTCCAGTGATCAAGCCTTAGAAGGAATATAGTATATGTTTCAATGTTCTACATTTTGGATCTTGTTCATATTCAGGAGAATCAAGAGTGACTGATTGATTACCTGAAAAATGTTTATTATTAGTACTTCTTGTTATTTACTGAATATTCTATGTATTTGGGTCTCTTCTTTTCATAAGGTTGTTGGTAATAAGACAAATTGCCAATTGTTCAGATTTGGAGTTGCGTATGAGCTGGTGACCACATTGATTCCTTAATTGAATCTGTTTTCTTCTGAGATGCCTATGTTACCTCCTCCTTTAGTGTTTTCAGTAGTGGTAATTGGAATTTTAAGGAAAATACAGACTTTCACCACAAATCAAGAGAATTCTTACAATTTACTGCCTTTATCCCAATCAAGAGACTTTCACTTCTGAATTGTTTGTTTTCTTCTTGAATTATGGACGGTGTAAATAACAATCCGTTACTGGGTTAATTGAACCTAAATACATCATCAGACATGCAACATGAGTGAAATAGACTCTTAAATCCTTGTGAAGTTATACTCAACTTTTTATTAAGATCTTTATACTCATAGAAGAGTTTGAGATCACTTGCTAAGTCATGTAGCAGATTAGGGGTGTATTTAAGCTAGGTTAGTAAAGTTTAGGAATCCTTTTAAGACTTCGAAGTTCAAAAATGAAACTAATAATTTTTGCAGAGGCCAATTGAACTTAAATACATCCTCAATCTTGCAACATAAGCGAAATACACCCTTAAATTCTTGTCATGTTTAGGATGTTTTCAACACTTCTCTTGACCTTATAATTAACATCTTTATACTCATACAACAGTTTGAGATCACTTGCTAAGTCATATAGCAGATTAGGGGTGTATTTCAGTTAGGTTAGTGAAGTTTAGGGGTCTTTTTAAGGCTGTCAAAATTCTGCGAAGTTCTGGATGTTTCAAAATTTCTTTTGAAATGTGTGATTTAAAATAAGTTATACAGGTTTGTATTAGGCGTGTGCATCAGTCGATTTGGTTCGATTCTATATATTATCGGTTCGATTTATCGATTTTAAGTTCTTAATGGTTCGATTTATTATTTACCCGATAAGAATGATAATGATAATTTGCATTAATAAAATAAAAAATAGATAGAGTACAGAGACTATGTTTACAAACTTGCAAAAACTATAATTAGTTAAATACAAACTAAAATACTAATGTGGATAATTAAGTATGTAAAGTATTGTTATAGCGTTTTATTACTATTAAATTACTAATATCTGATATTTACGACGGGATAAAATAATAAATTATTATAATCTTATTGGGTTATCGATTTACCCAATAGCCCAATAGTAAAAATTGATATCGAACCGATAATCTCATAATTTTTTTTTAGAAACCATTAAAAATCCGATAACTTAATAATCCAATAACAATAAACCAATAACATTTTTATCGGTTTGGTTTATCTGTCGGTTTGATTTTTGCACACTTCTAATTTGTATGGCTATAAATCATCTCACTAACAGTAAAATAGATATTTCAAAATAAAGTTATTGTAAAAAAAAATTATATATGTTTCTATAATTATTTTATTGGAAACAAAATTGTCATTTCAAAAATTAAATTATTATTATATTTTATGTTATGGGTTTTTGAGACGAGGGTTCACAGGAAGCAGCCCTTCTACCTTTATGAGGTAGTGGTAAGGTCAGTGTACATTCTATCCTCCTCAGACATAATTTATGAAATTCCACTGAGTATGTTATTGTTATTGTATTATATTTTATGTTATACATGGAAATATGACATTTTGGGGGGTTGAATTAAAAAAAAGAAGAGCGTGTTAGGTATAATCTTAGAGGGCAATATTTAGAAGTTACTAGAGCATGTTATTAAAAAAATCTAAATATAAAGACTAAAATGGACAAGGTTTCAGATTGAAACTTGAAAGAGTAGAGTGTCAAATAAAGGACAAAACCTAAGCAGGGACAAAAGAGCTTTGAGCAAATAAAAAGGATTTAAAAGATATTCTTCAATTTTAATTTATTTATTTTTAATTTAAAATTTATAAAACATTAAAAGAATATTTTTTTTAAAAATTGTGTATGAAATTGAATCACAAAAATTAATTGAAATTGATGCATCACTTACTTGGGAATTAGGTTCCGTCATAGAGCACTACTTCTGACTCAGACTTATGGAAATAAAAAAGAACACTCAGCAATACTGCCTGTCTTTGCAAGTTAAATTATGGAAGGACGGCAAACTACTAATTAGTAATTTGATTAATCAGATAAGACCAAAGCAGCAGGTTAAAAATCTCTCTTTTATCACCATGTATGGTCACATCACTCGAAAAGGACAAATAATAAATACCAACTAATCACTGATTATTTAGATTTAAACGGCGATTAGTTACCTAATCATGCAGGCAATGATAAACCAGAGCCACAAAAATAAGTATATTACGTCTAATTATATTGGGGCTCTAATTAGAATATGCCACTGTGGCACAGACAGTAGGACCCCTTTCCTCATTCTGTATGACTTCAAATAATTTGTAGTGGAATAGTGCGTACAGGGGTGGACCTACGTAACTGCAACGGGATTCACCGGAATCTCATTAACATATAAAATATATATATATATATATATATATATATAATAAATTTTATATATTTTTTTATATATATATATTAATGTTAAATCACCTAATCAAAGATAATTAATAGTTAAGTGATACTAGATTATGCAACTTAGAGTGCGAATACTATCTCCAGTTTGCACATTCAATTTCTGCTGGATGTGCAGGCTGTTTAAATTTTTAAAATTTAATTCTTTGCTTATGTACAATACTACTTTTAAAAAATGTTAGAATAACTTGAAGACTTTTTTCCTTTGATTTCGTTGATATCAGTGAAAGCACCAACGAGACTTCTTGTTCAATGGGTGCTTATCTTTATATTTATAAAATTTTGTATATTTTCTCTCTCTATATAGATACACAAAAAAAAAAATTTGGGAGGGCGGGGGGGGGGGGGGGGGGGGGGAATGGGTGCTCGAGCACCCGGAACGGACTATGTAGATCCGCCCATGTATAAACATGCTTGAATAGTATCGATAATCATCTCTTGTTGAAATTTATATTTTGCACAATAGTTCACACATTCATATTTCTATTTTTTGAACTCTTAAATAACAATCCTGAAATTGCTCCTCAATCTATATGTACTTGGTGATAGTGATGAAAAATACAAAGTTTCTCTTGATTCAGCCAACTGCTGAATCACATGATAAGATTGGATACATACGTACAAATATGCATATCAAAATTCACATGTGGATGGCCTCTTCCTTAAATTGAACTTGCCATAACTGTTTCACAATCCAGCAATCAATTCTAAGCTCAAAATCCTTTCAAATTCAATTCGCTTATTAAAAATAGGGGATAAATAAAAATGGAGTATTCATATAAATATATTTATCCTAGAGTAATTTTTAATTTTCATTCTTAATTATGATACTCTTTAATATTTGTCCTTCAATATTTCATGTAACAAATATGTAGTTATAATAATATCGTAAAGAAAACATAAAAATTGTGTCCTGAAAAGCTTATAAGCTTATATTCATATCAAAACATCCCACAAGGTATGCAATGAAAGGCATAACAAACTATGCCCGAAAGATCGAAAATAGCAAACAACTTTGTTTGTGGCATAAATATGTATATATTTGTATCATAATATCTAACAGATTATGTCATATATCGAAAGAACATAATATATTTTTGAGAGAAAAAAAACATAGACTCGCACATATACTCTACCCTCTCACCTTAGCTATGGAGTTCCATGGATAGTACAGGGTTTGGGTTTCTTAGAAAAGTAAACTACTGCAATATATAAATCATATCATATATATATAAAAGAGGATTGGCAGCCTGCCTAGATGGCGCCACCACAATCCATCAATTCCTTTTTCTTTTAACTTTTATAATTCTACCCTTCCCTTGCACCTTCGCACCCCTCCTGCGCCTCTTCATAAAGTGTACCCTTTTCCCCGCAAAATCAGATTTAGCGATGCGCCACCTCCATCGACGAGAAAACTAGCCTTTTCGGCCCTCTCACCCCTGTTGTGGCGAGAAACAAGAACATTCTCCACCCTCCTCATAAATTGTATCCACTTGACTTGCACACCAATTAGACAAAGCGACTACCTACAGAGAAGACTTTCTTTGCCATGGATGCGAAAATCATCGCTCTGAAGATGTAGAAGTTGATACTGCTTTCATTCCAATGCAGGAGAAAGAATTATTTCCAGTAATTATTTATACAATATCGATATATTATGTAGATATATAGTTGTTTATTGGAAAATTCTTTTATCACCTTTACAGTCGTGTAAGAAACTTGTAAAATTTATTTTTAAACTATCTTAATTCCCATCCATGAAAAAAGAAGAAGATGAATTTAGGGAATTATTTATTGGGATAATTTGAAATATATACAATAAGCTGATTTATTCACAACAATTATAGCCTTGTTTTATTTGCATAAAGAATAGCAAAAAATCATAGAAAATATACATAACTATATAATATAACTTGTTAAAAGTCATAAAAAGTATACACTGATTATATTGTGTAGATTAGTTATACATGCGATATACACGAAATATACCTTATGATACACTTAAAAATTCAATATAGTTTAACTATATATGAATATAACTATACATGCTTATACAACGAGTGACTATTTTTTCATAATTATTTTGCCCGAAATGTCATGCACCTTTTAATTATCCCTCATTTATTTTGGGCTCCTTTTACGGCCCAAGTTTCAACTCGATATAGGGCAAATTAAACAAAATGTGTATTGAGTTAAATTTTTTACGCAAAAAATAGAGCTGACTTAAAAAAATAAACCCTTTATATTAGAAATGGCCGATGCAGCCATGACCCACGCCTGCTTCTTCTTCTTCCTCTTCCTCCTTCCTTCAACTTCTTCATCCTTTCTTTTTTTTAAAAAAAAAAAATTGACGTACCACAAACATGAATTATTTTGAGCGAATTAAAAGACGTGAAACGAGAGGATAATATATTTAAAATTTGTGTCTATTTAGAGATGACTTTTGAGTTAATCGAGTTTGAAGAGACAGTGTCTGCTTCATGTATAAATAAGTTATATTGTTTATATTATATAGTTAATGTATATTTTCTATAACTTTTGGCAAGCTATATCTTATAGTCAATATATATTTTCTATGATTTATTTATTTATTTTAAATAAAACATAACTATATTTGTTGTAAACTAATTACTTTATTATATATATTTAAAATTAGTATTTGTAATAAATTTTAATATGATGAAAAATAAATTCAATCACAAATAAAATATTAAAAATTATAATCTTATTAATAAACACGTGTTGTTTCCTTGATTTTTCTCTCAAAAAATTTCTCCTCATGATGAAATTTGAAAGCGTTAACTATAGTATAATCATTTGAATTTTAACAGAGTACAGATTGAAGTTATTGACAGCAGCTGTACTTAGGCAATATCTGTCCACATCGAGTGGATTCATATGATACTTCTTCTTTGTCTGCCTTAAATGAGAGGCGAAGCAATCTACATCTCAAAATTATCTATCACAAGTAACTGTCTAAATGTACGATCATCTCATCTAAAAATTTATTTTTGAGAGTATAATTTTATTTACTTAGTTATATCTTTAGGGCAAACAACCTCTCAAGCATGAATTCGAATTTTCTAATGAGTCAAGCATGTAATAATTCCTTTTAATAAAGAGTGTGTGAGACTCGAACCCAGACCTCGACCTATAGCTACTCTGATAGCAGTTTAAATTGCTACTGTGTTGTGTTTCGTTGAAGAGAGCAATTGCTCTTAATAATTATACAGTTTAATAATTAAACGTCGTTTCCTTTTTTAAAGTCACAAATGAAGTATACATTATGAATTTTGTTAACAAAAAATTACAACTAAAACAATCACCAACTACAGTGCTGGCTAGCTATGATACAACCTTAAGAACTTGGTCACAGTTACAGAATGACCTGTTTTATTCCGTTACTTCCAACACTAATTTTCTCAAAGGACCATACCCCTGTTCTCTAAGGGATATCTTTTTCGCCAACAAAATCGTTCGCTATTGTTTATTTACCTCGCGTGATTAATACTGAGTCTGATTAAATTTGAATTCATATAAAAAATTCTACATTGGAGTTAAAATAACAAATGTAACTCCATGTTCTAAGCTTAATCACTTGCCACTCAGCTGTGATTTTGATCGAGAAGAAAAATATATCCTATCGTATGCATAAAAATTCTATTCCCGATGTTACAAGTCATATGATCTAACTGATGGAGGAGTAAGTTCAAGAAATACAAAAAAAAACTTTGATAGGATTCAAATTATATTTTTTTTAAAAAAAAAAATTGAGACGATCAAACGAGTGCATTTTTGGAAAGATCTAAAAGCTTCAATTTTAATTTTTCTATTTAAAGTTCTTATATAGTCAAACGATATGAACTTGGACTAATATTTTAAGATAATTCATACAAAATACACACAAAAAATTGAGGCAAAAAAAAAAAAAAAGGAAACAGAGCTCGTTATGTTCCCCTCTTAAGCATTTGCTAATAGTTCTCAATGGACTCAAGCCTCTGGAGAAGCAGCTGTTGCTTAAACTTCTTTATGAAATTCTCAGCGCTTTCATTTATGTCTTCCGATGGTTTACGCTCCAGCTTCTTCGGTGGCTTCCTCATATTCGTAGAATTAGGCCTCTGTATCTCTCTGGTGAAATACACCATGGGCCTTTCTGTTTTTCTCTCAATTTTTTCGATTTTGTCCGTGCGGTAGTAAAGAGAATTCAAGGAACTACTCATTTTTTTAGCTTAATTTTTTTGCTCTGCTTCCATTGGCTTTTTAGGGTTCCCATATTTATAGGTAGAGGTGCGACTTCTCATGTACTATGATTTGTAATTAATAATTATGAATGAGAAAGTGGGGAATACGATTCCCATTTAGTACTTCTTTTGCTCTTTATCCACGCCGAAATGCTATCTAATTTTTTTTTGTTTTAAAGGAAATATTCATAGTTTAATCAGCGTTTTAGGAAAAAAGAAAACGTGTTATGGAATTAATAATTTGGTTAGCTCGGTTAAGCGCTTGATTATCATTTATCATGTGACAGAAACAAACCAAAAAAATAAGAGAAAGTATAATTAAAGGGTTCCTTTTCTCCAGGAGATGATAAAAGGTTCAAATTGTTTTGTGTCAATTAGAGAGTACTGTCAACGTGGAGTTCAACGTTTGACATCAATCTAAATAGGACAAATGAAGTTTTAATCAGATAACGGCGTGGGAAAAATAAACCAGTTTAGAAATAAAATTAGTATAAACTTAGATGTAGCGTGAAGGGCCGCCTATTAAAATGGTTAAAATAGTTGAAATCATCGACACGAATGCGCTGCTTAAGCCGCGAAGTTAGAAAGTATTGCGGCTTAAGCGATGGATTAAAACCGAAAGGTTTCCATGTTTAGTGCTATTGTGTTGTATTTCGTTGAAGACAGCTATTGCTCGTAATTATTATATACATTTTTTACATGCCAAGAGATTAGGAAAATCTATACAACAGAATATGGCGTAAAAGATACATATAACAAGAAAAGAAGATAAATGCTTGATTATCAAGGGGGTGTGAAGCACCAAGGAGAAGCGTCGTTTGCTTTTTCAAGGGACAGAAGAAGGATATATAACGACTCCCTCGGTCCCATTTTAATTTAATTTCTGAGGCAATACACATTAAAAAAAATATTCAAAGACAAAATTTAAACTATACTTTTTACATTTTGTGAAGTTATAAATACATGTGCAAATATGAAAAAAATTTCAAACATAATTCAACTATTTTAAATATTGAAAAACCCTTAAAATATACAACCAATTTAGTAGGAGGGAGTACAACATTATTTTCATAATTAAAAGAAGAATGTTAGTTATAAAAATCTTGCAGCCAAATGGAATTGCTAGATACTTTCATATAAGCACATGAAATGTACAAGATTTACTCTGCTATCAAGGCTAGCCGAAAGCCAGAAAATTAGAAACGGTCAGTAGTACTTAGTACCCTTCTAACAGACTATCTTCTTGTACAATTTTATAACTTTTCAAGAAGCTTTTAAGGAATTTTGTTAACAAATTACAACTTAAACAAACACCAACTAGTGTGCAGGTTAGCTTTTGATGCAACCTCAAAAAGTTAGACACAGCTACGGAATAACCTATTTTATTCCTTGATTTCCAACCCCACATTTTCAAAAGGGACAGAACAAGATAAAGATACTCTGTTCTCCTTTAATTTGCATATTAAGGGATCATCTTTTTTGCCAACAAGATCATCCAAGAAAAAAATATATCCTACTTTTTGCATTTCATGTGACTATTACTATTACAAGCTAATTAAATATGGATTTGCACGAGAAGATCCCACATCTAGGTTAATAGTAACTGATGTAACTTCATATGCTAAGTTTAAACCTGAGATCTTTTGCTAACGATGAAGAAAAAGGCACTTAACCACAAACCAGATTGAGAAGAAGGATATAACCTATCGAATACATCTAATTTCTATTCCCTCCGTTCCAATTTATACGATGTAGTTTGATTAACCATAAGTTTAAAAAATATAAAATGAGTTTAATATAATTTGATATTATATTCAAAATAATAGTACAATTTTCAATAGACCTAATAGTAATAAATTTGTATTCTGATCTTACAAGTTATTTATAATTATGACTTCCTGCTTGACATAAATAGATATATGGCAACAGACACATATAGCAGTACGATGAAACAATTCATACAAAACACGCATGAAATATTGAGGGAAAAAAAAAAGACGAAACGAAACAGAGCTCGTTATGTTCCCCTCTTAAGCATTTGCTCATAGTTCTCAATAGACTCAAGCCTCTGGAGAAGCAGCTGTTGCTTAAACTTCTTTATGAAATTCTCCGCACTTTCATTTATGTCTTCCGACGGTTTACGCTCGAGCTTCTTTGGTGGCGCCGCTGCTTTACTCTCCGACGCCGGCGGCTTCCTTATATTCGTAGAATTAGGTCTCTGTATCTCTCTGGTGAAATACTCCATCGGCCTTTCTGTTTTTTTCTCAATTTCTTCGATTTTAGATGTCCGGTAGTACTGAGGCTTCAAGGAACTACTCATCTTTGAGTTTAATTTGTGCTTTGGAAAAAGTTATAAGTTGCTATTGATAATGCTCTGCTTCTATCTACCCATATTTATAGATAGACGCCAATATAGAGATACGACTTTTCCTATTCTATGATTTGTAATTAATAATTATGAGTGTGAAAGCGAGGAATATGATTCCCATCTACTTTTTTTCGCCCATTATCCACGCTGGAAAGCTATTTAATTGTTTTTGTTTAGAAGGAAATACTCGATTATTACTAGTGTACCTAATCTATGTGTCAAGTCAACATAGAACAAGTAAAAATAGATGGAGGGAGTAGTTTGTAGTCGGTTAAATTTACGCAAATATAAATAGTATATTGTAAATTTATTATGTAAAATTGGAGTTATTCATGTATTAACTTTTCATCTTCTTCTTGGTATAAAATAATACATATGAATTACTTACCTTCAATCAACTATCAAACATAATTACTAATGCAAAATTTAATTTTTACTTAATTCAACTCCAAACTTGATACTACTCTCTACATCTCATAGTGTGGGAATTTATATTTTACACGATAATTAAAAAAATATTAATACACTAATTAATTTTACTATTTTCTTCCTTATTTATATCAATGCACATTAAATATTTGAATGTATAAATTTGTTTAAATTCTCAAAGATCATATTAATAGTAGGGATAAAATAGAAAAAATTTAATTAATTCTATTTTAATTTAATAAATGATCATAAAATATGGAACAAATATTTATAATAAAATATTCACATAATATGGGACGAGAGGAGTACCAAACTACCCCTCAATGCTCTGGGAAAAGAACATGGAATTAAGTAAGCTCTGTAATCAAGCGCTTGGTTATCATTTATCACGTGATAGGAACAAACTAAAAAGATAAAGATAATTATAATTAAAGGCGTCCTTTTCCCACATAGTTAACTTAAAGATGATAAAGGTCCAACTAGATGTACAATGTCAAATTGTCATTATTAATATTTTTAATAAATTATAGTACTGTCAAAATGGAGTTCAACTTTCATCCAATATGTTTAATGATATCAATCTAAATAAGTCAAAATAAAAATTTTAATCAGATAACGACGTATGAAAAATAAAATAATCAAAGTAGGCAAATTTGGTAAAAACTTTGATGAGTGGCTGCCTATGTAAATGGTTAGAAGTACTTCCTTCATTGACACGTATACTAAAAAGTATCATCTTAAAATAGTTATCAAGTTAAAGTATCAGAAGATAATTAATTATTTTTTAAATTATACACTTAGCACAAAATTTAAGAATTAAGAAGTATATATATAAATAAAAATTTAATTATTTATTAAAAATATATTAGTCTAATAATACTTCTAATTAATTTTTTCTTTTAAGGACGGAGTAATAGAAACTGCCTACGCCAATGCGTTTCTTAAGCCGTGAAGTTTGAAAAATTGCGGCTTAAGCAATGGATTAAACCGAAAGGTCCCATGTTTGGTCGCCATTTCTGGCGATTCAAAGTTGTTACTTCATGTGCAATGTTAATCATTCTGGTTTATTCTATCGAATCTGCTACCTGTCACATTTGACAATTTTGCCATAATTTAGGATGCTTTTATTTCAATTATTCAATCGATTTTGAGTATAGATAAGAGACGAATTTGATAATAAAATTATTTTCTTCGTCCAACTAGCAAAAAATGAGTACTTTTGACTCGAAAAACACATTTATTTAGGTCCATAATACGGTCATAATTTTCAACTTACAGGAATTAAGTTAACAATTTCTAAATGGATTTCGATAGATTGATGAAATTAACAGATATAAAGAATATAAGAAGGAAGAAATGGGATAGATACTTTCATTGAATATCGGCATGGCATCTTTTTAATGTACCATACCTAAATAAATGCCAAACTGTTGCTTTGTAGGTAGCAAATTATTACACAAAGCACGTGGCATGGCTTGGCTCCAGATACTCATACAAACGAGGCAAGTTTCTAGCAAGTAACGTGTCTACACATGTGATTTGACTTTTGACATTCAACAGAGCCTGCACGAGCGGTATGCCGGTGCCCCTCCTTTCAACTTTCAACTTAATAGGCCAACTGAATCGACCTAATTTTAGGATTTCAATTCTTCGATAATTGGTTTGAATTATCTTACTACTTGGTTATAAAATAGTACATAGATTCTCTCATAACTTATATGTGTATTAGTTATACGAATTCTTAAATTGTCAACTAAACATGCATAAATAACGTATTTCCTATATACCTATCAAACATTATATAAGTTATACAAAAATTAATACATGAATAATTTATTTCTTATCCAGCTACCAAACGAGAGTTAATCGTTTTATTTAGCCATCACAAGGAATTTCCTTTCCGCAACCTTCAGTTTCTTAACTCTTAAAAAGTGTAGGTCTGGCCATATTCTCTTCCTTCTTCCCCAAAAGAAGTTTCTAGAACCCAATTTAAGATTCACTTTTTTTCTCCATTTTTAGTATGGAGATTCAAAATAATGATCTTGGCTCGATTATTGATGACAGGACCACACAGTAGTAGAGCCGGGATTTTCAATATATTATGATGTAATTATCCAACAGAGGAATAGTTAACACTTAAAAGATGAATCCCTTGCGGGAACAAAATCTATACACTGTGTTACGCATCCAAGAATAATAAAGTAATAAAAATCTAGAAACGCATGTGATATTCATGTTTTCAGAGAAATTGAACTATTAGAATAGAAGACATCAAATCAATCGAGTCCAGTTGGATAAAATTGTTGGCTGAAGAATATTGTCATTACAGGGAAAGCAAGGAGGAGGATAATTTAAACCTGAGGTTGTACCATATGCCTGCCAACAAAAAGATACTGTAGGATCCCCAGACAATGAAGTAAGTTGTATATCTTCCAAGTACAACTTTCTGCAGGGGCAGCTATCGCTGCAGGCAATTGTAATTGCCCTTTCTGTAGCTGAAGTTCCTTTAATATCCACAAAGGATATGTCGTCAATGCGAACATTTGAAGTCTGCGCAACGAATTTTCACATTAAAAGAAGTCCACAATACACTTAGTTATAGTTCTTTTCAAATAACACAATAGAGCTCACACGTTCACATACAAACATGGAACGCTTGAAGAATGGAATAATAAAGGGACCTATTGATGGTCTATTTCTTCTTCTTAGATGCTGAACAGTGAATTACCACTTTCATTTAGTGAAGGGGTAACAAGTAATTATCAAAGAAGAGTTTAATACTGAGGTAACCAGTATGCAGTAGATATGATATTAGTTCCTCCGTTTCTATTTGTTGTCTGGTTTTGACTTGACACGGAGTTTAAGAAAATAAAGAAGACTTTGAAACTTGTGGATTAAACTAAAGATATGTACAGTGTACTAAAATGTCCTTTAATCTTGTGGTCTTAAACATGTCATGCGGAAAGTTGAAATCAAAGAGTTGCCAGAAAAGGAAAATGACATTCTTTTTTGAACGGACTAAAAAGGAAAGTAAAACACAGAAATTGAACCAAAGGAAGTATTATATGTTCACTTGGTTCTAAATCAATAACTCCATCATAATTGTCACTACCTTCACTAGTTCACTAGTAGGCAAACAATTTACAATGTTAGCAGAGCTTTGTATTAAGCTCAATACATAAATGGCCTGGCTCAGAAAATCTCGGCTAAATACCTAGCTAAAAATGCACAACGGACATGCAAGATTGAACTTCATTTCCACACGACCAATATATAACACCAAGATGACTAGGCAAAGAAGCTGAATTTGGACTAGGAATCAAGAAATGGAGCAGAAAATTACCTTGTTTGAACAGGGTTTCGTAGAATCACAATAATATTGGTCTATTATGATAGGATTTGACACATTTTCCATCCAAATATTCTTGAAAGAAATCTTTCGGGCAAACCCAGAACCACCCTGAAGAAGCATTAAGGGGAAACCAACAACAGGGTTGGGATATGTAACATTAAGTCAGCAAATTTAACTTTTAGAGAAATGGTGTTGAGGTTTTGAAGTTTCATCTGATGTTCATATAGAAACAAGATTACCTGCCAAGTCTTTATTCTAACCCCGTTCTCAGTGTTGGAAATTGATGCTCCATTAACATGAACATTGTACACCTGAGACCATGAATTTGACTTGCCCAAGCTTCCAATGCTAAAAGAAAAGGGTACTAATTAGAAACTTCATCTGCTACATCACTTCAACAAAACAGAAAAATGTTTTACCTTATACCATGGCCTGGCCCACACACAATGTTTTTGACTTTGATCCGTGATGAATTGCCAACAATAGATATGCAGTCATCTCCTGTATTCAATTTCTGAGTTGGTCAAAAAACAATGAAATATACAATAGGGGCTCGAATGTGAGTGCGATATCCTTGATCATACAAAATCAGTGCATTGTTGATGATGAAATTGCCTCAACTGGAGTACCCAGCAATGGTGAGAAAAACTAAAAAAGAAGAACCCAACTGAGTCTCAATCGATCTGGCGTAAAGAAGACTTCACATTTTACTAACCATAATTGAACTGCAACTACTGGTCCAGAATTTCAGATCCCCTAGACAATGCCTTATATTTGACCTCTCCAAACACACAGCTATGTCCCCTAAAATGCATTATTAGAACCATAAATCCGAATTTTATCATCTCAAACATTCATCGTATTCGCTAGATAGTAATCTAAGCCATGTTGAGCAATGGCACGACCAGGAACAACTATAATGCCAAATAGTGACCAAAAATGATCTATCTGTCTCTCCAATAGCAACGACCAAAGATCATCTAACCTGTGCCAATAGTGCAATCCTTGATATTGACCTGTGTAGATGAACTTATGTGGATTGCATCGGTGTTAGGGCTATCAGCTGGGGCTAAGACTACGAGTTGTGATGCTGTAACATGTTTGCAATCAGTAAATGCTAAATGCATTTGTTGACTATTAAAGATCTTTATGTTCCTGACTTTCAGGTTGTTGCATCTGTGGAAAGTTAAAGCCTGCACTCCCATTAATTAATGAATCATGAGAAAATCAGCATCAGATATAATTCTTTTTTCCTGAAACAAAAAGCTGATATCTACTGTATAAGTCAAAATTAAAATCACGCAA
Source organism: Solanum rostratum (assembly GCA_029948455.1). Taxonomy (NCBI): domain Eukaryota; kingdom Viridiplantae; phylum Streptophyta; class Magnoliopsida; order Solanales; family Solanaceae; genus Solanum; species Solanum rostratum. Next base: position 61,703,010 of record CM057054.1, on the reverse strand, counting down.
AGGAAAGGCAGAACTGACCGTTGGAGCATGATGACACGGCTAGCAAAACAGAAGAAACATCAAATTCATTATGTGAAAGAGTACCATAAATCACAATGTAAACAATGGCGAAGAGAAATACATTTGTTCTGTTGACCTTGCATGACTGAGCCCACCACTTCTGGCCCATACCATTTATAATACCTCCTCCTTCAATTGTCAGGTGTTTTACGTTACTGAAATAGAGCCATTTTCGAGGATTCAATCCTTCCCAGACTTTAGGATCCTTTGGTGCTAAAATAGTACCTGCAATCTTGTGTATATTGAAAAAAGACATCTGAATACCTTATAGTGAAATAAAGAGTTGGACAAGATGCAATATCTCAATTAGGCACTTACCCGTAAAGACACCTTTGACCGGCAAGGACCAGCAAAATCAATTCGTCGAACTAAGAAAGAATATCCAGCAGGGATAACAATCTTTGATCGTGATGGTGAAGAGCAGGCCATATCCCAAACATCTTTAAAAGACTGAAAACACAAAAAGAACTTCTTTACTGAAGCTAAGTACGTCTCATTCAGTTGATCCGTCTTCATTAAGAAAGGCTCAAAAACTTTGAGCTCATCAAACAATAAATGACCAAAAATTGCCAGCACTAAGAAGCAAAGCAAGCAACTTTTCAAGTAGTTTTCTCATTACAATTAAAGAATATGTGCTACTCTTCTTCAAAACCTTTTCTAAATATTTTTTGTTTAACGTATCAATCTTACTACAGTACCCCAAAGGAATGAGTAAATCGTGCTTTCAATAACCACCTTATCATTCCGTTTGTATGCCTGACTGCGGGGGTTAGACATCCTAAATATTCTAGGATTAGGGGGTTTTCTCACCCTATATTGGTGTATCTGTATCATGAGACCCCCTGTATCATCTTTCATTTTGAAAAATAACAAGAGTTAGTAACAGTCCGTGGGTTTTTCTTCCTCCTGAACCTCCCACGTTAATTTTGTCTGTTCTTTCTTTTCTTTCTTTATTATAATTATTGCTTTCATTAGTCGTTATCTGACTTATCCCAAAACACCTTATATTCCATGGAAAAGAACAAGTTGACAAATTAATGGTCCACAATGAATAAATAACTAAATAAAATATTTTTCACCAGTAAAAATAACAAAATCATGAATAGCACAACGAAAAGTTCATCATTCATAACAAATCTCATAGCATTACAAAAGATGAAGCAACGTAATCATAGTGAATGCAGATAAAAAGAAGGGGACTCACATTAGTGTCATCGATGATGCCATCTCCGGCGGCTCCATAATCATCGACACGAAAAAGGGTTTCAGATTTGCTCCTCAAAGAAGCAGATGGTGGCCGGAGCTGTATGAGTGAATCAAATCCACTCACATTTGCAGAAATCAAGACGAAATAAAGACTGTAGAGTGATGCAAACAGAGCAACAGATTTGAAATGAGAAGAGAAATTAAAGGAAGAGATTAAGGAAGATCCCATCTTCCCCATCTCCCATTACTGGTAAGCACTTTTGTAACTAAACTAACTAGCACTAATTGACAAGGTCAAAATCGCTGTCGGCAAGATTTTTTTCCCCTGAAAAATGCCTATCAAGTTATAAGCCTCTTAAGTATTTATGTGAAAAAATTAGATAAGAAGAATGTTTCGATAGACTAAAGCGTATTATCAGCTGTCATTATTTAAATTTTAATTTATTTTTTATTATTAATTATAATTATTTATTTATTATATTTTGTAAGATATTATATTTAAAAGAGTGATTTAGTAAAATTATTTCTATCATTTACTATTTTTTAATTTTCGTGTCAAGTCAATAGGGGACAAGTAAAGATAGACGGAAGAAAGGAGTATTTATATTAGTCAATTTTAGATTGGTCCTAAGTTATTAATAGTACTACAGTAATAAATATTATTAAGACTAAGCACATTAAACCTTTAACGGTTGTTTGGTAATTGATTGTAGTTACACAAATCTTAATAATACGTAATACATAAGTTATGGAATTCCTTCGTTTATTATTAGATTTTTTTAAAAAAAATTGGTTTTCAATTTTATTTGTCATTTTGAAGAAATCAAGATAGGACAATTTTCTTTTATCTATTTTACTCTCAATTTACTTAAAAAATTAATATTTTTGAAAAATATAGAATTTCTTGAAAATATTCAAAGATCAATTCATCTTTAGATTACCTAGACAATATTTTTTCAAAAAATATAAATATTATTAAATCAAGTGACACTTTCATTTAAATTGTATTGAAAATATTAAATGTATTAGGATTTGAATTATGGCTTTAATGAATCTTTTTATCAACTAATAGGGGTAAAATAGTAATCTCACTGTACTAATCCTTATTTTCCTAATAGATGTGTCAAGCTAAAATTTTACATCTAATAGTGAACGGAAGGAGTATTACTTTATGGAAAAATTAGTTATTCCATATTATATTCGTACATAAACCTATATATAAATTTCTTCATAACTTATATGCATATTAATTATGTGAATTTCTAAATCATAAATCAAATAATGAATTAAGTTATACACGAATAACTCAACCAGATACCGAATGAGGTATTACTTATGCAAAATTTCATAGGCATATAACTACCTCCAAATTAACTATCAAACAACAACTTAATTAATTAAGTTTATTAAGTTTTGCATTTTTAATCTCTCTCTTTGAAAATATCCATAAATTTATCATAATTAATTATTATTTGACTGTTTAATTATTTATGTTATGTGTTAAGTTTGCATTATTACCTCTTGTTTGGCGTAATATAATTCTATAAATAGTTAAATATAATATAATTTTTAGAAAAAGAGATAGAAAGATGTATATTTTGATTCATTGAATGTGAAATATATTAAGTCATAAAGATCAAGAGAACATTTTTATCAATAATTTAGAGATCAAAATTATATTATCCCTTTAATTAATGAGAATTTTTTTATAAATAGCTATTAATAAGTATTTTAATTATATTTTTTAGCACAGTTTATTTAATTATGTTTTGCTTGCTATGGGTGCTTTCATTTGTATAGTTGACTATTAATATACAAATTCGTCTATATATTCTTTGCTAATATACAAATAGAGAAAATAGTTTGCTGTTAATTTATAAATTTATTTGTATAATTTGCTATAAATATATGAGGTAGTGGTAAGATCTCCATACATTCTACCTTCTCCATACCGCACTTGTGATATTTTAATGAATATATTGTTGTTGTTATTGCTACACATATATAAATTTTAAATATTGATAGCCATTCTTATTAAACGATAATATTAAATTATAATTGGTGAAACTATAGTTATATTGAGCAATTCAGTTTTACGTTTTATTGGCAAATGGACTCCAAAATTTGATCTATTACATTGGGCCCATCACATAATTACCCAGTACTCACTCGTTCAAGATGAGGAGACACTGCCCCCGTGAACTTGCTAAAGAGAGAATCAGCTCTAACTTGTCGTAGCTCTTCGTGATTTTTGAAGATAATGCACGGTCGTCTTGATCATAAGATTACTAAAATAATTATTTGAAGTTTTAAAAAAAAAATTAGTTCTCATTTTCATTCAAAGATGTGGGTATATATAAAGAGAGAAAATATATTACTCTCTCTATTTTAAAAAGAATGATATAGTTTGACTTCACACGGAGTTTAAAAATATAAGGAAGACTTTTTAATCTTATGGTCCTAAATTAAAATTATGTTAAATATATCAAAATGTCTCTGCGGCATTAGATATGCCACATAGAAATTTGAAATTAAAGTTTTGCCAAAAAAATGACATGGGTCTTTTTTTTTAAAATAGATACAAAAAGAAAGTATTTCATTCTTTTTTAAATGGGGGAGTAATCTTTTACCTCATTTAATATAGGGATTGTTGTAATAATTGAGAAATTGAATGGTATTTGATTAATTGCATCATCTTTACTTGTGCGTCTATATGTTTTGTTGCCTCATTATATTCTGACGATTATTACGGACTAACATTATTATTCTTAGATTTATTTTTTTTAAAATTTTCCGTTCACTGTTTTAATTAACTCATTATTGAATATTCTAAAGTCTCTCAAGCGGTCAAATCTTCTACATTATGCAAAATCTATTATTATGTATTTATAAAAAGATTAAATTTGTTTTTCATATTTCAATCACTAAAACTAATCAATACTGTTTTAATATCATTATATCAACTTTTCAAATTCAGTGCAACACTATTTCGATGTCATTATATCAACTTTTGAAGTTTTTAGAAATTTTATTATTTTGATTGAAAATTTACATTATTTAGATTTTTGCTATTCATGTATATTCTACCTCTCCGAACCTCATTTATAAAATTGCAGTGAGTATTTTATAATTATTCAATTTATATATGTCAACTAAAAAAATGAAATTTGACTTTAGATCATAAACTTGTTTAGACAATCCTCGTATATGTCTTGTTCATTGGAAAGGAGCTATAATGTGGCATTGGTTACTTTGACTTAGATCTTATAGGATTTATATCCTAATTTAATAAAGTTAATTTTTATTTCTGTTTGCCAGGTCACATTTCATCATATCATTTTGATACCAAATTCAGAGCTCTTGCTAGAAAGTGTTTCTGAGGCTATGAATTCCTGATTTACTTTGTCATTTGTTTCCTGCGGATGAATGCTTATTGTATTTGGAATGAATATCTTTCTGTTGTAAATTGAGAAAAGTGACTACTGTGGTATGTTTTCATCAAGTCGATGTGTTAATTTAATCATTTGATCACAGCTTATAGTTAATTCTTATATTATGTCCTAGTTTCTGTCAATGAATTTTCTCTATGTATTTGAATGTTATGCAGCGCACGCATGTGATGTCCAGAATTTAGAGACGCCCCTTGAACTTCTAGAGATACTTCAGCTGATCAGCTGCTTACAGAGACCAGTTGAAAACATTCAATCAGGCAGTTTAAATGCAACAATGATAGCTTATTAAGATGACTAAATTAATGGGGGTGAAGGTGAGTATGCATATCTATTGTATTCATGTTTCGATGATTTAACAAACCGTAGGACCTGATAGACGGATCTGGGCCCATTCGTCTCAAATATCAAATGACATAATGCGAACCAACTGTAAAAGTTGTTATTGTCTGATGTGGTTGGTTGGCACTGTAACAGAGGCGTAGAAAGGTCAGTGGACCTCGACCAATGGCATTGCTTCTCTAGGTTTTTGTCTCTCTTTTAAAGAAAACTTATAGACAAAAATCATCAAGCTCTTGCAAATCAAGAATATCTAAAGCAAAAGTCATGCTCCCAAGGAAGAACAACTTCAACATAGTGAAGGGGCCTGATAGAGTTGGTCCAAGAAGAATTTCAAATTTCTCTATTTTAATGTTGTATCTTACGTTCTAAACATTGTAAGATCAGTTCTTATGTTAAAAAACAATATTGATCATTTCTTGTTGTTTTCGAGTTGTTAAGTTCTTGGCTAGAGTTAGCCTTGAAGAAGATGTTGAAGTCTACATTAACTAGAGCTAGTTAGTGTAATGGGCAATAGAAGTATTGCTTAGGCTCATTCTTGTAATAGAGTTATTACAGGAGAAGGGTGGAGAGCTTAGTATCTAGGTTACGTGAGTTTGTAATGAACTATTTTGCTCTTTGCATCCTAATGAAGTTTGGTTGGAAAATCCTGAGACAGGCCATAATTGTTTCTCTCTTGACGATGTAGTTTTTCCATGTAAAATTTGTGTTCTTATTGCCTACATTTTACTTGTTTCATTTGTTCTTATACTATTACTTTGCCGAGGGACTTAGTCCCTGACCATAGTGGACACATACATTCTAACAATACCAAATTTCGGTTGTCAAAGAAATGCAGGACAGTGAATGAGGATCAATGGGATCAGGTAAGTTCTTCAATGGGGGAACATACTGCATGATCCTGAAATGCCTTTGCGGCCCTAGCCATCAGAGCTACATGTTAGATCTGGAGGAATGTGTGAGGTTGAGATACATATATTCATAGCACTTTCATGTTCACAAATTGTCAATGTCACAAGAGTTTCATTCAATGTTTTAGAACGAGGTATATGTTTTTCTTTAGATGGCACACATAACTAAAAAAAAATTATTAAACAGGTACGAGTTCCCATGCTTGAGCTTGAAACATGCTCTCTTCTGAACAAACAGGATGTTTTCTTGCTATGCAATGTTCTCAGCTCCCAGTGGCTCTTCTCAGAATATAGATTATAAATATGTAAAAATGAGAGGGCTGCGTGCTTCTGCAGCAATTTTGTTTGTGTAGCATGTGATGACACAGATTGGGTACAGGAATTTTGTCTTTCATAATTGCAGCACTCTTTGGTCTCCCCTGTCTTCTACAAACAAATGTTTAGGCCATAAAATTCTCTCGTTTAAGTTACTGGTAACTTATTTTACCCCACACTCCCACGTGTCCTTTGGAGGTAATAAGGTCATAGTAATAGAGCAGTGACTACAAGTCTACAACAACGTCATTATATTTAATGTAATCCCACGAGTGAAGTCTGAGGGTAAAAGGTTGTTTTCAATAGACCCTTGACTCAACAACAACAATAACATACTCAGTAAAATTCCACAAGTGAAGTTTGGAAAGGGAAAAATATACGCAGATTTTACCACTATCTCGTAGAGATAGAGAGGTTATTTCTGAAAGAAACTGTTTGTTCAAGTTTAAACAAGCCACCTAAATGGAAATCAAACTATAATGTACCACGAAAAGGAAAAGGGTGCATATTGGGTAGGGGAAAACAAATTAAACATATCATATAAGAAGATAAAGTAAAAGATATTCTTAACTTCAGATTCGATCTTTGGACATGGAAGATTGATTCAAGCAGCTCAAAAATATGCGGGAAAAAGAAGAACTTTTTTTTTTAAAAAAAAAAATACAGTTCGTATACAAGGATTACCCAGCGTCCAAGAAAAGCAAGAGTCCTAAAGAAACCTTACAAAACTGAAAGAACAAAACCTGACCCAAAAAAAAAAAAGCAAAGCAAATATAATACATTTGTCTTTTAGCTCCAAAATTTTCTTACACCTCTGAGGCCATGGAACAAAAGATGCTTATTGGCTTATTGCTTAAGGTGGTTGACATTACTTAACAAAAATTATATGAAATTCATAGTTTACACACTTTTGTTGAATGCATTTTGTATTTGTCATGATTTTCATTTTGTTGCAAAATGACGTGCTACGGGTCCATCCATCTTTTCATCAAGTTCAATTCTTGGTCTAATTAATTGACCAGAGACATAATCACTTCATTAAAATAGTTATATACAAGTATCGGCCAGTGGGATTTTCCAAAGTAGTAAATACGCGTAACAGAAATTGCAAAATGCCAAACAGAGGGAAAATAAATTATGAGGAGACCAAAGTAGGACTTCAACTGCAGGACCATGCGGCCCACTAAAAAATAATATGTGCGTCAAATTCATGAATGTCAGCCATCTATTTTGTGGCTGCTATATTTAAAATCCCAATGATGAGAAAGTATGAGACTTTGCCTGCAGTTTCATGTTCATGAATTGGTCATGACCGTGACCACCTCCATTCCGAGTTATCGGCTGAGGGAAATGTTTCTCTCAAGGCATATATGCAATAATTTATTAATTAAAAAAAGATAAGGTGTCCCATGCGTGAGTTCGACACATGCTCTTGTTTTATCAAGCAGGGGATATGATACTCATAAAAGAAAAAGTTTTAAAATGTTTTAAGTATTTCTCAATAAAATTATTCTCCTTGTTCGTTAGTATGGAGTATTTTTATTTATTAAACTTGTACGAGACGGGAATTGTTGCAATCATTATTACAGTTCGGCTGGAACAGTCTGTAGGGCATCATGTGAGAAATACTGCGCGTTAACATAGGAGGACCTAATAATAGATTGATTAGTGAATAATTATCAATAAATCATACATTAACATGACGACGTTAACGAGAGGACAGCTTCCTTAATTACTCAAATCCATAACGTGGATCAAATCATTGTTAATTAGCAATAATTAAGTGATAAATTGATGTAAACATAGGAATTAAATTAAAATATACTATAATTGAGAAAGTATAAACTTATATTTTTTTTATTATAATATGCACACTACTGTTAGTGATTTTCTTTATTGCTGGTGTGGCATCAGCATGTGGCATGTAATTTGCGGCAAAGGGGTAGGAAAACGTCGTTGACAATTCCAGCACCTTCGGGAAAAAGCTCTAGGGTTTTTTATAACCATAAAGTTCAAGTTAAGCTGGGATAATTGCTACCTACTATAAACATGAGAATTACATTTAAGAAACTCATGATTCTCAAGTGGTTCTACTACCATTCTTCTCCCTAATATTGGTTCACAAATTATAATACTATTACATTTAGCCTAATTTCACTTAATGATGTTGATTAAAAATAGCAACCACCAACAATGACAAGTCATAGAGTAGTGATTGTATGTTAATAATGGCAACTTCTCCTTTAATTTCTCACCAGTTTTTGACTATTTGAGGCTCCGTCTTCAAATCCCGGAATATTTAATATTAGGAATCCGGTCTGCCTAATGACAACTCCCAAACTACACATTTATCCCAAATGAATTAGCTTCCTCCAAATTCGGTATGAATTCCTCAAAGACAATTATTTTTTTGTTCAATTCAATTTTCTGGAAGATAGAATCACCAATCGAAACTACAAATAGAAGGAGAAAGGATGAGGAATGTATACACATATAGAGAGAGTATACAATAAACATACTCGTATACAGAAGACAAAACATGAGATATACCCAAACCAGATACCATAAGATAAAGCAATACATGGTCCCAATTTCAGATTCAACTTTGTACAACGAGGAATGACTCACGGAGGCTTAATGAAAAAGAAAAAAGCTGAAGCTTATGCACATAGATTATCGAGCCAACCAAGAAAAGCAAGACAGTGGAAGAAATTGTCCCCTGAAGAACCTAAAGAAGAACAAATCTGGCAGAGAAAAAGCCAAATATGCATACAATCAAGCAGTACAGTTGTCTTCTAGTAATAACAAAATTCTCACACCTCATCCTTATCGAGATAAACGCTACTTACGCCAACCATATCTGACCTAATCCCTTTTCACCGGAAAATTATTACATCTTGCGCTTACCGGATTTAGGTCGACGATTAGATTTATCATTCTTGCCAAAAGCGCTACAAAATCCACATGCAGATACTTTAGGAGACGGCGGTTCAATTGCCGGCGACACCTTACCGGTTCGAAAACCGCGATTAGATCGGCTCCTCTCCATGGATCCAGGTGTTTTTGATGAAGCCTTATCAGGCATCGACAGTACTTCCAATTTCGGCTTTTCTTCTTCTTCTCTGTCAGTTTTATTACTAGTATTTTCTCCTCTTGGATTGCCGAGCTGAATCAATTCACCTGATGCTGTCAACAATTTGTCGTCCCATACTAGTCCTGATGAGCCTTGTCTCCGGAACGACGTCGTAGATCTCTGTAATCCAGCCATCAAATACAGAGAATGATCAAAAATTGAATATCCACCAGAATTGCTTCTTGTTTTATAGTGATGCAGTGTAGATCTTTCTTGGGATGAGGACTGTGTAAACAGGTATGAGGCCCAGACGATTGTGGTTGGACTTTTTCTCACATGTGTCTGTACCATTGCCGTATTTATAGAATGGGCGAGACAGGAATGGGACCAATATTATAATAAAACTAGTAAAAAGGGTCAGGTAATTTAGATTTTTCACTCTACTTCGGTTTATGGGATAAGATAATATTTGATAAATTTATGCATTTAACCACAGATAAAGTATTTTTACATTAATATATATTATTTTATAAAATTAATGTACAAATGATATTGTTTTTTCTATTTTATCCTTGATAGTTAATAAATTTTAAAAAAATATATGTAATCAACTAGAAGAATTAAAAAAAAAATTAATTAAATAAGGATAAAATAATAAAATCATTTTTCTCTTAACGAATGTGTAATCACAAAAAGTGACATAAAAAATGATCAGAACGAGTATATTTTAAATTTATTTTTCAAGTAGGATAAATTAAATCTAAAAATTATGAGTTCAATTGTAATTTCAAGTAACCTAGTTTGCGAATTAAATGACAGACTTATAATAGGTGACTTTATTATGTGCTTGCCTATTTATTTTTAAAAAAGAATATTTTTAGGTATTCTCAAGTGAACTTGGGTTACAATATGTCAAAAATAAAAGGTTAAATTGTCGTAAGGCACTGATGTGTAATTGAAAATCGCTAATGGATTGAAATATATTTAAGCTATTTTTGTCTCTATAATTTAAATTCATGTATATTCAGCTTCATATAATAATTCTCACTCGTAATAATAAAATGATTGAGGCGTCTAGATAAACAATAATATTATTAAAATGTGTGACTTATATAATGTATAGAATTAATGTGTTTTATTATTGTAACAAGGCGATGTTATAAATAATATTTTTTCTGTTTTAAAATAATGAATTAGTTTGATTTAACATAAAGTTTAAGAAAATTTAAAAAATTCAAACTTGTAGTAATGTCAGATGTATTTAAAATGTCTTTTAATTTTGTGTATTAAAAATTGTCACGTGAAAGGCTAAAAAAGGACTTTTTTATTAAACAGATAAAAAATAAATATTTTTTTTTCGATAGAAGTAAATTTTTGTGATTTTACTTCCCATTCTTTTAAAAAAAATTACGTAGTTACTCGCTCTGTACTTAATACTCATATTTAAAGTGATTTGTGAAGAAAGGATTTATCCATGTTTAAAAATTAAACCTTATTATAAGCTCACAGGTCGGTTAAAGGAAGCCGGCCGTTGCAATCCCGCGTAATGAATCTATTAGATGTAATACAATTTTTTATTAAGCATTGTTTGTTTTACCTAAAATTAATGATACCTAATAAGGCATGTGTTGATCAAATTTTTTGTCATTAAATTATGAATTAACGCTTTGTTTAATAATTCAATTCACGTATTGTATGACTCTCTGATTTCCTTTGACTGTAAGTCTGTGACTATTTGATTATAGTAAATTATTTAATGAAAATAAAAGTCTGTGACTATTTGATACCAATAAATTAAATGAATCTGAAAAAATAATATACCTCTGAACTTCTGCAAAATTGTCTGTTTCTTCGTTTTGTTTAATGATTTTTCTGTTGTCCTTTTTTTTTTCTTTTCTTGGCCTAAATGATTTTGGTCAAATTGTAATTTGCAAAATACGGCATTTTCTATTCGTTACAGTTGTGGCTAATAAATTGTTTTTTAGCTCTTAATTTATGAATGTTATTTCGATCAGTTCTTAAATGTACACAAGAAACTAAATTCAACCTTTTTTGCTAAATTCTGAGTATGTTTTACTTGAACAAAGAATTGAATTGATGGAAAATAATTTTTTATATTTATGAGATAAGCGAAATTTTATATGCACCACTCTTTTCATAATATATCTAATTTAGCTATGAAAGTTAATTACTATATTAATTAATTAATGAACAAAATTCTTAATTCATCACAAAGGCAGGTCAAATATTTTTTCGTTCACTTTTACTTGTTCATAATTTTAAAAAATATATTTTAAAATTTTATTTATTATTTTCAACATACGAAAAATTAATTATTATTTTTTGTCAATATTGATTATTTATTCATTAAATTATTTTTTAAAAACTAATACTAAATGTTAATTAATATAAATATTATGATAAAATACTCATGTTAATTTTTTTTAAGGAATATGTAAAATTCTTATAAAAAATATTTTCTCAAAGAAAGTCAACACACCATTATTATAGTTAAAAGAGAATAAGATCATAGAGTCTGGTAAATTAGCTAGGTAAGGCTCAACACATTAATTGTCCCTCTATCCAATTTAGGGGTTCTTTCTACTTCAACATTTATTAGTGTTATTGAAATAAAATTCTTACAATCTAGCTATATTAATTTCAGTGTCATTTATTTATCCACTATACACAGCAGACTATAATTGTACTGAGACAGTGCAACCCAACTAGGAATATCTCTGTCTCATTTTAATTATCATAATTTTAATTTTTGAATTATATTAATTTTAATTAGTATTTTAAGATATATGTTGTAATTAATAATTTTTATTTTAAAATAATTAATTTTAAAAATTAGTTAAATTTATTTTCGAAAAGCACAGCATGATAACTAAAATAGAACAGAGGGAGTATAGTTTACATCGTTTATAGTCCCGTGGAATAAACTACGATAGATAATTACTTCCTCCATTCTAAATTACTTGTCAAATATTTCATAATTTGATTTACCCTTTTACTTATTATTTTTGACTACTTATTATTTTTGACAAATTTAGGAAAGACAATTCTTTTTTCTATTAAACCCTCACTTTATTAACATTGAGTTAATATTTTTTTTTAAATAGTGGATAAATATATTTGAAGTTTTATCAATTAACAATGTATATATTTGGACAATTTTACGATAATTACTTTTCCACTTAGTGTGAAAAATTTAAATTGGACAAGTAAAAAATGAAAGAAAGAATATCTTTGCTATAAATAAAGATGTTTTAAAGACAGTGTAATAAGTTCTCCTTAATTTGTGCCCATTAAACTCGTTTCTTTCTTTTTCAAATTTCTCTTATCGTATTAAAATAACAAATCCTAATATGTATTATTCGGTTGCTAATTGCTAATTAAGCAGTAAACTCTACTAATTTTAGTTGTAATTTTATGAGATAATGATTCCATCTTTTGTACTTGTAATTCTTTCCGTTTATTCACATGTCCACATCACCAAATAAAATAAAATGTGATATTTTTTGATTTTTTATACGATGTTCGTTACTTACATTGGAGTTCAACTATATTTGAATTTGTGTCGCATAGGACCCATTCGGAAGAAGCATTTTCTATCAAATATTTTTTCATTCCCAAAACTTGAATCGAGAACTTCTGATTAAGGAAGAAATAACTTCATTCACCGCCTCATATCCCCTGACGGGTAAAATGTGAATTAATGGGTGGGCTACAACATTTATTGGAAGGAGCATTCAAGTGCATGTGGACTTTTCAATTTATGAAAAGTCACTAAAGGCATAACCAATTTGGCCTCGTCACCATCAACGATAGTAGAAATTTGCGTATTCCTTTCAAACATGGCAACCTAATTTTTTTTCTTTCTCATGTTTATTCATTTATGTCAACTACTATAGAAGTCGTCAATAGGTGAAAATTTTCAAGCCTATCCTATCTCCCAGCTTAATTATTACTTTTTTCTATCTCAAAATATATATATAAATAAATTATATTAAATAACCTGATTATTAAATTATTTATTAAAAATAGATTCAATCCAAATTATTTACCTGCCTATCTTATTTTGTCTTCTTTTTTTTTTTACGTACTGCTCTATTATTCCATTGGTATATGATATTATAGCAATATAATATAGGACTGAATTTAATCTTCTGTGATATTTTATTAGTATATTGATACTATATTGATATCATGTAGGATTGAACTATTTTTTTAAGAAATAAATTAAAAATTATTAAAGTTATAGTCTTATTTGTTAAAGTCACGATCTTATTCACAAACTCTAAACGGGTGGTATCTATATACTCTGATGGTATCAAATTATTTTTTCTTTTTAATCCCATCAGAGTATATATATACACGTTGATGGTATCAAGCAATTTTGCAGAAATATTTTCTCTAACTTCTTGATACTATTGGAATGTATATATACTTTCATCACATCAAACACGCGAGGATAGTTAAATATAAGGAGTATGAAAGTTAGAAGGTGGCCCCCTAAAAATAATTTTCCTTTTCAGATTACATGTGTTTTTTTTTTAATATTTATTATATTTACCATGTTTCACTTCACATAATGAATACTCTTTTTGTCCCATTTTATGTATGACATCCTTCTTTTTATCCCTTTCAAAACGAATATCACCTTATTCTAATCGAAAATAATTTTTCTTTAAAATTCTCTTTTTATCCTTAATGAAATAATTTTCAGTCACACAAATATCTAATAATGATTTAGATCATAAATTTTCAAAGTTTTTTTTTTCTTTCTGAAATACCATGTCAAGTGAAATGATGTCACATAAAATGAGATGTATAGAGTATTTGGAAACAGAGAAAGTACTAATATTCTAAAGATATTTTACTCTTGTCATTTGTTAATTGTTGTATGATTAGCCTTTTGAATTCGGTGAGAGATTCAAAGTCTATAAACACACCACGCCACGCATCAATGCCATAGCATTATAATCATCACATCATCACCATCCATTATCATTAGCCATTTGTTGTGAAGATTTGCTTTTCTTTTTCTTTTTTTGCTTTTTGCCTATTTAATTTATGGCCAAAAATTGTTGCCTTGGCCCTATCAAGTGCCTAGTAAAAGCCAAAACCCTCAAGAAATATATTTTGAAACATAAATTAAAATTATATATTTCAAAGCTATTTACTAAAATATATGTATATATATAAAGAGAATAACGATAAATGGAAATGGCATGAACATGGAGTTTGGAGTTTTATTTTGAGAAGGGCGTAAAGGGAATTAAAAAAAATACTAGAAATTGAATAGTAAAATATTTAGTCAAGTAAAAAATTATAAGACGGAGGTCTACCAACTTGTGCTACTTAACTCATAAATTTTCCCATTTTAAAATATTTATCACGTTTTGCTTTTTAAAAATTAATTTAACTAATTTTTAAATTAGATTAAATTAATATTTTATAATTAAAATTTAGGTTCTCTAAAACTACGAACGTAATACAAAATACAATTTTTTTTATATCAATATGATAAATAAATTTTACAATTTTCATCAAATTTTATGTAGTTGGACTCCCGTTAACAAATATTACAAGTAATTTGAGGAGGGAGCAAGCAATTTACATATTTACCAAATACATAAATATAAATTACAAGTGCTTATAAATTGATTTGCCTAACTTTGCTAAACATCCCTTTAGGTCAAGTAGTGGGATTAATCAACCTTCATCATTATCCTATAAACATTATTTCCCTGTCAACTAGGGTTCTTTTTAAGAGGACTAGTAAGGTTTAAGTCTTTCTCTTAATCATTATTTTTCTTTTACCTTCTATTTCCTGTAAACCAAATCTAATGAGGAAATGTCAGTGAAACACATTCTATGCCTAAACATTTAATTTGAGTAAAGTAATGGAATAATTATCTAATTAAACTCTTTTTTTTTAATTATTATTTTCAATCATTTTCAGAACTTTCAAAAATCTCTTTTTTTCATCTGGGTATATTAATTCAGTAATTAGGATACATTAATTTTGATTCTTGAATTATCTCTATATTTAACGTATCATGCTTTAAATGTTACATTCTGATACTTAAAATTCTAATTTATGTATACTAAATAGAATTAATGTATCCTAATTGCCATATTTTGTAAGAAATTTTTATAAATCAAAAATAATAATAATAATTAACTCTTCACAATATATGATTTATGTAAATCTTACCAAGATAAAAGCATGAGTAACAGCAAGTGGGCTTTGGGTTAAGGCCTGATTCGCTTTGCATTTCTTGTCAACGCTCAAGAACATGGGCTATTAGAAGAACTGGGCTGGGCCTATCTTATCTTTCTTGTCCTTTTCACTATATTTAAAGGGAAAATATCTAAATATACCACTTATTTTATCAAATTTTCTATCATTTGAAATAAAATATATTGTGTAATTTTTAGGAATCCCATCCAGGTTTTTAAAAATACCCAAAAATTTTGATTCTTTCCCTAATTACAAAAAATGCCGACTTTTTGTTCGTTTTTGATACCTGGAGGCGTCATTGTGCTTAATAAGGAAAAAGAATTTCTGCCAATGTAGATCCCTTGATTGACACCTTAACTGTTACAAATGTTTAACATAGTAACTGTAAGAGAGAGAGAAAATATTAAAATACAAAATAAATTTAAAAACGGCTCTAAAAATGAAAAAAAATATAATTTAAATAGTGATTGACATTAATTAGACTTCTACACCAAAAAAATTGTACTAATTATATCTTTTAATAAAAGTATAGATTCTTTAAGTATAAAAAATAAATGGATAATGATAAAAAGTTAGAATTTTTGTAATTTTTAAAAAAGGTAGGGAATATTGAAGATTTGAATAAATAAAGTTGTGTTATTTAGTATTTTAATGTATCCGCTGTTAATTTATAACAATGTTAAGAGTGTTTATTTGAGGTGTCAGTAATATAATATTTTGCTATTATTTCAAAAATAAAATATGTTTATGGAAAGATGACTAGTTATTCCAAGTAAATTGTTAGATACAATATTCACTGTGCAATATGGTGTTTGAAAAAATGAAGTTTCAAGATGTATTGATTTATGTGTATCAGTGTGAAATTTATTGTGCAAATGATATAGAATACAACTAAGTTTTAGATAATAATAACAAGGTATTTGTTTTGTAACATGATATATGATTTTATGAGTCCATACAATTATAAATTAGATATTGGAGTCTAATGATATAAAAAACAAATTAAATGTTTGCAGGAAAAAAAAATTATAACAATTCAGTTCATGGAGGAAAAAATGATGCCAAAACACTGTTTTAATACAAAAAGAAAAAAATATATATTGTTGTCAGGTATCAAAAATAAACATATACTAAAACTTAATACTGTTGACAGGTATCAATAAATAAAAAAGATAAAATATCCTAAAGCAACATAAGACATATTACAAAAAACTAAGACATCAAAGTGGCCAAAGAATGTCAAGAAAGTGGTCAAAGATAGTTTCCCGAAACTTGGCAACAGCATCGTCACCAATAGAGAACTTAATATCATCTGCGAAGTTGCAATTGTATGAAGATCCAAACTTCAAAGGGTGTTTTGGGATGTTTTTTATTACATAATTCATACCCTGAAAAAACAAGTATCAATATGCAGATATCAATATGCAGAAACGTAGAACCATCCACCAAAATGAGAGGCAGTCATCCATAGACAATTATAGTGTATCAAACATTAAATCAATACAAAAAATCAAGTATCAATATAGTGTATCAAACATAGAAAACATGTATCACTAGAAAGATATCAAACATCACAAGTCAAAATAAAACACTAAATCAAAATAAAAAACAAGTATCACAAGTCAGATATCAAAACATCAAAACGGAGTTTTTTTTTGAAAAAATTGAACATCATAAAAATAGAGGAATAAGACATCTACCCACTATTATACTGTATCAAATAATTAATCAACATAAAATTCAAAAATGGAATCAAACAGATACACATATATATGCTTGAAATGGTAACTGTAAGAATGTGCTTTGCTGATCCGACTTGCATGTGGTTTTCGACCTGGGAATCTTGATTTGGACGCTACATCCTTGACTTTTTTAACTTTTGCAGTTGAAATATTGCCGGGCTCGTCGCCGGAATCGTTGTGGTGGTCGACCTTGGCAGTGTCGGCTTCTTCACCGCTTTCAAACGCTTCTTGTGTAAGGCCAAGACTGCACGAAGGGATGGGTTCCATTGTTGATTGAAAGCAAAGATGATGAAGTTTATGCTAATGGTGGTCGGAAAAAAGATGGTGGAAGAAGAGAGAAACGTTCAAAATGGAGAGAGAGAAGTTCAAAACTGAAAAATGAAAAATATAAATCCTTAGATGGTAACTCTAAAGAGAGAGAAAGTAATTAAAAATAAAAAAATAAAAAACTGCTTTAAAAATGGAAAAATCATAATTTGAAAAGTGATTGTCATTAATTAGACATTTACACCAAATAAATTTTCTAATTATAACTCTTAATAAAAATATATATTCTTTAAGTATAAAAAATAAATGGAAAAAAAATAAAAAAATGGGATTTATGTAATTTTTAAAAAATGTTGGGATTGTTTAAGATTTGGATAAAAAAGGTTGTGTAATTTTATAAATTTTACAAATATATTCTCAAATACATTATTTTTATGTGATGTATAGAGATAGATATGTCTAGTATCAACAAAGGTAATGTATCGGGATATTGAGCGATGTAGCAGGACGTATATGTCCTGTATCAACAAAAATAATGTATTGGTGCGTAATGTATTTAGACATTGAGTGATGTATCAAAAAATGGGATGCAATGTATTGAAACATTGAGTGACGTATCCGAAATGGGGACGCAATATATTGGGACATTGAGTGATGCATTTGAAACGGGGATGCAATATATCGGAAAAGTGATTCATCCAAAATTCTTAAATTTTAAGGAATTTTTGTAATTTTGAAAAAAAATAATAGTAAGTAATTAGCTCTTAACACTATGATACTTGTGTTACGTAATTGTTACCTATTAAAAAAAATAGTAATAGTAAGTAATTAGCTTTTGTAAGTACTTGATTGTTACTTATTGTATTTTGTATTGTACTGTATTATTTAATGAATATAATGTTTGGATAAATTGTACCATTCTTCATTATTACATAGTTTCACACATCAATAATTTGAATGATAAACCTACAAGAAAGTTGAATACGAGGCCAAAATACTATAAAAAGGTAAGATAAGAAATAAAATAGGATTATTTTATAATAAATAAAGACAAAATGAGAAGAAAATATCAAAATGACGACAGAATCATATCAAATCGGTCATTACACAGTATGAGACTTTTTATTATTACCTAATGATGAATTTAAACAATACAATACCATAAAATTCAAATAATAATAAAAATAAATATAAAATTTAAACTAACAATACAATATAATAGATAACAACCATCCAAACAACTCGTTAGCCCTATTTTTAAACAAAAAAAATTAAAAAGCGTTACAAATACAATCAACTAGTGGAAAGATGATAAACTATACGAGTGATGTACAATGACGAAAATTAACTTAATTACTTTTAATATAAAATGAAAAAACAGGAGGTGCAATTTAAGAATTAAGATGCTCTCAAAACATATTTACTATTACTATCTTTATTTATTCTAAGAAGTACAAAAAAAAGACTAAAGATATAAAATATTTTATTAGTTAAGAGAAAAGTATTAAACACTCTTAAACTTCACATTGACATTTTGAAGGCGCAAAATTGTGACAATTCATAAAAAATAAAAGAATAGTTCCTGAACTATTGTCAATGTTAAAAAGACTCTTGATTAATTAAACTTAAATACATTTTTAATCTTACGACATGACTGAAATACACTTGTAAATTTTTCCAAATTAAGGATGTTTTTAACATTTATAGTAGATCGATGGTGTATTTTAATTTAGTTAGTCTAGTAAAAAAATGCTTTTAAGAATATTATTAGTTTGAAGATGAAATTAATAATTTACGCAGTCCAATGTATTTTCGATTATTCTCTCTTTAATTAATGAAAGATAAAATCAGTTATAATAAAAAACAAAGTGACAAAAAGCACTTTGTAATAAATATAGATATTTACGTAAAAAGAGATATTTGTTTAAATTGATTAAAATAAAATAAAATAATAAATTTGAAATAGATGGAATATTATGTATCAAAGTTAACAAATTAATGTTATAAAAACACCTGAAAAAAGTTGTTCTTTTTCCCCATACAGGCGGTAAATTGAATTACTGTATAAGCATGTTTTTGGAACTTGGAAGAGAGAAGAATATGGAGTTCATTCATTCAGCAAGAAACTGGAAGATGCAAGATGGGGATGTAACAACAATCCTTTAATGGGGAAATTCTGCAGTTTCATCCCCCTTATTGTACTACACCCTTCAATCCATTGCCATTGCCATTCCCATTTAGTACCAATTTCTGCAGATTCACTCCATACCAACATCCCAGATCCAAGATCTCTGTACAACCACATTGCCCCAGCAGTGCACACACATTTTGTGTTAATACTACCCCATCTCCCTCTACCTCCAAACAATCTTGCTCCCAGTTCTTCTGGCACCCTTTCAATCATTTTCCAATTATTTGATTCATCAAGCTCCCATATACATGCCCCTGCATCACTAGTTCCACCAACAAGACTTAATTTCCCATTTCTTGGCACCAATGCTGCAAATTCAAGCTTATCAGCCATCGGTACACTTAATTCTCTCCAATTTTTGTTCCCGATTTCGAATCCCATAACTGTATAAGCCCGGGCTGAGGTAATCCAATACAGGACGCCGTTGCAGTAAACGCTCTCGTTTGGGGTCCAGACTGTTAGTCTTACAGCAAATTCCATCGGCATTGATCCGATTGTTTTCCAGTTTTCGTGAATAGAGTCGTACACTTCTAAACTGGGCTCGTAAGAGGCACCTCCTCCGGTGGTGCTGGCCTCTGACATTCCTCCGGCTACATAGACCTCGAAGTTGGCTGAATTCAGTTCAATTATCCCAACAGCTGGATTAGTCCTTGTGACATTTAGCTTTGGGAGGTGCCTAAATTGGCGAGTGAAAGGGTTGCATATGGCTAATTGAAGAGTAGTAGTTGTGGTTTCTCTCAGTAGTATTAAGCCATTAACTGCAGCAATTGGGCGAATTGGGGTGGGAATGAAGTCAAGAGGCAATAGATGCCAAGAATCATCAATTGGGTTGTGAGCATAAATAAAATTCCCCTGGTTGCGAGTGGGCAACGCTATAAACCACAACGGATGTTGCCGCTGTGACAGCGTTGCCCACGACACTGAATTGTTAGCACATGTATGCCAACTCTTGCAGGCGGATTTCGCCCTGGCTAATGAATCAGGAGGAAGATAAGAGAAAATGTTGGCTAAGAGATCAGAAGGAAGATTGCTCCACATAGCGTAAGACGGTCCTAAAGGCTCTTGCAACAGGGAGATACAGAAGAAAATTATATTTGGCACAAACTGCAAGTGATTGTGGCTGAACAATGATTGAAGGAGAAAAAAAGTACTCCCCTCTTTCAATATATTAGTTTTATTTTACTTTTTCGTAAGTTTTAATTTTTGATGTGAAATATTTACAACAACAAAATTAAAAAATTTACAATCATCTTGACTTTATAATTAGGATATTAAAAAATTTGTTTACTTTCTCTAATTCTACGTGAAGTTAAAATCAGATAAATAAATTGTTACGGAGGAAGTACTTTGAAGGTTTTTGATTTAGCATAGAGATGCGTGACGAACATGTGAATGATTTTTGTACTGCTTTTGTTGTTTTTTCCTTGATATTTTAATGCTCAGACGTGGTTCTTGGAAGTGCCCAGGAGCCATAAACGTTTAAATAAAAAGAGAAAAAAAAAGAACTGCAATTTGTAGCCATCCTTTTAATTGTGGATAATGAAAGTAGTAGATGCTAAAGTGTGTTCATCATAACGTATCCAAAAAGATATGACCAGCCATCAACTTGGCAGTAGGCATAAATGTGCATTTTAATTTGATTTAATTTGTATGAGTAGATATTTAAATTTGTACACACGAAGAATATAAATATTAATTAAGATCAAATTAAAAATATATTTATATATTATGTCTTATTTATATGGTCAAATTTATTGATTGATGATAATTATCCACCTCACATGTTTTGACACTATCATACATAAGTGAGGTTTAGTCTTTGACTTAACAAATTAATGATAATTAGCTCAATCCTGTATGATTTTTGGGACATCATTATAAATTATTTACAAATTGATGATACAGTGAGTTTTTTAAGTTTGATTTTTAGATTTAACATTCAATTAATAATTATTATTTTAAAAATTGATTGAAGAAAAATTAAAATCAAGAAAACATGTAATTTTCTGAGATGATTTTTATTAATTAAGTGGTCATCATAAAATCAACCCATACTATTAAGATATTGATTAAGTATTGAATATTCTGAACTATAATAATTCTTTAGGGATAATCTTTAAGTTTCAAGACTTATCCTTTCTGTAAGAAGAATAAGAAAACGTCTTAGTCCCTTATAATTTACGTAATTTGCTAGGAAAAATTTCCGTGCACGCCTAGTTCTTTTGAGAACTGGTTGTCATTAGAACCTTATATTCCTTTTTCTTTTTCCAGTTAAATCATATTTTTATTGTTTAAATATACCCCAAAATCAAAATTAAACTTGAAATGGTACTGCAATTGGACTCTAAATCGTTTTCTGTTTTTGCTGTCTTTGGTATAAATGGTAGAAAAAATTACATAATTAGGCAAACATATGGTATGTATTTATATTATATAATTATAATTTAAAAAAAATACAATTTATAGCTATAGTTAGGTTTTGTTGCTATTTCTCTTCCTCTCTCACGCTTCTCTCTTCTCCCTCTCTCCAATTTCTTGCCAGCTATACTATTATATATGTATACCAGCTATATATATACAATTTTTTTTTACAGATATACATATTCAATTTGACAGATATACATATATAATTTGTCTCTCTCTACTCTCGGCCCTCTCTCGCTCGCCTCTCTCCCCCCTCTCCCAATATCACTCGCCTCTCTCTTTCCTCTCCCAATCTCGCTTGCCAGATATACAAATATATAAGTATATTAGTTATACATATACTATTATTTGACAGATATACACATACAATTTGATAAATATACAAATACAATTTGCCTCTCTCCTCCCTCTCTCGATCTCGCCCGCCTCTCTCCTCCCCTCAAGGTCACATAGCCGAGGTTATGCCGTGTAATTATATAAAATATAACTATTTGACCATATTAATTTTAAAGCCTAGGTTATTTGCGAAAATTCCTCTAAAATGTACTCTCTTTATCCCATTTTTTTGTGGTATCCTTTGACTTAGCACAATATTTAAAAAAAAAAACTTTAAAAACTTGTGTTCTAAAATTATAATTCTTAAATATTAATGTGGTTGAAAAATTTTACATTAAAGATTAAAGGAGAATTCTAAAATTAAATTATTTCTGATAACAATAAAATAAATATTACTTTTGAGACTAACTAAAAAGCAAATGTTGCCAAATAAAAATAGAACAGAGGAAGTAATATATATAGGATTTTCTATGCAGAAAATCTTATTACTATGATAAATGGTGAAAAGAGGGTCGACAGGAGGTTTAGTTACATACATTGAGAGAATTTTCGATGAAAGTAAATCATTATTTAGATTAGTTTATTAAAATATATTTTTTTTTAAATTTAGAAAATTAGTATAAACTTATTTTTCAATAATGTTTTAGATTATATGTTATTTAACGACATTAACGTAAGAAATGTTACTGTGAGTAATGTTTTTAGCATAATATGTTACTCATAGTAACATCTTATAATATATAATCAGAGACACATTTTACACCTAAAATGTTATCCACAATAACGTTTCTTAAGAATTAAATATGAATCATGCAAATTTAGCTATAAAAACATTAATGACATTAATATTTTAAACCAAAAGATCTTTTGATATCAATTTCAACTTAAAAACATTACTGACAATGACGTTGGTGAATCCGCAAACAGACCCCTTCAACATTAACCTATTTAACAATCACACTGATTTTATCCAATTATCATAGTTATACTTTGACTAAAGCATGTTGTTTTTAGTTTGTCTTTTCGAGTCGCGACATTAATGTTACAATGTGATTTATCACCAAGTTCATTTTGTTTTTGCTGATTATCACTTTCTTTTGTTTTCAAGTGCCCATTAATGAATTGTAATTTTTTAATTAACTTAGCCATTTTAAAGTTTAGACACATTATAGCTAAATTTGCGGGATTCGATTCTAAATTCGCAAGATTTGATTTTATATTTACATGATTCGATGGCCCGTGATTGAATTCTTAAGAAATATTACAGTGAGTAACATTGTAGGTATAAAACGTGTTTCAAAGCAACATATTATAAGACGTATGTGTTTTAAGTTACCGCTATTAAATAAAATTTAATCCAAAATGTTACTGAAAAATACGTTTATACTGATTTTTAAAATTTCAAAAAAAAAGATATTATTTTAGTGAATTGACTTAAATAACAGCTTACTTTAGCCAAATATGCTACGTTTAGGAGTGAGACATGGTACACTATGAAAAATTATGGCTTGGTAATTTTGATTTTTAAGAATATTATTTGTCATTAAATCGAGTTAATTTGGTATGATTTGGTATTGATAGTTTCGATACATCAAATTGGTAATTATAGTTTGGTCAACTTCAACTATATATACTCATATAATATAGAATTATGACTTTGACTTTTTAAGAAATATCCCAATTATATTATACGAACATTTTAGACCTATAGAGATATTCAAATAAAATACAAGTAATTTTCTTTGTTTATCAATCAACAACCAAAAAAAATTTCAATCAAAATAGAATATTCACAAATTCAACATCTAAATAATTATATAGTTATTAGTATTATAATAATTTATATGTAATTATAAATATTCAATTTTTTCTATAATATAAATATTAAACTTCAAATATCATAAATATCAAAAAATTGGATATAAAAAATTTGAATTTCAATATAGTATTCCATACCTCCCATATTATATCTAGCCCTAGTTACGATTTTTCTGGTTTTGAAAAGTAAACTTCCTTGTGGGTGTCGATTTCTATGCTTCTTTTTTTAAGGCTACAAACACAAATTAAATTTGTGTACATTTGTGTCATTTTTGCCAAAAAAGAGTACCCGGAAAATGATGGAAGAAATCAACCCAAGTGATGGTTACCTTCAGGCTCTTCGTGGCCCAACAAAAAAGGGGTTTCTCTATTTCCCATCCTTATTGGAATAAAGTGTATGGCCCTTTCACTGACACTTTGTAGCTTTTGGCAATTGGCATGGCGTCTACATCAAAGAAATGGGCACGGGACGTCTATTTCGTTGCCTCCAGGCTATACTTTCTTCTAATACTTTTCCAAGTCCCACTTTTCAGGTTCTAATTTGCTTCTTAATCAATTTTCCATTCGAAACGAACAAATGTTAGGTCTTTTTTAATGGAACATCGAAACGCTATTATCTTGATTAGGAATACTTATCAATACTCGCAATGTAGTGATTCACATTGATTGGTTGTTGGTTCAATTAATGTTAGTTAATGACACGAATCAAGCCTTTTGTATTTATGAAAATTCAGAACTTTGATTGCAATCCTTTTGCAGATTTCGGTGTAGAATTGGTATATGTACCACACCAATTGAAGTGTCATTGTCTCTGTTGTACGCAAGTGGAATCGTTCCGGGAGGTATGGTAAAAGCCCTGATTTACCCAGGAGCCGTAGCAAAAGCCATTTATAAGAACAATGCCATCCCAAGCTACGACAAGCTTCTACAAACCTACAAATTCACCAATATGAAGGAATCTCATGTAACACGTGATCTCCAGAACTTAGAGGTCAATTATCAATTTATAGTTTTGCTTTAATTTGGGGGTTCTTCTTTTTCAGTATTTAATTTTTGGTTTGGGTTTACACAGGTTATAGTGGGAAGTTACTTGTCCGTGGCAGGAGCACTTTTGGGTCTAATGAAATCAGGGAGATTTAGTCTTATTGGGCTCCTTCTCATCACATGGGGTCTTGACAAGCAAGTCCTTTTTAGGAATTCCGCAAGTGTAGTCATATACCCAACTATGCTAATTGCTTTGCTTTCTGCCTTCTTTTCTATCAGATCAGATGTCACAAAGATGATACGTTTCTCCCAACAGGAGGCCTCTCTTAGAAATGAACAAAAGCAAAAGATAAGTAGAGTTAGATATGCTAACTGATTGATTGCCACTTTCTTTTTCTTTTTTTTTGGTCATATATTGAGGTTGCAATACATTCTTAATCAACATTTCTTCGTGAAGTGATTACTATATTGCAGTAATTTTGATGTTGACAAGTACCAAACGTTGAGTCATAGTGGCACTTGTAACATGAGCCATTGGAGCATTTATTTTCATACCTCAATCATGGTGACGAAGTACTATGTTTCTTATAGAAGTCTTTTCTTTTCTATTTTACTTTGTTGTGGTGTCATTGATCATTTCTCCTTTATCTTTAACAAGATGCAACACAGTCGAATTCATGGTATAAAGTCGTCTTTGTTAGAAACCAAAGACCAAAAAAAACAATGATATTTTCGTTTTTCAATAGAGATTCTAATGTGGGCCTAGCCCCCACTTTGTGATGAATCATATGGGGGGACCCAGCGGCAGCAAGACAAAGCATCATCCTGCACTAGATAACAAGAATTCCTGTCTTTTTGTTTTTTTGGTTCAATGGGTTAATTATTTGTTAGCAAATAGGAAAACGTGATGGAGAAAGATAAAACATAAAAGAGATTCCTTCCATAATGAGCAGTAGAAATCAGTGGAGTAACTGATTGGTGAATAATGGAGCTGACCCACTTTGCAATTCACAAATAGATCTCCTTCCTACTAGGGATTCTTCTCAATGACAAACAAAATATTTGATTTTTCCCTTCATACTAGGTTTTGATTTTCTCAATTCTTTTTGGGAAAAGCTTGGTAGTGACTTGGAAAAGTTACTATCTTTTAGCTTAAGATTCTTTTCTAGTACAAAGAATCTTGTACTGAGAGTTCAGTGATCCCCAACCAGAGAGTCGGCTGCATCATGGAAGCTGAGAATATTCTCAGAATCATTAGAAACTTTGCACTTACAGAGGTGTTTTTTTGCTCCTAAAGGCTAGCTGCTGTTGGAGGGTTTTCACATTTGCTGCAATTTCTTGCTATTCCTCTGTTTTCCATCTTGAGGATAAAGCAAGATTTTCCAAGGAGTTCAAGAATTCTGTTTCAGGTAAAAATGGGTACTCTTTTTTATTGAATCAGATCTAAAATGGATACCCCTGCTGCAGTTTTCTAAATTTGACATACTTTTTGACCCAAAAAGATAGATTCTCTCTCAGGTTTAGAAGAGTTGGCCTGAACATTGTAGAGAAGAATGATGATGTCTTTCAATTCATTAAATTATTCAACATGTACATTAGCTCGTATGAACAGCCACCATAGTCATAACAGAGCAAGAAAAAGTCCAACTCTAGCCACACCTCCTTCATCCATCATCTCACAAACCGAAGAAAGCAGAAATCTAGCGAACTCAATGGAGAATTCTCCTTTAGATACGGCTTCAAAGCGTCCTGATTCTTCTGTTTTTCTCTCCCATCAAAATGCAATAGGGATCATTAGGGGGTTATCCATTGAAACTACTCTAAATTTTGTGAGCAAGCTTGTCACATGCAGTTCCAAAGATGGAGGAAATGGCCTTCCCTTTGTTCTTTGTTCTGATCCGGTTCTGAACAAAGAGCTTTCATTCCATGAAAGAGGTTCTAGTTCTTACCTTACTGGTAAAAATGTAAACCTTCTAAAAGATCATGTTCCAGTTGTTGAAAATCTCAGGCACAAAAGGATCTTTCTTGAGAAATCTGGAGCTCGGTGCATTGTCATGCCTTGTTACATATCACATTCTTGGCATGATGAGGTTGCACTAGGGTCTTCAGTTCCTGTCCTTCATATGGGCGAGTGTGTGGCCAGGGAGCTCAAAGAAGCTAATTTGCGACCACTAGAAGCTGGGAGTACTGTGCGCATTGGAGTTCTGGCTTCGGATGCAACTTTGTCTGCTGGATTTTATCAAGAGAAACTTCAAAATGAGGTATCGACAGTTGTTCTTGGAACTCTTTATCTCATACCTTTATGTGATTGTTTCAACTATCTAAGTATATGTCTCTAGTTTTGGTATATGACTAGTTCAAGAAACAACCATATTTCCTCTATTCATCCTTAACAACCTTGTAACTTGTGAATTCATAATGATTCAAAAACTTCTATTGGATAATATTGATCATGGGAGGATGGTATGTTAATAGGATAAGTGGTATGTTTTGTGAGTGTTTGGATTGGTTTATTTTTTGGCTTTTAAGCACTTTTTAAAGTTTGGAAGTGTTTGGGTAACACAAAAAAAAATGCTTTGAGGCACTTTCCTAAAGCTGAAAAAATTGCAAAAAAAAACTTAAAAAAAATGAAGAAAAGGTAGGGGGTTTCCAACTTATGACTTTTGGCTTTTAGCTTATAAACCACTTAAAAAAAGCCAATCCAAACAACCCCTTAGTCTTGTGCTTTAAGTGCCATGAGATAGGAAATATCTAAATAGCACTTATTGATCTGGCTGTTCTTTCATATAGTAATCCCGCTTGTAAGATGAACTTCATTTGATCATTCCCTCTAAGAATAAAAATTAGTTCATAATGAAACTAGTTAGTTACCCTTCTGATATGGGTCTTATTCTCCTCTCATGCAATAGTTTATAGGAAACTAACTGTTCAGCAGTCCTTTAATTTATTTCATTCGATGCTATATTGAGCATTGTTTTGCAACTTTATAGGATGCATATACTGAGAATTTTCTAGTCCCACAGTTTGTATTCTCATAGGTTGCAAATCTTGTAGATTGCCGGCCCTGCATGATTCCAAGTATGATTAGTGCCGCTCAGATTGCAGAATTGTGTAAAGTTAGTTTTCAATGATCGGCTGTCTCCTTCTTTTCCCCCTTGAAGTAATTGCAGCAAAGAAGCTGTCCATGCCTTCTTGAATGCTCTCTTTATGCCAGGATACCACTACATTTTTACTTTTGAACCTTTCCATGCTGTTGCATAGAAGGACCTAGTCTGTTTGCACCTTAGATGTACCAAAGTAACTAGTAATATTTGTCCTCAGAAACAGCTTAAGAACAAACAGATTAGGGATGTTTCATCTTGCCTACCAAAGCTTCAATATGATGGTGAAGGTTTTCTTCAGACGGATTTGATATGCATTGTCAGGCAATTCAAGTACAGTAGCAATGAGTAGGGAGTTGAGTATTAGATTAGTGGAATCATTCAGTGGTATAGATCTGTTTTATGTAGACATGTAGGTTAATCAATTTTGAGTATTGTTACTATTCACTGAATGCTATTGGAAGCATGTCCAGAGAGAACAGGATAGCACCCTGTTCTAAGCATCACAGTGAAAGATGCTGTAGGTATTTGGATGGCAGTGCTTCAATCTTCTTGTCATTTCCCTTTTACAAAAGAAAGTAGTTCTTATAATTGGAGATGCTTGTCAATTTTCTTGTCTCAAAGGAAGCTATACATATACTCTTTAGGGTGAAAAACTAAATGTGTGTAGGCCTCGAAGTACTACCAGGCAGCAGGCATGTGAAACATCAAGTTTTGGATATGTTCAATGGCACGGAAATACTTTAGTTAGGTGATTTTATTCATAACAGTTGGAGTCATCACTGATAGTCATTTGTTGTTATGCTTTTACTGAGTGTAGGGTTTTGAAGTTGTGCTGCCAGATAAGGCAACTATGGAGCACGCAGTAATCCCTTCAGTAGAAGCCTTAAACAGGAAGGACACTGAAGGGGCACAGAATTTGTTTAGAATCGCGCTACAAGTTCTTCTGGTAAGAGCAGTTAATGCTGTTATAATTGCCTCAGATGACATGCGTGATCTGTTACCTCCAGATGATCCTCTTCTGAAGAAATGTGTCGACCCAATGGATGCTTTGGTCAGGTCAACTTTGAAATTTGTTCAATCAGATGAAGGGAATGCATAAATACACTCACACATAGGCAGAGCTTTAGGTCTGTCTACGAGTTCAGTAGAACCCAATCCCAAATCATGTATTTCTGTTTAAAAGTCTACTAAGTTAATAATTTATTCAGAAGATCAGTACCCAATAAGCTGCCTTTTCTAGAATTCAAAACCCATAAATTCAAAATTCTAGCTCCGCCTCTGCACCCACAAACATTTACAGATTAAATTTTATCGAATCTTTTAGCGTTTGTAATTCTAAAGGAGTCGTTGATATTTATACTGAAAGAATATGGGCTATATCGCCCCTCAAATATGTAATAGACCAAGGGAAGGTGTGTCAGCCGGATGGAACGTCAAATGAAAAAGAATAGATTATTCATGCTAGTGAAATTGTGAAGGCTTCTTTTAGGATGAATCATGTTCTTTAAGATTACTCGAGTTTGTTACATTCCCATCTAGAGGGCCTATTAACTCCCTTGAATGCAATTGAAATAGTTTGTGATTTGTAATCTTAGACGGTTCTTCCTCAGAGGAAAAAGAAACACAAGTTTGGAAGATTTCAGAATCCAAAATGGCTATGAACACAATTAAAAAAAAGACCATTGGAATAACAGCGTGTATAAAAAAAAGCCTCTCTTTCAGTAGAAAGTGTAAATCAAACAGCATTCATCACCTTCTCCTGTCTCCCACTTAAATCACGTTAACTATAACTTACACCATACAGTGCCGACCACTGTCCAAACAAGAATCACCTGAAGTATTGAACCTTTGTAAGAAAAACATGATAAGTTAATAACTTTTTACATTCTTGCATGAAAATAACCATATCCCCTCCAACTATTTAATACTTTCTTCATGAAAATAACCAATGTCCAAACAGAAAAGCTAACCATTTCTCTGCTTCACTAATGCAACAATGCATTTCAAAGGTACTTGATTTGACATAATGCCGCTAATTGTTCGCTTGATCTCATTTTTCCTACTTTTACAACTAGAAGTAATTGGAGGGTTTCAAGAAAATGTCACAAATGGCTCGTCCAAATCTTCTTCATTATGGCTTAAAAGAGTGGTGAAGAATCCACGAGCCATTGGGTGCAGGAATAGGCCCTGGATTTGCAATGAAGGGGAGTTTCCTCCAAGAATAAAGAAGTTTTGTTGCAGGAATCGCTGTATTGATGTCACTTCTGATGTGAACAACTGTGGATTTTGTGGAATAAGATGTCCATTCACATGGCAATGCTGCCAAGGAATTTGCATTAACACTAACATGAGCCCTTTTCATTGTGGAAGCTGTGGGCATAGATGCCAGCTTCCAAGCCTTTGTTATAATGGAATGTGTGGTTATGCTCAACCACTCCCACCCTGGCCGTTCCCGCCTTGGCCACCACATCCGTTCCCACCAAAGCCGCCTCTGCCACCATATCCGCATTTTCCTTGGCCACCACCATACTCACCCCCACCATGGCTTTAATGTTGACAATGAAGCCTTTTCTTCAAACGCAAAGCCTCAGTATAACTCTCAAACGTCGTTGCTAAATTCTTAATTTCCTTCTTGACTTAGTTCTCCAGAGTTTAATTCTTGTTCTATTGTTCGTGAAAGAAGACTACAGCGTTATCTTTATGAGTTGTTCACCTAAAAGCATATCTTTCCGTTTCTCGATCCCTCCATCATTGTAATAGCGATTTCATTTTCAAGTTTTTTGATCGTTTCGCAATCAGAATCAACTTATTTGATGTATGGAACTATGACAATTATAGTACTATTACAAGGGTAAATAAAAGTAGTAAACTCTATGGACATGGATGAATAACAAGATACCCAGTTGTAAGAGAGTACTCATAACTTGCATCTCATCAAATACAAGCCTTTTATGATTAGTGAAGTTAATGATAACTGGACAAGCTTGGCTGCACCAAGTTTCAAGCCAGTCTACATAAATCATGAATATGCGGAGCAATTTAAATTCCTTATTTGTAAATCTACACTACTACCAGATTTGATAATTCAGATTGTACTATTTAATATCTTAATCAAATTAAAAATTTCTGCAGCTCTCACACAAGAAAATTTCTGTTATCACCTCCTCCTCATGATCATCAATGCCAGTGCACATTGTATGGAACCACACTTGGCAAGCATCACAATTTACCATTCTCTCCCCATCATCATCTTTGGCCCCACAAATGCAATTTACCTTTAACTTAATGGGCCCACCTTCATACCTCAGTTCAGTATCCAAGTCCAGCCCACACCCTCTCACCCAAACGTGTGCATCTCTGCCCACTGCGCAAGATAGCATCCTCTGATCCTCTATTCCTCTCAAACCACCAATTTGTGTTACTACAAAGTTTTGCATTATGCAGTAAGTGTCCCTTAGTGCAACTTGTGTCACTCTCTTAAGCTCGCCTATTGTAATCCATGGGGGAACAAAAACAACCACACCAGGTGACAATGGACGAGTCAACTCACTCTCTAACTCGTCGAAACTCGGCAAGACTTTACATGTTAATGCCATTATTTGATTTTCTTGATCCTCAAGCTTCCACTCTTTAACAAATTTCTTGCTGTCCAAGACAACCCCAGTAGCCAAACTCACTGAGTCTGACCCTGGGTAACTCAAAAGCACTGTTTCATACAAGTACACAAGATCTTCATCAATATTCGTGTGTAACTCAATGTTCTCAACGCTGTTTTCATCAACAATATCTTCAAAGGAAAATTCAATCCTTTTAGTAGATGGGTTTTTCGATCGAAATACAATCTTGTTTCCCATTATGGATTTGTTAATGGAGTTCAGTACATAATCAATCAGGTCAGTGTCGCGGATGGTTGTCCTAGCCTTGTCACGCAGTTCCTGCCTAGACATCGCACTATCCCCATTATCTGCTCTCAAAATTTTCACAATGAACGCCGCAGCTTGTTTCACCTTTCTTTCAGTCCACCTGCAATCAGGATCCCTGTCCAAAAATGGAAACCTTATTGATTCTTCTTCCATAGCAGCTTCATGGATAGTGAATTCTAATAACTTAGTAGTTGGGTTGATGGATCGACGAACAATCTGGTTTCCCAATGCAAAACATCTGATGGATTTCAGAACAAAATCAATCAAACCAGTGTCACCAATGAATTTTCTTGCCTGATTTCTCAAATCCTGCCTGGTCATCCTACAATTTCTGCCTACATTTGCTTGATTTTCTTTCAGAAAATTCACAATCACTGTTAGCACAAATTCTAGCCGTCTAGCGGGCCATCTACAATCACTGTTAGTCATCAAATTCACAAATGTCTCCATGCTAATTGGCCTGTTTGTCTCTCTTATATCAGGATCACACCAATAATCACCACTATTTGCAAGCTTCATCTTGCTACGAAATGGTGCTTTAGACTTGAATGCAAGCATGAATTGCAACAACTCGCTGATTGTGATCAATGGAACTTCACTCAATTCTCTGTAGGTACCAATAATCTGCTTGATTTTCCGTCTTTCTGTAAAATCCTTCCTGAAATCATTCAAAATTTTGTCAAGCCCCAATGAGCTTAGAAATTGAAGGGCAACTTCATATTTCTGCTCTGTCACTCCATAGCTTCCACGGTCAAATCTGTAACCCCATTTTCCAAACCAAGATTGTCCATATGCAACACCATGAAGCAACCTCAAATGCACACCTCCCTTCTTTGACACATCATTCACTGAAATTTTCCTGCAAAATCACAATAATGAGATAAATAATTCTTCAGTTGCAGCTTAAAAATCCATATAATCAAATAGTACTTCCTCTTTTCAGAACATTCTGGCAATTTAGCTTTGTTTACTTAGATCATGAAACTTTAGAATAACTTTTACCAAGTTCGGAAGACAATTTCTACACACAATAACTATGAAAACGATTAAAATTAATCACTATGATCTTCAGTACCTGGTTTTGAAGATCGTACAAAGACGATCCCAGAGATCCATGAAATCACTTCCAGAGAGCAAATTTGAATCCTCATTAACGCCATTAATGGACAGCAAATGACCATAACCATTGCAATGAATCAGACCATGCAAAACATGAGTACCAATTTCAAAAGAATCGCTTCCCAATGGCTTTTCCCAGTTCTCATTTGCCGGTATTAGCAAATGATACCTTCGTTTTGACACATAATGATGTCCCCATCCTTCAACAACACAAAAATAATACTCCATAACAATAAACAAACACAAGTACCACGAAAATTCATAACAAAAAACTGAGTATTCATTTTATTTTACCAGAGAATTTGCAGTGATCGCAGAAAGGATGAAGAGAGAGTTGAGTGGTTTCTTCAATGGTATAGAGTGGGAATACGGCACCAGTTGAGTTGGAAATCAACCAAGTAGACCAAATTGGAAAACCACAGAGTGTGTAATCTTCAATGGTAGCAAATTCTTGAAGGAACATTCGAATGTTGTCTCTAAAGGGTCCTGAAAAACCGTCAATGGATTCTCTAATTGCGAATGTTTCGAAGATAAATGGCTTTCGGTTTCTCTTTCTACTGTTACATGCTTCTATAATGGTGGAAGAAGACATGGCAAAAACTACACTGACTCCTTTTTTTTCCTGGCCAAATTGTTGAGAAAATCAGTTTGGATTTCGCGAGTATGGTTATGTTCTTTTACGTTTTGGCGCTCTATAATGATGATGACACTTCTGATTTTACATATTTAGCCCTGTGGAAATGCAGAATGAGTGAATTTTGAACGTAGGATTTTTGAAGTTTTTAACAAGGGTATTCTGGTAAATGACGTTCTACAGGTTTTTAACTTTTAAGTTTGGTTCACGTGGTTCAGAGCAATGCTTATTGAGTTGTTTTGTTAGGATCTTCCCGCCTAGTTGCAGAGGTGAAAATTGTAACAATGCCCAAGTTTTTTGAATTGAAAAAAAAGAGTTGTAATTTGAATTGAATTGAAAACAAGTTGGTGGAAGGGATAAATTTGTTTACATAATTTACAACAATAATATATCAATACAATTCTATACGTGCGAAGAGAAGCGTGATACACAACTTTATTTTTTCTTGCTAGAGGTAGAAAAGGACATTCATTTCAAGTAAAGCTCTTCACAAAATTAAGTATACAAACCAAGTTTGTGAAATTTAATTATATAAAATATCAAGCGAAAAAGAATTGAATTGATTAATGATGCAATTAATATAAGATTAGAAATATTGAATCACCGATAAGATTAAAATTTATGCAGACAACTAATTGTACTATTAAAATTTAACACGATAAATACTTGTAATCCAAAAAATATAAAAATAATAATAAAGGTGAAATTGTGAAATTTAGAACGATACATTCCCCCCATCTATCACGAGGGCCCATTAATTCCTTTGAATGCAATTGAAATAGCTTTGTGATTGAAATTTTGGGCAGATCCTTCAAGAGATGAAAAAATAAAATTAGGGGTGTCTTCTGAGGAAAATATTTTTCAATTTTTCTATGTTCCATTGATTAATATTTTTTTGAAAAGTATCTTTTCTAGAAATATATGTATGAGAAAATTGATTATTTAAGTAAAAATAGGAAAAATAAGTTTCACAAGTGGTATTTCATATTGGATGTGTCATAGTATCCTTCAACACGCCTAATCTATACCTCCACTCTTGTAGCCCCCATTACGCCCCCCATACATGAACCCTACGCTTATTTCTGCTAATATCTGTCTAGATTATATACAAAAGATTACATAAATATATACATTCACACTTACCCACCAAACACAAAAATGTGTAAAAACCTACTTATATTTCAACAAAACATTCTTCTATCGTACAGAACACAGCCCTAGTATTACTACTAACTGTTTAATGACTTGGAAAATTGGAAAACGTATAAGGATAACAACAGAGAGCTCCATAGACATGGCGAAATAACAAGACAACCCACATTAACAAAAAGTCGTCTTCTATAAGATGTGTATAAATGCTGAAACCAGTATTGTATAGACTGTAGTTTTTACTTGCATCATCAGATATGAACCCATTCTGATTTGTAAAACTATGTAGTATGTAATCACTTTACAAAATGACGAGTTTTGTCAAACTAAAATCGAAATGATATCAACTCAGCCAGCAGAGTAGGGGTCTGAGGAGAGTAGAATGTACGCAGACCTTACCACTACCTCATAGAAGTAAAGAGGTTGTTTCCTGAGAACACTCGTCTCAACAAGCCAATATGTAAAAAATCACCTGATTACCCAATTCAAAAATCGATCAAAGAGCCAATGCGATAAAGTTCAAGGTCTTTAGTTCTCCGGAGTGTCTGACGATTACGGGGAAGTGCGGCTATTCAATCCAGTCACCATAGATCCGGCTGTTCCTTTTTATGTCATTCAACTTGAACCTACGATCAGCTGGAGCAATGGTCACTGTTTCATTGGATGCTACATTAATTCCTGGCGGGTACATTCCTGGCTGGTACATTTCTGGTTGAAGCAGAAATGTCAACACTTCTCTGCGATTCCGGTGTATGGAGGAATCAAGACTCCTCAATTCTGTCAAATATTGACAAGATCACTAACCAGAAATGGTATTTGAAAGTACCAGCAGCAAGTCAACAAGTGAGGCCCAAAAACTATAGACATCTTAATGAGGTGATCGATCTTTTCAGATCAAAAGATAGCAGGTCGAAATCATATAAGACAGGACTGTCCATGACATGTATGAAATAGATTTGTAAAATGGTGTCCATCTTTATAGTTGAAATCAAAGTGAAAAGTACATTATCGAAGTTAGAAAACAGGAAATTGCACATTAGCTTCTTGTTTTCAACAAAGTTTCGAACAATAATCTTCATGTGAGTTCCAGGCGCACAACAGGCCACATGGCGCCAAATAACTAATGGGCATTTACTACGATTTGGATTGTCTCCCTAGCTCAATCAAAAGACAACTTCATTCTACATTTCCTTGAGATGAAAATCATGATTTGTCTCCAAATATCAAGATTCACAAGATATTCTTTATGCATCTCATTTTGTATAGTGCCACTGTTTCAAACAAAACAATCCAACACCTTATCTAATAGACATGAAAAAGCACTATCACAGGTTTGCACATTATGGCTGTTAATTCATATACTTATGAAAGAAGACAAAAACTATCTAGTAATCAACTTGAAAATCAACTCAACAAACTAAGCAAGAAGTGAACAATACAATTGAACTAATGGTTGTGCAAATACCTGCTATCCCATGAGCATCTGTACATTTTTCACCATTTACACATGTACCGTCACTTCCCCGCAGGGTGCAAAGCTTGGTCTTCATCTTTGTACGGAAATCCACAGGCCTCTTGGGTTTTCTAGTCTCAATTCTTATGGCAGAGTACCCCCTGCTTTCGCCTTAGCCATCCGCAAGATATCCTTCCTCAAACCCAATTCCCCGCGAAGGCACATCTGTAGACTCACCATTCAAATGAACCGAAGGCACATTTGACATGTTACGTTCTCCAGCCATTCTTGAATTCCATTTCTTCGAAGATTCACATTCAGCATTAGGATTAGACTCGTCACCTTTGCCAGAAATTTCAAGATTTTTCTCAGGCGTACTCGTTCTCCAAATCAGTAAGAAGAACTGCACATATGGGAGTATATTATCAAAGATTGAGTGACCCAGATGATCATCTTTTGCACCAAGCAAACAATGACTATCTAGCAGCAAAGACAGAGCAATCATTGAGCAACACTTGGAAGAAAGAAGATCTAGATTTAGAATTTTTTTCCTGAAAAGTCTTATCTTGTTTTCTATGTGTTCTACTTATAATTATTGTTTAGGGATAATTATTGTAAGTGTGAATGTATTTTGAGAGGGATGTAACAAGAAGTGAATTTGGCTTCTTGGAGAGTAGAGTAAGCGATCGGAGTAGATCATTAGAGTTGTGAAGTGAGATTGGTGAAATCCTACACGCTGTAGGTAGTGGTTGTTTCTCCTTTGAGCAAGAAATTTTATCACTACAATTATTTATGTCAAATTCGTTTGCTGTTGCACGTGAGACAAGAACCTGGTTCTTATTGAGTGACTAACATCTTTTCCGAAAGAAAACTAGGGGTGTGTTTAGTACACAGGAAAACATGTTTTAGAAAATGTTTTGTCCAATTTTTTTTTTTATATTCAATTAGTCAAAAATTTTGAAAAATGTTTTCTCAAAGAAAATAAATGTATTGAAAATGAGGAAAATGAGTTTTCCAGCGGAAGAAGAAAAAAGCAAGTTCTACAAGTGACATTATATATTGTTTGTTTTTTCTAACCTCTAATGTACCTCATCTTCAACCCACCCAGTAGCCACCAACCTGCACCTCTAAACCTCCACCCTCACCTTCCTACTAAAGGTTTAGCTTTCAGAATCCAAGGAGGAGCAACAGGACTACAAAAAATGGGTAAACATCGTAGGATTGAAAAAAGAGAGCTTCATGGACATGGCTAAATGAGAAGACACCCCTCATTAACATAAGTCTTCTTCCATAAGATGTGTTTACATGCTGAAACTGTTGCTATAAATACTGTACTAATTTTTACTTGCATCATCAGATATAAACCTATTCTGATTTGTAAAACTATGTAATCACTTCACAAGATCATGACAAGGCAGTTTTGGTCAAACTAAAACCGAAATAATATATACCCAGCAAGCAGCATTGCAAACTTAAACTACAGTCTCGCTGAATATGTCAAAAGCCACCCAAAGTTCATGCTCTCTAGTTTTCCACAGCACCTGATGATTACAGGGAAGGCGGCTATTCAATCCAGTCACCATAGATCCCCTTGATCTTGTGTACGTCATTCCACTTGAACCTAAGCTTAGATGGAGCACTGGACCCTGTTTCATTGGGTGCAACATTCTCAGCTGGAGCAGAAATGCCAGCAGTGCTCAAGGATACCGGTGGATTGGAGTGACCAACAACCTGCAGTTCTGTCAATATTGAGAAGTATCACGAATTAGAAATTTTACAAGGAAAACTGAAGAATATAATCAAGAAAACTAAGAAAATGGAACTCTATCTATAGAAAAAAATTAAATGCTGCATAACTCTACCATGCATCTTCGAGAAATCGGAGGTATAGGTTTTCTTACGAAGGTCTAAACATAGGGCTTTGCATTTTCAATTAACATAAACTAGTATCACAAACACCATTTTGATTCTCTACACTGAAGACCAAAAGTGAAGACTCCCACCTCCAAATCACACATAGCAATTTACAATGTCAGCTACCTGTAAATTCAGGCAGGAAAATTCGCCATTTTCTTGTAGTAATATCAAAGAAAGAACTGCAACCATGTGTTAATAACTATGCTGAAATTTCGGCAAGAAAAGCTTCACTAGCCACTAAATGCAGTACTTGAACCTTACCCTCTAATAAGAAATCAGTAACAGCAGCAGCACGTCAAGGGTTGAGGCCAAAAACTAAGACAACTTGCACTAATGATCTTTTCAGATCAATAGAGTGCGGATGAAACCATATAAGTCAGGAATATCCATAAAATGTATGAAATATTTTTGTAGTATATTTCCATCTTTATAGTTGAAATCCGAATGAAAGTATATCTACCTACATATAGACAGGCAAGTACTTTGGTAATAGAATTAATGCCTGGTACAAAACATGCCTAACAGAAATGAGACGGGGAAAATGGTCTGGTAGAAACAGAAAACTACCAGTTGAGAACAAAATATATGGACAACTTTTTATGATTTTTCAGATCAATAGATAGCAGGTGAAGTGGTCACTTGGAATATAGGGAGGAGCGTCCATGACCTATTTGGACATAGATTCGTAAAACATGTCCATCCTATAGTAGACATCCAATGAAAAGTACATCTACTAACACATAAACAGGTAGATACTTGGGTAGCAGCATGTTTGTCGATAAAATGACAAACACCAGCCTAACAGAAAGAAGAACAGAAAAAAGGTCTGATAGAAATCGGAGAATACAAGTTAGAAAACAGGAACTTGCACATTAACCATGTTCACTAAGCTTCTTGTTTTCAGCAGTCTTGAACAATAATCTTCTTAAGAGTTGGAGGCATGCAACAAGCCACAAGACAATCAAATATCTGGACATTGACTACGATTTGGATTGTCTCCCTGGCTCAATGGAAAGACAACCCCATTCTACACTTTGTGAAGACGAAAATCATGTCATTCTATTCCTCCATATATCAAGACTCAGACAATATGCTTTATGCATGTTTGACAGCTTATGTCAAAAGCTGTGCATAAGTATAAATACCAGTAGACATGATAAAGAACTGTCACAAGCTGTGCATAAGTATAAATATTTTCACAATCAGCTTATGAAGGAAGAAGAAAACTATCAAGTAATCAACAAGAAAATCAACTCAATAAACTAAGCAAGGAATGAACAATATAACAGGGAAGTAACGGAACTATTCAATATTGAACTAATTAATGGCGGCGAAAATACCTCCTTTCCCATGAGCAAATTGACATCTTGAACCATAAGGACAGCGACTGTCCCTTTCCCAACGGATGCAAAGCCTGGTCTTCAGGTTTCTACGAAAATCCACAGACCTCTTGGGTTCCACATTATCAGAATAACTCTTATTTTTCACTTCACTCCCAGCAATCCCAATAATTACCGCAGCAGTCTCCCTGTATTCACCTTTGCCTCCCTGAAGATACCTTTGATCACACCCAACGCCCTGCGGAGGCCCATATGTAGACCCACAACCAGTAGTATGAACGTAGCGACACTTTTCACCAAAACGACAGTTACCCCACCTATGGAATTGTAAGCATATTGGTTGATGAACAAGGGTCCTACCAACATTTGACCTGTTACCTTCCTGAGCCATTCTTGAAATTGTCTCTCTGGGTTTCTTCAAAGAGCCATAGTCAACATTAAAATTAAACCCACATTTTTTGTCACTATACTCTTCACGTTTACTAGCATTTTCAAAATTATTAGCAAGCCTACTCATTCTCTTACTGTTTGGGGTTTCTAGGGTTTGTAAAAATCAGTAAAAAAAACTGCATTTATATAAACGATTGAAGAGAAAACCCAGATGATCATCCTGCGTTAACAACAGTACTTCTAATTTCTATCCAAATTTTTTCTGGAGAATGTTCAGATTATCTTTTTCAAAGATTAAAAAGAACAGTTAAAAGTTGAACATCACTACTTAAAATTTTCGATTTTCCAAAATGAGACGATTCGGTTTTAGAAATCAAAAGAATGTACTACTGAGGAGTCCTTGCCTGAAACTCAGAGAGCATATTGACTGAAAAAGTGAGGAATTTGTCTTTCTTTAGATGACCAGAACGACGTCGAAGAGAAATGGGATAATCATTATTTAAAACAATTATCAACACTAATTTTTTTTTTGAAATAAAATAAATCTAATTCTGAGTAATGTGCTGCACAATTATTCAAAAAAATTTAACAAGCAAAAGTTAAATTAATTGAGTCTCAATAAAATTATGTGCATGGTCTAAAACATTTATCCATTTTCAATGAAATAGTGAAATTTCTTATAATTAATTTTTTTTCAGTGTAAAAAGAATGGAGTTTTTGAGACGAGTGTTCCCAAAAAACAGTCTTTCTACTTTTATGAGATAGTGATAAGATTTGTGTACATTCTATATTCCCCAAATCCCTTCCATTGGTATGTTATTGTTGTTATTCACAAAATTAAGATCTAGTAATGATTTGTCAAGATATTTTGTTGATGGTTGAATTAAAAAATAGTGAATGATTGGCTACTCAAAAACAAATTATTTTTAATATGAAATAAATTTTTGAAATTTTAAAAATAAAACTTATAAATCAAACTAAAAAATAAAGGCAAAAACTTTATTTGTGTGTATGTACAATTATAGTTTTTAAAACCTTTAATTTTAAACATAAAACCAAATCAAAGTTTATCAGTATTCAAAATTGAAAATAAATATAAAAAAGTGTTTATTTTTTCTTTGATTTGGTTCGATTTGATTTTTCAATTTTTCATGAATATTTTTAGTTGATGGGGTAAATGAGAATATAAAACGTTATGTTCGTTAATATATTAGTATTAATAGATATTGATAGTTGCTTGTTCCAACTCAAATAATAATATTTTAGAGAAAAATGTACCTAATAAGATAAATATTTCGAATCGATAAGTACATCTATTTTTACCAATTATTCAATTTCAAAAGAATTGAGTAGATCTAAAAGCTATTAGCTTCTCATAATCTATCTTGAACCGCGATCTTTGGATATTTCCTAAAATAACGATATTTTGATAAAATAAAATTTGTGTACAATGATGATATGACAAAGATGATAAAGGAAAAATGAAAAAAAAAATGATAAAACAAGCAAGACAAGAAGCTCAAATGAGTAAGCTCTGATTAAGAAAAAAACAATTCCATTCAGTGCTCCATGTCCTTTGCTGATTTAATTTTTAACTAGATGTTTAATTTACTTTATAAATTTATATCATAATTAAATCTCAGCTTCAACTGGAAAAATAATAATAAAAGAAATTAATCACACATCACATACCTGATTTTGCCAAGAGATATGAATTGATGCTCACTACTCCTTGGCTAAGTTACATTAGTTATGCCCTTTATATAAATAGCACAAGAGTCTAGATTATTGTAATATAAATTATTTAAAAATGAAATGAAGGGAATTCAAATTATTTTGACCTTGACATTTATTGCGTAATTGTAAAAGCAATATCTATGTAATTATATTAAAAAAGAGTGTCGTTAGTGTCAGTAACAAACTACAAATATAAATGTTGCTCAAAACAATAATTTAGTCAAATTATTTTGTGAAAATACATAAATTTTCCCTCAAACTTAACAGTCAAATTCACTTTAGTACTTTAACTTTACGGGCAATTATTTATCCCCTCTAATTTTAAATAAAGTGAATAAATATCATCCTAAAAAATTTAACACCTGTCTCACAATGGCAAGTGTATTACACACGTGCCATATCAGTGCCTTGTCAGTGCCACATCAAAGCCACGTCGAAAATTATTTAAATTTTTTTTGATTTTTTTTCTTCCCTTCTTTCTTCTTCCACGGATACACCACCCTCCACCTCTTACTCTT
Source organism: Solanum rostratum (assembly GCA_029948455.1). Classification (NCBI taxonomy): domain Eukaryota; kingdom Viridiplantae; phylum Streptophyta; class Magnoliopsida; order Solanales; family Solanaceae; genus Solanum; species Solanum rostratum. Next base: position 61,660,358 of record CM057054.1, on the reverse strand, counting down.
TCTTACTCTTTGATTATCACAAATCTTCACTAATAATATCTCTATATTTTCAACCTTTATTTCTGCTAACAATATTTCATCAATTTCTTTTGAGAAAACTCTCTTGTGCATTTTCATGAACAATTCCCTTGTCAACATTTTAACATCAAATCCTTTCATTTTCATGAAAAAATAGCACTAATCAATTTCTAAAATCCAAAAATATATTAATGTGATTATTTTATTTTGACGAAATCTCAATGTCAATAGAGTAAAGTTCATTAATTTTACTCAATTTTCATCAATGGTTTTACTTTCTTTAATTTATGTAAGAAAAAATGAAGAAGATATTGATATACAAAAAAGATTAAGCGGGATTGGGGAATTCGAGGAGGAGAATGGGTGGGTTGAGTGATTGGAAAGAGGAGAAGGGGGTGGGGTGGAAGCGAGTGTGGGTTTGGAGAAGAAGAAAGTGGGTGGGGGGTTTTGGAGAAGATGAAAGGAGGTGAGGTAGGATGTTTTTAAAAAATTAATTATATAATATATATTAGTGGGACTCCTTTTTTAAAAAAATAAAAATATTTACGCGAGGTAAATAATTGCCCGCAAAGTTAAGGTACTAAAGTGAGTTTGGTTGTCAAGTTTGAGGAGGAATTTATATATTTTCCCAATTATTTTTATCATATCAACTAGGACTGAATATGTAGATTTTGTTTTGTCAGAGTTTCATTATTCTGAATAACTAAATAATAAAATCATAATTACAATAATATTTTATACTTTTATTAATTTGCCAATCGTTAACTTTTAATTGTTAGAAATTATTAAATAAATCAATTATCTAAAATGTTACTCAAATGTATATTTATTCTATTCATATGTTTTTTAAAAGATTATATCAATGTTGTTGATATTTTTAAGGGCAAAGGGGTTAAAAATACCCCTCAATTTTGTTTTATTATTTGACCTTATGATCGCCGTTAAAAGTTGAAAATGCCCCTGCCGTTATAAAACTACTCATTCATGCCCTTAGTTAGACGGAAATCCCCTTATAACATAATTTTGACCCCTTTTTCATATTACCCATTTCTCAAAATCCAAATTTACGACCTAACCTCTTCTCTTCCCAAGCGACTGAAGAAATTTCTAAACGTTTGAGTTCTAAGTATTTGAGTTGGTCTGAATCTCTTGTTAACGCTATTAAGGTATGAAATTTAAGTTAGTTTACTTGATTGTTTGTCTTTCTATACGTTTTTATGAGTTAGAATTGTGAGTTTTGTTTATGAATTCACGAGTTTTATTTATGAGTAAAGGTTCGTCGTTTTGATCGTCGATTTTGTATGTTTACTTTTGAAATACTGATTTATGGATTTTCTTTTTACATGTTTTATTTTTACAACTTTGTGAGTTATGAATTTGTTTTTTGGTTGAACGATTTAGGGTTTCTGAGTTTTTTTTTTTTTTGATTTGTAGGGTAGGGTTTGTGTGTTTCCTTTGGTTAACGGGTTATGGCTAGGGTTATGGTTAGGGTTAGGGTAGACGTATTATATGTTTTAGGGTTTCTGGTTTCTTTTGGTTATATACGACTTAATTCTTGATTTGCATGTTATGATCCATAAGATTTCTTATTTTTTATATGATTTGTTGGTTAATCTTTATACAACTTTATGGGTTTTGTATCAAATTTGCATGTTAGGATTTGTAAGGTTTTATATTGTTAGTTTAGGTTTTGAGGGTATGAGGTGAATTGAAGTATTAGTTTATGAATTTAATTTGATGTTACAAATTGAAATGTGATCTCAATTTTTTATTCATGAATATGAATGTGGTTTCAACTTTAAAAAGTTATTATTTTTAATTTATTTATTGTCTTTGTGTGCCTTTTTAAAAAAAAAATTATGAAAATTCTTAATTGACCAGAAAAACAATTTTTTTAATGAGAAATATAAGTGTAGATGAAAACCCAAGTTTGATAGAATTGGGAAAAAAAAGTAATTTCAAATTGAATTGAAAACCAAGTTGGAGGAAGTTTTCTGTGTCCCCCTTTATTTGTTCTTGTTTTAAATTTAGAGTTATATGCTGTGAATTATTATTTGAATGATGGGATACATTTGTAACCTAATTTATAATGATATTAAGATGATGATGTATAGGCAGCCTTATTTATACTTGAGAAGATAAAAAATTATTTTTGATATACTCTTGACTCAAATAAGCCTTATAAAAATAAAATATGTAAAGTATAATATTAAAGAAATCATGTATGTAATATTGTGAAATTTAATGGTACGCAATATTAAGCGAAAAAGAATTGATTAATCGTGAAGGTCAAATACGATCAGTGCTAGTTTCTTTTGGAATGAATCATGATCAAACACTTTTGAATGCAATTAAAATAGCTTGTGATAGTGATCTTGTACAGCTCTTTCCATAGGAAAAAAGAACGAAAACTAGGGGTGTGTTCAGTAGACAGGAAAACATGTTTTAGAAAATCTTTTTTTCAATTTTTTTTTTATAATCAATAAGACAAAAATTATAAAAAATATTTTCTCTAAGAAAATAAATGTATTGAAATTGAGGAAAATGAGTTTTCTAGCAAAAGGAGAAAACAAGTTCTACAAGTGACATTATATATATTTATTTTTTATGACCTCTAACACACCTCATATTCACCTCACCCAGCAACTACCAACCCGCACCTCTAAACCTCCACCCTCACCTCCCATAGGCCATAATATTTGTCTAAAAACTATATGCAAATGCATTTAGGATTAAAAAAAAACATTCACCTACCAAACACAAGTAAATAAGTAAAAATCAAACTTATTTTCCCAGATTATTACGTTGCGAACACACCCTATGGCATTCCTACTCAATGTTTAGCTTTCAGAATCCATGGAGGAGCAACAGGACTTCAAAAAATTGGTAAACACATTAGGATAAAAAAAGAGAGCTTCATGGACATGGCTAAATGAGAAGACAACCCTCATTAACAAAAGTCTTCTTCCATAAGATGTGTTTACATGCTGAAACTGTTGTTGTAAATACTGTACTAATTTTTACTTGCATCATCAGATATAAACCTATTATGATTTGTAAAACTATGTAATCACTTCATAAGATCATGACAAGGCAGTTTTTGTCAAACTAAAACCGATATAATATAACCCAGCAAGCAGCATTGCAAACTTAAACTACAGTCTCCCTGAATATGTCAAAAGCCACCCAAACTTTATGCTCTCTAGTTCTCCACAGCACCTGATGATCAAAGGGAAGGCGGCTATTCAATCCAGTCACCATAGATCTTGTTGATCTTGTGTACGTCATTCCACTTGAACCTAAGCTTAGACGGAGCACGGGACCCTGTTTCACTGGATGCAACATTCTCAACTGGAGCAGAAATGCCAGCACTGGACCCTGTTGCATTGGGTGCAACATTCTCTGCTGGAGCAGAAATGCCAGCACTGGACCCTGTTTCAATGGATGCAACATTCTCAGCTGGAGCAGAAATGCCAGCACTGGACCCTATTTCATATGATGCAACATTCTCGGCTGGAGCAGAAATGGCAGCACTGCTCAACGATACCAGTGCATTGGAGTGACCAACAACCCGCAGTTCTGTTAATATTGAGAAGTATCACAAATTAGAAATTTTACAAGGAAAACGGAAGAATATAATCAAGAGAACTAAGAAAATGGAACTATATACATACATACATACACATATATATAGAGAGAAAGAAATTAAATGTTGCATAGCTCTACCATCTTATGTTGAAGTGCTGAATTTTACAAAATAACATCTTTGAGAAATCAGAGGTATAGGTTTCCTTACTAAGGTCTAAATATAGGGCCTTGCATAATCAATTAACATAAAAACTAGTATCACAAACACCATTCTGATTCTTTACACTGAAGACCAATAGTGAAGACTCCCACCTCCAAATCACGCATAGCAATTTAATAACTACGCTCGTGAAATTTCGGTAAGAGAAGCTTCACTAGCCACTAAATTCAATAATTGAACCTTACCCTCTATAAGAAATCAGTAACAGCAGCAAGACGTCAAGGGTTGAAGCCAAAAACTAAGACAACTTGCCTGGTGATCTTTTCAGATCAATAGATTGCGGGTGAAACCATATAAGACAGGAATATCCATCACATTTATTGAAATATATTTGTAGTATATTTCCATCTTTATACTTGAAATCCGATTGAAAGTCTATCTACCTACATATAGACAGTCACGTACTTTGGTAATAGAATTAATGCCTAGTACATAACATGCCTAACAGAAATGAGACAGGGAAAATGGTCTGGTAGAAACAGAAAACTACCATCTGAGAACAAAAAATATGGAAAAATTTTTATGATCTTTTGAGATCAATAGATAGCAGGTGAAGTGGTCACTTGGAATATAGGGAGGAGTGTCCATGACCTATTTGGACATAGATTCGTAAAACATGCCCATCCTATAGTAGACATCCAATGAAAAGTACATCTACTAAGACATAAACAGGTAGATACTTGGGTAGCAGCATGTTTGTCGATAAAATGACAAACACCAGCCTAACAGAAAGAAGAACAGAAAAAGGGTCTGATAGAAATCAGAAAATAGAAGTTGGAAAACAGGATCTTGCAGATTAACCATGTTCACCAAGCTTCTTGTTCTCAATAAAGTCTTGAACAATAATCTTCTTAAGAGTTGGAGGCACGCAGCAAGCCACAAGACAATCAAATATTTGGACATTGACTACAATTTGGATTGTCTCCATGGCTCAATGGAAAGACAACCCCATTCTACCCTTCATGAAGACGAAAATCATGTCATTCTATTCCTCCATATATAAAGACTCGGACAAATATGCTTTAATGCATGTTTGACAGTGCCAAAAGTTTCAAACAAAAAAATCCAATACGAGTAGACATGATAAAGAACTGTCACAAGCTGTGCATAAATATAAATATTTTCACAATCAGCGTATGAAGGAAGAAGAAAACTATCAAGTAATCAAAATGAAAATCAACTCAATAAACTAAGCAAGGAATGAACATTATAACAGGGGAGTAACGTAACTATTCAATATTGAACTAATTAATGGCGACAAAAATACCTCGTTTCCCATGAGCAAATTGACACCTTGAACCATAAGGACAGCGACCGTCCCTTTCCCAACGGATGCAAAGCCTGGTCTTCATCTTCGGGTTTCTATGAAAATCCACAGACCTCTTGGGTTCCACATTACCAGAATAACTCTTATTTTTCACTTCATTCCCAGCAGTCCCAATAGTTATCGCAGTAGTCTCCCTCTGTTCACCTTCGCCTGCCTGAAGATACCTTTGGTCACGCCCAACGCCCTGTGGAGGCCCATATGTAGACCTACCAGTAGTATGAACGTAACGACACTTTTCACCAAAACGACAGTTACCCCACCTACGGAATTGTAAGCATATTGGTTGATGAACAAGGGTCCTACCAACATTTGACCTGTTACCTTCCTGAGCCATTCTTGAAATTGTCTCTCTGGGTTTCTGCAAAGAGCCATATTCAACATTAAAATTAAAACCACATTTTTTGTCACTACATTCTTCACGTTTACTAGCATTTTCCAGATTATTAGCAAGCTTATTCATTCTCTTACCGTAAAACAAACAGCATTTTTACAAGTTTATAATCGATTGAAGAGAAATCCCAGATGATCATCCTACGCTAACAACTGTACTAAGTTCTATCAAAGATATTTTTGGAGAATGTTCAGATTATCCTTTCAAAGATTTAAAAAAAACAAAAAAGTTAAAAGTTGAAACATCACTAACTAAAATTTTCTATTTTTCAAAATGAGACGATTCGGTTTTAGAAATCAAAAGTGTACTGATGAGGAGTCCTTGCCAGAAACTCAGTGAACATATATTGGTTGAACAAGCGAGGACTTCGCCTTTCTTTAGATAGCTAAAACGACGTCGAAGTATTTAAAACATTTATCAACAACAACAACAAAAAAATAAAAAAATAATTCTGCGTAATGTTTTACACAATTATTTAAAAAATTTAACAAGCAAAAGTTAATGTTTGACAGTAGGATGTTCGTAATTGGATTTGGGTCTATTTTCCTTTAATACTTACAAAATTACATTAATTGAGTAGATTTGCTCAATAAAAGTATATATTAAGATCATTTAATGATTTAACAAGATATTTTGATGATGATTGAATTAAAAAAATAATGAATGATTGACTACTCAAAGACAATTTTTTTTGAGTATGAAATAAATTCTTGAAATTTTAAAAATAAAACTTATAACCAAACTAAAAAATGAAGGCAAAAAATTAATTCGTGTGTATGTACATAGTTTTTTTTCCCTTTAAAGTCAAAATCAAATCATTTTTTTAAACTTTTAATTTTAAAAATAAAACCAAATCAAAGTTTATCAGTTTTTAAAATTGAAAACAAATATAAAAAAAAGTATTTATTTTTTCTTTGATTTGGTTCGATTTGATTTTTCATTTTTTCATGAACATATTTAGTTGATGGGGTAAATGAGAATATAAAACGTTATGTTCGTTAATATTTTAGTATCAATAGATATTGATAGTTGCTTGTTCCAACTCAAATAATAATATTTTTGAGAAAAATGTACCTAAGATAAATATTTCGAATCGATAAGTATATCTATTTTTATCAATTATTCAATTTTAAAAGGATTGAGTAGATCTAAAAGCTATTAGCTTCTCATAATCTATATCTTAAATTGAGATCTTTGGATATTTTCCTAAAATAACGATATTTTGATAAAATAAAAATTTGTGTATACAATGATGATATGACAAACATGATAAAGGAAAAATGAAGAAACAAATGATAAAAGAAGCAAGATAAAGAAGCTCGAATGCGTAAGTTCTGATGAAGAAAAAGAAGTTCTATTCAGTGCCCCACGTTTTTTGCTAATTTAATTTTCAACTAGATCTTTAATCTACTTCTTAAGTTTATATCATAACTAAATCTCAGCTTCAAATGGAAAAATAATAATAAAAAGAATTAATCCCACATCACATACCTGATTTTGCCAAGAGATATGAATTGATGCTCAAAGATGATAAAGAAAAAATGAAAAAAACAAATGATAAAAGAAGCAAGACAAAGAAGCTCGAATGCGTAAGTTCTGATGAAGAAAAAAAAAGCCCTATTTCAGTGTCCCACGATTTTTGCTGATTTAATTTTCAACTAAATCTTTAATCTACTCGAAGTTTATATCATAACTAAATCTCAGTTTCAAATAGAAAAATAAAAATAAAAGGAATTAATCCTGCATCACATATCTGATTTTGCCAAGAGATATGAATTGATGCTCAAAGATGATAAAGGAAAAATGAAAAAACAAATTAAAAAAGAAGCAAGACAAAGAAGTTCGAATCCGAAAGTTCTTGTGAAGAAAAAAAAGCCCTATTCAGTGCCCCACGTTCTTTGTTGATTTAATTTTCAACTAGATCTTTAATCTACTTCGTAAGTTTATATCATAACTAAATCTCAGCTTCAAATGGAAAAATAATAATAAAAGAAATTAATCTCGCATCACATACCTGATTTTGTCAAGAGATATGAATTGATGCTCAAAGATGATAAAGGAAAAATGAAAAAACAAATGATAAAAGAAGCAAAACAAGGAAGCTCGAATGCGTAAGTTTTGATGAAGAAAAAGAAACCCTATTCAGTGCCACACGTTTTTTGCTAATTTAATTTTCAACTAGATCTTTAATCTACTTCGTAAGTTTATATCATAACTAAATCTCAGCTTCAAGTGGAAAAATAATAATAAAAGGAATTAATCCCACATCACATACCTGATTTTGCCAAGAGATATGAATTGATGCTCAAAGATGATAAAGGAAAAATGAAAAAACAAATGATAAAAGAAGCAAGACAAAGAAGCTCAAATGCGTAAATTCTGATGAAGAAAAAAAAAGCCCTATTTCAGTGTTCCACGTTCTTTACTCATTTAATTTTCAACTAGATCTTTAATCTACTTATAAGTTTATATCATATAACTAAATCTCAGTTTCAAATGAAAAAATAATAATAAAAGAAATTAATCCCGCATCACATACCTGATTTTGCCAAGAGATATGAATTGATGCTCACTGCGTCTTGGCTAAGTCACATTTGTTATGCCTTTTATATGAATAGCACAACAGTTTAGATCATTGTAACGTACATTATTATAAAATAATTATTTAAAAATTAAATGAAGGGAATTCAAATTATTTTGACCATGACATTAATTATGTATTTATCTTTGTTTTATATTTGTTAAAAAAATATTGTAAAAGCAACATCTAACTATGTAATTATATAAAAGAGAGTGTTGTTAGTATTAGTGGCAAACTATAAATGCGATATTACTCACAACAGTAATTTAGTCAAATTATTTTTATCATATTACTGAATTGTAGATTTTGTTTTGTCAGGATTTCATTAACAAATAATAAAATAGTAATCAAAATAATATTTATACTTTTATTAATTTGTCACATACCCAATTTTGCCAAGAGATATGAATTGATGCTCACTACTTCTTGGCTAAGCTACATTTGTCATGTCCTTTATATAAATAGCACAAGAGTCTAGATTATTATAATATAAATTATTTAAAAATGAAATGAAGGGAATTTAAATTATTTTGACCTTGACATTTATTGTGTAATTGCAAAAGCAATATTTATGTAATTATATTTAAAAAAGAGTGTCGTATGTGTCAGTAACAAACTACAAATATAAATATTGCTCACAACAATAATTTAGTCAAATTATTTTGTGAAAATACATAAATTTCCTCTCAAACTTAACAGTCAAACTCACTTTAGTACTTTAGTTTTACGGGCAATTATTTACCTCCCCTAATCTTAAATAAAGTGAATAAATATCATCCTAAAAATTTAACACTTGTCTCACAATGGCAAGTGCATTACATACGTGCCATATCAGTGCCATGTCATTGCCACATCAAAGCCACGTCGAAAATTATTTAAATTTTGATTTTTTTTCTTCCCTTCTTTCTTCTTCCATGGATACACCACCCTCCACCTCCAATACTTTTTTTCACTATTTGCTTATCATAAATCTTCACTAATAATATCTCTATATTTTCGGCCTTAATTTTTGCTAACAATATTTCATCAATTTTTTTTGAAAAAACTCTATTGTGCATTTTCATGAACAATTTCCTTGTCAATATACATTATTAATAAAATAATTATTTAAAAATTAAATGAAGAGAATTCAAATTATTTTGACCATGACATTCAAATTAATACATATAAAGTTACATTAATGGAGTAGATTTGCTCAATAAAAGTATATGCATGGTCCAAAAGTTTATCCATTTCCAATGAAACAATGAAATTTCTCATAAGTAATTTTTTTCAGTGTAAAAAAGAATAAGATCTAGTAATGATTTAACAAGATATTTTGATGATGATTGAATTAAAAAATAATGAATGATTGACTACTCAAAGACAAATTATTTTGAACATGAAATAAATTCTTGAATTTTTAAAAATAAAACTTATAACCAAACTAAAAAATAAAGGCAAAAAATTAATTTGTGTATGTACATAGTTTTTTCCCCCTTTTAAAGTCAAAATCAAATCAATTTTTTTTCAACTTTTCATTTTAAAAATAAAACCAAAACAAAGTTTGCCAGTTTTTAAAAATTGAAAACAAATATATAAAAAAAGTATTTATTTTTTCTTTGATTTGGTTTGATTTGATTTTTCAATTTTTCATGAACATTTTTAGTTGATGGGGTACATGAGAATATAAAACGTTATGTTCGTTAATATTTTAGTATTAATAGATATTGATAGTTGCTTGTTCCAACTCGAATAATAATATTTTAGAGAAAAATATACCTAAGATAAATATTTCGAACCGATAAGTATATCTATTTTTACCAATTATTCAATTTTAAAAGGATTGAGTAGATCTAAAAGCTATTAGCTTCTCATAGTCTATATCTTGAATTGAGATCTTTGGATATTTCCTAAAATAACGATATTTTGATAAAATAAAATTTGTGTATACAATGATAATATGACAAAGATGATAAAGGAAAAATGAAAAAACAAATGATAAAAGAAGCAAGACAAAGAAGCTCGAATGCGTAAGTTCTGATGAAAAAAAAGAAGTCCTATTCAGTGCACCACATTTTTTGCTAATTTAATTTTCAACTAGATTTATAATCTACTTCGTAAGTTTATATCATAACTAAATCTCAGCTTCAAATGGAAAAATAATAATAAAAGAAATTAATCGCATATCACATACCTGATTTTGCTAAGAGATATGAAATTATGAATTGATGCTCAAAGTTGATAAAGGAAAAATGATAAAACAAATGATAAAAGAAGCAAGACAAAGAAGCTCGAATGCGTAAGTTCTGATGAAGAAAAAAAAAGCCCTATTTCAGTGCCCCACATTTTTTGCTGATTTAATTTTCAACTAGATCTTTAATCTACTCGTAAGTTTATATCATAACTAAATCTTAGTTTCAAATGAAAAAAAAATAATAAAAGGAATTAATCCCACATCACATACCTGATTTTGCCAAGAGATATGAATTGATGCTCAAAGATAATAAAGGAAAACTGAGAAAACAAATGATAAAAGAAGCAAGACAAAGAAGTTCGAATCCGTAATTTCTGACAAAGAAAAAAAAGCTCTATTCAGTGCCCCAAGTTCTTTGCTGATTTAATTTTCAACTAGATCTTTAATCTACTTTGTAAGGTTATATCATAACTAAATCTCAGCTTCAAATGGAAAAATAATAATAAAAGGAATTAATCCTACATCACATACCTGATTTTGCCAAGAGATATGAATTGATGCTCAAAGATGATAAAGGAAAAATGAAAAAACAAATGATAAAAGAAGCAAGACAAAGAAGCTCGAATGCGTAAGTTTTGATGAAGAAAAAGAAGCCCTATTCAGTGCCCCACGTTTTTTGCTAATTTAATTTTCAACTAGATCTTTAATCTACTTCGTAAGTTTATATCATAAGTAAATCTCAAATTAATCCCACATCACATACCTGATTTGTCCTAGAGATATGAATTGATGCTCAAAGATGATAAAGGAAAAATGAAAAAACAAATGATAAAAGAAGCAAGACAAAGAAGCTCGAATACGTAAGTTCCGATAAAGAAAAAAAAAGCCCTATTTCAGTGCCCCACGTTCTTTGCTGATTTAATTTTTAACTAGATCTTTAATCTACTTGTAAGTTTATATCATAACTAAATCTCAGTTCAAATGGAAAAATATTAATAAAAAAAGTTAATTCCGCATCACATACCTGATTTTGCCAAGAGATATGAATTGATGCTCACTGCTTCTTGGCTAAGTTACATTTGTTATGCCTTTTATATAAATAGCACAAGAGTCTAGGTCATTGTAACATACATTATTATAAAATAATTATTTAAAAATTAAATGAAGAGAATTCAAATTATTTTGACCTTGACATTTATTGCGTAATTATCTTTGTTTTATATTTGTTAAAAAAATATTTCAAAAGCAACATCTAACTATGTAATTATATAAAAGAGAGTGTTGTTAGTGTTAGTGGCAAACTATAAATGCAATATTACTCACAACAATAATTTAGTCAAATTATTTTTATCATGTTGACCAGGACTGAATAGTAGATTTTGTTTTGTCTAGATTTCATTAATAAATAATAAAATAGTAATTAAAATAATATTTTATACTTTTATTAATTTTTTACATACCTGATTTTGCCAAGAGATATGACTTGATGCTCACTACTTCTTGGCTAAGCTACATTTGTTATGCCCTTTACATAAATAGACTTGTAATATAAATTTATTTAAAAATGAAATGAAGGGAATTCGAATTATTTTGACCTTGACATTTATTGCGTAATTGTAAAAGCAATATCTATGTAAATATATTTAAAAAAGAGTGTTGTTAGTGTCAGTAACAAACTGCAAATATAAATGTTGCTCACAACAATAATTTAGTCAAATTATTTTGTGAAAATACATAAATTTCCTCTTAAACTTAACAGTCAAACTCACTTTAGTACTTTAATTTTACGGGCAATTATTTATCCCCCCTAATCTTAAATAAAATGAATAAATATCATCCTAAAAATCTAACACCTGTCTCACAATGGCAAATGTATTACACACGTGCCATATCAGTGCCATGTCATTGCCACATCAAAGCCACGTCGAAAATTATTTAAATTTTCATTTTTTTTTTCTTCCCTTCTTTCTTCTTCTATGGATACACCACCCTCCACCTCTAGTACTTTTTCTTACTCTTTGATTATCATAAATCTTCACTAATAATATCTCTATATTTTCGACCTTAATTTCTGCTAACAATATTTCATCAATTTCTTTTGAAAAAACTCTATTGTGCATTTTCATGAACAATTCCCTTGTCAATATACATTATTAATAAAATAATTATTTAAAAATTAAATGAAGGGAATTCAAATTATTTTGACCTTGACATTTATTGCGTGATTATCTTTGTTAAAAAATATTGTAAAAGAAATATCTAACTATGTAATTATATATAAGAGTGTTGTTAGTGGCAAACTATAAATACGATATTACTCACAACAATAATTTAATCAAATTATTTTAATCATATCGACCAGGACTGAATAGTAGATTTTCTTTTGTCAGAATTTCATTAATAAATAATAAAATAGTAATCACAATAATATTTTATACTTTTATTAATTTGGCAACTGTTAACTTTTAATTGTTAGAATTTTTAAGGCTTAACTCATAAACAGACGCCTAAATTTGTCATCATTTTTCACTTAGACCCCTAAACTAAGACAAGTTTCTAATAGACACCTCAACTGCTAAGATTTGATCCCATTAAACACTTTTATCTTACTTAAATTAGTATTTTTTGCACATGGTTAATTAAGAATTTTGAGAACCTACTTTTATGAAGAAAAAAAATTTGGACTGCAACTATTTATTTTTGGCTGAAAAATAAAAATAATAATACAAATAACATGAAAAAGGACTGTGGAGAGTGCCAAGTAGGATAAAAGTGTTTAATATGATCAAATCTTAGCAGTTGAGGTGTCTATTAGAAACTTGTATTAGTTTAGGTATCTGAGTGAAAAATGAGGACAAGTTTAGGCAACCGTTTATGAGTTGAGCCAATTTTTAAATAAAACGATTATATAAATGTTACTCAAAAGTATATTTATTCCTTCTCATATGTTTTTAAATCTCATATGTTTTTTAAAAGATTTAAGGGTAAAAAATACCCCTCAACTTTGTTTTATTATTTGACCTTACTCTTGCCTTTAAATGTAAGTTAGAAATGCCCCTGCCATTATAAAACTACTCATCTTTGCCCTTATTTAGACGAAACCCCCTTATAATATAATTTTGACCCATTTTTCATATTACCCAATCCCTCAACAATGCAAATCTAACTCGTCCTAAAAAACATCAAACTTAAACCAATTTAATTCCTAAAACTACCTATTTCTCAAAATCCAAAGTTACGACCTAACCTCTTTTTCTTCCTAAGCGTCTGAAGAAATTCTTAACTGTCTGAAGAAACTTCTAAGCATTTGAGTTCCTAAGCGTTTGAGTTCATCGGAATCTCTTGTAGACGCTATTAAGGTATGAAATTTAAGTTAGTTTATTTGATTGTTTGTTTTTCGATATGTTTTTATGAGTTAGAATTTATCTGTTTTGTTTATGGATTTACGAGTTTTATTTATGAGTTAGGGTTTATTGTTTTAATTGTGGATTTTATATGTTTACTTTTGATTTACTGATTTATGAATATTTTCTTTACAAGTCTTGTTTTTACAACTTTGTAAGTTATGAATTTGTTACTTGGTTGAACGATTTAGGGTTTCTAAGTTATCTTTGATTTGCGGGTTTGAGTTTTTGTGTTTTTTGATTTATGGGTTAGGGTTAGGGTTAGGGCTAGGGTTGTTGTGTTATACGTTTTAGGGTTTCTGGGTTTCCTTTGATTATATACGACTTAGTTCTCGATTTGCATGTTATGATCCATAAGATTTCTCACTACTTTTGCGGTTTATTTGTTAATCTTTATATGATTTTTTGGGTTTTTTTTGTAACTAGTTAATATAATGCTTAGTTATATTGGATTTTGAGAAATGAGTAGTTTTAGGAATTGGATTGGGTTAAGTTTGGTATTTTTTAGGTGGGGTCGGGTTTGGGTTATTGAGGGATTGGGTAATATAAAAAAAAGGTCAAAATCATGTTATTTGAGGGTTTTCGTCTAAATAAGGGCACGAAGGAGTAGTTCTATAACGGTAAGGGCATTTCAACTTACTTTTAACGGTAAGAATAAGGTCAAATAATAAACCAAAATTGAAAGATATTTTTTACGCTCAACCCTATTTTAAAATAATGAGTCAGTTAGGTTAATAGAACGTAAATGAAAAAGGGAGAGTAATAAAATTTTGTAGACCACTCCAAACAATTGTTATTACCTTAAGACTTAGTATTATTTTTATGCGGATAAGCAAACATATACTACTTAATTAGCTAACATAGATATAATTTAAATTAATTATGGTTCGTGACAAACATCTTGTTGTAATTACAGTTTGAGCTTTGTATAATATTAATTCACGCGATTTATACAAACGTTGTGCGTGATTATATAAAAGTTGTGCACAAATCAAATTGTATATTGAAATATACAAACATTACAAATTATATCGCGAATATAAACGTTGTGCACGAATTGTATAGCGAAATATACAAACGCTATACAAAAACTACGAATTGTAAGCGAATTATACAAATGTTGCGCGAATTATACAAACGTTGTTATAACTATAATTACGAAATGTAATTACCCAAATTATAATTATGAAGCATGGTTAAACTTTATATATTTGTCATTTATAAAATTTGCTCTTAAAAAAAAGTTAGTGCGGCCCCAAAATTTAATTAACTTTATAGAAAATTCATTTGAGATGGAAAACATTAACAAGTTATAGTCAAAAGCGAGCACCACATTGCTTCCTCTCTTTCAACAACTTCACTCTTGTTTTCCCATCTTCTCACTTCTTATGGTCACCACCATCACTTGTTATATAAGTGTATATGCACATAGTATATAATACATATACACTACTATTTATAAATATCAACTGCTCACACACACTATGTATATAAAATGTATATATAGTGTATGCAGTGCATGTACGATTTGTGACATGTATACAACATAAATATTTGATATATATTATTATTGTAGCGTGTATAATCGATCTCTCAAAAATATTCTCATTCTTTCTTTTTTTTTATCTTTTAGTAGATATTACTATTTTTAAAAAGTTTGGTCGGGGGAGCTTAAAGGGAGATGAGGCTGATTCAAGAGTGGGTAAATTTGACTTCATTTATTTAGTTTTTAGAGAGTGTGGATAGGACGGATGGTGCGATGATAACTTATTGATAATTAAATTTTATTTGTATTACATAATAATTTATAAATATATGATGAAAGGGATAATTTATGAGTCCATTGAAAAAATATAAATCTTACATAGCTGATTGATCACCTTTTCAAATCTTGAATTTTAGTTAAAATTCTAATGAAATTCAAAAGGGAGAAAATAAATACCAGAAAGGAAATGGAGATTGCTATTCACTGTATTTACGATGTTTGTTACCGTGCTTTTAATTCTTTTTAACTATCATGAGATATATTTGATTCATGAATTAAATTAAATAAAAAAGTTAAATAATAAATTGACTGAACTATTTAGAGACTATTCTTATATAATATTGACTACCAAACGATTCCTAAATGTTAATTGAAATTCTCTTAAACAAACAAATAAACAAAATTCACAAATAAATGAACTCGGTCCATCTATTGAACTTTATTTTAATTCGGGGAAAGAAGGGAGATGACACCTCCTCTATAAATTCGCCCTAACAAAAAAGAACAGAAACAAATTACAAAATATGAAATTTTTAAGAACTTAGTAAAAGGGTGAATTTTAAATGCCGGTATTAGGATTGTGGGGGTTGTTTGGATAATTTGTATGTCCTGGAATAGTGGTGGTACTATTTGGGAAGTCATCATCAAAATTGATGGTGCCTGGGTAGTTTAAATTATTGCCACTAGAAGTGTCAGTAGTGTTGGATGGAGCATTCATTCCGAGAGTATTTTTGACTGCATCAGCTGCACCTTGTGCAATGTGTGCTGCACTGCTTGCAGCTCCACGAGCCATGTTCACTGCAGTACCTGCTGCACCTTGAGCCATGTTCTTCACTTGTGTCCCCGTCTGAAACAATTATATAGAACGTAGCATTCACATTTTATTCTTTCCATTTATACTCACTTAATGCAAATGTTAAATTACCTCTTGAAGCAAGTTGGTTGCTTGGCCTTGGCCTTGATTTTGATTATGTATGTCAGATGGTTGGTCCAACCAGTCTTCCCTTATCATCTACAATTGGTTAGGAAAAAATGTTAGTATTAGGAGTGTCAAATGAGAATTCCGATGATTTGGAGTGAATTCTGTATGAATCAACATAGGACAAGTTATCAAATGGGGCGTTCATTTAAATTGAAATTCTTGTTCATGATGCATTAAACAAGAGGCATAGTTTAACTGTGCCGATTACAACAATAACATACCCTATGAAAACGACTACAGAATGCTCATTACAAATTTAACTTTTAATTACTTTTTTTTTCATTTGTTTGATTATTAAACTAAGCTAATATATTCATTAATTTTGGCATCCCAAATTGGTACCAAGAAGAAAGAAGAGTGTAATGAAACCTGAGCTTGGCCGGGGACGTTGATACTGCTATGAAGGTTGTCACTTCCTTGGTTTGCCATGTTAAATTAATTGGTTTTTGTTGCTTAGTTTTGTTTATTATGTTAAAAGTAATTGTAGATCAAAATGCAAAATATGGGGTGGATTTTGAAGTTGTTGGATTAGTGAATTTATAATCACAATTTGTGATCTCAATTCATGCATATTCTAACACATGGCACAGTGCAACAACTTGATAGTTCCTGGCCTGGCGGATGATTTTGATGGGACAAGAACTTCCCTAAGGAAATTACACATCCGTTTATTTTGGGCAATAAGAAACATTCACTGGCCAAATGCTTAATTCTGTAATAATAATTAGTAATTAGTATATGGTAGCAGGCAGGAAGTTAAGTTGAATGAAATAAGTTTGACTAGACAACGGAAGCTAACAACAGCGTGGCACGTGTCCTATACACGCGTTAGATAACATAATACGTGTCAACAATGTATCACACTACCAACTCTTTATAAACCATGCACAACCGGTTGGTTATCATCACTAAAATATTCTGCTTCTTCTAAATATTTATATACTTTCTGCTTTTGCTCACATCTCTTTTAATTTACCTTTAATTCGTAACTTCAACACTGCAAAAATGTCCCACGAGCAGAGCTACAGAGCTGGTGAAACCAAGGGCCAAACTCAGGTACCTATGGATAATTACTCCTATTTTTTTAATTTATGTGATATTATTTGTTTTAATTTATGTGATATTATTTGATTTATACACAGGATGTTAAAAAAGGTAGTAACACTACTCTACTCTTATCTTAATTTATGTTTTCTTCTCTAATTTTTGGGACGGATTAAATTGGGGTGGCATAAATTTGATACTTCCTCTGTTTACTTTTATTTACCATCTAAAATTTAAAATTTAAATCATTAAAAATTATACAATGGTTGATGTCATTTTTCTAATATGATAAAAGATTATATCTTAAAATATTAATCAAAATTTATTTGTATTGAATCTTTGTTTTTGAATACATACAGGCGAAGGTTGGTCAAACAATGGAAAACGTGAAAGACAAGGCTCAAGCGGCAAAGGACAGGGCTTCCGAGACGGCGCATTCTGCCAAAGGAACGGCGCAGGATAAGACAAGTGGAGCAGCTCAGGCTACTAAGGATAAGACAAGTGGAGCAGCCCAAGCAACCAAGGAGAAGACTGGTGGAGCAGCTCAGGCAGCTAAGGAAAAGATGGGGGGAGCAGCTCAGGCTACAAAAGAGAAGGCTTCAGAAATGATAGAGTCGGGTAAAGAAACGGCTGCAGCTGGTGAAGAGAAAGCTGGGGGAATACTCCAGCAGACTGGACAACAAGTGAAGAGCATGGCTCATGGTGCAGCTGAAGCTGTCAAGCACAGTTTTGGCATGGCAGATACTGATGAAGATCCTAAGGTCACAAAAAAAGAGGGAACTTTAAATCACTAGGCTAGCGTAATCTAGTGTTCTTTTACTTGGGTCTCTTTTTAATTTGCTTCTTGATGGATTCAAGTACTCTAGTGTATCTTGTGTTTAGCAGCTGCTGCTTGTTTGTTCCTTTGAAGTTCCCCCCTTTTGAGGGGATATAATAAAACATCCTCACTTTGTACCTAGTCTGAGCTGTCAATATCAACCTGCAAAAAATTCGGTCCCTTAACTAGGGTGCGTAACTGCGGCAAGAGGTCAACATGATTCCTCCTCTGTTCACTTTTATTCAGGCTCACCCAAACTAAATTGAATTGAAGTAATTAAATTAAATATTTAAAATTTTAGATAGTTAAAAATTATAAATATATATATATTATAATATATTATAATTCTTTTTAATATTAATATAATTTAAAAAATATTTTTTTTAGGTCGGTTAAACATCAGATAGTTCTTTTTTTAATATTGAGGGCAAGGAGGAGATTATAGTTTTTTTTTTTTTGAGAAAATAGGGAGGAGAATATAATGCGACCAATCGAAACCCTCACCAACTGATCTTCCATAATGGAGAATACTCATAAGCCATTAAATGGGATTTTTTTTAATTTTCAAAGCAAACAATTAACGAGTGACCGAGTATTGACTTAAAATTTAACCCTGAGAATTCGATACTCGGAACCAATATCTTTGCCCTTCTTGACACACAATTGAATTGTTCGAACTAATGAAAATTTTATTCCTAAGTTTTCTGTAACTGAGATTTCATTCATTTATGTTCTCCTAAAATTGAAGTGTACCCGTCATGACTTAATTGGGTAAAAGTTAATTCTCTTACAACCTCGATGGTTTTGCGTTTTTAACTCCTTATCAAGGGGCGTAAAATTGACCTTAGCTCAAGTTAAATTGTAAGAGTTTGTTTGGTAGTGTGTAGTAGTTTGGTAGCGTCTCATTAGAAGAAAAAATGATTCGGTAGCGAGTTTGGTAGTGTGTCTTACTAGAAAAAAATAATTTTTACATTGTTAATAACCTTACTATTGTAAATATTACTAATACACATTATTCTTATGCACCGTATCCATCAACTCATCCCTAACAAAATTTAATTAGACCATTTCAAGTTAAATATTAGAGCAGTTTCTCAATTAGTAAAAACTCTCCTCTTTTTGATATTGCAAGCTTTAATCGAACTTCGACTTAAACTCATTTCTTTGCGATTACCCATCTCCAAAAGAATTAAATAAAATATAAAAGTAGCTTACAGAAGGAAAACAAAAATTTGCAACTCTAATTTTATCTTCCATACACACTCATGACGATACACTGTAGGCAGACAAATAATTATAGCCCTTTGGTGCTTCAAAAATCAGATGATTTTTTTTTCTCTTTTCTTAAAGCAAAGTCACCACGTCACAGAGTTTTTTCTCTCGTTTGTATCTTCTGTTGAGTCGGTATGTGTTGATATCTGAATCATTACGTCCATTTGGATCCGTTGCCCATTTTCCAAGATTGTGCATTTGTCCAAAATGTGTTGCATTCTTCATAAAACTGACTGAATTCTTGGTTAGAACTCACTCGCTCATGCCATCACTTCCTTCATGATCACTAATGTCGCTAAAAGCCTCAGGTTCCTCAACATCTGGGATGCTTTCTGTTTCCACGGTAACTTCAGAGCCCTCTTCGTCACTTTCATCATCTTCATAGATGATAGGCTGTATGGCACCTTCTTCATCATCACCATCATCAATAGTCTGAAACATAAATAAATTTTGTCAAGATTCTGTGAGGAAGAAGTTGAGAGGGAGGACGTAATTGAAGGATTCACATTCCACATTGTCCTTACCCCTGCGTAAAGCAATTCTAAGGAGCTTGATAGCTGAAGAGCTTGATGAAGTGTTGAAAGTCTGGCATCAATAAGCTGCACAAAGACCAACAAAGTACTTTTGGATACATTCCACCAATTGCTATAGGTACAATATCAACATACTGCAGAGTTACTCCCCTAACCTGATATAAGGAGTTGAGTGCACGCAAAGAGGATTCTTGAGACATTATTCCACTAGCATGTTGGAGGAGCAAGCTTCGCAGCCAAGGAAGGGCACAAGCCAATACAGCACCCCTGTCAAGAAAAAGTACCATAATAACCATTAGCTTCAACCAATCTATGACACGGGGACTTGCAAGAAGGCAACTGCACAGGGCAGAAGTAGATGGCAGAAAGGTTTTTATTATATTGATAGCATTGGACAATATGTTAATAGCAAATGACAATTTGAGCCACGTGATGAGTCTCATGATTAGCATTCATCCCTTTGGTGCAATCAAACTTGATATTGTCAAGGTGGTGAAAATGCAAATTTAGACAAAATACCATATAAAGGAACATCCAGATTCATGAAATTCAAAATCTCCTTACCTTGACTGGATAATATACAAGAGTGACTGTAAAAGCTTGAGAACATCTGAAGGATTTAAAAGAGAGACTGAATTTGCAATGACCTGCATAGTCAAGATACATCCTACTGATTAGGAAGTAAGCCATCAACCAGATGCTAGAACCCTGAAAATAATTCAGTTAAAACATAACCTTCTCATCTTGTCTGTATAAGCAATCTATCAAAAGTGCTCGATCATCAGCATGAAGTGCTTGTTTCAGCAGAACATGAACTGAATCAGCACTTGGAGGCTTCGTTTGAGGAGCAGATTCTAGATTCTTGCTGCTTTTATCTTCACTATTGTCTTCCAAATGGAGCATTGCGAGTTTCTCACCCATGGTTGGCTCGCTAAGATCATCAATCTGAACTCCGTCAATAGGTTCACCATTACCTACACATCATCAGCAAAAAGGTTATTCTCTAGAAGGTAGTGAATGCTTTTTAAGTCTCTAATATGAAATGGCCCCTTGTCGTAATGTTCAATACACAGAAACATCATAAAGATGACACAGAAAGACACGCACACTAAAGAACAAAATATATGATCCCTTTCAAATGGAATGAACAGGTTCTCTGTTTAACACCAAGAGACTGATCAGGTACCAAACAACTCCTGAGGTCTATTCCACTGGAAGCAGTCTACTTGTAAATAAGCCCCAAACACAAAGTCCATCTAGGAAGCCCTAAAATGTCAAGACACCCTAAATAATAATTATATCCAATAGCAAGTTCGAAGAACGGATATTAATACCGCCTCCCTCCATCTTTACTTGTCTATTATACTAAAAATAGATGTCCAATAATACTTGTCCATTTTATGAAATCAAGAGATAATTTTACACTTTGTTCCATTATCATTAATTATAGTCAATTTTCTATTACATTTTTCGAGATATTGTATTTATTAGAGTCAAAGAGAGACCTGGTAAAATTAACCCCCGATCATTTAATGTTTCTTAACTGCCAAGTCAATAGTGGACAATCATTGTTGGACCAGAAGAGTACAATGTTATCAATTTCAAAGGAGTACAGCTTATCAATTTCAAAAAAGACAGAAATTAATGTGTTTAAATTCAAATATATTCACTTTTACTTGTCACTTTTTAACGTATCAAGAGAACTCGATTATTTTTTTCCTGTTTTACCCTCATCATAAATTACTTATTCTCCAAATCAATTATTATGAGTATTGTTCTAAAATATTCATATTAATCATTTTTTTCTCGGGGGGGGGGGGGGGGGGGGGGGGGGGGGGGGCAAAGTATAAAATGGACAAGTAAAAGTGAATAGAGGGAGTGTGTGTTTAAACTCTCTCTTTTGCTAGTTTACACTAGACCTTGCGATTAAGTTTGAAGTTGTGAAGCGATATCAAGTAAATGGACCAGTACAGATTCTTTATATACTGAATTTTACTTTATTCTTAGTCCTCCAATATATAAAGATCAGTCATCTGTGGTGGAGATCACCAATAAGCAAATGACTTGAAGAGCAATAGGTCTAGGGAGCCACCTAAAATACATATGTTGAAACTCAAATTGAGCGATGCAAAACATCATGCAACATACCATTATCTGTGATAGTTGCTTCACCAGTGACATCCAGATCAGATGCTGGTCGTTTGTTTGTCACTTTGCTTCTCTGGATTAAGTCAGCACCTTCCACTTCCATATCTCCACCTAAAACAGAACGAGGAGCCATTAGAAAGATTAAACTCTGTTGTTGAAGTTGTTCACATCATAAATAAAAAATTTCAGTGCGCGTGATACATGAAATTATCAAAAATCTTTGTTAAATCTAATAGAGTGACGGACTCATTTGCAAAAAAGTTGGCAACTTCGCAAATGTTTTTCTCTCTCACGGTGACTGTTAGACCATCTAAAACATCAAGACAAGAATTCGAGTTTAAGGAAATTAGCTCAGCACTGCTTGGCCAGTCAAGAGTACAAATGGAAGAGGGGAAGGGGGTGACAGTGACACAGACTTCGTAAAGGAGGCTTGAGTTTCCCACAAGAAAACAGGAAACATAAACTGATATTAACAACACCTTTTGTGGCATGGCCAGTTGCTTGAACTGCAGCAACCTCTTTCTCGGTCTGGTCTCCTGCTGCTATGACGATATCCTCCCCCGGATTTGAAATGTCTACTGATGTAAACTCTGGAAATTCAACAGAGCCATAAGCAATCACGGCTCTCAAATGTGAATCTCTATCTAAAGCATGCAATCTGGCAGCAATTACGGGTACAAGATTCTTTTTAGATCTTCCAGCTCTCTCATCTGTTTCCCCTTTGATGGGTTTTACAGTGATCTTAATGGGCTTTGCAGCTTCATCAGTGACAGACTCGAAGTTCCAAACATAACAAACACCCTTCTCTGATGTTGCGAGGACAACCATACCATCTTCTCCCTTGCAATTATTCCTGCATTCAACCATTGCAGGAGGATGTTTCATGGAAACAACATGCCCATAATCTGCAGCCCTTTTTCCAAAATCAAGT
This sequence comes from Solanum rostratum, assembly GCA_029948455.1. NCBI lineage: Eukaryota > Viridiplantae > Streptophyta > Magnoliopsida > Solanales > Solanaceae > Solanum > Solanum rostratum. The sequence continues at coordinate 61,637,161 of CM057054.1, read as the reverse complement.
TTCCACACTTGAAGTTGTTTCTCGCCAAACCCCGCAGTAACAGCAAATTGGGCATCATTAGATAACCAAATATGTTGTGCAGCATCCTGTTATAGCAGATTTTTATATTTTATGGATCTTTGTAAGACTTCGAATAAGATCACATGACAAAGACAAAAATTAAGACAGCTTACTGAATCAGGAGAAAACTTCAGCAACTCTTTTTCACTTTCTGGACTTAGAAATCGCAACTTATCACTGGCAACAGCTATAATTTTCTCGTCTTCACAGTGAGATAAGGAAGTCAAATTAAAGTACTTTAAGTAAAATTGAAATTTAAGACATAGGTTGGAAACAAACCAGTTGAATGAGCTACTGAGGAAATGGGCTTCTTTGACACTTTGAACTCTTTGATGACTTCTCCAGTTTCGGAGTTCATCTCAACTACTAAACCATTCGCCGCAACAGCATTAATCCTACGACCTTTGCTCACAAAAAACAGACCACTAGTTCCGCTGCATTCAAAAGCAAGATATTTCTCATTTAAAGTTTTTAACCATTTTTGTGATAACAAAGGTATCCATCATTCAAGAAGGGCATTCATTACTGTCTACGTGTTTCTCGACAAATACTTTTTCATCCAACATAAGAGCAAAAAGTATGTTCTGTCAGAAAAATAACATACCTAGGAAGGGCTCCATCTTTTCTCCACCTTATCAATTTAGTGGAAATGTCAACTGCTAAAACACTTCCGTCGTCTGAACCAAGAGCTACTAATAGACATTGTTCTTTTCTGCGCTAAAAATTCAAAACAAAAAGATAGTTGAGACTATTATCAAAGTGTTACAGTGAAACAATGAGTGCATTGGCTTAATAATCAAATTCACACAGAGAGGTGGAGAGATCAGATCTTGTTCAAAAACTTTGGCTGATTTTTTTACCACTACATTATTACAATAATCAAAACCACTTTTTTCAATATTCTTTGTCATACTTTCTTTCCAATAATACAGCACGCCATGTAAGAAAAACTGTCTCCGGAATTCTCCAGGCTCCAGTGACCAAATAGGCTTCCACTACTTGTGTTCCAAACCTGAAGAACATGCAACAATTAGTCAACAAGTATGTAATAAGTAAGCAAAAGAACACAAACACAGGGTAACTGATGAAGAAGAATACAAACACAAGGTAATAGAAACACACAGTGGCAACGATTATTAAAAAACACAATTGCTGGCATAGCAATAAGTAACTAACCAGTAATTCTTCTCACTAACTTGACTCAGTAACTCTTGAATGGGAACATGACACAAATGGAAACAAAAAGCATACAGAAAATTGAATAATGGAATCACACATGCCCCTGATCTAATCTTGATAATGGTTGAACTTTTTTACTTCATACTTTTCAAAGCTAATTTACAATTTAAGACTATTCCAATTCAAGAACTTGCAATACACAGTAGCTTTCAACATAAAAGTCAGGTTTTGAGAATTCCAGTGATAGGATACAGTATTTCTTTTTGAAATGGGAATAGCCTTCTTCTAAATTTCTTTTCTTTACGTCTAATAGCAGAATACAATATTGCAGAAGAAGCTGATTTTGATCTGCTGACAAGATATCTCATACTCTCTCTGTGTTCCAGATTATGTGACCCTATTTCCTTTCAGTTTGTCGCAGAAGAATGTGTCACAGAAGAATGACCTCTTCTCTAACTTTGGAAACAATTCAACTAAAACATTCCATTTACCTCTAATGACAAGCTCTGCACACAAATATTATGACACGTTTAAGAGCACAAGGTTCAATATCATATTGCCCACAAATTAATGACATGTTTAGCATCACAAATTTCAAAAAAATATTTCTTTGTTTCTTAAACTTTGATCCCAATCAAATAGGTTCACATAAATAAAAAGTACATTGGATGCTTTACAACAGTGACAGAGGCAAGAATTTCAGCAAAGGGATTCAAAATATAAAGAAGCAACATTCAATGTCATAAAAATTGCAACAAGATAAACAAGGTAGGGCGGGACACAATGGAAAAATTTAATCTTAACCCACAACAATTTAGCTAGTCTTCTCTCCATTCTTTAACATTTTTTCTACTTTTTCACGAACTCTTTCTTAAAATTTGTTGTGTGTGTGTGTTTTCTTTCCAGTTTAAACATTCTACCGACTATATTTTGAGCTTTTAATTTTTTTCGTTTCAAATTAAGGCCCCTTTAATGATGTATTATCTTTGAAAATCGTCAAGATTCTTATACGATAAAGAGACTAATATAATTTATGAATCATGAGTAAGAGATAAAGAGAAACAAATTAATAAGAATCTAAATGTACTTTTATTTTTTTGGTAAAGGATAGACAATAAATTTACATAAGTGATAGAATTTTATATAAATATGCTACATTAATTGTAAAAATCTACTAATACAAAAATAATCCAAACATTATAGTATTAACATAAATATGTTTTGGGGCACATGTCAAATTAAGCAATTATATAGCTGGGCCTTACTTTTAACAATGAGAAAGAGGGAATAATGGGCCTTAATAAAGCTTTTTTACCTATCATAAAAAGTGAGTTTCTGAGCCGAAGCTTAAAGAGGAGAAAAATTTTAGTTACTGGGATTCGAACCGGCAACCACAAGGAGAAAATGAACGCCCTTAACCATTGATCCTAGCTTCTCAACTATGTCAAGGGGGTTTATTTAAGAGTTTATATAAATACATCAGGAATTTAACCTCACATACATAGTGTAATTTTTCGACGAAGGGGAATCGGGTAAACCCCCTCCCACCCCTATAGCTCCGCCCTTGCTTTACAGACATATAATATTTGTAAAGATTTTCCTACTTCATATTCTTGTCCACCTATGTTTTAACAAAGGGCATGCAATGTCTTACTGAAGTGGTGTTCTGATATATAACTATTTACATGAAGTCTAGATCACCTTTTTTATAAGGTTCCACGAAGACTAAATCACTTCAGTTGCTTAAATGTCTGGGGAGAACTGTAATATCTTTTTATGTACTTGCATAATAACCAACATAAAGATTTTGGAGCACTGGTTTGTAATTTGGAAAATGAATGTTTTCTCTTCCTCCATTAGCAATAAGTTGTTCATTCTACCTTTTCTTCACTGTTAACAACCTTTCTTGTTACCTGGCTTCTTAATACATACTGCTGAATATAGTACTTTTTGCATCAGAAAGAACGAGTAGGCTAAACATGCTAGATGTGGGCCAGTAAAATCTTTGTTTGAGTGAGCCATCAACTCTTTCCATCCTTTGTCCGTTGTTCAAATCTTTGATGATATAAAGTGTTCAAATACGTATGCTCAAGTCATGAAAAATATCTGCTTTTGCTTTCTACATAACTTAGTCAACCAATCATAATAAAGACATTCACACTTCTATTTCCAGCCAAGAAAGCAAATATTCTTCTTCTGTCAGAAACCTCTTCGGATAGTATGCCAATTGAGGTCGGGTACCACCAGATATTATAATATTTTTTGGTGATAAATAGACTGTGAAGACATCTAAGTTGCAAAAAGAGGACTTATACTAGGCCACTGTTGCAAGAAACAATACAACAGAAATTGATATAATGTCGTCGAATGATCTAAATAAGTATGAACATGTTATGGAGCACGAAAGACTATATAGCGAAATCATTTTTTAAATACAGTCACACAGGTGTCTAGAGGGAACCCCTCCATAATGCAGTACTATTGATACATATATATACTCTAAAATATTAGAACAATCAGCTTCTTAATCTATTAAACCACGCCTCTCCCACCAAATATTCTAAAATCATAACGATCAGCATATTAATCGCTAATAGGAAAACTTCCATTTTTACACTCAACTTCTTAATCTTCAAGTTTATGGCAATCAGGACATTGGCATCGCCTTTCATTGAAAACTCTGTACAAAATTGGATTTAGGGAATGTAAAATTTCCTAATTTCTTAGTCTCCCCCAAGAACAGTTTGAAGCCCGCGGCAAGGTAGAATCCCAAAAATACCAAAATGGGGGAAAAAATACCGTAACTAAATGGAAAACGAAAGTGAAGTAAACATGAATGGTGCAATAATTCCCGCAAGTAGAAAAAACTCAACTGGCTCGTTAAAGTAAGAAAGCTTACTCTAACAGTTCCATCGGGAGACAAAACGGCGAGATATTCACCACCGGCAGTGAATGACGTAATCAGCGATTTTAGCTTCTGCCTCGCCATGAATGGCCGCACAATGCTAACAACAGAAACTTGAGTATAGGCGGAACGAAGTTGGAGGCAGAGCACGGAGAGGGAAGAATCACGCTAAACAATTTGATTTTGCCTGCAGAAAGGGCAAGAGGGTTTTGGCAAGATTTAACGCAATAAAAAGTGCTTCATATTTGGGCTACGGTTTATATTTATTTCATTTTTGGGCCGCTAAACCGATTTTGGGCTTGGACCGGCGACGTGCAAGGATAGCCCTCTTTTAGCTGATTTACGCAAATCTCCATTTTTTCGATCATTATTAAAATTTGAGGAATTTTCGCATATAGTCACTCAAAAATATCTTAATAATGTTATATAACTATAAGTTATATAATTACATTTTGTATCTATAGTTATAACAATGTTTGTATAATTCGCGTAGCATTTGTATACGTTTGTATAAATTGTTATACAATTCGCAGTTTTGTATAACATTTATACATTTCACTATATAATTCGTGCACAATGTTTGTATAACTCGCTATACAATTCATAGTGTTTGTATATTTCACCATACATTTTGATTTGCACGCAACTTTTTTTGTATAATCACGTACAATGTTTGTATAAATCGCGCGAATTATACAAAACTCAAACTGTAATTACAGTTGGATGTTTGCCGCGAGCCGTAATTAATTCAAACTATAACTATGTTAGCTAATTAACTAGTATATATTTGTTTATCTGCATAATTTTTTCTTACAATTTTATCCCGATTTCTAAAATATAGTCTTAAAAAAATACCTTTTGAATAATGTTAGAATTATGTCTAATATTTTCTATTGTTCAACCTTTTAGACAAAGTTAGAGTATATCCAAAATTTATAATGACTTATAAATTTTTATAATACGATCTAACATTTTCTCATGAGGTATTGAATTTATCCAAAAAAAAATCTTTACAAAACAGTATAATTGTTATATTATAAAAAACAAAATAAAAAGAGTCACTTGCGAACTAATTATATCAAAATGGAGTACAATAAGGATAAATTTTACCTACTTCTGGGGTTGTTCTTAGTGTTAATCGTGTTGGCAAATTATTTAAAGCCTATGATGCACTTAAAAAGGTAGACTTTTATCTAGCAATTAAGAAATGATTCTCAAATCGTTTAAGCTCCACAAATTATCAGAAGAGTCCAATTAAAGTTTAAATGGTGGAAATTCCATTAACATGTGTATTATTTTAGCGACTAAGCACAAGAAAACTACATCAAAATTGATCAGTACTAGCATTTTTTTTATTTAGAGAACTTCTTTAGTGTTCTCTTTATTGTTCCTTCCGCTTTAATGGCTTGAAGCTAAAACCATAACAATTGAACTTCATGACACGAGACTGAAATTTGGACTACATTTAAAACACGATGTTCATGAAGTTTAAATGAAAAAAAATCAGAACTTCAAAATACAAAAATTGAAAATAACGAAGCCTAAATTAGAAAATTGAACTCAAGGATATAATCGCCTAAAGGTTTTAAATTAAAAAAATTTAACTTGAGCACCCACTGCTTTCAAAGCTTAAACTGAAACATGAAAAATCGGAGAAGACGAAAAAGCAAAATCTGCATTATTAATTTACATTTTGTCTAATTGTTAAATAATTCTTCAAATATTGACTAAGATTTAAATGACAATCTTAAAAGTGGCTACTTGGTGCTCTTTTCACACCGTCTACCCTTTTCTAACTTGGCCAAATGCCTATTTATTAAATTAAAGTTGCACAAAATCTCAAAACTATGATTTGGTACTTGTGTTCATATGATTAACACACCTAAGAAGGATGAGCACCACGAAAAAATCTCGATTATAACATTAATGCATGAGTTAAAACATAAAACCAACAATTTGATCTTTAACTAACCATTACCTCGTCACAAATCCCTAACATCAAGAGTAGATTAAGCAATTCATGTATACCTACATTGCAAATAGAGAAAATTACGCGGATAAACAAATATATACTATTAATTAGCTAATATAATCATAGTTTAAAATAATTACAGTTCACGACCAAAATTTTGTATGATTATAAAATTTGAGTTTGCACAACGATGAATTATACATGCGAATTATATATCAAAATATACAAATATTGCGAATCATACGAACGTTTTGTGTGAATTGTATAGCAGAAATATACAAATTTTATACAAAATTACGAATTATATAACGAATTATACAAACAATTCGCGAATGGTATAACGAAATATACAAACACTGTAAATTGTATAATGAATTATACAAACGCCGCGCGAATTGTATAACGAAATATACAAACACTATTATAGTTATAGTTACAAAATATAATTACTTCAAATTATAACTATGAAATATAATTAAACTACTTTTAAGTCGCTATATGTGAAAATTCTTCTTACAAATATTGTATGTTAGCCTTTTTGATGGATCAAATTCAATATCGACAAAAAGGGTGACAGGACTCCGAATGGTGGCTTAGATCGAAGAAATAGTGTTAGGCTTCGTTAGTCTTCAAGCGGGGTAAATATTAATTACGTGTCAATTGTCCCTTATTGATTAAAAAGAGAAGGAAAAGTTACACATTTAACCACTTGACCAAAAGTATTTACCTAACCGATATATATGTATTATACGATTGATTATGAATTAGGAGATTACTTTTTTGAACTGGGCTCTCATATTCATTGTACGAACAACTACTTGTGTTTTGTTTATTTTCTGAGAGACAAAACTAGACAAGGCATATATTTCATATTAATTCTCACCTAACTAAAATTTATTTTGCTTTGTCAACTAGACAAGGCCCTTGAGCTGTATAATTATTTTTTCAGTAGAAAATGAAATCTTAACAATGCAGACTGCAGTGAGGATGCTGAAGCTACTAGTTAGTGTTGTTCCCAATAATAGAAGATGATGGTGACAAAGTCAATTGGGACCCCAAACTTAAGAAAATGGACAATTGGCAACTGCTCAAAACCAAACACGAAAGTGACAAAAACTTACTTCTTGCAGTCCGCTCTTCCTATTTTATGACAAAAAGCAAATGATTCTTTTCTCCAAAACCAGTATACAAGCAAGAACCGTCCTTTTCTCTTTTACACCTTCTTTGGATACTTCTTACTTACTATTACCTAATATATTTTATAAAATAATGCATTGTATTATGTTATATTGAATTGTATTGATTTGATAAATATAATGGTAAGAATAAATTGTATATTTTACATTAGCAATTTCAAAAATAAGCCTAAGAAAAGAAAGGTATAAGGTGAAGATATTATAAAAATAGAATAAATGATAAACTAAGATTATTAAATGATAAATAAAGTTAAAAAAAAATTAAACAATACAGTCACAATGAAGGGTTGTTTGGTAGCCGGTTAGAGCTGTGTAGGTATTCATGATGTATGAATTAGTTACGAGTGAATCTATGCATTATTTTATGCATAATTTAGTCATTCATATTTTAGTTATACATGAATTGGTTATTCCATATTTTATTTTGAATAAAATAATACAAAGATTCCCTCATAACTTATACATATATTAGTTATGTGAGTTTCTAAATTGCAAGTCGAACATCTTAATATTAATTTTATATATGAATAATTTACCTTTTAATCAGCTATCAGACATAGTATTCCCTCTGTCCCAATTTATATGAGTTAGTTTGATTTAATATAGAATTTAAGAAGGAAAAAAAACTTTTTAAACTTATAGCCTAAAATGAGTCGTAGATATTTATATAGCTAGATTTCATTTCATTAGAGATCAAATGAATATTTTTATGTTAAATTATAACTAAATATAAAAAAATATCGTTCTTTTAAAACTAACTAAAACGAAAAATAAATCATATAAATTAGAAAAAAAATATTATTTATGTAAAATTTCACACTATAAAACTCACATCTAACCCCGCTATCAAACGGAATATAAAATGAGGGCAGAGTTGAATTGACACGCTTGCTTGCATCATAATTTCATGAGGATTTTAATGGAATTAAGTAATTAAGTAGAATGGGTTAGGCTAACAAAATCCAAATAAATAGTAGTAAAACGGAACGGCTATTTATTAAAATCTGCGTAATTTGAAATACAAAATCCCTTGCTTCACGCTCTCTCTCTTCAATGTACTAGTATATAATTAGTACTCTCTCTCTTCTTCTCATTCCATATATGTGAGTTGCTTTTTTCTTTTGTTTCTATAAGAAGTCATTCCATCTGCTTTCTTAGGATTGAAAGAAGAAGAAGGATGGCGAATATAGGGATAATGGATAGTGCCTATTTTGTTGGAAGGAATGAGCTATTGACATGGATCAATGACAGGTTGCAGCTCAATCTCACCCGCATTGAAGAGGCATGCATCATACCCCCATTTCGTGATTTTCTTTCGTGTTCTGCGTTTTCTTTGAATGGTTTTATCTTTCTATATCTCGAGTTTTTTGGGGGTTAATTTCAAGGTTTTTTGGTATGGAATTTGATTTGTGAGTTGTTTGATTTTCCAAATATTTTTTTCTGTCGGTTTCTGGGTAATGAAATAGATGCTTCAATTTCTCGAGGAATTGTGCATTTCCTCGATTTTTCCTTCTGTTTTCGCCTTCATTGTGTTATACAAGCCTGTAAAAATAGGATGTTTCGGTGTAAATGAGGGAATTAGATATTGATATTCATATGACGAATTCAGCTAGTTTGATTGAGGCATTGTTATTGTTGTTTTTGCTTTGGCTACTTTTTGTGAAATTTTACTCAATTGTGTTTTAGAGTTCGCATCATGTACTTTTTGTATAGCTGTGAGTTCACCGACATTCATTATTTGGTACCCAATTGGACACGGCTGTAGAATCCTTTTATAGTGGACGTGGTTGATTTTGATTGTTCAATAGTTACTCGAGGAAGTTGTTTCTATAAATCTTCATTTCGTGCTGGTCTATGACAATGATATAAAATTGTGAAGCCTCCGCGGTTATTTAATTGATTTTACATTACCTAGTTATCTTAGTTCTCAAGGTAGCATATTTCAAGATAAATGCCTGTTAACATTACTGGTTAAGAGGAGTGGCAGGTGTCTCTACTTCAATGGGTTTATTTGGCACTTGTTGCTAGGGTAAAGTGCAATGGAATTCTTTTGAATTATAATCCTAAACACCAAGATGATGCAATGAACATGATATCTCAAGTATTACATTTATATTCAACCTATATTGGTGTTAATGATCCGCTTGGTTTATGTAAACATCCACTTTTAGAGGAAAGGCACATGAATTACATGCTAAAGAAGGGGGTAAAATTATATTACTTACAGTATGATTAATAAACAGTTGAATACAGATGTGAATGGACCATGTTATCTTGCTGCTGTTTAATCATGTAAATCGCTTATTTATTTCTCATTTATGGTGGGGAAGAAATTAGCTTTTGGTATGTTCATATGAAATCATGGAGTGTCCAATCAAAATGAGATGGACAAGGAACAATCACTAGGAAGCTCTGGACATTGAGGAATGTATGACCGAAGAGGTCTAGTCATACAAAAGATAGATCAAATTTTTCTAGTAGGAAGACATTGATCCTTAAAACAGATTATATTTGGTGTTCTTATTCTCCTTTCAAATTTATGTTACTACATGAGCAAATGCCTATGTGATTCATCTATGAAGTGGGTTTGAGCTAGTATCACAGTTTGCTTTGAAGGTTCTAGTTGCATCTTTTGTAATGAGTGGAAAAGATTAGCCTACATTTTTAGCAACCTTCATATGTTGAGTTATTTAACGTAGTAAATATTACAGGTTATACTGTAGAATAAGCATAAATGATAATTTCCTTTTGAAATGTTGATGATTATGTTTTATTACATATTTATTATGTTAGGCTGCATCAGGGGCTGTGCAGTGTCAGATGATGGACATGACCCATCCTGGAGCTGTTCCAATGCACAAGGTGATTGCGCATGTGATGTTCTGGTGGTCCTATCATAACATGTTTGATTTGTTGTGGCATCTTTTATCGATCATATTTGATTACAGGTCAACTTTGACGCAAGGACTGAATATGACATGATCCAAAACTACAAAGTGCTGCAAGATGTTTTTACCAAGCTAAAAATTGACAAGGTAATTTTTACGAAACACATTTTAAGTTTTATGTTGATCTTTTTACTGATCAAGTTTGGCTCCCTTCTTTCTTTCAAATGTGAACCTCTCAGGGTCATTTCTTTTTGACTTTTTTTCTTTATCATATGAAGTGCGGCTTAAATCTTTCAACATACTTGTCTCACCTAGTGTTTACTTTTCTGTATTTAGCACTTTAGATCTGTGATTGTGCTCATCTTATGTTTCAGGTAATAGCAATAATAATAATGTATAATAATAACAATAAAATAAAACAAAGAAATTGGGAGATAGCATGTACCTGGTGGAATAGTTGAGCTGTGAAGAAGTTGTCCGGACACCACGTTGACAAAAAATAAAATAAAATAGAGAAATATTTAGAAAACATTCAGATTTCAGACATACTAATTCAATGCTGAGTTCGAGGAACGATTCCTTTTAGAGTATCCATTCTGTATTACCTGCTCCATACCGTATTCAAGGATTAGCCTTGGTGAAACTCAATAACCTGTGGAGAGGAACTAGATGATTCTATTTGGTAAAATTTACAGTTGGTTTCCATTCTGCTTGCAGCATATTGAAGTTAACAGGCTTGTTAAGGGTCGTCCTTTGGATAATTTGGAGTTTCTGCAATGGATGAAGCGCTACTGTGAGTCTGTAAATGGTGGTATCATGAATGAGTATGTGCTTCTTCTCACATACTTGAGTGTTTTGTTACTTCTAAAACTTGGATGCCAGATGCTCATTAATTGTCTTTCCTTTGTTGTAATTGTGCAGGAACTATAATCCTCTGGAACGCAGAAGTAAGGTTGGGAGGGAACGAAATGCGAAGGGTTCTCAGAAAAATGCAAAGTCATTGCAAACTAACAACTGCCATAACCCTGGATTAGGAGAAGGCATTACTAAGATTTCAGGTGAGCGACAGTGATATCCCTTATCTATTCTTGGTTATTATTACTTTTCTTAAACTATGTTTTTGACTAGGAATAAAACAAGGAAGGTCAAGTCCAGTAATGGGTGGGGTTAACTCTTCAATGGAGATTCAGGATTTGTCAAAGGAGGTAATAGTCTTATATTTGTGTGACGTTGGATCTTTTCAAAACCTATTGCTTAGCGTTTAGCAGATTGATTGATTGAATGAATAATTGTCTCTTCTAATGTTCAAGCTCAATTTAAGCTGGCTTAGTCAATCACAGTACTTGTTTCTGTATGGTCAAAAGATACTCCTATTCTGACGGAATCTTGCAGAATTTTATGGACTGCCAAACCACACCAAAATGTAGAACATTCGAAGCCTAAGATGGTTTGCTTATGTATTTAAGGCTTCACATCTGCTGCTGTTGGTTCTTTTTTTTTTTCCTTTCTTTTCGACATTAGGTTCGGTTTTTTGACAGAAGCCTTTAACTGTGGTTATAGATGTTATGACGGCATAAGGTTATGTCAAGATTTAACTAATTCTCAGCTTTAGAGAATCCTTAACTTGTCCTAGGAGATGACTTATTGAGTAGTCGAAAGAAAAAGCCGAAATGGAGGGGAATGGATATTCCGGATTCTCATAATAGATCCCAACTAGACCACGATCGCGGTACAGTTGTTACGGAGTGTTATTTTTTTTTCTTTTCTTTCTAATAAGTATCCATTTGATTATATAACTCTTAACTGCTACTTTTCCTGCTGTAAACTCACTGTTTTTGTTGCCTTGTAGAACTTCGAATGCTTATTGACACTCATCTTAATCATCCAGGTGACAGATCTCAAGCTCTCTGTTGATCACTTGGAGAAAGAAAGAGATTTTTATTTTGCAAAGTTGCGAGATATTGAGATTCTCTGTCAGACTCCAGACTTAGAAGATGTCCCAGTAAGCTCTTCTCTATTATCTCAACCAAAACAGAACGATCGTGATGTAGCTGACTTTCTATGGAGTAGTTTGTTTTACTTGGCTTTCTTTTGAATTATGCTGGCTGGCTATGGAAAGAGTTGCAGAGAAATTATTTGACCCTCTTTCTGCTCTTTTCCCTTTATTTAGAGATTTAAGTAATTGTGCATTGAGTGGCAACTATGTTTAAGCATAATGCTGACTACACTGCTCCTTTTGTATCTCACAGTTGAGCGAAGTTTCTTCATTCTGTCATTAACGTGTATTACAAGTTATCTAATCATGTGGGGTTGGTATTATTGCATTTCACAGATGGCTATGGCAGTTAAAAAGATATTATATGCTGCTGATGGAAGAGAATCAGCTTTGGCCGAAGCTCAAGAAGTTCTAAGTCACTCTGTGGATTGAAGTAAATGCTGAACCAGAAGTGGAATATGATAAATAAGAATTGTGTGCATTTTCTTAAATGTAGAGGTTACTGGTTCATCTTTGATGAAATGTTGCTAAGCTTTTGCTGTATACATCCATGCTTTCTTTTTTTGGCTTTGAAAAAGGTCGTTCTCTATGTGTACTTGATGGAGTTATCTCCAGTGAAGCAGGATTTGTATTTCAATGTTGAGAGTACCATATTAGTCAACTTTAATTGAAAGAGTACCATGAAGGTACACCTTCCACAAATCAAAAGTTTCTTCTATTTTTATATTTCTAATTTTCTCTATCCTTTTTCTTAGTTTTCAAATTTCAAGAGATATTATACCACCTTCTGACCTTTGAACCAAAACTATCAGTATTATTAGTCGAATTGTTATATCTTCTTTAGCAGGAAAAAGAATTTCCAGAGTAAAGAACTTGGGAATGAGCATAAAGCTGAAAACGAAAGGCCCTCATTGCCATTACACTGATGCTTGTTATCATGTGATTCAACGTGAAACTCTTGACATCCTACGACAAAAAAGGGAAAGTAGACATATATTAGCAAAGCTTAATAAAACATTACTAATTGTACAAGACTCTCTTTACCATTATGCACAAGTAGAAAGGCTAATGTGTTGGCACAAGGGTACAAGCATCTTTGCCTAATGTACTAAAGAGCAATGCACTATGTATTTTGTTATCGTCGTTCATGCCATGGCCATGCTGGTTAAGGAACAAGTTTTAAAGGTAAATGTAATGATTTATAGGAGTATAAATAAATGAGTAGATGCGTTCGGAAAATGAGTAGAAGGATAAAACAGTCAAGAAAAAGAAAATATCTTGAAGAGAATGCTAAGCTTCTGCAGGTAACAAAATAGAAAAAGACTAGTGTGAATCCAATTCACTTCTTCTGCATATAGCAAAATTTAAGTATGCCGCCTACTTATTCAAGTACACCCAAGTACTCAAAAGAATAAACCCCGGCTACTCTCAGAATTCTTTTTTCTATTTAAATTTTGGCATTACTGATGTAACAGTTACATCAGTAACTGCTAGCCATCTAAATTGCATCAGTGAGAACGCCAACTTATTTATTCGGTAAAAACTTATCCTACATAAAAAATATTTGCAGTTGGAACTTTATTATTTTTATTTTTTATTAGCATTCGAAGGCACCACAATACCACATTTTTATTTTCTCTTCACGACACCGCACTTCATGTTTAGGGAGGTGTGAAAATATAATCATTCTAAGGATGCACAAGTACTCCTACGAGTTTAAAAATAAGGAAATTACTTCCTTAAAAGAAAATATTTTCCTAAACAGCAAACACACCTAAGTTGGGAATTAGTCTCAAAGATGCCGGCCAAAATGAAGTGCTCGGATAAACTAGAGAAACTGCGAATTCTCCTGGAATAATTTGGTATTATGTATTTGATCAGAATACTGATATTGCTAAAACCTTTATTCTTTTGTGACATCATCTAAATTGACTTTTATTCTTTTGTAACATCATCTAAATTGACAAGATCTACATTCTAGGAGCAGTCAAACAACAAAAGAAATTCCTCCATACTTCTTTACAGAATTGGGAGAAAGAGAACGACATGAAGTGGGTAAGCATAGTACTTCAACAACTCAATGAATTCCTCCGTACTTATTATCATGATTCTTTCACCTATCATCATAGAAACAGCACCTTTCCGTTCATCCAAATATGTTCTAACACTTCAAATAGAGAGAGAGCTTCATCAGTGTCAAACGGTTATACCGGTAAATAAGACTCTTTCCCTTGAATTAGTTGGCGTGCATCTCCTGTTCTCAGATATTCGCGACTGATGGAACTTTTAGACATTGATGACGTTTCCAACTGCACATGCACAGAGATGCAGATAACTTCCATTAAAATGTAGTTGGAGTTACAAGTTTTTCATCAATAGTTATCCACTATTTGTGGTTTCACATGATGCAATTGAAGTAAATATACTGAGTTAAGAATATTTAGTCAGATTATGGTCCAATATCGTTAGTGAGCGTAAACCACATGGCAACATGGACATGTATCAACCTGTGATAGGAATACTATGTCACTTTGGTATATAGTTCTAACAAGAAATTTATCATAAATATCTTCTCTCATAAACTTCATAAACTGGGAGGGGTTTATCTTTAATAGATTCTCATTCTTGAATAGAGAAGATGGTATAAGTTACTTTTCTTTCATTTTCATAAAGAAGGAAGAATTCAATTCTCTAATCTGGGCAACTTGAGCGGGGGATACAACACTTGCAGCTTTTGGCTTGGGCTAGAATGAATAATACCCTATAGGTCAATACTCACTAGAACCAGCTTGAAGTTCGTTTTGGCCAGAAATAGGACCATCATAAATCTATGTTTGGGTCAACCCACCTTCCCTTGTACAAAAGTATTGGAAAAAAGTAACATGTAAAGCTATATTCCAGAAATCAAATTGCATAGAATTTCTATAGATCAAAGAAGTTGCCACTTATACTAGATTATCAATTTGAACAAACAACGCCCTTCACCACTACCACATACATGCAGACACAGTTTGGTAAAGAGTGTCTTGAGTAATATGTTTCCAGATTAATACATTTAGTAACTTTCTTAAAAGATCATGGAAGGATATATATATAAATTGTCAGCCGGAAGAACCTGCCCTGAAGAAGCAGTTAAGTACAAAACGTATTACTTTATCTTCTTAAAGCACGCGATCTATTTATTTGATAATTAGTTCTGTGCCAATCAAAAGTCAGTAGGAGCATGAAAGGCATCAACGCTTACCCCAAGCAAACTCTATCCAGATTGTTACTGACCATTTTTTCCCCAAAGCATAATTAACTACTCACTGACACAAAAGTTAAAATGGAATAAATAAGTAATCTCGAAACCTACCATAAATCTTCAGCGATCTGCAGAAAAGTGCAAAAAGATTAGAGTATGATCAAATCCAGCTGGTTGGCTTACTCCTTCCCGAAACAAGGTTCAAGTCACTGTAGGTGTCGTCGTAGAATGGATCAGATGTTCTGCAGAACCATCCTGAGGTGCTCTTGCAGTATTGCCCTTTACCTAGCAGAGGATCCAGAAATAGAACACAAGAATAAGAACACTTCAATGGATAGCAGTTACAGCCGAAAATAAGGATAGATTCCCTATAAGAATGATGAAAGTTGTCCCAAGTGTAAACTAAATCCTCTCTGCATTGAATAACAGCAGAAGCTATCCAGAACTGCTACTGAATTTGGAAAGAATAATTCCAGATGCAGGTCTTAAGAGGGTGTTTCCCTAACTCAACGAGCAGTCAGGCATTAACATATACATGCTAGTATATCTTATGTTCCTCTAACATATCTCTAATTATCTGCAGTTTGTAATCACAACATATTTTGTTTAAGTATCTTGAGATAAAAATTTATGGGGCTAAGCTGCAACCAATGTATTTCCATTTTCCATTCAAAGAAAAAAATATTATAAAAACAGGAAAAAGATAGCTTCACTAGAGTAACTGAACTGGATATAATCTAGCACCTTGGTTACCAGTTCTAATAGCTGCGATGTTATTTCTTTTAGGCACTTTTCATTTTCACATTTATTGGTTCCACATTCTCTTACACAGATCTTTTTATTTCTCCGTTCTTCTTTCTCCCTGCTAACTAAAATGCTAAAATTCTTTATCAGGTACTTAATTTGACTTAATTTCTATCAATGTTCTTGGGCTAGACTTTGGACAAGTAAAAGAAGCAGCTGGATGTATCAATGAACAATTAACAATTGAATTATGCTTGGTACACAGAATTTCCATAGGAAATTTTGAATTTCCAAATCTAATTGATGATTAGTATATAAATGTTTCGATTAACTTGCAGAATATATTTAAGGATGTAATGAATAACATTAAACAAAAAAGTCTACCTGCGTGATTAGAGATTTGATGACTTCCTTCGCCGCATTATTTTTGTCTATTTCCATTCTAGCTTCTTCAGTTTTCTCTTGTAGTTGCCTTGATTTTTCCTCAAGCTCAGCCTCTAAGAATAGAGATCTCTGCGTAAGAATCTCTACCTGCATGGGGTATATCTCAGGTGCAATTGAGCACATACAGATCAACCTATAGTACAAATTTCTTTGTATGAAAGGATAAGTAACACTGCATAGAATATATTAGTTTTATGCTGGCTGCTATTTCTTATCAGTTGGTCCTTGGACTATTTCAAGAAAAGCCTTTGCAAGACAAGAACCAGTATCTAGTGCAAATATTAGAAGACCACAGTAACACAATCTTTCTCAATGGACAGTAGGATATTGTGCACGAAAAACTATTTGGACCAGTCAGGATTACTAAACAAAGTTTTCTCTTGATATTGTTACCAACCGTTATCCTGTTGTTTCAACCATTCTAAAAATGTTTCCACAAATAGGACTGTTTGAAAAAGACGTCATTTATCCAAATAGCTATTGACATTCTCTTAGGAGTTGATATATACCTGCACTGTGAGAATTGAAGTACAAGAAGAGTTGGATTATTAGTTAAGTGGTGTAGAACTCTGAAGAGTAACTATTTGATTTCAAATAATGGAATTCAAAATAATTTCAATTAAATTAGAATAAAAGATTAAGTTGCTGATCCAATTAGCGACTTCTATCTAGAGCGACTCTTTTGAAACAATTTAAGAACAGCTCAAATTATGAAATTATGGGTGAAAATAGTATTAGCTAAAGAAAAATCTCTAATACAAAAGACATACGAAAATAAAATGAGAATAGCAGAGCAGTAAATTGGAAATTTACAGAAAGAATGTTAAGAAGGGCAGGTCTCTTAAATAATAGATGCTATATAAAGGAGACAGGAAAAGTTGGTCCAGGATAAATGTTCTAAAATCTCAAGTCTTTTGGTTATACTAAGAATATATTAAGTCTAATGAAGGAGAATAACAAAATTAGCACATCAATATGAACTGAAACCAAGTGTTACTGAGAAATTGAACTGTCCAGCAGCATAGTATTCAGAAGTCGTAATCATATCCGCAAGGAGATATGATCTAAAAAAGGAACTGTATTCTCAACAAGTTAGTCTTCTGGGGAAGTTGATATATAAGTTAACAAGTACTTCATAAAAATAGTCCAAATGTAACTACAATCAAGACTTTTGAATGACATACAATTAGTTAAACAGCAACTTTATGAGCCAAACCAGGATATCCTAGGTATGAAAACGTACAATTAATCACATGCAGCCCGGCCATTATATATACTTCTTTTATTCTTTTTTCCTTCATTGGGCTAGTGAGTGATGGTTCCACCAATTTCCGTAACAAGTTCAAAGGCATCCAACATGTTCCCTAATGTGATTGTTATTCTCACATATAGAAAAAAAAAACAGAAGTGATGAGTAATTCTGATATTTTGACAAACATGTCTCTTCTACTTCAATGATTCTTCTAGGTATGACAAAATGCAGCGACAGTGGTCCTGGAAGATTTGGGCACTATTCTGGTGTGTTTTGAGGGGTAAAGTGAGTGATGCCAAAGGATTTGAAAAGCTTTAATGTCGCGCTGACAGGGACACAGGATTAGCAGCAAAGTGAAACAGATTTGGGAAATTATCCCACTGGGCATCATGCGGACTATTTGCCTAGAAATAGATATGAGATGCTTTGAGGAGGATATACAACATCCATCTTTTGTAAAATACAAATGCATTCAGAGCTTATATATCTGGTGCAAGGAATATGATTAGAAGATATGATCCTTTTGTGAATTTTTTGGACTCTGAAGCAAACTTTGTAATGAAGTCTTTGTCATACTTCTTTGTACTTTCTTGCAGTACCTTCTTGTAATAGCTTTAATAAAATTACCCTTACTTTATCAGGGAAAAAGAGAATGCAGCACAAAGAAGCTTGATAAAAAATATTGGGCATTTTTACCTGCTCCTTCAATATTGAAATTTCCTTTGTCAGACTTTCACTTGTTTGCTTCGAATCATCAAGATCCACTTCGTGATTTGCTTGTCCAGCAAAAGCAGATCTCAGAGACACAGAATAAGTTGAACTTGATTCAAAAGAAGCAGGAGAATCATCTTGAGAATGACTTGTTGATCCAGCAAAAGAAACAGACAATTTCTCGGGGCAATCAGAAAAAGATATCAATGGGCTTGATGTTTGAGATACTTCACTCTGAGTATTGCCATTAGGAATTGGAGAGACGTCAGAGTTTGAATCCTGTTTCTGGTTCTTTCTAAAATGTTGATTGTCGGACCGTCTGAATGAATGGAAGGAGGACAGCCTAGAGAGCAGGCCTTTTTGTTTAGAAGGCGAGGTCTCTTTCTTCCTCTCTCCAGTATTCTTCTGTAAGTTTCCAAATGTGGCCTTCGGTGGTAGACAAGTCAATCCAATATCCAAGCCCTTGTTCAATTTAGTAAAACAATCTTCACACACACGATAAGGTTTGTTCATTTTTGGAGCCAAAGAAGCTCTTAAAGATCTTTTACTGGTGCACGCTTTGCAAAAGACAAGCCCACAGTTGTAGCAGTTATGACGTTTTCGTCTGAGATTAAATGGACTCTGGCATCCAGCACAAATGGAATTATCAGCAACTGACACTTCTCTGTGTAGACAAATGGCAGCAGTAAAATTATTTCCACAGACCACATCCTTTACTTTTTTTGCTTTCAGTGCTTCAACCAGTGTAGGAGTGTTCCTATCATGATTGTCCCCATGTCCTAGCTGTCCATTTCCTCCCTTTCCCCACGTGTAAATCTCAGAGTTTGAGCTCAAGGACACAACATGGAAAGAGCCACAAGCTATTTCTTCAATGAAACAATTTGTAAGTTTTCCTTGAACACGAGAAGGAAACTTTCCGGTACTTCCAGGAATTCCTAGTTGCCCATAATCTGCTTTCCCCATTGTATATACTTGTCCTAAAGTTGTCAGAGCAACTGTAATACTATGGCCACAGGCTACTCTACTGAAGTTAATGCCATCCAACTGTACAATGTTGCATGGAGTGAGTCTAGAAGCATTATCTTCGTGTCCAAGTTGTCCATCATCCCCATTTCCCCAGGTGAAAAGCTTCCAAGGTGGGGAATTACTAGAACCGGAATCGTCAAAAGAGAGCTCTACCACAGCTGCAGTGTGCCAATGCCCACATGCCACTCTAACTGTTCTTCGTCCTTGTAGAGCTTCAACTTCCCTAGGAATGCCAATGCTACTACGATCCCCATGACCTAGAGCGCCAAATGTTCCATCACCAAAAGTAAAAAGTTGGCCAACTGATGTTATAACAGCTGAATGCCAAGGACCGCAAGAGACATATGAGACATGCTTACCAACCAAAGGACCCCTTACTTTTTTGGGAATCCAGTGACTGATTCCAGTATCATGCCCAAGGAGGTTAAAGGTACCCTCACCCCATGTATAGAGATCTCCACTGATTGTCGTGGCACAAGTATGATAATCTCCGCATGCTGCTGACGTAACATTCAACCCACAGAGAGTGTCAATAAGCTTTGGGCTAGAAATGTCACATTCTACTCCATGCCCTAGTCTGCCACTTAACCCCTCTCCCCAACTAAAAATCTCTCCTTGCTTTGTGATTAGTATGGCATGTCTGCTCCCACAAGCAACATATTGAGCATCAAGTAGTAATGCTGATTCCAAGGTCCTTGGCAAAGGTGCATCCCTTCTTGCACCTTCAGATTTTCCAAGTCCACACATCCCCCCACCTAGCAGGCCATCACCAATTCCTTCTCCCCATATTAAAATGTCACAAAGTGTATCAGTATTTGCCAAAGATCCCTGGCTAGATGAACTAATGGCACTGGAAAAACTAATTCGGAGAGTATCTGCAGAGCTCTGCCCAATTTCATCATCTAAGTTTCCATATGATCTTGAGTTGAGGGAACTAGCGACAAACTCTCTGTTGGAAGAACATTTTGCGGTTGAATTATAAAGTAAATAGTCAGAAAACGCTCTTTCTAATCTCTTTTTTGGAGGACTCTGAGATGGAACTGAACCCAATGAATTTTTCTTTCCGTCCTGTCATGAGAAAAAAAAAGGGAGTCAAGACCGTAAATTGATTAACTTACTGATAAAAGTGTCATAGTAAGTACCTCATAGGGTGTACTGCTGCTTCCACTACTACTTGACAAAGCAGAGTGAGAACGTCGTTGTGTCACAGAAGACGAACCATCAGAATATGCTGCATCATGTCCTATATCGCTCGTCCACTTTTGACAGTTGATCCGAGATATCAAGGCCCTGAGAGCAACAAACCAGACTTCTGTCTCTTCCCTATCTTTGCAGATCTGCCAAAGGGTTCAGTTTGTTGACTTGATTCTATCATCTAAAGATATAAAATTCTTCTAGAATTCTCCATTTTTGTATCAATAGCAATGGTCTACTATTATCACCGTATTCTGGATCATCCTATTTTCTTAACTCTGAGAATTCTAGTCCATGTACTTTGGAAGTAAATAGCACATGCTACAATGATGATCTTTATGGTAACCATATCTAATCAGTAATGAACATTAACTTTTTGCAAGGACAGAGATTCGTATTATCCTGCTTCATTAACCCATTCAATCTCTGGAATTTAAAGAATGGAAATCCTCATTCAATAGAAAGGACACAAGCATCTGCATCTCTACAATATAAGTGAAATGATAAGCAAGTACAAAGACATCCACTTTCTTAAATGCTGTATTTTAACCAATGAAATGGGCAGTTACTACAAATCTACAATATATTATTCCTGAACCAAGCACGTGATTCAAAGTGCATACATCATTAAAATACAGATGAACTGTACACTTTGCCACAAGTGTTCATGGTCTATGCCTAAGGCAAACTAATAGCAAGGACAGCCATTCCTTTGAAGCATGAAGACTGGATAGTTGTTGACCAATATAGAAAGTGTCTCCTTTCGGCAATTACGCATGAAGATACAATTTCCAATGTTCTACACCAACTCCATATACTACTTGCATAAGTTATTTCATAGATTTACATTTTAAGAGAAAACAAAAAGGCAACTAAGTTATGAAATAAAAATGCATAGCCAAAATTTCTACGACCTATTAACTGTCGAAGGCATTCAAAAGCTAACTGTCGATCAATTAATTAATAGTGGCTCAATCCTAAGGTCCATTTCTATCATCCCAATAATAAAAAATTTCTCTTAGATTGGGGGGTTATCTAAATGTCACACTTCCCTGTACACTGATAAGTAGTCATATCTAATTGTTTGATGACTTCCATTTTATGAAAGTGCCGAAACTTAGAAGGGAATGTGGCGTGCTCTAAGACTTTAAGTATTCCTTACCAAATCCAAGGAACTGTTGCCATATAGAAGTGAAAACGACTGATATTCTTTCTCAGGTCTAGGAAACCGCTGAAAAGTTGCCTACAATGTCATTTTAGATTGAAAAAAATGCAATCAGTCGCACAATACCGCTTTGTATGAAGTTTGATGTGCGTGATGTTGATAGTTTAAGATCTTACAGTTCGTTGACCGGGAATAATCCTTGAAACCTGACTCAATTGAAGCTGCTTCTCTTCCTTTTCGACATACCATATCAGCCTTGTTTCGTCCTGAAATTAGTCCATCAGAAGCAGTTGATGGATGATAATTTCAGAATGGGTTACAAAACCTCAGAGGAATAACCCTTATTTGAAGCAGTGAAATAGGTGTGTGTAAAAAGAGTCTGTGTAAGGGGGGGGGTGTGTGTGTGCATGCATGTGTGTGTGTGTGTGAGAGAGAGAGAGAGGGAGGGGAGAAGCAGCAGAACAAAGAAAAAATCATAGAGCTGGCCTGGCTGCCTGGGATGCTCTAAACATCCTTCTTACCAAGTTCCAACACTTAAAACTTCAATTCAATCCCCTCATTTGGCATGAGAAAGATATCACAGTATAGGTCAAGCAATTACGCCAAGCAACCATGTAGCTTGAACAAAAGAAATATAAAACTGAAAGTGTAGAGCTTTACCTAATCTATGCTCAAGGATTGAAAACCCAACCACATTTATTTCACCATCAGTTTAATATAAATTGATGAAAAAAATAAGCAAAAAGATTGGGAAATAATGAACAATCTAATACAAAGCCCATACAGTAGAAAGACGAAAAGGGCAGAACTTTGGCTTTCCTCTGCGTCCATACTTCAGTAGGTACGATCCTCTTTTTAAGGCTGTAATGGCCTGCAAGTTGCAAAAACAAGGATCTGTAGGTTGAAGATTACAAACAACTCATTTATAGAAATCTTAGCGTATCAGCAACAGATATTTCCTTATTCCCCAAATAAATAATCTTGATTTGTGCAGTTATTAAGAGAATATATGAATTTTCCACTATTTAACAAGGGAAACTTAAAACCCTCACGGGTTGTCCTGGTGGCAATTGACTTGAGCCTTAGGGTTTGCTCCCTTTCAAGGTCTCAAGTTCGAAATCCACTGGGTGCAAACAACTTTTGAGGGCCATCGGACTGGGTAAAACCTGCTTTAACCATGGTGCACTTGCGGGAAACTCCTTGCCGAGGATCTGTGCACCCCCGGATTAGTCGAGGCTCATAGAGACTCGGACACCCGGTGCAAATAAAAAAAACAAGGAAAACTTAAAGGTCCAAATCTTAGTTTCTGGAGTTCTAAAGTAGAAGAGAGAAAAAGGTCTGTTCAAAAGAAGGGATTATGCATTTTGCTAATGCTGGAGTGGGAAGACAGACTACAAATAAAATTTAGTGCAAATAAACAAGCTCCTTTTGTCTGATATTTCAGACCAAGAACATATATGCTAAAATATGGCATTCAAAATGGCCTTTTCATTAAGGGCAGCATATCTGTCAATTAATAAGAGTATTCAAGAAGAACTTACTTTCCATATAAACTTTGAAGTTTAAATTTCAAAGTAACTTCTGCAATACAGGATGGTCTTTTCTACCTGGCACGAGTCTTTTCCACATTGACAAATTACATGTTTTCAAGTTAACCGTTATCAAATTTTCAACAAAATACTTGGACATATACTGAAGAATAACTAGGTTTTATACATTTTGGACAAAATACTTACACATATACTTGGACATATACTGAAGAATCACTAGGTTTTATACATTTTGGAATTTTGCCACTAAAATTGACAATAGAAAGAACTACAATGTCCATATTATGATTGATAAGAACATGAGGACACATAATGTCCAAATGAGCTCAAGTACACTATAGCCCTTTTCCTCTTTAAACAGTTACCTAATAGACTTCAATATGGGTATGTTTTGTGTTCCCTATCCCACATCTTTATGGTGCACAATTCTACTTCCATTATCATCTCCCTTCCTGCCAATCATTCATTGACCTTCCCTTGTCAACTCATGATACAGAATGCTAACTTTTGTAGATGGACCTGAACTTTAATCAACTGGATCTAATTTGTGACAGCAATGCTGGCTTTTATCTCCTTTTAACAGAGAATAATTTTTTTAGATTTCTACAGAAGATAATCAGGTTACATGTTCTCCCAGAAAAAGAAGAAGCAAATTGGTCGTTTTACAAGTAAAACCAATTAATAACAGGCAGTACAGTAAATAGTTGTCTGTGGTGGAGCAACCAGAAAAAGAAATAACTAAGCATTCTTTATGTTATCTTAAGTTTGACTTCTACTTTTAAAATTATGGTCATAATGGATGTATTGCAGCTTAATGCAGATATTGGGAGCGTTAGTTAATATATGAACTCATAAGGAACTTCCTCTCTTTTTGCATCATCCATCTTGATAAGCAATCATAATGTAAATGTCCGGAGAACAAAAACATAGGTGTCGATATAATTATTGTCATGAATCTATTCATTGCATGATTAGGTGAACAAGAAGGATTTATAGTGTATTCTTTTCCTATATTGACTAAATGATACAAACATTTATAGTGTTATATCGGAATAAGAAGCCAACTTTCTCATAATGGTGGTGCGATTTTTTCTGTTCTCACAAAAGACCTATTCCTGGAGGTAAAGGAAATTTACCAAGCACAATGTGGAGCTGTTACAGTGAAACTAATTGTTTGCCCTTCTTCAAAATCTGCTCTGTTCTTAAGCAGCAAAGAACAGAAAAGTTTAGCAATAAATGTCACCTGTTCCACATTCCTCTCTCCAAGACTGTTCCTCTGTAGATTGTTCATTAAGCTGTTATATAAACTCTAGCACCTTGATCATGACAATACCAAACGTCTGGTAGCTGGCAAAAGAGCCCCCATGGTTCCTCCATAGGAAGACTTCTAAGTACAAGAGAGTAAGGATATTAATATCATATAGACTATTTCAGAAGATCCAATAAACATGAACAAGAATAAAATGAGGAAAATAGATATTGGAAGAATCTCTACACGAACTATTAGGAAATGGCAATTTTCCTACAAAAAAAAATGCAGTTGATGACATGCAGGCTTCTCTTATCATTGTGCCGAATAACCAAAAAAAAATTTAAGATTATTACACTAGTAGTGTCACCTTATCAAACTAATTAGTTGCATCAACTACATTATAACAAACTATCCTAGCATGTAGCACTTACACCTAAAATCTCAGCAAAACCTCTTTGAAGATCCAGAACTACTGTTCATGACAACATCCACGTCCTATTTAATACTCCACGACAGAACTACCTAACTATAATCACGAATACATATCAATATCACGTAAAAACGTATACCTATATTTTCCGTTCAAAATTCAGCAGAAAAACAACATTAGAACCAACAAGGAGCTAGGGTTTAGATCAATGTTAATAATTTACACACGCTTGAACAGTGTATTTTTACAGAGAACAACACGCTAATTTAGCAAATGAAATTCAAGGAAAATGAAAACAAAACTCACAGTTTGTGCTTCCACTAAGATCAATACATAGCACTCACTGTCAGCGGAGATGAATTAGGCTCCGCGATCCAACGAACAGAGGAAACACGAACGATTTTCGATTCCGCAGCTGACGCAAAGCCTCAGTTGGTTTCTGTATAACCAAAATTTATCGGATCGAATCGTCTGGAAAGGAAATGAGAATTTAGTGTGGGTTTTCCTCTCTCCTTTTATCTCTGAGCAGTACGCAAGTAATTGCATGTGATCGAAATGAAATATATACGTAGCGGGGAATTCTTTTCTTTTTGGTTGTTGAATGGTGAAATTATTCTTTGTTGATGCCACGTAGTCAACGAAATCTGATTCTGTTTCGGCAAGGAAGTGGGGATACTACTATTACCGGGACCTTTTCTGTTTCTCCCCAGTCTTGTCTCCAATCAACTAACTTCCCGCCATTTTCTTCCCCACTCGGTTTGTTATCTACCTTCCTATTTTTCAATTCTTTTTCTTGCATTATACTTTATTTTTATTTGTTTATCATTCTAAATATTTATTTTAACTTTTTACTTGTTATTCTAAAAATAGTTTTTTATTTTGCTTGTCACATTTTATTTAATATTAATTATTTATTTTTAAAATTATTTTTCAAGATATAATACTAAACATCAAGTAATAAGGATATTGTGTTAAAATAACAATGTCAATTATTATTTTCTTAAGACAAGTAAAAGTGAAAGAAGAAAGTAGTATTTCTAAAAAATTATTTACGACACAAATATTATGGTATATTCAAAATCACAAAGTTCTTAAAAAAAGTTATATCATAAAAATTTCATCAGAAAGATGACGTTAGATAAAAACACGTGGAGGTAATAAATAAGGGTACAAGATAGTCAAGTCACTTGACTCAAGTTTGTCTTAGTACTAATCTGTTCTTGTAATCTTTAGCTTGGTGGTAGTCTAGAGAGCATTCTGTTTGTCATAGTATTAATTCTATGCAGGTAGTTTTTGGCTTTTGATATTTGTTATTTGTTGTTTACTATATTTTGATAGTCACACTTTGTTGTTGATGTTACATTTTTTAAATATATTTCATATTATTTTTTTTATTTGTTTTATCATGGCTTTCTTCATTGTCATTTTTTCGTTCTATTACTATTTTAATTTTCTTCACTTGAGCCAAAGATCTTTTGAAAACAATCTCTCGACCTTTAGCTTATGGAGGCCGGCCTTTAGCTCCTTCTTTGGTGCAATAATTCCGGAGTGTAATAGTAACATATTTCATACAAAATTCCAATGTTGGAATAATTAGATGAAGAATTTGTAAAACCAAGTTGAATAACAACTACTCCATTCATTGCATAATGAAGTATGATTGTATTTAGCCAAACATAGAGTCAAATTTAACCAGTATAATATGGTAATGATAATGGAATAAGATACAAATTATGCAATGATTGAAAAGTTAGTATGATAGAAAAATATTATATCAATTATAATATGCAGAATTTGGAGGCGAATTTAACTTCCCGCCATTTTCTTTGTCACATTATATTTAACGTATTAAGAATATTTTTTTTTTCATATTTTACATTTAACATTAATTATTTATTTTTAAAATTATTTTTCAAGATATAATACTAAACATCAATTAATAAAGATAGCGTGTTAAAATAACAATATCAATTATTATTATTTGTGAGGAATCACAAAAATGTCTAACATTTTGTGACATCGATACCAAGTATTTTTCGTCAAAAGCTTAATGTCGATATTTATGAGCAAGGGTATCAATGGGATACTTCCATCGGTTATTTTTTAAAAATTATATCATCTCAATTTTTCAGGATTTTGTAATGTATATTCGAAATTAAATTTTTTAAAATCGTCCCAATATATGATTATTCTCTTCGGTATCAATACAGTTCAATTAATTTTCAGTTTTTTTAATTTTTAATGTATTACTTCAAAATAAACTATTATTATATATTTTTTCACAAATATATTTCTGAAAAAACACTTTGATTCTCCAAAAAGCCAAGAATGTAAAATCTGTTGCCATATTATTTGATCCAAAACTTTATATAGGAATATTTACATAGATTTTGTCATATTGTTTGATGGAGTTTCTACTATAATATTTTTATTATTTGAAACCTACTTAATTAAAGGGGAAAGACCTAAAATCGTTCAATCACTAGAAGCCTAGGACCTAGGTTATATTTATATTTGAAAATTTTATAAAATATATTTATATATTAAATTAAACATATTAATATATAAAATATATTTACATACATGTAAAGTTATTTGGTTCGGTTCAAATTTTTTTGATATTTTTTATAAACTAAAAAGATCATCCCAATTATTCGGGACGATTATAGACGAATTTTTATTAAAAAAATTAATAAAAATCATTTTGATATGATTAGGTTCAACCGATTCGATAGATTTTTCATATTCTTTTTACGTCCCAGTCTACGAGAATGTCATACAACCAACTACTCGGCAGGAAAATAGAAACAAAAAACCTTCACAAAAGTTGATTTGGGATATATGCTCAATTAGCAACTAATTTAAAAAGACTTGCAGTTACAAAGAATAGGTTATGCAACTAGTTTGTGTTCCTTCTAGTATTGTTTGAAATTGGTTCATTATAACTAGTTTGTGTTCCTTCTAGTATTGTTTGATATTGGTTTATGACAAAAGGTAATACATGTTTGATGAGAGGCTCTCTTTTATTTTATAAAAATAAATAAATAAAAAGAACTTTCCAGACCCCCAAAAAATCATTCTGTAAACTGAACTTCAGTATCAAAGCAATTGGGTTTTTTTTCAATTCTATAGACTGAAGTAATAATTTTTGCAAAGTAGCATCAACAATATGGGCATTTGGTCTAGTGGTATGATTCTCGCTTAGGGTGCGAGAGGTCCCGAGTTCAATTCTCGGAATGCCCCTATCTCTCTCCTTTTTTGTCTTCTCCCTCTGTATTCTGCTAAACCAACTTCAACGTCACACGTTGAAAATTAATGTCTGAATTTATCTTTCTTTTCCCCATTTGCACATGTCTTTTCTCAAATGAAATACTAATGGAAAGTACCAAAAAGTATATCAAGTTATTCACCTATTGTTTGGTTATAGTTATATTATTTTTCGAATCACTTGGCGCAGCTTGTCTCTGATGTGGGGCCTAAAGTGTATGATCCACAAGAAGTTCCATAAGTTCAGATTTGACACCAAAACTGTTTTTTATTTCTTTATTTTTACGTCAAAAGTTCTTCAACGGAAGCATGTTTTGATAGCTTACACAGAAACAAGTATCCATTAGTTAGCAACTTCAAAGGTCCCCAACAGATTGACCAAGTAACAACGAAAAGTTGAAGACTATTATCAAGTTTTAAGTGCTAATTCACTTTCAGCAGCACTTCCAGTTTCCTGTGTCAAGTGGGAGTACTACGCAGCAACCGCATGCCGTATTTTAACACAAACAATCAATGTCAGTCACTCAGGCCGCGCTAGTGATCAAAACATTAGAAAGACTCGGGGCACCTCTTTACAACAGCAGATATTAGTAGAAGAGTATTAGTTTACAACAGCAGAAAGGACTGGATAAGGTTGAGCAGTATTAGTTTATAACATAGGTTAAAAGGATTGCAAAAAACTCCATAAAACAAAAGACAGTATTCCACATGGAGAAAGACCAAACATCAGTTTCAGGCCACCTCTTTACAACAGCAGATAGATCTCTTCTTTCCTAAAGTACTGGAGCAGCTGAAACCAAACAAAAAGAACTGCAGTGTACAAGGCTCAGTATCTGTAGTCGTCATCATAAAACACGGAATTGCTGGCATGGGTCTTTCGTTCTCCTTCGGCCTGCAGGGAAATAAACTGAAATGAGCCAGTCCTTGAACACATGAATTTTGCGATTTCAGAATACTTCAAGTCAATTGGCCTCTGTGTATTCCTCTGAAATAACTCAAAATATAAACTAACACATCGAACTGATTATCATACCTTGTGGATCATCTCCTCAAATGCTTGGGTTCCATGTTCTTGTATATATTTCTCTGCAGCAGTTAAGATGTCATCTGGCTTACTAAAGAAATCCTTCTTTCGTGGCACATACCAGATGTTAACTGCTTTTCGTTGGACGATGTAAGGCCTAATATAATGCTCATACACAAACGCGGCACCATTGAAGTAAGGTATGACCAACCAGCAGGTTGCTATCAGTTTTGCATATGACCAGAAAGGAAGCCTGACATAAAAAGTGAATAAAACATAAATTGAAAAGAATGCAGATCTGACATTCGGAAAAGATTTAGTGGGTATTTGGATTGGCTTATTTTTAGTGGCTTTGGCTTTTAAGCTCTTTTTTTGTTTTGGATGTATTTGGGTAACTCAAAAAGTGCTCACAAGCACTTCCTTAGGCTGAAAAAGTACCAAAAGAAGTCAAAAAGTCAAAAATAGGGTGTTCCAAACTTATGGCTTTTAGCTTTTAACTTATAAGCCACTTCGGAAAACCAATCCAAACACTCTCTTAGTGATCATTTAAACTCACTAGAAGCAAACTGATATAACAGAGATTCATATAATATGTCAGACAATTGTGTTTCAATCAATCCATTATGCTCTCTCTTTTTCCTTTCAGAGTTAAATGTGCTGAATCAGAAAATATGACAACTTCCAGAAAAAGGGACAAATATGACTAGAAACATGACTTATATTTAAGAGGAAGGAGGGGCGAGGGGAAGGGAGTGTTCCTAACCTTATCTCAACATGAAAATACCTTGTGCCCAAACATATGTTCTCAACCAAAGTAAGATCAACTACACCACCACCAGCTCATTTTTGAATTTATCATGGCAATCCAGTTTCTTATACAACCATATTCACAATGAATTGTTAAACAGATATTATTAAGATCACTGCTCTTGTTTCAATTATCCCTGATGAAGACTCCACTATATGAGTGCTAAACCACTTGGTAATAATTCGAAACTATTGTCAATCATGATGGTTACTCCAAGATGTCATTGTATATGATTTCAGATGAACATTTACTTAACCATCAGAATAATTTTTCACCTGTTGCAACGATGTTTCAAGCATCATTATTTTGAGTCCCCATTTTTTCTCTGACTATGGTTTATTAAAGGACTGTTGACTTAATAATTCCTATTCCTTCTTATCGCAATCAGCAGATGTTCTTTCTCTTTCTTAGGTAGTAAGTGCATCATCACTCATCACTTGTTTGATAATCTACAACACCAAACTTTTTCTTTGTTTTTAACAACCATTGAGTCTGGACCAGCTTGTATCAGACTAATTCCATAGATACCTGTTCCCTCTCACCAACACCTATACTGAGTAACTACGTCCACCAAGGCTTGGACAGACAAGAAAAAATCACCTAGTGTTAAGCCTCTATATGCACCAAGTTAGTAAAACATAAAATCTTTGTCACATCATTACATAAAAGTATATAGTAATTCAAAGTCTCTGCATTCATTTATAACAACTATTGAGGTACTAAGATGGAACCGAATTAGATTTGGCAGATGAAACCAATGCTCAAGGACTTCATGATTAAAAAAAGTTAAAAAAGGTTAATCACAGCCATCATCTGTTTATTACTAAAATTCCATCCCGACCTAAGGATAAGCACATTTAATAGTAGAAATAACCATGGAAAACATATATCCCCAAAAGGACAACCATCATAGTGCTCCATCTACAAGTGAAAAGAATACACAAATCTCGACCTGAGGAAATTACCATTCAATAAGCTTGGCAAACGTCAGCTCAAAGAGTGTAATCATAGAATACAAAATCCAATATGTAAGCCATTGCTGATCATCCACAGGAGATTTGGTCTCAATAGCCCTAATTGAGGCATACCTGTCATATAACACAAAACCCAGTATCTTTATATGAGTCCGTAAGGGGAAAACAAATAAAATCACCAAGTGAGAACCCACTTACAAAGGATACACCAAACTAACCACCGGCCTGCAATTTCAAACGCAAAAGAGAAAACAAAAATTTAGCTTCACAATCCTAAATTGATCTCCATTATTTATGAATTAACTAGGGAAAAAACACAAATACTAAGAAAAAGGTGTAGGTAGGAAGATTGAGGACGAAGAGATACCCTGCAAGAACATCAAAGTTGCTGATTATGACCTTGAGTAAGCTTCCTATACCACCTCCAGATCCTCCCATTTTGCTGAACTACAAAATTACTAAAATTATGAGTTGTAAGTCTGAGATTTGACAGTTGTTGCAGCAGTGCAGAAGAAGAAGAAGAAGAAAATGGGTCTGGATTTGGTTATTGCTTTGTGTGTTCAGAGAAGAGTAAAGTTACAGACACTTCGTCTCCTGCCGTTTCTATTCGAAAACAAACAAAATAATGCAGCTAGTCTGTTTTTTCCTATTATAAAGCCTGTACCGCCGACGAATTTCCAGATAAATTTTGAATTAATTATTTTGTTTTAATTTTTACTTTGTTCATACATACAATATTCCGTATAGAAATTCTGTCACTAATTAAAAACTGAATAAATTAAAATTTTTATTAAGTATTTTCTTGATTCAAAGATTCTTTATTGTTATCATAAGATTTCTTAATTATTATTTTCCCTAATATTACTTATCAGACTCTTTAATTTAAATATTAAAATAAAATTAAAATAATAGTAATTTGGAATAAAGCAATTTTATGTAAAGAAAAGTTTGGACAAAAAATTCAAATAAGATTTCTAACGGTTTTTACGATTTTAATATAGTATAAATAAATAGATTAAATAATACTTTTTCAAGATTTTCAGGAAAAAACTTTTAAAAACTTATGGTCAAATAAGTTTTAGATATTTTTACGATAGTATATATATTAAGAGTAAAAGATAAATTTTAAAATTAAAAATTATTTTTAACTATAATTTTTTTTAGCCGATTAAAAAAAAAGTGGAACTCGAAAATTGTCCCTCAATTTTCTTTGATAGAAACATCGACCACTAAGAATTCATTATAGTGAATCTGCTTTACTAATTACTACACATCATTTTCAGTTAAAACTTAAAACCATAATTGCTCCATTATATTATGTCCATGTCCGGAGAAAATTTCTTTCCACCAGGAAAAAGTAAGAAAGAGGGGAAAAACTATCTCCACAAATAGCATAAAGTCGAATCTATGAAGGCATTAAAAGCTTAAAGTATCTCAAGATAACTTTGGCTCTATCTCTAGCGCAATTATTTAGCCTTGTGCTTGCTTCGCACGTTTCCTTTTTTCACATTTGATCTGGTATTATTAGTAAATTAAAAGTTTTCCATAAGGGAAAAAGTTAAGTCAAATTATAAAAAGGAAAAGAAGAGAAAAGTGTTTTCTTATTTTTTATTCAATGTCCAATACTTGCATTAAAAATTCATCAAATCGAATTTTCATTGTGTAGCGCCTTCACATTTGATATTTGATATGACATTAGGAAATGTTTGTATAAGCTTTTTAAAAGCAACATAAAAGTCAATAGTAGGTATCTATCTATTTTTTTACTTTTTTTTTTTTATAGAATATCTTTTAAGTCTGAAATAAGCACTTTATATTTTACTAAATACCTCTAAAAATTAAAAAATAAATCTATCTAAACACTCTTTAAGTAAACTAAAAGCTTTTCCATCCGGAAGAAAAAAGTCAAATTACCTATCTATCTATACTTATATTAAAAGTGTGAAGGTCGTTAGAAATGTTGTTTGAATTTTTTGTCCTTTATTGAAAATTCCTTCTTTAGATAAATCGTCTTTTCATCATCTTTCTTTACATTATTATTTAATTATATTTATAATATTAATTTTTAAAATATATGAAAAGAAATAATAAAATAAGGACTTTAACTGTAGAAAAACTCCTAAATCTTTCATTTTTGATACACTTCTACTTCTTTCTTATTTGAATAAAGAAAATATCTAGAGCAAAATTAATATTATAAAAAGGAAAATCACAAAAATCAAAGTCTGTTAGAACTTATTAGGTAGTCTATGTTTTATTTTTTTATTTTTTTGGTTAAATTATCGATTTCACAAGAAGTATTTTTCAAAACTAAAAGAGAAATATTTCTTGTCGTCTGATTAAAACATAATTCTGTCAAAAAGTGAGACAAAATTGATGGTAATTTTTTAGAAGCAAACACCTGGACGTTAAAAAAGATGTGTTGGCTGAATAAAAAATTGATACTGTATTGCAAGGATACGTGAGACCGTCCAACAACTCAACCAAACTTTCCGGGACTTGTATATTTGTCCTTCCTACCTATTCTTCTTTCCACACAAAAGGTCATCTTCTGGTAGGTTCTAGTGAAATCCCAACTTTAAAAAGTGAGTGCAAGTATCTCAAACGGGAAAAATGATTTCTTATTTTTGGATAGATTTAAAATAATTTTTTTAAATAATTTGATATCCGAGTTACCAATAATATTATGTATATTTATTCTTTTTGGAACTCACTTTTGAATATGTTTAAAATAGTAAGTTAAATACAATTTTAATAGCTTAAATTGCGTAACAACTGTTGTTACCCCCTCAAATTTCTATTAAATTGCCAATTTCATATATATGATGAAAATTATGCAACAATATATCCAAAAAACTATTTCAAACCTACCCCCAAACACAAAAATCATTTGTCATCTTCTTTAGACTTCTACAATAGTGATTGCTAAAATCATGTGTCTCCTCTGACAAAATAGAATGGACTTGGGCCAATTTTGCCACCTCAGGAACCCAGAGCTTGAAAATGACTTCCAACAGCAAGATCATTGTAACGATTAAACATCAAAATCCGTAGATATCACCCTCAAGCCCCTATTTACAGGTTCTGCTTACCAACACATTCGTGTATCCATCAATGCTACGGTATGGTCGCTCCCAACTGATAATATCTCGACACTCGACAGATAAACTAGGTTACTGTTGATCAAAATAAACAAAAAGGTTATATACGATGAGGAGCTGCAAATCCAAAGTATTGCCAAATCTGCTGCTGCTTATCATCTAAATCTACATTGCCTAACTAATTATACATGTCATTCCCTATGAATGTCTGCATTTCTTCTATTCTTATTATGCACCATCTTGAACCTCCTGTTGCAACAACTGAGGCCGCTTTTCAAAGATTTGGGATGGCCATATATCAGATGGAGTGGGATATCTGGGCTGTGGTTTCTTCACAGTTGATGAGGGCATAGCCATGGAATCTGCAGCATCAGGTGCTGGATAAGCCTGGGGATTAGAACTCAAGGGAAAGACGTATACAGGGTTCATAATCTGTGACTGCTGAAATGCACGCTCTGAAGAAGGCAATCCCAGATAGTTAGTTTGTGAGGCAAACTCTGTGTGCTGGATTTCAGGAGGAGCTAGATTTAGGTCAAGATTAGTCTCAGCCTCCCTTGCTTTGATCTCGTTCTGCAGTCTGCTAATTTCAGTCTCCAGAGCTGAATTTTCATCCTCAAGCTCCTTTTTCTCCACACTCAGCTGTCAAGAAAACAGATTTAGTGACTCAAAATCATAATGCGAATCTATAATGCAGCAGAATAAATGAGAATCTATAATGCATAGACATCAACTGAGTGGATCCAACATCCTGGATGAGGAATGAAGGGCGTCATTCATAAAAAAATGAATACCACCGTCTTATTATTACATCATTTTTTGGTAATCTTCCTCGAGTTAGACAATGCAGTCATGGACAATCAAGCAGAGACCGATTGCCCGACTGGAGAGCTTACATTAGATAATTAGAAGGCCAACTCATTTCAAGGGGGAGCAACTCTTCTCAGTTTGGCCTCATATTTATCCAATATAGTGTACATACCATGTTTGTATGGTGGCACAATGTTCTATGTGTATCCATGTTCAAACTTCAAAGAACATACAAAAGAGAAAATGGGCAGCATCTCCAAGCTGGCAAAATTCCCAGAAATCAGGACACTTACATATTGAGATTCAGAAAGCAAAGTTGTATTTTCTGTCCTCAGATGCTTGATCTGAGAAAGCATGTCCTTTACAAATCGAGCAGCTTCACTCAATACAGAGGCTTTTCCATTTATCTGCTCAGATAGTTCTGCAACAATAAGGCACCCATGTCTATTAAATTAGCAATCTCTTTACAAAAAATGTACATTGGAGGAGCCACTTCCCAGATTTGTCAGAAATAAACATAGAAAAAGTTATTAGCAATCAAGAAATTACCAAGAGCATCAGCCAAACCAAGAAAAAGTTCATTCAGATGCTCTCTCTTCAGTTTCTCTCTCTCAGCTTTGTGAATTCTTTTTGGGACTTTCTTCTGAATCTTCTTGCCGAGATGAGAGCTGTAACAAGAGAGCTTTACAATCAGGACTCCTCATAGATATGCCACTGATAATGATGCAGAGAGCAGTCAAAACAAAGTCAAAATATACATGAGCTGAGTACCCAAATTATTATTATATTTATTCTGAGAGTTGGGAACATTTATAAGGATTCAAAGAAATAAGAATAAGAGTTATGAAGAGGCAGAAAATACATTCTCTAAATCTTGTGAGGAACTTTTGTAAGTAAATCAGTGAGGAACTGATCCTGTTGCTAAGACTAGCAAAAAGGACAAATTCTTGCTGAAAATTACAGGTTTTGGAAATAAGAAGCAACAATTCCTTGGCATCATAAATATAAGCATCTAAATCTACTACTTCCGTTGCCAAAAGAATGACCAACTTTCCTTTTTGGTCTATTTAAAAAATGATGACCCATTTCCTTTCTTTGGCAAAACTTTAATTTCAATTTTTCACGTGACATGTTTAAGGCCACACGACTAAAAAGGCATTTTGGTAGATTTAATGTAACTTTAATATAGGACCATAACATTGAGAATTCTTCTTTATTTTCTTAAACTCCATGTCAAGTCAAACCAAGTCAATTCTTTTTGAAATGGAAGGAGTATTAGAACTGCCAAGTAGCATATAGTACCTTCCAACTTATGGCGAGACAATGTCCACAAACAAAATTAGTCAGCAAGGTATGGTTTTGGGCTTTTTATTATGTGTTTATCTTGTGAAAAATAGTTGTGGCCTTGATGGCATCATCAAGGCCCAAAAAGATCCCTAATGAATTGACAAGTAACCAGCTAACTCACATGAGATTTCTCTAGTACCAAAAGGAAAAAGAACCCCCACCCAATCCAGAATAAATTTTGCTCTGTCCATGAGTATATAAATCAGTTCTCTATCTATATTAGGAGACTACGCCCTTGAAAATTTAACAAGATCAAAAGCTAAGCTTTGAATAATATTCAATTGATACAGACACACAGTCAAGGAAGGGTACCAACAGTTATGCTCTAGCGACTCCAAGATAGACAACTGGCCGTGGAAACTCATTTGGAGGACCAAGCTGCCAATTAAGATTGTTTGTTTTACCTGGACAGCTCTATATGAGGCATGACTTACCCAAGACAATCTAAGGAAAGGAAAATACAACTCCCAAACAAATGTTGTATGTGCAAAAAAAAGGCTGAAACCACCCAACATTTCCTTCATTGTGAGGTGGCCCCAAAATATGGAACATGTTTTTTCGTCTCTTTGGTCTTTATTGGCCACATCCCCTCAGTGAAGGATGCTTATACGAACTGGTGCCTCCATCAAGATGATCTGGATCATGATACCTACTTGTCTTTTTTGTTGTATTTGGTTAGAGAGGAACAAGAGATGTTTTGATGGGGAGTCAACTTGTTTAAGTATTGTGAGGGCAAGGTGTATTGCCAATTTGTATCCTATCATTAATGCAGGACAACTTCGGGACTTCTTGAACTCATTACTTCTGTCTTAGATAGTTTGTATAGTCAGCTAGAGATTTTTTATAAGCTCAAATGTCACATCTATTACAAAAAATCATACAAGTTTTTTCAAGAAAAGAGGCTACAGGCTTGCTGCAGATTTCCGTACTTCAAAAGAAAATAAAGGATATGACATTCAGGCATCTAGAAGAGCTGACCTATCTAACGATGTCTCCACATCTGTGGTATCCTTTTCAACTAATGGAGCAGGATTTTCTCTACCCATCTCTAACTAGAGTCCACCTTGTAGGCTTTGGTGAAACGCTACTGGCTGTCCTGAGAAAAGAAGAAAAAGAAACAAACAGTAAGGTACTTCTGTTCGGAATTGAATACCAATTGGTTAAATGACGAGCATACAACGTGATCAAGGTGTGAAATCAAGCAAAATTCATTTGAAGTAACAATTTTGAGCGCTAATACTTCACTTATTCAGTAGATAGCTCATTGCTGATCACTACTTAG
The DNA here is from genome assembly GCA_029948455.1 of Solanum rostratum. Classification (NCBI taxonomy): domain Eukaryota; kingdom Viridiplantae; phylum Streptophyta; class Magnoliopsida; order Solanales; family Solanaceae; genus Solanum; species Solanum rostratum. Next base: position 61,599,343 of record CM057054.1, on the reverse strand, counting down.
CCATCTATTCCTTTGCTATAAACAGCGGAACACAAGATGCACCCTTAAATTGAGTTAAATATAACTCATGCTAAGCAGAAGGCTTAAAAAAACGCTCTTTCTTTCAAATTGGAAATACAGCATTTAATCCCATTTTTATATAATCAATTATTTATGGATAAGAGCATTCAGTCCCCAATTCTTCACGAAAGCAAGAGCAGAATTTTGTAAAAGAAGCCCCATGAAATATATCGTGCACTAATAGTCTAACAAAAAACTAATAGAACTTCGTAAAAGCGAAACCCTCGAAATATTAGCATGAAAATTTCATGAAATAAACTGAAAAAAACAAGAGATTCATAACTAAACGAGGCATTTCAAACACACCACAGATTAGGCTTAAAGATGAGAAGTTTACAAGGATCGATTAAAAGAGCAATAAAGTTAATAAAAAACTGAAGCAGTTAGAAAGAAATATACCTAGATGGAATTGAGGGAAGAGAGAGAGTCGCAAACTGAAATTAGGGGAAGAAGGAATAAGGATAGATGTTTTTTAATAAGTTATGGGTGGGGTTGGGGCGTGTGGCGAGCAGGTGGTGGCGGGAAGAATCAAGTGGGGAACGCATGAGATGCGTGCCACGCGAGCTTTGTTTTTTTGTCAAATAGAAAAGCTCTACACGTTTATGCTTGCAATTTCCACTCGCTTGGCCTTTTGCCCCATGTCTTGTCATCTGTATTTACCTTCACACACGCCTCTCCTCTTCCTTGCTTCAATCCCTATCCACTCTCCAATTATTAAACTAAACTGGGTCTTTATCCGCTTGTTTATTTTTTTCATTTCTTTTACTAACCCTTGTTTGGATGGTTGTTACCCGTTGTATTGTTAGTTTACGTATAATATTTATTTTGATTATTATTTAAATTTCATTGTGTCATATAGTTTAAATTGTGAAAGATCCATTTTATGTAACGATCAATTTGGTATGACTGCGGCATTATTTTAATATTTTTTTCTCTTTTTTTAAACTTTATTTATTATTTAATTATTTTATTTTATCATTCACCCTATTTTTCGTGGTATCTATCGCATACCTCTTGTATGTTTATCATTCAAATTATGAATATATAACATTATGTAACGATGGAGAACAATACAATTTATTCAAATATTTTATTCATTAAAACAATACAGTACGGCGCAATTCAATACATTACAACACAATATGTTACAACCATCAGCTCCAAATTACAATGAGATTTATTTGTTGTTACTAATAGTTAAGAGCAAGATTTTTTTTTAATTGTAAATATGAATTGAATTTGTCCTTATTGATTAAGGACAAACTTTTCAACATACAGGTCATTTTTATAAGGGAAAAAATAATTTGCCCTTATAATTCAGACTTTCTCTTAAATTTTGAAACACAGGAGCATCTTTTTTACGGCAACGACTATCGTTTTGGTGGACACTCAAAACTACGTATCTAATCCCCAACCTCAAAGTAATTACCCTGGAACCAGTCCAAATAGTATTCAAACAACAATCAATTACATTACCTAGTTTTCCCGTATCTATTAAAAAAAATTAGTCGACACATCTATTCAATCTTTCTTATACCACCAATAGTGATGCCAGAGCTCCACGTGAACCTTCTAATGCTAAATACTATTCAGCTTCTAAATCATTTAGAACATCTGACAATATTATGGCAATCAAGATATGATTAAGATATTGATCGAGGAAAATGGTTTCGTCTGAATTGAGGGTGATTTTATGGGAAATTTTTATTTGTGGATTTTATTAGTGTAGTTGGGGACGAATTTGTGGTGGAGTAACAATAGTCTTTAGGTGGTGTCGACAAGAGTACAGAGCAACAATGATCAACTTAGAGGAAAGTATATATCACTAGTCAATAAGAAAAAAATTCAGCTCATTTTTGTAACAGTAAGGATAGATTTAACCCCACCTTAACTTCTACACCAAAGACCCGCTTTTTAAAACGTTCACCACATACTTTGAACAACCTTACGTTTATATATATTTCAAGTATCATGCGGAACTGTTCAAATAGCAAACAATTCATTGTAATATCCAATTTTTTAGTGCTCCTTTACATATATAGTGGAAGTGAATAAAGCTGTACATCAGAATTAGTATGATCCCATCGATAGGTGAACGTCTTTGCCATTCAGGGACTGTTGAGAGGTCCAATCGTCTATTCTGAGAGATTGACTCACACTTTCGAACAGCCAAGCTGGAACTTGCGGACTTTCATTCTCCCATTCAATGCAAGCGCTAATATGTCATATTCCTCAACATACCAAAGCTCACTTACAGTTGCCTACAACAGTTGCAGTAAAATGTAGTGAAGATCAGCCATCACATTAACAAACCAGATTGCTTTTTCTAAATTTGAGCAACACATTAGGGTCCAACTAGGCACTTTAAAATGACATGTCATATCTTCCGATGCGAGACAAAGCTTCTCGGGAACAGTTCTACAGTATGGATGACCACCAACCTACCTATGCTCTAGAAGGCTAGAAGCACTATATGCACACCATTTGATCGGAGTAAATCCTATTTGCAGGATATTCAGCTCATATGTTTCACATTTACTTACAATCAGCTAAATCCATGTTACAAGGTCATAAAATCCCAAGCCACCACTTCATCAAGGTTTACAAATAACGCTCCAACATCTTTTACACCCGAACTGTTCACCTCCATCACTTACCCAAAAATGCTTCAAGGAGCTGTGTTCTCTCTGTTAGGGGATTTTTTAGGTGAAATAACGGAGAGCAAAATTGGCTTCTTTATGAAAGTGAGGAGACAACAAGACCACACATACTCAAAATTGCATCAAATCTTGCAAAATGTCATCCTATTTTGAAATTTAAGCTTCAGATTGTTTTCTTCTCTTAAAACACATGTTGAGGTGTATGGAAAGCACCTCATAATCCTTAAAAAGGCAGAATCATGAGCTCCAGACATGGCCACATCACATGGGCAAGAGGAGCAATGCATTCACTATTAGGCAATAAGGGTTAATTTAGATAAAACCGAAAATTACCTTAGTGCCACGGATTTTGCTGTTTAATCTATTCACGAGCTCATGGAGAAATTGGAGTTCTGAAAACTTATTTGCTTCCTGTAAAAGATAAAGGAAAGTTGAAAGAAGAAGAAAAACATTCAATAACCAGAGTGACTATTTGTTTAAATGAAAATTAACCAAGTGAAAACTCATGATAAAACTTTTCAAGGGAAAAAAGAGCTCTTGTTGAAACGATGTCTAGTCTTATTGTAGTTTATTTGAAGCTCGGACTGTGAGGCAATTTCCCAACAAATTATTACAGTCTCTTTAATTGAATCACCCTCAGTCATGTTTGTGACGAGCTTGTAAGATTCCAAATGAACTTCCTTCAAACAAGCATTATTTATCTTTATCTTATTTGCAAGTTCAAGTTAATAGTTTCGGTTTTCCTTCATCTCCGCACATTAAAGAAAACTGTTTTTCTCTCTCAATAGGAAGATGCCCAACACTAGGTAGTAAACTGGAAGTGCGAGACTGATATCCATCAAGATTTTATTGTTGCCCCCCATCCCCTTATGTTTTAACTCTTTCTTGAACTATGACGAGGTGTTAAACATCCTAACTTTTTGTAACTGCTAATATTTAATTAGTGTTATTTCCTTTTAGTACCAAAAAAACGTATTACAGGGGACTAAGCAGTGATTTCCAGATTAAACATCAATAAAACAATGGACTATTTAAAATGCAGGAAAAAGATCAATGATGCTAGTAGTAAACTACCTCATGCCAACTGCTAGGGTGTCCAAGAAGCCTTGCAAATGATGTATGAAGCATTACGGCATCATACTGCAGCACCAAGGAAGTGTAGTCAGCAAATGTTTGAAATCTTGATGTATAATTTTAACAGTACCATCTTGAGAACACAAGAGTTTAAATCAAAGAAAATAGTTCTAAAATCTAGAGGGGATGAACCGTGAGGGTAAGAATCACGCAATAGCAACAGCTGATTTATCATCAACATTTATGATGGTTTTACTGCCAACACTACATTTACAGCTTTGAGAATATATGTGAGTTAATTAGCACTAAGTGGTTGAAGTGCAAAGATATTAGCATCTTCACCAAGATGTAAAGCAGAAATGGTTTGTTGAGCTCTCACAAGTTGCTTCGCAGGTGCATGTGGGAGTGCATTGCTCAATTTTTGTCTGATAGTTACTGGATCAGTTCCAGATTCTACCTACAAACAAAAACATAACAAGTGTAAAAAGGAAGAAAAATCAATTTCACCAACATATATCTCCATGATATTTTTTTAACTTAATGATTGCAACATGTGGTGACCATGCAAAGGGGTGCATCACTTGTAGAGTGGCAATTTGAGTCAATCATAAGCCATTCAGAAGAGGAGAGGAACAACATAATAAATAAATAGATAACTCATTGCTATGGTCATTGAGATAAAATGTTCATGATTCATGAACAAGGAAGAAGTCTTTGCTTCATTTATGTCAGTAGATAGACTCAGAAATTCACATCCTCTATATTGAATATCGTTAATGCAAGGCATGTCTTGAAAATGTTAACATGTATCTATTGATAATGAAATAATAGGTAGAACACTGCTTTTACATACAAGACTGAACTACCAGTTGGAAAGTAGACCTGAAGTTCAGCTTATAGATTAATATTCAGAAGTCCCTAATTATCTTACATGGACGCATAGATGGTGTACCAATAAGGATGTGGGTGTTATCCAGGATGAAACAGTGGAATCGCCATGCTAGCTTTCAGCTTATATTAAAAAATACAAGACAGACATAGCTAGGGAATACCAAGACTGATATCTATGCAGATGAACAATCAATGTAAATTTAGGTTCCTAATCATCTATTTGCAAGCATTAGTAATATTATATGGAGCGCAAGATTATATCCAAAAGCAAAGAAGAGTTTCCTACAACTGCCTAAGAAAGCGTGAAAAATCAACGTGTCTTGAAATGATATTTCAGCATGACCTACATTTACAATAGAGGAAAAAACAAAAACTGTAGCGTTGAACCCTGGCAGTATTCATATCTTAAATACTTACTTTTTAAAGACTTGCTAAAAGGCTCCAGAGAGAGAGATTAAGAGAGAGGGGGAGAGATAGAAGTTTATTAAAATACCTGCCAACAACCAACTAAAACCCCAGTTGATGTCAGAACCACTCTGTCCAGGGCAATTTTTAGTGGGCAGATTGACTCAGAAACAGCTTTAACAGCATTTGCTTCAGCTTCAATCTGAGGAAACACTGAACACTCTCAGCATCATCAACATGACAATTCAATGAGAAAAAAGGATGTAAATTAAGATATGTTTTCATGCAAAAGCATTTTTCTACCTCTGATTCAGAAGCAGGGACAGCAGTAATGTGATGGGAACCGTGGAACATGCTAAAGTGATATAAACTAGAGTTCTGAAACCAAATTGCTAAGCAAAACATGTATAAGCATCTGAATTAATATAATGAGAAACACTTAAAAAAGGGTTAACACATTCAACTAAATATTAATCAATAAAAAAGACAGCATACCTTTATCAAAATGTGGCGAGAATATAGATCTCACAACCTCCCTTTACAAAAACAGGTGAGAACAAGTGTGAATATAGGAATTATAAGTTCAATATGAAAATTAGAGTTCACATAATTGAACAAAATTGTAACAGCTGTCAATATTGTACTTCAAAATATAGACAAATTTTGCTTTCTTGAGATTAACTAAATGTAACTGCTTCTTCAGTGATAGACAGGAAATTTTGTGGCATCACAAAGCAAAACTTACGCAATGGGGACAGAATACTCTGGATTGAGATACAAAACATTTGCTCGCACAGGAGGATTTGCAGCCTATATGCAGAAGGAAATTAACCACCTTCAGTTTAGACGCACAAATAAGCATATGGATGAATGTTAAACAATGAAATTAACCTTGAGTACTGGAGTGACTACTCCGTCTTTGAGATTAAATAGATCTGACAGGGAAAGTGATTGGGTAGTTTCTCCCTGTTTGAGGAAAGCAGCTCCGTGATCCTCCAAGTCTTTCTCCATTTTGTCATACAATCTGGACCTCTGCTCGGCATTTGAGATAGACCATTCTGTTCCAACCATTTAACTACTTGTCAATTCAAGTAACAGAATGCGGTTTTTTGGGGGATGTTCCTAACACACAGCAATCTATGATGTTCAAAATGGTTTCTCTACAAATTAGTTGCCAAAATGTTTTATTGTCTTCTGGATTAAATGCAAAGAAAAACACTACAAGCATCATCCTTTTTCAAAAAGGGTGACACAACCTTTTCCTCTGGAGTCTTATTCTGTGGAGGAGACTCCAAATAACATAACATTTAAATGTAGCATCATTGATAAATGGAAAGGAATGCTCCTCCATCAAAACCACTTATCAAAACTATATAAATACATACACTCCTCCACGACAAATATAGAGAAAAACACTCAGAACGAGCAATTTACAGGAACATCACCGCCTCAACTTTCATCTAGATAAACAGTTGTACTAAGACTAAAGCCTCAACTTTCACATAGAGTAACAGTTTAAACATAACTAGCAGAGAGATAAACTTATCGCAAGTGACTCCGATTTCTGGCAACAGAAAGAAACCAAAAGCAAGCAAGAAAGCCTCCCAATTACAAGTCAGAATCTACCATTTTATCAATTTTTTTTAAAAAAAAAATCAAGAATAAAAAAACTTCCAGGCTTTACACAGAAAGAATCACCAAAATCCTCCATTTGAGATCGATGTATCAATATCTCTGTCTGCCTGTTTTTCGAGTACAGCGTATGTCTTACTCAACTATCCAACTATCATAATATAATATACATAAATCCTTGAGTAGAATTAAGTGCATTTATACACACACAAAAATATGGAAAGTGAATCTGAGCTAATTAATGAAGGATACCAAGAAGCTAGATTATGGGGGAAGTAGTAATATAGACGCAAACTTAAGGATTAATTTTTAAATTATCTATAGAATTAATTACTTACTTTATTAACAATATAAGCATGAGGAAAACTGGTTTCAGAACAACCAAAGCAAAATATGTACAGAAAAGGAAACAAATTGATGAATGAATATATAAAAATCTACGCTACTATTACCTGTGGAATTGCGATTAGTCATAAGGAAGAGAACATAAAAGGTAATTGCAGAGATTAACCAGATCCAAATCGCCGGTTTCGAAGTGGAACAATAGTTCCTAACCCTAGCCATTAATACTTCAAAATTTCAGTTCAGAAGATTATGTTCATTCATTATTTCCTCAATTTCTCTTCATTTTCCACACGTCAGTTCATTAGCTTTCTGTTTTCAGCACTTCGCCGTAGCTTCTTAGCTTTACTCGCTCTACACTGTTCATTCATTCATTTCACCATAGTCTAGTCTAGAAAAAAAGCCAAACACATGTCAACTTACCGTAATTTGTAACTGGTGTGGCAATAAAAGCATTTTGTATTAAAAAAGTGGTGATTAAGTATACTTCTCTTTGTAACCACCACCAAACAATATGGGCACTTTATATCACCAATCATGGTGAGTGTAGCGGCGGATGAGTTGCTCCTCTCTTAATCACAAGTTTTAGATGATAGGGAGTATTTTTCCTTATATAGATTTTTGTATGGTACGATTCGGATGTAGTCGAGCTTTAATGTGATCAATAAACATAAAGTGAAAAATCAAAAAGAAAAAAATATAAACACTTTGTTGCTTCAATTAAAATTAAATATTTTATATTTTAATTGTGAATACTAAAAAAATATTTTATTTAAGAGTGAATTTGAAATAATTAAATTTTAATATAAACATCTAACATAAATTAAAAATTTTAAAAAATTATTATTCTCTTCATCATGTGAAGTAACACATTGTGTTTGTATTTTGAAGTCCGTAAAGTAAGCAAGAGAGTTGAACAAAGGAGTACAAATCTACAACTTATATCTTTTTTAAATTTAAATTAAAAAGAGTAATTTTATATTAGTATACAATATTATTATTAGTGAATTTTGGACGTTTTCAATATTTCGAGGCTAAATAATTATGAAAATCATAATAAGAAGTTTTTAGTCTTCACGTGGAATATAATATTTTTACAAAAAAGGAAATGTTTATCTGAGATAATTGATAGCTAATTGTAGCTAGGAGGTTTTAGTTTGAAGAGGAAGATCCTAGTCTTTATTAGACTGCTAATAAAACAGAGTTAGGAAGGATAGATACTAGATTTTTGCTCTAGGGCTATTTATTGGTTTTTGTCTTTATCTAGGACTTTCCGTTCGTGTTCTCATACCTCCAACCGGTACAATTTAGGGCCTGTCCTATTGGTAACAAAATTGGGCCAAAGCCCAGGAGTAAACGTTTCATTTGAAAGTTCGTAGGACAAATTACGTAACTAGATAAATTAATAATATTATAGTTTGAAATAGTTATAATTAATATTTTATTATTTTTTTTTCTTTTCTATCTCATTCGCTCCCTTGTTTCTCTCCTCTCTCGCATGCCTCTTTCTGCCTCCTCTCTCTCGTAATGCAAATATAAATTATAATAATTAATTATACAAATATAAATATTAATAATTGTTTATACAAATATAGATAAATGTTAATTATACAGATCCTCTTAAGTGATAGAAAATATAAATTGTATTTATTAATTCAATTTATTCATTGATATAAAATGTATTCGGATACAAATTATATTCATGATTACCACTATAGTTGTTGATACATGTACATATTAATTATATATATACTACTATCCAGCAGATATACAAATACAAAGATTAATGCATATACATATTAGTTATATTGTATAACTTATTACATACAATTTATCCAGTAGACATATAAATACAATTCGCCTCTCTCCTCTTTCACTCGCTCACCTGCCACTCTCCTCTCGATAAGATATAGCTACAAATCGTAATTACCAAACTTATCTATTTTTACCTTAAATTTAGTAGTCTTTAATTTTTATCTTTAATCATTTCAAGTATAAAATAAGTGATCAAAAATGATCTTGACATTGAGATAATTTGAAAAAAGATACTTAACGTAAGCTTATATATTCATGGCATAACATAATACAAATAATACTGCTTAATTACTATTGAATTTATGCCGATATAGAAAAGCTCGATTCATACTTCATAACTCACAAATTATGTCGTAAAAAATGCAGCTTAGTTTCTCCAAAACTTATGCTAATAAAGGCTAGCTTTAAAAGGCTTCACTTTTATAGAATTTAAGTCGAACAAAACAATATTCTTTATATTTATGTTCAACGAAATTAGATCGTAGAAATAACAATTTATATCGCATCATTAATTCTTACTGAATTTATGCTACAAGACAAAAAAAACAAACCCATGCCTGGCAAATTTAAGTCATATATAAGGATGCTTTGGTCCACAAATTCTTATTAAGTGAGCTATAGGGACAAAAATTAAATATCATCATATTTAAGAGGAACAATTAAAAATTCTGGAAAACAACACAAATCTGATTAGTTTTTGAGCTAATTACCATTCATTCCAATAATTTTTAATATTACAATTACTGTCATATTTTGAACATCAAATACATATATTTAATGACTCGTGTGTATATATGTCGGATACATGATTAATAGATAAATCTAATTATGTGCATATTAACAATTTAAAAAAGAAAATTATATATATATAACTGCTCTACAGTATCTATCGTATCACTGATCCAAAAAAAAATTAAAATTCTTTCCATTTTTTTGAGAATCAAAATCTTTTCACCTCTTCTTCTCTAAATTTCTTCTCTAATTACCATTTTTGTTGATTCGAATTTTGAATTTTATGGAATATACGATAACATTCATATGCTGAGAAAATAAAATATAATTGGTTAGATATTATTAAAACTGGAGGTGAGTTGATACATGGGCCCATATACATTTGCAAGATACAGAATACATACATGAAAGAATCAATATATACACATCGATCCAAATAGATATCGGAGAGATACATACTCAGCCACGCTACACATACATAACAAATATACAAAGATACATGATAAATACATCACAAATATACAACACATATAATTCAAATACATGTTAAGATACGTGACAGGTTTATAGCAATCAGCAGACGAATGAACAATTTGCAATTAACTATGACAACCCAGTCTCATACACATGCTCACCTGAGTGGGATACATAATGACAAGCCATTCTTTGTGCCATTTAGAGAGAGAATTAAGTGGATGGATAAATAAAGACTATTTTAAGCTGATTTTAAAGAGTGATATATCTCAATGTATATGACTTCAAATTTAATTTTATAATTATTAAATAGTGATATAATAGATAAATATTGAAAAATATATAAATTGAGTTTGTAGATATGATATAGTCATATAGATATATGTTTAATTAGACAATTTTTCTTAAGAACTATCCTCCACAGGATAGGGTGTGCAAAAACCTCCAGCAACTTAGTAAGAGCCCAGTCAGCAAGTGCGGCCCATTAGTTAGCCCATGAATTTTCTCTTTAAAATATACATACCTAAGCAGTAATAAGTAATCTAATATCTACATGCGGATTTATTTTTCCTTTAAAACATAGCCATTATTATCAAAGAGTTTCAAATTTTACATGCTTGATTATTACGAAGGATCGGACAAATAATACAACAAAAACAACATACCCAGTGGGATCCACAAATGTGGTCTGGGAAGGATAGAATATACGCAAACCTTACCACTACCTCATAAAAGTAGAAAAGTTATTTCCTAAGAGATCAGACAAATGATATATATAATAATTAAATTCTCAACGTAAATGCTACATAGTTCGTTCCCATCCTTTATACAGTGTCTACTTTTCATTGACAGACTGAATGCAGAACTAGTTTGTGACCCAAACTCTGACCTACTGAATTTCAGGCCTAAATACCGCAGGCCCACTTAGACCAACGCACTATTAGTTTCATTTGTAGAATATTGATTACCACCGTCAAGTTTCACATTACTAATTTGTTGAATCAGGAAATTTACAAGATTGACTAAGTTTTGGTCAATGAAGATGTGTTATTGGGTATGTCCCTCATTTTATTTCCTATCGAATCTACCCATAATATTCATAGGTCATTGTTCCAATTGTTGCTTCGAATTGGGTCCAAAAAGTACAATTATTTATGGAAAAATAATAATTGTACCTCAAAAAGAGAATTTATTTGTAAGTAGTAAATAAAAAAGGCAGTGTTTCAGCAAAACTAATTAATACCATTAAAGTATATAAATACTTTGATGGTATCAAATAGAAAGAAGCAATGCTTCCGTAAAAATAACACTCGATTACTCTTTGATACTAGTAGAGTATATACAAACTTTGATGATATTAATAAGGAACACAATGAAAGAACTGTTCAATTACTTAATCAAGGATGTCGAAACAGTGCTTCGGTAAACTACTCATTTACTCCTTGTACTCTAATAGCATCAAAGAGGAACAAGTAATATTTTAGTGAAAAGAATGCTCAATTGATGTTTGTTACCATCAGAATTTAGAGTTTAATAAAAAGACTATTGACTTAAATAATTTTGTCTGAATTATTTCTTATTTATTTCTTAAAAAGAGCTGAATTCTAGATGATACCTATAGGGTCGGAATTAACAGAGGACTAAGCTCAATCTTATATAATACAAATATGGCATCAATATACCAATGACGTATCACATGGAATTAATTCATAGTGATGATGTTGATGTCCTGCTGACATCATATGTCAATATGAAATAAAACAGTAGGATAAGCTGATAAATAGTTTGAGTGATCCATTAAATTTCAATAGATAGAACTAAATTTATTTTTGATAAATGATTTCATAATTAGATTCATTTTATATATAGTTTTCCGATTATTTATTAGTATTTCCAGTAATTTCTTTTTCTATCAAACCCACCCGGCAAGATAAGGTTCAGTTGAAAAAAGTGTTCATCTAGCCTGGTTAATTTATAACTTTCTTTGGACAGTAATGAGAGATTCATGGATATCAATATCTTAATTTATGTCAGAGTTGAGGTGAACTGGTTGAAATTTTTTTATTTTTAATGAAAAATTCTGGGTTTAAATTTTTGAAAATATAAAAAAAAAACGTATTGACAATGAAAATATTAGACACTAGATGAATATAATTCTTTTAAAAAAAAATCGTAAATTGATGTTATTAACGAATATAAAATTTAAAATTTTACGGGTTTGATTTTGTAATACAAACAACCTTCATCAAATTTACTCTACTCAAAATCTATTATGTATACGTATATATTTGATAGATTTTTGACCTATGAGTTCAGATGTACATATGCATAGCTTATTTATTAGATACACATTTGACTTATGTGATACAATTTTTTTAAAATTTATCTATAAAAGAATGTTGCATTTTATAATTAAAAATATTTCTTATTTTATTTTTAATGAGATGAATTATAGCTATATAGAGATCCATAGCTTGTTAATTAGCAAGTTCTAAAATTACTCCATTCGTTCATTTTTACTTGTCACTATTTCACTCATTGAGGTTAAACTATATGAACTTTGACCAATATTTTAAAATGTATTTTTGCATCATATTAATATGAGAAGGATTGCAAGTTATAATATTTTTCGTATAGTTTTTAACCACCTAAATTTTAAATTTCACATATTAAATTTAGCTTATTCAATTGAGCTTTGAAGTTTAGTCAAATTTACTTCGAAAAGTGAACCAGTAACAAGTAAAAGTGAACATAAAGAGTATTTTTTTTTTTGAATTCTTTATCCAAATAAATGATATCACATAAATGAAAGAATATGTTCTAGATTTCCAAAATGAATTACATAATAAGAATGATGAAGAAGAAGAAATACTCTCTCCGTCTAATTTTATGTGGCACTATTTTACCTTACTCAAATTGAAAACAATTTATTTTTAAAATTATCTTTTTATCTCTAATGAAATGATTTTCAGCCAAATAAATATCTAAGAATAATTTTAGACTATAAATTTTAAAAGCCTTCTATTTTTTTAAATATCATACCAAATCAAAAAATATTATATAAAATAAGATCGGACGAAAGGAGTAGTAGTCATGAGATAAGCTGGGATTCTATGTTGTGGCCCTAAGCATTTTACATTTAAATATAGTAGTATATGTAATATAGTTTGATTGATATGGTTTTCTTTAAATTTGATGTCAGCATCATAGTAGCAATCACTCAATTGGCAAATTGCTTCCGCTTTTGACTTTTCTTTTAACAGGACATATATTGGGGCTTTCTCAATCTCTGTGTCTCCTTATTCTATCCCTTCCCCCTCCCCCCCAAAAAAAACTCTTTCCGTTCATTTTTTATATCATTTTAACAGATCAATAATATTTGTTTAATTTATGAAATCAAAAAATAATTTTATATTTGATTTCTAATTCAATCTTATAATTAATTATAGTCATTTCTCTATTACATTTTTCAATACATTATATTTGTTATATTCAAAGAATATTTGATAAAATTATCTTATTATTTACTATTTCTTAAATTATGTGTCAAGTCAATAAAAAATAAGTAAAAATGGACGCGGGAAGTAACGGTGTCAATTCATATTTTTCTTTTATTATTATCATTACCCATGACCATGAGTGATGAATATCATTTCTTTCCTTAAGTATGCAACCGGCAATCAAATATTCGTCTCCTTATCAAGCTAAGTTAATATTTTAGTAAATTAGTGGAAAACTTTAAAGTATGAGGATCAAAATATTTATTTTTAATTATGATATAAGGTTCAAATTTTTATAAATAACTGAGAAAAAATAGTTAAGAAAAAACTATTTGAATATTCATATTATTATAACACATCGACATAATTAAAATGAATCTGCAGAGTAATTCCTCGTGACAAAAAATGATATGAAATGAATATGTCATTGAATATGTATAATTGTCATATTATGATACGTATGATACATGTTATAAAAAAGATTTATTAGGAAGCTTTCTCCTCGTATGACGTCACTGGGCTAGGTGGGGGTGGCGGGAGGAGGGGGGGATTTAGTCGTTGTTAGACGACCTTATCGTAAGTGTAATTAAAGTTCCAACTAATAATTTGCTTAATGAACATAAAGGAAGTCCTCCTTTTTGGCTTTTTCCAAAACACATCTTTTATTTTTTTAAAATGATTTTGTCAAAAATATTTTTCTTTTGACATAATTTAAAGCCTATCTATTTCGGTCTATTAATATCATCTATGTAAAAATCTATAAATTGTTGTAAAAAGGTAAAATATTTTTTTATTACCTATATGTTCTAATACTAATTATAATTGCTCCAATTTGATTGATTAATTATCTAAATTGTTACTCTTATTGGTGGTAGTTATTAATTTTGGTAATTCCCTCTTCTATTTTCCCAATCCTAATCTCTTTAAGAATCAGTAAAATATTATTTAATAGAGAAAATACACTCAGTGGGTTGTGTCTAACATTAATATATAAAATAATATGGAATTTTATGCATATGATGACAAGTGTAGCTTATCCCGTGAAGATTTGTGTATGTCTTTTTCTCCATATTTTCTGTTGTCGTGGATTCTTATGTGTTATATTTTGATTGGTTTTTTTGCAGATTTTATGGATAAGATATTCTTACGTGGTGACTTTTGGAATTTTGGATGAATACAATAGACTAAAAAGGCAATGGAAAATGACTTTGAGTCAATTAATCTTTTATTAGTTACATCCTTTTAGAATCTTATCGTAGATTTATTATATTCGTTAATTATGACAAGATTCACATCCAAGATTATGAGGTTCTTAATTCCCTCCTCATAATTTTTTTTTAGCTATTATATAACTTTTAGAATCAAAGCAAGACCTATCTCACGCAATATTGAACTCCTAAAAATTAAAAATTGTTCACGCACTAAATGATTCCACATTGATGGTTAATGAGATGGATGGACCCAAGACCTAATTTTGCAATATCACTTCTAGAGTTAAAGAATTTATATCATTAAACAAACAAATATTTATTTATTAACATTTCAAAAACGTTCTGTCATATAATTAAAATAATTATTAATCACATCAATTCTCATACGAGTTCTCGACAATTTAATTTAACCATAACCTAAGTCCACTTTAATTTCCACAATATTTTCTTAAATAATTTATTACTCCAGATCTCTAATTTCCATGTCATTATTTCCTTTCAAAGCATATATATTTATCCTCTAAGTACGAATATGCTTCCTGAGCTTTAGCTATGTTGTTTATTAATTTCATAATGAATATTATTTTATATATCCACTTTATAATTAGCTCCCTCGAATAATAGTCCCTTTTTTCATGTACAATAATAGTAAGATAAAGAGATGTACTACTTCAATTTTTGTTTTTAAAATAGATAATTAATCCAAATATATGACCAAAGAATATACGACCCTTATGCATAAAATGTTCTTCATTCTCTAAAAAGGAAAAAGCTAGAGAAATTAAATCACATAATTTTGTACGGTGGGTAAGATCTTTAACCAGCTTGGCGCATTGTATTGTATATAATAATACTATATGATAAAAAAAATTAAATAAAGTAAATCCACATTAAGAAAAGAGAATCAATGATGATGTATAAGATGAGTTGGTCTGCTTTAATTAAATTAATAAACAAAACTAAATGGAGTGAGTGGGACTAGAATATGCAGATTGTCACTTTTATTTTGTAAAGCACTGATTTGTTTTCCTGCGCCTTTTTTTTAAGCATTAACAGAATAGATTATAGGTTGGACAAACTAATTTAACTGTTTTCACCACCAAATTTAGTAGTAAAATGGACCCTATACACTAATATAAATCCCCTTTCTTCCTGCCCCATACAATTTAAATAAAGAAGAGACATGCATAAACTATTGATAAATCTTAAAAAAAAAAAACTGCTAAAAAATGATGGGTTATTCATAGTTAAAAATAAAAACAACACAGGAAATTTTTTGATTTAAATTTGCGTCCTTGAGATTTTAACACGACACTACAAGTGTAGCTTAGGTTAAGACAACAAATCGGTGCTCGCGCTAGTCGATTCAATATTTGTTATTTCTTTTTATTTTAATTTAAATGATACTCTTTCTATTTTAAAATAAGTGAATTGTTAGGGGATTTTTGAGTTTTCAAAATAATTGAATTGTTCACTTTTCAAGGGATATGTTGGAAATCTTTTCCAATTTTGTCCTTCCTTAATTGAGTTTTTAAAGTTGAATTTTGTATTACAAATAAATGATGCATTAAATAAGTGTTTGGAGTTTGAAAAGGGTAAAAATGAAAAAACACGACTAAATTTTGTCTTTGTTTCTTTTTCTTAATATGTGTATAATTCATTTATCTTGAAATAGCGGGAGTATAGATATAATTTAGAGAGTTAATTAAAATTTTAATATGATTTTTAAATGTTTTTAATTATTAATATTGTGACGTAATATGTTCATTAAAAATATTTTAAGTCATTAATTATCATGATTAGTAGCATTTTTTAATAGTAAAAATAAGACAAATAAATTACAATGGAAGAACCATAAAAAATTACGGATATACCCTCAAGCTGCTCAAGCAAGCCTGAGCAATTACAATGGAAGAACCATACAAAATCACGGATATACCCTCAAGCTGCTCAAACAAGCATGTCGATCTGCTACATGTTTGAGCAGCTTTAATTATCATGATTAGTAATATTTTTTAACACTAAAAATAAGATAAGCAAATTACAACGGAAGAATCATAAAAAATTACGAATATACCCTATACAATTTGTTTTGATTTGCATACGTTATGAAAAATTCATAACTGTACATATAGAACTTGTATATACTTACCATGCTTTTTATATTGGCAAATGAAATGTACAAACGAAAATACCAATAGCAAATGAAAGTATTAATGTGGAACGTAATTAGACAAGTTACAGTTAAGAAACATAATTAAGTTATTCATATTTACTATTTATGAAATTTTCTCATTCTTAAATGAGCTCTAAAAATTCTAATTCAACCCTAATAAATTATGAATTGACCCAACAAATCTAACCCTAATAAATTATACTTTACTTTTTAAATAATGTGCCAAAACAATAAAAATGTAGTAAGAGAATATTGTTGAGGAATACTGAGGTAAAGTTTAAATATAGAGACCTCTTAGTTTAGGTAGCAGTTCAATGATTGGTAACTCATCCAACAAGCATTGTGAGGAGGGGCCTTCTAATTGAATGTCCTGTCACTCCCTCATCGTGCTTCCAGAGAATCTATATACAGTAGTTATAACTATTCCCTCGTCTTTATTTAAGTCTATTTCATTTTTATTTTTCTTTTGATCTAAAAATGAGTCTTTATTTATATTTAATAAATTGACAATACAAATATTCAATTATGAAAAATTAAAAAAATATTTTAATACATTATTTTTTAAATTCCACTTGTAGAATTTCAATTGGTATATTGTTGTTGTTTGTTTAATACATTATTCACACATTTTTAATTTGTCATTACAAAATTTAAAAGTTATTTTTTGTTCATTTAATTTTTATTTGGAAAAATAGAAATAGTTTTGTTTTTCAATCAATGAGAGGCAACTAATGCACAACAATTGTGTCGATTGAGGATCCGTGACTTCGTATAATTGACGGCGGTTAATTAACATCTCATTCTTTTTTCCATTTTTGGTCCCAGTTAATCATGGTTGACACTCTTCTTAGATTCATACCACTATTTTGTGTTGGCGCTTCAAGCATTGATGCACATATTAATTATTATAGTTGAAAATTATGAATATTTAAATTTTGTACGACTCTATAAAATTAGTTTTAATTTAGTGAGAATTTCTTAGAAACTGATCGTCAGAATTTCTTAGAGACTAATTAGGAGAAGAGAAGAATCAAGAAATAAGCAGATTTGTACTCATGTTGTTTATCAATACATTTATGATTCTTCATATTTTTATTTGTGATTATAATTTATTTTTTCATAATATTAAAATTTATTGCAAACAAACATATTTATTCATTTTTCTCTTACGTAAAATTTCCCAAGGGAAAAAAAAGCTGAACTAAAAGAAAAGATCGAGAGCAACAATTCTTTCAACCTACTCTTCAAAGTAGGAATGAAGGGCCTTTACGTTCTCTAAAATTAGGTCTTGGGCCTAATTTTCTTAAAGAGAGGAGGATAAAGAGATTATCCATCTCGTTAATCACAAATGTGGGGTTTTTGTCATTATGCCAAGGATTTGGTGCGTGAATCCTGCTCTAATATCATCTAACATTAGGTCTTGACCTAACTCTTACCCCAAAAACTATTTTTGTCATTTTTCAAACATATTCTCTTAATTTGCACACCTATCATGACGTTAGATTCATTGGTGCTTTCTCGACTACACTATAGGTGCCATGACATGAGAGTTCAATCGAAAAACTAAAGTATCAGATTATGAATCCATTGAGCCTATACACTCATTAAGTGCTGTTCTTCAACAAATAAATGAACAATTGTCACTTTAATGGAATACGATACCATACCATATAGTCGTGTGGGACTATACTACACGGCTGCTTTCACAGAAACGAACAAAGGGACACAAGTTTTTGGGGAAAGTGGATGTCACAATTCCCATATAGACTTTGAATGACGTCAATTTCCTCCCCACACAAAAAAAAAAAAAACGTTAGTTCCTGTACTTGCACTAGCTTTTATTATTTTATTAAGGCAATCTTGTACGTATGTTTCCATTGAGGTGAAATATCGTACCTCTACGTCTTTATATTACGAAATATTATAATATATGATCGATCAGACTATAATTGCGATAACAGCTTAAAGTGATGAGGAAGCTGTAGCTATGACAATTTACTGTCAGGCAGGCGCAATATATATAATAAATATCGAGTTCATCTGACCTATTAATTTTTATTTGAAACATATTATATTAATATATTTGTGACATTTTTAAAATGATGAAAAATAAATTGCAATCACAAATGAAATATGAAGAAACATAATTTTATTGATAAACAATATGGATACAAATTTGTTTTTCCCTTGATTCTTCTCTCATAAGATTTCTTCATAATTCGAAGACCGTTAATGATATATTTCTCGAACTTAAATGATTTGGACTTGATTACCATGAAAGAATTTGTCTAGATCTTCAATAAGTATTCGATTATCAAGAAGAGTCTGCCATATTTTGATCTCTTTATGAATATCCCAAGAGTTTGTGGGATTTCTGAGATTTTGATCTCTTTATAAATGCTCAAGAATTTATGAGATATCTGAGATGCCTCTTTAAGAGAACATAATACCCTTTATATAGGCATAAAGTAGGATTTAAAATAAAATAGTCTCTAGAAAACGTTGACTGAAATAAGAGTTGAGTCCTATAAAATTTTGATATCTACACATACTTCCTTCGTTCACTTTTACTTTTACGCTTTTACCTTAGAAAGAGCAACAAATGACAAGAGGTTCACAAATTGGCTTCACGTGATAACATGTTCTAGTAAGATACTGCCAGTCGTACTCTCTCTGCATTTCAACCTTGTCCATTATATTATGGACCCCTGTAATTTTATTTTGATTTGTCCTTTTAGTCTCTCCACCCACCCACTTCCATCCCCACAGATACAATTGTTACTGGTCTCTTAACTTGGTGGGCTGGTTTTGTTGGTTTCAGATCAAACACAAGCATCATATGTCTAATGTTGCACTTCCCCCGGCTTGTGAAACATGTCATGAGATCAACTTGATTACTCTATTATTTGCCACTTGTACGTACTACTGGAGGTTAACGTCACCCAATTTCTAAATCATAGATGTTGACAACTATATAGAAATATTGTAAAATTTAATAAGCATAGTGTGATTTGTGCTATCAACTCAGAGGTGGAGCTAATTGGGGATTTGGAGTATCGGACGAACTTAATAACTTTCTCGCAGGTCTTGCATTTGTTTAGAAAAATATATTTTATAATATTTTTCTCTTCTTTAGAATCCCAAACTCCTAAGTTTGATTCCACCTAAAGAACTCATTGTTTAGCCCAGTTCAAGCTTACTATTGAACAGGTTAATAATCAATCCATTTATTAATGGCTGAAGTACCTTATTGTACATAAATTACTATCATATATATTAATCTTATTTGTACTTTTAAATGATTATATATATTACTACTACTTAAAAGTTTGCTACTATATATATTGAGGAATATATATATTAGATGTAAATATCCCTAAAATTAGCATCTATTAATTATGCGCACAATTAAATCATCCCTAATTCAAATTTTCATGTTAAACAACTCCATCTCTCTCTTTCTCATCAATCTCCATCTCCATCTCCACCACTGTTTTTTCTCTTTCGTCTTTCTTTCCATCAAGATTTCCATCATTAAATGCTTAAAATTGAAATCTGAAATAACAAGTCAATTGTTTGAGGCTTGTTTCTATTTAACCATTACACAAAATCATGTATTTATGATAGATTTCAATGTATTTTGTCTTGTAATATTCAAATGTTAGAGTAAAGCTCCATCGATTTAGAGTTTTCTTAGTTTTCTTTCCTAGGTAGTGATTCTCCAAATAAGAAAAAATTCATTTACCATCATGAAATTATCACTATAATTCTCGATATTTTCAGTCGCTCAAATTTAAGTATCCAAAAATGAAATAACTTTGACAAACAAAAGAGAATGATAGTACGTAATTTGCTGCAAATGGAAGGAGGGTTACGCAATAATTGTGATAAACCTTTACGGGGAAGAAGATGAGAGGACTTTTTGGATCAGGGTGAAACTATTGATGTACCCGACATATTATTGATGTATTTGACATATTATTGAGTTAAAATTATATGTATTTATTTTTTATCAGCGTATCTATTTATGTTGATATGTATATGAAAAAATATACACATGTAGTGAAGATTTATGCATGTATCTAAAACATTATTGATGTATCTATTATATTATTGATGTGTCTGGCATAGTAATCAAATAAGATTATAGGTATCTAATTCTTTTATTAGTGTATTTGGTATCTAAATTTTGCTGCATCGCTAAAAAGAAGAATAATTTTAAATTTTTAAAGAGTTGTGATATGTCATATTCTTTAAAGTTATTACATGCATGATTTTCTCCTTAATGAATGACTTTTAATTGTACCCTAAATTAGACACACTCATTAATTAACGACTTTCAATTGTATCTGATCCCTTAATTAGATAACTAATTGATATGTGTATCTTGGATAGATACATGTATCTGAAAGAGATAGATAGATGTATTCGAGATCTAAAATATAATAAGGAACATAATATTACAAACTAACATGTATCTAAGTAATTAGCTCCTAAAATAGTGAAATTTATGAAAGTTACCATTTAGTAATATTATTAATAACTCAATTATCATTTATTAGTATTGTTGATAACTCAATCTATTTTGATCAGTTGATAATTAGCCTATTTGACTCCAGATGATATACAGGATGACTTTGGAGGTGGATGGTCTTGATCTTTGATCTTATTTGCCTAATGGGTACAAACTTCACACCCACTTTTGAGGTAGGAGGGACAAATAAGTGAATCAAGTTAAATATGAGTTGATTAAATATTAATTAAGTAAAAATGAATAAAATAATTAACTCGATTCATATTTTAAATGGGTAAATCTGGAGAGGTAGGGATGGCAACGGGACGGATTTAGAGCTATGCGGGGTGGAGTAGGTTTAAGGTTATGAGGCTTGGGGTGGGGCGAGACGGGGCGGGTTGAAGTAACTATTTTTAAAACTAATGCGGGGTGGTTTGCGGGTTTAAAAAATCAAATAGGAATTCGTAGAAAATTAGATCTTTGTAATTAGTAAAAATCAAAGATATAAACTTTTTATAGTAAACATTAATTAATTTTAATTTTATTTTTTTCTAAAATTTAAACTAACTTGTCCGGTAAATTGCTAGTTGTTAAAATATTAATTAGAAACTTTTAATTAACGGTTAAGAAACAATTCTTGAAATGTCAACTAAAAATAGTTAATTAGTTGTTGAAATGTTAATTAGCGGAAAAATTATGAAAAAAGTTATGAATTTTTATTTTTCATATTAAATTCAATTAAAAAATAAAAAAAATTGGGTCTACGCGGAGCGAGGCCGGACGGATTGAAAATGAAAAAAGTCATCATGGCAGGGCGGGACAGTTTAAAAAGTTTACTGGTTGAGTTCAACCCGCTTCACACCTACCCCATTACCATCTCTATAAATGGGTATCCAAATAAGTTACCCATTTTACCACTCCTACCGTGAGATCATCATGTGAATCACTTGAAATCAAATGGGCCAACGAGTTGGCTGATTATCATTTATCAGTTAATCAGAATAGATTGAATTATTAATAATAATATTAATAGATCAGTTATTAACCTACCCAAAAGTAAGGTTTAATGAG
Organism: Solanum rostratum; assembly: GCA_029948455.1. Classification (NCBI taxonomy): domain Eukaryota; kingdom Viridiplantae; phylum Streptophyta; class Magnoliopsida; order Solanales; family Solanaceae; genus Solanum; species Solanum rostratum. Next base: position 61,576,787 of record CM057054.1, on the reverse strand, counting down.
ATAAACAATGAGTTGATAGCACAATTCACACAATGTTATTAAATTATAATTAATTTATTGTTTTGTTATAATTTATCTAATTACTTATCATGCTTAAGCACATATCAATTCAACTTTTTAGATGCTTAAATCGAGCTGATCAAATTGAGTAATAGTTAATAAATGAACAAAATATTAATTCGCTCAAAATTAAAGATGATTTACAAAAATGATGATGAATCTTGACATTGTTTACCTTATAATCAAAACTTCAAGTTTAACAATTTTTCACTTTTGATCTTAAATATTTGCCCGTGGAGCATGTAAGGGGTAAAAATTCAAAATCATCTCTTTTTAAGATCATTGAATATAATTTTTTTCAAATTTAAATAGATAATTTAACCACCCTAAAAAAACCTAGTAGTTAGGATACAAAATTGTCCTTGACCCCCTAGTCCGGCAGTAGATGTGATAATGCCACTTGACATTCTGCTATAGGTAGAGTACACTGTACACATATATGATCCAATGTATTAAATTTTGTTGACAGACCTACTATAAGTCTATAAACCAAATATGTGAATATAAATCTATCAGCGTAAGAAATAATTTGTATAATAACCTAGCTAGATTCCTGTTTTATTTATTTATTTATTTATTTATCCTTTTTTCTCAGTAAAAAGCACTGTCATCATCAAGGACTATTAAAGAAAAAATGATCAAGCATATCTCAATTGGCAGTCTCCTTTTTTGAATCTTGGCACCTAATTCATAACTAGCACTACCTGGTCAAATAAGGGAAATTGAAAAGTCCCAATATTCATACTTTGACAGTTTGACTCCTTTAGAAGTTGAATTTTAAATTAAATTTACAAAGTCAAACTTTTTTAGGGGAATTCCTCTAGCATATTTGGAATAAACTAATTAAGAAATTAAAGAAAAATCCATTATTAATTTGTTTTGTAGTAACATAGCAATGGGAACATAGGAAAAAGAGTTAAGAGATGGATTGGATATGTGTTGATAGAATATGGAGGCCAAAAGTTGGAATAGATCTACAAATAATAAATGCCATCCAACATATTCATCAAACAAGAGTTGACAGTTTAACATACACACTACGACATCCAGTAATTGATTGATACAGACTGGCTGCTATAACTTGTTTGTTTTCTTTGTTTTCTTTTTTCCTTCATTAATTTTTTTGTAGTAGTGTATCACTCATACACTTGAACTGTATGATAATTACCCTTGAAGGAGCAAAATGAAGAGGATTTGACGCTGAATGATTCACTTAAAAGGATATGAAGTATCTTTTCCCAGTGGTGAAAAATTGTCCGCTCTTGGACCTAACCCATCATGAATTTGTCCCTTTGACTTACCCCAAAAGATGCTCACAGCATAAGGTCCAATTCTTTACTTAAATAGCCCAGAACTCTTCCCCTCTTTTCCAATATGAGATTTGCCTAAGTGAGTCAGTCGTGACGTATCGCTGTCTCTACACTCGCCCCTGTAGGGACTTAACGTCCTCGCTGAGGTTTGCCCTACCACCGTACTAGTTGAGAGTCGCTCTGATACCACCTGTAACGACCTGGCCAACATTGTGAAGTATTGTCCGCTCTTGGGCCTAGCGCATCACCAATTTCTCCCTTTGAGTCTTTATTTCTACCTACCAAAAGTGATGTAATTTTCCTTATTTAATACAATTAATAATTATGCAATGAATAATACGATAAATTTTCTCTAGTTTGTTGATTTTCTAACACTAAGCAGTAAGCATCAGTCCAGGGATGGAGGTACATTCACCTAAGGTTGTTTATCTGGTGGTCAGATAAACAACCTTCGTCGAAAAACTTTTTCAAATATATAGTTTAAATATAGATATTTTGATATATATCAATTGTTGAACATCTTCGATACAAAAATCATCCGCTCATTTTTGAAAAGTATGAACACCATTAATAAAAATGCTAACTTCGTCATTGAGCACCACCCCGAGTCACCATATATTACTGTACGTACACGTACTTCACGTTATTAATAGATAGGCTAATCAATCATTTGAATAACACATATATATCACATGTTAATGTCGTTTAGCTGTGCTAATTGGGAGCGCTAATTATTGACAAATATCAAAACTTCTCAGACTTCGACTTCTGTTGAATTTTAGTTCTTCTTCGGATTAAAATCTCGGAAAAATAAAGATAATTTTTTGGAAGTACAAAAATCTTAGATATTAATAAAACTTTCTAGAGTCTTATAGAATAATATCTTTGATATTTGTACTTAGGAAAAAATCAGATATTCTAGAGTAATTAGATATTTTAGAATGATATTTGTGGTAAATTATAACGTAATGAAGATTTTTGTTAGATAGTTAGAAGATAAAGTTATTTAAATATTTCTTGTACATATATCTAGAAGCATCTCTACACAAGTATATATAAGGGTGACCATAGTCATTTGCAATTAATCCAAACCAAAACCCAAGTTTAAAGCAATAAAATAACAAAGTTCTCTACCAAAATATTCATTCTCCTTTCTACCTTTTCATTCTTTAGTTGAATCTTTCGATCTTGATTAATGATCTTGAACTAGTAGAAAGTCTCCTTGTTTATACTTTTTTCCTGCTATATTTCTATACAAAATCGCCTTACTTTATGCAGTAAGGAAATTTGACTGAATTAAACTACAAGAAATTGATAACTAATGAAAAGTGTTAATTTATATGTACTCCCTCCGTACTGATTTATCTGATATTCTTTCGTTTCTTTTAATCATCTCGAAATAGAATGATACCGTTTAATGTCCGCACTTTAACAACGTAATTTTAAATTTTTCATTTTATTTTTAATGAAATAATTTATAGCCATATAAATATTATATCATTTTAGATCATAAATTTTAAAAAAATTCTTTTATTCGATCTTAAATTTCGATCGAGTAAAAACACTTTCACAGACGGAGAGATATTATAAGACAAGGACGTAAGGTGCAATACCTCCTTTACCTTATGGTGACATTATCATCTATACATTCTTTATAGACTCCTTTTGTTCACTTTCACTTCTCTCACCATATATATATATATCAATTAGTAGTACTCTACAAAAATAAGGTTAGATCAAAATAGAGAAAGGTCGATTTTATTCTGACCTTATTGGTGGGGCAAAAATTGACTTGTAGAGAGGTGCCCTGCTGGGAGAAAAAAGTAATGAAAAATGTATAGTACGTACCAAATGTGTCAACAACGTATAGACTGAATTTTCTTCCTAATTAAAATATTGTTTTACCTAGGTATTGTTAAATATTCTTTCCATTGCTGCCAATCTTGCACCCATGCTATCCCTCATCCTATAAAGTTTTAAAAGTTATTTTCTTATATACTTTCTTCTTTCCTTGTGGAAGATTATAATGCATTTCACTTTTTTTTTTTTTTTTTTTTTTTAAGTTATCAGTTACTCATGTTTGTATAAATAATTGCTTATAATTGACTTTTAAATGATCTGATGGTCTTTTCACATCTCCATCCTATATATACCTATCCACCCAAAAATTAAAGGTGCATATATACACACATATATATATATACACACTCGCAGTTCATTTTATGTGGTACCATTTAACTTGACATAATATTTAAGAAAAAAAGTACTTCTTCTGTTCCATTTTATGCGACATCTTTTTCTTTTTAGTACACCCCAAAAAGAATATTATCTCACTCTAATTTCAAACAATTTAAATTAAAATTTCCCTTTTACCATAATAAAATGATTCTCAGCCACACAAATATCTAGAAATTGTTTTAGACCGCAAGTCATAAAAGTCTTTCTTATTAATTAAACAACGAGCCAAGTTGAAGAGTACCACATAATGAGATAGAAGAAGTACATAAGACTTATAGAACTTGTGGTCTAAAACAATCCTTAGATATTTATGTAAGTGTAAATGATTTTACTAAAGGTAAAGAGAAATTTTAAAGTTAAATTATTTTTAGTTATAGTAAAATGACATTCTTTTGAGAACAAATTAAAAAGAAAAAAGTGTCATATAAAATAAAATAAAATAAAATACGGGGAGTAATAAAGGAACTAGGGTGTCACCCTGCTACTGCACCGGCAGTACATGAATATAACACTAAAAGGACCCTCCTTCAGCTACAATTCATTAAACTGCCATAACGCTAATTAAGTTCGTTATAACTTGCTTAACCAAACATATAATACAACGTGGTAGTAAATGAAGAAGAATGAAAAAGTTCACATATGGCACTTAGAGCCTGTTAATTTGGTCTTATCGCTTATGATTTTTAACTTAAGAGTAAGTATTTACTATTGAAATATTACAAAAATATTTTAAAATTATTTAAAATAAGTCAATCTAAACCGATCGTGAATCATCACTCTCTTCATACTTGGTAAGCACCTCAAAAAGAAAAGTAGGACGTCATAATTCAGTGATCGGGAAAAGATCAGCAATGGTATAGATACATAAATATAAAGGGATGTAGCATTTGATAAAGGGGAGTAATTGCACATATTATTTTTCACTTAAAACATATTCCTCTATTAAACTTAATTACTACTTAATTAGTTTATTAGTATACTTTTTTATAAAAATAGATGGAGCCAAGATGAAAGGAATTCAATTAATTCCATTATAAATTGTGATGCGATGGTAAATACTCTTCCTTTCTTTCAAAATGGAACTTCCCAGGCAAATCCAAACGAATTGCGGGATAGCATTTTATGTTTTTCCTTTTAAGAATTCCGTAAAATCATTGATTCTAAGTAGTATTCTGTCCTTCTTAATTTACGTGATGCACCTGCTTTTAATTTTAAAAAAGCTTTTTATAAAGTTTATAGTTTAGAAAAAATTATAAAAATAAATATAATTGCAAATTATTTTTCTCAGAACAAAAAATTTAAATAATTTTTTTTAAACTTAAACATATATTTGATAGAAGAAATAATATCACGACAGCATCGAGTGAGGGATAGAGATAGAGAGAGTAGGGAGAGGATGAAAAAATTAAAAGCTTGAGTCCATTGCTAGCATAGGTTTAGATCCAAGGAGCAATAGGCTTAGATGAAAGAGGTAGGAGGGTAAATAATTGGGAGGGATCCCAAACAAAGGCAAAGAGTCAAAGTCCAATGGAAATGATTACATGAATGAAGAAAATGGACAACTCCACACTCAACTCTCATTGATCAAATCTCTCCACACTATGGAATAAATCTAAATTAGTTGTTAATTTAATTGATTAAATTAAATATAATGAACAAATATATAGTTTAAGTTATATAAGTATGTATGTGTAACCTATGCATATCTATTTTGGGTAGAATTAATAAGAGTAAATTTGTTCGATTAGTTATGTGAATATTTAATAAATAATAAAATAAAATTGGGATTGGACCCCACCTTTGGCCACCATTGTCTTTATGGATTGAATGATATAAAGAGCAGCTCACGTGGAGTCTGAGCCAAAGGCTCTGTCCAACCACAATTAAAAGTATTTTCTCAAATAATCAAACTAAAATTCAGCAATATGTATTATTATTTTTTCGACGCATATTTGTCAAAAAGGCAAATTAAAAAAGGAGGCTCCAATAAAAGCAAATTAATAATTTGCTTTTCTCCTTTTATTCAATGTTTAAAGCTTATAATTCCCACTCATTATCGTTGATGCTTAAAGCTTTTCTCTCCCTCTTTCACCTCTTATCCGAACTAACACATGTTACACGTCAAATGCCTAAAGAAAATCCCATACAACTATCTAGAGTTGAAAGAGACATACTCATTCCCAGCTAATACAAAGAGGAATTTATTTTATTTGATATATTATGAAAAAAAGAAAAGATAAAAGGGAACACTTGGTTTCATTTCATTCATTCTAAGAGAGAGAAAGAAACATAAACAGACCCACAAAGAATTAAATATAGTGTCTGTCACTATTTTTTCATAAAAAGATGTTGGCCTAGAGAGGGAAAAAAAAAAAAGGAAAAAGAGAAATAAGTGATTTTTTTTAAGAGCAAAGTTTGAGTCATTACTACTTCGTGATCATGGATGGAGGAGGTGATGATCATCTCCACCAACACCACCAACACCATCAACAACATCAACACCGCCCTATCACGACTTTCCCGTTTCAATTACTCGAGAAAAAAGAAGACGAAGCTTGTTCCAGCTCATCCAACGCCGCAGCAGCTTATACTACTACTCTTGCCATTTCAAACACAGATAATACTCATACGAACCCTAATAATACACCTCGATCAACAACTTCATCAGCTTCCTCTCTCCAAATCTCAGCTTCTGGTGCTGATACATCTAAAAAGCCGCCTCCAAAACGAACCTCCACCAAAGACCGCCATACTAAGGTTTGTTGAATTTTTATGTCATCGTCTCATCTAAATGTTTGAACTGTCAGAGTCTTTCGATCCGATTTTAATTAACTATATTTTGTGTCGATAGGTTGATGGTCGTGGAAGACGTATCCGCATGCCTGCGCTATGTGCGGCTAGGGTTTTTCAGCTCACACGCGAACTCGGACACAAGTCCGATGGCGAAACCATTGAGTGGCTACTTCAACAAGCCGAACCAGCAGTAATCGCCGCTACAGGAACTGGTACAATTCCAGCAAACTTCACGTCGCTTAATATTTCACTACGCAGCTCGGGTTCTAGCATGTCCGTACCTTCACAGCTACGATCTTCGTATTTCAATCCGAACTTTTCACTCTCACAACGACGAGGGCTATTTCCGGGAATTGGATTGTCGACTGATACTTCGGCTACTATGTTGTTGAATTTTCAGTCGGCGAATTTAAGTCCAAATATGCAGTTACAAACAAAGTCTGAATTGCGTGACAATTCAATCGATTTAACGCAGTCGGGTGCCGCGGAGGAAAATTTAAGTAGAAAACGGAGGTCCGATTTAGATTTGGAGCAGCAGCAGCAGCAACAGCAGCAAATGGGAAGTTATTTGCTACAATCGAGTACTGGTACGATGCCAACAAGCCACTCTTCAATTCCGGCTAATTTTTGGATGGTAACGAATCCGATCCCGAGTAACCAAGTTATGGGAGGCGATCCGATTTGGCCGTTTCCATCAGTAAGCAATTCTGGTGCAGCTGCTGCTTTGTATAGAGGCACAATGCCAAGTGGATTGCAATTTATGAATTTCCCCACTCCAGTGGCGCTTTTGCCTAGTCAGCAACTCGGTGGCAGCAGCGCCGGCGGTAATAATGGATTGGGAGAAGGCCAACTAGGCATGTTCGCCGGAATAAATCCGTATAGAGGAGGTGGCGGTGTATCGGAATCTCAGGCGAGTGGGTCCCATTCGCATCACGGCGGCGGCACGGATGATCGGCACGATACAGCGAGCCATCATTCATAGCTGTAGCCTACTGATTGATTCATCATCAGACGCATCCATTCTTTCCCAACTTGTGTTTTGTAAGTTTGGATGTTTAAAGAGGTTTGATTATTTGCTCTAAAATTCCTTATATTTTTCTTCTTTTTTTTCCTTTAAATTTGTTCTGAACATTCTTTTTTCTTTCTTCACCTTTTTTTTCGTGTGATTAATTTGGTTTACGAGTTTGATGAGGGCAACAGTTTTAACAAAGGGGAATATTTGGTGAGTGATTTTGTCCAAATTTTTTTCCAATTATAGAGTAGTTTGTTATTTATCATCATTGATTGTTCCTTTTTATTTTTCTTCTAAAGTTACATGTACAAACATTGTTACACTAAGTTAATTTGTTCTGGATATGGATTATGTCATTTCGTAAGAATTTTTTAATCCTTTGCTGACTTGCAAATAATTAGCAACTAGAGGAGTAAAGATTTTTCACCTGCCGCAATTAACCCCTAAAACTCTCCCGTGCTCTTCTCATAAAAAGCAGTGTTTATTTCTATTGACAGTGCAAAATATAAATAGGAATAGTACGGAAGCAATTGTTTCAAGATTTAAAGAAGAAAGTATAAATTTTGTTCAAGTCATTTTAAAAGATAATTACAGATAATACTTCTATAATTGGTAACCCAAAAAAATGGAGAGCAATCTTCTGTAATAAATCAGAAACACTGAGGGTTCGTTTGATTTGGATAGAGTTATGCTGAATTAGTTAAGTTTATATTGGGATAAGTTATGTGAGAGTAAATTTTATTGCTTATTTCGTTTGTCATATTCAAAATCATACTTACGGCATAATTTCTAAATAAGTTATTTGATTACAAAAATATATTTCACCTTATTTACTTATTTTTGTTTTACATTTTCTTTACACGCTTTAGTTATTCACTCTTAAAAGTAAATTTTCATCATATTCAAAAATTAAACTATCATCTTAGTTATACTTGAATAAAATTTTCATCTTATTTAACTTAAAAAGTAAAAACTTCTAATTTTAGTAGCTCAGTTGGTTAATTATCTGAACTCTCACCTAGTTGGTGAGGGTTCGATTCCCCACATCGCTTAAAAGATAAATTTTTCATTTTATTTATCTTAAAAATAAATTAACTTCATCAAAGGAAAAATAATTCATAATTAAATTATCTATACTTTAAAGTTATCTACATTTTGATTGATATATAAAATATAATTATTAAATGAGTAATAAAAATGTTTTATTTAAAATATGTAATTTAGTAGTGGAGTGAACATTTTAAGAGGAATCAAAATATAAATAAACATAAGTACTAGACAAATAAATTCGACTTATAATATATTCATAAATTGAAAGTATAAAAGTATAATTTTTAATAGAAAAGTATATTATCATAAAAATAACGATTAATTAAGGTTGCAACGATTATTACTATATATGTTGTTAATTTATGCTAATATACATGAATATAAAAATAATGTATGAAAGAGAGGTAAAGGAGGGTATTTTTATTATTTTATGTATTTTTTTCTACGATAATTTATCTTGGAATTACTATTCCACCTCACAGAGGTATAACTTATCCCAATAATTAATTATTAATTTTGAGATAAGTTATTTCAATTTTTGTAACCAAACAAGAAAATAAAATTTATCCGTCATATGAAACGATCCGATAATATAAGAAAATCTTTATATATTTAAAACGTAATCTCTTGAAAACCGAGATTAATAAAGTTTTTACTGAACTACAAAGATTTTTCTCATTATTAATGTAATTTAACCAATAACTCCTACAACAGTCATTACTATTTTTATCCTAGCTTATCATATAAAATTTATTTAAAATTATCTAACTTAACTTAATTATTTAAACATTTTGATATTGCAAGTACAAATATAAACTTTAACTCGTAAATAAAATACTGACTAACAAATTGATCACCGTTAAATTCTGGACAAGACCTATGACTTAACGCCTAGGCATAGAATAGTCTTGCTAGCCCACTAATGTTGGAGAAGATGTGGCAAGAAATTTTGGTATTGCCATTAATCACTCTGTTTTAATAAGAAGCAGCAAAAGGATGATTAAAGATATTTTTTTTTCTAGTTTATAGATTAGAAAAATATAAAAGCAAAATAAAAGTAGTTTGACAGAGATGGGCCGTGATTGGTGGGGGCCCATACCTTATCAGGTCCAGATGTTGGCTCAGGTGGTGAGGCCCACATGTTGGTAATCTCCTAAACCAATGTACGTTTGGTATCACTGACAAACAGATTGATCATTCTTCCTCTTTCTTAATATATAAAAATTTTAAAAAATATTTTTAAAATTTATAAATCAAAATAAATTATAAATCATTTCATCAAAAATAAAATAAAAATTTTAAAACTAAATTACTAGTATTAAATAACACGTATTGTTTCGTAATAAATAATAGTAGTAATGGTGAACATTGCTGGCCTTGGCACCATAAAGATCGGTGGTGAATTTAAATGACCCTACTGGACTTGGCCCACTCTTTCAATGATCTGGACCGTTCATGCTTTAGTGGGCCCTCTGTTAATGGGCTCAGCTGAATGATTAGTTCTCATATCCAAGTTGAAGATGAGCATCTAACATGAGTTCCTCCCATCACCATGTTGTATCATATTTTGAAAATTCGTTTAACTATTATATTTGAGTGGATTAAATGAGTAATTTTTTAAATGAATAAATTATAGATTAAAATTCATATTCAATTATAGAAATATGAGTATTCATGATTAGAATAATAATTAATCAAATGGATTAAACTTTCAATTTTTATTCACTCGAATTCATGATATCATCAGAATGTTGTAATTTTAATTTCAATCATTTTTATGTTCTTCAATAAAACTAATTTTTCTTCTCTATAATTGAATAGGTGAAGTAAGCAAGCAGATCATGTATTAGTTTTGATATTGCTTAAAATGCATTAAGCACGTGTTACTCCTAAAATGCAAATAATCATTTACTTTGAAATCAAATATATTTCCCATTTATTATTATAAATTTATTATATATTCAATAGTTATATTTTTTTTTTTTACCTTTTATGATACAATAAAATTAAATAAAAACTTTTCAATATTTTTTATCCAATAAAAGACTAAAATAATTTCTTCATATTGAATTCTAAAGTAGAATACCACTATTTACTCATGAAAATATGAATAAATATGGGTCAACATGTTTTTTATCCGATCCATTTGTCATCCAATCTATTTTTATCCATATGAAATATGGGAAGGGGTTGAATTATTACTGATTTTATGTTGACCCATTTTCAACACATCCAAATTTCACCTAATCTGCTCATTTGTCCTCACTACTAACAACACCTAATCCTAAAGCTCTTGTTAAGATATAATTAAGAAAATGAAAAAGAATTCAGTAGCCGTTTGAAATTTTTAGATAAGATAATCCACAATTCAATATGGTATCACAATATGAAAAGATTCTTGAATCGTGTTTTTACCATCATCCATTATAAAAAAAAATTCAATTGCTTGAACATATACCAAAGAGATATATTGAGAATATAATTACGTAAATAAAAGTATTAAGTAATCTCTCTAATAAGTTAATATTTTAGACGAGATGATCATGCAATTTCAGGGCCAAGTTCTACGTTTAAGAATATTCGGTTAATACGAAAAAAGAAATTAAAGTTAAGTGGTTAAAAGAATTCACGATAAAAAGTTGATGTACAGAGGGATAATACAGTAATATGTCACATTCCACTCCATCATATGATGAGTCATTGTGAATCTCATGTACTGGAACTTGCACTGCCACAGACTTTGTTGGACACAACTACCCTTTGTACTTCTCTAAAATTAGATTTGCCGCTAATCAATATATAAAGGTAATAATTGCTTAGTAGTATTTTTTTTTTAATTAAAAGCATATCTTAGTTGAAAAAAAGCATAATTTTTTCCCCTTACTTGATTAATTTTGCTGAGTATTTATTATTAGTTGTTAATTCATACTAGCTCGATACTAAGTAATTAGATCTATCGACAATTTTAAAAATACCTAGTTGCATCGAACATAGTTTTATGTGGCCTCTAGGTTACAAGAATAACCTCCTTTTCTTTTGAAATATGCAATTCAGACATGTCGAGCTGTTGCCTGTTTGAGCAGGTGAAATTCCCTTTTAAGGTAAAATATATGATGGAAAAAGTATAAATGGCTAAAAGTTTACCCTGCGGCTACGTATTTCCTCTCATACGTGCATGTTCTATTGTTTCTCAAAGTGTCTGCATAATTACATCAGTTGCCTTTTCAAATGTGAAATAAATGATAAAAGCCAAAGTGACTTCTTTTTAAAACACATTGAAATTGTCAGAAGAAAAAATAAAAGGTGGCAAGATGGATGTTGAATGAATCCAAAAATATGTGGTGGACCATGGAAGCACTAAAGAGACACTGTCTATCTATCTGAACTGTAACAGTTGGCATCTTCAAACTTAACTTTTTTGGGGGGGGGGGGGGGGGGGAAACCCTTACTCTGTCATGCCTCTCCCATTCATGTGGGAAGCCATCGTTTAATTGGAGCAAATTTATAGTGTCTACATGCAAGCTAAATGGCCTGGAAAGGGTAAATTAATGTATGGCATTAAATTAAAAGATGTATATATATAGAATGAACCAAAATATTTCTTTCTAATCTCGTGGATTTAAATATGTCACGTGGAAAATATAACTAAAGAATTGCCAAAAAAATGAAAAAGACATTTTTCTTTTTTAAATCAGACTAAAACGAAAAGTAAGATAAACAAATTGAAGCAAAAAAATAATAATTAAAAATCAAATTTTCAACGAGAGAAGTATTGAAAATACTCCTGAACTTGACGCAAATTATTAGTTTCATCCCTGATTAACTAAACTAAAATACACCCCAATCTATCAGTAGTGTTACAAACACCCTTTAACTTGACAAAAATTTAGGAGTGTATTTCACTCATGTTGCAAGATCAGGGATGTATTTAAGTTCAATTAATCAAGTAGAGCAGTATTTTTTTTAACACTATTGCTAGTTCAAGAATGAAACTAATAATTCTTGACCACAGAAAGAAGTGGGAATTTTCAGTTGGGTGAAATTATGTGTGTGACTCTGAGGGGGTAATTTGTTCGTCACTGATTCCATAATATGAATGAAGAAAATTTTGTGTTGGTTGTACAAAAAATAATAGCACATGGGTTGAAAGCATAAGGTACAACAGAGTGGTCCCTTGTAGAAAATCTTGTAACCCCTTAGAATATTATTGATTTGGACCATCCAAACATCCAGCCATTGTCTTCTTTTTGGAATTAATTAGTTATAATCCAGCAAGTCGGCAAGCAAAATTGGTGGGCAGATTGATTTTAAGTTGCTAATGAACATCAATTTTGCTAAATTTGGCCATGTAATCTCCCAATCTTTATATGATTTATGACTTTCCCAATATAATTAAATGATGTTGATAGCTCACTTACTTTTGATTTTTTTGAGTCTTCTTCTTACATATAATTGCCTTTTGCTTTTTGTTTTTTTTATTGATTTGTCACACAAATATAGAAAAAAAAATGTGGGAGAGCGTATACCTAAATAAAATTAAAATTATCTCTGTATTTGATAAACGTCAAAAGAAAAAAAAAGTGGATTGTTTATAAATTATAAAAATCAGGTAAAAGTTATAATTTGGCCAACCTCATGCCTCAACTTATAAGAATTGTTTTCAAGATTTTATAGATTCCTAATATCTTTGTGGTTTTTCAAATACTCTTCCAAAAATATGATTTTATTCATTTATTTATCTATTTTGATTTTATCATCCTTTTTTTCTTTTTTATGTAAATAAAATTTTTTCCAAATAGCTTTAAAGGATATTTTAGTCACTTTAATAGAAAATTATTTGTTATAATAATTTTTTTAATCAAATATATTAACTACTTATTTAGCTTCAACATGAGTTTGACTCAAACATATAATGGCTTGTTTCTAAAATCAGAGCTTCAACACCTCCAAATTATTTTTAGCTATATATATATATATATATTGTTTTAATTATTCTATATTTGCTATTCAAAGCTTACTAACCTGATTAATTCAAATTTGAATTTTGATAGAACGTGAATAGAATATAGTATCATTTAAGTAGGATGCGATATGTATACCCTACTGATCGAAGAGTGTAAGAATGGCAGCTGCAAGTCCATGATTGTAAAAAGGTACAAGACAGTAGAAGATGCCATATCATATATAACATTAAATTTTAAGGATGTGTTAGGTAGAAAAAAAAGGAAAATGTTTTCTGAAAAACTAAATGATTTTTTTTTAATGTTTCATAAATAAGTAAAAAGAATTATTCTAAAATATTTTTATATAATTTAATCAAATAATATGGAAGATGAAGGTAGAACTAGTGGAGTCAGATATGGGGGCTACAAGGGTGAGGGAAAAAAAAGTGTGATGGAATTTGGGAAAAAGTATAATTAACATGAAATATTGTTGTTTATGAAATTTGTTTTTCTTATTTTTATAGGGATTTTTTTTTCATTTTTAAAAAAAATATTTTTTTGATAAAATTAATAATATATCATTCAAAACATAAAAAGATCAGAATCATTTTTCCTCCGTGTGTTGGGGTAAATTTTCCCAAACTTCGTCTCATTTTTAATTATCAGATATACTAAAAATAGTTGTCAATTTAGATAATCAAAAGAAGAATTAATTATAGTTTTTTAACTTTGTCCTTAGCATTAATTATTCTAGATTTCAGATATATTATAATTATTTACAAGGAATATATTAGTCAAACAACACTTCTAATTAATTTTTTCTTAAGAATTGTCCCAAGTTTTATCATGACAACTAAAATGGGACCGGAGAATACTAAAAATAGATGTTCATTTTAATTGTTCAACCTAGAAAAATCAAAAAGATAATTTATGAGTTGGTTTGTAATTTACTCCTGTATCAATTATAGTCATTTTTCAATGCATTTTCTAAATTTATTATATCTAAAAGATGGTACAATAAAATTATTATTTCATTTATTACTCTTTAAGGATTGTGTCACGGTGAAATATTATTGATAATGAAATTAATTTTTGGCTCGTTGTCGTATCTGAATGGATAAAATGCTGTTGATTATGATGTTCGAGTTGTTACCTGTATCAGTTGGAACTATTTATTTAATTACTTCCTCCGTCTATCTTTAGTTGTTTCTTATTGACTTGGCACAGGGATTAAAAAGTAGTAAATGATAAGAGTAATTCGGTAATGTCTTAAAGAATGTAATAGAAAAATAACTATAATTAATGATAAGCGCAAATTAGAAACTAAGCATAAAATTATCTCTTGATTTCGTAAAGTGGACAAGTATTGTTGGACAGAGGGAGTAATTAAGATTAAGGTTTTTCCATGTGGAGAAAGAAGAATTTAATGAGTTGTACCTTTTCGTGCTATAAATAACATGTCAAATCTGATTAGTTGTGGCTTTGGGCCTTTTCATCTAAAATGTGTAGACATTTATAAATCTGCTATTGTCTTCCTATTCTCTATTTTAAACAGGATTGAAAAGTTATTTCTAGATGAATTTTCGCATATAGTCACTTAAAAATATTTTAATTGTATCTCATGATTATAATTTGGGTAATTTCATTTCATAACTATAATTATAACGTGTTTGTACAATTCGCGCAATATTTGCATACGTTTGTATGATTCGCTATATAATTCGCAGTTTTTGCATAGAGTTTATATATTTTGCTATACAATTCGTGCACAACGTTTATGTAATTGGCTATACAATTCACAGTGTTTGTATACTTCGCTATACAATTTGATTCGCGCACAACTTTTGTATAATCGCGCATAAAGTTTGTATAAATTGCATGAATTACACAAAACTCAAACTGTAATTACAGCTAGATGTTTGAGGTGGATCGTAATTAATTCAAACTATAGCTATGTTAGCTAATTAACTAGTATATGTTTGATTATCCGCGTAATTTTTCCTTATTTTTCTACTCTCACAAAGAAGAGTGTACCTGTCCAACCCTCTTGGGCTGTTCATATACTGAACTTGAGTTTGGTCCATAAAGAGGTCGAAAGATAATTTGGCCCAAATGTATTGCTTAATTTCTTCCTTCTTGTCCCATAGTATATATTGCATATATCGTTTTGGGGAATTAAAATCATAGTAAAAATGAAGGCAGCAATGATTGATAAAAGAGACATTTGAATGTTTCTCTATAGAGTGAGTGAAAAATGAGATAAAGCAAGATCTTCTTCGAGTTCAGAATCACGTTTGAGCTTGTATTGATTGCGCTTTTGCAAATAATCGCTGTAAAAGAATCCCTTGTAATTTGGTTTCTGATCAATTTGCTTGGTAAAACAGGGAAGAGGTTGAATCCATTTTCCTCCTGATACATTATAGAAGAACGAAAATGAATTTCTTGATCTCCCATTTGGTCTCACCACCCTATGATTTGGACTCTTGTATTTGTTATTCGTCAACACCTTCACCAACAAAAGAAAATTTGTAAGGTTAAAGGGATTGCATCCATTCCATCGCATCTTAATGATGTTGTAAGTAGAAAAAATAGAGAGAAATTATTTTTTCCTTTTTTACCTGAAGAACAACACCAATGTTGACAACAAGGGCACCTTTAATGGGAATTACTGGGATCCATTTACCATCCTTTTGAATTTCAAGCCCTCCAACTTCATCTTGTAACACAAATGTTATACATCCAACATCTTTATGTGAATTTACGCCGATTTTCCCCTCCTCTGTTGCTGGTAAATAATACAATGCTGTCAACACATCAGAATTTCTGTCATTGTTAAATTCTTGGAGAGTACTTGGAGGCAGACCCAAGGAGACACTAAGGATGTTCCCTAAAATTGCTCCGATCTTCGTGAATTGATTGAATAAATCTTCCATTACATCTCTGAAACATTGAATAAAGATGAATTATATCCAGTCAACGGCTATTCGTTCAACTTGAGGGGCAAGCTTCTTTATGTTTATTTTAACTGATCAGCTTTTCATGCCCTACATAGGTGATGATTTGTGTTCTATACATTAGATTAATAGAAAATTATGCAATCATTCACATAAATAAAATAGTTAAACAGGATTTAAAATTAAATATCCCTTAATCATTTCTGTTCTGCCCCATATGGCTATATAAATAATACTATTCTGTTTTTGGATAGCTCTGTTATAAATTTAAAAAGATGTTGCAACTTTGTTTCAAAGCTCATATTGTTTAAGAATTTTGTACTATAGTAGTAATCTGAAATAATCCAATAATGTGATTTTAAGTTCAATGTAGCGGCATCATTTACACAATCAGATCACTCCTAAGGTAATGAAAAGTAAACTCTATGATGAATATTAATTGATAACCTGATAGAAAAGGTCAAACAATACATAATGTCAAGTTTTTGTGATGCATATAACTTAAATCGTTCTAATATTAAGATATATATAACTTAATTACCGGAGCTGTGGATGATTGGCAGGAAAAACATTGAAGTTGGATCCAGGCTGAAGCATAACCAAGTACTCTGAAAACTCATAAGATGGATTTGGTTTTCGGTTATAGCCTGCAGGAAAAGGTGCCCCTGGCAATGGAGAGCAGTTCATTTTCTCTTCAATAGGACACTTAAAAAAGGACTTTGATAGTTCTAATGCACGGCTCATTAGGTCCAAAGGCACCCCATGATTGACAATTTGGAAGAAGCCATATCGACAACATGCTTCGTTTATCACTTCTCTTGCCTTTCTCTCGCCATCTACATCTCCTACAAAGAAAGGGGAGAGATCAACCATTGGCATCAGTAGGTTAGCCATTATTAACTAATACAGTCAATATGGCTTAGGCTAATCTTATTAGTACAAGATTACACACAAATGGGGGCTTTTAAAGTGTCTATATGCGTTTGTTTCTGGTTGATAATTAGCTTGGCTCCTGGATGATTGTCATTATAAAAAAGGATAAGTATGGTTGCAGATTAATTAAATCAAATAATTTAACTCCCTTTGCAGAACCATAGAAAGGGACGTAAACCACATCACATGGATCCTTCAATTTATCAACTTCACGTGATTTCACCACATTTTACTATTATAATTTGCTTTATTGGATCTAAATTAGTCTCTTACTCATTTGTCTGATATATTTTTTTAGCATTAATAAGGATTTGTTCAGAAAAAATCTCAACAGTCTAGATTCCATCTAGCTTTAATAGGGAGTTAAATTTTATAAAACAGATGTATTGGTGTACTACTTGGCGTTATTCGGGAAAGAAAAAAGGAAAGAAACTTATGAAATTTACAGTATTTACAATGCGAGTTTTTTAGATCAGTAACAACAAACAGTGCCAGGACACATAGCTATAAGTTGAGGATTCCTCTTCAAGGAATCAGACTTGTACGGTGAAAGACGTGTTAAACACTATTAAGAATATAATTATGTGCACGCCAACAGTTTAAACTTTTAAATGATATGGTCACACACTTTAACATACGTATTAATGCCATGTTTCTTTCCATACAGAGATAACTTTTCATCACATAGACTTGTCTTCTAATTAGAAATTGAGTAGTGAGTTATCTTGGTGAGATCTTCGGTTCTAGCTGGTGGATGAGACGAGTCTCTGAGTTTCAACTGTATATATTCTTTGAAGAAGAAACCTCTGTACTTGGGCGATTCACCAATTTCCTTGGTGAACTCTGGTAATGGCTCAACCCACTTGTCTGCTGGTACGCTATTGAAGAAAGCGCATGAGTAACGGTTTGTTTCTCTTGGTCTGATCACCCTGTGAGTTCCACTCTTGAATTTGTTGTTGCTTAGCACCTTTTTAATATGTCAACACAAAATAAAATGTTGAATTTTGAGATAATAATAACTGTGAGCAATAACCAAACTATAATTACCTGAATCACATGACCAATGTTAACAACTAGTTTGTCTTCGGAAGGCACTATAGGAATCCACTGTTCATCTTTGTGCACCTGAAGACCTCCGACTTCATCCTGGTAGAGAATGGTGATGCAGCCAGGATCAGTGTGTGCAGATTTTCCTATGTTCTCAGCTTCTGTCGTTGGACAGTAAAGGATGCCGATCATGGCATCCCAAGTCTGATCAGTTCTGTAGTTTTCTAGGAAGTTAGGAGGGAGGCCCAGGCACTCACTTACGATTCTAATTTTTGGAAATGGGAAATGATCTCCTCCATTACTTGCCTAAGAATATCAAAACATATTTATTTCAAAAAGGGCGAAAACGCAAATGAAACTTGAAGTTCTTATTGGAATCACCACTACAGGGAGTCCGGAGTCGCTTAAACTAGAAACGGTTAATTAGAGATGCAACTAAAAGAGAATAGGGCTATAGTGGAAATAAATTAAAATCTTACTTGAAATGAGGTGGATCTGTGAGGCAGACATCGAAGCCGGAGGATGAAAGATAAAGCAGTAGTTGCTCATAAGTCCCAGCTGATTTGTGAGTGCTTTTTGAATAATTATCAGAAGGTACCGACAGTTTTTCTTCATCTGAACAAGCAAAGAAAGTCTTAAACGTATCCAAGGTTCTTCTCAACAACTCCAAAGGAATTCCATGATTCACAATTTGGAAGAAACCATACTTAACACAAGCTTCTTTAATTTGCTCAATACCCTTCTTTTTCCCTTCTTCATTTTCCTCTGATCTTAAAAATGGAGAAACATCAACTGTTGGAATATCAAAACTAGCCATGATGTTTTCCTTAATCCTCTTTACTCTCAAACTTTGTTCTCAACCTCTTTATAAAACAAAAAGAAGTCAACTACTGATTTCTGCGCGTGTAGCCATATAAATATTCAGCTCCAAAACCATATCGACAACATGCTTCATTTATCGCTTCTCTTGTCTCTCGCGCCAGCTTCATCTCCTAGAAAAAAGGGGAGAGATCGACTCCTGGCATCACTGACTTAGCCATTATTACTTACTACCAATCTTATCGTGGTTGATGATTAGCTTGCTAGGCTCCTGGATGATTACCATTATAAAAAAGGATTAGTATGTTTACAGATTAATTAAATCAAATAATTTAAATCTCTTTGCAGAACCATAGAAAAGGAACATAACCACGTCACATGGACCCTTCAATTTATCAACTTCGCGCGATTTCACCACATTTTACTATTATAATATGTTCTGTTAGATCTAAATTAGTACTCTTCCTCATTTGTCTGATATACTATTGTTTAAGCATTATCAAGGATTTGTTCAGAGAAAATCTCAATACTCTAGATTACATCTAGCATTAAGCAGGAGTTATAACTTCATAAAACAGATGCATTGGTGTCTAAAACAAGAGTAAACAGTAGGAAGGAGTACTTGACATTATTAAAAGTTCGATAGGCACTTGTTCGTATATATCCACTATGTTTGTCTTCTAATCGTCTCTCAAAGTTGACGTCAACTTCTTCAACAAAACAACAACATAGTTTTAAAGTTGACAAGCGGAATCAGTGGCGGAACCAGAATTATGATTAAGGGGTTCAAAATTTGAAGAAGTGGACACACAAACTAGCCGAAGGGGGGTCCGACATCTACGCTATAATACTCAAAAAATTGTTTTAACCATGTATAAATAATAAGTATTATAATTTTTCATCAAAGGACGTTCCAGCGGAACCCAATAAATTTAAATTTTAGATCCATCCCTGCAAAGCTTGACGATGATTGCTACTCCTACTGTATAGTAGTAACGATAGAGTTGTTATTTCTAAAAAGTAAACCAACTACTACCTACTAGTTGTGTAGTTGTTTATTTTCAGAAACTCTCCATGATGTTGGTCTTCTAACTAAACCTTGCTGTAAACTCAAACCCCCAAAGATTCAACATTTTGTTTTTTGGTTATCTTTCCAAAGCTCTGGAATAGTAATCTATACCGTAGATTTCCAGGCAATTACTGTTGTCTCGTCTGGATTCTTAAGTAACTTTCAATAAAATTTGCGGAATTTCAAGCAAAATTTCATAACTAACAAAGAGAAATAACTTAATTATGTCTTTAGCTATAGTTCACCTAATTACGCTCTATAGCTATAGTTTCATCTGCTATCAATATTTTTGTTTATATTATTTTCTTGTCAATATACAAATAGGGGAAGTATATATAAATTACGTAGCTAACACATTGACCAACTCTAGCGACAACTTACAACGACAAGAATGATTAGTATTATACCCTTTATAAGACCAGGAGCTAATCTTACATTCTATTAACACAACACTATGACACACTTATGACAACTTGGAAATTTTTGCTTCAAAAACTCTATCATGTCCCTCAAGTAGTTATGCTCTTCAATGCCAATGTATTCTCCCGAAACCTTTTTCCTTTTGAAAAGTATGAATTTGTAAGTGAATGAATCCATCTCACATCAGAAAGAATGTATATACAACGTAGAAATCGAACAACCTTGTGCGTTTCTATTGTGTGAGAGCTCTGCTGTTCACCAACCACAGCAGGTAGTGACAACTTTATATTTGGTTCTCCATTTGAACCTTTGACACTCGATTAGTAGTGAGAACCAGGTCCCTCAATCAGATTCGACAGCGTGTCACATCATCAAAACTTAGGAACTACAAAATTCGTCTTCAAAAAATGTGAAAGACGTGTTAAACATAATTAAGAAAATAATCATGTACTCGTTTAATTTTTCAAATAAGATGATTACATACTTCAACATATAGAAAAGTAATCACGTAATACATATTCAACACACACATGTACTATGAATCATGTCATACATATTCAACGCACGCATTTATTAGGAGTGATGTAACATATATTATTGCCATTTTTCTTTCCATATGGAGAGAACTTTGTACAACATATTTTACTCTAATTAGAAATTGCGTAGTGGGTTATATGGATGAAATCTTCAGGTCTAGCTGGTGGATGACTCCTGTTTCTTATTCTCAGTTGATAATATTCTTCAAACAGGAAACCTCTGTACTTGGGTGACTCTCCAATTTCCCTTGTAAATTGTAGTAATGGCTCAACCCACTTGTCTCCTGGCAAATTATAGAAGAATACGTACCAGTAACGGTTTTTTTCACTTGGTCTCACCACTCTGTGAGTTGCACTCTTGATGTCTATATACATTTTGTAAGAAGAAAAAAAAAGTTTTAAGGAGAATTGAATGGTTGATTTCTGCCCCATGTGGCCATATAAATCAGGATTGTTGAGGTTTGTAATAGATAAGATTCTCGGTTATTTCTGTCCCATGTGGCCAAAAATATGAATGATTCACTGTTCCTCTCTTTGGTCATTTAATTTGTTTTACAGCATTACTTTTTCCGTTTTTTTAAAGAACGATTTAATTTGTTTTGACACAAAATTTAAGAAAATGAAAAAACTTTTTAATTTTGTGATCCTAAATTAAAGTTGGGTTAAATGTACCAAAAAATTATTTAATCTTGTGACCTGTAACACGTGAAAAATTGAAATTAAAGTTTTATAAAAAAAAGAAAAAAGACCATATTGAAAAGTAGGTCATTCTTTTCTAGACGGATGAAGTATTATTTATTTAATACCATTGAAGCAAATTACCACATACACGAAGAAATTTGAGACAATCATCAACCTAATTCTCCTTCAAATTTTTGAGATGTGTAGAATAAATTTGATTTAGTTTACAAATATACTTTCTTCATCTTAATTTATGAGTTATTTTGATTTGGTACGAAGTCTAAAAAAAAAGCAAAGGCTTTTAAAATTTCTAGTCTAAATTAAGTCACAAATGTTTGTGTGATTAGAAATTATTTATTAGAGATAAAATGGACACTTTAAAGTTAAATTGATAAAAAGATGCCATTTTTTCACCTAACTAAAAAAAAGTAAATCATATAAAGTCGGACAGAAAAAATCTATTATATACAAAAAAATTAAACTTGACAAATAATAAATAAATACTTGTACTTAGTTAGTTCAATGTGAATATGATTTAGATAAGTGCCTTCATCTTATCGATAAAAGAGTATTTCCTCTCGCTAATTAGTTTTATTCAATTTCGTTTTTGTTCAGGGGACAGTGATGACAATGATAATTCTATAGAGAATATTTTTAGAACTTTTTCAATAAATTGAATAAGTTTAATGCATTAGTGTTGAATAATATTTTAAACTTTTGAATTAACTAATTTATTTTCTTAACTTAACATTAAATAATGGTATTTGCATGTTAGATTCCACTAAAACACTCTTTTCAGAAACAACCTCTCTACTTCTATGAGTTAGTTGTAAGGTCTATCCTCCGCAGATCCCACTTGTGGAATTTTACTGGGTATATTATTGTTGTTATTGCATGTTGGACGTCGACAAACTAGAGATTTCTCGTTTATTAAAGCAAAATTTTAGAAGGAAGCGGATGTAATAGCGTGAAAATTGAATCAGTGTTTAAAAAGTGTAAAGAAGATTAAGATGGAGATTTGGTAATTAGTGAGTGTTTAGAAAATCTTTAAAAAAATAAGAAAAAATATGAAATCGCCAATAGCCGGTACAGCTTGTTTGGATGGTGGTTTTTGATGGTATGGTATGGTATGATTACTAAGAGAACGACGTTTGTTTTGATTGTTTCATTAATTATATGGTATGGTATGGTTTAGTTTCATTGTTCTGTAACCATGAAAACCCTCACTTTTTGAAACCACCAATTTGGTGGTATCCCATGGTTTCCTTATTTTTTTTCCAATTATACCCTTATTTAAATCTAAATAGTTCTAATTTATCCTTTATTTTTCATTGAACTTTACCCTAATATATATATATTATTTTTGTATTACTTATTTTACTAATTTACTCTGCATCAACTTTTGAAACTTTTTTTCGCCTCCCGTTTTTTCTTTCACGTTTTTTTTTTTTTTGAGTTTTTTTTAAAGTTCTTACTTTTTTTTTATTTTCTTACGTTGTTTGTATGGTTTGGAGATAAATTAGCTTGTACGTTTCCCTACTTGATTCTATGTATTTATTTTTTTAAAAAAAAATATTAAAAAGATATTGATAAATTTAATATTTATACTAATTAAGGACTTTTTTGTAAATTTATAAGTTACGATACAATACCATACAGTCAAATCAAACAACAAATTATCATTAAACAGTAGCAACCCACACAGTCCATCCAAACATTGTATGATACCATACCATACCATACAGTACCATAAACCATGGCAAACCAAAGATCCCTGACCATGTAGAAAGTCGCCCATGATAATAGTTAATACTCCTATTCACTTCTATTTTGTCGGTATGAAAAAAGGACCTTTTTTTTTTTATATTTAGGATTAACTTAATTTTAAAATATTTATTTTATTTGGTATATAAATATTTATCATTTGTTTTAATGTATAAATTTAAAAAATCTTATTTTCTTTCTCATACTCAGTACCAAGTTATATCATATGAGACGAAGGGAGATTGATTTTTTCATTAAATTTATTGAAATAATTTTTTATTTTTTAAAAATAAATATTTAAAAAATAATGAGATGTCCTTTTCATTGATTCGCCCCACTTAATCTGACCCTCTAAAATTGCTCCCATTTTCGAGGACCGGTCGAATGTATCTTTTGTGAGACATTGAACAAACAGGAATTAATGAATTATCCCGTCAACGGCTGTTCGTTCAACTTAAGGGGCCAATTTCTTTTTGTTTATATTTAGGTGATCAGATTTTCATGCCCTACAAGGGTCATTCATGATTAGTGTTCTATTCATTAGATTAATAGATAAATGTGGAATTATTCACTCAAATAAAATAGTTAAATGTACGGAATAGCTCGTAATATAAGTAAATTTAATTTTAGATGTTGCAACTTTGTTCCAAAACTCTCAAGTCTCTATCATATGCTAGTTACAAATTTTGTCTTACAAAACGAGTATATTACTGTTGAAGGATCTCCATAAATCATTGAGCACGAGTATCATTAGATAGCAGAAATTAGAGAATGTGAAAACTTGGACAGCTCTTTTGGATAAGTTTGCCAGGCACCAGTTTTACTTAGCACCGCGGGTTTAGACATTAAACAGCTTATTTTTGCAAAAAGAGAAAACTAAGAAGTATTCCTCTTAGTTTGCAAAACATAGCTATTAATCGAGTATTCCTCTTCAAAGAATCAGGCTTGTACGGTGAAAGACGTGTTTAACATAATTAAGAAAATAACCGTGTGCTCTCAAATAGTTTAAATTTTTAAATGAAGTGACACTTCAACAAAATACACCAGGAATCATATACATTTTCAACACACATATTTATTGGGAATCATGCAATACACATATATGAGTGATGTAATACATATTCAACCCACAGTCCCACACATATAGTAGGAGTAATGTAATACATATTCAACACACATACTTATGAGGAATCATGTAAACATGTTCAACCCACACACATATTAGGAGTAATGTAATACATATTCAACACACATACTTATTAGGAGTGATGGAATATTTATTATTGCCTTGTTTCTTTCTATATGGAGAGAAACCCTTTCATCACCCAGCTAGACATTTCCTCTAATTAGAAATTGCATAGTGAGTTATATGGATGAGATCTTCAGGTCTAGCTGGTGGATGACTCCTGTTTCTGAATCTCAGCTGATGATATTCTTCAAACAAGAATCCTCTGTACTTGGGAGACTCTCCAATTTTCTTTGTAAACTCTGGTAATGGCTCAACCCACTTGTCTCCTTGCAAATTATAGGAGAACGCATACGAGTAACGGTCTATTTCTCTTGGTCTCACCACTCTGTGTGTCGCACTCTTGAATTTATTGTTGCTTAGCACCTTTTGTTATGTCAACAATATAAAAAGTTAGATTTTGGGATATTATTATATAAATACATGTAACTGTGAAACAATAAATACCTGAATCACATCACCAATGTTAACAACTAGTTTGTCTTTGGAAGGCTCTATGGTAATCCATTGCCCATCCTTTTGCACCTCAAGGCCTCTAACTTCATCCTGATACAGAATATTCAAGCATCCAGGATCTTCATGTTCAGGTTTTCCTACGTTGTCATCTTTTGTCGCTGGAAAGTAGTGTAGGCCCATCAACGAATCGCGACACTGATCATTTCTGTAGTTTGCTAGGAAGTCATGAGGAAGGCCCAGGCACTCACTTATGATCCCCCCCAACACAAATCCTAATCTTTTGAAATTGGAAACCATCTCCTCCAACACTTGCCTAAAAATATCAAACAAAAAACATTCTTACAAATGTTATAAATGTAAATCAAAATTTGCAATAAAGAGAGAATATATTACTTGAAATGAGGCAGTTCGTTGGGGCAGACATTGAAGACGGAGAATGGAAAACGAAACACCAAGTGCTCATAAGTCCCAGTTGATTTCTTTGTGCTTTTTAAATAATTATCAGAAGGTACAGTGAGTTTTTCTTCATCTGAAAAAGCAAAGAAAGTCTTATACATGTCCATGGTTCTTCTCAACAACTCCAAAGGAATTCCATGATTCACAATTTGGAAGAAACCATAGTTAACACAAGCTTCTCTAATTTGCTCAATAGCCTTCTTTTTCCCTTCTTCATTTCCCTCTGATCTAATAAATGGAGAAACATCAATTGTTGGAACATCAAAACTAACCATAATGTTTTCCTTATTTCTTACTACTTAACTCTCAATGTTGTTCTTGGTCTTATATTTGCATGCTCTTTCAAGTTCAATTTATAAGCATTTTCTGATGTTGAAGTTTGTAAAAAAGAAATTTAAAAATTAAAATATTTCTAAGTCAAGCAAAATAATATTTTTTTAAGAGTACTACGTAAAATGGAACAAAGGAATATATTAGTTTTTCTTTCACAAATTCACACAGAAAAAGATATTTTAGTTTTTCCATCTCCTATTATGAATAATCAAATAGACCTAACTTACTCCACTTTCAACAGGACTAAATTTCTATTCAAAAAATCATCTCAATAAATCACCTTTAATCTCCATTTTAATCAACTTGTTTCATAATGAACTCCACTATTACTAGCAGCATATTCTTATTAATTTTTCTTTAACAAAACCAACAAAGAGCCTCTCTACCTAAGTGGTAGTGGTAAGGTCTGAGTACATCTTACCCTTCCCAGACCCCACTTGTGGAATTTTACTGGGTATGTTGTTGTTGTAAAAGCAACAAAGAATTGATATTCAACTGTTGTTTTAAGTTCAAAACTTCAAAGTATGAAAATCAAATTTTTGCAAATATCATAAGCTCAGTTTCAAGATAATATTGTTGCAAAAGATTAATTACATATTGATGAGGCTAAATCTGATTTGGGTGATTTGATACGTTGTTTTTAATGAATCAAGAGAGTAGATTCCAAGAAAAAAAGATGAACTCAATTTTTTGTGCAATCGTATATAAAATTATATATTATGCTATATAAATGTATAAAAACCTCTTATAATTTAGAATAATACTGTATATTGATATATAATATTTTATATCAAATTTTGAAATATTTCTATAAAAATAAAATATGAAGGGTTTGTATGTTTATTATATAACCAATGTATATTATTGTATATCGAATTGAGTCTTGGACTACAAATTTATAAAAATAAGTTTTAAATTGTAATTTTTATAATGTAAATTTGATAATTGTAGTTTTATGATATTTTTCCCCAAAATATTGCAAGGGAGGAAACTAAGAACCTCATAGTCTTGGGCATGTGATCGCATGATGATTAATTATTATAATAATAATAATAATAATAATAATAATAATAATAATAATAATAATAATAATACTTTCAGTGAAATTTCATAAATGGGATCTAGGAAGAATAGAGTACATCTAAATCTTATCACTACATCATAGAGATTGAAAAATTATTTTCGAAAGACCCTTAGCTCAAATATATCAACCTCCAAATAAAAGAAGAGAAAAAATTAATAGATTTAGCATGTTGGCTAAAATAAAGAGCAAAATAAATTCTAAGTGAAAAAAAAATTAACAATAATAAAATAATATGATAATCGAAAAATAATACCATTACAACTGTAATGGCATGATTAGTCCTATGAAAAATCTTAAACTATCATAAGACAAGACAACATTCTACCCCTACTAGCTTTCTCCATAATATGCAACTTCCCCAGCCAAGTACATTCTCGATAATACGAAGTTACACCATAAGTTTTAAGGAATATTTTTTCATCATATTAATATGAGAAAAACCGTCACTTATAACATTTTTTCGTATAGTTTTCAGCCATCTAAATTTTAGATTTTAAATAATAAATTAATATACTTCAATTCAATTTTAAAAATTTAAATAAATTGACTTCGAAAAACGAAATAATAATTAAAAAATTAGAACAAAAGGAATATCTCAACGTGAAAATAAACATTACTTTTTAAATTCTTATAATAAAATATGACCGGTACCCACGAAATCCAAAGGGGTCTAACTATAATAAGATCAATCGCAATTGACTCTTTTAAGTCTTAATTTTTTGTTCCCTAAAGTCATTCTTTATTGCCTTTTTCTGCTCATCCACAGGAACCACTCAAAATATAACACATAAGAAATTGACCACAGAAAATATACAGAAAAAAAAAAAGCACTAGCACAACTTTCACGGGATAAGCTACACTTGTCATCATATACTTAAATTTGTATATATGAAATAATAAAATTAGGTATAAAAGTTGATACTGCACCCACCGACAAAATCATTCGTATCTTTTTCCTCCCTTTATTTTTTTATTTTATTTTTATAATAATTTAAAAAAAATTAAACTCAATTACTCAACTTTTCATCTTCCACTATAATTATTTTTTTTTTACTAAATATCTTAATTTGTATACAACTTTATTAGATTGTTAGTCTGCTAATGTCATGATCCAAAGTTCCAAATTCCAAAACCAAAAAAGGAAAGTCCCAAAACCACCACGAAAGGACATTTTATCTAAATAAATTCCGCGAAACCAATCAAAATCAAACACATAAAAAGATTAAAACAAAACATGAGAATAAAGCACTTACACAAATACTAAGGAGTAATATAATTATAGAGGTCAATGTTTAATTAAGACTTCTTCCCAATCCCCATAATTAGAAACAGTTAATGGGTCATGATTCTGAGCATATTCTATGAGCTGCACTATTAATTAAATTAGTAAAGCATGTGTCATTTACAAACCTCCATGTGTATATGCATAACATTATTAGGGGATTTTTCATAAATATACACCAAAAAATCATTTTTTCAATTTCCCTACCAAGCCAAAAAAATTACAACAAGAATATCAATTTTCTTTATAAAAGTAGGAGAGAGGATGTTTGTGGTATAATTAATATAGTATTTGATGTGATGTAATGTCTTGAGATTTGGAAGAAAGAAGTGAATGAGAAATTATTTAGTGTTTGATATGATATAATAGTATTGGGAAATGGAAAAAAAAAATGGAGATGATATTATAAACCATTGTGTAGTAATTTCAAAGCTGCGTGAACACCATACAGAAAACCATTTAAATTTTGTTTATATTAAAATAAAGTGAAATTTATGGTATTATGTTGATATTACAGTTATTATGTGAGAGCTATGTCTGATCGGTTGGTAATATTCATAGTTTCCTCCATCCAAAAACAACTCCAACCCCATGAAAAACCATACAGAAAACCATTAAACCTGTTGACCTTCAACTAACTATGCACAACAAAAATACATATATATATATATGCATAAAATGATGCAACTACCATACAAGAATAAAAAAAATATTTTTTTTATATTAAAAAAAAATTATGGTACTATGTTGATATTACATTTATTAACCATAAAAAGAACAATAAAGAACACCCTAAAAACTGTGGACCTTAATACCAAATGTGCACACAATTATTATTAATATATATATATATATATATATATATATATATATGCAACTACGATATGAGAATAAGTAAATCGGTAAAATAATTTTCTCACCCGTTTTTATAAGTTAATATGAAATTTATGCTATTAAATAAGGTAATACAAAGTCCATATGTTCAAATATATTCGCGTTGACCTCAAAAATATAAAAATCAATTAATGTGATGTGACTTGGATGATTTGAAAAGGATACTTTTACTAATTAATTTTTTTGGGGTGGTATACTTTGTACACTTGTGGGAAAATGATCATGATGGTAAGTTTGTCGTATATATATATATATATATATAATTATGCATAAAATGATGCAACTACCATACGAGAATAAAAAAAATGGAAAAAACTTTTTTTTAAAAAAAAATTTTTATATTAAAAAAAATGAAATTTATGGTACTATGTTGATATTACAGTTATTATGTGAGAGCTATGTTTGATGGGAAACTCTTTTCAACAACCTAGATATCCTAGGGTATTATTAAGTTGGTGTACTTCATTGACATATGAAAAGTGTCATAATAGTGATATTGTACTAGTTGGAGGGAAATGGTTTGAGTGTCATAATAGTGTTGTTTGATTTCAATGGTGTGTATGTGTATCTTGTTTTTTGAAAAATTCATGGTATACCATGTTGATACTTTGGTTTCTGGTATTTTTAAGTGGTTAACTCGCCCAGTTGTTTGGTGTCTTGTTTGGTGTTTAATCTGGTTGTGTTCATGGTTTATTGATGTTTATGTAACTTTCCTAAAAAGGTAAGGGAATTTGGAAAAACAAAAAGCACGTCAGGTGGTTTGTGTAAAACTAGTTTCAAAATGGTATAACAACCTTGTGGTGTATATGTTATTTGTTTTTTGGTAAAATTCTTGGGATGGCATGTTACTTGTTTAAATTTGGGTATGATTTGGTTCTGTAAATACAGGTACTAAATGTTTTATGCAAAATTCATGGTATACCATGCTGCTACTTTGGTTCCTGGTATTTTTAAGTGGTTTACTCGGCCAGTTGTATGGTTTCTGGTTTGGTGTTTCATTTAGTTTTATTTGTGGTTTATTGATGTTTATGTAACTTCTTAAAAAAAGTTAAATTTCTGGTATGTAGTTAAAATTCATGGTTTTACTTGAATTTACATATATTTTAAAAAGGGGAAAGGGAATCTGGAATCGAACATTTTATGGAATGTAGTTAAAATTATGAATTTAACAAATCTTGCTTGTTGGCACATAATAGTAATTCAACGTAATCCATGAGTTGATTAAAAGTTAATTAGGGGTGTTACCAAAATGACACCAGAATAAATGGGCATGAAAAAAAATTAATCACGTGATAACAATTACCGCAAGGGAATAAAAAATTAACAAAAAATATCTGAAACAAAAATTACACCACAAAAGGACACACTGATGTACAAATTTTTTTTGTCCAACTTTACATTAAAACTATGACTTCCTCCTAGGAACATACTTAGACACCGAGACCATTTTGCTTTCACCTACGTGCACAGCTTGCCTCGTTGGACCACCAAACCTGCTGACGATCCTTTTTCAGATTTGAAAGTCTTGGGCTTTTCCTCGTGGGTGTAACATCCATGATTTAATGGTATACACTACAATTCTTTGAAAAAATAAAACCAAAATGAATATAATAGGGCTAAAAAAAAGGGGACCATCTACCATGGGTATCAACAAGATACAAACATTGGAATAACATTCCTTTCGGTATATGTAATGATAAAATTTCAGTAATTACGAGCAAAAAATTGCAAAATAACCATTTCAAACATTCGCTCAGGGGTAGAGATTCACACAGTTGATAATCCACTTGACAATATGCATATCATATAACCATTATAAATCATAAAAGATTAGAAAAAATCAAATTTCAGTTATATCCGAGACAAAAATGCCAAAAAAAAGCATTTCAAAATGTTGGCACAAGGATAGACATTCACACATTGGCACCCCCAAAACCCTAAAAACAGCATCAAAATTAAAAAAAAAAAACATACGGCCTACCAATAAAGTATAAGATTTCACCATTTCAAACAATAAACATTCAAATCACAAAAAGAAAATGTGACCTAGCCATTTCGCATCCCAACCCGCACACCAACATACAACCCAAAAAAACAAGGCTGATAATCCACTTAACAAATATGCATACCATGTAACCATTACAAAGCATAAAGATTAGAAAAAAACAACAAAAATAGAAGAACATACCTAATAGATCGCAGGAGAAGAAATGGAAGCCAAAACACCAACAAAAATGAAAATGACATGAAATGGTGTATGGAAGGGTATATATGAAGGCATGGGGGACGCGCCGGCTGATTTAACCGGCGCGTCAGTCGAGGCTGACACATGTCCAGTCACATTAAATTATGCCTCTTCAAATATTTAAAAAATAAATAAATTTTATATATATATATATATTGTATTTGACCGGACAACAATTAAATACCACGTCGGACACTATTAAATGCACTGTCGCGCTGAGGTCACGTCAGCAATTAATGCTGACGGCGCACCTGCACTTAATTAAAAAAAAAATTTAATTAGAATAAAAAGGACATGTATATTATGGTAATTTCGGTGCTATTGTTATAAATAAATAGAAATGTGTAAATTTGGTACAAAAGTTGTATATTCTTGTAATAAATCCTATTATTAAGTATTAAATTATTAAAAAATTACCAAAAAAATTTGTAAATAAAAAATGTATTTAAGGGAACAAGGAGCAAATTTAAATATAGTGAATAAAATTTCATCGCGATATTAAAAATCAAAATTATGTTGATACATAAAAATAAACTCTAAACAATAAAATAAAAAAACTAAATCATATATAATATAACATAACTACTTGTAACAATAATATGAAGGATTATGGTAAAGTAGATAATGACAACTTGCAGAAATTTGTGATAAAAAAAAAATTGAAAGTCATTTTTCAAGGGACTAATAACACAATATATAGTTGTACCAATAAATCAATATTACTAAATAATAATGAAATAACAATTTCTTTTATAGATTTGCTGCCTATATAATTCATGAAACAATTTTTTTTTCAATTAGACAATTAGAAAAGAATTTTTCAAGGGTTACTCGTTGCTCTCTCGGTGCATGATACACTAATGTGCGCTATGTATGAAAAGAGAGAGCTTATAATTTTCTCTTTATCATTTATTTTATGATTTCTTAATTTTTAAAATATTTTTTTCTTTTATCATTTATTTTAAGACTTCTTAAGTTTGAATATTATAAAAATCAATAATTCATAAATAATAGATGACAATTAAAATGAAGTAAAAAATTTAATCGATATTTATAAAAACTTTTTACTATAATGTTTATTTATTGCTTCTCAGCACTTTTTCTAGTACAAATCACAAGAACAAAATTACTGTTGTATTTAATATTAATGTCCCAATCTTAGAAAAATCTTAGTAGCTCAGTTGGTTAACTATCTAAGCTTTCACATTGTTGGTGAAGGTTTGATTCCCCAAATTGTAATCTCCTCCCCATTTCCCCTTCCCCAACCCCCAATTTTTTTTAAAAAAGTCTCAATCTCAAGGTTGATACACATGTAAAATAAAATTCATATATAATGGAATTAAGGGATAAAATACGAAATATAAAAATCAAGAATAAATTAAAGGGATTGAGGATCTGTTTGTGTCACC
Organism: Solanum rostratum; assembly: GCA_029948455.1. NCBI lineage: Eukaryota > Viridiplantae > Streptophyta > Magnoliopsida > Solanales > Solanaceae > Solanum > Solanum rostratum. Next base: position 61,543,753 of record CM057054.1, on the reverse strand, counting down.
ATCACATTGATGGTGCCCCTGATTTCTTGCTTTTGCATATTATAATTACAGTCTCAATAATTCAATTATATCACAAAAGTGGAGTAAAAGTACATCCCCTAGCAGTATATTAATAAGGAACGACGACTGGCGTGCTGCTAGTCTAATCACGGACAATTTTCATATATAACCTGCTAATTCACTATTTTTTATTTACACGAAAATCTTTTAATTATTAGTACAATATATATAAATGCATTTTGTAGGCATTATAATTAATTACATGCATTAATATTCGATAAGAAACGAGTAGCATGTGGTAGCCAGAACACACCGTGGAGCAAAAGGTTTCAGTAGGACGCCTTGCACTGACTTTGACACCACTGTTTGGCGCAATAATATTCTGTGGTTCCGCACCATCCAGATGAACATCAACGCAATCAAGTAGGACATTTTCTACCTCCAGCTTGCATTCCGCACCGTCCAGGTGCGTATGGAGGTGGAGGTGGAGATGGACACTGGCTTTGACACCGATGTTTGCTGCAATAATCTTTTGTAGTTCCGCAATAATCCCATTTGCTACAACACGATCCAGGAGGACACTTTTTGTAGCAATCTTGGCGTCCGCACTCTCGTTCATCTGCACAATTATTGATAACAACCTTGTTGCTTACAAGTTAGATCGATGTGATCTTACAATGATGGTGTTTAGTTCGATGACACTAATTCGAATATTGGTTTCGAAGCAAACATTCAGTTAGCATTATTACTAGAATAAAAACAGTTTTTAGCGGAAAAAACACATTCACAAAAAGTATGTTAAAGTCTTTATCGACATTAGTTAATTGATATTGGAACCAATATTGCTATAGATTTTAGCAACATTACGAAAAAATGCATTGCACTAATCATTGCCTCTAAATAAACATATTTTTAATTGCCACTGAATATTATTTTGATTTAGTGCACGTGGTAGCACAAGAATGACTAACAAGGAAAGAAGTCATTTGTGTTGAGTGGGTTGGTGAGTGGGGTTGAATTATTATAATTTTTTTTGTCAAAGTTGTTTAAAGGAGAATCCTACCTAATCATAAAAGAGAAGAGAAAAAATAAGAAAGAGAGTCACATAGAGAAAGAAAAATACATTGAGTATTTTTGTTCCGTGAAGTATATCATACATTATAAAATAAAATAGTCTTGAAGAAAATCAGAGTGTGTGTGTTTAAAAAATATTTTCCTAAACGAAATAATGAGTGACAAAAATAGTGAGACTATTTTTGGTTTTATATCTGAGAGCATACTATTTGTAATAGTAGAAGTAATAGTACACTTGTGCCTACTATTTGTAATAGTATAAATAATAAAAGTGTTGATTCGTGGACGTAGCCCAAAAGTTTTGGGTGAACCACGTTAAATTTTCTAGTGTCTGCTCTATTTATTCCTCCTAAAATTTTATTGCTCACACTTTGACAAAAATTTTCCACCTACTCCTTTGCTTTCTTTTGTACAAAGGAGCATTCTGATCCTACGTTTAGGCATAAGAAAACAGAAGAAAAAAAAAAGAGTCACAATGTATTTTTCTTCTATGGAGTATACCATAGACTATAAAATAAAATAGTCTGTGAATAAAAATAGAGTGTGTGTGCTTAAGAAATATTTTCCTAAAAGAAATAGTGAGTCACAAAAATAGTGAGACTATTTTTTGTTTTATATCTGAGAGCTTATTATTTGTAATAGTAGAAGTAGTTGTACCCTTGTGCCTACTATTTGTGATAGTAGAAGAATAAATAATAGAAGTGTTGATTTGTGGACGTAGCCTAAAAATTTTGGGTGAACCATGTTAAATTTTTTGATGTCCACTTTGCTCTATTTATTCCTTCTAAAATTTTATTACTCACTCCGATGGGTGAGCCCCAACAACTTGGGCTTTATTGATAGTCGTAAAGATCTGATTGATTACTCATATGTGAGTTTTAGAAGTTTTTTTAAGTCATTTTATTATATAAAGAATATGCAACTTATTTTGCAACCACACAATGCAACATCCAACGATGGATATTCTTTTAACTTCAAAACAACTTGGATAAGTATGTTCTTACATGCATATATAATCGATGATGCTCGCATTGATTGATGGATATTCTTTTAACTTCAAAACAACTTGGATTATTATGTTCTTAAATGTAAATATAATAGATGATGTTTGTTATGAATCAAGTCTAATTCAATATGAATATGAAGGACACAAAAGTAGTTATTGAGCTTATCGATCCGAAAATAAGTAATAGGGCCATGTTGTTTTGGGATCAGGGTGGAGTAGTGGGTGTGAGAAGGGTTCCATCAAAAGGGATAATGGTGAGTGATTTAGGGGTTATGCAAATTATTGGGAAAAATGTCTAGTCTTCTCATTTCCTTTTGTTGAGTCTATGCTTCTCATCTCACTTCAAGTTCTCTTCTTTAATCTATCCTTTATTATTCCATTGTTGTTCATCAAATTTTCTGTTAGTTTCATTTTCGGTTGTAATTTTAAATTTAGTGATTATAATATTCGAATATTTTTATTGTGAAATTGAGGTTGTTATAATGCTTCCGTTGATCGATGTACAGGTAGTATCATTTGCGCAAGTAGGCAATATTTCATTTATGGATATTTTGTTCCTAAATTTATGTAAATAATATGAAGCAATTTGTCTACCAATTAGTATACAATGTGTGTTGTTTATAAAGAGAAAACGATTTTATAGAACGAACTTCCTAATTCACTATTTTAATTTTGATAGATTATGTTCAGTTCTATTTGTTTGCACTTAATTAATATTTTAATTTTAATAATTCAGATCTCATTCATTAAGTCTCTTATTTTTTCTTATTTTACCTGCATTTGATGGATCTGAATAAATTAAGATGTTTAACAAAGTCTTAATATCATTAAGAGATCTATTAAAAAATTATACTAATGTGATAGCTCACCGCTACTTTATCTACTTTCACTTACCACTCACAACCGTCATTTCACCCATGACTACAACCACCATCGAATCCACAACTACCATCCTAGCTCAGCCAACCACAATCACCACTACTGTGAATCACCAAAATCATCAATTGTCATCACCATTATACATCATTAAAAATCACAACCACCAATCATTATTACATCAACTCATTAATATCAAGAAGTGCTATCATTAGTTAACATTATATAACTTAACCATCGTCATCATTCACTACCGTCATTAGCTATCAGTCAATCACTACTTCCAATCAATATACCACAAGATATCACCCATAACCACCATTATCAGTCAACACAATCCTAAATCGACACACTTAATCACCATTGTCAATCATCACCATCACCATCACCAATTGTCATATAAAGAATTTAAAAGATTTTATTAATATAACATTAGATCAATTTAGATTTTTTTTTGAATTTTTTTAATTATTTTTTAAACAGAGATAAATTTTGATATATTCAAATGTGGAAAAAATAAATAAGTTCAACTATTTAATATTCAAATCTCGATACAACATCTTAATTCTCATATATGTATTTAGATTCAGACATATATATCTTAATCTTAATATTCATATATAGATTTAAATTCATACGTCTTAAGCTAATAAAAATAAATGAGGTACTCTCTTTGTCCATCCTTACTTATCCACTATACTAAAAAGGAAACACGTCTCTCTCTTAAAATTATTAGGTGTTAGTTTTATATTAAAGTTATCATTCATTAGTATGGGAAACACGTCTCTCTCTTTTATTACACTCTTTTGATGGTGTGTGTAATGCACTTTTCTTTTATTTGGAAAAAATTACCACATGGATCACCTTGAAAAAAATTAATAAATAAATTATTAGTATTAGTTAAAAGTTAAAGATTAAAATATCTCTATCCAAAAAAAGTAAAAGATTAAAATAAAGGTAAAGTTTTCTTTTTTAAAAAAAGTTCTTAAATAAAACAAAGTAAAATTAGAAGTTGAGGGGGAGGTAGGAGGTACAGAAGGAGGAGGTGGTGGGGTAGGGTAAAAGAATATTTTAAATTTTATCTTTTAAAAAGATTATTATTTTGGAAGGGGAGGAGAGGGGGGAGAATTTTCTAAATCAAATTCTTTAAAAAAAATTCCTAATAATAAATTAAAACAAAAGAAAATTACATAAATTGGAACCAAAAGGAATAGCAACATCATTGTGGGCTATGAATAACCTTAAAATGAGATACGAGGAATAAGAGCAATCAAACATCACACCATATGGCCCTTTATAGCACAATATCTCTAGTTAAGTCTTTTCCTTTTTCAATCATTTGTATTCAATTTTATTTTGTCCTAAGTTTAGAATTATTTTTATTATTATATAACTTGAATATAATAAAAGATCAAGAGTAAAATGATGATCTATGAGTGAATTAAAATTGTCAATCCCATTACTATGGAATTAATAAAACTAATAATTTAAAGAGTAAAGAAAAGTGAAAATGTACCTAAAAAAAGGAATCTGTTGGAAGTTTAGTCATTGTTTTTTGTTGGCAGTTGACCTAGTCTTTAGGAGTTTTAATTCTTTAAAATTTGATTATTAGGAATTAGTGGAGTAAAGAGTTATGCTTATTTTAGGAGTCATGTGTTCTATTTTTTTGGAGTAAGTTGATAAAAGGACTGATATGTGTCTGTTTAAATGGATTATCTGTTAAGTATTTGCCTATATATAAGCTTTGAAGTTATGAATAAAACGACTAAGTTCTTCAGCAAATTATTTTCTCTTCTTGCGTATTCTTTGTTTTTCTCCATCAGAATCAAATGTGTATATTAATATAATAACTGCTAAGATAATTATCTTAAAAGTTTATTAAGATAAAATAAGAGAAAGAAGTCTAATATTATTAAGTAATACTTCTTTTTTTACTCTTGTTAGATTATGATTTATCAGGAAATAAACAAACAAAATCCAATGATGTTAGATATATTCTCAAAGCTGAGTAACCTTGTAAGATATAAACACTATATTAAAATTACTAACTTTAAAAATTTGTATGTGTAAATATAGATTATAATGTAATGTCACAAGACATGATGTACCTGCATGTTTGGTTTTGAAAATAGATAGAAATTGTAAAGACAAACAGCTCATGAACTCGTGTTGTTTCTGGTAAAAAGTGAGTAAATTTCTCGACACAAAATCTACATTCCACTGATCCCTCCTTACGAATAAGCGATTACTCAATGGAAAGGGGATGGGGGGCTGCTTAAACTTAATAAGACCAGCAAGGTTCAGAAAACATGTAGATTTAGCAACTGGACGACCTCACCTAAAATTAAATTCCATCTCATTTTAAAGCCTCTTTACAGAAACCAAAACCTATTCAACAAAACTTTTTGAAGATCATAACTCAAAAAGATGCGTATAAAAGGTCACTCATCTCCGTCCTCATCATCATCGTCTGAGCCTTCATTGTCCTTTCCCTGCATGTTAAATTCAAGTTATATTAATCAAGCTAATGATCTCTCATTTGTCAACAAAGGTTATGTCACGCAACACTGCAACAGAATTTCCAGCATAAAGCTAGAAAATCTTACTACCGCGTCCTCACCCATCATTACACTATTTACATCATTTACTATCATCAATCATTCCCTTAATTCTCTCTTCCTTTGTTTTTCATACTACAAATAAGATTTTATTTTTTTTTAAATTGTCAGTTTTAAGTTTAAGGAGGTTCCCAATATATATAACATAAATGTTTCTACAAATATTCCCTCACTCACTTATTTTCTGGCGTGGACTTAAATTGTGGAAAAGATTTTCTCAAAAAGGATATTTTATAGGATGAGAACTGTCTTTTGGTATACTTTAGTTTTCCTAAATATCAGAGCTGAGGTGCAAGTAACCAGACAGATTTGGATCTAAAAGTCAAACATCACATAAATGTTAAGATTTGAGAATACAAAAAGAACTTCTATCCTTTATACAGAGTTGTTCTGTTTCCATAGGCCCAATCCTTGGGTCATTGAACACTTGAAACATGAAACAAGGGGGGAAAAGTACCAAAACTGATGTAAAATCACAAGAACAAGTCACATTTGCCATGCACTGTCAAAAATTGAGCAGATTTGCTATACGTTACTTTTGGTCTAATTTTATTTCCCTGCTAGGAAGAAGTCTCATTTTTGCCCTTGACCACTAACAGAGCCACAATGTGAGAAGTTGGTGGGTGAAATAATACACCTTTTTTTCTCAAAAAAATAAATAAAATAGACATGTGGAATTAACCCAGTTCAAGGTGGAGCTTCACTGGTAATGCTAAGGAAAAATACGAAATGATTTACTAATGGCAACGTTACGAATGGATCAAAAGTCTAACAAAGGATAAAACAGATCAACTTTGGATAGCAAGGACAACTTTGAATCTTTTCAAAAAAGTCATTATCCTAGGAAAAAGTCTAACTTAAAAAAAAGGTTCATCCCCTTGTCATACCAAAAGCAATCCTACATAATCATATAACATATTGTCCTTGGTTTAGGCCATCAACTCATTTAAATCCCTTGTGTTAGTTTGTTCATAGACCATAATAAACCCAAAATAAAAGCTTTAGACATTCACAGGATAGTTGCTTTCCTATCACAGTGATGCAATTTCATTTTTTCATACCCTAATAGTGTAAAATCATATAGCTCCAAAAAAACAGCAACAACCCTTGTGCAAAATTAAGGACGATAGCCAGTTCTTCTCAGAAACAAAGACATATTCCCAATACTCATAAATATGGTCTTTTGATAGACTTCACTAAGCAATGACACTATATGTTGAGAGAGTTAAACATTTCTTTTGAAGAGCATGAGGAAAATTGTCAAAAAGCACTAAAAGATGGCGCATTCTAGACATCAATTGAAGCTATATGTGGCATTAAGTGGCAGTGAGGGTTGGACAACACCATTTCAAGATGCTATTGCTGCATCAATTAGGAAGGATATTTAACTACACTTCCTCATTTAAGCCAGAACATATATTAAGATATTGATGAGATTGACTAATGAAATGAAATAATTAAGCAGAAAGAAACCGGTAGGAGACATTTGTCAGGGGAAAAAAGAGACATATTACAGTTGCAAACAAATAAGTATGCATGTACTTACAGTCTAGATAATGTTATCACAACTATTGCAATCATGGAGAATGAACTATCTTTACCTCATCACTACCTTCATCCTCCTCAAGATCTTCTTCATCAGGATCCTGGGCAAAGTAACATTAGACAAGCAATTAGAGATAATAAACTGACTTCCATGACTTAACGATAAATACAACACAGGAAATAAGAATGAAGGTGGTAGGGAACTAACATTGTTAAAATAAGTTAGAGGGTTCGGCCACAAGTCGTCCTTGATTATCTCAGCAACCTGCAAAAAGGATGGGAAAAAACAAAGACATAAGTTGGGAAAATGAAAACTTCCTACAAATACTATACCTTATCCACAAAAATGTAAAATGAATAAATAAAAAATAAAAATCTCAGTAAAGTAATTGAGACAAGATAAAGACATTACTTCATCTTGAATCTCCAGAAAGACATCCTCGTCTTCTTCACCATCATCCTTGTGATTGACTTCACTGAACCAACTAAAGAAGCTGCACATACAAGCCCCAAGGGACAAATCAACTGAGTAAGAATGACACAATATCAGCTAGTGATGTTTATTCAAGTGCTACACTGCAGACCAGGAAATTCGAGGCCACTGAGCATGTGATCCTTCCACTTATCATATAATTAACTGCTAATGAGTATCATCATGCATTTGATGGGCTAACCCGAAGAGTGCAAAAGTATTGCTAAAAGAGTATCCACAGAGCTGAATTAACTAATATTAATTATCAGCATCAATCGTAAAAACTCGTGCCTCTGTTTCTCATCAAGGTATTTGACGTTTGATGCAAAACACGTTGAACTGGGCTATGTCTACAATCAGTATAAGATATGGGGGTCTGCATTACTATGTGAATATCAGCAACTTCTTGTCTAATCCTTACTGGTAGTGATCGCTTACAAAGTTTTCAATCAGAAACTCAGCGAATTAAAGTTTCAACCGATACAATCAAAAGAAGTGACTGCTTGCAAGTTGACAAACAGGGCATGGAAAACCTAATGATTAAAGATTACAGCATTTTCAAAGTTGATAGCTGATATATACAAAAGAATCAGGAGACCTTCTTGAGCTTGTCTTTTTAATAAAATAAAGCAGCAAAAATGCTAAACATTAAGAAACTGACCTTTCCTCAGCAAGGGGTCGCTTGTTTCCTTTCTTCTCATGAGCAACTCCATTAGGAATGTCCTACACAAGTAAAACAATACAATTAATGAGAGGAAACTGATACGCCGCAGTTGATACACCTCTTAATAGAAAATTGGCAACTCACCCTGCCTTCCGTCCATTGTATTGTCGAAGCAGTGATTTTTGTAGGTCCATCTTCAAGAAAGGTATAGGTCTTTGAGAGCTTTGTATTTTTAAAATAAGGATTTGAATTGAAGTTCTGTAAAACAAAGAGTATGATCATCAGTGCTCTACATTGATTTGTAGCAGATACATTAGTTTCATGTGGAGGGTGAACTTACAAACGTGATTGTATAACCCAATTTTACATCCTTAGCGTCTTCCACTTCGATTGAACTTAGAAACTTGAAAATCTAGCATGAAGAAAGTCACGTATGTATTTAGATTCCGAAGACAAACAGGTATAAGAAGAACACAAAAATTTATAAGAGCTGGGAGTCAGATCGCCAATTCAACATTGGCCAAGCAATGTAGTGAAAGATTTGACAATTATCTACTTTATATTTTCTACTTTAAACCAAACCTTATGATCCTCTTCAGTTAGAAGATCCCCAAGAACAGGATGACTCGAGAACTGCAAGCAAATGACACAAGTCATAGATGAGAAGCACTTCGAAATTTCAGCAACATAGAGAAAATCAGGTTGGATCGCTTACAGCCGTCAACCAGAAGTCAGGAATAGCTTTAATAATATCATTACGCCTATCATAGACTGGCTGGCGGATATGACTGTACTTCTGTTCAATTGCCAACATTTCATCACTTGCTTTCTCGTTAATCTGCTAGTGAAAATTGTTGAAGCATCAGTAAAATTGCAAAATCAAGAATAAAACAATATACTATCAGTGTCAAGCAACAAAAGGAAAGCTTCTACCAGAAGTTTTTGAATTAATCATTCACATGTCACACCAAATCTCATCAGATTCAGTCAATTGTACAATCACACACCACTTGTGTGGAATGGAGTACTTGAAAACCCAGTGAGGCTCCAACAGAAGATAAAGGTTGATGTTTATTTGTTGAAGACTGTCAGAAACATATTTCCGAGGAACAGCCACTTCACAATTGTTATTAACAATATGAAGAGTCTCCCACAAATCCAGAGGGCACAAGAACCAAAATGGAAAAATACAGCACACAATGTTGAAGCTACAATCTAGAATAACAATATGTAACTCTCATGATTACAGAATGCCAAGCCAAAACCAACTCGTATAAACACATTGTGAATTCACAAACTGTTTCAGATTTCTGGTTCACTTCTCCACATTTTTCCTATACTATTTTGCTTCAACTCTCTCTTTTAATATATTAATAGAACACTGAATTCTTAACGCCAGTTTACTGGGACGTAAGGCAGGTGAGTTGACAATTTTTCAGAATTAACCCCTTCCCACTGCCCCCTTTTCGCCCCAAGTCTCACCCCGAGTTTTATGTTTTCAATTTTGCAATGGTCCAGAAGACAGAAAAATCCAAGCAACACAAAAGCCCGATGGCACAATTACCACTTATAAACCATATCCCCTTGCTTGGTACAATTGACCAAACCATCTCTCCCATTAATAGCTCAGAGTATGCAACACTTATAAAATTAAAGGCATTACTCAAATCAAAATATGATAGGTTTTACTTCTTTGAAATATTTTCTAGTAAACTTAATTGTCCTCTGGAAATAGACACCCCAACTCTTCTCCACAAAACAACAATTCCAGATGTATAGTGTTAGATAACAATTGCCATTTAAATAACCATGTATGTCCCCTGTCAAGCACAAATCTGTCCCTTTGACAACTAATATGCAAAATTATAGAGGAGACTAGGATCCAACGTCATCCGACATCACACCGAATTTTCACTTTAATCCTGTTTGTTAAGTATCATATACAAAAGCGACCACAAATCTTTGAAGTCTTACAAGTTCTTAAGTTTACATCTTGTTCCAGTAATTGCATTTTCTTTATTTGAACTTATCTTAATCATACAAGTACGCTCCAACCATGATTTAAAAAGTTGAACTTTAATGGTTCCCACAAGAAAAGGAAAAACTTTGCCAGTCCTCTGAAAGATTCCTTAGTTTTTAAAGTCAGTCATTCAAATCAAATTGAAAACTACAGGAAGAACAAAAAGAGACTAAAACAACAGAGCTAGTTAGAAAAATAGGTGTACCTTCTCGAGGTCATCTTGTATCTCTTGCAATTTTTCAACGGAAATAACCAGCTTCCCATCAATGCCGTTTTCCTCCTCACCCATTTTCTGCTTCTTCTCTTCTGCCCCCATAGCTGCACGGTGCTCTTCTTGAGTTATTTGTTCTGATGTCTTAAACCCTAAAACGGCTAAAACCCTCAAGTTTTTGGAAAGTGGCGCTGTGAACCACTTTGGGCTTTATGTTTTGGTTCGGCTAATAATACTTATTATTCTATCACTCTAATAAACTTTTTCAAATCATTTTTAATTCTTGACTATTTTTCTATATCAATACGATTTGTTTTTGTTCCTATATTTTATTTTTAAATTTTTTTGGTCAAAATCAATATCTCTATTTTATTTTTAGAATAAAGTTTATATATACTCCACCTTTTATAAACCTTGTTTATTAAAACACATTGATTTGTTGTTGTATTAATATAGTTTGTATATTGTAACAAATAACTATTTCAAAAACATTTATATTCTTATGGTGATAGTAATTCATTTCTTATAGTATAAAATAACAAGAAGATATAATATATCCTTTAATAATTGATTAAGTACATGTTTGTTGAGTACAACTTTCCTTTAAAAGCTTCTATACATGTAATACTTGAACAAAGTTTGGATAACAAAGTAGAAATTTCAAAAATACAAGTTGTGAAATTTTGATATATACTATGGTAGTGTAAGATTCTATATTTGAATGAACTAAATAAAAAAGTTGCATTTCAAAAAATATAAAATACGTGAAAATAAAGGGCTATATCACTTGAGAAAAACATAATTTAGAACTTTAATTTGTATTTTGACTCAAATATCAAAAGGCACGTAAAGGGCGAGGGAAAAAAAAGGAGAAAATATATTTTGACGATATGGTGCTGAAAAATGAAAATCTATGGAATCAATTGCTTTCTTTTCTTTTTTTTTTTTTGTTTTTCCATTTCAAAATAAGTTTGAATTTTAATCTAGGAGTATTTATATAAATAATACATTACATATCAAATATTACCCTTTTTTGGATACTTTTTTTACTACGGTCTATAGCATATTTTATCAATAAATTACAAAAACACCCTTCCCTATCTTCCTCTTCTTCTCTTTCTCTTTCTCCTATTCTCTTTTGGCGTCTTGTTCCTTTTTTCCTGCTCTCTCTCTCTTCCTATTCCAATTTCTCATCTCCCTCCCCAACTAACTCTTCATCTTTAATATTATACATTGTTATGAATTTTATTATTATTATTTCAATAATCATAATACATTTTCTAACAATGTAAAATCAATTAATTCATATTAAAATATTTAAAATTCACATATAATACTTATAATAAATTTGTATTAAAAACGTTTTAGTTATATTCTGCACGTGCATTGAAACTAGCCTATAATATGTATTAGATATTGAATTCAAAATGTATCATAATTATTTTTAATGTTTTTCTCTTATTAATGATGTTAAAATATACTATCATATTAAAAATATATTAGTTATATATTCACCATGTGCATTAAAAAATGCTTATAATATGTATAATGTATTGAATTTTAAAATATATTATAATAATAAAAACTTTCATTTCCATGTCATCAAAGAAAATGTGTTAGACCTAAGAGTGGCGACGGGACCGGAACCGGTCACACCGGACCGGCATTGACCGGTACCGGAACCGGTAAGGCAAGGGAGGATTTCCCCAGTACCGGACCGGAACCGGGACCGGTAGTACCGGGAAAATCCTCCCTTACCTTACCGGTCCCGGTACCAACCGGGACCGGACCGGTCCACCGGAAATCCGAAAATTAAAAAAAAAAATTGTTAATATTTAAAAATTTAAATTCAAGTTTAAAATGTTAAAGGTTAAAATAAAATGTTAAAATGGTAGTATTATTATTCATAAATTATTATATAAATTGTTAAAATTTAAAATGAAGTTTGAAAGTTTGATATTTTGAATTCAAAATTGTTATAACTTATAAGTTATTTATAAGTATAACACTATAAGTTATATAATTTATAATTCAAACTTAAAGTTGTTAACTTGTTATAAAGTTTAATTTTAAACGATTAAAGTTTGAATGTTTCTTTTTGTATTTTAAACTTTAAAGTTAATAAAGATTTGAGAAATAAAGGGGCAATATATTAAAAAGAAGTTAGAAGTCAAAACTTAAATTAAGATTAAGTAAAAAGAATAATAAAAATAAAAAAAGAAATAAGGCGAATAGCTTCTAATTTTATTATGTAATTTTAAAATTTAAATTGTACAATGTAGAAAGGTAAGATATTAGAAATCAACCTAATCTACGCAGCCACCTTCTAGGAAGGGTTCTGTTTCAACTAGGTATAATTTATTGTAAATTTGTAATACAAATATATTTAATCACTAATATCTTAAACTACTTTGAAACTCTTGTCTAAGAGTTTCTAACATTTCAGCTGTCACATTTTCTGGAATCGGCTCTTGAGCTTGTTCTTCCAGAAATTCCATGCCGTCTTCGCTTGATTCCGATATAACATTATCGATATCGGCTTCAAACTGAGAAGGCAATGTCGGACGCCCTAAATTCCTCCGCTCCGCATTTATCCAGTCTCGAAATAAGACTGAAACTTCTAAGCTATCGCCAGCTAGTGAATGCCTATGGTCTCCTACTTGGAACCTAGCAGCGCTAAAAGCGCCTTCCGAAGCAACTGAAGAAGCTTGAATTGCCAGCACATCACGAGCCACCCGTTGAAGTCTTGGAAAATTTTTTCCACGAGTGTTCCACCATGCCAACAGCTGCGGCTTCCCCTCTGAGTCCTTGATGCTTTCCGGTGCCTGGTTAAGATATTCATCAAAGTCGTTCTTTTCGTTAGCTTCTAATCCAAGTTGTAATTCTAACATTGCGTCAATGTCATCATCAAATCTAGCCCTAGTAGGTTGTAGTTGGTATTCTACATTTTGTACTGAATTATATTGTTCTAAATCATATAATTTCCTAGCTTCAGGTCTAATGCTACTTAGAACTGCTTCTAGATTAAGTGATTGATTTTCTCCGTCGTATACTATTTCTAAGTCTGCAAATATACTAGTTACCATTTTAAATACACCAAATTCTTTATAAGCAGGATTAAATAAAGCAGCAGTTAAATAAATTTGAGGGATTGGGAAAAAGTATTTCCTAAATTTTTCTATCATTTTTCTAACAGGTTCACTAAATCTTGCATTATTTTTAAACGAAGCTAATTTATTACAAATAGTACAAATATTAGGCAACACAGAAGAAATAGTAGGATAGTAAAGGCCGAAAATTTGTTTTGTTGCTAAATAAAAAACTTTTAAAAAATCAACTAAATCTTTAATATTAACCCAATCATTTTCATCTAGACGGAAGGTGGGATCTGAATTATGTGCATTCCAGACCATTGTAAGTGGTCTCCTATAGTCGTAAGCAACTTTTAACATTTCATAGAATGAATTCCACCTAGTTGCTATTGATTTAGGAATTTTTCTAACAGGTAAATTACATTCAATGCAACGCTGATCAAATTCCCTACGCCTAGCCAATACTTGACATTTAAAAATAAAGTGGCATGCGGCTTCCACTTTATTACATCCATTTTCAAATAAAGAAATACCATCTTTAACAATTAAATTATAAATATGTGCAGCACATTTAATATGAAAACCATCTTCATAAGTTGGACAAATAATAGGTTTGATCTACAGCACGTTTATTATTACTAGCGTTATCTAAAGTTATACTAAATATTTTTCTACTTATACCAAAAAATTGTAAAATATTAAGAATAGTTTGGGAAATATAAGAACCTGTTTTTCGAAATTCACAAGTTTTATATCCTAAAATTCTTTTTTGCAAATTCCAGTTATCATCTATCCAGTGAGCCGTAATTGTAAAGTAATCGTTACCGGTTACACTACGTCCCATATCAGAAGTTATTGCTATCCTACAATTATTATAAGCAAATAAACACCTAAGATATTGTACATGACGTGCTTGAAAGTCAAAAACAGCTTTTTTTATAGTATTTCTAGAAAAACCATTAAAAGACGGGTTATACACAATTTGAATATAATGCACAAAACCGGGATTTTCTGCAAAACTAAAAGGCAAACCAGTAACAACAATCATTTTAGAAAGTTCATTCAGGTCACGTTGTCTACTATAAGGTCTATGTGTACTAGGACCGAAAATATTACTAGGATTTAGTTGCGATTGCACCATATTTGAACCTCCCGTCGATTCATCGGGAATGGGAGTTCCAAATTTTTTGGCGTCCGCAACAGCCTGTGCATGCAAAAATTCCATTTTACAACAATGCATAAGGTGATTTTTCAAATGACCCGTCCCGCCCCCCTTTCCCGAAGTTTTATGGTTTAAAACGTGTTTACATTTGTTACAAATAGCTTTTGTTTTATCTTCATTTTGCGTTAAAAATTGCCAAACAACGGATTTTTTTGCACGTTCCGTCTTAGGCCTATTAGATGACGTAGGTTGTACGGGGGGAGCGGGAGCGGGAGCGGGAGGGGGGGGGGGGAGTAGTAGCACTATATGGGGGTTGAGTTTCATCGTCATCAAAAGTATCTTCATTTTCATTTATTTCAAAATCATCTTCCGGTAAATCTTCGTTAAAATTTCCAAAATGTTGTTCAAGAAAATCATTGTCTAATCCCGTGTTAGCGTCAATATTAATAAAAGTGTTGTCTACGTAAGTAGAATCTTCGGTATTTAATCTAAGTGGTGCTTGTCTTGTAGACGAACTACCACCTGATTTTTTACCGGTTAAAGCCTTTTTAATTCCACCAAAAAATGTACTCTTTCCCTTTCCTTTTCCACCAGAATCCATGTTAAATTTAATTAAACAAATTACGATTATATGCAAAAAATCAAGTTTATGAATGTAAAAAAATTAATTCAAGGAGACAACAACTCAACAAGTAAAAGTAATCAAATAAGTAAATTTGGAAGAATAAATAAGTAGAATTTAGGAACGAAGGTACCAAACGTCTGTGTAAAAACAGACGTAGAAGCCGAAATTGATGAAAGTTGAAGCTTGAATATGCTCCAAATTGATCCACCAAATTTTGCTCCAAAATGCAATTACCAAAACTAAATAATATTTTGGAATAATGATTGAGAGAGTAGAATGTAGATAATGAATATATAATATATAATATTTGAGAGTAGTATGTAAATATGTAATATGTATATAATTATAAATTTGTAATATTAGTAAGTGGAGAGAATTGGATTGAGAGAATTGGATTGAATTGAGAGAATTAGATTGAGAGAATTGAAGTGAAAAATTATGAAAGATTTAGGGGTATTTATAGTTGAGAAAATATTGAATTTTGGTAAAAAAAAATTAAAAAAATAAAAAAAAAGTTCCAAACGGTAATAAACGGACCAAAAACGGTCAAAAAAATTATATTACCGTTGGTGGGCCCCACACCAACGGTAACAAATTAAAAAATTAAAAAAAAAATAATTTAGACCGGAATTACCGGTCCGGTACCGGACCGGAACCGGTAAACCGGAACCGGTAATTACCGGCAAAAAATTTCGGTTCCTTCCCGGTTCCCTTTCCGGACCCCCCCTACCGGAACCTACCGGTAAGTACCGGAACCGGACCGGACCGGCACCGAACCGGCACCGGAACCGGTACTTACCGCTTCCGTCGCCAGCCATAGTTAGACCTCACAAAGTAAAATACTTGATATTTTAAAAATAGGGAGAGAGAGAAAAAAAAATGGAAAAAAAAGAAGAAGAAAGAGAGAGGAGGGAGAAAGGGTAAAAAAAAGAAAAGGTACAAATAAATAAAGAGAAAAATAAAAAGAAAAGTACATTTATTTCATTTTATTATTTCTGATAAAAAAAAGTATAGCTAATTATGATAAAAATAAAACTTGCACTAAAATTGATAATTATAAATGGCCCTATTAGTATTGCAATTGTTTCGTATGAGTCCACCGCAAGGTCCAACATTCATCTGAACAGAACACAAGCTTTTGGGCCAACAGACCCATCACAGGTGGGCTTCGTGAGATATCAAACGGACTTTTGAGTTCAGTGAGGCCCAAAAGAAATAGAAGGTGTTTTTATCCAAAAATATGAGTGGGAGTCACTAGGAAGACCCATGATCCACCAATTCTAAATAGAGGATTTTTCAAAAAGAATAAATATTTGAAATATAATAAGGCAAAAATAGTTATAATTTACTAAAATTATGATTTCTAGCTACATATTGTAGTAGAGAGGCGAGCGAGAGAAGGTAGAGAGTGGAGAGAGGCGAATTATACATGTATATCTATCGAATTGAATATGTATATCTGTCAAATAATTGTATATATGTAGTTGGTATACATATATATTCGTATATTTGGCAAGAGATTGCAGTAAGAAAAGAGAAAGGAGAGAGAAAATAACAACAAAATCCTAACTATTTCTATAAATTATGATTTTTTCAAACTATAATGGTATAATGTAATATATATATATATATCATATGTTTGCCTAGTTAAATAATTTATCCATCTAAATATTCAAAGCCCTTAAATATTGTTCAAATACTTTTATGACAAGGTTTAATCGAAATAGCCTAAACAAGATTACTAACAATAAGTGATTCATGAAATTGAATGAGTTTTCGTGGTTTGTCCAATCTTTAATTTTTGCCCTTAATATCTTTAATTTTTGCTCATGTTACTAATTTATGAAATTTTGTAGGCTAAAGCGTTCCTATTTATGATCTAATTTCGCTTAGCATAAGTTAAGTGAATTTTTTTCTTATCTAGCATAAGTTCAATAGGAATTAAGCTATGCTCTTTTGTGACATAACTTGTGATTCTGAAACTGAACTCATATCTTTTACAACATACATGGTGAGTTTTGGAACTAAACTTATCCATAACTAAGTAGCATAACATGTTATGCTTTGTAAAGAATAACTTATGTTACATTATGATATGAAAATATAACTTAAAGCCGAGCAATTTTTCTTTTTTATGTTGAGGGTATTTTCTGCCACTCTTTTATTGCTTAAAGTGTTGAAGGATAAAAAATTAAAGATCACAATTGAATAGAGAAAAGTTAACCACCACTTAAGGCGTTCATGTGAAAGACCTAATGACCCACAATTTAACTCAATAAGTGTGATATGCTATAGTTCACTACAATATCCTAACAACATGTTCGATTTCAATATAAGTAAACACACTTTTTCGAAATATAAATTATTTATGCATATTGTATTATATAGATGATTGTTTTTTCCCTAAATCTTAAGGTGAACCGAATAACAATTATAAATATATAGGTAGTTTGAGGAGAAGAAATATATATATAGAAGGACATCCCCAAAGTTGTAACAAAGTCAATAAAGTGCATCCCCACCAACAGGGGTGGAGCCACCTATTGATGAGGAGGTTCATTCGAGTCCTCTTCAGGGAAAATACTAATTATACATGATTAAAATAAATTTTTATGTATATATTATAGATGTTAAACCCTCTGCGACAAATTCACGTGTCTATTTTTTAAAATTTTGACTTTTCAAAATTAAAATTCTGACTCCATCACTGCTCACTTATTTCCCTATTAATTGAAGTCTTTTTCTTTACAACCATATTTAGAGAATGGAACTCATAGGCAAAAAAGGAAAACAATGAATATAGAATTTTAAGTTTATTGAAAATAGTGGTCCTAATTAAATATTAATATGGTCATCCTCAAACGTTACATTGACATTGATACACAACACCTATTGGTCCCTATTAAAGAAAACATTCCCATTGCTAGACCTACCAATTTAATAACAAATGTTAACTCAGATCATATCTTAAAGAATTTTCATCCTCAAATTTTGTGGCAGATATCCAACATTCCTTAGAACACCCTCCAAAACATTCTTCTTTCAATGTCATGTAATTAATAACTTATCAGATAACAGCTAACAATCTTTTAATTTATTATTGAATATTACTACTATTTAGTTTAGTTTCTAATTTTTTTCTCTATTAAATGAAGGCCTATCTAAAAATATCAAACCACGTGACTCCATATTATTGCTAACTACTCCTCGATCACGACTTGTAGCTTTTATTCTTCACTATTAATCTCTATTAATTAAAAATGAGGGATTTTGTGTCGCGACACCTTTATTGAAACGATATATTATTTGTCACTAATTGAATCTAATATATGCAGAGGCAAAATTTTCATTAAGAATTTCATCATTTATTACAATAGAATAGTTTAATAATTCATGCATAGATATGGTCATATTGTATCTATGCTTCACAATACACGATAGTTTAATAATTAGTCAAAAAAAAAAACTGTTTTAGTTAATTGCGCACCAAATTTTGAGCCCAACTGACAGTTTTATGAAAGTGAGACCAGAAATAGAGACGAAGATGACTTTTAAGGTCTAGAGTCTGCAAGTTTAAACCACATAATCTTATATATTTATATCTTAGTAATTATTTTTTTAATATAATTTGATTGACAAGTAATGAATTCAGATAAATTCATATATAACACTCACTTTATATTTTAAAAAGGATCGGTGAAAATCGTTTTAATTTGAGCAGAAGATCTATCGAAAATAGCTTTTTTATGAAGGTAATACTCTATACAAATCATTTTTCTTAGATTCTACTCGTAAAATTATACGGGATATGATGAGACATGACTGTCATGTGGTTATGACAGCTGGATTGACATTTCCTTTTGATTCTTCCAATTATTGAACTCCTACTTAATTATTACTACATATATATAATATAATTCTAAGGTATCTGTTTCTACAGTTTGGAGTCGTTAACAGATTGAGCACGTTATACATTCCCACCATGTCGACGAGCTACGGCAATTTAAAAATAAAAAATAAAATATCTGAGTTTCCTTATTTTTTTTTCTCAAATAGGACAAAGGAAGCCACTAAAATAATTATTTAATAGCATATGATGTTTTTCCAAAGCTTATCTTATTGCATAGGTATGTGAATTGTGATCATCTCAATTTTTTAATCTCATCTAAAAAAAAAAACACAAGTTAATTATAAAAAATTAGTGGTACCAGTTTTTAGTTACTAAATTATATCATCTAAACGTATGTGATTTTTTTTTTACTATATGGCCAAGCACGTGAAAATATATTTTTTTTAAAAAAAAATAGTAAGATTTTTATTTATGACTTCTTACTTACTAAGAGAGCGTGATCATCTAATATGGGAGCTCTAGTTATTAAAAATAAAAGCACACTTTTAAGTATTTATTTATATGATATTTCGAGAGAATCAACTTGTTATTTTAATCTTCAAAATATTGGTATTATGAAATGGATACTAGATAGGAACTCAACGATATTATTCAACCATACTATTTATTAGTTAGATCTTTTATCCATTTTTAGATATTAGCAAAAGCGTTACATATGTTTGATGGAGATTATGATTACTCTGATACTATCGTAGGTAAACTTGAAGGGGAAAGGATAAAGAATAGTTGAAGTGGAATTTTCTAATTAATTTTGGAATGGCAATTGGCAATGGTCTCACTCGTCCAACCAACTTGGTCAGACATAAAAGAAAAACATTTCAACATGATAGAGAATATTTTATTCATAAAATTATAAATCCTTAAAAGCTTTCTATAATCTCTACTATCTTTTTTTATTATTATTCTCGACTGTATAAAAATAGATAGAAACTAAAAACACTCCTAGTTATAATTGCCAGAGCCTATATCGACTACAAGCTGGAAAACAAATTTTATATTATGAATTTCTTTCTAACATATGAATCTTTCCGACTATAAATTTTGTTTAGACATGAATTAAAATAACAAATTTTAACCAATTTTGATTTCCTACGACTATGAATTACTTTTTGAAATAATTGCCGGAAAGATATGAATTTGATGATAATAAAAATTGACCAATTTTTTCTTTTTTACTTCTTCCTTTTCTTTCTTCTTGCTACTTCTTCTTCTTGATCGTTGATGCTGCTGCAGCTTTTTCTTTTCTCACTCTTTTTTCTTAAAAAAAAAAAGAAAAGAAAATTGACGTGAGGCGTTTCAAGCAAATTACGTATCAAAAGACTTGAAATATCAAGAGGATTTTATATCCAAATTTTTGGGACTGTTTAGATGTGATTTTGAGTTGATTAAGATTCAATAGCAAATGTATACTTCATGTATAGTCAATGTATTTAAGTTATATTCATATTTTTGAGTGTATTATAACGTGTGACTCAACTTTCTTGTGACTTTTGTCAAGTTATATTGTATTCTCAATGTATACTTCTTTTTGGCTATTTTATGTAAACAACGAAGTAATTACTTTATAATGAAAAATTTGCCAAGGAACAAGGCAGACAACATCACTTGAGGGCATAAGTTTAATTTCCAAAGGTGCATCTCAATTTGAAGCAAGATTGTGTTGAAGTAGGGCCTTTAGGGTTGAAAAATGGGTGCATGTCGCCTCTAATATTTGGATTTGATGACTCTTAAGTGAGGCCAACACGTCTTTTGGACAGTAGCTTTGTTTCAATATAGATGCTCAAATATTGTTGATGAACAGTTGAACACCAACTATGGAATATCAGGAGAATATAAAGAAAGGAGAACATAAAACAAACAAAAATAATAATGTTTTTTTTTTGTTCAGACAAGGGTGGACTTGATTACTTTTTTTGTGGTCTGAGCTTTAAAATTATATGATTATTATATATGAAGGCTGCTGTAGCTTTTCTTGACATAAAGAGACACTTACTGATGACAAGATGAGTAGGAGCTGAATAGCAGTTGAGAGGAAGACAAATTAGCAATAATAATACAAACTTTTTCTTTTATTGAAAGACAAGAAGATAGTGATTAAGCTATGATTGTACAAAGTACAAATCCAACCAAACCATTAAGTTTTTACACTCTTTTTAATAATAAAATATTATTCTCACAAATTACTGAACTAAGAGGAAAATTCATCTTTGTTTTGCTTTCTCGCAAGTCTTGTGAACAGTTTCAGCCACATTTACAGCTTTTTGGCTCTTGCAACCTAAAACCCCAGTACTGGGGCAAGTTTTTTGCACCTCTTTGCCTGCATGGTTCTTGGCTTTGGTGACTTTATTGGCTTTGTTTCTTGAACTTGCGTAACCACCCAAGCCAAAGTTCTTCTCATCATAATCTGAGATAACCGACGAGAAATCAGTAGCACTGGCTGTGACAACGCTCCACTCAATGCTAGTCTCACTTGGTGCATACTGAGTTGTTGGAGACATGCAGCTGCTAGACATATAATCCCCTGATGTTTGTGTATTCACAAGTCCATATTCACTGTTCGATATATTCTCAATTTCGAATAAATCAGAGCTAGCATCACTAGCTATGTCATCACAGGCTGTGCTGCTTCCATTTGTGGTTGTAGGGAGATTCTGGGCTTTAGGAATGGCATCCCAAGTTAGCATGGAGAGTTTCCTCTCTAAGTTCACTGCTATATCCCCTTTTCCCATTTTGCCAGAGCCAAACACGTCCAGTGACTTTCTTTGGTCTTCAATGCTTAGATTATGATCTTTCCAGTGTGTTTGAACCTCTGTTCCACAAGGGCCAGAACTCAAGGCAAAAGGACTCCTTAATCCATGCTTTGATCTTGGCTGGGAAAATCCAAGTCCTATGCTTTCATCCACAAACACTGCTTTCTTGTCCAGACAAGGGCCTTGGCAGCTGAAAGTGGGCAAAAATCTCATTCTAGTCATCTTCTTCTGCTTTGTCTGATATATTACATCTCGCGGAAGATTTTGTAACAGGACATTTTGGCTATTCCAGCTGCTTGACTCAGAACAAATGCTAGGAGTTCCTGACTGGGAATTGTGCTTCAGATGGGGCAGATCTACTGTTCCTTCGTTCAGTCTCCCCCTATACTTCACCCCGGCTGGAGAGGCAGCTCCATAATCCAGTTGCATGTTGAAGTACTTGTCAGCACCAAATATGCTAATCTCCCCATCTTTGGACTTGCTGTGCTCCAGTTGCTTTGCATTATGAAACGAAGGCTGTGGAGGAAATATAAAACCAATAGTAGGATCTCGAACTGGAGCTCCTGAAGCCTTCAACGCGAAGTTGTCTTCCCCCGTTTTGAGATAAGAAGAGAACGACTCCACGCGGAGATTGGCAAGGTCATCTTTGGTGCTGTTTAAGAATGGCTTTGCAGTAGGTGCCTTGACAGCTTTTACTTTAGCAACAGAACATGGTGTCTCAGGGTGTGATATAAAAGCAGGCTCAATTGCACCCCCATTAAGTTTGTGTACAAAGCTCTCCTCAGGGTTGCTGAGGTAACAGGAAAATGATGCAACACGAAGGCCAGTTGCGTCATCATCGGCTGACATGGATACAAATATGTTTTTTTACTTCTGGAAACTTAAAGAAATTCTGATCCAGAAGAAACTATAGTTCAAGAGGACTGGTATGTATTAATATCTTCAGAGGTATCGATCAAATTGGTTCATAGAAAGCAGCTAAGCAACATATACAAAGGTGTCGGAATATTCAGAAGGGAGGCTTACGTTGAAGATGAAATTCTGATTGAACTAGTTCTGCTTTCTGTAGGTTCTTTATGCACTCCTTTATAATATTGGCTTTTCATGGAATCATGAGGGAACAGTGCAGAGGTTTTGTGTTTTGTTGGGGTTGGGGGTCCTTTAGCTTTAAGATGGTGGATCCTACATGTTTGGAGAAGCCTAATATGGATAGACTTGTAATCTCTCACCAAATGTAATACGATAAACCACAGAGATTTTACATTACTGCAGATGTCCTTTCGACTAAAGAGATCTTCCATTCTATACTTTACAGTTAGCAATTTTTGACAGCCAGTACATCCACAGGAAGAATGCACATTAATTGCATACAATAAATGCAACCGGGACTTACGGGAATAACTAGGCATCAGATAACAAGAGGTTCAATGGAAAACTCAAAAACAAAGACAGGTCGACCACTTATCCAAGTGAGCCCTCAAAAAGTAGGGACTCAAGATAACACGATCCACACCATAATGAATTTTGATGCCCCAACAAAACTCATTAGTAGAATGACTTGCCTGCCCCATAGATGATTAAAGGCTTCAATGTTACAGACTGATATTTGGAGATCTTGTCAGGTACAAGACTAGTTGGATTACCAAGTACAGTAACATAAAGTTGAGAGATGGATGCATATGTAGAGCTATTTCTTGAGTTCCATTTCTTTCAGTTAGTAAAATACTCCAGAGAGACTAGAAAAGCTGCCAGATTTCATTTGGCTAAAGTCAACTGTTTCGACAATGACAGCGACCTGTCATGATGTGATTACATTTCCTAAATACCATCTTCCTATAAACCTCCATTTTGTAATCAGCTAATTTCAGTGTTTTCCTAGATGTTTTGCTTTAGCCCACGTCTGTAATAAACTGCTTCAATTAGTTGGATATTCTCGTAGAATAGGACAGTAGAAAGCAAACAGATCCCCAAACCATAACTCATTCTGCTCCGCTGGAATTTATGAATTGTTATAATACACGGTATATAGCTAAGTAAAACAAGAAAAGAATTTTAATGATATCAATGCTACACAAAGATATCAAATTTAAGCCCTTTAATAAACAACCAATGAGGCATAAGAGAGCTAGAAACTTTTCTTACCTGCAACCCCTAACTAAGAAGAATAAAAAAAAGATACCAAGAAAAACAGCAGAGATCGCTGCTTCTTGTTGTCAATTCTGAACTCCCACAGGAAAAGAATTATACTAACTCTGGCCAAG
Source organism: Solanum rostratum (assembly GCA_029948455.1). Lineage (NCBI taxonomy): Eukaryota > Viridiplantae > Streptophyta > Magnoliopsida > Solanales > Solanaceae > Solanum > Solanum rostratum. The sequence goes on along the minus strand of CM057054.1, from coordinate 61,519,467 downwards.
AATCAGATATCTAACTATCTGCCAAATAAGCTGCCTTGTCTTGCCATTCACCGCAAGATGGTTGAGTTGTTATCTCCAACAACCCAGTATCTTTTGACAGCAAACAATACTTTTTTAGGGATAAGAGGACCATCCTCATGATCCACCATTTTTGTTTTCCACCTCATACCAGATACAATTCTTTTTACTTGGCCAAGAATATCTGCATGATCTCGGAATATGACTGCGCCTTCAGGTCTAAGAATCCTGTCCATCTCTAGTAGAATATCTTCAGCATTACATCTGCAAGTAAAGCAACTCAGATGCAATAGCAGTAGAGGCATGATCAGAAAGTTAAACAAGATCAAACTCTAAGCCACATCAATTAGATGTCCTCTATTTTTATGATAAATTAACTTTTTTATAATGATCCTGATTACTGAAATTATTAAAAGGCAAGAAGTTTATCAATTTCCTAAAAGAAATGTAATCCCATCCGCCCATCTCCCCCCACACAAAAAACATAAAAAAAAGGTTCTCATAAAACTGTGTCATCTACCTTCTATAAATATGGTACCCTCCAACCGCAAGTAGTTAGAGACAGACTATTGAAAGTGTTAAATTGAAATATTCTAGATTCTACAGATCAAGTGGAGTCTGAAGGACTTACTTATCCTTATATAAGCTGAAGATCCCATTTGCATGAATAAGGTCATATGTCCGAGGGTAGGTAGAGAAGGCTTCACACCTGAATTTGAAAGTTGGAAAGAAGATGACGTAACAACAAGAGACTTGCAAATCAAGAAAAAAATAAGGAAAGACCAAGATAGCAAAGTCACATGATACCAAACCCCCCCTATCTTTATAAAAGAACATAAACGAATTAAGAACATCAGCACCAACAGAGAAGGATTGGCTCATAATGATGCAATTTTAGCATCACAAACACAAGAAATCATGCAAGATCTCCCTATTAGACCAAACCTCAAGCTATCTATCATTTACATGCAAAAGGGGGATTTAGAGTTGAATAAAATCTCAAATAGGAAAGGCTGAAAGACAGAGAAACTGTAGTCCTCTCACCCTATAACTGTCAACTGAGAATGCTGAGACACGCAACACCGAAAATTGAAATAATATCTTCAATGTTATATGAAAGGACTATATAGAGTAGTGATAATGAATGAAGGTCAAACTAGACCAATTCCCTTTCATATGGTCCTGAGAGATACTACACAGGTATATGAATATGAAAAGCTGGTTGCATCTGAAGCCATCCCCATCCTGGCAAGATCTCTTCTCTTGTCTCAAAATCACTAGAAAGGACATGTACTGACTATTGTAATGAAGTAACAGGTTCAATCACATGCTGGATAAGGTTTTAACCATTTAATTTGTTATCTATCCATTCTGAGTTCAACAGGTCCTTACAGTATTTTATCTCCAATACAAATTGTTATGGTTATATTTATCGGACATGCAATGAAGATGCATCCTCCTGTACATCATATGTCAAGAAGAAGTAACTACTCAACGAGTAAAATCAAAAGAAAACACAATTACACTATCACTAACTGGACGATTCAAGGGCTTTGTTTCAATGATAAGTGAGAGGGGGTACATATAAGAAGCGAAAAAGTAGTGATAGTCACCTATGGAGAAACTAATCTGCTTGCTAAACACATGTCTAAGAATTTAAACAAGGACAGTATCTGAGGCAACTCCAACAAAATAAAAAGACAAAGAATAGGAACCATTTCCCAAAATAAACTTAACAGTCAGAAAAATGAATTGTAACACACTCCTGTTTCCACAACATTTTTACCTTTACTTATTCCTATACAACTTACTGTCCAGAAAAATCAATACAAAAAAGGAAGAATTGATGCTACTGAGCAATGAGAAAAGATGAGGGAGCTTCATATAATTACCAGTCATGGTATATGCCAATCAGGCCTCGATCATATAATACACCAAGAGTGTCCCTTTCAGCTATAGTTGGCACAACATTCATGACCCATAGCTTTGATGATTCTAGAGCTGCAGCAAAACTTCCTAGGCCAGCATTCATATCTAGTATATTGCGATACCTCCTAGTGTCAAGGAGTTTATTAACTCTCTTATAAGCACTCACATGCTTCTTCCACGACTTGTTGTCCTCCTGGAATGATTCAACAGAAACTCCAGGAAGAGATCCACTTGCTATTCTTGGAGGAATAGCATTAAGTCTCTCTGGAAATGGCTTGAGCTCTCCACCAGAAACTTGCTCTGAATTAGTTGTTTCAGGATACGGCGTTACACATGCCTCCATCTTCTTATACCTATAGCAATATATTGACTTAATATCATGTAATCAGATGGAAACCAAAAACTTTATCACCAAAGTTCTAGAGAACTAAATCCCCAGATCACCTTTTATTTTCAAAACATAATGCTATCCAGTACTTCTAATGAAGCAGTGTTGCATGCATATTTCATAAGAGGCCATTTAGCAGACACTTGGTGGTTTTCAACATATATAATCACTAAAAGAAGGGAAAGGAATAGGTTTGGCATAGAACAGCAAGTTCTTGTAGGTATGTAACATTCTTGGCCATAGAAGATAAAAGACACAGGAAACGGCAACAAAATACAAGGATATATATATTACCAGAGAACTTAGTTGTCAGTTAGTATTCCCTTTAACTACTAAACATATTGCAATGTAATCAATTACCTCTGCCACTCAAAATCTTAAAAATAAAGAGTGACAAAAATTATAAAAGCAATCCTCTATAACTTCTATTATACTTGCCAATTACAGCTCTGTGCGTCCATTGAATAACACAATAAACAAGAAGAAAGTCCTAATTATTTGGCCATCTGATAACTGAAATGTTTTGGATGAATGACATTATAAGGCGCAAGGAGTTACCAGACGTTTTCTGAATCCGAGAGGTCACATAGAGTAACACGGGAATCTCGTTCACTGCAGTACTCAGAGTTTATTCGTTTTCTCCATATCGCTATCTCACCTTTCTCATACTTCTTTTCCCAGCAGAGAAGCTCAGCTATCTCTTCAATCATTCGTTGTTCCTCCTCCAGCTCCTCTTTAGGTTGCTGCCAAGCTTTATAATTAGTCCGCCAGCTGATGGGAGGACCTGAAAGTATCCAATACCCTCCTGGTCTGAGAACTCGATCCACTTCCATCATGTACAGTCCACCTAAAAGGAGTAACTCAGATGTTATCAGAAAAAATAAAAAATAACCGAAAGAAAACGGAACCAAAAAAATTCCAAAATACAGAAGCAGCCAATAGATAAAATATCGAGACAGACCTCATTGGCATCCACATGAACCATCTTCTTTCTAACACTTACCAAAACAAAAGGCACATGCCTGATTCCTAAAGTTCTTTCTCTAACACCACGGGAGGGGGGATAGACTAAAGAAGGTGCATTCTTTAATTAAGGAAACGTATGGACTTATTAGCATAGGACAAAGTTCTCATTTGAAAGTTTAAAGTGGGAATTATTTTTGCAATCCAAAATGGAAAGGGAAAATCAATCCAGGATTATCCTTGGTTGGCAATTGGTGGTAGAGAATACTTGCTGAATTACCAGGAGATCATGTATCACAAGTATAGGAAAACTTTGCCAAATATAAGCTTGTGTTTAGCAATATTGGGTAATAGGTTGATTAATTTTCTTACAACTCCCCTTTCCAAAGCCAAGCTATCATATCAATCAGTGAACATATATATTGTGGATAATCTCAAATTAGTGGGAGTCAGCTATATAAATATTGCATATCAGTCGCACTCTATTCAGGTCTATTTTGTTGTGACATCAAATTATTTGTCTTTCAAGGTAAATAAGGGTTTCTCTAGAAGTAGAGGTTCTCCAAATATCATATTTACCCTACACTAACATATAAGTCTTTCACCAAACAGAAAAAATCTACAAAAACCAGATCTAGTGAAAATGTTACAGCAAAACGAAGTCTTAATTTGAACTAGTTGGTGTCACCAAGGTATATACATACACCAAAATAAGAGCTGTGAATGCTAAATGAAAGCACATATATCCAATAAAATAGGTCGGGATTTTTCAAGTGGAGCTATCCCCTACCTTGTCAGATTTCTAGATAGATTAAAAGATCAGAAAGAACAAAAATCGAGAAAAAAGGAGATGCTTACCATTTGCAGTCCATGGAATTAAACAACGTGAGCAATGAGCCATATCAAAGGCCTTTGATGGAAATGGCAATTTTATGGTTCCAAGTAAACCAATAACTGCTGGTACGCCTCTTTCCAAAGCAAATTGGACTTGAGCTTCATGTGAGTCTCTTGGTGCAAATGACATGGCTATAATGTTTTTCTTGAAAAGGTATGCACCCCAACTAGCAACCTAAGATGCCAGATGCCATTCATTAAACATAAAGAGATTGAATTTGGATAGAAACATACATCATTTATAATGGCAAGGAGAACAAAAGAAAAAGCTTTAACTTTACAAACAACCAAAAAAAAAAAAAGAAGAAGAGGAGGAGGAACAACAACAACATACCCAGTGGAATCCCACAAGTGAGGTCTAGGGAGGGTATAATATACGAAGACCTTACCTCTACCTCTATCCTTATAGAGGTAGAGAGGTTGTTTCCTAGGAACCCTCGTCACAAAAACCCATATGCAGAATAAGCTAGATATGGAAAATAGAAAGGAAAAGAAGGGGAAAGTGAACAGAAAGATGCGATTAATACGAAAAATACATGATAGCAAGTAAATACGGGACAATTACCATACATAAGGCAGACAAAGACAACACCGGACAACTATTACTATCCTACTATACCCCACGGCCAAACAACAACCTATCAATCTATTAGCCCGCTACTCTAATTCGCGACCTCCACTCCTTCCTATCTAGGGTCATGTCCTCGGTGAGACCAAGTTTCATCATATCTTGTCTGATCACCTCCCCCAATACTTTTTTGGTCTACCTCTACCCCTCCGTGTACCTCCCAAATCCAGCCTCTCGCACCTAACAGGAGCATCGGTACTCCTTCTCTGCACATGTCCAAATCATTGCAGTCTCGCTTCCCTCATCTTGTGAGCTACACTACCAGCTTTCATGAAAATGAATTTCAACTAATATTGCAAAGGTAAAGCACTCATCTACAACTACCAGATAGATAGTGTGTAAAAAAAAAAAAAAAGCAGCACTTGAATATCTGCAGCAATACTAAGTGCATTAAGATTATCAGAGCAGTAAAGATGGTTAACCAGATGATTAGTATATGTTAATTTTGAGTAGTAACTAGAGATCCCCTTATAGCTAGATGTAAGCTTAATCTATTTTGTTCCCTAGTCATAGTACAGCCTATTCTTGTAATGGAGCCAACATATGTACTTTTGTAACCCTGCATCTCCTTCCTGTCTTCTAGTGAAATGACTTCATTAAAAAAAAACAGAATATATTGGCAAGCTCTGACAAGTTTCTGCTCACCCCACATCCCGTATCCAATGCAGTTCGAACTGTGCCATTGTCCATTGGGATCACAGAAGCAAGCTGGTCAATATATACATCTGCCCCATGTGGGAACTGAGTTCCGCCACCTGGAAATCTAAGTAGATCACCTTCATATTGTACCCAGTTTTGCACTGCCTTCTCAACTGTCAAACTTTTATGTGGTGCATTTGCATAAGGTACATAGTCACGACTCTTCGGCCATGGAAAAGGAGTTGTATAACCTTTTGGGGCTGGAATAAGACAATGCAGCTTCTCTTCCTCTGGAGGACAATGTCTCTCCCTATAGTTCATATTTTCTCTAGGAAATGTCATTGCTCGCACTTGATCATGACATGGTGTATAATCAACATATTGCTCAGCACAAGGTTCAAACTGCTTGATTTTCAGTTTGGGATCAGCAACCACACCATTATGATCGCCGTGATGACTTTCATATTCTAGATTGGAGAGGATGCTGCAGTCCTCTGCTTTCTTTGTTATCTGAAGAGCTCTGCTGTTCCCCTTCCCGAAACCGCCTCTTTGCCAGACTCCTATAAGATAGAAAAAACAACAAAGACCAGCTACAACAAACATTGATGCAGGGCCTCTGCTTCTGTTATCTCCTGGATTTCCTTTTATTGCCATGATTTACCTACAATTATATATCCAGACATGGAAACAATGAAAGAAGACAATGTTCAATAGTTGACATGGATAGTAATCATTAAGGATGTCGAAGAAGAGGTTGTTGACTACCCTCATATTAACAAACATATACAACAACAACAACATACCCAGTTGAATCCCACAAGTGGGGTCTGGGGAGGGTAGAAATGTACGCAGACCTTCCCACTACCTCGTAAGAAGTAGAGAGGCTGTTTCCCGTGAACCCTCGACTCAACAACCCATAAGTAGAATAACTAGATATTAACAAACATATATGTTTGAAAAATGTTACTGTGGAAATTTCACCAACAACAAATATGATCAAGTGTGAAGTAATCATCATAGGCTCTTGATTACCCTAATTATGCAAGCACTTACATGTTGTCAAGATAACAAAAGAGGGGCGGAGCCACATGGGTGCAAGGGGGGTCAAACATTACACTACGTAGATAGGGATTTTTTTTTCTTTTTGTCCATATATATAAATTGTTGAATCTCCTTGGCGTATCAACTTTTTATTTGAATTCCTAGCTCCGCCACTGAACAAACGTCCTTATAAATACAAGTAAAAAGGTAAATAACAAATGAGTCAATGGGCTTTCTTTGCAATTTAAGTAGGTAAAGGTCAATGTAACTAAGTACTAATTCTCAAGACAAGAGGAGCAAAAGAACAGGGTTTCCAATTTAGTACTCTTACATTAGATTATTAACACTAACACTACATAATTCTACTTGTGAGATTTTTATCATCCAACATCATAGACAAAAAAAAATTGGTTCTTTAATCTCTAAACTACATAAAGATGTCAAAAAACAACATTCACTTCAGGAGAAAACAGAAGAACCGAAAAATAACCAAGTTCTGTCCGAATTCCTGAAATACTATTAAACAAACTACTTAGTTAACATAATTTTGTGGAAGAATTTACTCAATAAAGCAGCCATCAAACGTAGAAAACAGTAAAACGAATACTAATTAAGAATAGAAATCTTACGGATCTCAGGAAACAGGAGTCTTGCAGTTCCAATAGAATCAAACCATTGTTTCAAGTATTGAAAACAGTAGAAAGTAAGTATTTGATCGAAAATTATTTATTTAAGTGGATGTTGGAGGAGTATACAACATCGGACATACTTTACAAGACAAATCCGATGTTTCCAATGAACCGGAAGTTGGTGTTATTTATTTGAGGCGACGGTTTTTACTACTCTTGACCTTATAAGGAAAAAGAATGTATTTATTTTTTCTGTACCGATTTGAGAAAAAAAAAGTTACAACGATTGTGTGTGACGAAAAAAATAATATTCTGAAAAATATTTTGCTTAAAGAAAATTTATTTGACCATATTAATTTACAGTACTTCGTTCACTGAAGATTCTCTTTTTTCAACAAGAAAAGTATTTTTCAGTAACAAAAGGAAAGTGACTTCCATCGGACAAAATTTATTTTTGGAGGAAAATGGTTTCCGTTGCTCAACAGGTATACCTGACATTTCACAAGCAAAGCCTATTTAGGAACAAATTGGATCGACTTTTTCAAAGTAACTTATAAATTATAAAGTCAAAAGTTTGATATTTGTCTTTTCTTTTACTTTTTTTAGCCTGAAAGAAAAGATTAAAAGTATTTTATGTGTCTGCCAAATATATTCAAAATTAAAATAGAATTTAAAAGTCAAAAATCATCAAAATTGTCAATTCAAACATCCATTAGTGTCCATTTGGATTGACTTATTTTAGATGCTTTTAAGTTAAAATAACTTTTAAGTAGTTCTAAAATGTTTGGATAAAGTTACTATTAAGACAAAATAACAAAAATAAGCCAAAAATTATAAGTAAGAATTCCTAATTTATGACTTTTGATTTATAAATAATTAGCCAAAAATCAATCCAAACAGGTAATTAGTTTTGACAAGCATAATTGATTTAAGAGGGACGTTCCATTTGAATTATGTAGAATTAGTTGACATCTGGATATGATTGACTGTTAGTTAAAAATTGAAATTGCATTGAATGTAAGAGGGACGTTCCATTTGAATATGTAGGATTAGTTGACATCTGGACATGATTGACTGTTAGTTAAAAGTTGAAATTGCATTGAATGTGTATTTCACTAATAAAATGATGAATTTTTATGGGCTAAAGTTTTCTTATACTTTGAAAAACTATCGTACAAGCCTGAATAAAATTTGACTCGGATGTCGCCGTAGGCCCTTACACATTGTTTGGACGGTTGTTACTCGTTATATTATATTATATTATACAGTTAGGTTAGATACAATATTATTCTGATTAATACTTAAATTCCATTATATCGCATTGTTTGAATTCATCTAGTAACGATCGAAAAATCCCAACAATTTGGTGTCATCCCGCGATTACCTTAATATTCTCTTCTTATTTTTGTCTTTATTTACTTATTTAATAATTTTATTTTATGTTTTATTATACCTTTTCATAATAGTTCTATCTCATACTTTACTTTTCTTGTAAGTTTATACTATGTAATGACGGAGAACGATACAATCTACCCAACTATTGTATTCACTGATAAAATATAGTATTAAAACAATAAATTTGCCATTTCACTTCAGAATCTTCTAGTTTTCATCAATAATTCTCAACGAACCAAAAATGCAAACGACAAAGGCAACAAACACCTAAGTCATAAAAGATGCAATTTTCTTGGACCCATTCGAAGCTTTTGAATGACCTATCACAAATTTTCTCAGTTCGTGCAGAGCATCCGTCCACGGGATGAAGGATGAACATTGAACATAGATGACAACTAAATCTCCCAGAATAAATATTTGCACAGGATTCTTTCCTCGATAAATCAGAACTTACAATAGCATGTTATAGGAGTAACTTTCTACACTCCGCGCCCTATCTAGAAAGATGGCATGTTTGAAGGTATGGGGATGAAGCGTACTCGATTGGCCAGCTCTATACTTCTCAATAGTAATCTAAGGTACACTCAGAGTCATCTGAAGTTCCGACTGTCCTATTAATAGATGGTCCATGCCACGATTTGCTATTCGAAGATCCATGTAGCTTGCCCTCTACTATCAAACGTGAGTGTTCGCTGGTATCATGTTGCACTCTCCCAGTAATCTCCAAGCACAAGCCATTTCTCAGGCCTTTCCTATTATTCTTCTCCTTGGGAGTTTTCCTGGGACCTGGATCCACAAAGACTGGTTGTACCTTCAGGTTTGGGTTAGGTCTAATGCGGGTTGCTTCCTTTTCCTCTGCTGGTCTGAAGAGAATTCCCTTCTGCAGTTCTTCAGCGGCTTCATCTTTATTTAAAAGAACCTGCAGAAATGTAAATTAAAAAGGGCATTCTAGTTGAGATATATAAATTTACTAAGCAATCAGGCAGGCTTTCTTCAGGTTATTACAAAAAGTTACAGGGCCAATGTGCTTGTCCACCAAAAAAATTTCTTAAAAAAGTGTGTAATCCTAAGCCCCGTGCCTAAACAAGAATACCCAATACATAACGCATCTCCAACTAAAAAAACTATGCAAAAAAAGAATACAAGTAGTAACACTGCCACAAGTGACTTTTGATGATGACAAAAAGAAGTCCCACTCTTTTTAGACCATCAAAGAGCATATGGTGGAATAGCATAATGAATCAATGAACCAAATGCAACTTGTGACCAAGTCCAATGTTTAATTTTTATTTGGCTTATGACGCTCACATTAGAATCTGATTTAAAGTCAAAGCCAGACTCTGCATATCTAATCTCTATCAACATGGTATCAACACTGAACTATGCTGCAGCACGTTTACATAGAGAAAAGATGGGAAGCAACAGTCAAAAGACAAAAGAAGACACTAGTTTGTCTTGATGATTGAAAAAGCAAGACTAACGAAATTCACAAAAGAACAAGATAAGAACCACTTTCTCACCCTCCATGGCAAAGAAAAAGAACATCAAGAAAGAAGAAGAAAAAGGACAAAAAAGGGAAAAGGAAAAAGATGCAAGCACAAATTCCTTGATAGCTATGAAAGAAGAACCTTGCGGCCGACGAGGTCAAATGTCATGACGACCCTATTTCTTTTGGCACGTTCAGCCTCTTCTATCTCCTCTTTCTTTTTTCTCAGAAATTCCTTTTCCTGTTGAAAGGGGAGGGAAAGAAGGATCATAAACATAAGTCAGTGTCATCATACAAGCCAAGTCTTGCCAAGTGAAATGTTCTCACAATCAGTACACTGCATACCTCCTTCGACAACCAGCTGTTTCCCTCAATCTCGTAGTAGTCACTTTGGTCATCGATAACAGTCGTACGTGCTGCAGAGTTCCGATCATATTCAACTAGCCTCTTTGCATAGGCTTCAGCTGCTTCCTCAGCATCGGAAATTGGAACTGGACCTTCATCTAATCCAGCATACGAGCTTCCCTCCTTCAGCACAAGTGCACCACAAAAGTTGCAAGGCCCTTCACCTTCCTGTTCACAGACTATCTTTCCACATGATAAACAATTGCTTATCAGCCTGTGTCGACGGGCTTGGCATGAGCATGGCTTCCCCTGTTGAAATATAATGGACCCTTTTGCAGCCTCAGCAAGAGAAACAACTTTCTCAGATTTTTTCTTTTTAGAGTTTCTTTGACTTGCTTGGGATTGAGGCACAGTTGTCTTTGTAGAGTTTCCTTGACTTCCTCTCTGTAGGTTTCGTCCATTTGATGTCTCAGCTGTGATCTGGCTTTCCTGCTTACTTGAAGCTTTACTTTCTTTTGTTGCTCGTACTTGTTTTTTAGTTCCAGCTGCCAGACTATCACCTGAAGGAGGCTTTACATATGCTTGCAATGTGGAAGTAGAAGTACCTTGGTATAAATCTGAATGACCTCTCCGTCTCAAATACTCACCCGTCACACTTTTTCCAGCTTCCTGACCTATGATATTCTATAGAAGATTCATAAAGAAAAGATGTCAGTAAATGAACAAACAACAGTCAAATGGTACCAATAAGCAAAAAGACCAAACATAATCTTAATTGCATGGCCATCTGCAAAGGTCTTACCAAAAAAAAAAATTGATAATACATGATATCAAGTTCTTTCTTTTTTTTTTGGAAACTGGTAACTTCACATGAAATCAAGTTTTAATAACCAATAACAAGCAACAATGTAAAAAAGGTCTTATCAAGATCCCAATTAGGAAAGTTTTCAAAGAAGCTCCTTCTCATTAACCTACAGTCCTAGACATTCTCTAAATATCAAGAAGACTTAAAGACAAACATATAAGAAAATCGAACTATCAACGAGCATTAGACATCAATTTGATAAATGAATAAAATAGTTAGAACTCGTCTGACGGAAAAGGAATGGACATGAACTGAGGCCATCTGACTTTACATCATCTAACCAATTAAATTTTTCACGGAATGAGACTCAGATAGCAGAAAGAACTGGGGATTGGGCAGCCCCTCTTGGGAGTCATTGTGCATAATTTGACCGCTGCCTTCAGGACATACATGCTTATAGAAATCGCCATAACATTGGAACTCGTAGGGATTTTTTAGCAGCCAAATAAAAGCAATATTCACAAATATTGAAAAAAGCGTACAGTTGTTTTATTACTCAGGAATATTCACATATAGTGTTGTTATAGGCGAAAAGCGCAAAGATACTCAGGCATTAAGCGCAAAGGCACAACAAGAATTTCTGCATTGGTGAAAAAGCAGGAGATAAAAAAAAAAAGTATATAATGTAGGAAAGTATCTTTAAACAGAAACAAATTATATGAGAAACTGAATTGAGGAAAAAGTGCAATCTAATGAAATATTTGAAGCTAATCAAGGTCAACAAAGGGCAGCCTGGTGCATTAAGCTCTCGCAGAGCAGATTCCGAATAAACACCAGACCACATTGGATCTATTTTTACGTAGCCTTAGCCTACATTTCTGCAAGAGGCTACATTCAAGGCCAATCCCATGACATGCTGGTTACACAACAGCAACTCTAGCTGTTGCACATAGGCTCCCCCTCAAGTTAAAAAAATGTCAATCAATTTCAAAAATCATTTCGAATTTTTTTATCAAGCTAGAATTCAGTTATTTTCACTAAAAATATGCTTTTTTGGCTTAACTTTTAATTTTCTACATCATCAATACTCCATATTCAATCTTTATCAATTTTTTTCCCAGCTCTATTTATTATTTAGTACTACCTCTTCAACACTGAGTCAATGACCATCATAAATTTAACTTTAATAAAAAGTTACTGAATGGTCCTTGCTGAGAAACAAAATAGCCGTTGTTACTATACCAAAATGCTACCAGCTTTTTCTTCTTTTTCTCTAAGGATATTATGCATCAGTTTAGCACCAACTCTTTATTCTATAAACATTAAGACCATGGGCCTCATAAAGATAACTTAATAAAGCAGTTAAGTGATGGACATTGCTAAGACGCGCAGTCAGCGCCTTGAGATCAGCAATGAAAGGCAAACTTTTTTCTTTTGTTCGCTAAATTAGATCAAAAGCCTAATCTGAGAGATGCGAAGCACCCTTTGAATTGCACCTAGTTTTAAGGTTTAACAACACTAATTAGGCCAAAACACTAACTGTTTGTTCATTTCTTTGTACAGTTATGTCAACATTAAAGAGCAAATTTCAGCTAGTTTTCAGATGTTCTTTACTTGAAGCATTCTCAGATTTCATTAAAGTTAAAAAAAAAAAAAAAAAAAAAAAAGATGGAGGAGCAGTGTTAACAATAGTGTTCAAAAGCATCTAAAAGTACATATAAGCATATAATCCTAATAGGTACACAAGCACAAAATAAGGAGTTGTCACTGACCAAAATAAACGGAGGTGCAAGTTACAGATTCATTTGCATTTTTGCTGCATAATAAGGAGTCGTTCACTGACACCCAAAAAAAGGAGGTGCAAGTTACAGATTCATTTGCATTTTTGCTGCATTAGAAGCGGCGAGATGTAAAATCTCAGACTTGCATAGCCTTGTTAGTTTAAGTTTCAAGTGAATTAGAAGCGATTCCACAATTTTTTTCAATCACCAAAATTTGAGATTAGAGCATCAGAGTACATGTTTAGAAAATGCGAACCAATCTAATGTAATTAACAAAAGCTAAACAGCCAAACCAAACAATCATGACAAACTAAATTGGCCTAAAAAGAACCAAAAACATAAAAGACAAATAAGAAGATGAACACAAAGTTCAGCACAAAATCAAAAAATAAACGAACAAATTCCCACAGGATGTCCAATCAGGTTACACTGGGATCAAAATACACACACGGACACATCATCCCCTTGAATCCAACAAAAGACCCCACTCCCCCAGCCCCCTGATCTTCAAATGTCTATGAGTGCAGTTCATCATCAGTTATAAAAACCCCAACCCTCAATTATGGACTTTCTACTGAATCCAGGACCCAAATCAGCAGACATAAAAATTGGACGCAAGAAAAGAAAATCAACAGCACGGAAAGTATAAACAGCGTATAACCCATTATAGATGAAGGAAAAGGAAAGAAGGTTACATCGAGATATTCTTTAGCATCGAGAGGAGGAGCAAGCTCACAATAGGAGACAAGCCCAGAAATAATGTCAGCATCTAAATCAAGACCGTTCTCTATCTTGTTACACAGCTCCAGTAACGCTCTTTCCAGCCATTGCCCTGACGATTCCATTCGCTTCTCTTCTCCTTTTCTGTCTTCTCGTCTCTCTGCCGCATTAATACAGCTCCCCAAATGTTTATATTATAGGTTTAATCACCTTTGAAGTTTGCATTGTACACACTTTAGTCCCCTAAATTTTGAGAAAGAAAAATTTTAAAACAAATATTTTGAACTTGACACATCTAATTAATAATTGACAAGGTTATTTTACTATCACTTTACTCTTATTAAATACTTTCTTTGTTCCATATTATATGAGCATTTTTCATTTTACACTGTTATTAAAAAATTATTAATCTACTAGTAAACTTTATTATTTTATCCTTAATTTATATCAACGTACATTAAATTAAGTTAGAAAAAATCATTAATACACTAATTAATGATGGAGTAAATGGGAAAAAATAATTAATTCTATCTTAATTTAGTAAGTGTTCATATAATATGGGACAAATATTTATAAAAGGATGTCCATATAATATGGATGGAGGTAGTATAAGTCATCTAAACATTGAAAAATGAATACTATTTAGTACATATTTGGATTGGCATAGTTTAGGTGTTTTTAAATCATTATTTATTGATTTTACAAATTTGACAAGTATTGTTGAACATTCCAAAATAATAGTGCGAACAAGTAAAGAAAAGATGGACGAGGAGAGTAATATTTAATACTCCTCCATTCCCAGAGGCAGATTTAGGAAGATGGAAAGGGTGTCATGTGACACTGCTTCGTCGAAAAAAATTACTAAATAGGTATATACAACTAAGAAACACAAGCAAAAGTAGCAGATATATATTCTCTTATATTATAAGAGGGAGTTAGGCGGCAAGCAGACAACTCTCCATCGACGTGCCTGTTTGAGCTGCCTGCTTCCTCTGTGGGAGCCATAAAAATATTTTTGTGGGCTTTTTAGTTTAATTTTTTTAAGGCAACTGCTTACTTCAACTACGATTTTGCAGTATGGTTGCTAATAAATAATTTTCTCAATTGATTCAACTATGATTTCACAACATCACCCCGATCAGTTATTTTAAGTTAAGTAAATGCTGAAATCAGGATAAAACAAATTTCTTTTTAAACTGGACAAATAAAATTAAATAACTATTTTAATATCTTTTCGTGATTATATTTGTGTCAAAAAGAAGTACTACAAACATACATATAAAAATTTAAAATCACTTAATCATTAAATTTAAAATTTAATCGATACTAATAATATATTTATTGGATATTAATTAATTTGCATTCAATGAGAAAATTTAATAATATTAATTATATCATTAAAAAATAAATTTATAAATAATTATCAGGGATCTTCATAACTAATATATATATATATATATATATATATATTATAAGTGACACTTTTTAAACAAATAACTTATGTAACTTTGTTAGTTTTGTGCTCAAATTCTACGAGTAGGTTGCATGCTCAAGCCTTTATAGCCTCATTATATATATATATATATATATATATTTCATACTTTATATATTACATAAAATAAAGAAAGAGTAAGCAAGGTAGAGGATGCAAGTGTCACATAAGCTACTAAGGAGAATGGTCCCTTCTTGTAACTTGGTTTATAAGAATATGTTTTCTTAAACAAAACGGAAAAAAAGAAGAAGATGCAAGTGAATTTTGTACACTTTATTCTCTCCCACTTTTCAAAGAATAAAGTTGGATTTATTTTTACTACTATTTTAATTTATAAAGTGTCACTACTTGACAATCAATAATATGTGACACAATTTTAAACTATAAAAAACTTCATTAAAGTGGAAAACCACCAATAAATAGTAATTTGGTTGGAACTTGAAGTGTTTGAAGCTAAAGTGATGGCTTCAACAAGTGCACCCAAAGGAATATGATTATGAGAATTCACAATTAAATATATAATTTTATCTTATACTATCTAATACATAACAAATAATTAAAGTTACTGAATATACATATATTTTCGTGACATTATGTGAATCAATCTCTATTCGTTAGGGTAGTAAAGTGGGTAAATTTAAAGGAAAAGCCATATGCATATTGGTGGAACATTGATAATCGAAGGTCTAGGGCAATGGATGGGAAGAGTTTCGCCTCTAAACTCCAAACATTAAAATTTTTTGGCGTGCAAATTGGCTATCAAACAAATAAATTTATAATTTGATCATCTAAGATATTTTCAACAGTCAAGATGGCCGAGTTGGTCTAAGGCGCCAGTTTCAGGTACTGGTCCGAAAGGGCATGGGTTCGAATCCCATTCTTGACAAAGAATAATGTTTTATATTTTTTTGGACGTGACATCTTTGATTTCGAGCCTGTCCAACAAAGAACTGTAACTTTTTTTTTATTCTTTATTCTTTTTTTTTTTTGGGAAGTGACATCTTTATATCTTTGATGCGAACATACAGACCATACTCTCCTACTTCTTAGTAGAAATCTCTATTTATTTAACATAAAAAAAGGAGAGAAGAAACAAGAATTAATGGAAGACGAAAAGAATGAAGTTACAGTACATGGAACATGGATTAGCAGTTACTCAAAGAAAGTGGAGTTGGCTCTGAAAATCAAAGGCATAGCATATGATTATGTGGAAGAAGATTTGAGCAACAAAAGTTGTGTGCTTCTCAAGTATAATCCAATCTACAAGAAGGTTCCCCTACTGCTTCACCGCGGTAAGCCTGTTTCCGAGTCCCTTGTGATCCTTGAATACATCGATGAAACATGGAACAACAAACCTCAATTCTTACCGGAAGATCCCTATGAAAGAGCCAGGGTTCGTTTCTGGGCTATTTACTGCCTTCAGGTCAGCATATTTTTATTCTTCTTTCACTTGTATTATAACAATCTGATACGATAAAAGCTATTTTTTCGTTTCAGTTTCTTATGACAGAAGTCTTTTTTTCAAGAAATATATGTTTCTTACTTCTTGACCTTTAACTTCATATCTTACTTTCTTCAACTTAACATTTAAACTTATTAGGTACTATTGTTAGTATCTAATACTTGAAAATTTTATCAACAGTCTCTGGGATTTGCTCGTATTATTATTAATCTTCAATATAGAAGTGTATTTATTCTGTAACATATTTTTCACGTCCCATTAAACCAAACATCAGACAGCCTTTGAGAAATCCAATTCTTTTCCATGGAAAATGACTTCACTCGTACCAATAGGGACTAAGGTAGAAGCTTAGCTATAGATTTGGCCGAACTCAGTAGCTTTTGCTCAAAATAAATATACTCCCTCCGTTCACTTTTACTTGTCATTATTTCGCTTTTTGAGGTCAATTTGACTAATAATTAAAGTAGCTAAATATAATATTTAAAATTTACATGGTTGAAAACTATACCAAAAATGCTATAAATTTCAATTTTTCTCATATTTATATGATGAAAAAATTACGTCTTAAAATGTTGGTCAAAGTTCGTATAGTTGAAAGCGGAATGAGGGAGTAGTAGATATATACACATAATAAAATTTAAAACTCAGTCATTAGAACTGAAAGTCATTGTGCTAAAATTCAGAACCCATAAAGTTTGAAACCCTTGGCCTATCCGGACACATACTTCGTGAAATGGTTCATGCATGTTTGTTGCCAGGAGCAACAAGATCAAGTTGGTAAGGATTAACGCTTCTGTGATTTAGCCAACTTAGACTTGGTTGGTTCTACGATTAAATGATCGATTTGCAGATATCAGACACCATGAAGAAAGCATTCATTTCAGCCAAAGATGTTGAGGAAGGAGCATTCGATGAATTCTTGGAGAAACTAAAAGTGATGGAAGAAGGAATGACAGATTTCTTCCCTGGGGGTAAAACTAAAATCAGTGCTGACAATTTGGGGCTTTTGGATATAATAATTGTATGTTCACTTGGTACATATAAGGCAGCAGAAGAAGTACTTGGAATGAAAATCTTGGACCCTGAAAAGAATCCATTTGTATATTCATGGGTGACCACTCTGCTTGAGCTGCCTTTGGTCAAAGAGACTCTGCCTCCACATGACAAGGTTGTTTCAAGACTTGAATTTATTAAGCAAAATGGCTTTACGTTTCAATCCAATATTTGAAATGGTAGCTACTGATGAATAAGTTTGCTTCTTGATGTAATTAACTTAATATATATTGCTTCAAATTGTTAGTGAATTTAAAATCTACATATTTGTGTTCACTTTTTGCTCTATATATCAATGACATAATAAAATTTAATGTGTCGTACAAAATTAATTTATTTCGATTTATCGATCAATACGATAAATCAGGTTTGGGAGTAATAATTCAGCTTGATTATAGTAACATTTAGTCTGACTCCATGAAGTAGTATGTCTAGTCCGATCGTTCGGATTGATATGAAATTTTTTGGATTGAAGTTTGGACTTTTTAGTACCATTTTGAAATGGACATTTTGGGTTTTCAATTACGATTTTTGAGTATTACAACATGTCATCACACTTAATAATGTCAATTCACATGCTTTTAAGAATGTACAACTTTCTACGGTCAATAAGAAATGAGAGTGACATGTTATCCACATCATGTAATTCATATTGGACTTAATAAGGTACTAGTCATGTAGCTCTTTAGAGATTGGTCTTATTAGTATTTAAACACATGTCATATGAATATAGTTGTGTGTAATTTTTTGAAGTTTGTGTATCAATAAGTTTAACACTAAATCCAATATATCAAAATTCATAAATTTTAAAAATAAAATTCAAATTTTGTGGTCAAGATTTCGAGTTGGTCCAAAATACATGCACGCCTGAGTATGTCCCTGCCCACATTGTCATGTCTACCAAGTGCAACATATCTATATATACTTTACATGACAAGTTGATTAAGTGCTTGATTAACGTCACCAATTCGCATCAGCAAGAGATTAAAGATTTGACTATTGCCATAGCAATGAGCATTCAATAGTGCCCACTAATTAGACTATTGCCTATTCCCTCAACAGTGTAACATGTGATGTCAGTTAATAAAACCACTGCATGCGTGATTAGTGACAACTCAGAATCTAATAGTTCTAGGTAAGGTATTTTTAAACCTATCAATAATTTAGGGGTGAAACTAATAATTCATGTCAAGTTCGAGAATATTTTTAATACTTCTCCCTTTTATTTTTTATTCTGAAAAAAGAGCATTTTCTTCTTTTTCATTTATAAATGATTATAAAAAATAATTTCTACGGTTAAACACTCCCTGTCATCACTACTCATGGAGAGGCACAAGAGAAAGTAGTAAGTGATGTTGCTGATGAAAAATTGAAGTTAGTGGAAGAGTTAATGTAATATCTTTTCCCAAAATGGAAGCCATTGGTTGATGGAAACAATCTTGGTTCCCAAATACATGATATGCTATTATCTCTTTTTAGGTCTAGCCTGCTCTATTTTATTTTTTTTCAAATTAAAGGCATCAAGTCATTAAGGATCGATTTGAAAAGCTATTTTGATAATTGAATTTGATATAATTAAGTGTAATTATATTATCTGGCTTGTTTGGTTGGATAGATAATCATATGGTCAACTCGAGATCAAATTAAACCGACATCATTTCATATGAATATATATTATATATATTTACTCTTTTAACATATCATATTTCAAATTTGACTTAGAATTTTGAATGGTTTAATAAAGGCTACAGTCCATAATATTAGTAGAGATACTTACCTTTTTGAGTTTTTTTTTTAATAAAATATTTACTATTTTTATTTATTATTTAGGTATACCATATTTAGAAAATATTTATAATCTGTAGCAAATATACTAGACATTAAAAGTGAGTTATATATGTATTATATTTATTTTGGCAAGAAAAACTGCATTATGTGTTTAAAAATGAATTATGCATGTAATATAGATGTATTATATTATGTATTATAAGTGTCTTAAAATATATTAGGCGTGTTTTGATTAAAAATATAAATTATATATTGAAAGTGTATTATACATGTATTAAGATTAATTTATATAGCTATAAATGGTAAATAATTTTTAAATATGGTACATTTAGGTAAATTTTCCTTATTAGTATCTTAAAAGCTCAAATCAAAAATCAAATCAATATTAATGCTAGCAAAAATAAATGAATTAATTAATCTAACACTAAGAATGACAATAATAATGAATACTTATTTTTTAGTTTTATATTGGTTTAGACAATTAAAATATATAACATAATTTTAGTTTTTCTTTAATGTTTATTCATGTAATTAATAAGTGCTTATTATACTTAATTTAGCATGATTTAGTACTTTAAAGTTATGATATTTTCATTATGACTTATTTATTTGCAATATTTATTTTATGAGATCTCATGATTATTTTTTGTTGATTATTTTTGTGACTTCACTCATATTATATTTTGTATTTTTCTTAATAACTACACCCTAGATCTAAGAAAAAAACCCAAAAACCCGAGAAATTCGAAAAAATTCAAAAAAAAAAAAAAACTCAAAAAAATTGAGGTTGAAAAACCCCAATTTTGTTGATTTGGTTTGATTTATATATTTAAAAATTCAACACAAATATTTTAATTTATATTTAAAAAATCCACACCAATCCGATCCACGTACACTCTACTGACCTACTGGTATAGGACAAGTATTTCTTTAGTCAAATGCTTCTAATTTATCAGCAAGAAAGAACTAGGAAACTTCCTTCAAAATTTTAGTGTCTTGACTATAATGGCTCTGGTAGCCCCAGAACTAAAATAACTTATCTTATATATGGCACTTTTAAATGGATATCGCTGTATGGTCAACCATTCTGATCTGAAGACTATGTCGTAATCTTACATCGAATAAGCTGTAGTTGACAAAAGGAGTTGCTCAAATGATAAACATTTTTCACCTTCAATTTAAAGTTGTGGCATCGAATCACCTGAAATGGTCTCTTGCATTTGAACACAAATAAAGACATCAAAGTCACGAAAAAGATTACTCTGTTTTCTCCCGAATTCGTTCGAGTCCGCATCACTTAGCTAACTTGGACACAAAGAAATGGGCAGCTTCCGTCATTGCTCTTGTCATAAAGAATATTGAATTGGCTCATAAAGTCAAAAAACAGACAATTTTATAATCACATTCCGATTCAACAAATTAACCTTTTTAAAAATTTGAAAATAAAAGTCTCCTGGAAGTTTCTGATCTATGTGTATCTATATAAGCAAAATCATATGCCGAGTCGATCACAAAGAATAACAGAGAGGAAAAATGGGAGAAGAAAACAAGGTAACTCTCTATGGAATGTGGGCTAGCCCTTATGTTAAGAGAGTTGAACTGGCTCTCAAAGTCAAAGGCATACCTTTCGATTATGTAGAAGAAGATCTAGGCAACAAAAGTCCATTGCTCCTCAAATACAACCCAATTCATAAGAAAGTCCCTGTACTTGTTCACAATGGAAAGCCAGTAAATGAATCGTTTGTCATTCTTGAATACATAGACGAAACATGGAAGAATGGACCTCGACTCTTGCCAGAAGATCCTTACAAAAGATCCCAAGTCCGGTTCTGGGCTGCTTATATTCAACAGGTAAGTTACCAAAATCAATTTTATGCTTAAGATACATACATTCACCCTTTTTTCTATGTAGTATATTAAAGAATCCGCATATTTCAGGTGATGGAATGCATGCTCAAAGTATTCAAAGCAGAAGACCAAGAAAAAGCATGTGAGGAATTTTATGAGAAATTGCGCATGCTTGAAGATGGAATGAAGAATTTGCTTCCTCAGATTGAAGACGAGAACATAGGGCTCCTAGACATCATGATTGTCGTAGCATTTGGCATGCACAAAGCACAGGAAGAAGTGATTGGAGTAAAGTTTGTGGATCCAGAGAAGGCTCCCTTGATACACTCATGGGTGAATCGTCTAATTGAATTACCCGTGTTAAAAGAAATTGCTCCTCCTTATGACAAGGTGGTATCATTTCTTCGAGCTTTCAAAGAAACAATTGCTCATGCTCAAGCTCAATGAACTTCTACGCGTTCTGTTTTCTTCCTTTTGCTCCTCTGTGTAATAAGGCATATCGCCACAATAAGCTGCTTTCTTATGGTTGAAATCCGAAAGTATATTGCTAACAAGTACCTCTGTTATCACATTTTCTCTCCTATATTGTCTGCTATGTAAAATATTGATTTTCTAAATATATATAATTAATCGTCTATACAGCCACTTGTGAAATTCAACTGAGTATGCTATGGTATATAATTAATTGGTGGCAACAAGTTGGTTTCAAAATATAATGGGAGGATATGTTTGGTCTAAAAGTGTAAGTGAAGGGATATATTTGAACCAAAAGTATAATAAAAAGTATATTTAAGGGATACTTTTAAATATATACAATACACTAATTAATTTACAAAATATAATTGGATTTTAATTTACATAAGAAACTATCAAAATCATAGAAAAAGTACATGACTATACAATCCATCTTGCCAAAAGTCACAAAAAGTATACAGTGACAATATAATGCAAATTATTTATACATACGATATACACTCAATATATATTATGATACATTCAAAAAGTGAATACAACTTGATTATATATGAAATATACACCGATTATATATGTGTATATCAAATGATTATTTTTTGATAATTATATGAACTGAATATCTATGTACTGAATTTATTTTTTTATTTAAATTATTTTTAATAGTACAATGATACATCACAAATAAGTACTCCTTTAAGAAAATAAAAATAATTCATACCTACTTTTGACATTAAATAAATGTTAGGAAGTACTCCCCTGTCCCATTTTTATATAATTCATAGCTACTTTTGACATTAGATAAGCGCTGGGAAGTATTTTTTCCGGTCCCATTTCATTTGATATTTTTTTTATTTTTGATTTAATTTTAAAAATAATTATTTTATTTAAATTAAAATAATTTAATTTTAACTTTTTTATCCTTAATTAAATAATTTTAATCGCATAAATATCTAAAAATAATTTTAAATTATAAATTTTAAATTTTCTTTTACGACAAGAAAGAAAAAAAGAAAAAAGAAAAAATCAACACCGGCAGCCTCTCTCTCACACAAAAAGTCGCAAAATTCAATAAAAGAAGAAACGATTATTGTGTTGCAGAAATTTTAGGAAAGCTTCCATTTTCACATATCCAAGAGTCTCCATTAACATTCCTTCATGGCTTCCTCTGCTATCTTCAACTTTCTACCATCATCAACATCTTCATTGAGTGCTCTTTCCTTCAGAAACAGCAGAACCCATCTCGTGCAAACCCCAAATTTTTACAAACACCTTTTAGTCAAAGCTTCTACTTCGGTGGATTATTCTTCCCCCTCCGTCTCCGGTACATCCTCAAAGGTAAGAAGTTAATTCACACCCTTTTCCCCTATTATCGATTTTCACTTGCTTCTCCTAAAATTGTTGAATCTGTTTATGTTTTCCTTTTAGAATAATAACTGGATATGGAAATACAAGGACAATTCTGTGAATATTTATTACGAGGAACATGACAAGGGAAGCGATGAGCATTGTAAGAACATTTTGATGATTCCCACTATTTCTGATGTTAGTACTGTTGAGGAATGGAGATCAGTGGCCAAAGACATTGCTGGACGAAATGGTAAAGTTAATTACAGAACTACCATTGTGGATTGGCCTGGTTTAGGGTACTCTGATAGACCCAAGCTTGATTACAATGCTGATGTTATGGAAAAGTTCTTGGTCGACTTCATTAATGCTCCTGATGGTCCAGTGAACAATGCGGGTAAGCTCGAAGAGTCTTCTAGCTTATGTGATTTGTTTTATTTGATTTACACTTGCGTAGTAACTAAACTGCAAATTGCATCCTGTCCTTAATTGTTTGTTTTGTCTACAGGAACTTTCAGAAATATTTGAACTGTCAAACTTGTTAAGGCATTTGATGTTTGGTATTTTGTTTTTTAGTGTCTTAAATTATTTCAATCCTGTTTTGGACCTTTGGAATTGCTAGTCTGTCATATGGTCGGGATAAGGCCCCGACATACCAGTAATGTATCATATGTACAATCAAAAAGTAGTACTAGACACCTCCAAGCTCCAGGTAGTAGTGGAGCTCACCAATCTTATATTGAAAAGAAGTACATAAAATATTATGTCAAGATTAAACGAACCTCTTTTTTAAATGAAAAGAAGGGGCTGAAGTACATCAAAAAAGGACCAAGAAGAAAGAAAATAGACTGAAAGGTAGGAAACTATGTGAGGTTGCAATCACATATGGAGAAATTTTATCTGCACATGATGCAAACACATTCTATGACGTAATTGGAGTTCATTTTCCGTATAAATAGAGATCTTATTTTCTCTTATGCTGATCAAGTAGATATTAAGTCTTGTGTCTAAGTTTTCCCCTAAAAGAGTTAAGAGAATATTAGAGAATAGAAGTATGGGAAAAAAAGCATTCTCTCCATGTTGACGCACGTACTGATGCAGTTGGAGGTCCAATGTTCCGTTATTCTGATCAAGTTAGTCATAAAGTTTTGTATCAAGTAGAGTTCTAGAAAATAATAATTAAGAATAGAAGTGATGGGAAATAATTCCAGAAATTTCTTTTGAGTTAAAAAAATCTGCTACTTTTTTGTTTTTAATGATGGTGGTGCTTGGGTCAGTCGACATAGATACCAGGTAACTTTATCCACTAAGGCTTGGGCAGATAGAAACAGATCACCCAGTGTTTTGTTGTCTCCACCGGGTTTTGAACCTAAATATGAGGTACTCTGTTGAGATATTTTCTGGATAATTTAGAGTACATTTCTAATTCTATGCACTATAGATATCGTGGAAGTACTCCTTTGCCTGTGGACGTAGGGTTAACTTGCCAAACCATTTATATTAATTTGTCACAATTTCCTTTTGTTGTAGATGTATATGTTGTTCTCCTGCATAAATCAAGATTACCGCAGAAATTCCTTTTGAGTTACTTCATGAGAATTTGAGGTACTCTCTGGAGATATTTTCTGGATAAGAGTACCATTTCTCTGGAAGCCAAAGGTAAGATTACTCTTGATATCACTATATCCAGAAGAAGATCCAAGGAGCAATGCTCAAGGAAAGATAATCCACTCTAAAGGTGTAAATCCAGAAAGGGAGATATCATCTGTTGAAATTTAGAAACGCTAGGACATATTCCCATGATTGTGAGAAGTTGATAAAGAATGAGCTGGAGAAGAAACCACAACAAAATGGTCAGGATGTTACTGAGATTAGTGTTGAGCAAATGTGAAACTTCTTTGTGAGCAAGTTACAAGAAAGATAGGTTTTTGTGAGCTGTATATTTGAAAATCAAGAGAGACCTAATTTGGTATTTGTATCCATAAAACAAAAAGTATGGTAGACTACGTCGAAGAGCTGCATTTCATCTATAGATAGTACACAATATTTAAGAACCTTATCTCAAAAACAACAAATCCTTAGATATATCTTTCAAAACACAAATATGAAGCCCCATACATGTATAAGAGATGGAAGACCTTGATTGAGAAGTCTGGGAAGCAATCAAGAGGCTTCATAACCTTAAAAAACTTTTGTGGAAGTGATATCAATAAATTCTGTGAGGATCATGATATTGTCAGACACTATATGCTATAGAAACTTAAAACAGAGTGATTGACATTGATGAACCGATTAATATAATCTTTTGGGAGAGAGAAAGGTCTATGCTCTCAAATATTGGTCTTCTAAGGCTTCCAAGCTAAAAGCAGTCTTGATAGCATATAACTTGGTGTAGTTTCTTTGGTTTTGTATTGTGGGGTGGAAGGTATGGCTTGTAGTGTCCTGATCCTAAATTCCAAATTTGTTATCGTAGTTATGTTACTTTTGACAAATCTCTTAAGCTGATCCTTAGAGGGGATTGTCTGTTGCCTTTTGAGATGTATAAGGTAGATAGTTCATCAAAGAAAGTGGAGATTAGAGGTTTTTTTTTAAATAAATAAATAAATAATGAAAAACGGAGAATGAAGTTTGCAATCCACAACTTTTACTAAGAGCAAAAGGTACTTTCAGTTGGGGCAACCATTGCAGGGGGATTGTAATTGCACCAAGAAATTTGTAAGGTAACACGGGACACATTGGCACGAGCCATAGTTGGAAAGTCGGCCATCCCATGTCTACTGCTTTCCCCCCTCTTTCTGCTGCTAACTCTGTGTGTGTTTGTGTGATTTCTGTTATGTTTGCCCTCTGCATCAGGAAATGGTTTTTCTTCCAAGTTCCTTAATATTTTTGAAGATATCTGATCTGTTGTTTGCTTTGAGGTTATCTTGTTAATTATTTTAATGTAAATCAGATAAGGACTTGGTGGTGTTTGGAGGAGGACATGCTGCTACAATAGCAGTTCGTGCTGCAAAGAAGGGCTTGGTGAAGCCTACAGCAATTGCTTCTATTGCTCCCACCTGGGCTGGTCCACTTCCTATTGTTTTTGGAAGAGATTCCAGCATGGAAACAAGGTAGGCATAGATTTTTACTTTCCTTGCACCTTTCAGGACTTCTTCACTAAACTGAGAGCTCAACAGCTTGCTAAATGATACACGTTATAGGGTTTTGCCCCAGGGCTTAGTTTAAGTGGCAATGGTTGAGGCACTTGTGACTTAGGTCACAGGTTTGAGCCTTGCGTCGTGCAACCTAAGCCTTGTTTTAACTGGAGAAGGTTAGAGGGGGACCCATCATCCTCGAGTTCCGAAGGCTGCGGTTGGCTCCAAAAGAATAGTTTCAGAAATTTTAAGCGGACCATGTTGAATTATTTCAGCTTTTGTAGGAAAGAAGCAAATGATATGAGCTTTTCATGCATGAAAATCCTTTGATGACACAGTTGCTTTTGAGTGCCAGCACCTTCATCTAAAAATTATAATAACAGGAGTAGTACTTGAGATTTTCAGTCATTTGTAAAAAATGATACTACACTATTTCGTGATCGGTATTTCATTCTCACTTTTTACAGGTATGGTTTCCTTAGAGGGACCTTAAGGGCCCCTGCTGTTGGTTGGATGATGTATAATGTACTTGTCAGCAATGAGAAATCAATACAATCACAATATAAGTCCCATGTTTATGCAGACCCTGAGAAGGTAACTCCATATATCATCGAGAGCCGATACGCACTCACTAAACGGCAAGGTGCTCGCTATGTGCCTGCTGCTTTCTTGACTGGTTTACTTGACCCAGTAAAGTCAAGGGAGGAATTTGTCCAACTCTTTGCAGAGTTGGAGGGTAGGATACCGTGTCTAGTTCTGGCAACAGCAGGTTCTCCGAAGAGGTCAAAAGCAGAGATGGAAGCACTTAAGGAGGCCAAAGGGGTGAGCAAGTATGTTGAAGTGCCAGGTGCTCTCCTTCCCCAGGAAGAGTATCCTGAAATGGTTGCAGAACAGCTTTACAAATTTCTGCAAGAGATATCTGAGCTGTAGGCTTAAAATGGTTATCACCTCAAGTAGTCAAAGGTACAGAATTTTTCCCATATACAACAGTGAGGTTAATTGGTAAAATCGAGAGGATGAGATGAAAATTCCATCAGCTTTATACATGATAAAATAGGATGATTTCGTCAGTGTATGAGTTTGTATCTGTATTGATAGAGGTCTTCCTCCTCTTTAAGTAAACCTAGAGGCATAGAAAGTTGAGTGCTAAACCAATCAAAGACAAATAATGTTCTTATTCAATGTGCTGCTATAGTAGTTTCTTAGCTGTGGTGGTTCTCTTTTCAGATATAAAAAATTACAGATACATCAGTTATTTATGTTTTGAGGAAATAAATGTTACATTGATCTTTTGGTTCATCATATGTTTGAGGTCGATTTCTGATATTTAGCAGGTCGGCTTTACTTGAATTGAGAGTGCTGAATGAATGTGACTTAGGTGGTTGCATAAATATAACTTTGCTGCTACACCTTTTCCAGAAGAACATTATTTGTTGAAAGCCTGGTGAGTGAGAAGAGATGATGTGATTCCTCTTCTTTTTAGGTTTTCAGATTATTTTATTTATATCTAAGTATCATTTGAAGAGAAGTTATGATTTAATTCAATAGAAGAAAGCATGTTTATTTGAGGGTTCTGGTTATCATCTTTTACTCGTCAATTGGTTATCCTTTCGTACGGAACCTCATTGGAGATCTCAACTTTTACTGGACATATGCATCCCCTTCTTTTAATTTTAATTCTTTTTCCAGTTTGTGGACCGGATTGCTGTTATGGGATGTTTTCAGTAGAGTTAAACCTGTAAAAAACGTTTGAACGTTTTCATCTCTTAATTAGATATAGTAAACCATGAAGGAAAACGAATACACATTTTAAAGTAAAACTTCTATATAGACGACATCAACTGGGTGATATTAGACTAGAGATAAGCATGACATTTAGACAGCCTCTGATTTGCTTTGAAAGTTAAATGGTCTAGTAATGGAATGAAATAGTCCCAAATAGAGTGGAATGGATATAGAGTATTCACATACCTGATCCAAAATAGCCCGAGTTTGAAGCGTAGTTGATGGATTGATTGGTTTAGCTTCACTACAACAGCATAGGTGTCTGAAGGGAGAGCATTGCAGGAAACACACATTCTATTGTTCAGTTCTCTCTTGATCATTTGTAGATTTGTTTTGACAATATGTGATAAGTAGCTTCTTTGAGCATTTAGGATTTACTTTAACCTGGAGAAATTCCAGCAATTGTTGTGTAACTGAGATTAAGGTTCTTATATTAATCAAAAGAAAATAAAGTCCTACTTCAAGTTTAATTTATTCTGTAAAGGAATTGACAAAAATTTGCTGATAGACGAGTAGCAGTGTACTTGTGCATGCTATGTGAAGTAGTGTTAATAAGAAAGCCTCGAGGAGAAAGACGTGAAACCTCGAGTCTTATTGGTATATTTTCATCTTATTACTTGGAAGATCTGCAGAATAGGTGAATTTTGTTTGACCAATTCATATGAACTTTTATCTCTTGATCTTGTTCTCATAGTTTTTTGTCTGTCAGTTCAAGATGTCTCATCTACGTGAGCTCTGGCTACTTTGTTATTATTAGACGTTGGCGCATAGAGATCGTCAAAATAATAATCATGCTCAGGGAAATTTTAGCCTGCTTGGCTGCTTGTTTGAGTCATTGGAAGTTAGTAGAATGAAATACAGAAAGAAGAATGCTCATATGAAGAGCAGAATAGTATATTTTTTTTTCCATGCTATAAAATGAAAATCAGAAATATTTTAAGATATGTTGCAACACAATAATGGTACTGACATTAATTTGATTGAAGGACAATAGTAAAGTGCAACCGTCCTTGAAACATTTATTTGATTTGAACTCTTTGTTTAATTACTATTACTATCTATAGTAGGTATTATTTATTGGTACTGCTATCTTTTCTGGAATAGATAACGGACCACTTATTTATAGTGATTCAATGAATTTGAGTTTTATGACAGGTGTTCATTCGTGTAATTTGTATTGGTACCTTTCACTTTTTCAACATCAAGACGTTAATATGACACTACGTTTATACAATTTTATTAATTGATGTTTATATGTATTTTTGATGAATATAAAAGCGCTTAGCTCTTGCTACAGCAACATATATGTATATAATATGATGTATGTATGAAAAAAAGGAATCTTAATAGATCAGTTGGTTCGTTATTTGAGCTCCCACCTTATTGGTCAGAGTTCGATTCCCCACATTGTAATTCTTTCCTATCGATTCAACTCATTTTATACTTGGCATTATTTCCAAGTGACAAGAAACGCAGCCTAATTTTTTTAGGTATCATGTCATTTTACACCGAAGGCCTCGTTTGGGACAAACACATTTATATAGAGGAAATTGATCGTACAAGAAGGTCAAGCATTTTGATTGTCAATCATCACCTAACCTAGCTACAATTTTTATACAGTAAATATTCTAATATTAGGCAACAATCTATAAGAAAATTATGGCTACCATTATGACTCAAAGTTTCAAATGTATGAAGGTAAACATCATTTTGAACATTCTATCTGAAAAAATAATAGTTGAAAATTAATATTTTCGCTTGTTATTGATCCTCACATTTTACTTACGTGTCACTTAATTTTTAATCATAGTTTATTTGTATCACATAATAATTTTAACACTGTCACAAGTTTCTATAATTTTAAAACTTTTCTGAACTTGTAATATATTTTTATGTTATAACGCTATTCTATTAATTTATAAATTAAAGTTTTAAAGACGTATAAATCTTATATGTGAAAAAGTTATGTGTTTTGTCCTTATTAAATAAAACACTTCATCTCGTTTAAAACAAATGATATGAAATATGAAGATGCATTTACATTTGCAATCAATCCTATGTCAAGTACATGTATGTCAGTCAAATTTAGAAGCATTCAATGACATTATTGATAAAATTTACCAGTTATCCTATCTCAAAGAATTTTAAATTAGAAAATAAAATGAAAAGAAAAAAAAAAGGAAAGTAGCTCCAATTCAGCAGAAGTGAAGACACCATTTTTGGCTGTACTAAGAAAATTGGGCACTCTTCAATGATTGTGTTCCAAATTCCAGTTTTGTGGGAAATCATAATTTAGTAGATTATATTTTACTACTTCATATATTTTATTGAAGTTGACATAAAAATATAGTAATGCAACCGTTACTTATGTGCCACGTATGGAGCCTATCATCACATCATTAGAATAAAAAAAGATTAGAAAAAGTAAATGGAGAAATGCCTCAAACGAGTTATTCTCTCCATATAATAATTTATTATTAGTAACATTTTCCTCTTTAGCTTGCTTCAAGAAAATATCATACTATATACTATTTTATTTATTTACTTATTCTATTTTAAATAAGACGATTTATGATCACAGATATTATTTATCACTTGTTTAAAAAAATAAATAACAATTATCTACTTAGTGTAAATATATGAGTAGAATTTGAGGAGCATAGTGTGGATATAAATTTTACTCTTTCCTCGTATAGATAAAAATGTTGTTTTTTAGTAGATTTTTCGGTTTAAATAAAATATTTTTATATGCATTTGAAAAAGTGAATATTAAAACGAGAGCAATAACAACAACAAAATAATACAAATAGAGAGCTATACACAACATATTTTAAAAAAACAATTACAATAACGTATAATTTGAAAACTGAAGCACAAAAAAAAAACATAGGTAATAATTGAAACTAAAGAACAAGAAAGTACGAGAATAATACTAATACTACTTACAAGAAAGAAGTTCCAAGTACAACTTTCAAGTCTAATATGCATGAAATTTAAAAAACGTTCAACTATCAATTAATTTTGTGTCCTAATATATAATCTCTAAATCATCAGGTCATATCATTAGTAAGTTCAAAATGTGGTATCTCTTATCTAATGAGCTTCTTTTACTTCTTTAATATTCTTTTACCTATCTTAACTATGAATACATACTTCAAAGAGGTTTGACTTTTGGCAGGCACATAGAAAATGAAATATACTATACTCCTTGATACATACAATTAATACAAAGTCAACACTTGATACACTCACACTTAGAAACTTTTTTCCATGTACATTCAATCATTTGTCGGGAGAAGAGGTGATGCGTGGCACCAAATCACGTGGGCTACGACATACGCGTCAAGAATTGGCTAATTTGGACTAAGCCCACTTTAAATTCTTCAGTGATGTGACAAATCAGGCCCATCTCCGCTTCATAAAAGGAAGAAATTGTTGGTGGGCTCCCCATCCATCTAACTAACAGCCCATTAATCCTTTACGTGTCCCATTCATTGACGCTTTCTTCGCAAATTAAAGAGTGCTATATAGTTTCATCACAGCCCCACACTTGTCTAGCTTGTCATGTCCATAGCATGGTACAATTTTTTCAATGTTGTCTTGTAATATACACTAGTTATCGATATAGGCTCAATATATGTTATTTTTTAATATTAATTTATATGATATTCATAAATTTTTTAAATATATTTTGTAAATTTTTAAATTGTTAATTATTGTGACTTCTACTATCTTTTATGTTATTTTTAAATAATGTCTACTACTTTGTTTCAATTTATGATGCACATATAAAATAAAATGATTTGTTAGGAATAATATTGTAAAATCACAATTGAAGAAACGGTAAAATAAAAATATGTTGCAGCTGCCTGCTTAAGCAAACACGTCAATCATCAGCTGCTAGCTTAATTACCACGATAAAAAAATAAGTTGCAGCTGCCTACCTAAGCAGACATGTCAATCGGCAGCGACTGAAGCAGGCATGTCAACCGAGACGTGCCTGCTTATCCACACCTTTATTTCCATGTATGTTGCACATATAGAATAAAAATAATTTATTATAGGTAAAAATAATTTATTATAGGTAATATTATAAAATCACAGTTGTTTCAACTATGAAAATAATCAATAGAAACAATAAAATGAAAATATGTCGCAGCTGCCAGCTTAAGTAAAGTCAATCTGCAGTTGCATGCTTAACTGCCACGATAAAATAAAAAATAAGATGCAACTGCCTGCTTAAGCAGGCATGTCAGTCGGCAGTTACCTACTTAACTGTCACGATAAAGTAAAAATAAGATGCGACTGCCTACTTAAGCAGGCACGTCAGTCGGCAGCTACCTACTTAACTGCTATGATAAAATAAAAATAAGATGCAGCTTCTGCTTAAGCAGACACGTCATTCGGTAAGGAGGTAGCTGAAGTAGGCATGTGGACCGATACGTGCCTGCTTATTGCCACTTATATATAAGTAGTAGATATTTTATAAGGAAAATTATTGAACTAAACAGACATTCCTACTATTTACTAATTTATTTTTTATAATTTAAAATAATTATAAATTATCTTGCTAATTAATAGTTCTACACCAAATTTTAAGCTAAATACGTCAAGATACATGTATTTATACTTTCGGATATAATCTGAAATACAGATACATAAGTAGAGATGAGAGCGAGAGAGCTGGTATATATCTTAGATACATGTGAATCACATTAAATACATGTATCTAAGGTACCAAAAAATATTTCAAATACATTCTGAAATACAGATGCACAGCGAGAGAGACGAGTGAGGGAGTCAACATATCCTAGATACATGCGAATTCATTTAGACGTAATATATTTGGAATAAATTACACCTAATTGTAACCTTATGTATCCTACTCTTAAATACATTTATCTGGACTGTCAAATACATGTATTTAGGAACCAAAATCTAGCACGAGTCGTAATTTCAAAAACTCTTGAAAGAACATGTAATGGAATCCTAAACTAGGGAGATTTGTATTATTTGCTTTATTTTTTATATATGTACATTTAACTAGCTATTATAATTAATTTGTAGTGAGCGGCTAAACATATTAAAAGCCCAAAAGTAATTCTTTCGAAGAAGAAAAAAGGCCCCATCTAACTAGTTAAGCTTCATGAAGCTAAATATTATCTGCTTATCTGAATCTCAGATCAGTTTGTTTAAAATTTAAACATAAATGGTGAGGCGAATTCTATGTTGCTCGGACTCATCAAAAGTGCCAGTGGATGCATGTCTAATTCTTCAAAAGTAGTATATTTTTAGAAAATCTCATATATGTGAGATATTAAAAGTGAAGAATCCGCACAACTTAGACAAAGTGTGTGCAAATAATGGATTTTGGTACCACTGCCTAAGTCATATAAAGTTAATAAATTTTTGCCTAAGCAACATTAGATATGTGGTGTCTGATGTTCAGACATAGAAATGCCTGAACGTTGGATACACATAGAAATTCAATCATTTTTGCAAGATTTCAGCAACTTTCACTTGAAGTTAAAACGTTTTTGACTTAAGTTCACCCAATTTTGCCTAAACTTTAGAGACCGCATATCTGAACTCATTCCGAAATAGGTAGACTGCAAAATTCTTAAAACATTTGTACCACTTAATAGTACCAATGATTTTTTTACTGGATGAAGTCAGCTTGGGTCAATTTTTTCCTTGGTTTGATAAATACGGGTTTCGACATAAGTTGCGGGCCGGGGGAAACAGTGGGCCTATTGGGACTCATGTGGATCCTGTTACGATTGACATTTGGGGAGAATTCTTAATTGCAAACGCTAGGGTCCCTTTCGTAGTATCAATAATCGGTGCCATTACAAGTTACTCTCTCCGTTTCATTTTATTTTATGTGGCACCCTTTGACCTGATAGTACTTAAAAAAAAAATTTAAAGGTAAATTGTTATTTAGCATAAGGTGACATTCCTTTTGGAACGGACCAAAAAGAAAAGGATGCCACATAAAATAGGACAGAGAGAGTATTATTTATTAATTCAATCAATCAAACAAAAGTACTATAGGGGAAATTTGGTGACAACACTAAGAATTATTCCAATTTCTTTTTGTTTGTTTGTTCAGATTGGGTTTATATTGACTTGAATGAAGATAAGTTAGGCGCAGATTATATTTTTGAAGAATTCGACCCTATATTATAGCTAAGTTTCTATTTACCTTGTATAGGAAAAGAAACTTTCTTGAAAATCTGTTAAGTGATGGAAATGGGTGCAAGAAGATTTAGGAAAGAGTAGATTCAATGTCTCACTCATATTTACATCAAAAAGCAGTTTGATGTGAAAGATGACTTTTAGGAATTAATAGTGGCCTCATTATTTGACAATAGAGTCGAGCTTGAAATAGAACATGAAAACAAATCGTAGGCATGCACGACAAAATTTTGGGTCTTATTTGGTGTTAGTTTGTACATACATACATGTGTGTGTAGACCTTTGTGGGTTAAAATCGTTCATGTACATCATTGATAGACAACAACAACATGAATTACAATGGTAGAATAAGTGCAATAGACTAACAAATATATATATATATATATATATATATATATATTTTAAATAGTGCATATTTCTTTCTGAGGAGAGGATCGAAGTATAGTGTTAAACAAGTGTAATGTTGAATCTTATGACGGGGAACTCAATGACATCGGTTGTAATAATCCTGCAGGCTGTAACTATAAAAAAAATATGCTAGATATGTCTGATTGATGAAAATTTTGGATTAAATCATGCTATTTTAAAATCCAATGATATTTTCATAGCAGTTTAGTCCTTTGTTCTGAAAAGATGGGAGAAAACTTCCCAATAAGTTTAAGATGTATACAAGAATTACATTTGTTTATATAAGCATGGTCAATAAGACGAACTATAACCAATAAAGGTAGTGTTTCCACATACACTAATAATTAATGAGTGGTTATCAGCTAAATATTTTTGTCGAAAATTGTATTTATATATGAAAAATATTAAATTTATAAATTAAGAAAATATATTATATACGTTAAATTTTAATGAATAAAAATTTCTGAATTGCAACAGATGATTGGTGTGAACATTTGCAGCGGCTTTGGGAATTGCTTGGACAATAAGTGATGGAGCTTGTAACACTATGCTAGCCGCACCTTTTTTAATTTCTTATTCATTGCGCGACAATGACAGTATATGGAGTTTCTAATTATTGTTCTTGGAAAAAAGTTAGTACAATGATTTATTCCATAATAATAGTAATAAATCAAGACAAACCTTATATGTGTAGTGTCAATTGGATGGATTAGATTGTATTTAGACGTCTAAAAAAAATTGATTTAATGAATAAACACGTTAATGATTTGCCTAAAAGTTATTGAAGTTGAAGCAATTGAGCTAAAATACGGATAATAAATTAATTCACTCAATTCTAAGTTTCTTACTAAGTTTTCGTTTCTTTTATAAATTTTCAAGTATCTAGTAAAATTATTATTTTCTTTATTATAACTATAGATAACATATCAAATAAAAAATAAAATAAAATAAAATCTTTTGACAAGATATTTATAAGTTAAGTAAAGCTACATATCAATACTTTCATAATCCAATTTATCTTACTCTAAGATAAGTTTTATATAAAAAAAATTCCGGTTGCACTTGGATCAGGATATAAATAAATATCATTAACTCATTTAAACTCAAATAGGAGTGTGAAATAGGTGGATTGGGTTGCAATTAAAAATAATAAAATGAATTGAAATAGAACTTGGGTTGGGTCATGACCCGCCCAAATTTACTTTGGGCTAAAATTCGGGTTGGGTCATGACTCGCCCAATTTGACCCGCTTAATGTTAATAATTTTAACATATTATTATTTACATTTTATAATCAAAATTTGAATTTCAACTCAAAAAAAAAGTTACAAATAGATAAATAAATCCAAGAAGATGTAAAATAGATAGTAATTCATATCTTCAATAAGAGAACATATATTACACCAATATAAATAAAGAATTTTACAATAAATTAAAATTAAAATTAAATTAAATTAAATTAAAAATTCTTTTGAAATGGATTAAGGCTCGAAAGACCCTTTTGTTTGTTTCCATTACTAATAGTTTTAAGTCATTACGTTCAAAAGGCTTAAAATACTGGGAAGCTGCCAAAATGTTCTCCGCATAAAAATGAACCACAAAATTGTCTCTATTTGAACGTTCTCACTGTTGTTATATTGGCATCTGACTACCAGTTCACACTATAAAAAGCCAAATATTATACTATACATACTAAAATAATATTAAGTCTAAATAAATAAATAAAATATCTTATTTTTTCATATATTATTAAATTAAATGTTCTTACTGAAATTTCTTTATTTGCCACCGTGTGGAAGTTCTTCATTTTCTCCATTTCAATCTTTTTCTCCTATACGAAAATCAGTTCCATAATATTGACGTATGTGTTTTACTTCAGTCTCTACATGAGTGCCACGTCAAAATTTTCTCGATCATTCACATTTATTAGAGAAAAAAAAAAGGAAAGAAGTTTTTTTAAAAAAGTATATATATAAAGAGAATATAATTGACATATATTGACATAAGAAATAATCTGCTTTCGTTTTATGTTTATCTCCTTCAATGGATCCACCTAGTATCATAGAAAGTGTAACTTGTCGGACTTTCTACAATTAGAAAATAACTAAAAATAAAATAAATATGACAAAACTTGGAATTACTTTTTGTCAAATTATTAACATATAATATATATAATTCTTCATACATATCATTGAATATATCTTATTATCAAAAGTTTCAGAAAGTGGCCAGGTTTTAATATGGTATATTTGGTGGAGCATTTCATTTTTTAGAATCATAGAATTTTTTAAATTAATAATTATTAGTAATAAACTTCTAATCTCTACGTCTCAACTTAACTGACGTTGTTCAAAATGTAATTAAGAATCAGAACAGTTAATTTTGATAATGATTTCAAGTATATATTCTTCAACTTATTTTAAAACAAAATTAATATATTTGAAGATTTATTACATGAAAAATAGTATAAGTCAACATACCTAATAATTCAAAACTTCTTTAAGTTTGGGAAAATTATAGGTAAAGGAAAAAAATTGTGCAACTCCTTCAATAATAATTACACCTATAAATAAACCGAGACAAAGAGAGTACTCTCTTCGACTCTTTTTAGTTGTTATGTTGCGCTTTTCAAAAGTCAAGTTAACTCATTTTTAGAACTAAATTAGATTAAATTAATTTGATACTTTAATAAAAAATTTAGACATTTGAAAATGATAGAAAAATTACTATTGATTATAACTTTTTCGTATCAATATGATGAAATATATTTAAAATGTTAGTCAAAATTTGTATAGTTTGACTTTAAAAATAAAAACTGTGATAACTGCAAAGGACAAAGGGAGTAAAATTTTAGTAATATTATATATATATATATATATATATATATATATATATATATATAAAAGAGGAGAGGCCAAAATTGGAGTAGTAATGTGAGCATGGTTGTACGTGGAGGATGACTTGTTGACGTAGGGGGATACGTAAATCACATCAACCCACATCCATTTGCCTGGCCAATTAATATAAACATACAAATAATAATAATAATAATCAATGAAATAGTCAAACGTAGTTAATTAGTACAGTCCAAAAACCAAACTAGCTAAGCTCACTCCATTCTTGATAAGCACTGATCAACACGTATAGAGAAAAGATTTAATTAATTACTATATAAATTGATCAAGTAGAAAGTTCTTTATCTTATTAAAAATGCATACCAATTAAGTAATATATTTATACCTGCATTTGAATCTGATTAATCTGAATTCGCGTCAGAAAGTTTCATATTGAAAATGCTCCTTAACAAAGATGACTTCGGATGAAGGAGTATATATCATAATTATTTAAATGTTTTTACAGTCAATAAATAAAATTTAAATTCCTACAAATTTGTAGAAATTAGTGTGAACACCTCACCTCATATGTAACGGATGAATTCAACTTTTTTCGCAATTTTCTTAGTGCAATATTCATCTTTAACTCATGACGTGGGCTGCCAAGGCTTTTTTTTTTTAAAAAAAAAATTAAGTTTCTGTTATTATTGTTTATCTTCAAGGACATCAATTTTAACATTTCTTCAATTTTTGAGAAATAGAAAAAAAGAAAAAAAAAAGTACTGTTTGACATTGCAAAAAAGTTATTTTGAGGAGTTCATGTGATAGGACAATGATGCGTACATGAATTTCACGGTTTCTTTCGGACAAACACTACTTAGATAAAACCCAAAGTTTATCCATTCTTTCAAGAAATGAACTTTTTCTTTTTTTTCAATTCAACAAATGATTTATTTTATCAGTGTGAATGTGCTGACTTGTGTTTCCTAGATTTGGGAGAGAATACTGACAAGAAGACAATTTCTATGTTTCCACTTATAAGCTCCAAAATTTTCATGTCGGATACTATATGTAAGTCAACTTAAAAAAGGGAAGATAAAGAAACGGATTATGACTCTATCCTACATATTATCAAATGGAACAATATGTTTAATTAGCCGTTTTTTCACCTGTCACTGTTTCATTTTTCGAGATTAACTTGGCTAAACTTCAAAGCTAAACTAAAGTAGCTAAGAAATATAAAATTTTAGATGCTTGTCATCCTTCACATATTAATTAATATGATGAAATAATATCTTAAAATATTAATCAAAGTTCATATAGTTTAATTTTATAATGACAAATAAAAATGAACTGAGAAAGTAATAATATTGTGAACGTAATCAAAAGAAAATATTAATTAATAGTATGTGGCAGTACTACAATTGTTTCTTGCTCTCAAGTAACTCA
Organism: Solanum rostratum; assembly: GCA_029948455.1. NCBI lineage: Eukaryota > Viridiplantae > Streptophyta > Magnoliopsida > Solanales > Solanaceae > Solanum > Solanum rostratum. The sequence continues at coordinate 61,480,538 of CM057054.1, read as the reverse complement.
TCAAGACGTGATTATTTGTTAAAAAGTTGTTTGACGTGACCTTTGGGTAAAATTAAGTTGACTCATCAACTAATTAAACTTGGAACAATTAATCCTGTTTAATGCAGCTGATAGATTTTCTCTCACACACATTTTTAACATCTAAAAAATTGATGTACATACATATTTAATACTACTATACATATTTTAATTTTTTATTAAAAATTCTGATTCCGCCGCATATTTTAACCCATTGTTACTTCAATAAAATGGTATATAACTTTTACATTATCTATTCAACAATATAATATAATGTATCAACTAAAAAATTCATACGTTATTCTTTCTTTATTAAGCTACTATTATCATTCTCCAATAGAGCCGTCTGTAGGGTCGGCTAGGCGGCTACGATGAGGTGGCCGGTGCTTTGGAGCTGCTCCTGGACTGCCACCTCACCACATAAAATGACTGATCTGGTCCGGGTCGGGTTGAATATTGCCCCGGAATGAAATAATAGGACAAGAAAAGGGTTTGCCCCACTTTTCATCACTGCCAATTTGTCTTCTAGCATATCATGCTTGACAGATTTATTCTTTGACTTTTTCTATATATCCTTTACTTATTAAACAAAAAAGAAAAAAAGACACAAAATTCCTTTTTTTAGAAGTGTTTTTAATAAAACTATCCGCGTAAATATTTTTCATATTATCAAATCAACTTTGTATATTATAGTAGATATTCTCTAATTCTCAATTTATTTGTTTTGGTTTGATAGAATAAAAAATTTAAGAAACTAAAATGATTTGGTAATCTTAAATGAAAAATAGATGTAATATATTCAAATTTTTTGTAATCTTATATTTTTAAATATGTTATATCAAACTTCAAAATTAAAGAATTGATAAATTAGAAAATAAACATTCTTTTTTAAAGCATACTAAAAAGAAAGACAATTAAATTTTGAAAAGGGAGTAATAGTTTTATTTTTAAAATCGTAAATTCACATTTAAAGGCTTATACTTCATGTGTCTCAATTTGTTTAATGTAGTTGGACTTGATATAAACTTTAAGAAAAGAAAAAAGGTTGTTGAAATTTGTAATATAAAATAAGTCATAGATATTTGTTTATCTGTAAATCACAAGGATAAAAAGAGCATTTTAAAATTTAATTATTATTAAGTATGTTATTCCTTTGTGACTAAAAAGGAAGGTGAATTATATAAATGTGTTATATGTTGGATTTTGACCCCGAGTTTCTTATCATAATTGAGTTTTTCTTTTAGGAAAAAATAACAGAATTTTTTCATATATGGCGAATCTTTTTTCTAGTAGGAAAAAGTTTATGACTTTATAAATAGAGGTTTATCTCTTCTAATTTGGTAGCATTCACAATGTAGCCATGAAGGGTTGAAAGTTTTGAGTAGGGAAAGAAACGATGAGTCACAAGTGTTACGTTAACACTTGTGTGAACCTCTTTGTATTTCGAGTGAATTGGTGAGGTTATTTCTCTCAATATTGTGTACTCTCTTTTATATAATGGATTGCTCATATGCTCTTGTAGATGTAGTCGGTTGATCGAATCGTGTTAAATATTTATGTTTCTTTATGATATGTTTCTCGTTTATCTTCATATTCACGATCTTTCAAGAGTTACTTTGCTAGCTTTCGCATGACACCTGATTTCTATCTGTCCTAACACTGTGTAATATTCTTTGTCATGTAAATACTATTAATACTGACCGACTATATTTAGAAAACATTAATACACTTAATTATACAGGGCCACTTTGGGTGTGGGGTATATAGAGGAGATTTCTTCCACCGATTGATGAAGAAACAGGAGAAGTCATTAAGGCAAGAACCATGTGAAGGTCTGCAGACACGTAGAAACATATTCCTAAGATTTAGGTTTAAGCAAACAAAATAAAATGTCAAAATAAGGTCGACCAAGTCTAAAATTAGTGAATCTTTTCAAACCTGACCAAATGGTTCTACAAAAAATATTAACAATTGAGCAGACTTAAGACTCATGCTTTCTTGCTTCCCCATTGGATTAAGTCAAATTCCCAATCTTTGTCATGACAATAAATTAATTTTAATTAGAAATAAATAGTACTTTAACAAGTGGAATTAATTTTAATCAACTCCACGGGCAAGCTCTGATTTACATGCATTTTAAACAAACAAAACAATTCTTTTCCGTGACGGACTGTCACTTGATTAAAAAAAATTAATTAAAATTTGTTTACTTGATATATAGTGAGCTGTATTTTTCCAACATACAGTGACCAGTTCATGGAATCTACCATATCAAAGAAATTAAATTACTAACTAAATGTCATTTATATTAAGCTATTGGAACTTGAGGTTATATTATTTAACTCTCTCTATATATATATGCTCTTGTCAAATAAAATAAAATATTTATCTTATCGTGTTGCTGTCAACAAAATATAAAATCATTTCTCTATCGAATTAAATGAGAGGTGCAAGTGGCATTCAGACAAATAACTTGATTAAAAAACATAAAAATGGAGAAGTTAAGAATTTGTAAAACAATTTAGGTGTGTATCATTGAAGGGTGACTAATGAATAAGATAGTTCCAACTTCACTATCATAATCCTGAAGAAGCATATCTAGAACATCCTCTAAGATGATTAAACCAATCAATCTCTTTTCCTAAATTAATTCGTTTCCCTGTGCCTTTCAATTTGATTAAAGAAAATAGACATAGTTATGTAATTTAACCATTGGTTAATTTGGTATTTACATAGATTACACGTAACATTCATAGTTGCAATTCAAATTGAAGTTACTCTTTCACAATCTATAGTGTAATTAAGTTGAATACGTAATTACTGTCTTCAATCAAAGCTCAAGCAGGAAATTCACAATTAATTAATAACGAATAGACCATCACGTAAATTTATAGAAAATATAAAGAAAGAGCTGACTTTTGCAAGCAAATGAGTAAATGCTCATTGCTGTCCGGTTTTGACTCTTTTGGGGAATACACCTATTTTTTTACCACCACTTCATCTTTGGTCAGCTTAAAGACTCCTCTTCTCTCTAGTGTGTATATATATAGACACAAGGACCCCCACTCCCTTAGACAACTTTGAACAAAATTTCCTACAAAGAGATAGATAAAAACCAAATCCACATCCTTTTCCTTCCATTGATCAAGTCACAAAAAAGAAAGAAAACTATTTTCTTTGTTCCTTGAGATCGATCGATATCGATATTCATCGTGTAGCTAGGTAGAATGGGAAGACCACCTTGCTGTGATAAAATTGGGGTGAAAAAAGGACCATGGACACCAGAAGAAGATATCATCTTGGTTTCATACATTCAACAACATGGTCCTGGGAACTGGAGAGCTGTTCCCAGTAATACTGGTAATTATTACTCCAACTTTTATTTTTCTTCCTGGAGAAGTTTGTTAGAGTCATTAAATGTGTCCGCACCGCTTTGAAAAATGAATTACATCCACACGATCAACTCATATCATCCATCTGCTTTACTCACAGCCGTTCATTTAGTTAACTTTTGTTTTTTGGTTTTCTTCTCCAGGTTTACTTAGATGCAGCAAAAGCTGTAGGCTCAGATGGACTAATTATCTCCGGCCCGGAATCAAACGTGGCAACTTCACTGAGCATGAAGAGAAAATGATTATCCACCTCCAAGCTCTTCTTGGCAACAGGTACCATGCAAAATTCTGATTTTTCAATTTTTGAGATGTTTAAAATCCCAATAAAGAATTAGGGCTGGATCTCGAGTTTATTTAAATAGTGGGAAATCGAACTACTACTAATAAAAAAATCAGATAGTTAATCAGTTGATCTACTAAAATTTTCTAATTAATCTCTTGTTGTTATGGTGCGTAGATGGGCAGCGATAGCATCATATCTCCCACAAAGGACGGACAACGATATAAAAAACTACTGGAATACTCATCTGAGGAAAAAACTGAAGAAGCTTCAAGGGAGTGATGAGAATAGTACTCAAGAAGGAACAGCTTCATCATCATCTCAATCAAATTTCTCGAAGGGACAGTGGGAGAGGAGGCTTCAAACAGATATCCACACGGCCAGAAAAGCTCTTTGTGAGGCTTTGTCACTTGACAAATCCGATTCGCCGGGTAATCCAATTAGCCCGATTGCTGCACAACAACCCGTTTCAGGATCCAGCTCTTATGCATCCAGCGCTGAAAACATTTCTAGGTTGCTTCAAAATTGGATGAAAAATTCCCCTAAATCATCTGAATTAAGTCGATCCAATTCTGAGACAACTCAAAGCTCGTTGAATAACCCATCATCAATCGGGTCGGGTTCGGGTTTGAGTTCGAGTCCTAGTGAAGGTACCATAAGTGCTGCGACGCCAGACGGTTTTGACACCCTCTTTAGTGAAGGCAATGCTTTCACACCTGAAAATTCTGCGATTTTTCAGGTTGAAAGCAAGCCAAAGTTTCCGAATATGAATTCGGAAAATGGATTTTTGTTTCAAGCGGAGAGCAAGACAAGTTTGGAGGAGTCACAAGTTCCGTTAACTTTATTGGAGAAATGGCTACTTGATGATGCTATTAACGCACCAGGACAAGAAGAGTTCATGGGAATGGGTTTGGGTGAATCTGCTGACTTCTTTTGAAGAAATATTTACTAGAAAATGATAGTTCTAGTAAATATTTCTTCAGAACAACATAGCAGTTCAAATTTGGGGGGTTTTCTTTATCTGTTTTTTGTGTTTGTTACTTGTTAATTAGAGCTTTGTAATTTAGCTTAATAGGTTTTACTTACTTATTAGCTAGCCTGAGCAAAATTTCTGATATTTGCAAGAGCAGAAAAAGTGTAAATTACAAGTATCTTAAATATGCATATGTAGTAAATAGTAGTAGTAATAATGTTTACCAGCCTCTCTAGATTCTATAAGAGCTTCAACTGTGTTTTACTATGTGCTCAAATATTTGATTCAACACTCTCTGTTCATTTTTATTTGTCGCTCTTACATTTTTTCGAGGTCAATATGACTAAATTTCAGAGCTAAATTGAAGTAGCAAAATTTAATATCTAAAATTTAGATGGTTAAAAACTATACAAAAGATGCTATAAATTGCGATCTTTCTCATATTCATATGATGAAAAAATACATCTTAAAATATTAATCAAAGTTCATATAGTTTGAACTCAATAAATGAAATAGCGACGAGTAAAAATCAACCGTTTGACTTGGGATGTTCCAGATAACACGACTCCCAACATTGTAATCAAGGAGTTTGACTTTCTTACACTGATACAGTACAAGAAATTAATTTAGTAGTTACTTGATTTATGGAACAAGTCATTTATCTATGATTACGCAAATTCAATAACTAATTTTTAGTCATCTAATAACATAAATTTCTAAGTATAGTAAACTTATCATCATTAACTGTACTAGTATTGTGATTTCTCGGAAGAACCAACTTTGTCAAGTGCACTAGCTCTTTTTAAAAAAATTGTATTGTTGATGAGAGAAACACAATCGAGCGCACGAGATAAACTTCATTTCAATGTAATAGTGCATAAATTATACATCGATTATATGAGACCAAATTTGAGACCTTTCATTTGGAAATCACATGCTCAATTAACTTGGTCATCCTGTAGTATCAAGCTATATTTTTTTTAAGTAGCAATTATTAATTGTTCTGTATACCACTTTAATTTAAAGTACCTTGAATTTAAATGCACGACGAAAGTAACACCCGATCTCCATGATATATGTATAACAAGGCGAGCTTACTCTTATCTTCACCATCTAAGTGAATTCACCGAGGAGCTAATCTAAAAAAAATAGCTCAAGAGATAAGAATTATATTGTCTAATTAATCATATTAAAGAGATTATCCATTTCTTAAATAACCAGTAAAAAAATGAATATGTTATCCTATAGCTATTCAAATGGTAATACTTTTGTTACTGATAATTTGATTTTTCACCCAACTTAATAAATTCTTGAGAAAAAGTCTTGACGTAGTCGTTGATTCAATTAGGTTTCTAGAAACAAGAATGAATGGCTCGCTAGTCCGTATTCATTTAAGACTCCCATGTTCAATAATACCTCGTTATACAAGATCTTCATTTCTAGGAAGCTTCCTTCATGAATATTTGAATACTATGAAATTTTGTGAGTACGATTTTAAAAATTATTCTCATAGGCTCACGAAAGGTAAAGGATCACATTGAATATGTTACTGTTGTTGCTATTGATTTTGAATGGAGGATTGTACAAATCAATGTAAGTTTGTTTAAGTGCTCATGGATACGAAAACCCCCAGCTTTGACACATCTGGAGTATGATTATAAGATCAATTAATTATTTTTTAAGTGCTCATGAAATCAAGAAATAATTTTACGCTTAGTTCCTAATTTACTCTTATCATTAATTATAGTCATTTTTCTATTACATTTCAAGACATTGTATTATTTATATTCTAATGATGGTTTGATAACTTACCCCTATCATTTACTGCCTAATCTCTGTATCAAATGAATAGGTGACAAGTAAAGATGGACGGAAGAAATACTTTAACCCAAAAGAAAATCTCGACTTCATTAATCTCAAGTTTATTTCCATTATTAACATATACCTAATTGAGAAGCTAAAAAGGTTGAAAATCTGATACTGCTTGGATTAAGCAAACATGGCGGTGGTTTGACTTTCTTACAAATTTAAAATTTGGCATAAAAATTGCATTGGGAAAATGCAATTGATATTAAATGCAAAATAAGATCCATTTGACTTGCTATAAGTTACTCTCCCCAACTCAGTTGTCAAGGAAAAGAATTATCATATTCTTTAAAAAAAATTAATAAGGATGTAAATTGATAAAAAAAGCGCTAATAAATATTATACTTTTGAAAATTGTATCATAATAAGTAGAGTTTTCACATTTAAGAGTAGTAATTACTAAAGTTAGAATTGAAAAAAAGTAATTAATTGTTTCTTGATTTTTTAAATTGACACTAATTTAGGACAATTATTTTTAGTAACCGTGACAAATAAATTGGGACAGAGTGAGCACTACTCTTTGAACATCTTTGTCACATTTTTTGCTAACATGCTTCTTAGAGAATTACTCCCGTATCTTTTTTAGTTGTCACAATTGTAATTAATATTTTAAGTTTTAATTTTTCATCACATTAATATGAAAAAAAATTTAATGAGTCATATTTCTAAAATAATAATTATTTTGAACTATTTATTTTTAATAAGGATAAATAATATATTTTTTTTAAAAATAATTAATGTGTAAAATTGACAAATAGCTGTTATTTAATAATTTGGAGTTTTAAATTATACAAGTAAAATTTTAAGGCAATAAATTTATGCACGCAAACATATCGATTTAAAAAGCGATAAATAGCTGGATTTCCGGTAGTCAACGAAAAGTTATAAAAAGAGACTGATAAATTGGAAAACTGTGAATTGGAATATAGAGAAACGACTTGAATTTTGTTTACTCCAAAGTTTCCTTCATAAAATTTAAGAATTTAAGATAATGGCTATTTCTTTGTTCACTTTTAGTTATTAAAATTTTGATTTTTATTTATCATTTTTGACATAAATTAAGTTAGGGTAATTTTTTTTCTATTATATTGAGTTAATGATGTTAAAAAATATAATTAGTGGACCCCTATCCATTAATAGGGATTAATGGATAAAATTATAAACTTATTATACAAATAATTATTTTTTTAATAAGTGTACCAAGTGGAAATTTGATAATTCAAAAGTGAATGGAAGGAGTATTTCTCCAAAACAAGTCCGAAAAAGCCATTAAATTCCATTCTATTCGACCTATTTTAGTTATCATAGTTTTCATTCTTAGGGTTAAACTATCCAGAGTTTGATTAATATTTTAAGATATATATTTTCATCATATTAATATGAAAAAAGTTGCAAGTGATAATTCTTCTCATATAGTTTTTGAGTATGTAATTTTTTATTTTAAAATATCAACTTAATTTAATCTAATCTAACTTAAAAAAATTGATCAAATTAATTTTTAAAAATCGAAACATGACAACTTAAATGAGATGGAGAGAGTATTTCTACCCTAATTAATCACCCACCAACCCAAGCCATGTATAACTTTTTTCTCTGTAAAATTAAAGCAAAAACCCCTCATGAATGACAAGGCAAAATAACACTTGAATATAATGCAACAGTCACTTTTGAATTGTCAATATGCAGAAAGAATTTATTGAAGGCACAATTTTCCTTCTTTTACAGGCTGCATGTACTGAAGCAGTAATGAGCAAAGTGGAATAAAATACTTTTGTAGATTAAAACTTTTCCATAGTTGCCAGATCAAAAAAAGGAAAAAGAATTAATGAAAGTAGAAATCAAAGGGTAAATGCATGATTCCAACCTTCAAAGTTCAAAGGAAGCTTCCCCTACAGACAATCATATTTATGGATTTATATATATTCATGGTTGCAATCAAATGATCATGTGACCCATGTTCTTTCCTAAAATGAGAAACAGCTAGGCTTTTTGTGTACCTCACTCCTCTTAAATCTTTAATTTAAAATATTTATCATTTAAAAATAGAGCAAAAATTGGTTTTGGCTCAAAAATACCCTTCGTTATATTTCTGACTCAAAAATACCCCTTCTCCTACGGAGATGAAAAGGGCCAAAATACCCCTTAACTATTAGAAATGGAGCAAAAATACCCTTCGTTAGTTTTTCAACTAAAAAAATACCCTTCCGTTAAAATTTTAGAGTTATTATTTAAAATATCCTTCTTCCATTAAAATGTGATAAATGTGATATCCATCAATTATATATATTTTATAAATAGTTCTCTATAATATGTATTAAAACTATATTATAAGTTTTCAGGGGGAAAAAATTTATTCTTACTATAAATGATAAATATTTTCTTAATATAATATGTGAATATAAGTTTCCAATATTTAATTTGGAGACGGAGGAAATAGTTGTGTTACGCTAAATATGTTGATATAGTGATATTAAAGTAGTTTTGAAAATATTTTCTGAGGGTTACTGTTCATACACAGTATATGATCTCTATCAAAGACATTGTTATTTCATTTATAGCTGTTTGACATTCTCATGTGCGTTCGGACAGAAGACCATTGCCTTTCTTTTTTTTTTCTACCTAAATCTCCCAAATGTAAACCCTACTTTCTGTATTTCATGTGATGAACATTGTATTATCTGTTCTGTTTTTGCGTCTCCATATGTGTACAAATAAGTCATTAATTTATAGAGATTGGTCCAATGAGATATTTTTATTTAATCATTAATCCATAATCTACAGATTCAGCTAATTCAAAATTTGTGTAAGTAAGGGCTGAGTCAAGTAATTTTAATTCAAATTTTATATATTTGTTGAGGGAATCCATTAAAGTATGTACATAGAATAAACTTTAGAACTTATAAACTTTAAGTTATGGATCTGCTTCTATTTGTAAAGACCAATTTAAGAGGAAATGCAGGATCGTTCTTAACAAGTTTGAAAGCCTATTGTTGAACTGATAGAAAAGGCCTCATATATAAATAAAAAAAGTATTGCGTACTCAGTTTGAAGAGGTAGAATATACGTGGATATTATGAAGTAAGAATGTAAACAATGTAATTTTTTAATGAAAATTATATAAAGAGTTAGAATAAAACTTAACTCAAAATTTTGAAAAGTTCATATTATAATATCGAAATAGTGTTGCCCTAAATATGTTGGTTAATATAGTGATATTAAAGTAGCTTTGACTAATTTTAGTGCTTGAAATTCGAAGAAGACACAAAAAACGAATTAAATTTGATATTTTTATAAACACACAACAATAGATTTTGCATAATGTAGAAAGTTTGACTTGAGAGACCTTAGAATATGAGATAATAAAAATTGAAAAAGGGAATTAAGAAAAAGTAAATATAAAAATTATAGTGTTGGTTCATGGTAATCGTCATAGTATACAAATAAAGCAACAAAATAGCTGGCCACATTAAAAAGGATGCTATAACTAACTAAACACTATTTCATTTCTCAACTATTATAACGATCTCTATATTAAATGAGGTAAAACATATTATTATACTTCTTATCCATTTTTTAAAAAACTTATAAATACATGAGTTTTTTTAGTAATATATATACATATATGTATATCTTTGGGAGAAATTGGGGGCTCAAAAAAGTTGGGGCCTCAAGTGATTATTTTAGTGGCCTTATGATTGAGACGGACATGAGAAAATTTTCTCCACTAATAAAAAGCTCAAGCGCAATATCTTTTATTAAACATGAAGAGATCTCATTCATCGTCCTACACTCGAGAAATACGCTACTTCAATCCTCGAATCATATCCTTAATTACTAGTGGTCCAATAATATATGTAATGCATATAATAATGGTATTATTTAATTAATAAACTTGTGGTATTAGAATGAGAAGGGTCAATTTTGAATGATATGTCAATTTGATATTCTCAGCTTGCAGAACCACGAGTTAGTATTAAAATGCATGGATAAAGAGTTGTCTCTTTTGATAGGGCCATGTAGCCATGTTTCCATATTTTATTGACAGAATAATCAATGTAATCTTTAAAGAAAAAGGATGATCCCCAGGACTTGAAATACTCATATTAAAATAAACAATAATATCCAAGTATAGACCTATTACATGAGAGGTATGGAAAAAATAACCCGTAAACAAATCTTATTTCTATTATGTAAGATAGAAAAGTTATTTCGAGAGACGCTAGAGATTATTTTTTGGTACATGTTTAAAAAAATGAGATGTTACAAAAATGTTTTTGGAAATTAAGTGCAGTTGCAATCAATCCGTTTTTCCTCAACATTAAGTATCATGTAAAGAAGACGTGTATGAGAAGTATTTTCTTGTCACATCATCATTTGATTGTCATCTCCGCAATAACGTACTCCAATGAAATTTACATATCATTAATTTAAGATTATAAGATTCAAAAGTAAGTAATATTTTTTATTTTTTTAAATTCCATTTTAAGTCAAACACAAATAAATTAAGACGAAGAGAGTAATATTATTGGTTATAGAATGTGTGTGTATATATATTCCAGTTTCGACATCAAATAATTTGAAGCTAAAGATGTGAACGAACACCTAAAGTGTGGAACGAAAATCACAAAGTAAAGCTGAAATTAAAAGTCATAATTGAAGCAAATAATGGAATTGATTGCTGAAATAAATTATTGCAAACAAAAACTCACAATTATTATCCTGTTCTCCATAGCAAATATTAACAATTAAATTTTGCTTTCCTGGGAACAGTTGTTCAAAAGACTGTCTTCCAAAGACAATTATTCTTTTTTTAAAATCAGAAATGAAAAGAAACAAGTATAATATGGAATGTTATAATACCTTATACTAACAAAATATGCTATTGAAACATCTCTGATGATCATAGAATATTTAATTTAAGTTTTATTTTTTCCCTTAATTGCTAGGTGGTACTAAATATATATAAATAGATAGATATATATAGTAATTTTTTGACACGTGCGCGTATATTCCATCCTAATTAGTGTAATCTTCTTAAAACAATGAAATATTATTATAATAATCATGCAACGATGAGGTATATGAAATGTGAAAGTAAAAAGTGCTACAAGGAATTTGGTCTATAAACTATGTTCGTCATTCCCAAAAATAAATTTGGTCTATATTATCTAACTAATGGCAGCTCCTCAAATTCTCTTCTTTATGTTATGGGAAAAAATGATATTAAAGATGGTTGCTTAATGCATTGAATTGTCTATTATTATTGATAGCTGAAAATATAAAATAGTAGAGTATTAATTAGTGTGTAATGGAGGAGTAACTATTTGGCTAAAGTCACCAATTAATACATTATACTTTATTTTATGGTTTTGTTTTTACATCGTGGAAAATAGAGAGTAGCTCTTGCCTTTTTATATTCACACCATACTACTAATGTGCTGCAATTTTTTATCAATTATTTATATTCTATATTACAATAGTTATAAAAAAATATTGTTCACTCGAGGTTAAAAAAAGTGGTTCAATATTTGACAAATACTTTAGTAATTTACTTTTTAATATTGTGGCTTCCAACTTATAAAATAAGTATGAGATGATGACGATGATATACGATATGATGATTAGTAAAATATAATAACTTTATATGAATTAATATTTAATTAATAATTAATGAAATAATTTATAACATTTTGACTTAGTGTAATGGTAAAATGTGTCGCATCAATTAATAAAATTGTATACGTAAGAAGAACAATATTATTAAAAATATCAATTGATGTTAAAATAAATGCTAAGTTTAACACCATAGACTGTGAGCAATAGATAATGATTGTATAATTCATCAATCTTAGTTCATCTCGAAAGTATACCATATTCTCCATCTATTATTAAAGAATTCAGTTAGTACAATCAACTTATTATGACACACAAAAAAATAGTCAAGAATGTAAAAGAACTTACTACTTTCAAAGTATGAAGTTTTAACGAAATTAAACGTAAGAGGAACATAAGGTGTTGGATTGTTAGGTGTCATTTCAACTGTCCAAAAATTTATTTGATCTCCCTAGTTTACACTTGATCATGAGTGAGAGTTTTATTAAAGATACACACGAAGTCATTATTGATATGAAAAACCAAATAATTTGATCATTTAGAAAGTTGTTAACTTTAGCCATAAGCAGTTCATGTGGTTAAAAACGGTCATATTTTATTTGATGATAAGCTCTAGACATATATCTCGGGAGTAAAAAAAAATTCATATTTGGAGGCTACGAGCATGTCACTAATGTCCATGAATTGCAATTCTCTTCTTGATTGATAACGGTGTTAATTATGATGTAAAAAGTTTTCGAATTAAATTCAGATTTATGGTGAACTTGAATCAATGAATCAATCAAAATTGCTCTGATCTTTTTGCATATCTTGTGTTTTGCATGTAATCATGAACTCTTGTCTCATTCTACCAAGAAACACAAATATTCAAATTGATCATGACTATTGTCTCATTCTGCCAAGAAGCACAAATATTCAAATTGATCTTAGATAATACCAAATCTAACTTAAAACTTTGATACTAATAAAAGAGACAAAAAGTCCCTCGATGTCTTCAGAATCAAGCTTCCTTGATCTATCACATACGCACAATTATTGTGATATGAAGACAAAATATACATCTGTTAAAACTTCATTAATAAATAAAGTTATACTCGATTTTAATTTCTTACATTCAACAATTGAAAATTACAATCAAAATATTTATATCTAATCTGTCCAACAATCAGCCCCACTAACAACTATCAATTGAATCTCACCTTCAACCAGTTACTACGCTCGTTAGTTTATAGACCAATATGCCTTTGTATATTAATATAAGATAAAGTTGTGTGTTTGATATTAATCATCTTAACACCTTTACATATATATATATATTTTTTTTATAATATAGGACTCCTTTTTAAAAATATATTTTTTCTCTTATCCTTTTTTTTAAGAACTCTTTAATTATGAATATTGTAAATATAATTAAGTAATAATTTAAGAAAAATAATAAAACATTAATTTTGTCGACTATGTTTCTTGAAAAGTTTGATTACAAATATTAATTAAATATAATTGTATAAAAAGATAATTTTAGCTAAAGCAGTTCATTTTAATGAAGGGCAAAAAGTTGTAACAGTGTTTCTAAGGTTTTCACATTTTTAATTTAGTATAGATAAATGTAACATTGACTACAATATAATACTTTATCTATAGGGTTGTTCCTTGTTGAATTGAAAGTGTGAGATTTCTTGTGTATTTGTCTCTCCTCAATTCTTCCTCACTCTACCTCTACCTCTCCTTACACCTATGATTGCCAACCTATCACATCTCCTCATTGGGTTATCTATGTTTCTCCTTTTCACATGCCCAAATTATTTCAGTTTCGCTTTGCACATCTTGTTCTCCATAGATGTCACCCCCACCTTGTCCTGTGGACAAAAAGTTCTAACAATGTTTTTAAGGTTTTCACATTTTTAATAAAGTATAGATAAATGTAACATTGACTATTTTAAAAGTTTTTTTTACTATTTTCTTTCTAGATAAAGTTTATTTTAGTTGCAAAAAGATTCCTTGTATAGGAATTAGTTGAAAAAAGACTCTTTGGGTAGGAATTTAATCATAATAAGAAAATCTTCTCTATTTAATTTTTAAATTATATTTAATATTTAATATTATTAAAATAATAATATAATAATTGAGAGAAGGGTGAAAAAACAATTTTGTTTAAAAGGGGGTCTTTTAATGAAAGACAAAAAATTCAAACAATATTTTTAAGGGCCTTCACGCTTTTAATATATTATGTATGTATGTGTGTGTATATATATATATATATAAAGTTTTCATACATGGAAACTGTGAGTTAAAGAGATGCATTTGTCCTATAAATTTTGTACAATTTTTATTTGAAATTCTCATAAAAGATTAAAAATCAATCCATTTAAAGAGCAAATCGTGCCATTAAATGAATCACGGGGGCCCATGATTCTACTGGCACGGAAAATATGGGCTGCTAACCTTCTTTCTTTCTTTTTGGGCCCAACAGATGATCCAATAGAATCTGTCCAAAATTCTGATTCAATATGGATTTGTACACTTTTACTTTTTCAAGTGGGGGAAAAGGCATGTTTTTCTTAAAGAAAATGCCAAACAATAAAAAATATATTCTTTAAAGTGGGGGATTAAAAATATGAAAAAAATTTAGCAATCATGATCAAGACATGTTTTGTGTAGTCATTTTACATTTAACCGACATTGTGGCATCATTTGTAACCGACATTCTGATTTTGTTGACTGGATGTTCTAAAATAGAAGATTGGGCAGCGCGTGATTTTATATTTATGCATCATAATATCTTATAAATTATGTTTTATGTGTTTAAAAAATTTAATATTTAAGAATAAAAATTAAAGATCGGATCAATTAAAGTTTAAATCGTACCATTAGATGTTAAAAAGTTTCTCTCAACATCACTATATCAATTTTCACTTTTGTCCCTGGATGCCCTACGGACTTTTGGCTTTGGATTACATGCAAGCAATCACTATTCACTTAGTACTCCTAATTTAAACTGTATTTGCCTTTTTGTTTTAAGAAAATTAACTTACTATGCTTAGCAATTCTTTCATTCTTGCATCTCATATCACGTGATGGTCTAAGATCATGATTCATAAGATCATTCTTAGAATTATGTTTTTTCATATTTTAAAGATAATAAGAATGAGAGGTGTTAAGCTTTTTATCATTAACTATTTTTCTACAAAGACTACTCGATAATGACCATGGCAAAAGAATTTAACCACCAAACTACGAATGAATTTTGATGTGATTTTGCTATGCTTAGGACATCAGAATATCTGAATCATGAGGTGAGAGAAAAACATAGTGATTACTAGTGGTCCAATTTGTGAGAAATGAGCAGGAAGAGCTCAAGTGCAATTTGACATTCCCAAGAAGATTAGAAAAAAGGGTGGTACGAAGTCATGTCGGGTTTGGTGTGTGGTCCTCTCCATTGGGCCCTAACCCAAAAAAGAATCTCAGCTAAAGGACGGAAGGGGATGTTGGACTGAATTGATGTTTATTTGGGCCTTTAACAGTATACCCTCGTACTATTATTATATATATATCTGGTGTATACATCCAATTTCTCCCGTATCTATTGATTGATAGTATGATTGGATGCATACACTAATTTATCTATACTATATTTAAAGTGTAAATGCCCTTAGAAATGTTGATGAAACTTTTTGCCTTTTAACTCTTTAGACTAAATCATCTTTTTACCATTTTTTAAGAATTATTATTTTAATAATTCTTAAAATGAAGGAGCATAACTGTCATGCAAATGAAGGAGCACAACTGGCAAATATATTTTATTATATTATATTTATTTATAACATTTTATATTATTAATTATTCATAATATCATCAAAGGTAATTTTGTACAACTCAACGAATTTAAGTAGTTACAATAATTTTTAATACTTTTAGTTCTAAATAAACGTTTAACGCACCTATATTTGATTTAACAAACAAATTTAAAAGTTTAAACTTCAAAATTCAAAAAATACCACATAGGTTTAAACAAATAGTTTTTTATTTTTATGTTATGACTAAACATATAGTTTCACAAATAGAGACCAATCATTCATAACGTTAATACTAATAAAGGAAAGTCAAATAAAATACAATAGTACAATATATTTTTGTCACTTCACTATTTGAATATAATTTAAATATAAAAATATCCATCAACCACAACTTTTTTTATAAAACGCACGATACACGTGCAACGCACATATACTAAACTAGTATGTTGCACATATGCTAAACTAGTATATATAATAATAGTACACTTAAAATACACATCTATACACTACATACACTCAAAATACACTAGATATTATTATATATATCTATTGTATACACTCAAAATACACGTCTAGTCAAGACACCGTTTTGTTTATCAATCAAAGGGGAAAAAGAAGACATTGGAACTCGACCAAGTGAGACACAATTGTTTGACTTGTACACTCTTCATGAATATTGAATTGTATAATTTCAAGTTGTTTGAATGGTGGGATAAAAGATGAGCATTACAATGTAAAATAAGGATCATGCATGTTACCCACGTTTAGTTGTGTTTTTTGGTTTCATCTTAGTAATCCAGGAACAATTGTTATGTTATTATTTCAAAGTAATGATGGAGGTAAGAGTTTAATTTGTCTATCGTACGTGGAAATAGTAGATTCTTAAAATTTTATATATTTAAAAAAATTATCAATATTATCGAATGATTCTTTGTCAGAGATCTATCTTTCTTTCAAAATTATTATATAGATTTCTTTTTTTATTTTTCACTATAGGTATGAAATCCCTTCATAATTAAGAAATTGTTTCAAATATAGGTATAAAATGCCAAATAACTAAATTATGGAAGCCAACCGTTGAGATGTGATTTTAAAGTAAGCACTTTCATTCATCCGCTTATCATTATCAAATATAAAGCATGCCCACTTCATGATTTATAAATTATTTCTTTCCAATTTATTACTAGTAATTAATTAACATTGATTGAGTCAATTTGATTCATACATATTACTTTCTGTGTCAATCTTTAGTTATCCACTATACTAAAAATAAAATGTTCAATAATATTTATTCATTTTATAAAATTAAAAGATATTTTTACACTTATCATTAATTATAAGTTATTTTCTATGACATTTTTAAGACATTGTATTTAATACGTTCAAAGAATAATTTGGTAAAATTAACTTTATCATTTACTGATTCTTAATCCTTTTGTCAATTTAATAGTGGACAACTATTGTTGGATGGAGGGACTATTTGTCTTTAAACATTACTATAGATCTTTACAAATATATTTAATAATATCATTTATATCTTTTCTAAAACTTATAAACTAATCAATACTCCTACTTCGTTAATTATTGGAGCAGCGAAGGATAAACTTTGAAGATAAAAAGTACTCTTAATAAATAATTTCTTCAATTTAAACATAATATCTTTTATATTAAGTAAAGTTAAACTAATATTTGACACAAGAGGAAGAGAAAATGGCAATAAATAACTTATATAAGCAAAATTAATTAGCTATGAATTCACCCTTTTCTTGTTTGACGCCGGGGTTGGAGGAACTAATGTGTTCCTTGTATATTTCCTAAGCAATTGATATTTCATGAAAACAAAGAAGCCATGTGAACCCTAACATGGTGAAGCTTTTTATTTTATTAACTTTGCATATATATATATATATATAGCTTTTCATTTTACTTTTAATAAGATAGTCAATCGATAGTCGGGGAAATATTTATAACCTATATATGGTAAAAATGGTTATAATTACGTATTCTAGATCTCTATTTTGACTTTCATAATTATATTATTCCAAGTCGATGAAATAGATTTGCAATAAGAAAAGAAAAGAGAAAAGTATTAAAAACACTTTCAAACTTGGTGCAAGTTATTATTTTCATGTTTGAACTATTGATAGTTTTTAAAACACCACTCTATTTGACTAACTAGACTAAAATGCATCCCCGATTTATCACAAGTGTTAAAAACACCCTTAACTTGACAATTATTTAGAGGTGTATTTCACTCTTGTTACAAGATTTAGGGCATCTTTAAATTCAGTTAGTTAAATAGAGAAATATTTTTAACACTATTGATAATTCATTATAAAAATAATAATTCGTGTTAAATTTAAAGATGTCTTTAATACTTCTCTCAAAAAGCACACATAATTTTAATGGAAAGAGATGGGAAATATATTTTTGAGGGCATAAAAATTTTTAAAGTCATAAGTCATAGGGTATTGGAGTGTAGAATAAATAAATATATATATATGGGTAGGGTACGGTTGGTGAGAAACAAAATGTCTACATATGTTGCCAATCAGCCATCCCCTCATTGTCGTATCAACTCTTTTACCCAATAGCACTTCAAGCAAATGTCAATTTTTAGATAATTAAGTTAATCACATCTTAATATACATCAATCTCTTTTAGTTAAATCTATTAGCTCAATTATAGAATTAAAAAAAATTGATAATATATTTTATATGATTAATTTATCTAATTAATAAGTGTTTGAAAGCATCTGTAAATCATAATTTGAATATTTAAATAAAATATATTGAAAAACTTGAAAGACCATAAATATATTCAGCCTTGATAATATATTTCCAAATATCAAACTAAATTATTTATATCAAAATTTTAAATCTATAAACCAAATCAAATGAATAAAACTTGGATTTTCAACTATAAATTCTTTAGAGTTTTCAATTTTTTTGGATTTTTAAGTTATTTATTTTTGGAGTTTTTGAGTTTTTAAACATATAATTAACTTTGCTTCAAATATTTCTATAGTCAAATCAAAATAAAACTATCTTAAGTGTTTTTTAGAAAAAATAACATAACATATGATTTGAGTGATGACACTAAAATATTCAACAAAAAATGATAATAAACCTGAATAAAATAAATATTATAAATAATAAGTCAATAAAAATAATCATATTTTGAAAGTATTAAATCATGCTAAAACAAATCTAATAAGTATTAATTCCATGACTAAACACTAAAGAAAAACTAAAATTATATTATGCATTTTATTTGTCTAAACCAATATAAAATTAATGATTAAATATTCAATATTATTTTCATTCTTAATATTGAATTGATTTTTTTTTATTAGCATTAGTATAGATTTGATTCAAACTTTATTAGAGTTATTAATAAAGGAACTTGCCTAAATATATCATATTTAGAAAATAATTACCATTAATAACTATATAATTTTAATGCATCTATATTGTATGTATAATTCACTTTTAGTACATAATGCAGATTTTTTTACCAAAACAAGCTTAATACATTAATATTGCATGCAAAATTAATGTATTAAGCTTGTTTTGGTAAAAAAATCTGCATAATGTACTAAAAGTGAATTGCATGCAAAATTATTTTTATATATAGAGTAAAATTGCAATCCCGGTGTACTAAAATTCCCCCTATATGCAGGTTGTGAAGAAGGGCCCGAGCACATTATATTACATGTATAAATCATTTTCAATAAATAGCTAGTGAAGTTTTTTTTTCTCGAGTAACACATTATATTACTCTAATTTTTTTTTCAATATCAAATCAAGTTAAATCAAATCATTAATCGAGCTTTTCTCTCGATTTGATTTGAGTTACAGTTTGGTGCGATTCTTAATTTGTTTGGTAAGTAAAATTACAGTCAAGTACGATTCTTGATTTGATTTTGTTCATCCTACTGGTAAGCAAAGTGACTTCTACCGGAGTATTAACTAAGAAAATAGTTTGAAAAATATTTTTTCGTAAAAAATAACTTTCATCGTATTAAAGCTATAGGTTCAACAAAGTATAATAAATTTTTTTTAATTATTATTATTTAAGAAATTATTATCTTTGTTATTCTTCAGGAAATGACGTTGGTCACACATTAAATACATGTTTCGAGAAAAAATTGAAAAAGGTTTATGAACTTTTAGGGGGTCATCTTTCCACTGATTATTATTCTTCATTGTCCCTATAAAAGCTTAGCGACAAAACATTGAAAATAAACTAGAAAACAATAGAGACACATGATATGGAATTCCATTAACAAAGTGATGAGTTTTTCTTTTTCTTTCTTCATTTCTAATAAAATAAATACTATTTGAACTTTTTAAACACAAAGAAGTATGGTACAAATTGGTCAAAACAACTCCATGAAAATTAGAAAAGATTAGTGAGAAAATTAGATAAAATATCTATTGGATTAAAAATAAATTACCTAAGATAATTTAATTATCACTTCGCACAAACTGATCATTTGGCCATTGTTATTACCAGCGAAGTGCATTTCGATTTTACAGCTTATTCAAAGTTCAATTTTAAAATAAGATAATGTCGTGAATGTGAATTATTTTTTGAGTGAATAGTATATCAATAGATCAAAAACATCGAGAGAAGGTTATACCTAAAATTTAAGACTATTTCCACAAGATTTGTGTTAATTGGAAATGAAAACAAACGTATATATAAATATCGTATAAACAAGATGTATGAATCTACACACTTTTATGATATATAGTTATACATCATTTATAAACAATCATACACCTCATACAGATATATTCATACAACCATTTAAGTTGATTTTTTTTAATCGATACAATTACCTAAGAAGACCATTATAATTTGTCCAATTCCTTTAAATTTGATATGATCATTGACCCATTTTGATATCTCAAACTATTTCAAGTCCAATCAATTAAAAATTGGGTTGATATCTTATCCCAATTGATCTATGGGAAATAATGAAAAATACTTTTTCAAAAAGAAATTAATATATTATATATAATCATAATAATTTTATTAGTTACTAAATTTTTTTTCAAAAATAAATAAAGCAATTAAAATTAAATTGAATTTTAATCTTCATTTTAACATATTTCAGTCCAAGTAATTTTGAGCAAATCAATAACTCCCCTTTTTATTACCAAGTTGCGCGACATCCCTTCAATTGTTCCACAACATAATTATAAAGAAAACATGTCTTGTTTTCCCATGGTCATTTCCTCCATTATTGATTTATACAAATTTTCTCTTCATTTCTTTTTGGTTTAAAAAATCTCATTTAACATAAAATAGTATAGATTATATAAAAAATACTTATATACAAAATCTATAAATATAATCCCTCACAAATTTAGTCTAGCCATGCATTTACCACCTCAAATTAATATAGACTAATGGAGATATTATCTACGTTAAGTGCGTGAACTATTATATTGCAAGTTTAGCATCCTTTATTATAATTGTTAACATGAGCTCTGTATTATAAGAAAACGAAAATATTGTAAATAAGAAAATAATCATTGTAAAAATAGTTAAACTATGATTAATACTCGAAGAATTTTATCAAATACATAATTTGTAGGATTATTTAATATTGTTTCACTAATCAAAATGTGTAATCACATATAAAGACAAATTACACCATATAAAATCATAGTCTATAATTATACCTTTTTCATTTGTTTGCTTTTCGAACAAGACTTCCTTGGAATTTGACAGAAATTGGAGAAAGAAACACTCTATTTTTTCTGTTCTAAAAGATAGATTGTTTCTCTCTATAAAAAAACCTGTTATAAAATTTTAAGTACATAATTTTTCAAATAGTTGTGTCTCTTTTTTTTTTTTTTAATAAATAAATAAATAAAATAATGACATATTATGTATATATTAATATAAATTCGGGGTGACCTACGTGGCTAATCCGATCTAATTTCCTTTAATTTTTCTAATGAATAACTATATCTTTTTAAGTGTCTTGCTTTTTTTAAAAAAAAAATAGTCTTGTTGTATGTATTTTGCATGTGCACCTCGTTTGATAACAAATATTACAAAGAAAATAAAATTTAATTATGAACTTATGAAAAGATAAATAATTTACTACAAAAGTAGTTTTGATAAATTATTTATTTATAGAGGTCCTATATATCATGGTAAATTAGAATTGTAGAGTATTTTCTTAATTCAAATAGGGAAGAAGTAAAAGTCTATTAAATAAGAAAAATTTTGGAGTCTTTCCATGACTAGAAATCCTTATTTTGTCATTTATTTTCATATATTTAAAAGTTAATATTATGAATATAATTAGATAAGAATTTAAAGAAAAATAGTGAAAAGATTATTTTGTCTAAAGTGGATTCTTTTAATGAAGGACAAAGAGTTCAAACAACATTTATAAGAACCTTTACGTTTTTAATATAGTGTATAAAATAGATAGATAGATAGATAGATAGATAGATATTACTAATATGTATGGGGTGGAGGTGAGGGTGGGGTTGGGGTGGTAAACTCTCTAATCCATGTTACTCTCAATATTCAAATTGTACTTTATCACATTATTAGTAGTATTTAGTATAAGGATGTGTTTGGTAGTAAGAAAAATGTTATTTATGGGGAAAAAATCTTAAAAAATGAAAACTTTTCTTATTAATTTTATATGGTATCTAATTAAATTGAGCCACTCGAATTGAAACCTAATAATATTTGAGAATGTTGGTAAGATTTGACCTGTCTAACAGACAACATTTTGGATTAGATGTTAGCATCACATGTAAGCAATCGTTTCAATGCAAAAGACACCAACGATAGTGGCATTATATAGTCACTGTTCTAGCGTTGTTGAGTTTGCTTTTCTGGAAAAAATCCCGGGTTTTACTCATCCTGCTGGCCTTCTTATGGTGTTATCAAGAGTGTCTTATTTCAAGAAATAATTGCTAATCCTATGACTTACCTTATGCAGATATATATACACATACTCCCATATACTGTACTCTACTTCTCAATTTTGTATGGCAAACTAGCGGGTCGAATTTAGATATAAGTCGATCAAATATGAATAAAGTAAAAATGGATAAAATATTCAACTTGACTCATATTTTAAATGGATAAAAATATGAGTTTTACCCATTATTTATCCATCTTAAATGAGTTGGGTACTCAACTCGTTTAAATGGATAAATCTGGATAAGTACCCAAATAACTTACCCATGCGGGGCAAGGCGATTTGAAAAAATTGCAGGTTAAGCTCAACCCGCCTTACATCCGCCCCATTGCCATCCCTACTTATTAAAGTATTTGTAGTTTTCAAAAACTATTATTATTAACACTAAAATGAGCAAAAGGATAATTATTTTTTTTATTTTAAACATCTAAAATAATGACATATTTGAGACAATTGTTTTTAGAAATTACAATACATAATTTGAGATGGAGGGAATAATAATCTTAACTTTTTTTATGGAATTAATATGCCCTTTATCCATTATAGTCTATACTAAAATAGATGTTTACTCTTTTTTTTTTTTTTTAACAATTGTGAAATATTATTAACAGAACCTTCGACAATTACAAACAAAAATATACCCAAACTCTTGATCACCAAAGAAAGGTGACTAAACATCAAGACTAAAAAAAATAAAAACATAACTAGTTAAGAACTTAGATTATGAATTAGAGGTGGCAATTGGGCAGATGGGTCAAATTTGAGCGAGTTATAATGGATCAAGATAACAAACGGGCCAAGACCCAACTGAACTCGAATTTGATTGGATCAAAATGGGTTGGGTCAAAACGGGTTGATTAATGAGTTATAGAGCGGGTCAAGAATCGACCCGTCCTAACTTTTACTTATTTTATTTGTTCTTTTTCAATATTTTAGTATTTGATTAAATTATATTTTTCTTTATTATGACTATATAAAACATATCAAATTTTAAAAAAGTTGTTTTAAAAATATTTTGGCAAGATCTCTCTTGAGTCAATTTGGATTGCATATCAACCCAATTTTAAATGGGTTGGTTGAGATGGGTTTGAGCTAATGAATTGTGTGTGTGGGGGGGGGGGGGGGGGGGGGATTATTAATCGGCCCCAAACTTAAACGGGTTGAGTTTAATTTTGCCACCCTTAGTATGAACTCTCTCCAACCTTTTGCTCTTTTTGATGTACTAAATATCTTTAATCTAACTTTTATATCTTAGATGTTCACTTTTACTTGTATGTTTTATTGAGTTTTTATCATATTCAAAAAATTATTTTTATTAGGTCAACAATAGACAAATAAAAATGAATGAACAAAGTAATAACTACCTGCTAGATTCCAAGTGAAGGTACTGTTTGGATTGTATCATTACTACAAAATCTCAGAATTGACTAGCATGGATAACCATAGATGATATTAATTTTATGAAATAACGTACTTATAATTTTTCACTATTATATACGGTACATCTTTGGAACAATCACGTTTCTGTTAAAAATTCATATTTTCTGATAGCCAATGTTTCTTTTTTTAAAAAAAAATTGTATGTAGTGATTCTGGTGGGACTTTTCCATTATGATTTTTGTTGAATGATGTTCTAGTGGCTCCTATTGTGTAAGCAATAGTACACTTCGTCCAATATTATTTATTAAAGGAACGTGCTTCTTGAAAATGTATGTTTCTCTTTATTTTCATTTTTTGTCAATGTCTGCTATTTTGCTTCTATGGTGGAGATGCTTCTCAATTATACTTATCCATCCAATAGTATTCATACACAACTTCAATATTTCATCACCTCATATTAATTTCATAAACAATTTGTTACCAGGAAACACCATCCAAAGCATGTGATATTTTTTAGCTGGAAAGTCCAAGTGATAGCGTGTTACAACTAGAGCTACAAAATAAAGCCCAAATAAAGAATGAAGTGTGTTTGGCTTTCAAGTTGAGAAAGCTTAAAGTGGTGATAAAAAAAATACTTAGATGCATCATAATTAAGTGTTACATCAAATTATCAAACTTTTTTTGTTTATTTTTTCTACTATTTTGAGATTTGAGATTAATTTGCCATTATGGAGTCTACTAGAAAAATAGAAGAGTTGTTGACACAGTGCAAAATAGTAACCTGGCTTTTAAACATGATTAGAGGACCTACAGATTGTGGAATTAGCACATAAATCAATCACTTTTTTCGTCTTGTCCACTAAGGACGAACTAATTAGCACAAAAAATCACCATCTTTCTCTTCTATATTGGCTACTAATTAAGGCAGTTGAAAGATCATTTCCAACCCTCATTCCGAGATTTCCATCATTAATACTTTGTTAATAATTTAATTAGAAAAAAGAATAAGATTTAAACATATTAAAAATAGTGTACTTCTATTATAAATATGTGCTTCTTGTTACCATTGTTATTCCTGGAACAATAAAAATAACTCATGATGCTAATGCCATTTGTTTTGGTCCAACAAATCTCATGGATTTAATTTGTCCTTTTGGATTTAATTTGTCCTTTTGGACTATGTCATCATAAAGCTTAATTAGATAATACTACAACAAAAGATATAAGTGATAAAAATATTTAGCAATAATTAAGTTAGTTGTTATTATATCCAAAGCACTAAGCCTTTTCGGGCATTTCTTGATTGTAAATGCCTATAATTAATATTTTCGCTAAATATAATATAGTTGTGATTACATTAATGCCACAAAATTGTTATTTGTTGTAGGGTAAAAGTATATGTAACAAGTAAATTTATATTATATTTTATAAAACTTTTCACTATTTTCTTTTTTATTTCAACGTTAATTTATTATTTATCTTATATATCATGTGTACGATTTTGTAAGAACTTGCTAGTCTAAAAACCTGTCCGTCCTCCTTTTTAATTTGTCTTCATCGGATCCTCCTCTACACGAGAGACTCATATACTCATCTCATGGACTCAACATCCTTGCGAAGGCATTTTAGGATCTGATCAGAAATTAAGTGGGTGGATAATTGGGCAAATAACAAAGAGGTTCTTTCGGTCACATCTTTTTTTAATTTATTAATTAAAAAAAGCAGATTGGAATAGTTTGGTTCTTTAAGCAAGCAGATTTAGCTTCTTTTTTAGCATCCTCATTCTCTCGTTGACTTTGATACTATTTGGTCCATTTTTTTTAACTTGTTCAATATATTAAAAATAATTATTTAATTTTAAAAAATTAAAAAAAATAATTTATTATTTTGTGTCTATTTTACTCTTATCATTAAAAATTATTTATTTTTCAATATGTAGATGACTTATAATTAATAGGGGTGATTTAGTAAAATTACTCTTCTATTTATTATTTTTAAGAAATGTGTCAAGTCAAACATGAATAAGTAAAGATGAATAGAGGAATTACGAAACAAAATAGAGAAAACTTAAAGACTTGAGATAAGTCAAAGTTAGATCAATAAATAAGAGTTTGTTATTATAGTTTGACAGGCTAAATAGTCAAATTCTCTTCTTTGTGTAGAGCTAGAAAGCAAATTTCAACCACTTAATATGAAATAGCATAAAATGCATCGTATTTATCATGATCCAAACTTATGATACATGTTGTTTGTTTATACCTAACAATTGTCACGAATTTGTTTATGGTACTATGCATCTTCGAGCCTAAATACGTGAAATTGTATAATACATTTAAGTTATTTTACTATTTTACTGAAATTTCAATGAAGATTCCTCTAGTGTCATTAGCTCCTTTACTTAGAAACTTGCCACACTAGTGTTAATTTTTCCCTTTGACCGGTTCTGATCGACCCGCCCACCAACATTATGATTAACTTTTTTAAGACAAACCAATCTTGTCTCAAATTTTATAAAGTAAACTTGTAGATACGAGTAGGAAAGAAGAATAAAAAAAGTTTAGTCTAAAGTTTACACGATGTGACACCTTTTTACTGGTGAGGGGAACTTTGTAGTTTGTAGTATGTGTGCAATCTGAGAATCTTTGCCTAATTTTTGGACAAAAGAGTATTGAAACAATCATTGAAAAAGGCCACTCTCTTCCTACCCCAACTTCTCCAAAATTGTTTTCCTTTTCCATTTTTTTTTATAATTATAAAGTTGAAACTTCATTTACATCGACTATATTGACTTGACACATTTCTTAAAAACTATTTATTTTATTTAATTTTTAAATTTTATATTATGTAGTTACTTGAAATAAAATACTCGTTTCCCGAGTAAAAAAAAAACAATCAAATAATATGAAACGGAAAGAGGAGCTAGGCTGCTAGTATATATAAACATGCTAGGGTTAGGTTTCAGTTCATAAGACGAAAGAGTCTATCAAAATTTTGTACAAAGTCTCCCCATTAATAATTTTCATTTTTTTAGGTGTTTTTTTATAATTTGAAGAATGATGAAGAAGAGACAAGTAGTGGTGAGAAGGAACACCGGTGGATCATCGACGAGGACTAGGAACATACGGTACGTCGAATGTCAGAGGAATCATGCGGCTAATATTGGTGGCTATGCTGTCGATGGCTGCCGTGAATTCATGGCTAGCGGAGAAGATGGGACCACGGCCGCCCTTACTTGTGCAGCTTGTGGGTGCCACCGGAATTTCCACCGGAGAGAAGTTGATGGCGGCGAAGTTGTTTCGGAGTCCTCTTAGCGATCATGTTAAAGTTCAAGAATATATTTCAAAGAGAAATTAAATTAAGGTGAGTTTATTTTATGTATCCGATCAGTCATTGGTTATAGTTTTAAAATTTCGTTGTGGTTTGTGCTGTGTATAATTTGATGTACAAAATTGATGAATTCCAGCAAAAAGAAGAATCTTTCTTGTAACTCAAACAAGATATATAAAAACTGTTACTCGTCAGAAGATTTTATTTTTAATTGTTTGATTTTTATTTTTATTTTTAGTGATCCAATAACAACTTCCTGCACCCAAGAAAGAAAGAATAAATTAAAAATGGAAACTGCTATCTAATCTTAATGTTTTAATAATTAAATCTGAAAGTGCATAAGATTAATGAAATTTTGTTTTACAATTATGAAAGTCTTGATTGAGAAATCCTTAAAGTGAAATAATTTGACAAAAAATCCTACTGGTCTAATACCAATTTCAACTTCCAAATGCAACATTCATTTTTTCAACATCAACCAAATATTGTCTAATCATGCCTAGGTGTATGTACATTTGACTAAATTGGAGTCTTCTTTAATAAGGGAAGAGAAAACCCTTGGCAATTCAAGAACATAGGATTATGATTTCGCCTTAAATATACCGCTTAAAGAATATTTAAGGTGAGTCTTAGCGTAATTGATAAAGTTATTGTCATTACAATAATTTTGTGTTGGCTTCTTCCCGAATTCCGCACATAGTGGTAGCGTAGGCACTAGCTAATAAAGAATATTGAAGAAACTTCATCTCTAAGACAGATAATATGTCCCCTTTATGAAGCTACAACAGATAATTTCCAGTTCAGCCAGGCATTATAATAGAATTGAGTTATTTTGGAGCTTTTGGTACCCCAAGGAACCAATAGACAGATAAGTAAAAAAAAAAAAGAATATACAATCTTTTTTTCATATTTTATTTCTCCATTGAACTCTCTGGCAGACAATCGAAGGAACACAATTTTTAATCAAGTTGCATCATCTCAGCTTTGATAGAATTTTATATTAACTCTTCTAGGTCCACATATCTACTCATGTTGTCTTGCTATAATGCAGTCTTCCTTGTAATTAATTAAAAAGCTGACTAAAGTCTATATAGCTTCTAATAAAATAATGTCCCTCAAGTGATCCTCATGATCTTCAAAATTTATATTAGAAAAGAATAGGAGAAAGCAAAAGTTAAAGAATTAGTAGAATATGTCAAGTGATGATTCTACATAAAATCATGGTGGTCGATTCATACACTTAATTTATTTGACGACTTTATGACTCCCATTTGAAATTATTTAATCAATTATTTGAAAGCAAAGATCACAATCTTGGACATATAATGTGTGAGTTAAACGCACATTAATAATGGACCAATTTATTATTTATCGAGTTTTGAATAGTAGGTGAAGCAAAGAGCATGTTGTTATCATTTGTCAAGGCCATTAACATGTGTGCACGTGCACTGTGAATAGTGCAGATTTGAACTCTGACAAATGAGAGAGCTGGGTAGAGTAAGAGAAATGGAGATTTACTCATTGAAACTTTAATTTCCAGCAGTGAATTCATCTAAATCTTGATTACTGAAATAAAATTAAAAATTCATATCTTGACGACTTTCTAATCACATAAAAACGACTTCTTTTTTGATACATAATATTATATAATAAAAAATGGATTTTCCTTTTCTTTTTGGTGTCATGACTAACTTTTTAGGTTCTTGTCGAGGTGTCGAAACTGTGGCACTGCAAAAAATAACTTCATGGAATCATGACTCAAAACAAAATAAAAAGTGATGTAGTTGAAAGTTATACTTACATGCGCGGTGTGTGCGCATCAAACCATATAAATTTAGTACGATTAAATAATTTAATAAGGTGAGAATACATTTAACTGTGAGAATTTATGTGCAAATTATCATAATTGATGCAAAGAATCTCACTTTTTAGAGTAGCAACCCTTGACATATTGCCAAATTATTTTGACAATTTGGTTTGTGCGATCCTCTTGTAGTCCTACAATGAAAGTACACGTACAACTCGTTTGTCATAAATGACTTGGATTTGATATGAAGAGAAAAGGATAAAACTTTACACTATGTTTTACTGTATCCTAAAAACAATGGGAAACTTGTCTTTTTCTTCAAAGATATAAAAGAAGAGAAAAAAGTTAGAGATGATTTAGTTAGTTTTTACACGACAATCTTCAATTTGATAAGACTCCGGGTGATGTGACATCAGGCCACTTAAATATCTGTTTTTCAAAAACAGTTATGTGTTTGTGGTTGTTTTAATTTGATCAACTTGGTTTAGAACTGTTGTTCCTTTGACCTTAGAGGGTCAATTGGACGAGGGTAAATTATTTCGAGATTAAGTATCTATGTCATCATTTATAAGGTATAATTTATTTTATGACTAAGAGATACATAAATTATGAAATTAGAATATCTTATATCTACACAAAACGAGTCTTAAATGTTTTATTAATAGTACAAGAAATCGCAACCATCTTTGATGAAATTAGACGACGCAAAGTTTAGGTGGAAAACAATCAATGTCTTCATCTTTCAAGCTGGTCATTTGTTGTATATTAAAGAGTGTAACATGCTTCGATGAAATGCAGCTTTTCAAGATTTAAGTACAAATCAAAGCTACTATTAAATAGAGTTATTACTCCTTTTTGTCCCTTTTTTTAATGATTTTCTTTTTTTTAGTCAATTAAAAAAAAGATATATTTTTATATTTAATATTAATTTTAATCTTAATGAAATGATTTACTCTTAATCTGTCAAACAAACATCTATCACTTATTTTATATCACAAATTTTAAAAGTTTCTTAAATTTCATATCAAATCACATTAACTCATATAAAATAGGATGGAGAAAATATTTTTAACTAACCTAACTAGTGTCAGCAAATGGATTAAATAAAATAAAATCATAACAAGGAGGGACGAGACCACCTTGCATTATGTTCCCGACTACTACTGAAAATACAACCAACAGATTTGTACAACAACTAATTTTAAAAGAAAAAAGTATTATTTCGTTGAAAATTAAAGTAAACTTGATTTAAAAAATAACTACGTATAAACTCTTTAACTAATATTAATCTTCAATTATCTCAACAATACCGCATATATATTCAACAATTTTAATAATATAACATATTATATCACATTTAATTAATGATTTCATATGCAAAATTGATGAGAGGAAAACTATTATGATAGCGTACATATGATACTTATATCTATATGCTTCCTTAGTAATTTAAATTATTGAAAAGTTTATTTGAATTCAATCTTTTTTAAGGTTTTCTAGCATTGTATTGTATCTATCTGTGGAAACTCCTTTTTTGTTTCCAACTACAAAGTATGAGAATTTTAAATTTTTACATATTATTTTGCCGGGAACACAAATGATTGAGTGATTTTGATTTTTGAGATAGAGATTAACCTTAGAACTATTCATGATTTTGGACTAATTTTTCTACTAAAAAACTTCATTGTGTTTGATTAATTTGTGGTGGTATAAGACTTATTTTTTTTCTTTAAGTTAAAACTAATGTTTCCTGAAAAAACAAACCTTTTTGTAGTTGCTTAACTTTACGGTCAAAACAGACTCGTCCATTTGGAGAAATTTTGATTCAATTACATTAATCTTAATCCTCTATATAAAGATATACCATAAATATTCTTTATAAGTACATATTTATTTGCTATATTTTCATATATTATGGTATTTTACTAGAGTATTTAGCTGAGAAACATTTGTCATTTGTCATGCTTGCTCGACATATGTTCGAGCCCAATGATCTTATTTTTGTGGGCTATAGCTCTTCAGAAATCGTCTTCTAACATCCATCGGGCCTTGTGGGCTTTTCCCTGCCAATAAGTTACTCATAGCTCTAAACCCCTCTAATTATGGGCTTGGCGCAGTAAATATTCGCAAGTGTCATTTACATAAATAATACATTATATTTCATTAATTATCTATCTTAACATATGTTTTGATTTTGTAAAAAATGACGATATTTTTTTTATCCAAAACAGTAAAAAGGGAATAAAATCATCCTTTTCTTTCTTCCTCTCCCCCCTCTCTCCTTTTTCTCTTTTCTTTTTTCCCCTGTACGTCTCTCTTTCTTCTTCTTTTTTTGTTAAGCTATTTCTTTCCCCCCTTTTCCCTCTTTTAAAAATAATACTTAATTAATTATTTTAATTTAAAATTTAATTTGGATTGAGTATTATGCAAATGACATTTTTATTCTCTTTAAATTAGAAAGTTTGTTTTATGTAAACAAATATAAATGCATATCTGACACAATTCAGATATAATATTTATTTACATTATTAATAAAAATAAATAAATAAAATTACAATTGTAATACATTTTGAATTTGATACTTCATATGTATTATAGACATTTTTTAATGCACGTGGAGAATATAAGTAATATATTTTTAATATAATAATTATTTTAACATCATTAATAATAGAAAATAATAAAAAATAATTGTAATACGTTTTAAATTAAGTAAATAATACATATTATAAGCATCTTTCAATGCAAAAGGTGAATCTGTAAAAAAAAGCATTTTTGATCAAAATGTGTTATAAGTATTATATTTGAATATCAAATATATTTAGTATAATTTAATTATAAATATTATGTGTGAATTTTAAATATTTTAGTATGATTTAATTAATTTTACATTATTAAATAATGTATTATATTTATCGAAATAATATTACAATAAAATTTATAAAAATGTATAATATAAAATATGTGGAGTTGAATGGGAGGAATACAAGAAATCGGATAGGAGGAGAGAGAAAAGGGGAAAAAGAAATAGAAAAAGGATGCCCAGCAAAGAAACGAGGAGAAGAAAGAGAAAAAGAGGAAGAAAAAGAAGGGCGTTCATATAATTTATTGGTAAAACATGTTATAGATTATAATAATAATAATAAAAAATATCTTAAAAAGGATAATATTTAATATATAATATATTATTTATGTAAATATTTCTATTTGCAATTGGGTGCTATCGAATAAGAAATAATTTACATGCTATTTAGAGGTGCTCACATTTGTAGACTTATATTAGGGATAGTTTCACAAATAGAATAAATTACGCGTATAAGAAAATATATATTAATTAATTAGCTAATATAGTTATAGTATGAATTAATTATGATTCGCGACAAATATCAAATTGTAATTACAGTTTGAGTTTTGTTTAATCGCTGCGATTTATACATTTGGACGATTATATAAAAATTATGTGCGAATCAAATTGTATAGCGAAATAATCAAACATTATGAATTGTATAATGAATTATGCAAATATTGCGCATGAATTGTATAGCGAAAAATGGAAATGTTATACAAAAACTGTGAATTGTGTAGCGAATTATTCAAATGTATAAAAATGTTACCCGAATTATACAAATGATGATATAATTACCCAACCTATAGCTATATGTTGAGGAATGACAAAAGTCCCACATTGGTAGATAATGAGATGGGTGAACTCTTTATAAGGCTTGGGCAATCCTCCTTCCTTTGAGCTAGCTTTTGGGGTGTACCTAATTTTACATGGTATCAGAGCAGGACCCATCTCACCCAATGTTGGGCCCCCGAATTGTCCACGCACTAGATGCTAATAGGCGTGAGGTGGGGTGTTGAGGAATGACAAAAGTCCCACATTGGTGGATAATGAGATGGGTGGACTCTTTATAAGGCTTGGGCAATCCTCCTTCCTTTAATGTATTTTTGAGTAGTTATATGTAAAAATTTCTCTTTCAAATATACACAATGAAGTAATTTTACTGTAGAAGAAATATAGCTATATTTTTATTTACTTAAAAATTCTCCTCAAACAGTCCTAAGTTTTAGATATAAAATCTTATGATGTTCTGAGATTTTTGATATATAATTTGTTCGAAACATTTTTTCTTCGCGGTATGTCAATTTTTTAAATCAAATAAGCTTTTAGTTCTTTAATGGCTAATTGATCATGAAAGAAGAAGGAAGACTGAAAGCAGCAAAGAAAAGAAGGGGGAGGAGGAAGGAAGAAGAAGCGAATTCGGGCAGTCCGATTAATTTTTAAATTGGCTCAATTTTCTCGTAATGAACAAGTGACCACTTTGTCTATTATCTCCTTATATTGTGACATTGCTCTTTTTTCAGAATTAAATGTTTGGTCTAATATTTGTTTCAATTTTACGCTTCAAATGATGCTACTTTAGAACTTAGAGTTCAGACCACTGATTAGGATTGGTCGTTGAGTGAGTTGAGTCAAATTTTTACGGATTATTATGAGTCAAAATAATAAATGGGTCAAGTTCCAATCCAATGCAATTTTGCTTGGGTCGAGATAGATTGGATCAAAATGGGTTATAGAACAAGTGAAGATCCAAATAACCTAATTTTGACTTAGTTTTATTTGTTTGATTTGTTCATTTATAATATTTTAGTATCTAATTTTTTTTTTTTTATTATGACTATATATAACATATTAAATTTTTCAAAAATATTTTTAAGAAATATTTTAACATTAATTCTTCTTGAGTCGAATTAGATTACGAATCAATCCAAATTTTAATAGATCAAATTGAGTGAATTAAAATGAAGTGAACTAATAAATTGATGAATGGATCAATAACTCACTCATGCTTAAACGGATAGGACGAATTGGGCGGCTTGGCTTACTTTTGACACCCCTACTACTGATTTTTGCTATATATAATAAGAGACAGTTATGTTGCTCAAGCAAGCAGCAGGTCAAAATGTCTGTTTGAGCAACTTGAGGGTATATCTGCAATTTTTTATGGTTCTCCCATTGTAATTTGTTTGTCATATTTTTAGTGTTAAAAGATATTGCTAATCATAATAATTAAAGCTGCTCAAGCATGCAGCACGTCAGCATGCCTGCTTGAGTAGCTTGAGGGTATATCCATAACTATTATTTTTTGTGGTTCTTCCGTTGTAACTGCTCAAGCAGGCAGCAGGTCAACATGCTTGCTTGAGCAGCTTAAGGGTATGTCTGTAATTTTTTATGGTTATTTCGCTGTAATTTGTGTTGTCTTATTTTTGGTGTTAAAAGATGCTACTAATCATGATAACTAAAGCTGCTCAAGCAGGCAACAGGTCGACATGCCTGCTTGGGCAGCTTAACGATATATCCGTAAATTTTTATGATTTTTTCGTTGTAATTGTTCAAGCTAGCAGTTTATGAGGAGCTAGATGACGAAGCCTCATCCTCAGATAAAGATGTCTCCGACGCTACTCTCCCGGCAAGAAGAACTTTTTCACATGGCTGCTTGAGCAGCTTGAGGGTATATTCGTAATTTTTTATGGTTTTTCCGTTGTAATTTGTTTGTCTTATTTTTAGTATTAAAAAATGCTACCAATTATGATAATAAATGACTTACAATATTTCTAAAAAAACCTTATTGCGTTACAATATTAATAATTTAAAATATTTAAAAATCATATTAAAATTTTAATTAATTCTCTAAATTCTATCTTTATCACTTAAATTAAAATAAATTAAAAAAAATGGATATTGAACCCTCTTAGCGCGGGCATCAACGTTTAAGTATGGGCCAAGTTATAAATAAGTGTGTGACAAAAGTAGCCAATTGCCCATTTGCACGGATCAGCCAATTTGAGGACTACATAAATTTATTTATTTATTTTTTAAAAAACAACTAGGGAAATTATTTGTTAAAGTACGACTTATACTTGGTCCACCAATAAATTCCATATTGGATTTCAAACACAATTTTATTATAATTTATTTATTCGATTTTAATTTGATATATAAATAACAAAAATTTTAAAAGTGATGAAGATTTTGAGTATTATTATGATCTTAAACTAAGATACATAGAATGTACTAAATTTTTTAATTTGGAAATATTAAATATGTCATGTTAAAAATTAAAATTAAAGAGTTATCAAAAAAAGAAAAGAGAGATTCAATTTTAATGAAAAAAAAGGACGTAAAACAAATTGAATTCCACCAAAAAGATGGTATGAACTTGTATTTTTAAAAGATACAATAAATTTAATGCATGTTGAACTTGACCATTTTTTTAAAATTATTATTCTGCCATAATGTTGGTATAGTTTTCTAATGCTTCCCGTTCATCTTTGCTTATTTATTATATTAAAAATAAATATTCATTAATATTTATCTACTCTATAAAATTAAGAGATAAATTTACATTTAGTTTCTAATTTACTTTTATTATTAATTATAATTATGTTTTTATTATACTTTTCAAGACACTGGTTAAATGTATGCAAAGAATGATTTGGTAAAATTATTCTTATTATTTACTCTTTCTTAATCTCTGCATTAAGTCAATAGTGAACAACTATTGTTAGACGGAAGAAATACCGACTTTGCCCAATTTTGTAATGATGTTTGATTAAACATAAAATTTAAAAATAAAGAAAGGTTTTTAAAAAATTATAGTTTAAATTAAGCCATAAATATGTATATGATTATAAATTTATATTACTAATGAAAAAAATTGTTAAAATTAAAATTTTCACTACTAATATTAAAATATATATTTTTTAACGGAATAAAGTACAAAAATGTTTATTTAGTAGTGGGATAAAAATTATTAAATACCAGAACAAAAGTGAGAAAAAAAAAAAAGTAGCAAAACTAAGCGATGAACCATAATTCAGAAAATTAATAAAGCACGTGAAGAAGAATGGTAAAAGCAGCGGCTTGCACACCGTACAAAGAAAAGTAAAATCAACAAAGAAACGTATAATACTTTTATTAAGAAATTAATATTTTACTCTCAAATTGAGACTTCATTACATAAATTTGAATATATCGAACTTCAAAACGAGTAGAGAACATAAAACAAAGAAAAAACAAAAACAAAGCAAAGCAGAAGCTTTAATGGTCAGAGATGGAGAGGTCTGTGACTTAACACATGCTGGTTCATTTGCTGTAAATAAAACTGTACATCTGTTAAGTGCACATGTTCTTGTTTTGATATATCACTGTGTTGTACGAATCAATTATTTTACCACTACCAACACATTACCCATGCTCATTACTAAATTCCTAAAAAAAGAATTAAAAAAAGACATACATTTGATTGCATTAAATGTTATGATTTTTGGATGACTATAATACTATATTATTAAGGTTAACATAGCTATGTAAGCATTAAAAATTATGTAAAATATAGACAAAGCTAATTTTATTTTTACTTGAAATAAACAGAAGATTACTTTATATATGCTGCAACTTTTTAGTCTGGTACTGGCTCTCTTTGTGTCTTTATCCAACTTCACATTAACTTAATGAAGCTTTTGTGATTAATGTATTACTAGTTGATGAAATTATACCTGTCCAAAATCAATTGCAAACAAGTTGTGACTTTGTAATATCGTTGTCCCATCAAAGGAATTTCTATTTTCTAATCATTTATTCTCTTCGTTTATCTTTACTTGTCTACTATGTTATTTTGGAATGTTCAATAATACTGATTCAAATTATAAAATCAACAGATAATTTTATAATTAGTTCCTAATTTACAATTATCATTAATTATAGTCATTTCTCTATTACAATTTCAAGATATTGTAGTTATTATATATCCAAAGAGTGATTTGGTAAAATTATCCAATCATTTACTACTTCTTAATTCTTGTGCCGAATTAATAGTGGACAATTAAAAGTGGACGGAGGCATATATATTTCTGATCACAATTTGTTGTTTAAAGAAAAAGGTGAAAAAAAAATGTGGTACTCACATTTTCTTAATATATATTTAGTTATTTCTCTCTTTAATTTATTTGTTTTGTTTTTCTTTTTAGTATGTTCTGTATTTAAAAATTACCAAAAAAATGTAATGCTATCAAGATTTCCTTGATTTATATTTAGTTTTCCATTTGTTTCAGTATATTTGTTTTACTTTCCTTTTCAGTATATTGTGTATTTAAAAATTATGAAAAAAGAGGTACTATAATTTCAATAATTAGTAATTTAAAATATTTAAAAAAAATTAATTGAATTTTGAAATTCTACTTGTACCACATAAATTGAGATTAATGGAGTAACACACATTATTTCAAATTATATAAAAAGTATTATAAATCACAATAATTAACAATTTAAAATATTTACAAATTATATATAAATTTGATTGACATATCTCATATAAATTGAGACAAATATAACATAGACTCTTATCTCAAGAATAAAATGAATTAAAAAGACCCAAACCATCATCAATTAAAAAGGAGCAACAGGTGAAAAAAAATCAAGATGATGAGGCGAGAATTACGAAAAATTAGATGTTTTGCAATCAAACCGCTGCTTGGCACAAGATAGCTACCTTTTCTAAATTGAGTAGCTTTAAATCTATTTTTCATTCTATGGTATATCGTGAATTGATGGGAGATTTCATGTTTAGGCCTCAGATATAAAAGTCTGCAAGAATAGAATAAATGTGTTGTTATTAATTTTAGGATAGAAATATACCATGTGAATTATGATTATCTTGTGATTAGCGGTAGTTGTCTAGTTTTTTATTATCAACTTTAATATTCCTGTTAAAATGGTATATGATTCTGTCAAGGATATGCATAAGGGAATTGTTGGGCTTAAGTGAAATTCTGAGACTTGTGAAAATTCTCGAAAAATGAATGTGTGCTTATAAGGTGGTGCATTACTGGACTACGAATATATATGTACACTTAGATATATGTGTAGGTAATAGTTGTGTCTTTCTGCTTGTATTGTATTTGCCGCTTAACTACTTCACTAGTATTGCATGTATAATATATGATAGAAAAAAGAAAAAGAACTAAAATAAAATGTTATCTTGTGATCAAATTGTATACAATAAATATACTACTTGGTTGTTCAAATGTGTGTGAAAGTTCATTGTGGTTGTATAGTGATGTATTTTTCGCATGTTATAAGCTTTGTGGGATAAAGGACGTTCTCATATTTGTGTTTTAGAGTATATTGTAGCACCCAGGGTTGCTCAATAGGATTAGAAAAAAAGCAAGTGCTTTCGGCCCTCAAATTTAGGGAGTCTCATATTTTTTTTTTTAGCAATAATAGGTTATATATTTTTTATTTATTAAAAAAATATTGAGTAAGTACTAGTTATAATAAAAAATATTTATTTCATATAAAAAGAGAGAATTATTAGAATAAATTTGCTACATCTAGAATATGATTATATGATCAAATCTCAATTGAAAAGAATAATAGAATGAAATCAATTATAATCTTTTTTTAATAGTTTTGTATTTCAAAGGGCTAGAAGAATAACATTCATAAGAAATATATTCATTTATTTTTTTACATTTAAGACCTTCATTCAATTTTCATTTTAGATCACTCATATGTTTGAACCTCTGCTAAATCCGCCGGACCCAATGAATTGGGTCGGGACATGTGAGTCAAAACTGAGGGAGTGCATATTGACGTTGTTGCAAAAGAATTGAGTGTTAAAAGCATGGTACTTTGCAGTTAGTGACTTAAAAGATCAAGTGAGGAAAAGTGTGTTTCTTTCTTAAAAGGAAATGCATTGAGCAACTAGCTACGGGAATGGAAAGGCATAATACACGTATTTTTCAATTTGGTCCCATTTCTTATTTATATTTTTTAATTTTGAATATGTATAAATAAATATTTCAATCTGTATAAAGTTATATATATATAGAGAGAGAGAGACAATTTACATTTTACATGTATTATGCTATGTAGGTGTGAGATGTATGTCTACTTGTTTAACTTTATACAAATTTAAATGTACATCTAGTAGTATAAACTCGATGATGATAATATAAACAAATGTTAAAAAAAATATTTTTATGTATTATCCGGAATATAAAATGGAGATGCATCATGAGCATGTGGAGGTAGAAATAATTGATTACAGCGCAGAGTGCGGAAATAATGTTTCCTCACCTCACCTCATCTGTGTTTTTATCTTTTGCTCATGTGATCCCAAAATGCTTGCACATGCTATGCCCCCTCTTTTTCTTTTTTCCCTCTACAACTTACATTTCCAATTCAATTCAATTATGGACCAAATCATCCTTTCTTTTTCTTTATTTGTTTCATTTCACATCCTCACTTTCCCAAATCAAATCTACGCTTTCTTTAATTCATCATAAGACCCTTCCTTTCAACCCATATGATTTTTGTCTTTCTATTCAAAAGTTGAGTAAAAAATAATACATCTACCTCGATTTACTAAGTTATAGGAGCAACTTCATAATTTAAAGCTCTATTATATGTTTTCATTTTGAACTCGATCTAAGTTCGCCTCACCTTCTGTTGCTATCAAAATTAATAAATGTTTTACTTCTTTATTGTAATTTTTTATGCCAATAAATTCCTTATATCTCTATTTTCTTGCATGTGCTTGGGCTGCTGTCTGATTCTGTTAACTACCATTCAATCTAGAGAACTATATTTTTATGCACCGGCATCTTTACCTTCTAAAAATCCTTTTAAATAATCAAACAAAGAACCTACTGTAAACATTAATAATTGGAATCAAGACCCAAGGTTGAAGCATCATGCTAAATTTAGGGGAGTTAAGTCCTATAAGAGGCAAAATATATGATGTGTAATTTCTACTCATTTATTCAAGTCTCGACAAAGTTACTTGATATTTTTACTAATAAATATTGAGTTAAAATAAGATGTGAATTGGGAAATAAGAACTGGGAGGATAAGAAAATGTGGGGGAATCAAGTAAAGGAAAAATAAAGAGTCATTTCTCCTTCATTGGTAGAATAAATGAAAAGTTTTGTCCTTATATTATGAAACACTTCTTCTAACTCTTAAAGGATCAAGTATAGGATACCCCTCACGTTGTCGTTGCTCGGCCTTGCCTTCGGCAAATGATGTGATTGATTTGTTAGACAAAATTTATTTAATCAATCTCATTAGATTTTCTTTTTCAAATTGTTTAACCTTGGATATAATGAGAGACTTAAATTCCTTAAAGACATACAGTAAATTTAATATACTTTAACTAGTTTTATATATTTTTATTCTTTCCTTTACTGTTTTAAATACTTAGATCTACGATAAATACTTGATGAAACAATTGAAATGCGCTTAAATTGATCCGGACACTACTTTGATTATAATGTAACAAACCCAACTTGGAGTGATACAATATTACAAATTGCAAGGTACATATTTAAAGCAGGGGATATGACAGTTATTGACCCACAAGTGGGGATAGAAGCTCAATGCTTAAAAAGAGTTTTAAAAAAAGTCCATTATAGTAAACAAAAACCAGAAAACATTCACATAAAGAGCAATAGTGTCCCCACAGAGGGGCATAATAGGAAGACTACTCCAAATTCAGATCAAATCTTTATACTAAAAAAATAATGAATTGATCCCATCAACCCCAAAGGGCTCTATTTATAGTCCAAAATCCTCAGGACTTTTCATCACTAATTCTTACTTAAACACTTCACACACAAAAAAAAAAACTCTCTTTTTTCCTCAGCAATGGCAAAGCTTGTTTCTTTTTTCCTTTTGGCCCTTATTGCCATTTCCATGGTTGCAACCACTGTTCTGGCTGCAGATGCCAAGTACCACCTTGATAGTGTAAGTTTCTTTCCCTTTTTTCTTTTCAATTATTTGTTCAAATGTGACTCTGTTTCTTTAATTCTAACAAAAAATGTGCTTATGATTTCAGTCAAGGTACGGTCCAGGGAGCTTGAAGCCATCACGTAAGCTTTTTATCTTTTTTCTTTTTTTCCCCTCTTTGCATTTAACTAAATAAAGAACTCAAATTTAGTTTATGATTATTAAAATATTGATATGAATAGTGTCAGGAATCTTTGTCTGGGTGAAATATTTACAATTCTTTCTCAGAATAAAAAATTAAGCCACTCCTAAATATTGTTAACTAGATGCTTAACTCCGGTTGAGTGAATGTTCGAATATTTAACGCTTAAATATTCACCAACCACATTTATTTAAAATTTTAAATATAGGGGTAAAACCGTAAAAGTGGGAAACAAATTATCAATTATATTTTAAAATATATTTTCTTTATCTTATTTTATATAATACTTTTTTCATTTTAGTTTGTACCGGAAAAAAAATGTCTTTCTGATTACAATAAAAATATCCGAATTTTAGAATTTCTTACCCTTAAAAGAAATTAACCACATAAATATCTAATATTCTTTTTTTAAACAACACATTAAATCAAATAATGTCAATAATATAAATCGGAGGAAGTAATTATTTTGAAATGATTATTTTTTTAGTGAGCACAACAACTAAAATAATTGTTTGTTCGTGATCCTAATTTAAGTTACTTTTCTTTTTGATCATTCTCACAAAAAGAGATTCTTTCTATATTTGTAAAAAAAAAAAAAATTCAGTAATTTACAGGATAAATTTTAAAGATACATAATTTTAATTCAACATTATACTTTTTTTGTTTCTTAATTTCACATGCCTAATCGAACTAAATTATTTAAAACTTAAAAGTAGGACGTTATGATAAGTCAAGAGTAATGTCATAGCTGCAAACCTAGCCTACCCCAACTGCTAAAGTTAAGCCCTCGAATTGCAGAAAATAGCTCACTTAAACTTAACCAATTTCGAGAACCATCTGTCCCTTTGCTCTGACCTTATTTGACCAGTCAATTTTTATATTATGATCGTAATTTAATATTTTCTTCGTTTAAAAAAGAAAGATGAGTAATAAGTTACTAAGTAAAAATTGTTGAACAACAGAATGCCTGCCACAATGTACAAGAAGATGTAGCAAGACACAGTACCACAAACCATGCATGTTCTTTTGCCAGAAATGCTGCAAGACATGCCTTTGTGTTCCTCCTGGTTTCTATGGAAACAAAGGTGTTTGCCCATGCTACAACAACTGGAAGACCAAAGAAGGAGGACCAAAGTGCCCTTGAATTTATTTTTACCACTAATTTGTCACTCCATGTTTAATTGATATTGTTGTTTGTCGGTCTTCTTGTTCCTATTACTACTGCTACTACTATTATTTTGTCTAAATGAAGAGGTCATTAGTTGTATGACCTTTTTACTTTATGTATGTATTGCTCCTTTGGGCAGGATACTTTTGTATTGCCCGATATGAGAGCTGTTTGACCAATTCTTCCTTGTTGCTCTATTGTTACGTTTTACTCTTCTCTAATATATTATATAAAACAAAATATCAATCTTGTACCTCCACATTCATCTTTTGATTTATCCTTATGTCGTATTTCCTATTTCTTTCTTTTTCTTTCCTTTTTTACCATATTTAATTTATTCTGCTCATGGGTTGTTGAGACGAGGGTTTTCAGGAAACAACCTCTCTACTTTTATGAGGTAGTGGTAAGATCTGCGTATATTCTACCCTCTTCAGACCACACTTGTGGGATTCCTTTGAATATATTGTTGGTTTACTTTTTAACTTCCCTGCTTATTACAAAAGCATCATCAAATAATTCTTTTTCCTTCTTTAATGAGAAAGCGCCAAGCCAAATGTATCAAGGCAGCAAATATTCAAGATCTCAAATTCATTGGTACTATACAAAATTAATGTATATTGTAACTTGCATTTCAAAAATAATGATCTTACGTTTCCTTTTTGATCTCTCTTTAAATAAACTGACTCAATTTTTTTTGGATAAAACTTTAATTTCATTTTTTCACATGACATGTTTCGGACATGAGATTAAAGGACATTGTTGTACATTTAAGGTAACTTTAATTTAGCACCACAAGATTGAAAAATCTTTTCTACTTTACAAAATTTTGTTTCAAATAAAAATAAATTATTTTTTTTTAAACGGAATGTTTATTTGAGCAATAATATTTTCCATAAATAAGTTTGATCTACATATTTATAAGTTTCCCTCTTTAAAGTTTGTCTTTACTTTAGTAGGCGCAGAGTACGAAAGGCCGGTCATTTGTTGGGGCCACTTGCGGGTAAATTTGAGAGTGAAAACCGTACGCCCATAAGTCCATTCCTAATTACTCCCTGTCTCTACATATTTTTATTTGATGAATTTAGACTATGAAGTTCCCAAAACAAAATATTT
Organism: Solanum rostratum; assembly: GCA_029948455.1. Classification (NCBI taxonomy): domain Eukaryota; kingdom Viridiplantae; phylum Streptophyta; class Magnoliopsida; order Solanales; family Solanaceae; genus Solanum; species Solanum rostratum. The sequence goes on along the minus strand of CM057054.1, from coordinate 61,436,847 downwards.
TTTAAAATGTAGTGTAAATTAAAGTATATTTAAACCTATTTATATAGTTATCTCACAAAAAGTAAAAAAAGAAAAAGAAGTAAATTAAAATAAAAAGTATATGAAACAAATTAAAATGGAGGAAGTACTTGTAGAGCTGAGCGAAGTGGAGGAGAATAAATGTCATTTCCTTTTACAATTACTCAGTGGGTTGTCTGAAGCCAAAAGTGAGTCCATGATCATGTTGTTCTAAAGATTGATAAACTAAAAATAAAGTACTTTTAGAAAAAATATTAACATAAAATAAAAGTACTAAACGACTTCATGAAAGATTATAATTTAAAATCACTAGCTTTTCTTGTTGAGATCTTACGAACCTATAATGCTATGCTCAGTCACATCATTTATAGTATTATTTATTTTTCATATTTAATTGCTCCCTTTTTTTTAAAAAAAAAAAACTTAATTTGACTTAACAAGAAATTTAAGAAAAGGAAAAAAAATTAATCTTGTAAATTCTAAATTAAAATTATATAAAATATATCAAAATGTTTTTCAATCTTGTGACCTTAAACATGACATGTGAAAAAGTTGAATTACGTTTTGCCAAAAGAGAAAATTAAATTATTCATTTTGAAACAAACCAAAAAAAAAAAAACAGATCGTTCTTTTTTTAAACGGAGGACGTAATAAAAAAAAGTACAAGTGAATTTGAAGGGAAAAAGTAAAATAAATAATTCACTTTCTAGGACAAAAAAAAAGTAGATCGTTCTTTTTTGAAACGGAGGACACGTGATAAAAAAAAGTACAAGTGAATTTGAAGGAAAAAAGTAAAATAAATAATTCACTTTCTAGGACCACCTAAGGTTATAAAAAGATATACCAATTGACTAAAAGTCTGTTTGGAAAGACACCCATGTAATTGAATTTGGTGGAATTACATTGTTTGATCTATTTGATTTGACAGGTTAATTACATGGTCAACAGTAATAATTGGGTTAAATCATATTTATGTATGTTATATTGAAATTTGGCATAAGAGAATTATGTTGATTCTTTTATTTTGAATTTAAAACTTATGTTATATTGTTTAATTTTATTTGTTTTGTGGTATTGACTTGATATTTGATATTACAAGCCTTTTTTAAAATTATATTAGATATTTATTTCTTTCATAAAGATTTTTTAACAATTTTACTATGACATTATATTTATAATATTTAATATTTTTGTCAAACACACATTTCATGATGTTAGCATAAAACTTATATTTTTATTTTGATAAATAATTTAATTAAAATATAATAATTTAAAATATATATATTGATTTTTTAAAAATAATATTGGTTAAGAATATATATTTACTAATTAATATATTTTTAAAAGACAATATATATCTTAAATATTTAATTTAATATTATTTATAAATACCTATATTTGTCTAATATAAATTTTTTAATTTTAAATAGTTAATTTTTAATCTTGTATACACTCGTGCAACCAAACAAATGTAATTACCCTCTGACAAACAAACATGACAGTGTAATTACCAAGATGTGTAATTACAGGTGTGTAATTACTACCCTAGTAATTACACCAATTTCAATTACCAGGTAGTTTTCCAAACAGACCCTAAGGAGTCTTTTGATTTTGAATACAAGTTACGACGGAATTGTGATGAAATTAGTTATGATGAGATTATGTTTTATTGAATATTTGGTTTGTTGCATTCAAAAGAATATGAATTTTAAGAACAAATTATTTGCTTACAAAGTATCCTTTGGGAATGTGAAAAGTAGTGTATAAAAAGAGTTTAAAGAGGATATCTTTATCATTTACTATTTTATTTCAGGATAAATATCTCTAGATTACTATTTCACCTATATCAACCAGACAATAAATTAAATAACACTATAATTTAATCTCAAAATTATTTGATATTATACTTCATACCAAACCATCCTAACCGAATAACATTTATAATGTGAGGGCGTTGATATTCTTAAGATTTTTCTAAATTTGCGCCAATAGATATTAAACGGGTGGCAGTGTCAGTAATTGCATAAGCCAATATAATGAGTCATCTCCGCAGGACTAACATTCTTCTTCATTTGTCTCGATTTGGTGAACCGACCATTATTTTGTCCCTCTAATTAGGTTAAAACTACATAATCCAGGCCTAGTTTATCTCGATAAGTTTGACTGAAAATAATATGCCCAAGTACCTAAAAAAATATTTTTAACTAATAAGTCTCAATTATATTTGCACAAGTCTCTCAAAGATAATTTTTTTGACATATAAGAAAGATAAATAAGAAATCGGTTTTTCAAATGTTACGTTATTGGTTTACAGCAAAGAGCTTATTTTCCCTAATAGAATCATGTCATTGGACCGATAGAAAAGCAAAATGGAGTGAAAATTTGACCGCCTCCACCGACTCTCATCTCCACCAGCTAAATTTTAAGTGATTTGCTTATATGGGCATTGACTAAAAGGGGAATATTAAATTAGATGTAATTAAAGGTAACTTAAGAAATACTTCTACTAAAATATAGTCCAGTCTTGCAACTGTTATACTACTATTATGGAATTAGGTTAGGTCTCATATCAGGTACCTGTACTCATTTTTTAACTTTGAGCAGGCTTTCCTTTTTAATCTTTATGACCCAAAAATGAAAAAGGTTGGATTTTGGTTACTCAAGTCTATATTTGTTTTCTTTTCCTTATGCCTTTGTGTTCTTGATGACCCAAATGAAAAAGATTGGATTTTGTTTCTTCTACAGTTTTGTTTATATGTGCCTTTTTCTTTTGGAATTTCAGCTGCTTTTGTTCTGTTTTATCTTTGATTTTTGCTGGTAATTGGAGTATTTGTTTCCTCTGCAGTGTAAGAGCAGGAATTTGCGGTAAAAGAATCAATCTTTAATGGTTTGATGAGCTGATTTGGGGCTGAAATTCGCCATTTTACCAACTTTTGCACTACCTTGGAAGTATCGGAAAGTTCTTGAAAAGGGATTACTCTTGGACAAATTCTTCTGCAAAATGTGTTTGATTCCTGATAAAAGCTTGTTACCTTCAAGATTTCTGTTCTGTCTGATAGTCATTTCTGTTTTCCTATTTATAGTTTCTTCACTGTCCCTTTTTCAATTTGCTGACAATTATTCTTTTATGCCCAAATCATTATTTAGTTTAGTTCTTGTTAATACGACTTCAGTTTATTTGACCTCAAGTAGTAGGGAATCTAAAGCTGCTTTCTTGCCAGCTGAAACTTCGGATGAACTAATACTAAAAACCCAAGAGTTAGCTTCTGAAACTTCCAGTTTCAACAATGATTCCGGTGTATTAGGAATTGGGAAATCTTGTGGCCCTAAACAAGCTCTTCTGAAAGTGTATATGTATGACTTACCTCCTGAATTTCACTTTGGGCTATTAGGTTGGAAACGAAATAAGGGTGAAACATGGCTTAGTGTTAGTAACCGGAGCCAAATACCCCCGTACCCCGGGGGTTTAAATTTACAGCACAGCATTGAATATTGGCTTACTCTTGACCTTCTATCTTCAAACACCCCAAACATTAATAGACCATGCACTGCTGTCAGAGTGCCGAATGCGAGTGAAGCAGATGTAATCTTTGTGCCCTTCTTTTCATCGTTGAGTTACAACAGGTATTCTAAGGTTCAAGGGAAGAAAAAATTGAGTCTCAATAGAATGCTGCAAGATAAACTGGTAGAATTCTTAAAAGGCAGAGACGAGTGGAAGCTAAGGGGAGGAAAGGATCATCTGATCGTTGCTCACCACCCTAATAGTATGTTGGATGCAAGAGAGAAGCTTGGTTCCGCCATGTTTGTACTTGCAGATTTTGGAAGGTATGGAGCTGAAATAGCGAACATTGAAAAGGATGTGATTGCTCCCTACAAACATATGGTTCAGACAATAGGTGCTGGCACCTCACCCTCATTCAGACAGCGAGATACATTAGTTTACTTCCAAGGGGCAATTTATAGAAAAGATGTAAGTTCCACATCTGCTTTTATCTGCAATTGATGAGTTAACTAACTTGTTATTATAGTGTTAACTAACTAGTATAAGATACCTTGCATTAGTTCGTGAGGCCCCAGGTATTTAGTATTTGTGGCAGTGAAACTTGAACATGAGAGCTAAATGAAGTTTTCTCATGTCTTTGTAATGAAATGGGTCCATATGAAGAAGTTAAGAGAAGGTAGCCTAGTGCATTAAAGCTCCCACTATGCGCAAGGTCGGGGAAGTACCCGACCACAAGGGTCTTGCATTTCTGCCAGAGGCTATTTTCAATTTCTGGATTCTATGAATCTGGGTTCAACAAACTTGGCATTGAGGTGTTGTTTGTTACCGAAAGTAGCTTCAACCTATGTTTGCTCCCAAATATCAATGTGAAAGAATGGTACATAGTCGTTAATAGCAGCTTTTCCTTTTCAGACAACGTAAAATGTATATTTTTTGGCCATTTGTACTTGAAGGGATCACTGTAAAAAACAATTTAGGGGACTTATGTGTTACTCCTTGGGGAAGCAAATTTCTTTCAGCTGTTATGAAGTCCTGGTCAGTCTGAATTATCACAAAACAGAAGAATCCCTTGGTTTCCACAGCCTAATTACATTCTCAGAAAAGTAGAGATTTATGCATCCTAGCCATATTTTTCCAATGCATGTAATGGTGTATTTATAGGCATTCGTTTTAGGGTTAAATTGGAAGATTAACTATTGGGTTAATAAGCCAATTAGCTCCCCTTTTGGGTGGACTAGATCCAATATCATGTTCTTTTTGCCTATGCCAGTTAATTGATTTGTTTTTTCCTTTTGTATGCTGAGCAAATTTCTACCCTATAGCATGCACTACTATATTCTCTGATCTGCCACATCAATATATTCATTTTACTCTGAACTGTAAGATTGGAATATACTGCATATGCATTCTGAAACAAAAGTGAAACTATTTCTTAAAGTTCCTCCATCTTTTTCTACAAGTATGATATATCTAGTAGAATTCTGAGCCCTATCCAGCTTTCGTAAGTTCTTAACATTTAGGCATCACAAGGACATAATAGATCCCATTTCCTTCCAAGGTATCCAAAGAGAATTGTTAATAGAGGGATCCAAGGTTGAGTGCAGTTGGTATTGTTACAATGGACAAAAAAGAAATGGAAAACTGAAGCCAATGAAGAGTAAGATAGTTAGGATGATTTAGTGGCCCCTTTGTTGATCATGAAATGTCTTGTAGAAAACTGAAAATTCCCTGTTTGTGTCATTTGAAGCTCGAAAAGAGAATACTGAAGTAATAGATCTCTTTTGTTGCTCATTTCATACCAGGGTGGAGAGATACGTCAAGAATTATACTATCTTCTCAAAGATGAAAAAGATGTACACTTCACATTTGGAAGTATCCAAGCCAATGGAGTCAGAGATGCTGGAAAAGGAATGTCCTTGTCCAAATTCTGCCTTAATATTGCTGGAGACACTCCATCTTCAAATCGTCTCTTTGATGCCATTGCGAGGCACTGTGTTCCAGTAATAATCAGCGATGACATTGAGCTTCCATTTGAAGATGTTCTTGATTACTCAGAGTTTTGTTTGTTTGTCCATTCATCTGATGCTGTCAAGAAGGGGTACCTTCTGAACTTTCTCAGAGGAATTAAGGAAGATCAGTGGACCAAAATGTGGAAAAGGATAAAGGTGCTCAGCAAACATTTTGAATATCAATATCCATCTCAAACTAATGATGCAGTGGATATGATTTGGCAGGCTGTTTCAAGAAAGGTGTCATATATACACCTGAAGGATCACCGTAACAACAGATACCACAGGTCACAGCTTTTCCTCAAAGCCCAAAGTTCGTGATTATTTATGTGAAATTTCAAACAATCATCCTTGTAGTCCTAGGAGATCAGAAACCAGGTTGAGCTGCATTCTCTACTTTACAGTATAAAAATGTTTTTGATGTAGCTAATTTTCAGAACAATTTGTAAATTCTTTTTATTAATGATTACGAGTTTTGTGCTACTCTCTTGCCTGATTTTCCACTTACATATGTGGAATTGTATTACATACATGACAAAGCACGATCACCTGTCTAGCTACATGTATAGTACTTGTAAGAGGAAGTCATGACAATAAGCACAAGTGCAGTTGAGGCAGAATGCAGAGAAAATTAAATTTCATCATACATGCAAGAACTACTGGTTTGTAAAGATAACATGCTATCTATATGGTCAGAAAATATTAAAACAATCTGTTGTATATGACAATGAGCATTAAAATCCTAATGTCTTTTCTGTGGTTCTCGCTTTACATGAGACGTGATGTTGCTGCTTTCAGTAAAGACTGCTACTCAAACAAATGATAGTGATCAGTGTCACAAACCTAAAAAACGCGTCTTGAGGATGCAGAATTTCCCACCATCCTCAAGTTTCTCTTAGAAAAGTGCAAAAGAAAGCAGCTGTTTTTTCCCATCTTCATGAATCTTGAAACGTTCATCCCTCCACACTTGCATTGGACACACTGTCAACATTTATTATGGATAGGATCTGATCCTCTTTTCACTCTTCTTTTGTTTGATTGATTTGGATCAAAGGTCATCAAAGGTGCAGGTGCTATATTGAGCTGTGTATGCAGGTCCTGCACGGCAGCAGCCTCTAGATTCCGAGAACTTCTCGGATGAAAAAAGTTTTCTCCTCCCCATCTGAGAGCAAGATCTATGCTTCTAAGAGCAGAAACTTTCTCTGGTTGAATTGACAAGAACCCGATACAAAGAATTAAGACCATCACCCTACAGGGAGGACACAACATTTTTCTGAACTTGGTCCAACAGAAGGAAAACAAAAGTGTTCTCTTGGCCAAGACTATGATGAGAAAATGAGAGATTTGTCTTTGGCTACATTCAGCATACCCAACTCCAAGTGCCTGTACATATAAACTTGTGTTTCATCTTTTATGGGATTTGCAAGAATAAAGTTAACAGTAAAGCAGGGAGGGTCCCAAGACAAAACATCTATAGAAGTTTAAGATTCACTTCAATCATAAGCCTGCTAAATGCTGCAAGCAATATAAGGCTGTTATAGAAGACACTGACAGGTTTGAATAAAAAGTGAAGTTGGAACACCATTCTTTGGGCCAAGAATCTATACATTTGTTCTCTACATCCCTTTCATGCTTTGCCCTTTTGGACCAAACAATGACCAGATATGTCTTATTGAAAATTATGCCAACTCAGCTGCCAAGTCATCTAATTATAATCACCTTTTCTTGAACCTCTAAACCATTTTAACATCAAGGAATTGATATTGGCTTTGTTTTACAAGACTTATGATCACATCTGTTACAAGAAAAAATGACTAATTTCATGTATGATTAATGAACTTTATTCACTTTAATACAACTTATTAACGATTTTAATTTTAACTAGATAGAAAGAAATGGCTCAATCAAAGAAGTTAATTAAAGCTGAGATTGCAACAGTTGCAAGAAAGCCAGATAAAGTAGAGAGTATTGGAGAATGTGAAGAATAGAAGCCTCTTGGAAAAATATAAATCCAAGGACTTGCTTTATGCCAAACACTACTTTAGATTCTACAATTCCAATCTAAAAAAACAAAAAAACAAAAATGGCAGTCTTGGTTCCTTGTGCTTAATGAGTTTCCCTTTATGCTTTTCTTTGCTCTCATCTTTAATTTAGATTGTGCAAATTTCCCTCCATTCAAAATTCTAGGACCTTGTCAAGCATATTACTCTTTCCTTCTTTATTTTCCTTGCTTACCCATGTGGACCATCTTTTTTTTTTTTCACTTTTCCTTTTTCCTTTTTCTTATTCTCAGATTCAGAATTTGTTCTTCTTCATCTTGCCCGTTGTTCTGTGTTGTCTCAATCCCATGAAAGAATTTGTTCCTCGCATACTAATAAGGTTCTTAAAGAAACCTTGGAACAACGATAGTATTGTCTCCGCATCACAAGTTCTAGCTTTGGAAACTAAAATGCTTATATTAGACTAAATTGTCTACATCACACTCCTTAATATGTGGTCCTTTACCAGGCCCTGTGAAAAATACAATATGCTATGAATACGGACGCTTACTTTAAACCAATTGTAAAATCCAACTTCAGAAAATACGACAATTATTTCATAAATACGTTCAAGAGCTTCGCTGTAACACTTCATATAAATAATTACACAATTAGGAAATCAGAATATCTCAGAAATTGGCCTTCAACTGAGATTACGAAGATAATATTGCATGTCCGTACTATTAAGATACCTGATGTACTTTAAACAGTAGCAAGCAATTAAGTGTGGTAAATACTAAATGAAGCGGGAGGGAAGGGTAAATTATATCAATAAGAATAAACAATGTACATGATGTGAAGATATGGTATCTCCGCATTCAAAGCAGATAAGTTAGCTGCTATGTTTTTTACAAGTTCAAGCATTAATCACATTTTGAACAAATGGAAACAGTTACAGCCTCTGCATCAATCCAAATTGGGCAGGGCTATGATACAACTAATACATGGGAAGGAAAAAAAAGAACCTCTATCCTCTTAGCTTGTGCAACTTACAGAAGTACAATGCCATTATCAGCAAAGCTGATATTTAGCATGCCAGCTGAACAAAGCCATTTATACTAGCTCCGGAGGAGGAGCTACAGCCTGGCCGGTTGGTGTTGCAACATGGGTAGTTGGGTTTGCTGGTGTTGCTGAAGGTTCTGCTGCCTGTGCAGGTCCTGGTGCTATTGTTACATGCAAGCCCCTACGTTGCCCTGCCTGCAGCATGAAAGCAACTTCTGCTGCTGCTAGTGCTGCTGCCTCCTGTGTTGAAGAAAATACGAAGAATAAACATCCGAAAAACTAAAAATCAACAGAAAATAAAAAAGCAACGAATGAGTAAACTACATGTTATACAAAAAATTTATTTAGTCTGTTTTGATGCATGAAAAAAGCAACTTTTGGTGCATGCCAAAATGAATAATGGATTTCAAAGTACGAGGATCGAAGTATCTATTTTTTGGGTTGGTCTCGGACAAGGATTCATTATTTTAATAAGATTATATAATTAGAGGCTGCATAAAAAGTAATAGACCACAATAAATAGATCATAAAATGGGAATTCCCAAATAGTAAAAATTTTGTATAAAAAGGGACAGAAAGTTACATTGGTAGTGGTAAGGTCTGCGTACATTTTATCTTCCACAGACCCTACTTATGGGATTTCACTGGTAAATGTTGTTGTTTATCAAAGTTAAATTTATATGTGCAAGCAAATTAGCAAGCCACAAATCCCCCAGACAGAGCTAGTGACAATTTTAAGAGTTTAACGTGCCCTTAGATATTCTACAAGGTTCTCATGATAAGATCACATAAGTTGCAACATGTAGTGTAATTCAAATTTACGTTATGTGGTTACAAGGAGCAGCCATCTATCAGCAAAACCTAAAATTACACAAGTGTAAGTGACAAAGGTGGGCATAATCACACTGAACATGTAACTATTTTGAAAAAAATGCAAAGTTATCATCAAATTAGCAAAGTATGAAGATTGACATGTTAATAGCCATTTACAGATTATGAAAAACTATAGATATCTATGTAAGGCTCTAACCTGTCTTTGCCTTCGACGCTGAATGATACTGATAGCCCAAGCAACGATGTAGCAAGGTAGAAGAAAACCAGCAGCACGGAGTAAGAAAAGCTGTGTCAAAGAATCAACCAGATCAGTGATCCCATGTGATCTAATGAATCATAGCCTCATCATATCAAACTCGGGGAGATGATTTCAGTGGATGATTCACTTACCGAGAAAAAGGCAGAAATATCGTCCTCATCCCCATCAACATTTCCGATGGTCACAGCATGCCTCAATAATAAAAGGGCCATTAACTGCAGGAACACAGTGCATTATTCTTTGTTTATCTAGATTCTAGAAACCGAGATAAGCTCAAAAATATAATATAAATAGATTGCACGGGCAAAAAGAAAAGGTAAATATTGAAAGGAAAGTTTACCCCTAGTTTCTCTATTATTGCTACTGGGAAGAACTTTAAACAAATTTAGACAATAATGTGAAGGTCACTTATGATCCATTCGACCAGCCAGAAAGGACAAAAAGGCAATACAAACAAGGAAGGTAATATAAGCAGATCAGAGGAGAATAAAAGCATGAACTATAGCATGAGACCCTTCCTCTTCAAAAGAAAAAAAAAAGAAGCATGATACCATGCACAGTTCTATCTTTTACTAGTGCTGCAGTTTCAAGAACTTGCAGGGAAAACTACTGTAGCATGAGCATGAAAATATACACAAAATAGGTAGGATGAATTTTTTTCCCGGTAATGGAAGAACTCAACTGATATTATTTCCCTTTAGCATTCATCAAGTATGACTCCTAAGAAAGAAAGACTCATCTCATATTCATCTCATTTTCAAGAAAAGGGTGTCATAAATCAAAGATACTTGTGCCCAAAAAAATTGTATCACCACTTTTCCCAGTAAAATATAAAATCTCAAGTTTCTTCTCAAGTCACCATTAGGATACTACTTAAACATGAAAATTCACGTGTCATATGGTCGAGGTTAAATCCCACCTCCACCCAAAAAGAGAATGTTGGATCTGCTGGTGCATTATCTTCCATAAGAAAAAATTAATAATGCATACCTCACATGACCACCAGCCTGCATTTAGCAAAATGATTTTAGTAACATAAAGGAAGAGCAGTTGCTTACAATTAAAGCAGCAGAACGGCAAAATGCAGCTCCACTAGCACTTGAATCAGCATATTCGTCATAGTCAGCCTCCAAGAGATGGCGCTCTGCCGCAGCCATTGCAAGAAGCCGAGGATCATGTAAGTCAAGCTGAGTACCAGCTACTGTCCAGCCCCCACTGCAAGGTAATCCATGTGGACGAATCCATCAAAAAAGTGTCAAAAGAAGAGAAGGCAGAAAAGAAAATTTTCAAGATAAAGATTGCAAGATGACATGCTGATCACGTTGGATTGTTCTCAATAAAGACGTTAACAGCCAAGCTGGCACCAAAGCAAAGGTTACATCAGCTTACAAATCAAAATTTTAGCAGCAAGGGCCTATATATTTAATGTTAAAACTGTCCTGCCACAAAATATAACAAGTTAAACATGTTTTAAGTACATTCAGAATAGGAGGAAAAGATCTTCATGGCCAGTTCAGTTTGTCATATACTGTTTTTGTTGGGCCAAGAACAATAATTTCATGTCAATGACACTGAAATTTCACCCTTTTGAGGTCGTAACATATTCCTGTGTATATATAGGCATCAGCACAAAACTTGTGCTGGCAACAAAAGTGTCGTGACTACATCAGACCACCAAAAAAGAAAAGGCAAACAAAAAACTTGCTCGACTTACAAGGAGCCTAACACGCCTATAATTGCCTCAGGATCATCTACATATTTAGATTTGCACCAAAAACTAGAAAGATGAATACAATTTCTCTTAATCTTCTACAAATTACTACTTGTACAACAACATAGCGGTGAGGTCCCACATATGGTGTCTAGGGAGGGTAGAGTGTACGCAGACCTTACCACTACCTAATGGAGGTAGTCTTTAGGTAGAAAGATATATAATCTAGTACAATACTTGATATCAAAGAACAACAAAACTGGACTGAGATTGGAATCATCACTAGATATTGAACATATTGGTAATGCAGAGTTCACGGTCATACACCATGGATAAGGATTTGACTCTCCATTATCAACCATACAATTAAATCTCCCCCCCCCCCCCCCCCCCTTTTTTTTTTTTTCTGAGAGCATAAAGTACAGTTGAGCTTGTTAATGACTTCTTGAGTTGCACAGTACACTGACCTATTCTTGCGTTAATGCAGGTTCACTTAGAAATTAGTTTAGAGAGAAATAGATTATTTGGGGCCATAAATAAGCGTTAACAAAGAAGATACACATAATCAAGTCAAAGACAATGGTGTGAAGACAGTAAGATCGTCCATTCCGTGGTCTATTTCCTCTCTTTTCATCTATCTTCTTTTTTGGGATATTGGGTGCAGTGTCAAGAGTGTAGAAAAGATATAGATAAAAACATCCTTGGAAAAGTAATCACCAAAAAATCAGAATATTAACATATCTGTTCCATAGATTGTGGAAATGCTTGGATAAATATATCAAATTTACTGTGCACAAAAATGATAATCATGATTTCAACCAACCTCATGTCAATGGCAATATCTTCAGAGAGAGAAGGCGGTGGTGGAGCAGTATAGCCGGGTTGGTAAGGCTGCATGTTATAGAGTTTTCAAAGTCAACATATAAATTTCTAATGAAATAAGTGAGCCTTAACTTGAAACTCCTTTGGCAAGTCTTCATTAACATATTCTAAAGTCCCAATTACTTATATTCCTGAAGGGAAAAATGCATCAACTAATTACTGCATAAGGTGAGTCATCACTCTCCAAATCATATAAACTCTGTGCCTACGCAAAACCTTGCTATTTCTTTATCCCTCTTTCCATTACTCTTTTCAAGCTCATTTGGCTGTGAGGACCTATGTGATAGGGAGAGGCAAATCTGGAAGTATCGGCACTCAAAATGCAAACAAGTATTAACAGATTGAAGAAAGTACCTGATGGCAAATCTCGCAAATTATATCACCCTTCTCGTTGCACCACCGCTGCACACATTTCCTATGAGCATACTGGATTTTGTAACAAAGAAGATAAAGAAGAAGGAGAATAATTAGAACAAAAAGACAAGCCTCTACACGTACACAAAGACTTTTGTCATGCAGTTGCAGCAGAGACATAATCAGTAAAATCATTCTTCAGCTTTCTAGCAGCTAAATCAGTAAACTAACCACCCTTTACACAAACTAATCAAAATAGTGACTGTGGTTGTAAAATGATGAATCACTAAAATGTCAAGTTCTTGAGAAGATAAACTTGAATACTAGCACCATTCAGACTTGGGAAAAAAGAAGATGGCATTACGGATACATATTTATTACATGTGCAGGCAACATTTAGCAGCTACTTCAATAAAAGAGCGGAAATTAAAACTTCACAAATCTACCTTCAAGCTACCATTGCAGCTACAAGGAATCTCCAAATTCTTCGGGCTATCTTCTTCCTGGCAAATTCGGCATTCCACAGTCTGAAGTAATGGCTCATTTTCATCTCCAGCTTCTGGTTCTTCATCCTCCTTATTAGCAGTGTCATGGACAGATTGACCTGCTGTGTGAGAGCAAGAACTCCCCCCTGAGGATCCTGCATCCTCTGACCCTTGCATAGAGTTCAAAGATTCAGGTGTGATAAGACGATCAACACACAGAGCCAAGTGTTCTCCCATTTGCAGTTCACCTACTTATCCTAAAATGAACAAACATGGTCAGCCATCTTAAGTAACAAGAAAAGAAAGGAATTTGTTATACCTTCACATATTGTAGTGCAAGCCTGTGACCCTTTCTATCACACAAAAGAAACAGTTTATAAAAAGCCTATGACTGACTTCCCTTCAATCTTCTCCTCACAAGATTTAGCCTTTTGTCCATTAGTATAAAGACCCAAATGCCATATTTACTTATAAGATATACAAGTTTGAATTGTTAACAAGCAGATTTCCAAAAGCCAACAAAAACATAAGGACAATCAAGAAGTATGACCTTTACTATTAAGATCAACAGTGAACTAACAAGGAATGGGGCTCAATTCTTATAGATGAGGGTTAAAGGTCTGCATACACTTTACCCCTCCAAAGTCTTCAACACAAAGTGGATGTTTGTTGCTATAAGCTGATACCATATACCCTTGTTGACTTTTTCCTAGACAAAAGCAATACCCAATTGGAAAACTCAAGGAAAATGCATTTGCAAAACTTGCGATTCCTGACTTTCCAGTTTCCTCTTACCAACAAAATATATACTGGAATTCTAAAACGAGACCAAGCTTGAAAATCACCAGCTTTGAAGATCAAAGCATAATTATTCTTATCAATTTCACCATAACAGAACAAGAACCCACAAAATCAAACCGACCGCAACGAAAAATCTTGAACCCAGAACAAGAAAAATAACAATCTAGGGAAAAAAGTGAAAAATTGGGTTACCTGAAAATGCAAAATATTGATTGGTTTTGGTTTTCAGAAAATTTGTTCAAATTTTCGTTTTCTTTTGTGAGAGAATAGTTGTAAGAAGACTTGGGTTTTGGACCTTTGCTTGTAAAATTGATTATCAACAAGTCTTTTCTTGGATTATATTCTTGCACCGCTAAAGCCTATAACGGCGTCGTTTAAACAAACTCCCAATATCACTCCTTTAATAGCCGGCATCTGTGAAACTACTCAAGTTACTCGCCACGTCACAACTTATGTCATCACGAATTTTGTTTTCAGAAATTGTGCTCTACGTTTGTTTTACAATAACACTGTATATGTCAGAGGGAGTTAATACGCAATATACTTTTTTTTATAAGGTTTTATCTCATTGAATTTTTCTTATAATATTTTTAATGAGATATTTAAAATGTCTATTATTAGATATGTGTACTTTTTTTTCTTCACTAGATTTTTTTACCACGAGGTTTTATCTAGTAAGGTTTTAACGAGGCACATAATCTAACTAATAGAGACATTCAAGGGGAGTGTTATAAACATATTTATTAATTAGTAAATATCTATTATGTGGATACTTTTAAGAGTTAAGAATCCTACTTGAAAGACCAATTTAGTTTTTTCTCTATAAATATAAGGGTTTCATTCATTGTAAAATACACCTCAATATTATTCAAGAGCAATAAGAAGTCTTATCTCTTCTCCCCGACTTTTTTCTTTGTATTATTTTATACTTTCATGTCTTCGGAGACCTAGGCTTCTACGGCGCAAACTCAAAGCTCGTCGAAAAGGACTCCAATTGGTTAGTCAACATGATTTTGTACCGATTGGAACCCATGCACAGGAAGTCATTGAATTACTTCAAGTAGGTAACTTATTCTATGTCAATCTTATCTTTGCTTGCAGGTTATTACTAAACAAGTTGGGAGCATAGAAGTTATATCACGCATACAAGGAGCAGAATTAGGTAGCTGATTTGCTCGCGAAGGGGCAGGGGGCTCCTGCATGAATGTTTTGATTATACAAGAATTTTTATAGTTCCTCTGTTGTTTGTATGTGAACAACTATATATATAGACAACTTAAGAACTAGTTATGCTAGGAAAAAATTCTTAATAAATACTTTCTATTCGGGCCGGAATGTGGCCCGTCAGAACTGTTTTGTTGAACACTTTGTTAGGCGAACTGCCCCAAGGCAGTGGCCAAGACATTCACTGAGTACGTATATATATATCTCTCTTAATCAAAAAATAAAAAATGTTATTTTTAATATACTTGATTAAAGAAAATATAATATTGGGTAAAGAGTTCAAATATATATATATATTTTTTCATTTTGAAAGAGAAAAGTTTCGCCCCTAACAAAAAAATCTGCTTTTCTTTTCAATCCTTGCATCATTTTATAAGAACTCACCTAATAACTTTGATTTACCTCATTAAACGATCTAAGAATTTGTAGGATCCCAATATTTTGAAATCTTAATTTGACAATTTTTAAAATTTTATTTTCTTATATCAAACATGTTTGGAACAATTTAAACCTCAGATCACCCAAAAAGGAACTTGTATATCTTCTTATATTGAAATTTTTCATTATCTAATTGTTCGAAAAAAATGAAAGTATTTTTAGTAGCTTGTAAGGATTCTTTCCAAGAAGCAATTACTAACTTGGACAGTGTCAATTATTTGACTTTGAATAAATTTAACTTTTTTGTTTGCATAGACCAAATTAAACATGATGACTACACAAATAAATTAATTAATAAAATCCCTATACTATTTTCCACGCGCAAAGCCACATTATTCGTCCACCTTTGTACGAAAAAGTCATTAGAAAATTCACCCACCATGATGAAAAGAAAAAGATGAAAAAAGTATGATTACTTTTGTATTTTAATTTGTGATGTGATATGTAATAACTTTCAAATGAGTTTAATTTTAATTAGAAGAGCTAATGATGATGGAAAATATATTCCTTTCACTTATGGTTTCTAGAAGACATATGTTATAGGTAATAGGTAGGTTAAAAATAAAAAATATCTTAGTATAAGATATTTTGTTTTAGTTTCCACCATATTTCCTAATCCATTTTGAAATATGACAAGAAATAATACCTAATAAAGTAAGTAAAAACGCACATGTGCATATATGTTTCCTCTTAGAGTTTGTAGCATAATTTGGATAATTGCATCTCGTTACTATAGTTATAATAGTATTTATATAATTCATGCAGTGTTTATATATATTTGTTTTGTATAATTTGCCGTTTTTATATAGCGATTGTATGTTTCGTTATACAAGTTATGCACAATATTTGTATAATTTGTTATAAAATTTGAAGTGTTTGTATGTTTCGCTATACAAGTCGTGCACAACATTTATATAGTTCGCTATACAATTTATAGTGTTTCTATATTTCGGTATAGAATTCGATACACGCACAATATTCCTATAAATCACATGAATTATGTAAAATCCAGACTGTATCTGCATACAACATTTGTATAAATTGCGCGAATTATACAAAACTCAAACTGTAATTACAGTTAGATGTTTGCCGCGAGCCATAATTAATTTCAAACAATAGCTATGTTAACAAATTAACTAGTATATATTTTGTTTATCTGCATAATTTTTCCTAATAACTTGTTAGAATAAATTAAATTAGTACTACAGTTTTGTATATTTTTTTTAAAAAAAAGCCGTATGCATATAACTTAAGTTGATAAAAATGCTGTGTTTTCATGGTCAAGAAATTTCCTCAGGCAAGATTTTGTATTCATTTCATTTTAAGGATTCAATTATTTTGTTTTCTTTATTGTATGCTGCTTGATCTCACTAAAATTAGGGAATCGATTATATCTGTTATTCCTTTTTATATGGAGAGAGTATTAAAATTTTCTATTTTTGCAGCAGCATTGAGTTTTTTTTCCCATTTCAATAAAGTTCACATATCATTGTATATCATTAATACAAATAAATGTATATCAAGTTGACAGTCTATTTTTCAGCCCATTGAGAAAAATGTTGGGCTTCGGCCCACCTTCCCTTGATGATAAATTTACATCCCGAATGGCCATGTATTTATTTGTGAGTTCCAAAATAAAATGTTAATGATCTATAAATGTAAAATTTAAAGAGAGCAAAATGAATTCACAAACGCTTGAAAAGGTCTTGAATGTTGGTAAATCATACTAATTCATTTTAACTCTCAAAAGTTTTTTCTTTTTTTTGGCGAAAGATGTTATGGCGTAGACATTTAAATTTATCAGGTTTACGTGAGATAAAATTACGATACATAATAAATTAAGGATTATATATTTATTTGACGTAGGGGTGGTTTTTTTTAAAAAAATAATAATTTATTTCTGCATTAAAAAAAGACTAAACGTTGAATAATTTTGAAGTTCGACTAAAACTTCATTAGTGGTCGAAAATGGTTATTTGTTAAATTCTTCCGCAGCTTGCAAAGTATACCTAATCCCATCTTGATCGGCTAAGTCGGGTCAAAAAGCCCGCTGTTTAAAGTTTTTAAACTGTAAAGCTACAGTTAGGGTTTCTTTTCCGAAAATTCAAGTTGGAAGCTCTCAGCCATGGCGGAGACTGAACCTGTGGCCAACGAACCCCTAGCAACGGCCGAGAAAGAAGAAACCTCCGTTCAAAAAATGGACGTTGAAGTTCAAACCGCCGATAATACGGCGGATAATGACGGCTTGAAGCGTCCAAGGGAGGAGGGAGACAAGCCGGAGGATGAAGAGAATGGAGACGATGTAAAGAAACCGAGAGTCGACCATTCTGTAGAAGAGGAGAAGAAAGATGTGTCCGTCCCGGTTAGCGTAGGGTCTAAGAGTTTCGTTTCCTCCGTGGAGATGTTCGACTACTTTTACAAACTCCTTCATTCCTGGTCTCCCAATCTCAATCTCAACAAGGTAAATCAGTACTCAATTTACTTTTTATCTTATCTGTAATGATGTCAATAATTCAGCACATTTTCACAAAATTTAGCGGGTGTTTTGTGTTGGCATTATCTCTGGCTTAGTTGATCATACCTGGCATGGCTGAATGAACTTTAGAAATTTGGGGCAGTTTAAATTGGCAATTTAGGAACTTTTTACATTTATGATTCTGAATGTCCATTTCGTTGAAGCATCGAATTGCAATACTTCGTACTTATATGGATGTCAAATTACTCTCTGTTTTTTGCATCATTTATAGTTTTCAAGTTGCTCTTGACTCAGGGATGACTTAGTTACTTATAATTGCCCTCCAGAAGTTGCCTTTAAGTATAAAACTTAACACCTCGAGGAATTTGATTTTATATCCTTCCTTGGATATGTGTTTTTTGGCAACAAACATCTACAGGGTATGTATGAGGGCTAATTGGATAGTCTTTTGGCTTCGTCTGATCATCTTATCGATCTCTCCATGGCCTAGTTTAGAATATGTTACTCAGTTCGGACTTATTTTGTTAGAATAGGGATGATAATCTGTTTAGTTTAGATTATGCTTGGAGTTACTACATGTTTGTTTCTTTGTCCTATATTCATGTTCCTCAAAGCTTGTCTTTTTTTAGGCCCCCAATTGAATTCATCTTGCTTTCTTGCTGGTTGAACAATTTGAACTTTTGTGGGATTCAATAAGTACCATTGTTGGAATTGTAGTTTCTACTCAATCTCAATTTTAGAGCAAAAGATGTCCAAATACTTGCGAAGCAAAGTATATGATATGTATTGGTCGTAACCTTACCTTAGAGAGAGGAGTTATTACTGCATAAGAATGTTGATTCTCTGATTTATCTCTGAATAAAATCTGTGTTGGAGATATTTGAAATACTGCATTTATCACTTACATATGAGTGTTGTGTAACTTACACTTAGTTTGATATTGCAGTATGAGCACATGATGTTGCTCGACTTACTTAAGAAGGGTCATTCAGAACCAGAAAGGAAGATTGGTACAGGAGTTCGTGCTTTCCAAATCCGATTTCATCCCCATTTCAAGAGTCGCTGCTTTTTTGTTATTAGGGAGGACGATTCTTTAGATGATTTTAGCTTTAGGAAGTGTGTTGATCATATACAACCCCTTCCAGCAAACATGCAAACAAAACATTATGCTAAGGGTGGAAAAGGTGGCGGCCGTGGAGGAAGAGGAGGGAGGTCAAGATACTGAAACAGCTTACAGTATATTGCCATTATTCTTCTGATCAGCCTTGTTAAGTGCTGCTTAATCCAAATTTCACTCTGTTACAGCTATTATCCTGTAGTTTTGACATAATGTTTTACTGCTTTATTTTCATCCTATAAGATTTTCCTGGAATCATCGTAATCTTACCAAAAGATGGTTTTATTGTTGAAAATGCTCTGGAAAACCTTCTGTTCTTTTTTTTTTTTTTTTGATATTTGAGTTTTGACCCATTAAACTATCCTCCCATTTGCTTGTAGAACAAACAACTTAGGGGTTGTTTGGTTCAAAAAAATATTATCTCAGGATAATACAATGATTCTGGTATAACGTTTATGCTACTATGGATAAATGCAATCTCAAATTTAATACTACGTGAGACAGACGAGGAATGAATAAGGATTACACATTGTAATCACTTATCATATGTATGTTTAGTGAACAAGAAAAGGTAATTCATCAATGTACTAATATTCCCAACGTAATAGAGTACTTTTTGGTTGGGCGTGGCCAGAAAAGAACCAAATATCCAGCTGGGGAATATTTACTGCCATAAATCAGTAACCTCCACTCTTAAATAACTAATAAATGCTACACTATATAACAGTAGCCCATCACTACGTACTGATCTTATCATTTGACATAAGTAGAATAAATTCGATATTATAAATTCGATTTTATACAGTCCAGAGTAAAGAATAAATATGTACTAAGTTTAATTGTAACTTCCCTAAGCGTTATATACTCTCCTAAATTAAACGAATGATGAGTGATTGTAACATACCAACATTAACTCTCTTCTTTTATGGATGAGAGTGAAGGATTGCTACGTTATATAATGATTATGACTCTACTCCTAAACATGACTGTAGCTCTATTCCTAAAAATCGATGTGATGTAATGTATGTTGTTGCTTTTCTCTTAATCACATGTCTCAATTTCGAGTCCTGAGTATGAAAAAATCTTTGATGAGAGTGTTTTCCCCCAATAAAGCCCTACAAATATGTGACACAAATCTAGAATAGCCAATTCCAATGAAGATACCGTACAACAAACAAAAAAGAATAACCTGCTTGGGGATTTTGTTATAAAGCAAATTCTGAACTTTTTCCTTTTTAGACAGATTCTGAGATTAAATCTTTACAAAGAATGGAGTAATGCAGAAGGACCAAAATATGACAGCACGCTAATATCAATTACTACATATCAAAAGCAAACTTTTAATTATATCTTCCATTTAGGGGAATGTGCTTCATTCTTCTTGGTCATCGATCTAAATATTTAAGTGTACACTAAATTATAATTTATAATGATAAAATAATTTTATGAGGTACGAATATATTCATATTCATGCATCTATCAATTATATATGTAAGTATATTTTGCCAACGTAATAATCTACCATATTTTTAAAAATAAGTACATGGTAAAAACCAGGATAACTAATAAAATTTGGCATGTAGTAGCAACTAGGAATGCAACTCTCCCTTCAAAGTTGGAGCTAGTAACAACTTAATTAAATCCAGTGAATTGGACTTCCTAGTCCCTATGGAATGGGAAGTTCCCATTGATCTAATACTCATGTTATCTTAATAATATCGACATAACTATAACTATTTCTATAATGTTTTCAGGTGCTTTTTATTTAATTTTTCGACATAAAGATGCAAAACAACAATTTAATTTAATGAAAGTCGAGGAGCAAATTCCAAAAAAGAAATCATAATTATGTGTGTTTATCACAGGCGTACGTGGGCACAAAACACACCTATCAATATTGATGAATTATAATTAATGGTAAACATGCATGCATAGCGACGGCGCACGATTACCAATGTAATTAATCATAATTATTACTTTCACATTATAATCACTTCTCAGTTTCACTTCCAATCCTTGCCTTATCTTCTCCCTTTCTCTACTCTTAAATAACCTAATCAAGCCAATAGGACTAAACTAAACTCTTTTTTCTTTTTAATCTACATGACAAATATGGGTGGTGATAATCAGTCAAACTTTGAAGTGATCATGACAAAGCAAGATAATCATCAAGAAATATTTTCCCTTCCCACACAACTCCCTTCTCTTGATGATTTAAGGTAATTCATTATTTTATCTACTTCAAGAAATTATCTTTATTTCATGTGACAGAAACAGTCTCTCTATCTTGGAGAGATAATGGTAAGGCTTGTGTATGTTATTATTATTAGATGTATGATCGTATATATTAATTATGTTACGTTTAAAAACAGTGGATTTTCAGGACACTATGCTATTGATTATCAGTATGATCTGTCTATTCAAGAAAATAGTACTGCTAATAATAATATTCCTTTGCTGGAAATGGAATGCAATCTCGAAGAACCATTTTATTCATCTTTTTATAGCCTTACCCCAGGTGATAATCATATTTTGTATCATAACTATTCATATCTATACATTAGAACTATTTTTTTAAAATTAAATTGTATTTTTTATGGGTGCAGGAGAGTTATGCTATGAGGAAATTGGAAATGGAGTTAAAATGTGGAATGAAATGAGCAGTGAATTTGGATTAAGTTCCAATTATTTAATCGGAAATGGGAACCAACAAGTGTTGTTATGTGATAACGTTAATCAACAAGAGATTATGAGTAATGATGGTGTTGAGGAAAATATTATAACGGAAAAAGAAAAGGATAATTCAAGGGAAATTAGAGAAGAGATTAATAGTACAAGAGTGATGTTGTCTCGAGATGCAATTTCAAAGTATTTTTACATGCCAATTACTAGGGCAGCGAAGGAGCTCAATATTGGATTGACACTTTTGAAGAAAAGGTGTAGAGATTTAGGAATTAGAAGGTGGCCTCATAGGAAGTTGATGAGTCTCCAAACACTAATCAAGAATGTTAAGGTTAATATAATTCACTCTCTCTTTTATATATTTATACTCTTGTTAGTACATGCTTTTTTTTTTGAAATGACAAGGAAGAACCGCAAGCGCTACCCTTTGGTTGCGCATAGGTAAACTTGCTCCTATGTAATAACTGACAAATCACGTAGGAGAGGTAAGCCGCACTAAACAAGTCTGATGCAACGAGCTCAACCCAAAAGACTCTCGTTAGTACATGCTGATGGCCAAAAAGTTTGTCTTTTCTCCTAGTATACAATATTTTTTACACCTTCCTTCGTTTCAGTTTATGTGACATCATATTCTTTTTAAAATTAGTCTATAAGAGTATGTTAAAGTTTACATACTCTCTATATAAACATACTAGTCTTGTTTCAATTATGCAGTAATATGTTGAATGCAAAAAATTACTTTTCTTCTAGTGTACACTTTTTAATATTTTTACATAATTATGAGATATTTATAACAAGTATATTTGTGAATTGTTGACGAAAAAATAGATCTTTTTTTTGTGTGTGTATACTGATGGTGTATAGAAGCTAAACTCTTTTAAATACGACAATGGATATGTAATATTTTCAGGAATTGGAGAAGGGAGGAGGACATGGTATGGAGCAAAAGTTGAAAGATGTGATAACTGTA
Source organism: Solanum rostratum (assembly GCA_029948455.1). NCBI lineage: Eukaryota > Viridiplantae > Streptophyta > Magnoliopsida > Solanales > Solanaceae > Solanum > Solanum rostratum. The sequence goes on along the minus strand of CM057054.1, from coordinate 61,414,044 downwards.
TTAGAGAAAGAGAAGAAGAAGATGGAAGAAATTCCTGATATGGAACTTGAGGAGAAAACAAAGAGATTGAGGCAAGCATGTTTTAAGGCAAACTACAAGAGGAGAAGGTTGATGTGTATGCAAGAATTAGAGGCTTCTTTTGGTAATTATTGCACTAATACTCCTGCTTATGATAATGTTGCTAATGGTGAAGATGATGAAGAGATTAACTCTCTTCTTGCTGACTGTTTCTCTTACAATAGCCCAACCTTGCATGCCTGAACGTTTCTCTTTTTGTTTTGCTTTTGCTTCTATGTTTTGACAAATGACGTTAAAAAAAGGGTGTTAGGTGCAATGGGAAAGTTATTTTAAAGTGATTTATAATATTATTATCTGAATCGTGGAATTAATTACTGATGCTTGTGCTTAATTTAGATTAAGTCACATTCATTTGAGATGCTACTCCTCCCGTCTGAGATACTCTTAATTTGGAATTTCACTAATGTTAAGTAACTTTATTACTATATGGTAGTCAAATTTTTAGGAAACATTGTATTCATTTTAAAATTCAACTGAAAGAGAAAATAAGCCGATAAATTAAAATTGAAATTACTAATGTTTTTTTTTCGGATTTTGATTTAATATGGAGTTTGAAGAAGTAGAAAATTTTTCTGAATTTTATGATCTTTAATTAATTAAAAATGTGTAAAATATTTTTTTAAAAAAACATATTATACGAATAATTAAAATCAAAAAATTAATCACTAAAAAAGGAAGAGAAACAAGATTTTTTTTAATAACAATTGATAAAGGAGGTCACACATCTAATTGCACAAGGCTCCTTTTCTATTTTGATGGCTACACGTGATATAAATCAAATTTGATGATTAAAATTAAATTAATCATTTTTTCTTTTTTTATTTAAATCAATTAAATCTTAACTATTAAATTTAATTTATATCATGTATTAATTATTAAAATAGAAATTTAAAGAAAATGGAGAGAAGACGCCTCTCGTCAAATCATCAATCACATTTCACTCTTTACGACTAATAATTACAAACTTTGTATGAAGTGTAGAGTGATTTATAAAGACTACACTATTTGACTAATAATTAATTGGATATGACAGATTAGTATTAGTATTAGGCTTTACAAAAGATTGATGTATTTCCGATCCACAATGATGCACTGGAAAAGAACAGACCCATTGATCTATTTTGGTTATATTTTCTTTAATCAAATATAGTATAATTTATAGATAAAAAAGTACATTAATAAAACATAATTTTGTATTGAGACCGTCGATTCTGTCCAAATTCTCAAGTAACATCATACTATTTTGATCTACATTTAATATAAATATTTTCTCGTCGCATACTTAAATTAAATTAACAAATAGAAAAATGATGAAATACTTTATATATTCTACATGGATAATTTGCGTCTAAATCTTTCCTTGATGCTATCAAAAAAGAAATTAAAATTAATAAAATAAATGAAAGTAAATTAATAGGGCAGAAATGTAATTTTATAATTTTAATCTATATATAACTAATATCAACTTATTCCATCTTCCATCGCGCATAAAATTATTCATAAATTTTCATAGGTTTGCTCGTAAGTTACGTGAGTATTAACTATGTAAAATTACTAAATTTCAATTAAACATCATATAAAATTAATATATCAATAATTTTTATACAATATTTAAAAACTACCAATCAAACATAATATAAATTAAGTTATATAGACTTTTATACCTAATACAAAACTTCTATTAGTGCAACTTTTTACACGGAATAACATACAGTAAACAAACGGCCTCAGTTTTTTAAAATTATGCGCTGTTACTCGTCTCCTCCTTCCTTGTGTCGTACTGCTTCTTGTTTGAGCCACACTCACAAGAACACATTCTTTTCCAGTTTGAGCCATCTCCATGAATCTCTGTAACAATCTGAAGTGAGAACGTTTTGACAAATTGGAAAATGATGAGAGTAATCTCTCCTCACCGTCTTTCTGTGTCCACTTTTCGCTGTCTCTCTTCTCAGGCGGCGGCGCGTGTAGACAACCACCCACAATGCATTCCCGGACCCCCTAATGTTACCACTCACTTGCAGACCGAGAAAGCCCAAGCATTGATTTCGTTTATCAAGTCAACTTCTGGAAAGCCCCATTTGTTACAAATCCACGCCCATCTCATCCGCAAGTTGCTCTTTCAAGAACCAATTTTTTTCTCAGCTTTCTTATTTCGTGTTGCTCTCCCGCCATTGCATGATCTGGGTTATGCTTGTCGGATATTTTCAAACTTTAGAAAACCCGATGTTTTCCAGTACAACATCATGATTAGAGCTTACGGAATGAGTGATTCACCGGTAAATGGTTGTCTGTTTTATCAACAAATGCTAAGGTCAGGCGTGTCGCCAAATTCTCTAACATCTGCATTCGTTACAAGTTGTTGTGTAAAGAGTGGGTCTTTATTTGGTGGGCTACAGATTCATGCGCGAATTTTGAGAGATGGGCATCAATCTGATGGACGCCTGCTAACCACATTGATGGATTTTTATTCATCTAATGAGAAGTGTACCGAAGCATGCAACGTGTTCGATGAAATGTCTCATAGAGATACAATAGCTTGGAATGTGTTGATTTCCTGCTACATGCGTAACCGACGAACTCGGGATGCTTTGCGTGTATTTGATATGATGCAGAACTCGTATGATTGCCAGCCGGACGAGGTTACCTCTTTGCTGTTACTTCAGGCTTGTGCAAATTTGAATGCTTTGGCATTTGGTGAGGGAGTTCATAGATATTGTGAAGAACGTGGCTTTGATAAGGCAATGAATATCTGTAATGCACTTATAACTATGTACTCCCGATGTGGTTGCGTTGAAAAGGCTTTTGAGGTGTTTAAGGGAATGACCAAGAAAGATGTGGTGTCTTGGAGTGCCATGATATCGGGGTTGGCTAGCAACGGTTATGGCAGAGATGCAATTGAGGCATTTCAGGAGATGCAGCGTGCAGGTGTTTCCCCTGATGATCAGACTTTCACTGGAGTTCTTTCTGCTTGTAGTCACTCTGGACTACTTGATGAGGGTAGAATGTTTTTCAATAGTATGAGCAAAGAGTTTGGGATTTCACCAAACATTCATCACTATGGGTGTGTGGTTGATCTAATGGGTCGTGCTGGTATGGTTGATGAAGCTTACAACCTTATAAATTCGATGAAGGTCAAACCAGATGCAACAATATGGAGGACGCTACTAGGAGCTTGTAGAATTCATCGCCAAGCTGACCTAGGAGAACAAGTCATTGAGCGTTTGATTGAACTTAAAGCACAAGAAGCTGGAGATTATGTACTACTGTTGAATATTTATTCATCACTTGGCGATTGGGATAACGTAATAAACGTGAGAAAAATGATGAAAGACAGGGGAATCCAAACCAACCCTGCTTGTAGTACTATTGAGTTCAAAGGAGAAATACATGAATTCGTTGCAAATGACTTTTCACATCCAAGAAAAACTGAAATTTACGAAATGTTGGACGAGATCAATCAGCAACTGAGGATAGCAGGATATGTTGCTGAGACAATGTCAGAGTTACGCAATGTAGGTACAGAAGAGAAGCAGATTGCATTATCTTATCACAGTGAGAAATTGGCTATTGCTTTTGGGGTTCTATCAACTCCCCCTGGCACGGCAATTAGAATTGCAAAAGACCTCCGGATTTGTGTTGACTGCCATAACTTTTCCAAGATGTTGTCAGCAGTCTATAGTCGGAAAGTTGTTATTAGAGATCGGAACCGGTTCCATCATTTCAGAGAAGGTCAATGCTCGTGCAATGACTATTGGTAATTGTGAAATGTTTACCCAGTAAATCCTGGAGCAGAATAATAGGACTTATAAAGATAATCTTTTGAAAGGGTGATGACAATGAGATGGAATATGGTGGATAGAACCACACTTAGAATATGAGTCGCATTAATCATGCATCAGGAGAATTCTAGCCATACAGGAAAGAGAGAATTCCTTTGTGTTTGAATACAGCTTGAAGCTAGATTCAGCTAGACTCACAAGACTGACTGCTAAGGACTGATCAAAGGGAGGCCTACGCAGAACAGACGCAAATTGGCAAACTGATTTCTACTAACATTTCGGAGGCCCAATTATGGAAGGACTGTTCAATTCCTTCCCCATCCCCTTTCTTGTGTTAAATTTGTTCCGTTAGAATCATAGATCCGAGTGAAGAATTGGTTAATATCACATACTATTCAAATGGATAGGTTTTTTTAGATTATGTCATCCTACTTGGAGATTGTGATCTAGTGGTGGCAGGATGATCTTGTTCCCGTCGGGAGATTCGTTTTTGAGTTTTTAGAGTATTGGCTTCCTATTTATGGAGGGAACTTTATTTTATTACACACAGCTTGTGCAATATCAAAACAATTTAATCAATCAAATATGCCTCAATACCAATCAATTATTTTACAACAACAACAACAACATACCCAGTGAAATCCCACAAGTGGGGTCTGGGGAGGGTAAGATGTACGCAGACCTTACCACTACCACATAGGTAGAGAGGCTGTTTCCTGGAAACCCTCGTCACAACAACCCATCAGCAGAACACGCTAGATACGATACACAGGCAAAAAGAGAAGAGCACATAATAATACCTAGATATAAGATAGTAAACATATAAAGGCAGATAAATAACATATAAAAGACAGACAATTACCACTCCTTCCTATCCTCCCTATTAGCCTGCTACTCTAATTCTCGACCTCCACTCCTTCCTATCTAAGGTCATGTCCTTGGTGAGATCAAGTTTCACCATATCGTTTCTAATCACCTCCCCCCAATACTTTTTTGGTCTACCTCTACCCCTACGTATAGCTCCCAAATCTAATCTCTCACACCTTCTAACAGGGGCATCAGTACTCCTTCTCTGTACATGTCCAAACCATCGCAGTCTCGCTTCCCTCATCTTGTCAGCTACAGGGGCCACCTCTAGCTTCTCCCGAATGACCTCGTTCCTAATCTTGTCGCTCCTGGTGTGACCACACATCCATCGTAACATCCTCATTTCTGCGACCTGCATTTTCTGAACATGTACATTCTTTATTGGCCAACACTCCACCCCATACAACAAAGCAGGTCTAACCACCATTCTGTAGAACTTACCTTTGAGTTTAGATGGTATCTTCTTATCACACAATACTCCAGAGGCCAACCTCCATTTTGTCCAAGCCGCCCCAATACGATGTGTGACATCATCGTCGATATCCCCACTACTCTGGATGATAGACCCCAGATACTTGAAGCTTTCCTTCTTGGGGATAAGGTGAGCTGCAAGTCTCACATCAATGTCTGCTTCCTCCCTCGCTATACTGAATTTGCACTCCAAGTATTCTGTTTTGGTCCTGCTCAGTTTAAATCCTTTAGTCTCCAAAGCGTGTCTCCAAACCTCCAACCTATCATTAACTTTGGTCCGGGTCTCATCAATCAGTACTATGTCATCTGCAAACAACATACACCATGGGACTCCCTCCTGGATAGATCGCGTCAGCTCATCCAACACCAAGGAAAATAAAAAAGGGCTTAGCACAGATCCTTGGTGAAGTCCCATCTGAATAGGAAAATATTCAGAATCTCCTCCCACCGTTCTTACCCGAGTTATGGCCCCGTCATACATGTCCTTTATCACTCTAATATATGCCATTGGGACGCCTTTCATCTCCAAACACCTCCATAGGACATCCCTCGGGACTTTGTCATAAGCCTTCTCAAGATCAATGAACACCATATGAAGGTCCTTCTTACTTTCCCTGTATTTCTCCACTAATCTCCGAACAAGGTGGATCGCTTCAGTAGTCGACCGTCCTGGCATGAATCCAAACTGGTTTTCTGAGATAGAAACTACTTTTCTCACCCTCATCTCCACCACTCTCTCCCATGCCTTCATAGTATGACTCAACAACTTGATACCCCTGTAATTATTACAACTTTGAATATCACCTTTGTTCTTGTACAGTGGGACCATTGTACTCCTCCTCCATTCCTCCGGCATCTTAGCCGTCTTCATGATAGTATTGAACAATCTAGTCAGCCACTCTATGCCATCCTTGACCATGCTCTTCCAAAAATCTATCGGAATCTCATCCGGTCCGAGCGCCCTCCCTCTCTTCATCCTACTAATAGCCCTTCTAACCTCCTCAACTCTGAACCGCCTGCAATAACCAAAGTCTCGATGACTTTCGGAATATGCTAACTCGCCCAGCTCAATATCACTATCTCCTTTTTCATTTAAAAGTTTATAAAAGTAAGCTTGCCACCTTTGTTTAATAGAAGTCACATCCACTAACACTTCCCCCTCCTCATCCTTGATGCACTTCACTTGATCCAAGTCGCGAGCTTTCCTTTCTCTCGCTTTAGCAAGCCTATACATTCGCTTGTCCGCGCCTTTATCACTTAACTCCTCATATAGGCGCTCAAACGCTGCTGTCTTAGCACTCGTCACCGCCATCTTTGCTTCTGACTTAGCCGTCTTATAAATCTCCTTAAGCCTTTGTTTTTCATCCTCCTCCCTACACTCCAACCACTTTGTATAGGCCACCTTCTTAGCTTTTACTTTGTCTTGAACTTCTTCATTCCACCACCAATCACCTCGACGTCCCCCAAAGGTTCCTCTCGAAACCCCGAGTACCTCAGAGGCTACCTTTCGAATGTAACCAGCAGTATTGTCCCACATATTATTCACATCTCCACATATTATTCACATCAATTATTTTACAAAAAAAAAAATTTTACAAGTACAAACATTGAGAAGAAGCGCTGGTAAAATTTATTGTAGGACGCCAAAAGTTGGATAAGCAAGGTGAAGGACGGGTTTAGAATTACTCATTTTTAGCATTGTTAAGTTTCAGAATGAATCGAAACACTTCCAGAATTTTGATCACACAACCACTACAATGACACCCTCAGATTTATGAATAAATAGAAAGAGACTTGATTTAACAAGAAAGAAGGAACATAGCAAGAGTGCCTCAACATCATCACTTAAAAAAGTTTACATACCGGAAAGGAGATACAGTTCTACAACACTATTGTTTGTTTCTCCATAACAGAAGCACCTTTTAACTCAACTGCAAAACTGGAATTTGTCGATCATCATGAATTTTGCTAAATTACTTTATTCCCGTCGTCATATCTTCAGCTTGTATTATTCTAAGCAGCTATAGGTTCTTTCTGAACAAAAGCTGTACCCTTCTCAATGCTAGACTTCAATTCTGGCTTTAAAGCTTCCAGAGCTTTCTGTTCGTATTCGGTCAATCCTTCAAGGTCAGATGAAATCAAAGCCTCAACCCCATTCTTTCCTATTTTAATCCTAGAAGCAAAGAATGGAAGATCTGATAGGTCAGACTGCACAAAAGCACACTCATAGACATCACTATCTCCATCAAGTGCACGGAGAGAGGACTCAACAAATCTTGCAGCAGCATAAGCCATGGAAAGTGTAGCAGACCCTGCACCAGCCTTTGCCTCCACAACTTCTGTGCCAGCATTTTGAATCCTCACAGTTAGCTCCTGTACTTCTTCATCAGTGAAAGAAGTTGATGGTTTTGTCTTTGATAACAAAGGCAAAATGGTAATACCAGCATGGCCACCCACAACTGGGACATCTACGTCTATAAGCTTCAAATTTTTCTTCTGAGCAACAAATGTGTTTGCTCTGACTACATCTAGGGTGGTAACTCCAAAAAGTTTTTTAGGATCATAAACACCCTTTCGCTTTAATACCTCTGCTGCAATTGGCACTGTGGAGTTGACTGGATTGCTAATGATGTGGATAAATGCATCAGGGCAGTTATCAGCAACGGCCTCGACCAATGTCTTCACAATGTTGGCGTTAATGTTGAACAGGTCATCACGCGTCATACCTGGCTTTCTTGGAACACCAGCAGGTATGACCACCACATTTGCACCTTTCAAGCAGTTGGCTAATTCAGATGCTCCAGTGAAATCTGAAACTTGGGAGGGAGTGTTGCAGTGACTGAGATCAGTCGCAACTCCTTTGACATTAGCTATATCATAAAGATTCAGCTCTGAAACTAATGGTGACATCTTGATCAAAAGAGCCAAAGGTTGGCCAATACCACCGCTGGCTCCAAGAATAGCCACTTTGTAAGACGCTTGAGGCTGAACACGATTAACATATCCATTGTTTCCTTTTTGGGCCTTTGGAGTAATAGACCGTCTAAGGGCAGCAACACTTTCTTTCCCAAGAAAGGATGATTCTGATTCACAGCTTACATCTGCCGCAGCCTTTAAACCACTGAAACTCATAAAGTTGTTTTTGGAGTTGAATTTCACACCAAACGCTTTTGGTTGTGATATTGAGCTCCCTTTGCAACCAAGAGATGTGGTTGAGCCAACTGATAAAGTAGTTGCTGATGTTGCTGCCATTTCAGGCCCTGCAAAGCAGAAACATGATGTTAATTTTCTATTGAGAATTTTTTAGGACATAAAATACCACATATGATGCAGTAGGAAGAATCTTCCCTATCTGATACAGGAAAACATGTGACATTGCATGAATAAAGAATCAGAAATGTGCTTCATTCAGTATCCTGTAATACATAAACTTTGCATCTAAAAGGTGCGCATCAAGTTAAATGAAATAGGCATCTTTTTTCCTCGAGGAATCCAGGTTATAACTGACTCCCTTGAGATTATCAATTGAGGGATCTTAGTTCTAGTTTCTAAAATAATACTCATGTGCTGTTATTTTACTGTTTTATAGCTGTATTATAACGTTGAGTATCGCTTCGATTGTTCTCTTAACACTTCCTATTATAACATCAATACCAAAATAATGCAAGATTTTGACAGATGAGATTCACTTTCCTCTTCTAGATTTAGTAATAAAGGAAGATATTAGCACTTTTCAGAAAAAAATATTGCACTAAAAAGGATAGCCTTGTAAAAAAGTAGGAAGGAGAAAATCCTTTTTTTTTTTAAATTATCAAGAATTCACCGTACGCCAGTAGCCCAGAGTATGAACCTCTCTCCACTTAAATTAAATACCAGGCTTTTGTCCTTGACAAAGTTTAAAGCCAAGATTTGCGTCCAACTCAGGCATCACGTACTACATTCTTGTTGCTTAGTACTAGACCAAAGCGTAGGGACCTTAAATTCTTATTAAGAATGATAAAATATTGACGTTTTCCCCTTCCTAAATGATAGATATAGCACATGTCACTTGATTGTGAAAACAAACTGTGTAAATATTGAGTTTATGCTGTAGGAAGGAAAGCAATGAACTAGCGGATGCATTTTTCGAGGTCAACAAGCAGAGCTTCACAGCACTTAAATTAAATCTGAATATTGATTGGATGAAAAGTGTTGTCATGCTAAAGGATCAGATTGCAACATGTGAAAGTGAGTTCAAAAAGGGCAGAACTGCACTAGTGCAATATATTATTGCCTTAGCAGGCATTTAACCATGCAATTTGGAGTTCAAATTTGAAATTTCGATTTGAAATCAGTGTTTGTGTAAGACACTTGAACAAAAGCTTCAACTTCAATTCAAAATCTTGATTCCAAAACTCACTAAAAGGTAGATTTCAATTCCAAATTTGTGAATTCAACTATTTTAAAATTTAAAACCTGATCTGTGAGTTCATATTTTACAAAATAGATCCAATAATTATAAATTTTGCAGAAAACAATTGGATCAACATGAAGAGATTGTCTGTGCCTGTGAGAGGGTTATATAAATGAATAGCTATCGTTGATTTATTGGACTAGTGTATCTTTGTAAAATTACGTCTATATGAAAGTTTATCTGGGTGTGTGTCGGATCCTCCAAAGATAGTGTATTTTTGAAGGATCCGACACAGGTGCAGATATTCTGATACCTTTGTCCTTATTTATAGACTAAGATTTGTTCATTTGGTAAGCTTGTAAGTACTGGGTAAATTTTGATAGTTTACAAAATGTGCGGCTTTCATGTTTATGAGAAAAGATACAACTTTTGAGATCTGAATTGCATTTCAACTTCAAATAACCTAATATCAAATCACGTCCATACGGGCCCTTAGAATAAGATGCGAAGATGGATGGGGGAGTAACTGTCTTGCAAAGATTGTAATTACATAGCAGCCAATCTGAAAAAACCCCAAAGACCTAATCACAAGGAATCATAGGAATAAACTATGAAGTGTGCCCAAGAACCCAATACCCAATCACAGAGGACTCAATTGAATAGACTAGAAAGCAAGCCAAAGTGTTCAAAAACAAGAGTGCAGATACTAATGGTTTGAGTATTCTCTCTTAGAAGAGTTGACACTGTATAGACACAGCCAAAAACTGAATCTATCTGGATCAGGGTCACTAACAGAAAAAACCAGAGGGTAAGTTGAACTGTGTCAAAAATGAGAGGGCAGGTATTGCAGACATATCATTCCTGCTGCCTTGTCACCACTAAAATAGAGAACTAAGCTCCAACAAGATGACAGAGTCATCTACGTCACACACATAGGCTCGGCTCTACTCTTCAGCGAACAAGGAGTAAATATAAGTAATAGATAAACGGATTGGAGAAAGATGGACCCTGATTGCAAACAATACAGAAGGCCAAAGTAGTATAATGAAGCAGGACATTCCATCACAAAATGACATATAAACATGATTTAGAACAAAAATAGTTTCCATCCAAAACTGTAGATATAATTGCCAAGCAACGAATTTAACCTCACTTGAATCTCAAACGCGAGAAAATTGGTGAAACTGACTATTGATTGTGCGAAAATAGACAGTATTTAGAATAGAAGATATAAAAAGGCTAAAAACAGACTGTAAAAGTGTATTTCTCGAATCTAAGACATGCATCAGACACCTCTAACTACTAGATCCGATTCTCGTTTCACTCGGTTTCTGTCTATCAGAGATGGAAAAAGAATTGTAATACTCGATGAGTTAATTAAAATGAATTACTGGACGCAGAGGCTTTTAGGCACGAAACTGGATATGACAAAAACAACGTATTAGAAAACAGAAATACCACAGTCGCTCCCTTAGCTATCACCTCACAAGTTTTACATCAAGCATGACGTTCACCTAATTATCCTTCCATCATAGGCGATTGGTAAAATCGAGAGAAGGCAGGCAGAGAGATCCGATTACTCCTAGCTTGACTTCAAACTCAAAATCACATCAAGTAAACAAAAATAGCACGGTTTAACAGATCTAGAGTTGCAACAGACGAAACACACACACATAAAAAGGCTGATTTACATCAAGTTACTGCATTCTATTGAATATTCAACAAGCAGAATGCAAAAAAGCACCAACTGATCCGAACCTGAACTAGAATAAACAGATAAAAATCCAGATCCAAAAAAAAAAAAAAAAGAATTATCCAAGGAAGAAACACAAAATTTGAAGACGTAAATCTAAAGAGCAGAGATGGAATTACCTTTAGGGAAAAATACAGCGGAGCCGAAAAAGTGAAATAGAGGGACCGGAAGAAATTAGGAAAATGAAAAGAGAGAGAATTGGCGTGAAAGATATTGCGAGCGAGTAAGAGATGTTTAAAAGGGGTAGGTTTTCATGTAAAGACACCCTGAGTAGGTGTACTAGTGGAACAAAATATGGCCCTCCCTCGAAATGCCCCTCGATCACATCGACTCATAACGCTTCAATCTAAAATTCAACGGTGGGCCGCAAAAGCCTAAAATGAAACCGAATCTGCCTTTCTCATTCTATTTCTTCTCCTCTCCTCTTTATTTTTCATCCCTCCAATTTAAGTATCACACTTTTTTTTTTTCGTAAAAGAATACTTTTGTTTTTTTTAGCATGCACCAATAATAATATATTCAGTAAAAATTTTATAATTTTTAATTTCTTTTTAAAAAATGTGATTATTTTCTATTTTTGAAGATCATTTTATCCTTAAAACTTTTCGGTTTTCATGATGATGAAACATTGATAGTAATAAAATTTCATTCTCTCTAACAATTATATAACATATTTTTCATTTATAGAAAAATTAATTAACATTACAATTTATTTCAATTTAATGTTATGATTAATAGTGGCACAAATATTTATTTTAAATCATTAACTTTAAAGTTATTTATTTCTTTCTGAAAATTTGTGTACTATCAAAAAATTGACATAAATTGAAGCCAAAAAAAAACTTCCTTTTTAAAATTATGTCCAAATCAAATATCTCAAATAAAATAAATGAGGGGAGTAATAATTTTCTTCAAATACTACCATTGTTTAAGATAGTCGAAATTCAAATTTAAGGTTATCAATTAAAGCTAAAATTGATACCTATAAATTTTCATTTAGCTAAATAAATAAAGCCAAATCTAAAATTTAGAGTTGGTACCTAGTCAATAGCGTTAGGCATGTGTTACAACTTATGATTGTCACCTCACTTGATCCACCAACCTAATATTGACAATAATCAAACATGGACCGGACTCAGCCTAATGTCCCCAAGCCTCGAGGGGCCATTTGCTAAGTGAGATTCAGCAGTTTTAGCAACAATAACAATAATAATATATGTATTATTTTATATCAGATAAGTTGCCAAGTAAAAATAAGTATACACTAGTTAACATAGAGATTAAATTATTTAAAGATAATTTTTTTTAAAATAATAATCTATACGTAGCACTTTCAGCACAATAATTCTTACGTTATTATAGAATTATATTTTTGAAATACCAATCTCTTCATTATTATTTACAAAATATATATAATCATGGTTCCATAGCTTCGAATAGCTATAGCGTGTGACCCAAAAGATTCCATGGTTTCAATATACCAAAGGTCATTTTTTTTTAATAATAAAAAAATAATCTTGTAAGCTCTTGGTTTCAATATATACTAAAGGTCATTTGCTTTAAAAGTGCACTAAAAGGTCATTTTCTTTGAAGTATACTAAAGGTCATTTGTTTTGGCGTTCAATAAAATTATAAGAGTAGTGTATTAGCAAAAATAATACATTAATTAGGTCTATTAGTAGTATACTTATTTGGTATATTTTTTATGTTATTATATACTCTATTATGTATTAAGATGTGTATTACCAATACTATCAGGGGTCGTTTGTAAAGTGTATAAAAATAATACTAAATAGAGTGTACTAAAAATATTTGAAAAAGTAATTAAACATAAAATATTTTTATACATTGTTTGGTTTGATGCATTGAAATATCTTATATTGCATAAAAAAATTTATTACAAATATCCCTTCCACAATTATGGTAGAAAAATATGTGAAAAAAGTTTTGGGACAATTGGATCTTTAATCATATTAATGCATGCATTAAAGGTATTCCATTACGAATATCTAGAAATCTATGATATTAGTAATGCACACTTTAATATACAATAAATTGAATAATACTATTACAAAGAGTTAATGCATGCATTAAAGGTATTCCATTACGAATATCTAGAAATCTATGATATTAGTAATGCACACTTTAATATACAATAAATTGAATAATACTATTACAAAGAGTTAATGCATGCATTAAAGGTATTCCATTACGAATATCTAGAAATCTATGATATTAGTAATGCACACTTTAATATACAATAAATTGAATAATACTATTACAAAGAGTTAATGCATGTATTATTTTTATCAATGCACTCTACCGAACGACCGATCAATTTCTAGGTATTAGAAATGCATGAAAAATTAATGTATGTATTAGCATGGTTAAAGACTTAATTGCCCCTCAACATCTTTTCCATCATAAATTATGAAGGGTATTTTTAGAAATAAAAAATTGATTATTATTTTTAATACACCAAATTAAATAATGCATATGAAATATGTTATCATAATTTATGCAAACGTAGCTAATACAAACATTACTAACGCAAACATTATTTATATAAACTATTTAGCATTATTTTTATATAATCTGCCAAACAGTTCCTAAAATTATCATGCCTATTGTCTACACATAACTAATAACCTACAATGTTTATTTTATGCATATAATATAACTATGCACAAACTCACAACCCTTGATTTGAAGATTAAAAAAATTAATCTTTTTATAGAAGTGTTTTATTTTCCGTGTAAAATCATACACAAGTACAATCTCATTAGCTACTAATCCAAGCTTTCAAAGTTCGATGTTTAAACTAATTATTTCAACATATGCTTAACTCAAGCCTGTGTAGGAATACTTATCAAGTAACAATACTCATCAATAAAAACTTTGAGAAGTAACATGAAATCCGATTAAAGGCATAAATACTTCAATTACATATAAAGTTTAGAAAATATTAGTATGAAATTCATCTTCTTATACACTGAGCTTGTCCATTTCCCTTCTTAATGCATTAGCCCTCACCAAACTTCCAATGGTATTCACAGCAAGCTTCAAGTCTTCAATGGGGTTCCCTGGTGCCACTTTCTTGTACAAATAGCTGTCGAATGTCATCTTCTGCACATATTCATCAGCACACATCTCCACAAATGCCTCTCTTGCTGGATTCGACCTGTAAAATACCTTCTGCAATATATCAAGCACCTTGTATGTTGGCCAATAAGTCTTGTCCCATTTCTCCAAGTACTTCCTCAAATCACTCTCGTCCACCATTCTCTTCCCATTTTCTGATCCTTCAACAATTGCTTCAGCACACATACGTCCACTCTTCGCTGCGAAGTAGATCCCTTCACCTGAACATTTCGTCACGTACCCTGCAGCGTCCCCAACTAACGCGACTCTGTCTTGCAATCTCCTCGGCCTAGGGTGTTCTGGAATTGGGTGCGCCTCCACTCGGATGATTTTCCCGCCGGTGATTTTGGAATCGGCTCTCAGTCTTGTTGCTAGCTGGAATTTCTTAATGTCAGCTTTGTGGGTAACTGTGCCTGTGCCGACGGCAACGTGGTCACATTTGGGGAAAACCCAACCGTAGAAATCAGGGGAAACGTCATCACCGACATACATTTCAGCTAAATTCTCGTAGTACTTCATTTTATCATCAGAAATTTTAATTCGTTCCTGGAATGCAATGGCGTACTCGTAGTCACCGGCGTTTATGGATTTTGCGACACGGGAATTTGCGCCGTCTGCGCCGATAACGGCGTCAACTTCGAGGGTGCACTTATCGCCGGCGCCGTTAGTTTTGGAATCGTATGATGTGTAGTGTAGGACGTACGGTGCATTTGGGGCTTTCGGCATGTCCATTTTTAGAAATAAGCCGTTGAGAACAGAGGCTCCGGCTTCCGCAGCACGGTCACGGAGGTAGGCATCTAGTACTTCGCGGCGCACCATACCGATGTACTCGTGAGGCTTCAGGGTCTGTCCGATATCGACGGCGACGTTGGATGGGGAAATCATCTTCATCTTGGTAACTTTCCGGTCAATGATATCGAGAGGGAGATCGAATTCCCCCACCATACAGAGTGGAATTGCACCACCACAGGGTTTGCAGTTGTCCATCTTTCGTTCGATTAAGAAGGTTTCAATGCCACCCTTAGCGAGTGTCTCAGCGGCGGCGCCACCAGCAGGACCACCGCCAACCACAGCAACACGAAGGTTGCGGCCGGTGACTCTTGGGCTGGACTTGGAAGCAATGACACGTAGCCTACGGTGGGTTTGGGCGGAAGGGAGAGATTTAGGGAGAGTAAGAGAATTGTTTTCCGGCGAGGATTGACGGAGGCCGATGAAAGTTTTGAGGGCAATGGAAGCCATGTTTGTTTAGTGTAGTGTGTGAGAACAGAGAATGAGTGGAGATTTTATTGGAAATTTTTTTTGTATGAATTTGATGGATATGGTTAGAGATATCAAGGGGATGAATACCGTTGATGAAAAGGGATGGAGGGCTAAGATTGGATTTGGATAAATGGAGATGGATTCTTGATTTGTTGTTTTGTTTCATCATCGTATGGGTCTTTAATTTTGCATGATGTCCAAGTGGCTCACATTCTCCCACGTAGGTACATTTTTCGTGTTCGGATTTACCGAAGTGGTCAATTAATTGTTCATCAAAATATCGGTTTAAAGGGATGTACTTGGAGTAATTTCAATTGTGTGCTAGAGTTTCATAGGGTATAATTTTCAGAATTTAATGCAGACTTCATATTTTGACCAAGTGTAAATTGTATGCAAGTTCTTGTATGGGGAATAGTCTGGTAGAAAAAGGGAAACAACAATGACATAGAATAAAGGAGTGTTTGTCATGATCCAGTCCCGGTATGGTATCAACACTTTGTTTAGTATATTCGTTATGGTAATTTCTGTTGATGGTGGGTGTGTCTAATAGTTAAAAAGCAAATGGGCCTGATGTTAATATAGTTTGGATTACCAGTGATTTTATCAATCAGTTTTGTTGCAAAGCTTGCCATATTTCAAGATCGTTGCGTTTGCGCCTTTACAAAATTACAAGTCCAACAATCAGCAAATATTTGAACTTTATAAGATTTTCTTTAAGTGGAGTAACAATGTTATCCAAGTATGGTTACCTATGTATGAATTTACTTTAATAACCCTTTGAAAACGATGGCGGAGACTTTAACCTGGTTGGGATCATGTTATTTTAAAATTAACTATTTCAAGATAAGTTATTTTAGGATGAGTTATCACATGTATATGATAAAACTTATCCCATCACTAAGAAGTCTTTTTGTGTAAGGTGTAAAATAGAATAACCCCAAAATAAAATGCAGAATTATTATCCCATGTTTGGTTGGAGGTATTAGATAGACATTAGATATATCCCATCATTTTTGCTTTAGTTATGGAATAAGATATCTCATATGTAGTGAAATAATTTATTCCATGATAACTTATCTCGAGATTAATAACCCCAAGATAATTGTTTGTCCAACCAACCGAAAGGTATAAATGTTGGGATAATTAATCTTATGACTATCTAATACCACCAACCAAACATGAGATAAAATAATCATATATTTTATCTTGAGATTATTATACTTTACGTCACACCAAACGACTTAGTGCTATAGGCAAAGAAGTAATAACTCAACTTAGTGTTAGAATTCCGTGCACTTACTCACTTTTACTCATCCATTTTGAATTTTACATGCCCCATGAGAAACAATAATTGATATGAATATTTTATCATAATGTTCATATTAATTAACTTTAGTTATAAAGTGTTGGAAAGTAAGTGATTAATGTTGAGAAAAATACAGGAAAAGAAATAGTTATATTCTTTTATATGCTAAAAATCGAAAATTTATTTTTTAAAAATAGTAAACAAATAAAAATGAAGAGAGGTTCTCTAATGGAGTAAACTCCCTGACTTCAAATGGTGAGTATTCAGTAATTAAAAGTTATAATGCACTGATAGGAAGACTAGAAAAGATGCAAAAGGCGGATCTAGTTTGGAATTCTCTAATGATACTTAGACATGTGGCTGGCATATCAGAATAGACTTCTCGCTAAAGAAAGGCTTCAAAAACTGAACATGCTAAAGGGAGATGTCAAGTGTAATCTATGCAAGGATGATCAGGTGGAGACGCAACAACACCTTTTTGTTGATTGTGCTTGGACTAGAGAAGTAAAACAAGCTCTATGCAGGTGGTTAGAAACTATATTCAATCATCAAACAGTTCAAAATATTTTGCGATGGCTTAAAAGGAGGAAATGGAAAAGATTTCACAAAGAGGTGGCAACTTTAGTTTTTGGAGCATTGATATATCATACAAGGAGAGCTAGAAATTGGAAACAATTCAAGAATCAGTTGATCCAAGCTATAGTGGTGGTTAAACAAATCAAAAGGAGGTGACGGAACGAATAGGAAGCCAAGAAAGTACAAAACGGACAGATAGTTGCACCAAGTTACTCCAGCAATTAGAAGGATAGTGGAATAGGAAATTGTAGAGCTGGTATTGAGGCTCTAGCAACCCAATAACCTGCCTGTTAGGGGGTTGGATGTGGTGTGTTCTTTAGTTTGTTATTTGGACAATTAAGGTAATATATTTACAGTCTATTACCAGAAAAAAAAAATGAATAGAGGGAGTATGTTCACCTACTAATCTAACTAGAGGTTTAGCTTCTATTTATTGAAATTGGAAAGAAAGTTAATATTACCATGTCATCTATTGCAAGTGAAACTAGCTACATAGAAGATAAAACAAAATACAAACTACCTGCTATGACATATTAAAGTAATGTTAAGAGTAAAAAATTGTGTGTACTGTCAAAATATTATATATAGGTTGAATTCGACATCTAAGAAAGGGACATTGTAATTAATCAACACTGTGAAATTCAGAAGATTCAATGTAAATAAAATATCGAAATATATAATATGCAACTTATGTTTGTTAGAGTTGAATGGTTGTAACAGAACTGAAAGTAGATGTAGTAGGTTTGATTTCTTAGACAGTTGGTTTATCAAACTCTTGCTACCTTCTTTATCTCCATTTCTCTCTCCAAAACTCCCAACTTCCCCAGCTGATACTTCAACTTTCCTTTTCTTTGTGGACATTTATAAGGTAAGAATTAAGGCCTCATTATTCCTAAGATAAAAACTTTCAAACACTTGTTAAAACAGAGCACCTATAGAAGTAGTTAACATGAAGCTGAGTCTGACTTTATCAATTTTTGTAACAATTTTATTAGCTGTTGTGATTGGTGGTTGCAATTGCAAGATTGTGCAGTTCATCTTTGGAGACTCTCTTTCAGATGTTGGCAACAACAACTTCCTCTCCAAAAGCCTTGCTCGCGCAAATTTGCCATGGTATGGAATTGATTATGGAAATGGATTGCCTAATGGTAGATTTTGCAATGGCCGTACTGTTGCTGATATAATAGGTAAATTAACATTTAAAATATTGTCACACTTGCGATATTTGTAACTATCAAAGTGAAATTTTATTGGGACGTTACCTATTGTGCAGGTGATGAAATGGGGCTTCCAAGGCCACCAGCGTATCTTGATCAATCGTTAACAGAAGATGTTATACTAGAGAACGGAGTCAATTTTGCCTCAGGAGGTGGTGGCATTCTTAACGAGACAGGCGGTTTATTTGTAAGTAATTCTCCTGTTAACAATGATTTCATCAACAATTACTTAATCTGATGATTGTAACTACAGATACAGAGGTTTTCCTTATACAAGCAAATAGAGTTGTTTCAAGGAACGCAGGAGTTAATTAGAGAAAAAATTGGAAGCAAAGAAGCTGACAAATTTTTCCAACAAGCAAGATACGTTGTAGCTCTAGGAAGCAATGATTTCATCAACAATTACTTAATGCCAGTTTATAGTGATTCATGGACGTATAACGATAAATCTTTCATCCAATACTTAATGGACACTCTCAGATCACAGCTTACAGTAAGCCACATATCCATTTCTCCATCCCAATTTCCTATATAAATTAAGCCATTTTGTAACCAATCTTTTTTTTCTTTAGTTGTTGCATAGTTTGGGGGCAAGGGAGTTGATGGTGTTTGGGCTAGGGCCAATGGGTTGTATTCCACTTCAAAGGGTTTTAAGTACAGATGGTCAATGCCAGGACAAGACTAACCAGCTGGCACTTGCCTTCAACAAAGCAACCAACGAACTTGTCGTGGAATTGGCAAACACACTTCCAAATGCTAGCTACAAGTTTGGAGATGCTTATGATGTTGTCAACGATGTCATTACTAATCCCGGCAATTACGGTACAAACTTATAACACTCTCATTAATCCTCTACATGAAGCTAAGAATTGTTTCAAGAATTACATAAATGTTAGGCTAAACAAATTAATATTTTATGCACTAACATGTATGAAAATTTTTTATAGCATTATGTCACTTATAGGGGAAATAGAGAAAATATTCAAGATAAACATTAATCCGATATGAAAAAGAAGTGATCCAATATACAGTTGGAAGCTCTACGAAAGGGGTAAAGATTTTGATTGGCTAGTCCTTATGTTTTCTTTTATTAAAGAGGGATCAATGTGTTAACTTGAAGGACCAATTATCTCTTGCATCTGTGCTAATACGAGGTATCAACGAATAATAACAATAACATATCTAGTAAAATCTCATAAGTAAGGTCTGGGGAGAGTAAAATATACGCAGACCTTACAACTAGCTCACAGAGATAGAGAGGCTATTTCTAAAAGACCCTCAACTCAAAAGTGTCAGGCCCACAAGCAAAAAATACTAGATATGAGCTAAAGAATCGACTTGGAAGGAAAATCTTGATTGGAAATCCATATAAAATTCATAATTAATAGGAAGTTAAATCGTAGTAAGTGAGTAAAATATCTTTAAATTATCGATGTACATAACTTAAATTCAACGCAGGTTTTAGCAATTCGAACTCGCCATGCTGCTCGTTTGGAAGAATTAGGCCAGCATTGACGTGTAATCCAGCATCGACATTGTGCAGCGACAGAAGCAAATATGTGTTTTGGGATGAGTACCACCCTTCTGATAGAGCTAATCAGTTAATAGCTAAAGAGCTTATAAAAAAACTTGGATTTTTGAAGCCTAACCAGACAGATACTGCTTCTCCCCCTACACCAGCTTTGGGTCCTTCATCTGATGATGACGCACAATAGATTTTCTTCGGCATAATATATAAACGTATCTTTTAACTTTGTCTCAACTGACATTTATGTCCTCCCCACTTTGGTGTGTACAAGTTGACATTTCAGCTATCATAAAGTTGACAAGTCGCGTGGGCTTTATCATTTGGAACACCTACGTCTACTTATTCAACTTCAATCATGATATTTTAAGTATCAACTTGTACACATTCAAAGTTGGAGACAAAAATATCAGATAAAGCTAAGTAAAACGGCATTCTATGATTTTTTTTCCCCTTTCACTTCCCATCTAGATTTTGTTGTTGTATATTAGCAGTGATTCATTACAGTTTTATACTGACAAAATAGATTTTTATGCACATTACACAATGAATGAATCCATAATAGAGTCAACCAGCATCCAATCCCAAATATTCTTGTAGTTTCTGCTAAGAGAAAACGTTACCTTTTAAATATATTTTATGGCCATATTTAAATTATGTTTTATACTTATGCCACGCGTACAACTATTGAAGTCCAATTATGCACTCATCAAGATTTCAACCCCATTATATATTAATTGGTAGTAGAATATTAAAATTTCTAAAATTAAGATATATATATATATATATGCTTCCAGCTAGCCTCAAAAATATTATATAATATGATCTTTTACCAAATTTTCGTGGGACCATGCAATGAAAGTGAATGGTTACCACCTCAAAACCCACCATCTCCATCTAGCATGTAATCTTGTTTTTCCTAATTACTCAAAGATATTTAAAAGGGCATCACATTAGTTTACTTAATAGTCATATTTAATGATAATTGTCTAGCACCATTTTTTGAAATGGGAAGTGTTGAAAGAAATGTTCCACGTTGGACTGGAACAAGATTTCAAAACAAAACTCCTTATCTGATTTGATTTGAGGTGTAATTCAAAGTTAATTTTAAAGTATGAGTTAAGCCTAAAATTTATATTATTGCGATATCAGAATTAGGATTAATACATTTTATGTACGATCTTCGAAATTGCAAATATACCTCCTGTTTATGATTATGCACACTCCAATTTGTTGTTGAAAGAAATGTCTTAACGCACTGGAACAAGATCCCAAGACTCGTTATATGATTTGAAAACCTCCTCCCATTTTATCATAAAGCTTTTATTTGCTGGTTGCCTCACATTGTTAGAAGTTGCATAAAGGATGACATTAGCAGATTTTAACTGAAACTTACAGATTTTAACTTAAAATTCATTTATATAGAATATTGTCGTGTCTTTAATTGAAAATTTTAAAAATAATTTAGAATTCATCTGCTTTGCATTTTTGTTTTGTCAGAATTCCCACATCTAATTAAGTTGGAACTATATCTCACAGTCAGTAGATTAAGGATAATAATACATGATTATTAACTAACAGCACCCGTATATACAATTTAATTAAGTAATAACTATGCCAAACAAAGTTCATATAATTAATATTAATCATAACATAAATTAGTACGCTAGAACATAATACTAGCTAATGAGTACTCCTCAATCGATTCAGCTACAACTAGGTACATCTCTCAGAGATTATCCAATATCCACACAATTAACTCTCAAAATATGAGCCAATTATGACTAAAACGGTACTTAACACAGTTAATTATCTTAAACATATATGGATTATCTAGCATTCAACACAGCTTCTCCCTAATTGGGGCCTTGGAGTGTGGCGATTATTTGCCCCAGAACCTGGATAATCGTTTATGATCTCTTCAACCTCCAGTATTCTTCTTCTTGCTGTTTCTGCTTCCATATTTTCCTAAAATTTCAGTTTTAAAAATTACCATCAAACCAATTACGAGTAATAATATAATTAAAGATGAAGGGGTACCTATTACGTACTACATACCATATTTTCTGACAGTTCTTGAGATAGGTCCAGTACCAAACTTCTGCTTCCTGTCAATATAAATCATGGTACATATATATTTATGATAATCATCGATCGATAACAGAACGAAAAATAAATTTATTTAAGTAAGACAGCTCTATAAACTTACTTGTGACTGGGACGGCATTAATCAAGCAGGTAATAGCATGAGAAAAGCAAAGAAAAGTAAGAAATAAACGAAAGAAAGAGCCAGCCATGGCTATTATGGATTACCAACTATATTCTTTGCTATGTTTCTAATAATTTTTAGGCTTTAATTTGCTGCAATAGAACTGTCTAGTGCTCCATTTTATACATGCGTATTATGGACATATGGACCACTAATACATTATTATGGCAAAAAAAAAGGGCTGTTAATTTCGTGAGCTTCTCTTGGTTATGGCTCGGGATGTCAAAATGAGTCCAAATATAGGTAATTTGCTTAATTCACGCAAAGAAAATTTTATGAATTTGATTCAAGAAGATCTGAATTGGATGCAATCTCGACTCGTCCAAGGTTTAACTATTTTTAAAATTATCTTCAGTTGAGTCCAATTTAATTTCTAATTTCAATTTATTTTAAGGTTCTTTTATTTGCATTGGTGTATATATCTTCTCATATTAAGGGTATAAAATTAATATCTATTTTATCTCTTTTAGGATTTATTCATCTATTTATAACTTTTTAGTTTTATTTTTATTTTCTTGAGTTGAAATCAAATTGTAGTTATAAAAGGTAAATAATAATATATTTTAATTATTAAAATTAAGCGAGTCAAATTGAGGGGGTCATGACCCAACCAAAATTTAACCCATTCGACCCTAACCAAATTAAAACCCAAAATAAATTTGAATGGTTCATGATCCAACCCATTTTAATATCTCAATTTCAACTCAACTGACCTCTTTGACACCCCTAACTGCGGCAATCAACTCAATACGTTTACTTTTATTTTATGATGGATATGAATCTATAATCTCTTTGATAAACTCGACATTTACGTACATATTTTTTAAAATTGATCTAGTATTATTTGCTTGCAAACATGCTTTAAAAGTAATTGATTCACACTTTCTCTGCTCATGCAATAAAAATTTTAGATTCACGTCTATCATTTTATAACACAAAGTCAAAAAGTATATATAAGAAAATGAATTATTTCATGGAAGACATGCAACATTACTTAATAATTAGTTAAATAGTAAACATAACGCGGTAGGAATCTTCGTACCAATTTCTTATTTTCATGTGAACCGTTAATATGAAACCTAAAAGCCAAAAAATTGAGGGCACTTGACTTTTTGAGGTTTGGGTGGAAACTATAATGAGGAAAAATTTATATAAAGTCAAAATGGGGAACAAATTGATATATATGAGCTAGCACAATGTGCAAGTGGAGGGTGACAAAATAATGATGTGCCTCAATAAGGACTCTTCCTGCTACAATATTTTTTTCTGAGGTCTTAGTGGAACATTTATATAATTACGAGTTTTAGTGGCGAAATCAGAATTTTTATAAAAGTGAATGTACGAAGAAGTTTAAAAAAGTTCAATATCTATTACTATAATATGCATAAAAAATAATTTTAATCATATAGAAATAGTATAATCTTTTATCAAAAAGAATTCAGATGAATCTTGTGGACCTTTACCGGCTCCACCCCTGAATAACATGTACCACTTCAAATTGGTTGAGGTACACGCAAGTCGTGAATTCGTACTCTACAATTATCAAAGTATTGAATAAGGCCCTTTTGATATACAAAATCGAAAGAAAAGATTCGCACAATCAGCAAAAATATAAACAATTTTTAGTTCTATGAATAGTTTTATAAATATTTGGGACTTCCACTACAGAGCCCATGCAACATGCATGATCATTATCTATTAATTTACTTATTATATTCCTTGCTAATAAAGGAATTACTCTCGTGATTCGTTTTTAATTGTCATGTTGTATTTTTGGAGAATCGATTTGATTAGCTTATAAAGCTAAATTAGATTGTATCAATTTTATATTTTAAAATAAAATTTAGATATTCAAAATCTATACAAAAAATATAACAAATTATAAATTTTTTATATCAATATGATAAAAAATATATTTCAAAACGTTAGTTAAAATTCATATTATTTGACTTTGACAATAAAAAAATCTATGATAATTTAAAAAAACAAAGGGAGTAGACATTATTTGTCATAACGTCAGTAGACAAATGTGAGGCTTATTATATATAGAACATATATATGGTGTTATATTTCTGGTAAGAATCCACTATTCCTGTTAATGCTTTATCACCAAATATTGTCACTCAACTACGTCACTTACCATCATTATACTTTCACGGAGTGTTTGGTGTATTATTTGATTTGACATTGTATTTAAAAAAAAAAAGTAAGACTTTTAAAATTTATGGTATAATAATATTATTAGATATTTGTATGACAGAGAGTCATTTTATTAAGGGTAAAAATGGATTTTAAAGGTAAAATCGTTGTTTATTAGAGTAAGGTAACATTCTTTTTGGGCGGACCAAATAGGAAAGAGTACCACATAAAATGGGATGGAAGGAGTATGAATAAAAAATGACCTTCACAGAAAATGTTTTCTCGAAGAATAAGTTGGTTTCTAATTTATTTTTCTCATATTTGATTGGTGAATGGAAAATATTTTCTATTGTATGATTAGTGAATGAATATATCTTTTATTTTTTACTACAGAACAGAAAATATTTTGGAGAAAACCTATTTCTGACATGAAAAATCAATCCCAGTAATCGATTCAAGATCCGTTCTCGACACTTGAAGTGGGATCTAACTCCACTTCAGACTCAAAATTCGACTTTCAAATTTAGACTTGACCCCAACTTTCGAATTAAAATCTAATCCGACTCTAGACAGAACTTTTCAAATCATTTAATTTTATTTTAAAAAAAATTGTGGGGGGGGGGGGGGGGGGGGCGTGGGGGGGGATAGAAAATGAAACTTTCAAAAATTTAAATTGTTTTTTTAATGGGATGGGGGAATGGGTAGTGAGTGGGGTAAAAAAAATGAGGAAAATAAGTTGATTTAGAAATTATTTTAATTTTTTTGAGGGAGAGGGACAGTGACAGAGTAAGAAAAAAACATTGTAATTTGAGATTGAAGGATAATTTTGGAAAATATTTTTCTCTGTCTTTGGAAGGAGGTTATTTTCCCTAAATTTGAGAAAAAAAGTTGATTTGAATTTATTTTCTTTCAAAATATTTAAACCAACCAAACATGAAAAATTTAAAAATATTTTTCAAATTTTTTTTCCTTCATACCAAACAAACCATTAGAGATCAAATTATTCCTTCATGGCATATTCTAACTGATTTATTTTAATTCAAGCTCATAATTAGTGACTGGACTTTTAACGAAACAATCATATTTTATTTTTGGGCACATTTGACGTTTAGTCCGCATGATTTTTCATTAAATGATGTAGTAAATATCAATTTTTCGAAACATAAGACTTCCACAAAAGTAAACGACAAGATAATAGACCAAAGTGTTTTTCATTATTAACTATTTGTATTATGTAGAATGTACAATAGTTGCTAACATGCATCGTGCTTAAAGCAACTTCGAACGTGGGCCAAATCAATTTTGGGCCATCATGGACTTTCACTCGCTATGAGGCTATTCAACTCTCGGATCCTAAAGGCCCAAACTTAGCTCAAACACATTTAATTAAGGGGATTTTTCATAAATGGCAAACTTAAAAATCTTAAAAATCTTAAAATAGCCATGTTTATGAAATTACTTTTTATAACTATGGCTATAGCAAATTTAATGTATAAATCGGATTTCAGGGTAATGTATAAATCGGAAGTGTCAATTTTTTGTTAATTAATTAGGCGTTTTTTTAGGTATTTATTATAGGAAACAGTTGCATATATAAAGGAAGTATAATAACAAATTAAAATCCTTTTCCTAATTGAACACTTCTTCTTAAAATAAGATGATATTTCTACTCTAAATAAAAAAAAAAATTCCTTTCTATCAGAAAAAATTGCCAACTTAATTAAGGAAGTATAATAACAAATTAAAATCCTCTTCCTAATTGAACACTTCTTCTTAAAATAAGATGATATTTCTACTCTAAATAAAAAAAAAAAAAGATTTCCTTTCTATCAGAAAAAATTGCCAACGTAATTTTTTTTTTTCCTGAGTTTTTTGGAAGGAAGTTACTGGTGAGTTTTCAATTTATATAAAAACTAGTATAATTTATACAATGTTGCTCACTGTATAATTACACATAAATATACAGATCAATTTATACATGTATGTCATTAAGTGTATAAAATTTTCATGAACTTATACGTGTGTGCTTACTTGTAATAAATTTATACACTTGAACATTTGTGTTTTTTTTTTAAAGTTATACAGATCAATTTATGCATGTATGTCATTAAGTGTATAAAAATTTCATGAACTTATACATGTGTGCTTACTTGTAATAAATTTATACACCTGAACATTTATGTTTTTTTTTAAAGTTGCATGGACCAGGTTTGTATAAGTTTTCCTCCGTAATAATTTATATAATGTATAAGGAGGGCTAAATGATGGATTCCATGGAAATGTACATTATATTGAGATGGGGGATTTCATGGTTGTATAAACATTACCCAAAATTTTCAATGTACTGTATTTATATATACACAGTTGCAATTGGCATACATTCCATAACTGTATAAATGCTAAAAAATCTTTATTTTTGTATAAATCTACCCTTATACACCCATGTTTATATAAATACATTATCAGATCTGTCAATATATATTTTTTTTTGTATAAAAATATGAAAATAAGACATAGATACTGTGAAATCTACAACTTGGGAAAAATGAACATTACATGCATATATAACAAAAATGAAAATGTTTGGAAATATAGAAACTGTATGCTTCCATTTTTTTAACATGCACAATGCATACCTCTCATAATCCTTTTTGATGAAGACTCCTTCACCATATTGTATGGAAGATGAGTTGAAAATTCCGGCTAAAAAGTAAAAAATTTGGGGAAAATTTGAACAGGGTGAGCAAAAATAAAAAAGCGCCAAAAAAAATAAAACTTGAAATTTCAAGTATGCATTTTGAAAATAAACTGAAATATTACCTTAGTTAAACTGATCTTGACTTGATTTGTTAAGATTTTGAGAGATTTAAGGGTGTGAAAATGGCGTAAATTGGGGAGGCGGTTATGGAAGGTGGAATGGACTCATGTGTATAATGGAGTCTAATGAAGGAGGGAAAAGGAATTAGATTTTATATATTGGGCTGGTGGGGACCACATCTTTTATAGCAAAAAAAAAAAAAAAGCGAGTATGCTATTAATGTAATAAAATTGAAATGTAGATAATAAATGATATTATTAGTCTTAAGTTTGCTTAATTAGGTAATAAATACTTTAATTAAAGGGTGTTTCACACAACTATACAAAAAAATGTTAGTATTTACAAGTCCCTGCCAACTTTGGAATATTTATCATGAATATACCAGCTTTATTTATAAAATAGGTAAGAGAAGGTATTTTAGATGAATTAATGTTGAAAAAGATATGATGTGATTTGTGTTGAGAAATGGGAAATAGGCTATTGTGGTAAATAAAATTGAAAGAGTAATTTGTATCCAAAAGTTGTATAATTGTGTAAAATTTCCTTACTAATTACACTTCTTTTTTTATCATATTTTTCATTATTCTCATCCATTTCTAAAATTTAAAATTTCCTTCTTTCCATCTGGATATATTAATTTTGATTCTTAAAGTATCTCTATGGGCAATGTATTATGCTTTAAATGTTACCTGTTGATACTTAAAAATTCTAATTTTTGTATTCAGATTACTGAATTGTCATGGCTTTTAAGGGATTTCTATAAATTAAAAAAGGATAAAAAAGGATGATACTGTGTTGTTTATATAAACCCACCATTAATATATATCATATCTACTAATCTAATCTATACTTTCAGGTTATTACCTATTTTTTCACAATTTAATAACTTTATACAAAATTTAGAGTAAGATATATTAAACTTCACCCCTTATAATTAGCCTAAAATAGAGACTTAATAACCTACTTAATCTCTCCATAATTCCTTTACTCCATTCTTCACCTCATGCACTTGCAAAACTCCCCAAAGGCCATAGCTTCAATTTCGTCCACGAAGAAATCCAAATCAATTTATTAATGGTTAGAGAAATCTAAATATATGTATTTTCTCCTTCAAGCATTATTCGTTCCGCATATTCTAACGACTTTGAGATAAGTTTTATCAGATATATTAAAAAAATAATTCAAATACATTTAATCATTAAGTTCATATCAAATGCATAAAAAAATTATATCAGATTCATTAAAAAATCGCTCAAATATACAAAATGAACATATAAGATACATCTAACGATTAAGTACATATCACATACAAAAAAGAAACTATATCAAATTTATAGAAGAACAATTTGTATACATAGAATATACAAAACAGATACATCTAATCATTAAGTATATATCAAATATATAAAAAGAACAACTCCAATACACAAAATTGGATATCCCAGAGAAAGTGTAAAGTTTGTTGATGCTAAAAGAAATTGGAAAGATTTTGATTTTTTAGGAATTGCGATATGGCATATACTTCAAAGTTGTTATATGCGTGACTTAATTTATGTCTTTAAGTTACATTTCTTGTTTTAATATAAGTAATGATATGTATATTGTTAACATGTATTATATATGCACGTATGATACGATTGATAATATTATCAATTTCATGAAAAGAGAGATGATTAGTTCCTAAACTAATAAAATTTATGTTTTTTTGCCTTATATTCTTTAATAAACCTTGTTTTTGTGTGTGAGTTTTGCACCAACAACAAAATAATCGATGTAATTTCATAAGTAAAGTGTGTGTGAGAGAGATTTTTTTTAATTATAGAACAATTCCTCTCTCTTTGATTTGTGAGGTTCAATTTCAAATATAAGTTACTAATAAATAAATTAAAAATTTTAACACAAAAAATGACTCACATTTTTTTTTACTTAAAATAACTAATCCGTCATTGTTCTTAATTAAATAAATTTATTTATCAAGATAAAAATTCAAATAAATATTTATATCGATATCGACACATTACATAATTATTTATTGAATATCGATACACAATTATACACTATTTATATAATATTGACACCTTACATATATACCTAGTTATACAATATCAAATATTACATATACACTACATAACTATTTGTACATCACATATATATATACACACACCATTTATAGAATATCGATACACGTTTATGTATTCTTTATACAATATTTATATATTACGTGTACTCTACATGATTATATAATCTTAATAATACTTGTCAAGTCGACGTCAACTAAGAATTTGGTTATATGACTTCAACTTTAAAATATTATTATTTTATATAGATATTTTGGATACAAATGTACAAGTGTCTTTTTTTTAAAAAAAAATATTTGTGATTTTGAAATTTGTAATATTTGTTCATGGTTTAAGACTTAAAGTTTGGATTCTTTTTATTATTTTAAAAAAATACTTTTGTAACCCAAAGGAAACTATTTAAAAGCAGATACCCCCTTACTTTCATATTGCAGGTCTTTAACTATTTTTCATATTTGATGTTATTAGAGTGTATATATATGATTTGGATCCATTTTTAGTAAATAACTTCACAATTAGATTCATTTTGTGTAGTTTTATATATAATTTTTAGTGTTCTATTTTATCTTCTTTTTAATTATTTTTATTTAGCCCTTGGGCCAGCTCAATCCATGCAGGTTAGCAGACTAAAAAGCGTTATTCTCAAATAGACTTTAAAAAGGGTCATTTGAATAAATAATATATTTTTTAACTTAAATTACAAATTTTAGCTTAACTTTAACTCTTACCAAATATGCCAAGGAACATAATATTGCAAACTAACATGAAAATAAATAGCTCCTAAAATAGTGAAATTTGTATAAGCTATCTGTTATCTTTACTCATTATAACTCGTTCAAATTTAACATAACCCACCCAATTGATTCAAAATTAATGAAGTAAACCTAATTTTTGAATTACAATATTGGTGCGAAGGAGCTGTTGATTGCACTGAAGCTAAAGATAATAAATGAGTGCAAAAAAGGTGCCCTCCATTTCATGTTTATATATTTGGGATTTCTTTCCTCAAAAAAGTTTGAATAAATGCATCAAAATATCTATTAATTTTTGCTTGTTGAGATACAAACCACACAATTTTGCCCTACCATTTACAATGAATTTTATAATTTATTGCTTCTTCCAAATAAAAAGGTACTAATTCATTTAGCTTAATTAAACTTCAACAGTGTAAATAACTTATTTAGATGGACCTTTTTTTCTTTTTAAGTATGTTAGAAGTCAAAAGTCATAAGTTGAAAATTCTCTACTTTCGATTTTTGAGTTATTTTCAATATTTTTTAAAAATTTTATGTACTTTTGTATATTATTCAAACATTTTCAAAGCTTAAAAATTATTTCAAAATCAAAAATAAAAAAAAACACCCACCAAAGATGATTATTGATAGCTCTTAAGTTAAAGCAAAAATGACTAGTGACTACTTCCTAATTTTTCTACTATTTTGAACCAACATGTCTAATCACAATTTGTCTTTTTAAGTAAATGAACAATTTATTAACCCCAAGTGTACAGGTCCCACATGACCGTCCTTTTATTTTTTTATTAAATGAAAAGTAATTAATTTAAGTAAAAGGTCCCTTTTTCGATAAGACTTTTACTACAATAAATCATCATTATATCAACCACCCCCCACCAGATTTTAAAATTCCATACTTTTGGGGGTCTAATAACCCTAACTTTGTCCAGTTTTATTTTATATATATTAAAATTAGATATTTATTTTTTATATATTTATTTAAAAATTAATAAATTAAATATTATTATATTAAATAAATAAAAAATATTATAAAATTATTAGAGCATTATATTTTACGAAATGCGTCAAGTTAGACTTTTTGAATAAATAAAGATGAAAAAAAGAAGTGTAAAAATCTGTGTTATTTTTTTAATGACAAATCAGCAAGGCTTTACACCGAAAGAGAAAAAGATATGGTAGCCACTTTAATATCTTTACGCGTGGAAATTGTCTTTTTTAAAGGGGTAATTTTTTTTTAAAAAAAGCCAACATATAGGACAGATGTTGGTTTCTGGAATGTTCTACTCCTATTAGATAAGCATTATATGAAAATGTCGTGATTAGTAAAGTCAGATTTTTTAGTTTACAGGATGATTAACAAGTGTCAAGTGTCACGTGCCACTTGGCTATTGCTTAATTAAATGGATTAAGAGACTAATGTGTTTAAACAACCTTTTCTTTGTGTGCAAACTTGTTTAAGAATAATGCTGGACTTTTAGCGTCCTAATGTGGAGATGTCCGCCTGTCGTTTCATTGCTAGATTTCTAAATTTAACCTTAATTGGTAGATGAGTAAATTATAAATTTATCCTCCAATTAGTTTTGATAGAATTACTAATGAAAAATATATTATTATTTTTTTGGAGAATAATCAGGTAATTTGATTTAATTATTTTAACCTATCCAGTAAAAATTAGTAACTTTTTTTTTTCAAATGTCAGATTTACTTTTTATCCCATTGAAGTGGTTTGAAAAACTAACGTTTTGTAGAAAGCTATTTGATACGGTCATGTTTGATTGATAATGAAAATTAACATAAAAATTACTTTTAGTTATATTAATTTTAATAATAAGAATTTATTCAAGTGAAATAAATTTTAATATATATATAAATATATGTAATAATCTAATACTAAATCATTCAAATTTAAACCTTCAAAGGTTGTTTGGTTTGAATACAAGTTATGATGAGATTATTTCTTATTGAGTGTTTGATTTGTTGAATTTAAAATAATATTTGTTTTCCTTTATGAATGTGAGAAGTGATATATAAAAAGAATTTAAAAGAATATATTTATCACTTATCTACTTTATCCTAAGATTTTTTACCATACCACCCAAAGATAAGAATAACTTATCTTGATATTAATTATTAATCTTAAAATAAATTGTTCCAAATTTATCGACTAAAATAATAAATTAAACGATACTATAATTTAATCACAAAACTATTTGATACTATCCTTCGGACGGAACTACCCCTTATTGATGGACAACAAATGAGGCCTAATTCCCCAAGAAGTAGAGACTCCCCTCAACGGGCAAAATAGACTTTTTGTGGACAGAAAAACAACATTTTTATCTATTTTCTGATGAGTCTAGTCAGCTATCAGATATAACTGAAAATAATTTAACCAAAGTTGTCTTTAGCTTCACCTTTTTACAATAATTCAATCAGTACACTCTTCATTTCCTGATTGGTTGGTTTATGATAGTATAGTTTATATATGAGTCAGCATCAGCTACACAAATCTTCATGTGCAATCATCCAATCAGATGATCCTAAAACTTATCAGACGGATGATATTTTCCTCACCTTTTTGCCTTTTTGGTTAGGTGGCCACATGGACTATACAGTAGTAATTTATACACATCATATTGTCGTCTTCTTCTTCTTCTTCTTTTTCTAAAAAAAAAATAAATAAATTGGGAACTATGAGTCTGCAAGTTGGGACAGCAAGAAAAAGATTTTTAACTACCTGTCGTGAGGAAAAAAGAAAATCATAAAAAAATAGAAGATATTTTTGATTGGCTAATCTTTGTTGCTATTTTACTGTTCACTTTTGTCAATCAGATTTGCAACTTAGATCACAGCCGTCAAATTTATATAAGGTATTGATCATGAACTTCATACAAGTTATAAATTACTATACAACAACCCTAAAGATTATACATTGACCAAGAACATCATAAGCTCAAGAGAATCGATGAAAAATTATATTATTTTATATAGTAAAAATAAATTTTTATGTATATATAATAGATATTGAATTCTCTTCAGTTAGTTCGTGTGTCTACTTTTTAAAATTTTTTTAAAAAAATATTGGATCCGCCATTGCTTTTAGAAAGCATATTTCAAAAGTATGGAATATTTTACCACGACTTCTTTTCATTTTTCCTCCTATAATTATCGGTGTAATTGAGTAGTTGAATAGATTTGAAGAGATGAGAGAAGACCTAATCATATATTTATCGATATCAAATTTTAATTTAATGATCTTTAATAATATGTTTTATTTGATCTTCGACAAGCATACATATCAATTAGTTCATATTAAGATATAAAGTGATAAAAGTACAAAATAATATAATTTCTAATTATGTGGGTCAAGTCATATCTATCAACTATATTTGTTTAGCGCATTTATAAATCATAATATTTAGATAAATTTCAACACAACAACCCAAAAAATGTTATTTGAAAGTCAACATTATTTATTTTAATAAATAATTAATGATTTAATTCTTGTTCTATGTTTGACTAAGTGGTAAGGGGTCTAGCAGAATGAATCTTAATAAGATCATGTCCGTTGATTTATTTTTGGAAAAGAGGAGAAAAGGGAAAAAAGAACACTTTTTTTAAAAAAGGATAGGTGAAGACATCTTTTTAATTATGGAAGAAAAGCAAACTGCAAATAATTATTCAAGCCAATCATAATTAGGCAAATCAATTTTAAAAAGGACTCTTTCCATAATTTAAAGGGAAATTAAAATAATATCAAGAAAAGGATAGGCTCCACTGTTTGAGTGCCTTTCAACCGTCAAAATTTTCATCAAAGCTCGTTCAGTCCTCCACGTCACAGACAGTTAGGGGTCGTTTGATTTAATTGTTTGGAATAACTTGATTGAACATATTTAAAAGGAGTGATGCATGTACTATTTAAGTCGTAAAAAGTTTGTATACTATTTTATAAAAATTGAAAATAATAAATTAAAATATACTCACTCTATCCTAAAGACACGACTAATCCTACTATATTACAAGATCAGATATCAACCTACCCTTATTAGCTTATTAGTTTTCTATCCTATATACTCCCTCTATTCTAAAGATATGACTAATTCTACTATATCACGTGGTCAGATATCAACCTACCCCCGCTAGTCTATTAGTTTTCTATCCTAATACGCGACCTCCGCTCCTTTCTATCTAAGGTCATTGGTGAGATAAAGTTTTGCCATATCATGTTTGATCACCTCCTCCCAATACTTCTTCAGTCTATTTCTATCCCTCCGTAAGCCCCTAATTCAATCTCTCACACCTTCTAACATGAGCATCGGTATTTATTTTTTACACATATTCAAACCATCACAATCTCGTTTCGCTCGTCCTGTCAATCACATGGGTCACCTCTAACTTCCCAATATAACAACCTATTCAATATTAATTTATGTATAAATAATTTATATTTGAATTTCTGTATCGACTAAAATGAGAACCAAATGACCTCCTAAAAATTCGAGCACAATGATTTAGTTCACGGAGGGCGCACCCTACTTCTGTGCAACTCATGAATCTATATGGCGTATTTAAGTATTTAACTATAAAATTTTGAAAAAATTATCTAATTACATTTTTTTTATCTCTCATAATTTTTATTTATTTTTAAAATTTATTTTTTTAATCTGAATACATTAATTCAATAATTTAAATATAATAATTTTTATTTTTAAATTATTTCTATGTTTAATGTATTATGCTATAATGTTAAAAACTTTAATTTTTGTACTCGGAACTGAATTAATGTATCCGAATTACTGAATTTCTATATTCGAATTGCCATATTTTTAAGGGATTTCTATAAATTAAAAAAGGGTAGAAAAAATAATTAACTCTTTAAACGATGTGATTTATGTAAATCCATCTATTTTTTTAAAAAAAAAAACTCATCGTTAACTTTTTTCATAAAAAAAAGTAATCTTTACTAATAAGAATCTGTATAATAACTAGTTAATTAAAAAATGATTTATGATTGATTAAAATTTCAAAAAATCTACACATTATTCTTTCTTTTTGATAGATAATTTTTAGGGTGGATTTCAAAAATGCCATTTTTAGTTTATGAAATTACAAGCCCTTACCAAGTTTATTTATATTACCAACTTTGTACCAACTTTTATTAAAAAGGAGGAAAGAGAGTATTTTTTTTTATGATAAAGTTGATAAAAGTGTGATGTGATATGTGGGGAAAAGGAATAATAAATTAATGATATTTAAAAGATTTAGAGGTTGGTGTTGGAAATGGGTTTCTTGTTTATTATTTTTTTTTTTTTATTATAGTTGACAAAGAAGTAGTATGTCCTTCCCAATTGTAGAGTAAAATTTTCAATGTATAAACGTAATGTAAACCGTAAAATGATTGAACTACGAACCAAAAAATTCTGTGTTCACGGAAAAAATGAGTGTTGCGTTTAATTCATATTGTCGAAATAGAAAAAAATTTACAATATAATAAATTTAATTGATGTTTTTTTTTTTAAAAAAAAAATAAGAATGAAATTGTAGTGAATTTCATGGAATTAAATATTTTTTGATATGTTACTACATGTTTGTCTTATTGTACACACTTAAAAAGGGTGATGTTTAAATTATGGTATTTTGAAATGAATTTATGAAAAATGTATTAAAAAGAGGTTTTGTAAGAAGACCCATCAAATCCATTTAATTGATTTGATGGGTTTATGACAACCTCAATGCCCCTATGATGCATTGCCCCAAGAATGCGGTACGGGTTGGGGACTTTGTCCCCCATTCTTTCCATGTTTTTTTTTTACCCAGCGGATAAAGTGCATGTAATGTATTTTTGTGTGTTTAATAATTTATTGAGCATGTGCTTATTCTCTTGGAACCAAAAGGCTTGAAAAACAAAGGCTTTCCTTTGAACAAAAACCATGAATGCTGAAAGAGTGGTATCAATTTTATTGAAGTATGATGGGAGGTGGGAGATAACAGGTATATTATTTAATTATATATGTACTATATTAATTGCAACAATATTGTATTATATTGAAGATGGTGCATTGATTTTTAATTTGGTATATGGCATAGTGTTTGGTTTTTGTTCGGTGCTATGGTTTTTGTAAGAGATTCTGGTATACTTATTATAAGAAGTTGGTGTTTAACAACGCTATTGCTTGTGTGTTATGTTGGTATTTGTAGTTGGTTTGATGGTATTTGTAGTTGGTTTGATGGTATTTCCGTTGTAGTATTGAATGGTATACTAACAAGAACATGTTGGTTTTTTTCAAAGATGTTGCATTGAGTATTCTTTTCTGGTGTGGACAATGGTGTTTTTTTAATGATTGGGACGTTATTGGTGTTGTTCATAATGAATTTGGTCTGAATGCAGGTGACTACACCAATTACAAAATGGAAGGAATATTATATGATACTTCATCAAATTATCATGGTTTAATGCAGGTAATATCTTCCCAGATAGGGTTGGACTTAAGAAGTGTTGAGTTGGTAATAAAATATGTCGTAGACGTGAAATTACCGCCGTTGAAAATACACAA
This sequence comes from Solanum rostratum, assembly GCA_029948455.1. NCBI lineage: Eukaryota > Viridiplantae > Streptophyta > Magnoliopsida > Solanales > Solanaceae > Solanum > Solanum rostratum. The sequence goes on along the minus strand of CM057054.1, from coordinate 61,377,065 downwards.
CGACATGGGGGTAAAGGTATATTTGGATCAAAGAAGGTTGGATCCTAATTTCTTCTCCAAATATCCATTGTGTGTGACATATAATACAAGAAATGTTGATCCACCACCGCAGTTAAGAAATGATGAGATAGTGGTCCACAGAGAAGTAAATCCACCTATTGACAATTGGGATGAAAGTGATGATGATAATATGGAATTCCAAGAAGAAAATGAAGATCATGTAGTAATAAAGAATGGTTCAATAGATATTGTCATGGAAGGACAAATCTACTTGAACAAGCATATACTCATTGATGTTATGCAAAGATATGCGTTGGTGCGGCAATTCCAATATAGAGTTGTACGTTCGTGTAAATCAAGGTATTTTATAATAAACAGACATGCATAAGTTTCTTATTGTTTTGCAGTATAGAATTCTTATATCTGCTTTGGTTTGTTGTTATTGTAGCTTTTCATTGAGGTGTGCAGATGAGAAATGCTCATGGTTGTTCAAGTCATCGTCCGTTGGTATGACTGAATTGTTCAAGGTCCGCGTATTCAACGATGTGCATGTGTGCGCAGGGTTAGGGAGGTTGTACTCACGGAGACATTGTTACAGTTCTATGCTGGGGAACATGTTGGTGCCTAAATTCAGCGACCCAAGGAGAATTTACACCCCCGGGGACATAAGGACAGACTTGCGTAGGAAACATGGTATTTCAGTCACATACATGCAAGCATGGAGGTGTAAACAGAAAGCAATGAAGATTTTGCGGGGGGACCCAATAGAATCTTACACAAGGCTGCCAATTTATTTGCATGTATTGTCCACAGCGTACCCGGGCAGTGTTGTTAATCTTAAAAAAACAGATGAAGACAAGTTTCTATACTGCTTCATAGCTCTTGAAGCAAGCATACGAGGATGGGAATACTGCCGTCCCATTGTTGTGGTGGATGGTACACACATCCGTTCAACGTTTGAGGGGACAATGTTAATCGCTACCACAATGGATCCCGGAGGTTGGTATTCTAACAAAATTGCTTGGTTAAACTTATTCATAATTCATCGTGATTGTTGGTTATGGGTGGCCCCAAAAAAAAAATGATAATTACAATATAACAATGGTATGTTTTGTTGAAGGCTCTAATTTTGATAACAATTTAGGACATATTCTGCCACTGGCGTATGGTATCGCTGACTCCGAAAATGACAAGTCGTGGAGATGGTTCTTTGAAAATTTCAAGATAGCTTTTGGTGAACGGGATGGTATGTGTTTTGTTTCTGACCGGAATCAGAGCATATGGAAGGCTACATCAACAGTGTATCCAGACATCAAACACTATGCTTGTGTCTACCATTTGTGGTCTAATTTGTTAAAGTTCACCCACAAACATATTGATGAAGTAAGGAAAGTCTTCTTTGGTTTGGCAAAGGCATATACAATGGATGAATTTAACACCCTTATGGATCAAATGGACGACATCCATCCAAAAATTCGTCCCTATCTAGAGAAGGCCGATTTTGAGAAGTGGTCACGCTGTCATACCATAGTAAAGAGAACATGGACATTGACAAGCAACATAGCTGAATCGTTCAACTATGCAATATTGCCTGGGAGAAGACTACCCGTTATACCAATGTTAGAATATGTGAGGCAAACAATACAACGTTGGAATGAAAAAAACAATGAAGAAGGCAGGACAACGACAACCATTTTGACCAAAAAATATAACAAGTTGTTGGTGGAGAATATGCAATTGTCGAATGGAATGACGGTTAGTGTAATAATATCAATTAAAATTTTTTAAAATATTCATATTTATTTAACCTTTGCATTTGATACTCTCTAGTATTTAGTCAAATACATGCTAAACTGAAGCCTACATCAAAAATGGGCAGTTTATATATTTATAAGTAATCATGTTTGTTCTTTTGGTATCCTGACTCTTTCTGTATTGAAAAGAAATAGACGAATCAGATATGAAAGGATTGGAGAGGCAGCTGATACTCTTTGCATATTGATTTAACCTTGGCATATTAATTAATAATTCTTGAATGAAGGTTAACCTTTGCATATTTATTTAACCTTGGCATATTAATTGATAATTCTTGAATGAAGGTGCGGGCTTCAACTGAACATCTTCATACCGTACTCGATGGTGCAAAGAGATTCACCGTTTGTCTTAACACACATACGTGTAGTTGTGGGCGATTTCAACATGATGAAATGCCGTGTTCCCATGCAATAGCTGCAATTGAGTTTAGGAAATTGCGCGTCAATGACTTCTGCTCCATCTACTACAGTACCAAAAATTTCATGGACGCATACGCAATACCAATTGAGCCACTGCCATGCGAAAGCACTTGGACAGTTCCCTCGCATGTTGTTGATGAGGTACTTCTGCCACCCACCACAAAAAGGGGACCGGGTCGTCCGTCAAACAAAGACCGGAAAAAGGGATTCTTTGAAAGGAAAGCAAAAAGAAGTAAGGGTAAGTGCAGTTTGAGTGAACAGGAAGGTGAGGAGAACAATCGTTGCAACCCAAAAAATAAAAAAAAGGTTGCATAACGCTGCATAATGTGGTTGGGTCTGCATGAATTTGTTTTTTTGAGGCTGGGCATATGGGGCAGTAAGGGTTCATCTTTTTTGTTTGTGGTGAAATTGTAGAACTATATTATTTGATTTGGGAAGGGGTGGCAGTGCTTTGGTGTTTTAATTGGTATGTATTATGATTTTTGTTATGTGGACCACTTACTAGGAAGGAACATTAAGATTCCATTGCAAGTGTTATAATGTAAAAAAATTTAATTCCTTTTCATTGTTGAAGAAAACAATATCAGTTCTATGTTAATTTTTTTGTGGTGTACATCATGGGATCCTTCTTCGTTTCTGGTTTGCTTTATTTATTGGAGAGAACAAATGACGGAATTTATTTTTATTTTTTATTTTTGGTGTACAGCATGGAATCCCTGTTGGTTTCTGCTTTCTTGATGGCACACGCTTGTATACCTATTATTACTAATTGTTACGGGCGCCCAGTTTGATTGGATCCTTGGCAGGCATTATACTATGAGGCTATTGATTTTTGGAATTTGTCAAAGAGAACATTGGCAGTTCTTGGGTGTTATTGCACCAATGGCACACATGGCCCTATGTGAAGGGTACCAGGTCTGAAGCCATTCTCAATACCAAGCTTTTTAAAAAAAAATACCAATAAACCTAGGAAGCTACCATAACACATAACACCCATGCATGCCATGCTTAGGAAACACATAAAAATACCTTCACCATAACCAAAACAGAGATATAACAGTCAGTGAGTACCAATGTAAATACCATAATTATTACCAGTAACATATATAAACACCAGTTTAAATACCATAATTATTACCAAGAACAGAGGTATAACAGTCAGTGAGTACCAATGTAAATACCATAATTATTACCAGTAACATATAATAAACACCAGTTTTAATACCATAAGTATTACCTAAAACAGAGATATAACAGTCAGTGAATACCAATGTAAATACCATAATTATTACCAGTAACATATATTAACACCAGTTGAAATACCATAATTACTACCAAAACCAGATATATAACAGTCAGTGAATACCAATGTAGATACCATAATTATTACCAGTAACATATATAAAACACCATTTTAAATACCATAATTATTACCAAAAACAGAGATATAACAGTCAGTGAATACCAATGTAAATACCATAATTATTACCAGTAACAGATATAAACCCCAGTTTAAATACCATAATTATTACCAAAAACAGTGCTATAACAGTCAGTGAATACCAATGTAGATACCATAATTATTACCAGTAACATATAAAAACACCATTTAAAATACCATAATTATTACCAAAAACATAGATATAACATTCAGTGAATACCAATGTAAAATACCATAATTATTACCAGTAACAGATATAAACACCATTTTAAAATACCATAATTGTTACCAAAAAAAATGATATAACAGTCAGTGAATACCAATGAAGATACCATAATTATTACCAGTAACATATACAAACACCATTTTAAATACCATAATTATTACCAAAAACATAGATATAAACATTCAGTGAATACCAATGTAAAATACCATAATTATTACCACTAACAGATATAAACAGTCATACAAACATTAAAATTTGGTTTTTTAATAGCATATATTTTAGTGTACGAAACAAAAACTGATGTTTTAAAATTACACAAACATGAAAGATATACACCATTGTCTACGAAATTCTGTCGGGTGGGTGGGGGGGGGGGTTAGATCATGTCCAACAAATGCTATTGAAAACTATGATTTCCTCCTCGGCACATACTTCGATGCAGGTACTCTTTCGCTTTGTCCCACGTGCTCCACCTGCCTCCTAGGACCCCCAAACCGGCTGACCACCTTACCGGTCACCTCGCTTTCACTTATGGCACCATTTTCCATTTTTTTGGTGCCATAATCCCATAATAAGGATCCATAACGTAGACGACAGAATGCTGGGTCAAATGACTGTTTTCCAATCTGGACATAATCGTACCCATTGCATACAAGCTCCGCAAACACGCACGTAAATAGACCACAATCACTGTTACAAAACAGTATATTCAAAATCTGCCGTATATAAAAAAAAAACAATATATAAAAAATTTGAGAAGATTAGTAAAAAAAGCTTACTTCGAATCAGCATCTTGCTGGGGGATATCATCACATGTTACGAAGGTGAGGCTGTCCGATAACGCATACTCGGCATAGTCCACGGACTGCTGCCAAGCAATGTCATCCCTTTTGCCGTAAAAGCCAGTGCTCACCAAAAACAAGGGGATTATTTCTGCCACCTTTTTGACCCTCCGAATGACAGCCAAATTGTGCATCGAGCCGGCTTCACTCAGCGAGTCAAATATAAAAAGACACCTACTTTGAATATAAAAGACAACCAACACCCAGTGGCACTTCTCCGGCACATGAACGGGTATACATACATAATCAACTTTGTCCCATGGCGTGTTCGCCAATATCTTGTATCCCCGAATATACTGTGCAACATCGTGATCTTCTGTGATGAGTGTGCTGTCCCTGTTATTGGCAGTCCATATGTCATAAATTTGTTCCACCCAGTTCATGAAAAAGGTGTCCGTGGTGGTAACTCTACGCTGGGCTGCATCGCCGTATTTGCATTTCTTACGTAGGTAGTACATAAGTACATTAACATGCTGTATTAAAAAGACATAAAGAAAAAAATTACCAAAATTATACCCAATTGGGAAGAGTAGATGTTGCACCAAAAATATAAAAGAGCAACAGATACTACCAACTCAGGAAAACACCCAAGAACCAAACATGTTTAACATCACACATGCAGACAGCCAAAAAAAACCAATTTAAATACCACAATTAACACCAAAACAGAGATGTACAAAAAAACAAAATAAATACCATAATTATTGCCAAATATAGATATACAGTCAGGCAAAAATACCAGTATAAATACCGCAATTGTTACCAAAGATATATATAGGAAACAACTTTTTTTTTTTCTTCTAAATACTGCCACAGACCACAGAATCTGCCAAAATCAGAAAAACCACCAAAGAACCAAACATGTTGACTACCCATGTTCATACCTAACATGTATACAGCCAAACTAAAAAATTACCATCATCAACAACAAATTCAAACACCCCCATAGAATATTTTGCAAAAAAAAAAAAAAATTAAACGTGTTACCGAATCAGTCCATGCGCTCCCCGTTGTAACCATGACATGAAACCAATCCATCAATCCAACAGAATCAACCCCAAAGTCGAACGGGGGATTGATCTTGTTTGAACTGATCGTGAAAGCACTCGCTCTCCTAATAAACCAAAAACAAAAAGATAACTGGAAACTGGTGAAAAAAAAAAACAGCGAAGTAACAGAAAAAGTTTAAACGTACCTGCCCCGTTTTTTGGACAACCTATCTTTAAACCACTTGTTAAACAAATCAACCAACTCTTGATTAACATCAAATTCACCATAGCCAGCAAAAGGGTGCTTCAATTGAAAATATGCTGGCGGCTCTGATGACTTGCAGTCTGAACTGCTTAAAGCAGTGTATGGCGACTTCCCAAACCTCCCCGGAGCTTTTGTTCGTTCACGCTGCGTTGGGGTTACATATGGAATTTTATTTTCCAGCGCAACGATCTGCGACTCCCTATATTCAGGTAACTCAAAATCGTCCAAAGTGGGAGTTTTTTTTGCAGATGATGTTCCTTCGGCTGGGGAATGTTATTCTGTGAGAACTAAATTTATAACAAAGTGCAATTATAATTATTATTGACCCACTTACCTCCGGGGGAAACAGTATTTTTTGGCGACTGACATGCGCCGTCAAAATCTTTGGCAACTTCATGAATTGGATTTTGAAAATCTCCAACATGTGCCTCAACATCAATTGGATTATCAACATCGTCAACCTAAAAAAACATGAGACGGTCAATTTGCATAATCAACAGAACGACAGAGAAATGCGAAAAATTTAGACCACTGGATTGAATACCAAAAAGATTGCGCCAATGGAACACATGGCACTATGTGAAGGATACCAGTTCTGCAGCCATTCTCAATACCAGGCTTTGGTAAAAAAAATACCAATAAACCTAGGAAGCTACCGCTGACTTAACACCCATGCATGGCATGTTATGAAACACATAAAAAACAACCCCCATCCCCTGGAAAAAATACCAACTATTTTACCAACCACAGAACTGATGAAAACCTTATGGAATACCATCTTAATAACCAATATGTCATACATATAAAAGTACCAGTCAGAATACCAGGCCCACAAAACAGACTGTAGGAAAAAATAAAAACCATTTTCAATACCAAAACACAGATATTAAAAAATCAAACATGTATCTATCTTGAAAAAAGTTTCGTATTAACAGCTGGTGAAGGATCACTTCTATGGTACCTCAAGACCTACTCCTTGAAAATCTCCCACATTAGCATCAACATCTACAGGATTATCACCATCATCAACCTAAATGCCAATGTGAATACCATAATTATTACCAAAAACAAATATATAACAGTCAGAGAATACCAGTATAAGTACCGTAATTATGGCCAACAGACAGATATAGACCCCCACCAACCAGAATACCAAACATGCAGTCGCGCAATAACCCAATATAGATACCATAATTGTTACCATTCCCAGGTATAAACAGTCTTACCAAAAACCCATTATACATACCACAATTGTTACCATAAGATATATATATGAAACAGCTATCTCTTTTTTTTTTAAAAAAAGGTATACACCTTCTTCCTTAAATACCACACATGGCCATAAACCCAAAAATAATTATTTGAACCATAAATTTGTATATTAAAAAAAAACCAAAATCTCATACATATAAAAACTACCAGTGAGAATACCACCATTTTTTTAATACCAGCCACACATATTAAAAAAGCAGACATGTATTTATCTTCTATGGTACCTCAACACCTACTCCCGGGAAATCACCCACATTTGCATCAACACCTACCGGATTATGACCATCTTCAACCTAAATGATTGAGAAATGAAAAACATTCAGACAACACATTATAATAGCCAAAAAATAAGCAGCAATAGCAGGCATAGAGGATGAAAAAGAAGAAACCAATTAACCAATCCTTGGAGTCTAGCATAACTCATAAAAAAAAAAACATTATTGGATACCATGTTGAATACCTTCACCCTAACCAAAGCCTCCTACTTAGAAAACTACCAACCAGAACACCACACATGCATACAGACAATAAACCCAATGTAAAATACCACAATTATTACCAGTAAAAAATACCAAAATTACTACCAACACACAGATATAAAAAAAAAACACCAACCAGAATACCACACATGCAGTCTGCCAAAGAACCAAAATAAATACCATATCTATTACCAACCCAAGATATGAAGAACATGCAAAAATACCAGTATAAATACCACAACTGTTACCAAAGATATATGTAAGATACAGCTGTACCTTTTTTTTTAAAAAATAAAGAATATACACCTTCTACCTTGATACCACACATGGACAAAAAACCAAAAACAAAGTTCACATTAAGAGGTGTTGAGGATGGCTGTACCTCAGTTCCTACTCCTCCTTGCTTATTAAATACTTCAGTCCGCACAAACTTGAACTCGTTTACTAGATTCTGAAAGCATTCTTGAATGTACGCCTTCAGTTGCCCAATCTGCGCTTCAACTTTCAATTCAAGATGTTTGAAGTCTTGGCGCACCTATGGAAAGAAAAAAAGTGGCTGTAAAGATAAAAAAGTGAATAAAGGATTCCGGAACTGAAAAGGGAAATAAACTACTTACCAACACAATGTCCTCGGATAACTTTTTGATGTTGCGTGCAACAACATCTTCAGCGGGATGTGCAGAGGCTTGGGGGACATCGGGATCATCCATTTTTGATTCCTCCAACTGCTCATACTCGAAAGCAGCAACCTCTTCCGCATGAAATTGAATTCTTTGAAACTTGTACTTCAATTATAAAGAAGAGATCAAAATATTAGTTAAGAAAAAACACGAATACACCAAAAAAAAAAAAAAACCCCATCCAGAAAAGGGGCCTACCTGACTGCCATAACGGCGAAACATCCCTCTCAACAGCCTGTCATAGTACAGCCTGGAATCAGGCGTAGTCCAATTAAAAACTCGCGGACTACGATTACCCAATCTGACAGCAACCATGGGGTCGACCTTGTTTGAGCACTCATAAAGCCAAATTTGCAAAGCCAAGGGGAATCCGCAAAACTTGAAATAGTCGGGGTCCCCAGATAGCTGACGGACAATGCAGTCCCTCAAGTCAAAAAAGGACCGGCGACCCCATGGGTATGACTGGTACTGCCCCGATTCAACCAACAAAAAATGGTCTATCGGAATAAAGTGTTTTTTGGGTGGAGATGACAAGATGTAAGTACTGATAAAATAAATAATTGCAATATGTAAAACATCCTCCTCCTCGAACAACCCTTCCCGAAAAGCACTAATTAAAAAGTGCTTCTCCAGCCCCCTATCAGACACCATCGGGAAGTATCGCTCGATAAGCCTCGACCTCCCCGACAAGTTAATGGTATAGTCATCAACGGGTCCACACTTCAAGCCGGTGACGGCCCGAAATTCTCTTAACCCAAAGGTTAACTCTTCCCCATTCAAATTAAAAATAAAAAAATCGCCAATATTATCCTTGTTGGTGATGTAATGAATCATGGCTCGGATAACCTGAGGTTGGACTGACAACTGAGCCAAATCAAGCAAATTACCGAAAGGACCGGATTTAAAGCGATCGAGCATACCGAACTTGGTCAAAAATTCAGAAATTTCCTCAAAAACTTTCACATTAACATACGAGCACCATCGAGTAGCTTTTTTGGTGTCCTGAGAAATGTCCAAAGAAAAAAAAAAATTTATTTACAAGAATTGTCCCCCCCCCCAGAAAAATAAAAACAGCCAACATAAACATGGAAAATAAAAACTAATTTATAATTATACCTGCACTTCTTTTTTCTCTGCCTTCGTCCCCTTTGGTTGTTTACTTTTTTTGCTGGCAGACGGTGGCTGCTTGCTGTTCCGTACAGATTTCTTGTTACCAAAAAAAAAAAGCAGGATTAGAAGGAAAAATATTGCATGGATTTGAATATGTGTATATAGGCAAAAATACCAAAAATTGAATACCTTTGCCTTAGCAACAGTGGGAGAATTCTGCGCTTTGTGCAACTTAGCCCTCTTTGACAGAGGAACTTCGTCCTCGAAGTCGCTGTCGTGTGGCAAATCTACGTCTGCCATTTTACGCTTCCCCTTACTGTCAGAAGTTACTTTGCTAGAGGCCCTTTTGGGGGGTGATGGTGTGTACGCATTCAGGTCAAAGCTTGGCCTGGATGGCGAATGAATTGTGCTAGTAAAGCGTGGGCTCTTCCTGGGTGGTGTCACTTCCATGTTAATTTAGCCCTGTTAAACACAAAGAATAATAACACAAATAAGAAATCTAGGTAAAAACCAAACACACATAAAAATATAGTCAAGTCACATGCCCCAAAAAAATACCTTTTTACATACCAAAAACAGCATACCAGTTACATGCCCACACCCCCCACCCCCCACCCCGAGAACCCCCAAACAGAGTACCAATATGAACACCATGTACCAGCATCCCATGAAATCACAAACACCATCCCACAACAAAATACCAAAATGCATACCAATTACAGACCCCTCATAGTTGTACCAAATATCATACCAACATGGAATATCAAACAAAGCATCCCTGAACACAAAAGGCCACCCCCCCCAACCATCATACCAAATGAATACCAATTGAATGCCCCCCAAGAATATATATACCAGGTGCATACCAATATAAATACCAAAAATATCAACTGCATACCAATATAAATACCAAACGCGTGCGAATTCCATGCCACCAAAAAAACCCAATGGAATACCAATATAAATACCAAAACTAGCATACTAGTTGCATACCATGATGGCTGCCATACAAAATTGCATTCCCTCATAAAAAAACCCAAAAAGGCATACCAGTAGAAACCCCACCTACTGTCTACCACAAGCGCCAAAGATAATGCCATATGACAGTGAAGAAACCAAATACATCACCCATCCCCCATGTCCCCCAGTTGCAATCCATAAAGGAAAAAAAAAAACAAAGGAATACCTACATAAATACCAACAACATCAACCATGCAACAAGCCAATCCGAAGAAACTATAACATTCCAACATAAAAATGACAAACACATGATGCAACTCACCCAAAAATTGCATACTAGTTGCATACCATGAAGCATACCATACAAATTGCATGCCTCAAAAAAAAAACCCCCCAAATGCATACCAGTAGAAACCCCCAAATTTGCCTACGACAAAATCCAAAGATAATGCCATGATGACAATGAAGAAACCAAATACATCACCCATCCCCCCATTTACCAGTAAACCCGCTGAAATAACAACAATATAAGAAAAAAAAAGCAAAAAAAATAACAAAAAAATCACTTGTGGGAAAGGAAAACAACATTGAGGGGAAAAAATACCCAAATGGAAAGGGATGACATGATTCTTACCATACCGAATTCAAAACGAAGAAGGAAAATAAAAAAAGAAGAAATACATACCTTTAAATCGCGGGAATGGAGGAGATTTGTGAAGAAGAAGAACAATAATTTGTGCTAACCAAAACAAAAATACGAAAAAGAAGAAGAAAAAATATACTTTTAATGAAGTAATTCAAAAAAAATCATTACTTCAATACGAATTCAAAACGAAAAAAAAAAATAAAAAGGAAGAAATACATACCTGTAAATGGCCGGAAAAGATGAGATTTGTGAAGAAGAAGAACTATAATTTGTGCTAAACAAAACAAAATTACATGAAAGAAGAAGAAAAAGTAAAACTTTTATTGAAGTGATTAGACACGCCGGCTGACGGACCGGCGCGTCAATCACTTCAGTCGCGTCTGTCAGTGGCATTAATTGAGCCATTAATGACACCTCGGAAAAAATGAAACGTGTGATAGAAAAATTACACTAATAAATGCTCTTGTGTGTAAAATATACCCTACCCGCTGTATAATACAAATATTCTTCCTTAAAAAAAAAAAAAAAATTGGTTCCATTAAATGGCTCATTAATGAGCCGCCTGACCGCATTTAATGCGGGTCAGGTCACACTCGAATCATACATAGAAGAATGAGGAAAAGCTGAATATTTTAATTAAAAAAGTCAAAAAATGGACTCGGTAAATATGTAAATAATTTGGTATATACGTAAATAAATTGGTAAACGTAATTTAATGGTGCAAAGTTGTATATTTTGTTAAAAGTTTACTAATTTTTATTAGTACTTTAAATTACTTAATTTCATAAGGAAAAATTATATAAATATTCAAAATCTCAAAAAAAAAAGTCTTTTTTAAGTAAATAAATATTTTAAAGTAAAGTTATAAATCTAAAAATGTCGTGAAAGATACATATAGTAAATGAAGGGCCACAATAAATCTTGTGGCTGAGAAAATTAATGGAGGGGGTCCATGACGTGGCATCCAATTACACTATCCTGTCGTTTAAATTAAGCGAGATCAAAATCATAATCCTCAATATTGCCAACAAGGCCTTAACTATATTCCTTACTTCTAATATCCTACCTCACCGGGAAAAAATAAAAACAAAAACAAAATATCACTTCACTTTTCGTCCACCGGCGGCCAATTCACGGCGAGTTAACGGGAGTTCTTTAGTAAGATACTAATCGTCTTCTCCGAAGCTTTTCCTTTTTTTTTTGGTGTGTGTTTTCCGTTTGTCTTTGTACCTCTGGTAAAAAATGAGGCAAGTGAAGGACCCAGAAATTAAGCTATTTGGAAAGAAAATTGCTCTGCCTGAGAATGGAAAGATACTATCGGTGATAGTCCCCGTCGAGGATTCCGATGTCGGAAAATCTGTGAGTGCTACTGATGTTGTAGTTGCTGATGAAAGTAGTACCGGGTCGGATCGTGATCCATGTTTAGTGGATAAGGAAGGAAACAGTTCGCAGCAAGATGAATCAGATGATGGAAGTGAATACGAAAAGGAAGAGGCTGATAAGGTACTGATTTGAATTATCTGTTCAGAAATTTCAATAAATTGTTGTATTAGATTTTTGATGTTATGGTATTCAATTTCTGGGGTTTTCAAATGGAAATAAAGTTTCAGATTTGATAATATGTTGTTAATTTGCAGAATTAGATTCACTGGGTTATAATTGAACATTATTTTGCCCCTTTTAGTCATTCTCTAGAAGTTTCTAGCTAGTCCTGTGTAATTTATGCTCAATATCTTTTTCATTGATACCCCTTTTACTACATCAGGATGCGATAATACCAGTACTAGCGCACCGAGTTCCATGAACTCCAAAGTTAAGGATTTTTGGTGTGACCCTTAGGAAGTCGTCGTGTTGCATCCCTCCCTTTTCCCGCCCGTGGGATTTTACTGAATATGTTCTCGTTTTTGTTGACCCCCTTTTACTAGATGTAGTCGTAACTAAAGAAATTGGAGAAAGAATCAGCTTCTCTGTCTTTTGTCCTCTTTTCCAACTTAGTGGGAATCCTATAGGGAAGTCGAATTTATCAGTGTGAAGGACTGTGAGATTCTTTCCATTGAGCAGACTGAATATGGCTCACATCATTAACTGTTGTTTTCTTATGGGAATCTTACAGGCAACTCATTAAGTTTTGGTTTTCAATTTTTAGGATCAAATGACAAGAGAGCTCAGTGAAGCCAAATTAGAGGAGAAAGACCAAAATCTAATGATGGAAGGATCAGAAAATCTTAAGTCACCATCAGAAAACAAGTCTAAGACTCATACTAGTGATGATGACTCTCCCACAGTAAAATCTTCCAAGACTGAGGATGATCAGAATGATGCAACAAATTCCCAGCAGAAAACTCTGAAGAAGCCAGACAAAATTCTCCCCTGTCCTCGTTGCAATAGTATGGATACGAAATTCTGTTACTACAATAATTACAACATCAATCAGCCTCGTCATTTCTGCAAGAGTTGCCAGAGATATTGGACAGCTGGGGGTACCATGAGGAATGTGCCTGTGGGAGCTGGTCGTCGCAAGAATAAGAACTCTGCATCGCATTGTCGTCACATCATGATCTCTGAGGCCCTTGAAGCTGCAAGAATTGATCCCCCGAATGGATTTCATCATCCAGCATTCAAACCCAATGGAACTGTCCTATCATTTGGTCCTGACTCTACACTGTGTGACTCAGTGGCCTCTGTTTTAAATCTTGCTGATAATAAGACACCAAATGGGATCCGAAATGGTTTTTACAGACCAGAACATAAGAATCCGTCTGGCATAGGTGGAGAAAATGGGGATGACTGCTCTAGTGGATCTTCAGTCACCACTTCAAATTCAATGGGGGAAGGAGTTAAAAACTGCTCCCCTGAGGCAGTCATGCAAACTATAAATGGCTTCCCATCTCCAGTTCCTTGCCTCCCAGGAGTACCGTGGCCTGTTCCATTCGCTGCTGTTCCTTACCCTGCCATTAGCCCTGCTGGATATCCTATGCCATTCTGTCCTCCACCTTATTGGAATTACAATGTGCCTGGTCCATGGGGTCTTCCTTGGTTGACTCCACCGTCGCCAACAGCAAACCAAAAAGGACCAGGCTCTGCTCCTAATTCGCCTTTGGGGAAGCATTCTAGGGATGGTGAATTGCTTAAGCCAACCAATCCTGAGTGTCAAAAGAATTCAGAGGGGTCTGTTTTAGTACCAAAAACATTGCGGATAGATGATCCCGACGAAGCTGCTAAGAGTTCTATATGGTCAACACTGGGAATCAAGTACGATTCTGTTAGCAGGGGAGGGCTCTTCAAGGCCTTGCAACCCAAAAGCTGTGAGAAGAAGGATCAACCTACCACTACATCCCCGGCATTGCAGGCTAACCCTGCAGCTTTCTCTAGGTCCATCAGCTTCCAGGAGAGGGCCTAAAAGTGAGCAATTTTCTCCTTCAGCTCTGAGGTACATAGTCGTCAACCAACTTACCTTCCGCCAGATGGATGTTGGTCTTTCAGCCTTATGGATGATCAAGTACGCGTAATTACTATGGCATGTATGTACCAAGGCTGAGAATCTTAAGATCCCTCAAGATCTCCAACTGAAACTGGGCAAAGCTATTGTTCAAATCAGTGTTTATCCTTCCCTTGTAACATATTTTTGCTTGGTCAGTGTGTTTTTTCCATGTACATAAACTTCATACAGCTGACACTAGAAAGTGGAAGAGAGAAACATTTAGATGTATATCATGTACCCGTCAATGTTTTTGTCTGGAAGGCGGTATCTTTTTCCATTTTTGCCGGTGTTTTGAATAATAGTTGAGCCTTCTTTTCAGATTTTTATGTTCACATTATGAAATCTTGTTGATCATTACACAAATGTGCCTTTTCTTCATTGTGTCTCAAACAAGACTTTAAATATCAGCCTAAAATTTAACCAAAAAAAAAAAAGTTATGCTCAAAAGCTGCAGAAATGTATTAAAACAATCCCAATTAAAAACACAATTTAGCTAAGAGTCTTGGAGTCATGGAGTGTAAGGGTATTCACTTGTGCCTAACGTCTTCTCTTTCATGCAGATAATTATGATCCTCAGAGGATTCCAGAAAATCCAAGTAGTAGTACCTTTTATTTACAAACCAAGTCACAAAAGGTAAGTGGAAGGATGATATTGAAGTTCATTTTCCTTTCCTTTACCTTCAATTTCTCAACCCCAAAAGACCAGTTGGAAGTGGCCACCAATAATAACAGAGTCCATCTAACTCCACCACAACCCCCACCCTTCTTGTCACCAGTAATTTTGAAGTTCTGAACACATCTAATGAATTTTTATACGATCAGATTATCTTTATCCGTTATCATCATAGATAACTTATCTTTGTCCAAGATCATAATTTTCTTATATTTAAAGTCTTAAAATTCTATTTGGAAATTATTATCATTATCCCTACATGATAGTTAGTCAAGTTTGAATAGGAGAGTTCATCTGAACGAGTTGACAATCAAATCAAACTTTAGTGTTGATGTAGACATTAGAAGGGGGCACTTTGGAAAATCAGAACAATTTATGTGCAGCTGGTGGACTCAGGCAATTTGTTGAATATAAAAAACAAAGTAGATATTTTTGAAGGGCAGAGCAAATCTAAGCCACATCTTATACTAGATATCTTAGCAATTAGTTGGATATGGGACCCAAAATCCCCCATATGCTCTTTAATGGCATAAATGCTTTTGGCATTTTCACTTAGCTTTTGCCTTTTTTTTATTTTCCTTTTGGCTTTTCTTCTTCCCTTTTACACCCATTTTTATATATATGACAATTTTTATCCCCATATATGCATGTGCTGTCTATTGTGTTTCTTGGAACAACTAATAATTCAAAGTAGGGTTCTTCCATTTCTAGCCATTCCTTTCTATCAAAAAATCTCCCATTGGATATTAAAACTCCAATGGGGAATGAAAGTAACTCCTAACAAATGCATTTTTTCAGTATTTGCAACATAAACTGATTTTTATTTACCTCCTTGTATCTTTTCTTTAGGAAAAAAGTACTTCCTTCTCTCATATTAATTATTAATATTTGTCTCAAAATATTTTTCAATTTACATCAAGATAAAAATTAGGTTTTCTTTTTTCATGTTACTGTTAAAATTATTTATTTTTGAAAGTAAATAATATCGATTACATCGAAAACAGGTAAGAATAAATTAATAAAAATAAGTTTTTTTTTTTTTAAGGACGTGTGAAGTTTAAATATGACAATCAAATGAGACGGAGAGAGTAGTAATAGTAATTAAAGAATGATAAGTGGTGTACACTTACATTTGCATAAACAAATAGTATGAAAATTTTTACAGTTCCAGTGAATTTCAATTTATTATAGCAAGTTACATATTTTATTTTTCAGATTACTAATTTCACTTATAATAAAGCATCTTTTAAGCATTTTATAAAAGGCAGAACATTATAAAGTTCCCCTAAATATTTAATTTTGTAACAAATTAAAACCGAGTAAACATAATTTTGTAGCACCTTTTCTTTCTTGGATGGCAATGTTCTTAATCTAGAAGACAAAAATAGGTGGAGATTGAAAATAGAGTCCCATGAATGGCATACAACAAAAGATTAAATCCTAATCAATACTCTTTCTGTTTTAAAATACATGATTCGTTTAATTTGGGCATACCTCTTAAAAAAGTTTTCAATTCTATTAAAAAATAAATAACGTTTTTATTAACATATCCCGAATTAAGTGTCCAGAAGAAAAGAAATTAAGCAACAACATCCAATTCTTACTGCTGGTTGCACTTTACATCATTAAGATCTAGTAGTAATAATAAGTTTAGTTAATTTCATAGAAATTCTTCAAAAATATGAAGGAAAACAAACATGATTGTTTGTTATGGAGAAAATTTCCTAAAAATAGTGTTCTCATATTTACTTGATCACAATACTTTATTTATCAAAACAAATTAGTTGAAAATCAAGAAAACACAACTTTTTAGGAGAATAAGAAAACTAAGTTCCATAAGCGATAATTTCAAATATACGTACATGTATATGATAAAGCTAAAATATTTGTGTAAAAGTTCTAGGACCTAAATATGACTAAAACATAAATATAACTCCGTGATATGACATATTTTTCATGAGGATTTTTCAAAAAAGAGCAAGCACTTGAAACATAACAAGGCGAAAATAGTTATAGTTTGCTAAAATTACGATTTATAGCTACATATTATAAGAGAGAGGCGAGCAAGACCGAGAGGGAGCGAGAGAGGGCAGAGGGTGGAGAGAGGTGAATTATATATGCATATTTGTCAAATTGTATGTGTATATCTGTCAAATAATTGTATATGTGTAACTAATATACATATGTATTTGTATATCTGGCAAGCGAGATTCTGAGAGGGAGGAGAGCCATTAGCGAGCTCGAGAGAGGCAAATTGTATATGTATATCTGTCAAATTTGAATATGTATATCTATCAAATAATTGTATATATGCAGCTGGTATACATATGTATTTGTATATCTAGCAATAAATTGGAGAGAGAGAAGAGAGGCAAGAGAGAGGAGAGAGAAAATAGTAACAAAACTCTAACTATAGCTATAAATTGTAATTTTTACAAACTATAGTGATATAATATAAATACATATCATATGTTTGCCCAATTACGTACTTTACTCAGAATCTTCAGTTTTTCCTTTAGATGTATTAGCCATATAATTATGATCATTCGAAGTCAAAACCATGTTGTTTTAGTTTTCTCCCACAGTAATCACTTCAAACTTTATTAAGTCAATTTCATATATAAGTGACTTTAGTGCATTTTGTGTCATATAAACAATAGGACTTAGAAGAGCAATAAAAAAACCCTCCAATTAGGCAAAGAGTCAACCCCAAGTGCATGGAGTGACCCACCATTAGCAATCGTGTTAGTATCATCATCTTTAATTTACTACTTCCAATCAAACACTTCAGTGCTTCTTAGTGCATAAATGATTGATTTTCTAAATTAAATACTTATCTGTATCGAATATTTATATTAAAACAAACTCCGCTATAACTCATTTATTTATTCGAGCCATGCAAGTTAAACTTGAAATGATTATTTATTTAAAGATTGAAAATTATGCAACTTATTGAAGAACTTATGTAATAATGATTTTTTTTTTGCCCCCTTTCTTTTTGTTTGGTTATTAGGGTGAATTTTTTTTTTAGAAAAATGACTGATGTAGTAGATATTATATGGAAAAAGGTAATATGAGAAGAGTGTTACCTTTCACTTTCTTGCAAAAAAGTATAAAAAAAGATTCATCACTTGGATGTCCCAACTTTTAATTTATTTCAAAGTGGGGACAGAGGTGACAAAGACTAAAAAGATTAATTTAATCCAGTTAAGGTGGTTAAGTAAACCAAATGTTATCACTTATCACCACCAAACTAAAAGTTAAATGTCATTTGAATCCTAGTTCTCTGCAATTCATATAAATCTTATTTTATGAAAATTAAAAAGTTATTTTGGATAAAACTCAAGCTCAAGATCAAAACAAGATAATATGTAAAATCTAGTTTGGGTAATTACGTTTTGTAATTATAGTTATAATAATATTTGTATAATTTTCACAATATTTGTATAATTCGCTATACAATTCAACAGTTTTTGCATAACGTTTGTATATTTCTCTATACAATTTATTCACAGCATTTGTATAATTCGCTGTACAATTTACATTATTTGTATATTTCGGTATACAATTTGATTTGCTCACAATTTTTGTATAATCGGGCACAACGTATGTATAAATCGCACGAATTATACAAAATTCAAACTGTAATTACAGCTAGGTATTTGCCGCGAGTCATGATTAATTCAAACTATAACTATATTAGCTAATTAATTAGTATATATTTACTTATCCACATAATTTTTCCTTTTAATAAAATTCGTAATGTTTACTTTGCACGCATAAAAAGTGTCAAACAGATAATTTTTTCTTTAGCCCACTTGACAAGTGTCACTGATATAATTAATAGAGTTTATTATCAGTTGGTGATTTAGAGAAAATAATTTATCAAATCTATACTTTACCAAGCTTTATTACATAGTCACATAACGATAGTGCTATTCTTTTTCCCCTTGGCCACACCAACAAGTAATTCTATAATTCATATTTTCTCATATATATATATATATTATGATTTATGATATTTCACGTGCAATTTCTAAACATATCAATTTTAATTAAAAAATTTATATACTTTACGTTTTACTTTACACAAAATAAAATCAATCCATCACTACGAAGTGCCAATTTTATAAAAGTGACCAACATGGATTGTGGTGCAGTGATTGGACTACTTCATCCTTAATCAGCGATTTCTAGTCAATATGGAAAAAATTATGTTAGAAGCATTACTCTAAATGCACGACCTAAATTTAGTCAGAGCTCCTAGCGGATGCCGACATCGGAGGGAAACAAAAATGAAAAAGGTCAAAAGCTTTAAAAAAGTGAAGCCCAAGGTGAAACTTGGATATTGCCAAGAATCAATACCAAGAGGCCCAAAGCATAAAAAAGCTTCAGAGCCAAATTGGTCCAGTCTGGTTTGAATTTGGTAGCACCTTCAAAGCCTCACTACATAGGGCCTCCTTCACAAAATAATGGTCTATGGCCCATTATATCACAAACTAAAATTCTCTGTGTAAAAAACAATTTATGCAAGTAGTTTTTAAAAAATAATTAATAATTTTGATGATATTTTTTATTTATTACTATTTGTAGCAATATATAATTTGTTTGATAAGAAATTGAAAATGCATATTAAAGTGAGTGATAAATATATTAACCATCAATAAAATGTGTATTATATATATTTTGTAAATAGTTTACTGTAATATATATTAAAATTGTATTACAAAGATATTATAAGTATTTAGTGAAAAAAATTATTATTACTATAAATAATAAATATTTTCTTAATATAATATATCTAAGGATGTTTCCCTTATTTATGCAACTATGCTAAGTCTCCTAATTTTATAAACTGTCTCAAATATTAGTCTTGCACACCTTACGACTATAGAAATCAACTTGAGTGAGAATCATTAAAGATATGTCAAATATGCACATTGTTATTTAATTCTGTAATATTAAATATGTAAGATACAAAATTCAGAATTAAAGAGTTGCTAAAAAAAAAAAGATGCGTGAACCAAAAAAAAAAGTAAGACAAATAAATTAAAATAAAGAAAGTATCAAATGTTTGGTTGAGGTCAAGTGACAGATTTAGAGGGATTGCTACGGTTTAGGTAAATTCAATAGTCTTGAAAATTTAAAAATATTTAAATAATTAATTGTAAATTGCCTTATTATTATGTTATTAACTTGAAGCGGTTCTTGAATATAAGATTTTGAATCCGTCTCGAAAATATCAATAAAAGTATCCTGAGTTCACTTGACGGCAAACTATATACTTAGATTGAAAATTTACCTTGCAATTTGGGCACGCAACATAATTACATAACATTTCCAAAAGAACTTAGACACCAACGTTTAAATGGGGTTTGTGAAATGGAATGGGTCTTATTCTAAATTTCAAAGATCGATTCTGAAACTTCTTTCGTTTACATTACTTACTTAGGAGTTAATACGCAAATAATAAGCATTAAATAAGTCATTATATATTTTCAAATAAAAAATATGCAAATTTATGATATTTTAGAATCTATTATGAAACGTTCTCACATGAACATTCCACTAAAGACTAGTCTCCTTTCCATTTTAAGCTTATACATAGCTATTTTTTATGCTATGTGTTGCATATATGGCGTGATGATATAATTGGTCATCAAAATCATCCTAAAATTAAGCTTTATAATGTGGAAATTCGAAGTTAGTTGGACCTTAATATAAATATTCATAATATCGTATGAGAAATCTGAAAAAGAGAGAAAGTGAAAGTAAAAGTTACAAATTCCAAATCCATAGTGTTGGTGAAAATAATTTAACACACTTTTTTACCAACTATTTTCCTCTAATTAAGCGCATCACATCACGTGGTCTAAATAATTATTTAATTCACAAAAGAAATATTCGTGAGTGTGTGTGTAAGTCCAGCACGCACACGATTTTCACGACATATCAGAATTTTGTTTGCCTTAACTTTCTGCAAAATTTCATAAAATTTGAAAACAAATAGGGCTTTTTTAGTTGGTGCACTTTGTCAAATGTGGAAGGATTATTTTTCTTGTTTGATTAATACTTTTTCGTTCATAATGAACTTTGAGTACTTTTAAAAAATAATAAATTAAAAACATATTTTATGTATTAATATATGTATAATTTTGAATGAACTTGAATTTTTTTAAAAAATAAATAATTAATGTTAAAGGTAAAACATGAAAAAAAAATTGTACTTTTCTAATATGTCAAAGTGAACAAATAAAAATAAAAAAAAAATATTTTTAGAATAGTGAACAAGTAAAAAAAAAAATTAATTATTTTTTGGAGCAATGTTATTGAGTTTGTACTCCGTAAATTAATTTTTAAAGTTAAATTAGATTCAATTAATTTGATATGTTAAACCAAATTTAGATATTCTTTTTTCATATTGATATGATAAAAAATATATCTTAAAAATGTTCGCGCACAACATTTGTTTACAACTAGATGTTTGCCGCGAGTTATAATTAATTCAAACTATTGTTATGTTAGTTAATTAACTGTATGTTTATCCGCATAACTTTTCCAAATAAAGTATGCTCTCAAAATCCTTGTAACACATTTAACACTTATTATAAACAAATTATGTATTTATAATAATTCATATTATTATTAACAAGATAAATCAAACATTTACTAACAAATGATGTCAGATAACTAATTTCTAATCTCACCACAGTTTGCTGATGCAACACCTTCAATTATTATGAGTGAATTACCAGGAAATCCCATGACCGACTTCCAATAAAAAAGGAACCAATCATGATGACTTTGTTTTTATGTAATGTTAGGAAACTAGAATTCCTTTTCACCATTTTTTCCTCCGAATTTTCCACAAAGACTAAGACTTGTTTAAACGGTCTCTATAATAGACGCACAAATTCGTCTCCACAACCATCCCATGATTTAATATTATTTCCAGCTTCAAAGAAAACACACAAGTTTGCAAAATGGATAACATTTTTTCAGTGTCACCAAACAGTCCTTCATTGTTGGGCAAGAAAATAGCTGATGACCTCAATCAATTTTTTTGTATCATTTTGAGGTGTACCATTCACAGCATCCTAACTGCATTTCATGATTTATGTTCTTGTTTTTCTCTCATACTCCGAGGAATACATTTATTATTCATCACTCTGCCAAATCCGTTGACTCGAGGTAATCATCTTCCCGATGCTAAAAATTGTGGACATGATCATGAAAATTGGGATAACGAGGAATTAATGAAGGAACATAACATTGAGGAAGTAATTATGGATAAGCTCATGAGTTTATGCGATTCGAATGGGAGTGAAAAAACAGAGTTGGCAGAGGTTTTGAGTTTATTTGAAGAAATGGAACCTAGTTTTGAAGAAATTAAGGAAGCGTTTGATGTGTTTGATGAAAATGGAGATGGATATATTGATGCAAGTGAGTTAATGAAACTTATTTTGAGAATGGGTTTCTCCGAATTTTCGATGAAGGATTGTAAGAAGATGATTATGGCCTTTGATGAAAACAGAGATGGAAGAATTGAATTTTCTGAATTTTTAAAGCTCATCGAACAGAGCTTTCGGGATCTTCCATCTTGACTTTTTTTTTTCTTCCCTTTCTTATTGCGCTATTAATTACTACTACTATAATAAAGTATTCCGAATGTTTTTTCGGAAGCAATCTCATTAATTCTATGAGATAGTGATAAAATTTGCATACATTTTACATATCTCTTGTTAATATTATTACTAAGTCTTAAAAGCCTTTGTAAACTGTAAAATAGTAACGATGAATAATTAGCTTTCTTGGTGAATTTTTGAAGCTAAATAGAGCAGAGCTTTTGGTAACTTGAGGAGAATGTATAAAAACAAAATTCTGAGAATTAAAAGTTTGGCATTCAAACTCTTCAAAATAGAATTGGTTTTAGTGGGAAATGTTTTACCTAAGAGGGACTTCTCGATTCCATATACCAAAGTGTGTATAGGGCATTCATTGAAAACCAAAAATAAATAGATTAATAATAATTCATTTATTTTTAAATTCGATACTAAATCAAATTAGATTATTATTTTTTAAATAGAGGAAGTATATATTTTTAAAATAATAGCATGAGTAATTTTCTAACTTTATACCCCAGACGATGAAAGTGAATATAAATGACATTCATAATTAACACCCAAAGTCCTAACATCTTCTTATAATATAATGAGATAAATCTCTATTATTTTTATTTTCTTTCATGTTTTCTTGATTCCTCATCTTTTAAATAATAGAATTATCTATAGACTTTTTTCCAAAGTCATACATAGTAACATGTTTTACTTTTAATTTTTTTTAAAAGAACCTTAAAATTAATCGAATTATATCAATACTAAAGAAAATTCAAAATAATACGATAGTTTCAAAAATTTAATTTTTAATTTTATAAAATAACCATGGTCTGAAGCGTAGCATTGAACCCTTACAAACAGAACTTGAAAAATTCAATTTTGTTTTTGCAACTCGATTTTTCCAATCAAATGTCAATTAAGTCTTTTTCACTACTGTAGCAACTTCGTTTTTTTTTTTTTTTAAACACAATTTGTGCAGCCCTGCTAGACTGCAAACGTCAACTGCTTAGCATTTTTGCTTGTCACATAAAACTGTAACAAGTCTTCATTCTTTATGTTATAAAGTATTTTCTGAGCAACTCTATAACGAAGACAACTTAATTTGTCCCTACACTTGTTTTCCACAAAGACTAAGACTTGTTTAAACTGTCCACACACAACCATCCCATGATTTAATATTATTTCCAGATAAAGAATTAATGGCTTCAAAATAGAATTAATTTTAGTGGGAAAGTCAATATAAGCGACAATATAATTAACACTCAAAGTCCTAACACCTTCTTATACCATTTCGATTGAAATCAAATGAGTTCTAACGTCTCAACTATTGAACTGTAACATATAAGCTACAAAATATTTCAACAATCTTAAAAAATTAAGTGCTACAAGTGTTTGCATATTTTATTCCTCTTGTAATTTAGATTCAATACTGTAGCAACTTGAGATCTTCAAGTAACATTTTGTCTATATGCTAATTGTTTTTCTTTTATTCATCTTTGGGCGGTGGAAAAGTGAGTTTTTTATAGAAGTTTTGTTTGGTGGAAGGAAAATGTTACATCAATAAATTTTAAATTTATTTGATAATCAATTAAAATAATTTTATTTCTTATCCTTTCATGTATAACCACCACATAATTTAGTTCTACTTCCGAAGTCCTCTATTTTGCTTTTTAACTTTTCATTAATACTTAATATTCATGGTGAAATTCGACTAATTTAGATTCATAATTTATTATAGAAATTAGTTTGATTGTACGAGCATTAAAATGTATATCTCATTTGATAACAAACATTAAAGAAAAAAATTAAATTTAATTATGAACTTTTTGGGTAAATAATTCACTACAAAAGTAATTTTGATAAATTATTTATTTTTATAAAGGTCTTATATAAAGATATTTATGGGTATTTTCTTGATTCAAATAAGTAAGAAGTAGAAGTTTATCAAATAAGGAAGATTTAGGAATCTTTCCACAGCTATAAGTCATTATGTTATCCCTTTTTTTCATATTTTTTTAAAGTCAATATTGTAAATATAATTAAAATAATAATTTTAAAAAATAATGAAAAGACGATTTTAGCTGAGTCTTTTATTGAAGGGAAAACGTTCAAACAATATTTTAAGGGCTTTCACACTTTTAATATAGTACTAGTTTAGTGTACGCGTTTTGCACGTATAAGTCATGCTAATTTCAAAATTATATATAAATAGTACTTGACATTAAATAAATGTAATATTCATGTAAATAAAATTAAATAAGTATTATTAGTTTTATGTGATAGTTTAGTCTATTGTGATATAGCATAAATAAAAAAATCAATTCAATTGCTTATAATATAAATACGTTAATAGTTTTTATACATAAAGTATTAATTTAGAGTCGGAAGTTAAACAATTAATTGATTAAAATTTAATGCAACAAAAGATTCCTAAATATAAAAGGAGTAGTTTAATGTTTTCAACATAATTTTATCGAATTTTTTTTCTTTTAGATTTGTTATTTACGTATTTTTATTAACAAAATTATGACTATATTTGATAGTCAAAATTTTGATTAATTATTTACATAGAATGGTCCCAAATCAAATGTGAATTCTAAATATAAAGAAATTCTAATTCAAAAAGGAAATCTTAAAACAAAATAAATAAAAGATTCAAGTAATAAATTTAAAAAATAGTGAAAAAACGATTTTATCCCGAGCATAAACAAAAAATTCAGCCTTCACACAAGGGTTTTTTCTTTTTCTTTTTGAATACCTTAAAAGTGGAGTGGGACTTTGTCAAAGTGCGGAAGTTCCTTGTTATCCCTCAAATCTTTTTAAAACACAACTAACACTACGAAATACTTTAAATTGCAAACGTCAACTGCTTGGCGTCACATAAAACTGTAGCAAGTCTTCATTCTTTATATTTAAAAGTATTTTCTCAGCAACTCTCTAATGAAGACAACTTAATTTCTCCCTAATTTTATACGCGTTGTTATCCAATAACAGGACAATATAAACCCCTTTGCATACATCAAAATTCAAATCAAATACTATCACTCAATTCAATGGCAGGCATAATTCAACAAGTGTTTGATGAAAACGAAGATTTTGCAGATTTCTTAGTATCAGATGACGAGTGGGCAGAGGAACTGCAAGTCCAAGAAGTTCTTGCAACCTCTTTAAGAATCCATGAATCCCCTGAATCATCCAAATGTTTCTGTGACATTTGTAGGGAGACTAAAGATAAAAATGAAATGTTCAAACTCGAAAATTGCTCTGATCACTCTTTCTGTTCTGAATGCATAGCCCAATATGTCCAGTTCACGATTCAAGATCGCACTTTCTCAGTAACTTGCCCTGGTTTGAAATGTCGCGCAATAATTGAACCTGTTTCTTGTAAATCCATCATCCCAGAAGATGTATTTGAAAAATGGGAAGGGGGATTGAGCGAGTCAGTTCTTCTGGATGGCGAAAAATTTTATTGTCCTTACAATGATTGTTCTGAGCTGTTGATTTATGATCGAGATCAGGACATAATTGAGTGTATATGTCCTGTATGCCAAAGGTTGCTCTGCGCAGCATGTGGCGTCCCTTGGCATACTGGATTTGATTGTGACAAGTTCCAAAGGGATGAAAAAAACAGAGAAGATGATTTGAAGGTTCAGGAACTTGCTAACAACTCCAAATGGATGAAATGCCCTAACTGCAAACATATTGTGCAGAAGGCTGGTGGCTGTATACACATAACCTGCAGGTTAGTTAGTTTTTTGTTTAATTTTAATATGGTGGTGTGGCCTGCTGGGAGGTTTAATTTCGTTATAACTTATGACTTATTTATATTGTGGATTTAGGTGTGGATGTCAATTTTGCTATAAATGTGGAAAAAAATGGAGTGAAAGCCATTGGAGTTGTCAGATTAGAAAATGATACTGGAATGCCTCTAAAGAACTGGTAGATTGAAAAAATCATGACGATGCTTAATAATGATATCGGAGGGATAGCTGATATCCATTGCTTCTAAATACCAATTCAGATATTGCATGTTTTTTGTCCACTGGATTTTTTATGTTTGTTTGTCTGGTATTACGATAGAAGTAGTTAATTTAGTGCTGGATCCAAAATTTGTTCACCTTTTGTTGTGCTTATAAGATGCTTGAATTGAAGACCAAAGAAGCTAAAAGAAAGAAGGAAATGATTCAACATAATCCTTGTAATTTGTGTTTCTATGAGGTAGTAGTAAGGTCTGCATACATTTTGTCCTATCAAACCCCATTTGTGGGAATTCACGGAAT
Source organism: Solanum rostratum (assembly GCA_029948455.1). Lineage (NCBI taxonomy): Eukaryota > Viridiplantae > Streptophyta > Magnoliopsida > Solanales > Solanaceae > Solanum > Solanum rostratum. The sequence goes on along the minus strand of CM057054.1, from coordinate 61,349,871 downwards.
AACTTATTTTTGTTATTTTAAAATTTCAATGTGTAAAAGAAGAATTTCTTAGGAGATTTAGCAATGCAACTAAAGAAAAAAATTGTAATGGGCCACGAAATCAGTCGACCTTCAAGGTGAGATTCATTGTGTTTAATTTGAGAAACTCAAATCAGGGAAACAATGGCAAACAACATCAATCCCATAAGTTTGGTCTAATTACGTGCACTCCCATAAGGTTTTAAAATTACTAGTCATGCCAGATTTTGGTCATCTAATATATGTCATCGGCATGTCCAAATACATGAGGTCAAAAGTAAGTGTAATTTATTTTAGATACACTATATCCAAGTGCATTCGCAAGTATCAAGGTTACATTGACTCCATCGTTTGCCTCTCTTCTTATGTATCTGTCTTTCAAAATATAATTTTGATATCCTAGATACATGTATCTAGTGTGATTGAAATGTGTTTGGAATACACTGACTCTTTCGCTCACCTCTCTCCCTATATATCTGTATTTCAGAATGTAGTTGGTAGCCAAAATATTTGCATAATTAAATTGTTTTTCAATACTATAAAAGTCCATTCCTAAACAATTCAATAGCAAAATCAGTTAACGAAGTATAGGTGTTAAAAAAAAAAAAGTAAAGAAAAACAGTCTGTTGGTTGAATCAGTAACATTTTTTAACAACCTTAATATGTAAATCGAAATCACATTTTTTTTCCCTTATCCATGTGAGTATCCGCGCGCATTGGAGCACAATTAAGTTAGAATCACGTTAATCATGTTCAATAGATTTTTTTTTTATATAAGATTAATCAAAATAGCTATAGTTTGCTAATTAAGATTCATAGAAACATGTTAGATAGATAAGAGAGGGGAACGAGATTGGCAAAGAGAGGAAAGAGGTGCGAGAGAGAGAGGAGGAGAGGGAGGAAAGAGGCGAGAGAGAGGACGAGGGAGGGGGAATGGAAGATGAATTGTATTTATATATCTACTGGATTATTGTATATGTGTAACTAGCATGTATATGTTTCAACTCTTTGTATCTGCTAGATAATTATATATATGTAATTAGTATGTATACGTATCAATGAAAACAATAGTAATAACGAATACGATTTTGTGTCCGAATATAATTTATATTAGTGAACAATTTTCATCCAAATACAATTGTATCAATGTCATATTGAGTTTAACATTTTGTATTTTGTATAATCGATTGTTATCATTTGTATCAATGAGTACATATGTATTTGTATTTTGTATCACTGAGGACGATCTATATATTTGACACTTATTATTTGTATTCACATGAATGACCGTTAATATTTATATTTGTATAATTAATTATTATTTTGTATTTGTTAAGAGAGGAGACACGAAGTAGGGAGAAAGAGGGGGGTGGGGGCGGGCAGGGAGAGGAAAGAGGCAAGGAGAGATGACATAGAGAAGAGAGAGACAATCGAGATTGTAGAGAGAAGGGAGAGAGGAAGAAAGAAGCGAGAAAATAGCAATAAAATAGTCAAAAGATGATTAAGTAAAATTACTTATTCAAAGATGACATTTCTCTATTACATTTTTTAAAATATTAAATTTATTACATTCAAAAAATAATTTAATAATAAAATTAATTTTATTATTTATTATTTTTTTATCATTATATCAAATTCAAATTAATAGAGGACAATGATGATAAATAACAGAATCTATCCAAAATTATATTCGTCAATGTTACCACTTATAACAAACATCCAAAGCTGTTGTTTATGTCTGCCTGATATACCCTTGTTTGAACACATACATTATTACATACACACACTTGTCACTTGTTTCTCTGAGAATCAGAAGTCTACTGCTACCTCCCTTTCCTTTTCTGCTTTTAGTCTTTTCCGAGGAAAAAATATTATTTTACCATAATTAACTATATTGTTCGTGCTCTTCAAAAATATCAATGAATATATATTGAATCACTCAAAAATAATGTATTTTTAAATAAATCAATATGGATGTGATAACATTATCACCAAATAACTTAGATAATTAGAAATAACTTAATTTTCAAATTCTTTGTCTTTGTTACCTTTTATAAAATGACTTATAACTACGTGAATATGTTTTTATTAATTTAAATCATATTTTTAAAAGTCTTTTTTTTTTAATATTGTATCAAGTCAACTAATACGGCTATAATATCCCATTGTATTTGATCGGTAGTTTCCCTTCATGGGTTATTTAGTTCGCGATAGAGCAGTAATTATATTATGGACAAAGTTTATAGGCGGCAAGGGGAAAAGTTCACTGGAGTGTAAGGACAAGTAAACCCAAGTTCCAAAGTGCGCCGACATCTTTTTGATAGTTACAGCCATTAATCTAATTATCTCTTGTTTTAATTTATTCATTAAAAATTTTGATTTAATAACAGTAAAATACAAATTGGAAGGGTATCTATATATAGAAAGACATTTTTTCATGCAATATCTTTCACGTTTCTTAATAAGTAGTAAATGTAACACAAATTTTGTTGTAATTAATTTGGTTATGAATGTTGTGATTTGGTTGTTTTTAGGATGGGAAGGGTGAGGGTGAGCCTGAAGCGAGTGGAGCGCAGTAGTAATCGCCAGGTGACTTATTGCAAACGAAGGTCTGGAATCCTGAAGAAAGCTCAGGAGATTTCTGTGTTATGTGATGTAGACATTATCCTCCTTATGTTTTCCCCAACTGGAAAACCAACGCTATTTAAAGGCGGACCAAGGTACTAACAGGGCATTACGAGTTTTTCTTTGATTTAGTCATTTAAACTTAGGTGCCAAATAGCTTGACACAACACTCTGTTGAGTCTATTCGAGCTATTTCACCTTAAGTTAAGACTCGAGGTCGATTTCTTTATCATGAGAGTTAGGTAGGGTGAGGAAATGTTCTTATATGGTCTTGTGCCAAAGTTCATTGCTGCACACATTACAGCCATGATTTAGTTTAAGAGCTAATGTCATCTACTTTGTGATTGAATATTCTTTTGTGCATTGGATGATCTATGAGGCATGGTATCATTGATTAGTTCATAGGAGATGTGTGAAATAACAGGTTTCTTTATCAGAAACTTACTCTTTGTCAAGTTCCCCAAACTTGTAGCATCGCGCATTGGCAGGTAAAGGTCCACGTGAGTGGTGATCTCATTTTAAAGTACCTGGTATGAAGAGCCTTTACTCCAATGGAAGATGCTCTTCTAAATACAGATAACACAGTCACATCTACTTTTAGAGCTTTACTTGTTATTTTCTACTGCGAGTTTTTTATCACAGTTAGTCTTGTCTTTGTCTTTTTTATTTGTCTGACAGTAACTATACAGGTTCTTCATCATATATGGTGAACTATAGTATTATTTGATCCCTAATTTCTATTGCATGTCTTCAGCAATTTTGATGAAATAATTGCAAAATTTGCTCAATTGACTCCTCAAGAAAGAGCAAAAAGGTACTAAAACAGTCTAAGCTTATTTGGATTAGTCTAAGTCTTATGTAGGAGTATAATATAGAGGCCAAATGACCAAATTTTGTTTTATCTTGAACTTAAAACAGGAAGATGGAGAGCCTTGAAGTAAGTTTGATATTCATCACCAATCTGAGTTTTCCTCTTTTTATGGTTTGCCATTATTTCTTAATGATGCTAATGGTTACACTCCAGACGCTGAGGAAGACTTTTAAGAAGCATGAGAACGATATAGGCATGCAAGAATTTCTAGATGCTAGGTATGTCTTTTTGTTAATCAATTTGGGATCTTTTGCTTCAAACTTGTAGCTATTGAAAACAATGCTTCTTTTAAACCATTAACCTTGTTTTTTTTAACCTTTTTTTCTTTTGTTGCAGTGATCCATCAGTTGAAGTATGCACTTTCTTACTCTCCCAACACCATTTTGGCTATGCTTGGATAATTTAACTCAAGTCTTATGGATAAGTTTCTTGTTTATAATTGGTGCTGACAGGAATTACACAACCAAGTGAAAGTCTTGCGATCTCGGCTTACTGATGTAGAAATGAGACTCAAGTATAGTCCCGCATTCCTTTGTTTATCATCCTTTTCTATTTTTGGTGTTCAAATGTTGCCACAAATCGATCTCTTTATCACCTGCTGCTATAATTTGGTCGTTTAAATTCAAACTGTAGCAAAAAGTTCCCTGTATGTATGTTCTTCCAAAGTTTCTAGTTCAGCGCTGAACTAGAATCAGCTTTTCCAGCGGTAAAAAGCAAAAATTATGCTACTACATGTCTCTGGCTGTGATTCAGATCATTTAAAAGTTGTGACCATACGGAACTAAAACAAAATCGATTTGTGTACTTTTATCTTATTTAGGTCTCTCGGCTAACATCTGTTGTCATTTGTCCATTTATATTGGAGAGGACGATTAGTAGGTTGCATTTGCTTTTTGAACGTATCTGAAAGAACTTTTGAGGAATATCTAATAAATTCTCATTTGAACACTTTTATTTGACATCCATACACAATTAATAACATCTTCTTGATTATAGAAATATTTATTTTGTGTGATTATAGACTCATCAGTTGCTTTAGTTTTAATCCTCATATGCTGCTTCCATGATTGACCTAATATGTAGTTGTAAATAGATCATATGGGCTAAATTACTAATGTCATTACTAATCTTGTATTGACCTTACTGCTCTGCATCGTCGTAGCTGGTGGAGTAATCCTGATAAGATAAATAAAGTGGAAGATCTCACGCTGATGGAGTGTGCACTAAGGGAGTCACTTAATGCAGTTCATGTTCAGAAGGTAATCTTTCCAAAAACTGGATTACTGCTAGTATTTGGTTTTGGTGGTACTTGGTGATCCTAGTGCAGCAAACAAGTTTTAGAAAGCATCATATTATTGATGAACTGAGTTGATTGTTTACCTATTCTCTGTCAAATCATCTTACTATTCATGCTCCTTCGTAACTCCTAAGTATGATAATTAGGTCATGCTTCTGCCTTTAAATGTCATGTAACAGCTGCAGAGCGCAACAGATTTGCATCTTTTGATGAACAGTGAACTAGATAGGCAAACTCGCCCGTGGCATCCAGCAAATAAAGTACAACCCATGCCATTGCCTCATGCACCAAACATTCTACCCCATGAGTGAGTACTAGACATATTTACTCAGCATCTTTATATCATTCAGCTTTGACAATCTTAGTGTTTCACACTTGAAATACTGGATTTTGGTAATCGCTAACATTGCATGAAACAGCTCAAGTAATGATCTTACAATCAAATTGTCAACAATTGTTTCTCTGTAGAAATATGGGATACTCTGGAGATACTTCAGTTGGTGAATCTTCTCATATACTGGACCCTGAAAAAGTTGATCAGGCAAGACAGGCAACAACTGCAATACTAGATAACAGTGTCTTGAATGATCTAAATAGTATAGCAAGCTTGACACAGGAACTAAGTGAGCAGCATCCATACAACCCCAATGATAATCTTGATCTGCTGGAAAGGAAAATATTGGATCCTCAGAGTGATGTCAAATTTAAAGGATATTTGATGGATTATGAACTTGAAAGAAATTTCAACCTAACTAGGTCTGTGGATTCAGTCAATAATACTGCAGCTGATGCCGTTGCTTTTCCAGATTTTGATGAAAAGTCATATTTACAGGTAATTTTACCTGTTTCCATTCTCAGTTAATTTTTTCAACTCTGTGACAGTTTATTATTGGAAATAATGTTTAATTGTCCATCTTTCAAATGGAATATATCTGCTCCATGCATGTTTTTTTTTTTTTTTTGTTCTCTTTGATAGTTGAATATGCCGATGCAAGTCATATGTTACTCCATTAAACAAACCACAATCTCCAAATGTACTGTCATGTAATTGATCCTGTCTGGTCTAACATTTCTCACTCGGTCTCACTTGTTTTTTGGATTTATTTTCTGCAGCAAACAACTTCCAGTGATTGAACAGTCGAGATAAGTCACACTACTTCTGTAGAATGATTTCTCATCGTATGAAGTTTACAGATGTAGTTTTTTTTTTTTGATAACCGAGAAATCCATCTGTGGCACGCCCTTTGGATCAACCACAGCCTTCGAAACTCGGTGGATGATGGGCCTGCCCCTCTACCCTTCTCCACTTAAATACCAGATTTCGCTTTGCATGGTGTGGATGTTAGAATATGTATAGGTATTTTACTTGGCGAATCCTGACACCACACTTGGTGAAAGTAAAATAAGAGCTTGCTCATATATGAGATTTGAGTAAGAGACCAAGTTCACTTTTACTTCAATAAATTACTGGGATTTGTTTTGCAATTAAGATGCAAATTGAACTACTAAAAGAAAACTTTTCCCTTTACTAAATCCCAGTCGCAAAGAGCATCTAGAACTAGTTAAAGGGATCTGTTCTTTCCCTTTATATGCTAACAACAGCGCAAATCACATTCTTTTGATGATCTAGTAGTGGGAATAACACGAATAAGAAATGCTGTACATTAAAGGTTTCTTGTTTAGCACAAAGCTCTATTCTTGATCAAAATCCATAACATGGTTACATGGTAACAAATATATTGAATCAAGTTTCCCATAAGGTTTTCTATTTGCTGAGTGTTTGGATAATGGTGTTGTGCCATGGGTCAGAGAGGTGCTGCAGAAGGTTGTCAAAAGGTCCCTTTCCAGTCACATTGTGCTGCACTATGAATCCCAAAAACGCCAACATTGCCAATCTCCCTGCAAATTATCCAGTTGAAAATTAGCCTGATTCAAGTATATAGAGTCATTTAAAAAGTAAACATCCATTTAAAGGACTTACCATTAGCAAGTTCCTTCTCCTTGGCCTCTTCAGTTGGTGCAAAGTTCAGTGGGTTGAAAATGCCACCAGGATATCCAACTTGATTAGGAGGTAAGCTGTAGTTCTTGAAGATAGGGTCTTGGTTGACACTTCCTGGGTTCTTAATGTCTTGCCACCTTCTGATCTCGACATAGTGGAACAAGATGAACTCGATCACAAACAGGGTCGATGAAGATGCAAAGTACTCGGATTTTCCAGCATCGTACCATTTAGGCACGTTGATGACCCCCATGCTAGTGAAAACCTCAGGCAGCAACATTCCAGCAACGCCCAACATAGCCCACCGACCATTCACCAGTTCAGCCTGGATGAACCATTTCAAGTTCTCTGGGTCCTCAGCAAGTCCCAATGGATCAAAACCATTGTCTCCTGGGAGACTAAGTAACCATTCCAATATTAGAACAAGGTTAGCTTTTAGATGATTCATACAATTTTAACATAATATCCAACTTAAGCTTGTAAACGAAATAGACCGCTTAATGACTAATTTATGTACCTGCCATCAAGATAAGCAGGAGAGGCTAAGCCCGGAAGCCATTCACCTTTCTTAGCTTCAACCTTGAATGAGTTGTAAGATGAAGAAGTTGAAGGTCTAAAAGAGACGTCCCTGTTTAACCTTCCAGATGATCCAGTGAGGAACTTGGTTTTTAAGTCACATGGCCGGAAAATGGCCGCGGAAGCTTGTGTTGTGACGGTTGCCATCTTTCCGATTTGAAGAGTTATTACTGGATATTGGGAGAAATGGCAGTGGAGTTTAAGTCTGAGTTAAACTTAGTATGTTTTGTATTGCCATTTCAATGGCACAATTGTGGCTCTGGTTCAATCTTGAAGATTTTTTGGAATTCAACGGCTGGATTTGGTTGTGAATTTGATGTTAGCCAATGAGAAGAAATGACCCTTATCCCTTATCTCTGCTTCCATATCTTCAAATCTGTTTCTTTATTTCGGTTGGTTTGATAAGATGATGGAGGACCCAATTAATTGCCACCTGGGATTCTTTGAGAGCATGGAAATAAAAATCAATCTTTGCCACGTGGATGTGACAATTGGTTGACTCAAAGTTCCTCCCGACAAAACAAGATATCTATTACCAGTAGTTTATATGACTTTATTCAGATAATTTTTTATGTCCAAAAATAATTTTTGAGATGCAATAGAAAGTTGTTTTTGGAGAAATATGGGATAACTCCAGCTAGGGGTGGGTCCGTAAAACCAAAATCGAAATCGATTGAAAAATATCAAAAAAAAATGCACAGTAAAAAACCGAAACCGAACACAAAAAATCGAACCGAACTGATTTTGTGCGGTTTTGGTCTTCTAAAATCAAACCGAACCGTCAAAAATCGATTTTGTTGTACTACGTCGTTTATACTTTATAGGCTACATGGCTAAGAAGGAAAGTCTTTCTTGTTGCACGAAAGAGACATAGATTTGAAGCTTCTAAGGAGAAGTCTTTTGGCTACTGTCACCTGCAACTAATTGATACTTCAACGAGTATTTGATAATTGTTTGATAATTTCTTTTGGCTACACACAATTGACTTGAATCTTCCAAGGAGTATTTGATATTTGTTTTTTCTAGAACATATGTTTGCAATTTTCTTGGTGATAATTATAGTTCTTATATTGTGATAATTGTACTAATTCAAACTTTACTCTTTACCAATTGTTTAGCATATCTATACAATGATATGTCTTTACCCAACATATATTTTACTTTAAAAAATCATTTTTAAAAATAAAAAAAAAACCAAGCTTGAACCGAAAAAAATCAAACCGAAAAATCAATAGTTTATTTTTTTTTTTGGACAAAACCGAACCGAACGGCCAAATTACCTTCCGTTCTGTCTTTGATTTTAAGGAAAAACCAAAGCGCAAAAATCGAACCCACCCCTAACTCCAGCGCATGATGTTGGAATTCAGAATTTTGAAAACTTGCATTTCAAAAGTAATCCTTAGTGAAATGATGATAAAATTTGAAATTGAGTCAAATAATAATAAAATCTTTAATTTTTTGTCTTCGTGTTCGAACAAGCCTTGCTATAATTTCCGTATTCAAGCACATGAAGTTTTACCTCTAGGGGGATTTTGAGTTACAGTTTTACCTGTAAAAGTTTTAAATCCCGCACATTACATTTGAGTTTTTCAGGTAAAGGTATAATTTTTTCGCAATACAAGTGGCTAATGTTGAATATTTGGCTAAAACTTGACAAAGTGGCTATTTGCCGATTCCAGAAATTGGGCCACACCAGCTCAGGCCCAGTCCAATTATTAACTCCTCCCTTAATGGGCTAGAAACTGTTCTACTTCGTGTTGGACCTTCCTGCTTTCTTATTATAGCCCATTAAATAACTACAATTTGTCTTTTTTATAATGTTCCTATTTCGAGATAATGTTTTGAATTTATCTCAAAAATTGATGGATCAAAGCACTTTTATTTATAATCTAATTTTTTAAATTATAAAATTGTTACCTTCGTTTACAGAAATTTTTATCTTGTTCGACATAAATTTTGCAGAAATTAAATTATAATTTTTTAGAACATGACTTATAGATTATGAATCGAACTTTTACCTCTATCAACATAAATTTTGTGGGCATAACTTGTGATATATACACGAGAAAATTAACTTATACTGAATTAAAGTTATTTGTTATTTTAATATCAGAATATTTCATCACTTATATTTTACTAAAGTACTCGATACAAAAATTAAAAACCAACCTCAACACATGTCCATTTGCGTGAATCATGTTCAATGTTGACACGTAAAGCTTCATATGATGAAGGAAAGGACGGTGAAATTATTAGAAAGTTGTTATTCCCTGTTTAAATTCAAAATGAGTAGTTCCTTTCACTAGTGACTCATACTAACTTTTGTTAAAAAATAGTATTCCCTCGTTCTATTTTATATGATATTTTTTTACTTGGTGTGGTATTTAAAAAAAAAAAGATTTTTAAAATTTTTGTTTTATATTTATTCTAAGATATTTATATAATTGAGGATTATTTCATTAAAAATAAAAAAAAATCATAAAAATAAATTATTCTTAATTTAAATAAGATAATATTCCTTTTGAAATGAATAAAAAAATAATATTATATAAAATGAGACGGAAAAAATATTAGAAGAAACAGACAACATCATGGATTTTACAAATCTGAAATCACACACAAACCAAGGACACACTTTGTGGGTTCCCTCCGAGGAATAAAGACAACAGAGGCACAAATTAAATTTAGACGGTGTTCGGCATAGGATTTGACAGTATAATTTTAAGTATTGATTTTCGAATTAATTTTTTTTTTTTACGAAATTTGTAACCAAAAAGTAAGATTTAAAATTTAAAATTGTGTTTTCAATTCTTTTGAAAATATAAAATTTAACGCATAGTTTAATATTTTACAAAAGAAATATATATAATCTTAAATATTGTAAGAACAAATTCACTATGGTGAAATTTTTTTATCAAAAAATAGTTTGTTACTATTATTATTAATTTATTGGACCAATATATTTTTATAAATTATGTATATTTAGATGTTTGTAATAATATGTACACAAATATATATATGAATAAAAGAATATGGAGATATGAGATTTATCAAGTTAATGTCTTAGGATATTTTAATATTTTTTTTATGATTTATGATTTTCTCATTTGGTAAAATTATGTAAGAGTTCTAAAAATTGTGTTACTTTTCACATATTACGAACTTTTCATTTTATAAAAGAAAATATAATTTAAAAAATTCAAATAGTATGTCTAGGTAAAATTTCAAATTTAAATAACCCTAATTCCAAATCATAATTTGAGAACTTATCTAACCATTAATGCGTTTAAACTATCACTCAAAGTTCTTTCATATTTGAATCTATCAAACTTTTTAAATTATAAATTTTAAAAATAATATAATTGTTCACTAATTTTTCATATATAGGTATTTTGGATGGAGCTCTTCTCCAAGTTAAAATTAATAATTAAAATTTAATTGATTACAAAAAGATTCTAATCATGCTTTAGATGATTAAGTCATTAGGAAATCTTACTAGCTTAGTTAGTTGACTATTTGAACTTCCGTTGGTGAGGATTCGATTCCCCACATTATAATCTCCCTCTCCATTTTTCCTACCCCAAATTATTTTGTTTAAAAAAAATTAGATGTTTGAGTCCTTTTTTTTAAAAAAAAAACATTTTTATATTTTCTTTGACAATTTTTAATTTACACGATAACTTTTTTTTTTTCCTATACCAATAATGAGCTTCTTTTTTAAAATAAATTTAAACTTTTCTTTTCCCTATTTTAAAATATAAACTCAAAAAGAAATTGAAAGATAAGACTTTAAGCCGGGAATTAGAAATAAAGAAATGGAAAATATATACCGAGCAAGGAAAATAAGCAGGAAGAGATTTTCTTTAAACGAAATATTATATATTTATGGACAATATAACATGTAGTTATAATTGTGGAATTACTAAAAAAATCGGAAAATTAAATATATTGAAATGTTAATCATCTAATCTTCCTTTCGTCAGTTAAATATTATTCGATAATTTTATCATATGTTATGCATCTTCAATCCAAACAAAAATTTAAAGAAAATAAAAATATGAGAAATCAAGAGAACAGGGATTCATATATTTCAAGTAAAGGAGCATAATAAAGTTTCACACAAACCAAAATAAATAAAGAAAATGGTTTTATCCCTATAATGAAGTAGTGTGGCGGGTGGTGACAATAAAATCCACCACCTCTGCACCTAATTTCTGTCCTTTTCCTAAAAAATGACCACAGACAGAAACCTATTACTTCATATTTGACTTTAATAAAACACACAGAAGAAAAAGGTTTAGAGCCACTTTAAAATAAGCTCTTCCCATGAACGAACACCAATAAGATAAACTTATTAATACTATATTTTAGTAGTAGGATTCAATTGAATTGTGCGCCGGTGTAAGTTTGACCAAATGACCATCCAGCAGGGATAGCGTTGCTGCATAAAACAGTGCGGCCATCACCTGTAGTGACTTTAAATGAGAGAACTTGACCATCAAGAAATGAATTGCTCTGCCAATTTTGACCCCAATTACGTGACATTGCTATCCAACCACTTCTCGAACCTTTCACCCAAACTGCATTCACATCTCCTGAACCTCCCACGTTCGTCACCAGCACCAAATTGAAGTATGAGTGACCGTTCATGGTGAATCTGATCCCTCCCTTTCTTTGGCAAGCTACCCTGCATTATTTAATCACAACAAATATTGAAACTCCTCATGCTACATGGTATTTTTAGTTAGCATTGGTTAACAAAAAATTGGTATTATTTCTACTCTCTCCGTCCCAAATTAGTAGAATTTTTGAGACCTTTTTCAATGTTCAAATTCAAGAAAAATATTTCAAACTTTTTTCATTTTATATTTTCCAAAAGATAAATTTAAGACTTTACAAAGTAAAATATTGAAAATCATGATTTAAATTTTGTCATAGAAATCGCACTGTGACTATTACAAAGAACAAAAAAATATAAGTTGAGCGAAATTATTAAATTCAAGTAAATTCATAGCATATAACTCGATCAAAATTAAGAGTTTGAAAGGTTTAAAAAAGAGAAAGATATAGCAAAACATATTATTCCAATTCAAATATAGATTATATAAAAAACTATTGAATTCATCTGAACCCACGGACCCCACCTAGCTTCCGCCTCTCCATAGAAGTTAGGTCCGCTGATGCACAAGTTGGGTTATCTCGTTTTTTCGTTTCGCGAATTTTTGGTATTATTAGTGTATTGAACTCTATCTAGGCAACTAGAACTATTAAAAAATCAATTTACGTATTATTTCAATTTTCTGACTTTGTCCTTGTTAACTGACTTAACTAACCACAATACTATAAATACAAGAATATAGAGGTAAAAGAAGATAGTAAATTTAAGGAGGCATTCAAAAAATTGAACTTAAAGGCTTGTTACCTTCTGTAAGCAACAGGGACAATCCCAGCTCTATACTGAGCCATTTTTTGGAAAACAGGCTGAGCCAGATCAAAGTGGTGCAGGGGAGGGTTGCACCACCCACCAGCATTATTGGGAAGAGCATAATTTGGTGGGCAAAAATTAGTGGTAGTGACCACTATAGACCCTGGCAGGCACCACTTCGAATCACCCACACACTTAAGCTCAAAACATGCTCCGCAACTCAACCCATTGTTGAACATTGCTGTACTCAATGCTGCTGTGTTTGTACCATACCCTTGGCTGTACAAATTCCCATAACCACATGCTCCACCTGAATTATAAAAAAAGATTGTCTATTCTAGTTACTGATTCGACACGACTCAATAACTTTCATTTATCTAATTTGAATAATAAATAGTAAAATGAAATTCATAAATTAAAATTTCTAGCTCGAAAGTTGTTTAGCATACCCATGGTTCCTGAAGCATCACCACCTCCATAGAAAGTTGCATGAGCTTCAATCCATCCTTGTTCATTGCCTTGGACAAAATTAATAAATTGTATACCAATTATGGAGAACCACAAAATTGACATTTTGGTAAATTGAGAGATGTTTGGCAACTTTTTGGACAACTATATGAGCACTAACCTTAATGTTGTGTGGGAAAAGGTAAGAAGATTTTGTTGGAGTGAGTTAGTTTAATTTGCACTGTGAAAAGAAAGGGACTGAGGTGGGGATAAATAGAAGTAACGGGAAAAGATTATTTATTTATTTTTTAATTTATTTTTTCTTTTGGTTGCTTTTTAGGAAAACCGGTATTTTTAATGGGTCATACAGGTAGACCGCTAACCCAAACAAAATTAGGTCTGTAATCTATATCTGTTTTTTTTATTTTTTTTTAATTAAAAGCAAAATGGAACTGGTAATTTATTGTTCCAAAAATTTATCTTGCTTTAATTTGTAGTTTCTTTTAAAAAATAATGTATCTTTCTTTTGTGCTAAATTTTTAAATTCTAACTTTCTATCTAACATATTTAAAATCACATAATTTAAGAATAATTTAATATATTTTAACTTAAGATGTTAAAATTTTAAAAAAATATTTTTTTGAATTTTGAATCAAGTCAACATCATACAAACAAATTTAAGGAAAAAAAGAAGAATTTTTATAAATAGTTTAAGCTTGAAACTTAATGTGATCAAATAGCTATATTTTACATGATTACACAGCATAACTTCGACTATGTGACCTAGAGGGAGGAGAGAGGCATATTGTATATTTACTTTTGTCAAATTGTATATGTATATTTGTAAATAATTGTATATGTATAACTAATTGTATATATATTTGTATATCTGGCAAGCGAGATCGAGAAAGGGAGGAGTGAGGCGAGCGAGAGAGAGCAAAGAGTGGAAAGAGGCGAATCGTATATGTATATCTGTCCAATTGACTATGTATATCTATCAAAATAATCATATATATGCAACCGATATACATATGTAATTGTATATCTAACAAGAAATTGGAGAGAGAGAGAGAGGGAGAGAGGAGAGAGGAGAGAGGCGAGAGGTGAGAGAGAGGAAGAGAGGAGAAAGAAAACAACAACAAAATCTTAACTATAGTAACAAAACCCTAACTGTAGCTATATATTGTAATTTAGTGATAATATATATATATATATATTGAAAACTCAAGAATCTTATAAAAAATACGCAGTCATTTCGATAAAATTGAAAATAAACCCATTTATTTTAAAAGTTTAGAAAACACCAATTTTAATCAAATGACAATGTAGAATGGTTTATAAGTCGGTCAAAATAGGGTGTCAATAATTTGATTGTAAATAAAATTTGTTAGGGTTCCTATATATGTATAATTTTGTTTAAATACATATCATATATTTGTTTAATTACGTAAAAAAAAATTCAAAAAAAAAATACTTAGATCATAAAGACGAAACAAGTTGAGAGAGGGCCCGATGAGCAGTACTTTTCCCGTTACATACTAACCGCTGCTTTAGGCAACGCAACTTGTGAGAGAGATAAACTTACTATTTTTTTTCTTTCAATTAACAACTTTTAAATAGTACTACGTGCTTACTAGTGTGTATATATATGTATGTATAAACTTAATTAAGAAAATTAGATTTGGTATAGAAATTTTGTGACTGTCTGGTGCTTAGGGATTTGTCCTTTATTTTAATGTCTAAACATAATTTATGCGTATTTTTGGAAAATCTCTATGCAAATATTTGACTGAAATTAAATAAGCTCCTTTTTCTCCCAGTATTCGATTTCATAAATAGACAAAATAACCGCCCAAATGGCCACTGTTATGATGACATTTTATGCATGTAACTCGACACTTCCCGAAGATGTTGACGATAATTGGATTTTTCATACCTTAAAATTTAAACATTGTGGAAGGAACTGAAATTGACCAAGTATAACCTACATTATATATTGTTAATAACCAAAAGATACCACAATTTTGTTTGAAGTATCAAAAAAAAAAGTGCTTCTTGCGATACTTGGAAAAAATGAGTGATACTTTGCTTGAAAAATAGGCTACTAGGTAACTTCGTGATACTTGTATAAAATTTACTGGCTATTTCATTGAATTGTAATAAAACAAAAGTACCATTCGAAGTTAATCATATCCCTAACTATGGGATCGTTTGGTTAGGAGTAAGTTATTCTGCGATAAGTTATCTCATCATGTCTACGAAATAACTTATCCTATCACTAAGATATAAATGGTGGATAAAACATTTTATTACTACCTGACAGGTCCAACCCAATACAAAATAAAATAATTATACATTTTATTTATTATTATACCTTACGCCAAATGACTACTTAAGGTTGTTAGGAGCGAATTCCAAAAGAGTGCAACTTGGACTAGAATCAGGTTAAAGGAAGGAAAAGGCTGCTTGAAAAGTTGGTTGCTAGTTGCTACTGATCCTGCCTTGGAACAATCAAACGAAGTAGACCGGGCTAGTAGGCGCGGGTTCATTAGAATCTCATTCGATAAAAAATATAATAAAATTTATATATTGTTAAAAATTATATAGTAAATTTATTTCTTTATATTACTCATTTTGAACAATTTTAGTGAAAATTCTATCTTCAGCCTAAAATTTTGGATAATATCTTTTGTTGTGTCTGTCAGGATTCTGGTTATGGTATATATTATGAGAAATGAAGTTTGAATATGAAATCTGAGAAAAAGCGCTGGAGCGGGTAAGTGGTCACACATCTACTAGAAAACTGCAATTAAATGGCCGCCCTTCCAGACACCATACCCTTTAGCATTCAACTTGGATTCTATTATCCTTTTAATTTATTTAAGGCTCGTCTGGTAGATTGTATTATTAAAAATAATAGATATATTAACTTGGTGTATTTATAATTTTTCATATTATGTATAACTAATGCAAACATCTCTCTATCGTGTAATTAGGTATGTAAGAGGATATAATATATGAATTAGTAATTAAATAGATTAGACGAGAATTGTCTAACCAATAGGATTTCGTGACCAGATTTGCCTAAAGAAAATTTAAACTGAAAAAGAATGCAGATAAATAAAGAGTAACAAGCATAAAAGCAGAGGAAATGAGTCAAAAGTTATTTAAAGTTCCCTCCTCATATATCATGTGGCCTTTTGGATATGCAGGGATAACGTTTTCTTTTGGTAAAAATGGTGAGGCTTTTAGCCTTTAAAACATAACTAACAAAGCTTCAAGAATAGCTTAATCTTTTCTTTCCTTTGTGGTTGACGGTTTCATGTACTTTAATTTGGACGGCTCTGTTATATTCCCAAGGAAAAAAAGAGGAGATAATAAGAGAGCTAAAAGGAAAATTAAATGGCAGAAACTTGCTTTATGCATCAGCTAAAGTAGGTGTAGTTTCTTTTGTTTCTGGTCACATTATTTATTATGTGTGTTACTTTCTTTATGTCACAGTGTATGGCTTTCAAACTTTTTAATTTTTTAACGCAGAATTTTGGAACTTGTCAAAGCAAAATTTATTTCAAAAATAATACTACTATGAGTCTCAATATATAATTAATAGTTTAAAATGTTCAAAGACAATAATGATGAAAGATCAACTCATTAGACTAGAAAATTCTAACGACATCACATGAAATTTGATCATTATAATATCACTTGTTAATATATTATTCAGTTCTGACTCTTGTATTAGGTTTTCAAACTCTAAATAAAATTCGAATCTCTCTCACTAAATTCAACTAGAGCGAACCCCTTAAAAAAACATCTAAATATACAATTTATTTTATCATATTTTCTATCATTCGAAAAAAATTACCTATTCTCTCCTATTTATCACCCAAATAGAAATGAGAAAATCACAAAATGGACTCTCAATTAAATACTAGTATACAAGACACAGAACATTTGGGGCTCAATGGGTTCTCAAAGCCCACTGACTGGTAGGCTGAACAATGAAGGTCATGGGCCTAACAAACAAAAACATGATCTAGGCCATTTATATAAAAAAAGAAACTAGAGGAACTAAATAGAAAAAAAGCCAAACTTGCAGGGGTACCTGTGCAAATTCAAATGCATCTTTTTCTCTGTTAAACCCTAGCTTGGAGCCGTCTAGAATATGTCACTCATGTATATATAAAACACAATTACATATCTTCTTCCTCACACATCTTAAAACCCTAGCAGTAACATTTGTTCGATACTATTTCATCAAGGCTTTTAGGTATTGTTTGGTTGATCTATTTTGTTTCTGGGCTATTATTTACCCACTTGTAAGTAAGGTTAAGCGCAAGTGACGATCTTCAATTCACCATACTCCATACTGGAGAAAGATGAAATTTTGTTTACAAAGGAAATCAGAATCTCTGATGCGTTTTATTCTCTTTTCACTTGATTTATATTTTTTTCCGTTTTTTTCTTTTTTGCCTCTGCCTATGATGGTGTTAAATATACTTTGATTATTTAGTATGAAAAGAACTTAAAGCTGAGGCTAGAGGCTTAATTCCCCATTTCCCTTGGACAAATCTTGTATTCTCGTTTTGTTTTCTTCATAACATGATAGATGGATGTTGATTTGCAAGTGATGATAAAACAGACAGGGACATCAGAACTCCATTATAGGGGTAAAGATGACTAGTCTAATGGGAATCTCTCTGATGTAATTCATCTAACATCAAACATTATTGACATATCTTATTAATTGTTGAATTTTTTTTATTATTGATCTAATTTTGTTTGATTTTGGGGAAATCTGAAACTTTATGCTAGTTTTTCTTGTAATGAGGAATGATCATTTAAGTACATTTTTGTCGAAGGAATCCTCATTCCCCAAGCTTTAAAAATTTTAAGCCTTTCAGTATGGCATGTGCAAGTGATGAAAAAACAGACAGGGACATCAGAACCCATAGGGTTAATGTTGATTTGTCGATGGGAATCTCTCTGATGCACTGCATCATTTATTAGTGTTTTTATAAATCCAATTTGTATCACATTTGCCATTGATGATGCTAAAAGACGTGTGATTCTTCATGATCATGTCCACGAATCATCGCAGCTGAGGCCATATATATGTGTTCTTTTTCTTTGTTTCAACTTTGAACTGTCTTAAACTGCTGTTTTGATTTTGTTTGCCAATGATGTATTCATATTTGTACGTATTATCAGAAGTTAACGATGATGATTACCATTGTCACTACCTCTGAGGCAAACGATCAATTTGGGTTTGTCGCTTTTCTCTCTCAGAATGACTCTTTTGGTTCTGTATTTGAATTTGCATCTTATTCATTTTGATGTGGATTTGCAAATGTAACTGAAGGAAGCTTTCCCTCTTAACAAGGGATAAGAAGCTAGATCTACTGGAGAGAGAGAGGGATGAAATCAGAATTGAAGAGAGGAAGAGGAAGATGAGTTTATTCTTCTTAATCTTCAGTGGGATTACAAATGAGTATATATATACTCACTTAAGTGACAGTTGTCACAATTATCTTTTAACAACTTCCTAACAACATTCTAACAAACATAACCACTTGCTTATAACTAACTAACTAACTGTCATTAGCTGATTAATCCATCAGCTTGCTTCCATTTTGCTCAACACTCCCCCTCAAGCTGATGGCTTGAATATGTTCCTCAGCCCCAGCTTGTTTGAGAGGTATTCATGAGCAGTCTTCCCTAGGCCTTTGGTGAGTATGTCAGCCAACTGTTCTTTTGATGCTACATGATTGGTTTTCAGCATACCTTGGTTGATCTTTTCTCTCACAAAGTGGCAGTCTATGTCAATGTGCTTTGTCCTCTCATGGAAGATAGGATTTGCTGCAATTTGTATTGCAGCCTTGCTATCACACATCAATTCTACTGGTTGTTGGACTTGAACACCTAGTTCTTTGAGTAACCCTTTCAGCCATATGATTTCAGCAGTGCAAGTGGCCATACTTCTAAATTCAGCCTCTGGTGAACTTCTAGATATGGTCTCTTGCTATATGCAGAAATCAGGGAAGAAATTTACTGAGCACTGTAGTTCCCTGGTCAGTTTAGATATAGATAATAGATTGCACTTGAACTCTGGTAGAAATAATACATTTGATATTATATGATCAGTTAAGATTTGAGACCTTCCCTTATGAGTGACCTGAGCCTCACCACCAGTAGGTAAATGAACATAGCAATTTTCCTGATTTGGTACTTTTGTATACTCATGAATTAACTCAGTGCTAGAAGTCATGTGATTTGTGGCACCTGAATCAATTATCCACTTAGGTTGAGCTGTATTTGAGGTTAAGTAATTCATAGTACCTGCATTGGCTGTTGGAGTATGACCACTGTCTTCACTATTCTTGTTCAGCAATTGAATTATTCTCTGATATTGCTCATGAGTGAAATATGGGGATGATTGCTGAGATGTGCTGGTCTGATAATCTGGAGTGTCTTGAGTAGTATAGTTGTTTTTTTCCTGACTGTTCTCTGCAAAATTAGCATACTGAGCACCTCCTTTTCTTTTATTCTTAGACCAATCTGATGGATATCCAATAAGCTTGTAGCACTTTTCTTTAGTGTGGCCATTATAGCCACAATATTCACACACAACTGGAAACTTCCTCTGAGACCTTAGATTGTTATTTGGTGTGGTTTTGTTGAAGCTTCCAGTGGAACTACCTTCTCCTCCTAGATTGTGACCACCAAAGGGCATATTGCTTCTGGCTGGATTAGATTGATATCCATTCACTACTCCTTTGTTTTTATAAGTCGAATTGTTCCCCCCTTTCTGACTAAAAAACACAGCACCTTCCAAACTATCACTGACCATTGCTACTGCATTACCTATAGATCTCTGACTCTCCTGATTCATGACCATGGAATAGGCCTTGTTCAGTGTAGGAGTGGGTGACATCATAAGAATTTGACTCCTACACTGACTATA
This sequence comes from Solanum rostratum, assembly GCA_029948455.1. Lineage (NCBI taxonomy): Eukaryota > Viridiplantae > Streptophyta > Magnoliopsida > Solanales > Solanaceae > Solanum > Solanum rostratum. The sequence continues at coordinate 61,329,649 of CM057054.1, read as the reverse complement.
GGTTTCATTCAGTCCCATGAGAAACTGAAGAAGTCTTTGATAATTGAAATGTTGGACATAGTTTCTGGATTCAGAACATCCACAACCAGGACAAGGCATGAGTGCATCAAACTCATCCCAAAGATTTCGCATCTTTGAAAAGTACTCAGCTACAGACATGGTTCCTTGAACCAAGGTCACAATCTCTCGATGTAAGTAAAAAATTCTAGAACCATTCACATTATCAAACCTCTCCTTCAAATCTAACCACACCTTATGAGCATTAGAAGCATATATTATGCTACTTAGCAACTCTTTACCGACTGAATTCATAATCCACGATAACACCACCGCATTAACTTTCTCCCATTGCTCATGCAATGAGGTTTCGAACTTGTCTTTAGTATGACGACCATCGACAAAGCCCAATTTGATCTTTCCAAGCAGACCTAGAGTCATAGATCTGCTCCAAAGAGCATAATTTTCTGATCCTAACAACTGAATTGAGACTAAGGAACTACCTGGAGTGTCATTCGGATGAAGGTATAATGGATGATTGTGGTCAATTTCATTCCTATTCATGTTCCTTGATGCCGATGCAGACGAGTTTGGAGCTGTTCCTCCTTCCCCTGCCATTCTTCTTCTTGTATCAGCTGGACTGAGCTAAGATCTCTCTTCTCCAATTCTGAAATTGATGCCGGAACCTTGCTCTGATACCATGATAAGAAGCTAGATCTACTGGAGAGAGAGAGGGATGAAATCAGAATTGAAGAGAGGAAGAGGAAGATGAGTTTATTCTTCTTAATCTTCAGTGGGATTACAAATGAGTATATATATACTCACTTAAGTGACAGTTGTCACAATTATCTTTTAACAACTTCCTAACAACATTCTAACAAACATAACCACTTGCTTATAACTAACTAACTGTCATTAGCTGATTAATCCATCAGCTTGCTTCCATTTTGCTCAACAGGTAAGAAAATATGACTGAGGTTTTGCTGTTAAAGCATGAAATATAATTTAAATGTCTCACTTGTATAAAAATATAATTTAAAAAATAGGGTAAAATTTGATAAAGAAAATATAGTGCAAGTGGAAAGTGGGAAAAAAAATGAAAACAAGGGTTTGGGTCTGTAATTTTATGGCTAGAGATAGATTTTCCAATAATAATGAAAAAAATAAAATTGCCCCAAGAAGATGAAAAGTTTTCATGACCAAGTTTACTTTTTTTTAAAAATGAACTGTACTACATTCATTGAAAAGCAAGATTTAGAATGAGTAAATTAAGACATAGCAACAGTACCCTTCTTTAAAACAGAAGAAAACTGTATAATTGGAAGAATGATAAAATGGTTGTGTTTTGAACAGATGATGAAGTGTTGATTATTTAACCAAATAGATCATGCATCTTGTAGGCAAGATTGTCCAAAGAATATTCTTTAGGACTACTGCAAATAGAGTTATCTTATACAGAGAAACTACAATTGAGTGAATTGGCATAAACTGTTTTGATTGGCATTCAACAATATTGTTGTAGTTGCCGACCAGGTCAAAGTTTATGCAGACGATAGAATTACTGGAAACTGGAAAGTATCAGACGACTTAGGAATTGACTCAGCACGCTCTGATGAATACAAACGGCTTGATCAAACAGCTGTACCTAAACCTCCGGGCAATAGAAGACAGAGAAATGTTAAAGTGCGTGTACCACAAAAAAAAAATGAAGTTTAGATTCGAGTTTTGAGTATGGGCTTACCAGAGATAAATTCTAATTAATCATATTTCAATATGAAAGCCATCCTTATTGCATATGTTCTGTGATTCTCATTCATGTGATTAATACAATATGTTTAAGGATTGTGTTATTTCATCCAGTATCATTCAACAGCAATATCAAAAAAAAAAAAAAGACAGAAATTTGGACATGTTATTATTACCTGTTTATGTTGACAATAATTATGTCAAAGTCTAATTAGGTGTTTTTTGTTGAGTGAGTCCCAACAAAAGCAGACACACTAGAACAAAGTGAGTTTGGCTAACCTGGTGGCTCAGACACCTACTAGCATAAGGCATAAATAATTTGTTTATGGATGTGATTTTTTCTTTTTATTAAGTAATATTTTGAGTTATTATTATGCTAACTTATAAATTGCATGGTATTCTAATAGGTACGTTTTAGAAACTTGAAAAGATCTAACTTATGAATTGCATGGTATTCTAAATAGGTAACTTATAAATTGTACCATCTTCTAACATTTTGTATTGCAGAATTTTGGCATAAAATAGTGGCACTCAGTGACAAATGTAATCAGAGTTGTTACTATTTTAATTGAACTTAATATTATTTTTATTAACCTAATGTACATATTGATTATCTATGTGTGTGTGAGAACTATTTAAATTTATAAAAAACACAGTTTTATGGAAGTTCGAAATGCGGGATAACTTCCACAGTTACTCCCTTCATCTAACGATACTTATCCATTATTAATTTGCATACTTTTTAAGTAATTATAAATAAAATATTAATTTTATCATATTATTTTTTAAATATAATAAAAATATCTTAAAAAATATAATAGAAAAACGATTAAAATTAACGATAGGTATAAATAAAAAATATAATATAAAATTATCTTTTGATTTCATCAGTTGAATGCTTATTGTTGAACATATAATTTTAATATAGCACACAACTATATATAGACATAAGAGGTACTCCCTCCACCTCATTTTAGTTATCATGTATACTAAAATAGTTATTCTGAAATACTTGCCAATTTAAATAATCAAGAGAGGATTAATTATTATTTTTTCAACTTTAAGCATTAATTATTCTAAAATTAAAAATACACATATAAATAAAAGTACAATTATTTATAAGAGAGAATTAATTAAACAATGTTTTTAATTAATGTTTATCTAAAGATCATGTCAAATTTAATCATTATAAGGAAAATGAGACAGAAAAAATCGAATTGAATCCTTTAAATATATACTCGCTCCATCTATCTTTATTTGTCTCCTTTTGATATGTCACAAAAATTAAAAAATAATAATGATATAAATAATTTATCGAATCGTATTATAAATATAATAAATATAATATTTTAAAAAGCGAAAGAACTAATAAGAATAAATTAAAAATACGAAGAAGAGTATGTCGATTCCGTGGGCGAATAATGCAACAATTGGAGAAGAGTGGATTAATTCGAAAATGTCGGAGATTCCCAGTGGGGCCCATCCTCGTCAGCTCCACGGGTACCCACTTAATGGAACCCAATTTTCTGTGGGTAAATGTCGGGCCCATTTGTTTCCACAAACAACTGCACCATTCCATGCTATAACATTCACATTAATACCAATTTATCATTCAAAAATATCACTTTATAAACTTTTCTTTCGTTCTATAGTAAAATAAGAAGTTATTATATCTAATATTTATCATTTTGATATTTTAATAAAATGGGAGAAAAAAGTTACACTATATTTATTTTAATTACATTCTAAAATCATGATTTATTTGCATCGATTCTATCTCTTTGTTAAATTTCGAACTCTTTATATTCATACTATCAAAATTGAAGATGGAAAATACTTATCAACTCAAATAACTTGCTTGTCTATTTATGGCATGGTCATAATTCTTGTATTGCATGAAAAAAAAAAAGATCTAAGCACGATTCCAGCTGTCATATTGAATAAGTAGGATGGCTAAAACCTAAAAATACTTTTCGTGTTTCATGTGGAGAGCAAACGTAAAAAAAAAAAGAAAAAAAAAAGCTAAGCTTTGCATTCATAATGTTAAAGATTTTAGAAAGTCTAAATTTCCAAGTAAAATTAAAGGTAAATACATAATAAAGATACGTTTTCGACAAAACCTATTAATTCTAATTCAAATGATATATTTGTATCAAAAAATTCAAACCATTTATGGATGTCGAAAAATATAATATATTTTAAATTCAGATTAAATTCGTAGGATTACAAAAAAGATGCACAAAGAAAAATACGAAAAAATAAAATATTTTCTAATGGTGGACGCTTTAGGGTTTTATTAGGTGTCACGGGTTACGCCCCAAATTGTTTAGGACCACAATGACAATTTGAATTTCTTCATGAAAATATTAAAAATTGATACTTATGGAGGAAATCAAAGCCATGACAAGTTATGGAGAACTACATGTTTGAAAATGAGACCAAGGGTAAAACTCAAAAGGTTGCAATTGTTCAACAAATAAAACATTGAAAAGGACATTAAGATATGGGGAACTCCCATTTTGTTTTTTAATTAAAATCTCCAACTACCATCTTGGTTTACAAGTCCATGCATAGCAATTAGCAACAAGACCAAAAGGGGCATAAGCATTACTATAATATTCTTTGTGTATAATATGATTTTTTTTTTTTTTGGACTAATTATAAAAGGGAGATTAATGTTTTAAGAAACCGAAAATGGATTGAATTCCCTTTTTTTTAAAATAACTCATATCTAATAGGTAAGTATTTAACTAAGGATCTTTTAGTAAAATAATTCATTTAATTCACTTATTAACATTTTTGTCGGCGGACATACATGTTATTTAGACTTTGTCAAACTATGATAGAACAACAAATTTTTCTCAAGGCTTTCAAACATGTAATTGACAGAAGAACGCCGACGTTTTGTAATTCAGCCTAACAATGACATTTTTGTGACAATTAACTAATCTTGTACGGTGCATTTTTATTTATTCATTGTATTAAAAATATATGATAATTATTTTTGAAGTAATTTATTTGTCAAAAATTAAAGTTGGTTATATTTGAAGAATGATGATATAACTAATTATGTTATTAATTACTTTCTATTAAACCGCACAAGTAACAAGTACTTATTAAAAATATGCTAAATTAATCAATGAACAAACATAAATAAACTAAATGAATGCTGCTAATTTTCGTTCAACTCTATACTGGGTCAGAGTTGATGATTTCTGAATTCAAACTTATTCAAGTCTAATTTAATGTCCATTCTATTTTATTATTACTTCCGGATGCTTTATTTTTTTTGATAAGATTTGTTAACATTATTAATAGTTTATGGACGAAATTAATAATTGATGCACAAATTTAAAAATGTTGAATGGACAATCAAGATGTTTTAGCTTGATTTCTTACAAATAATTTGTTTGCCAGCAGAGCAATCTTAAAAGGATGTTGAATGGAACGATAATCGAAAAGACAGGCGCAATGCATTGAATCTAAACATAACATCATAATCACTGCTTTAAAATCCAATTAACAGAATTGACCAAATATACAGGGCTTATCCAAAAAAAAACCCAGCCCTGATTTAAGGAAAACCCCAATAAACAATAAATATTTACAAATTACAATTTCAAAGCAAAAAATATGCTCCAAAAAAGAAATACTCAAATTAATCTTCTTCTCCCCAAATCTCCAATTTAGGCTATCAATAATTCAGTACCTTCTTTTATCCCCAAATTCTTAGGAGTATCAGATAGATCAAATCCGGGTAGCACAAATTCTTCAAATCCTTTCTTCACTGGATAATCATGTCTTGATAATTCACCTATTGAAGCTAAAGCTAATAGCTCAGATTCATCTAGACCTTTTGCTGGACCAAGACTACATCTTTCAGTTCCATACCTTCCTAATGCATCTTTGAATTTCTTGATCTGCATAATGGTAAAGAAAAATTAACCATAAAGACTTTTTAAGGGTTTAAGTAATACTTTTTGGGAAAATTAAAATCTTTTAAGGCTTACAGTTGCATTAGTACAGCTGAAGCTACAAACTTTGCCTTCTGCACCTCTGTAAAATCTGAAGAAAGGTAAAACATGTATCCGAAGAGCTTGACACATGGATTTGAGTTCTTCATAGTTTACTTTGAGAAAAATGGCATCTGGATTTGAATCAGCCAGTTGACATATCTGCAAAAAATGAGGAAAAAAAGTGAGATTTTCAAACATAAACAAATGGGTAAAAGAAAGAAATTACAGGTAAAAGTAACATACTTTAGGATGTAAAGTCCTGCAACCTCCACAACCAGGGGAATAAAAGTCAATTATAACTAATCTATCACCAGCATTTAACAATGAATCAGCTAGTTCTTTTGCTGAATGGATTTCTACCATGTTGGGTTTAAGGGACTTGTCCCACCATCTCAAAGCTTTGCTTACACAAATTGATGCTTGAGCCTAAAGTCAAGAACACAAAAAAAGAATCAGTCTTTGAACTCAAAAAAAAAGGTCAAAAAAACACAAAAAGAGGGTTTTAATTACATTGACTGAGATGGGTCTTGGAGGTTTAACATTCCAATGGCTGAAACCAATCTGATTCGATACATCCAAAGATTTGCCCAGAAATTCTTTGGGTGTCAAATCTGTAACTTGCAGAGCCCCAATCGAAGAGTGAACAGAAAAACCAGTTTTCAATGAACAAGCCATTTTTTCTTCTCCCAAAAATGTGAGTACAAATCAAGATTATAGCATCCAACAAACAAATTCCCACCAAAACCACCTACCCTTTTGGATCAAGAACCAGTTTCCTCTAATAGAACAAGAACGCAACAACAAAGAACTCAACTTTTTAAACAGAAAAAAGAAGGATATGAACCAAAAAATGTGTTCTTTTTTGTGGTTGGGAAGGATGAAGGGCAAAAATATATTGAGGGTTTTTGTGTTCTCTGTAAAACTTAAAGAAGAAAAGAAATGGTGGGGGAGAAAGAATTATTATTATTAAAGGTCAAAAAAAGTGAAAAAGAGAAAAAGATGGATTAGGTGGGGTCAATGACTCAGATTTAAACCGTAAGGTTTATCCATAAAAAAATTTCCCTTTTTCCTTTTCTCCTTAAATATTTCCTAAATTTCTTCTTTTGGATATACTAATTGATAATACAGGCTGCTATGTGTTTGGATCTGATTTGTATTATCAAGAGGATTAAGTATTATTTTATAATCCTTCTTACGTGTATTTACGTTGGCTGGTTTTATTTTTTGGCCTATTATCATGTTTTGAAATTTGAAATAATTGGATTTAGATAATTGTTGCTTAGGAGGAAAAAAATCCAAAAAATGGGCATCTTTATTATGAGCTGGTTAAATTGCTGTATTATCGGTTTTAGGAAATTTGTCATTTTATGTTTATCCATTTTATTTTCACCGCGTAGCTGACTGTGTCCTCTCTATATTTTGGATAAGACCCTACCAATTCAGTATCTGCAACCGTATCGCACGTATTATGTGGATGGTCAGAATTTTGTTAAAAATAATAGGCCTAACTTATAAATATACATTAAATTTGTCTTCATTTTTCAGTTAAATACTTAAACTAAGACAAGTTCCTAATAGCTGCAATCGTATCGCACGTATTATAGCTGACTGCGACCATTTATTTTTGGCTGAAAAATTAAAAAAAAAAGCACAATTAACATGAAAAAGGACTATGAAGAGTGCTAAGTAGGATAAAAGTGGTTAATGAAATCAAATCTTAGCAGTTGAGGTATCTATTAGGAACTAAAGCCAAAATAATATGTAAGTTTAATTGGGATGTTTGATTATGTTTTATCGTAAAAAATTTTTTTTTTTAAAAAAAAAGTGTACAGTTAATATTTAAAAAGTAATGTTGTGGCATGATTTAAATGTAAAATTAGACTTAGTTTCTTAAGTAAAACGGAGTGAATTTACTTTTTTTTTTAAAGATTTTTGAAAATTCAAAATTTAATTTAAAGTCAAATTTAAAATTTGAAATTTTTATCGTCAATTAGGTGCATATACTCATTTATCACTTAATTAAGATGGAATAATATGTATTTACCACTAATTTTTTAACTCTAATATCTAAGTAATATTATTATCTTTTCTTTAATCTCACAAATTAATTACTCATTTTCATATGACAATTTGATAAAAAGTAGACATGCGGAAGGTGATCTTTTTACATTTGTGAATACTACAGAAACAAAACAATGCATAAATCCTTTATCCTTTTTACACAAAATTCAATAAACAGAAGAATAGACTTTGATTGATTTTTAACTTATTAAAATAAGAAAAAAATTATAAGGAAATAAAAATTAAATGATTGGCAAATTCAGATCAATTTCTTTATTTGTAATATGATGATCTGTTTCAATAGGCGGCCACGATCTATAACAATGACAAACTCCTCCCCAGTCACAAAAGGTACACAATCATCATGCCGCACGTATTCACAATCTTCATCGCTAAAACATTCATCTAGACGGGCTTTCACATTGAAATACAGTAGATTTGTATATAAATATGTTAGTTATTTTAGCTATGACTAACGAGAAAAATAGAAAAATAATGCAAGAGAGAATTACAAACCTATTGCAATAAGAAAAAGTGTCATGGTATAAATCATCTTCATGGTTGCCTTTTTCATAACTAAAATGTTTATGTTCACTATTGTAAAGAATTTTATACACCTTTATATATTGTCTAGATGATGATCTTATTTATGAGAAATTACGTTATATTTTGAGAAAATTGCTCTTTTATTCCTTTTGAATTTATGAGTCTTTACATAATAGAGTAATAACGTTTCTCTTTATTTTTTTTAATATATTTTTAGTGGAGTAACGTTTTATCTCAAATTCTTTCACATAAATTCAATGCATCATGATTTTTTTTTAATTAATATTTTTTTATTTCTCGTATAAATATCATTTAGCTAGGAATAATCATTGGAATACAGGCGAAGGCCTTTTAGTTTTGGCCTAAATTACTAAAGAAATCCCCATATTATTTTGGAAAAGAATAGTGGTGAGAATGGTGGTAGTAATGATGGTAAATGTAAGACATCGAGATTAAATATCAAGTTGAGTTTTGAGTTGAGTTCATGGTCGAATGTCAAGATTGGATTTCGGATCAAAAATCAGATCTTGGGTCGAGTCCTAGTATGAGTGTTGGATCAGGTCGAGATTGATTTTCGGTTCGAAATTTTAGTCCCGATTTGAATGTCAGATGTTGAAGTTGGATGCCAAGACGTCGTGAGTCAAGTATTGAAACGTGGCTCTGAATTAATTATTAAAAATTTTTATATGATAATTAATAAAGCCACGAGTACTAATTGATTCTTAATCCCCTACTTCTTTTAATTTGATCGTTTTTAATTTTAAAATTAGTGAATTTAATTACACTTTCTACCGTCTAGAGTAACAAAGTTTCATATTAAGAATCAATGTACATATTGCACTCGTGTATCATTTAATCATAATATGATTATATATAATATACTAGATAATTTAATGCGCGTAGTATGGGCCCAATATAAGTTCACATATTCTTTTTATTAAATTTCAATATATTATTTTATCATCGTTTAAAATGTTCATACGATATAAATACGTCATTTACAACTAAACATAGACAAGCTGAATTCCAAGAAATTCTATGCATAGAGGAAATAGAGAAGTGTTTATATTTTGAATTAGCATATTTCATGTTTGAGGAATATATAACAAAAGTAAGGTCATACATAGATTCTTCTAGATTTTTATTTCGACTATTAATTATACGATTATTATTTTATCCTTAAATAAAATTAAAATTACTAAAATGTTTTTGGTTGTCATTCTCATGGCTTTTCTATAAGATAGAAATAAATAGATAAAAATAATATATAATAATAGATAGAAAATAAATATAGAAAAAGAAAGATGCTTCTACATTTTTATTTCTAATATATTAAATCATTCAACTATCTTTTTGCCCTTGAATGTATTAATATTTTAAAAATTACCAGTGATCGTTCTCATTCGGCATTTCTATATAGTATAAATAGTATAGATATAAATATAAATATGTATTTGTTCCTTCAACTTTAATTTGTAAAGTCAATTATTACTCATTTCATACGATAAACTGCTAAGAAAGAGTCGTTAAGGAAGGATAATTTACATTTGTGAATGGCACAGAACCAAAACAAGACATAAATCATCCATCCATTGTATACATAATTCAACAAGAAGTATAGTAGAATATGATATATTTTTTTCTGTTCATAAAATTTAAAATTAAACCGGAGATAAATTTGAATCGACTTCTTTATTTTCGATGTGTGGCGGTCCATAACAATCACAAACTTCTCCCCAGTCACAAAAAGGTGTACAACCATTACGTCGTACGTGTTCACAATCCTCATCTTTAGAACATTCCATTAAATCAGCTTCCGTTTTAAAACATAGAAGATCTGTATATAAATATATTAGTCATTTTAGCAATGATATATGAGAAAATTAAAGAGACAATGCAACATAATTAATACGAACCTATTGCAATAATGAATAGTGTCATGGTATAAATCAACTTCATGGTTGCCTTTTCCATTTTTAAGAATGCTTATGTTTTCCTCTGTTCACTAAATAAAATTTTACATACTTTATATATTGTCTGATACAATAACCTCATTTATGAAAAAACGTTACATTTTGAGGAAACAAATAAAAGTTGCTAATCAATGCTTCTTTTACTGTTCCAAATACATATGTAACTCCCTTTTGAATTTATAAGGCTTTGCATAGTTAAGTGTTCAGCGTTCATCTTTACTTGTCCCCTATTGATTTGACACATATTCAAGAAGTAGTAAATAACAGGAGTAATTTTGTCAAATCACCCTTTGAATATAATAAATACAATATTGAAAAAAATATAATAGAAAAATGACTATAATTAATAGTAAAAATAAATAAGAAATTAAGGGTAAAATTACCTTTCAATTTTATGAACTGAACAAATATAGTTGGACATCCCAAAATAGTATAATGGACAAGTACATATGAACAGAAAGAATAACGTTTTATCTTAAATGAAAGATTGGAGTCTGATTAGTAAAAGGAAAAAATGTAATAAAAATGATAAGAAGAGATAAATCGATATCCTAACGGATGAGAGAGATGCTACATCATTTCTTTGTGGACCAGCTTTACATAATTCTTTCGTTTAAAAAAAGAATGATCTGCTTTACTTTTTGATTTGTTTAAAAAATAATCTTTTTTTTTTCGACAAAACTTTATTTTCAACTTTTCGCATAACATGTTTAAAACTATTAGATTAAAGGATATTTTATTACATTTAATATAATTTTAACTTTTTTTTTAAAGAAAAAACTTTATGTTAAGTCAGATTAGATCATCCTTCTTAGTTAAAATAGAGAAAACATATAACTTAGCCGATAACAATCACTTATAACCTAAAATACTGAAGAAATCCCCATTTTTGTTTTGCAGGGAAAGAAAAAGAAAAAAACAAGTTACGAAACTAGATTAAGTATTATTATTATTATTATTAATACATCAAATGACCTTACAAGGAGTGCAATAGTTTTTTGAGAGCATAAAAAATAATATGGACATTAAGGAAACACTCGAAAACAAATATGTATGTTTTAAAATTAATTGAGAGATGCATGAATTCATTCAAATAATTCAATTATTTTTTTTTAAGAAAAAGGTATGGTTGGAAACATTATGGGAAGCAGAAGATATGGATTACATAAAATATAGAGGTTCTTCCAACCGCCCATGGTTTTGGAACTACTCATTTCCCACCTCAATTTGTCTCATTATTCTTCTTGGGATTCGGTCCCAAAATATTAGATTAAAAAGATTTTGATCTAATTTAAAATTATTTTAAATTAAATTGAAAAATATATTTTTTAATTAATTTATCAAATAAGTGAGACCTAAAATATTCTTACTTGTACTTTAAAATTCATAGCATTACCTTTATTTTAGACGTTTTACTTTATTTTATATGATTTTTTAATTCTAATATGATATATTTAAGATCATGAGATTAAAATACATTTTCGAATATTTTAAAATTTTAAATTTTATATCAAGTAGTTAAATCAGACAAGTAAATTAAAATATAATATGAAATATTATCTTATTTTAGTGAAGTGTAAAACTCGAGCCACAAAGAATATCCAGTTAAGTGCAAGCTTGCTTTTGATCTGTTTTGGAATAGATTTTATTATTGGGCTATCTATTTATTCGGCCCAATAGCTTGGCCACCCTCTGAAATCTGAATTGGTCCACCACTATTTATTCACGTTCATAAGTATCACTAAATATTTACTGTTTTTAAATATATTTTTTATTTATTATTTAAATATTTTATATTTAAAAAATATTTACTATTTATAGCAGTTATATTATATATTAAAAATGAATTATATATGTATTAAAATGTTTTATAATCATTTTGATTAGAAAATGCACTATATATTAAAAATGAATTACGCAACAACAACATACCTAGTAGGATCCCACAAATGAGGTTTAAGGAGGGTAAATGTACGCAGACCTTATCACTACCTCGTAGAAATAGAGAAGTTGTTTTCAAAAAATCCTCGTCTCATGAATCAAGCCCCATAAGTAGAAAAATACTAGATATGAAAAAAAGGAAAAGAACATAAAAAAGAAGAGCGACTAATAATGAAAAACAAATAATAGTATGTAAATATGAAAAAATTAACAAGTATAAGACGAATAATGGCAACACGGGATAAAACCGGCTACTTTTACTAACCTGCTATATCACTAGGCCAGACATCATTTTACTTTCACTAACCTATTAGCCTGCTATCCTAATACGCAACTTTCACATCTTTCTGTCTAAGATCATGTCCTCAATGAGATGAAATTTCGCCATATCTTATGTGATCACCTCCCCCGAATATTTTTTCGGTATACCTCTACCATGTATATAATAAAAATGAATTACTCTATGCATAAAAGATGTATTAAAATTATAAAAATATATTATAGTGTCTTAAAATATATTAAATTTATATTTTGGTAAAAAAAAATGGTATTGTGCATTATAAATAAATCATATATGTTTCAAATTTTTTGATGGTTTACACCATTTTATTAATAATCTGAATTGTTAAACTATTTAAGAATATAAGGCCAATTTGTTCTTGAACAGAATTGGTTCCTCTTTTGAAGTTACTGTCAGGCAAAAGAGAATGTGTAAGATTTAATTAACATTTTTCCAATAGTGAAGCAACGTGGCCCATTAGCTCAGTTGGTTAGAGCGTCGTGCTAATAACGCGAAGGTCGCAGGTTCGAGACCTGCATGGGCCAATTGTTTTTACAGTACAATACTTTTTTCACCAAATAAAGAAGAAAATTGAAATATTTGATGTACACATTCAACCTAATAATTATATCCAAGAAACTTTTTATTTCCTGAGGGAGCTTGCTTCATAGAATTTCACGAGTTATCCCACTTTGATATTTGAGATTAAATTTATTTTGCTTTTTTTTATAGCCCCAATAGTAGTAATAAATTCTTCACCTATTAAAAAAAAAAAATTGAAATATTTGACGTAGACATCCAACCTAATTATATCCTCCAAACTTTTTGTTTCCCTGTGGCAGCGAATTTCACGACTTATCCTGCTTTAAAATTTGTGATTAAATTTATTTAGTATTTGATTGAGTTACTAGTTAAAATCAATGTCTCATTTTATACAATATTCTTTGACTTGTTAAAATTTATTTTAAAGGTAAATTATTTTTAATTAAAGTAAGATAACATTCTTTTTAGAACAGATTAAAAAGCAAAAAGTATCGTATAAAATAAGATAGAAAAAATACTATTTTTTTTTACCTAATATCATTTAAGAAGTGACATATGTTATGCGAATTATAATCCTCATTTTAATTCTAGAATTATAATCCTTGGCTATATCAATTTAAAGCCAAACAACTGATTAATAAAGTTATTCTAGAGGGTTAATGACGGAACATTTTTTTTTAGTTGAGTTTTGGTGCAACAAGTTTCTATAAATCGAAGCTGTAAGTTTTAAATTGAAAATAATTAAAGTAGAACCAAACTACAAGTCATTGATTGTGATTCATAACTAAACCTTTAGAATAGGCTCTTGTATAGGGATGGCAACAGGGCGCATATGGAACAAGTTTAGTGTTATGAGGGATGGGGTAGATTTAAAGTTATGCGGGGTGGAGACAGATGCAGGGAGGGCAGATTGCGGGTTTAAAAAATAGGAATAGAAATTCGAAAAAATTAAATATTTGTAATAAGTAAAAATCAAAGAAATAATTTTTTTATATTAAAATTGACTTTAATTTTATCTTTTTTGTAAAATTTAAACTAAACATGTCTAGTAATTGTTAGTTGTTAAAATGCTAATTAGAAACTTTTAATTAACGATTAAGAAACAATTGTTAAAAGATCAATTAAAAATATCTAATTAGTTATTGAGATGTTAATTAGCAAAAAAAAATCAATTAAAAAATAAAAGAATTTTAGAATTTAAGCAGGGCGGGCGGATTGAAAATGGAAAAAAATCATTATACAAGATGAAACTATTAAAAAAATTTGCGGGTTGAGCTTAACTCGCTCCACTGCCATTTGTGTATTTGTTTTGAAATAAGATTATCATTTAATGTACCTAGATTCATTTTCCCCTTTCGATGACTAATAAACATTTCCTTCTAACTAAAACATTAAAAAAGTGGACCATTCAAAGTAGAACCTAATTATAATGAATTATTGGTTTAGCCATAGATAATATTTTTGATTATCTTTTATATTGAGTTATTGATTCTTAAGGATTTGAGATTTTTTAATGAATTAATTAATAGTATGAATTAATAAATTCTATTTATATAATTTGATATATAAAATTTTTGACTTAGAGTTTAGTTTAATACTTTTATTTCTGATTATTTCAAGCTCACGAACATTTTACAAGGCATCAAAATTTATTTTTGAGCAAAACACAATAAGTCAAATTATATGTATGGCTTATGTAGTTTATCATGGTATTTTAAAATATTTTTTTTAATTATAATATGTCAATAATTAAATTAATTATCGACAAACTTTAAAAATGAATTGAATTGAACTAAACCAAATCGACGGATACGCGGTCTTCAAAGTCAATACAAAACGCCTAAACAAGGTTCGCCCATTTAATCAACTTTGACCAGATTAAGGAAACAATTAAATCAACCCCCTTGGCTTCTACAGAAAGAAAAAAGAAGTTCAAGTTGCCAGTTTGATTTACTTTCCTCTTTATAATCCCAAAAATTGGGTGTATTTCAAGCCCAATTTAATCGTAATCCTCTGGTTACCAAAAAGGGTTATAGAGATGGGAATATTTGACTTAGAGAAGCAATTCGCGTTCTATGGCGCTTACCATAGCAACCCTGTGAATATCTTCATTCACATGCTATTTGTGTGGCCCATCTTATTCACAGCTCTTATTCTTTTCGATTTTACGCCTTCAATTTTCAATTTACCTCCGATTCAGCTTTGTGAGCACAGCTCTTTGGTCCTTAATTATGGGTTTTTGTTTACTGTGGTTTATGCAATCTTCTACATCTGTTTGGACAAGAAAGCTGGCTCTTTGGCTGCTTTGCTCTGTTTAATTTGTTGGGTTTACAGTGGAGTGGTTGCTCGTCAATTGGGCTTCTCTCTGGCCTGGAAGGTAAAGGGTTTTTCTATTTCCTTTAAAGTTTGAGTCTTTTTGTTGTCTCTCCCTTGCGTCTGGCTGTTTTCTTTATTGAATTTATGCTGCCGTAGTTTTGGGATATTGCAAATCATGTTGGAGATCAGTTTTTCTTCTCTTAGAAACAGGCAAAAGTTATTAGTCATGTTCGCTCCTGGAGAGTTAGTTTGACTAATCTTCACAGCTAAATTGGATTAAGATCAACTGAGTGTTTTATAATTAAATTTAGATAGATGTTGCAACTTTTCTCAAGTGCAATTGATGAAAAAATATATTTAGAATGTTGGTCAAAGAGGTCTGACCGCACCACCTGTCCTTCCAAAAACTAATCTTCCTTCCATCACCCACTTTGCAGCATGTTCTCCCAACCAACAGGTCCCAGAAATTCCTGATGGACCTCCACACACTGGTCCCATAAGGTGAAGACACCACAGGTGTCATACTCTTGTCCTCCATGCCATATTTAGCTGTAATAACCTCCTTCCATAGTGAGGTTTTATCAGAAGCAAACTTCCATAGCCACTTCATCATTAGGCTTTGGTTATGACACTTTAAGTTTCTAGTACCCTCCCCCCAGTCTTCTTACTAGTGATCAGTTCTTCCCATTTAACAAGGTGATACTTTCTCTTGTCTTCATTCCCTTGCCAAAAGAAGGCTCTGCTAATGGCATCCATCCTTTGAACCACCCAGGCTGGAGCAGGGAATACTGACATCATATATGTAGGCATGCCATCAAAACACTATTAATAAGAGTCAGTCTACCTCTCCTGGACAGGTACTGACCTTTCCAGCTGGTTAGTTTTCTCTCAAACTTTTCTATTACCCCACTCCAGATGCTCTTACATCTGCTCTTAGCCCCCAACGGCATGCCTAGGTAAGTTGTAGGCAGCTCCCCTACTCTACCTCCCACAATGAGGGAGAGATCTTCCATGTTTGCCACTTCATTGATGGGGTAAATGTTTGTTCTCCTTATTGTACATTCTGCTTATTACCAGCAATTGGAGTCTCAGGACTACATCTTTTTCTAGCCAAATTTTCAGCCTATTGTAACATCAAGCCATGTTTTGATGTTATGTAAAGTTAAATTCACCGTTTATCACATACTTCCTTTCTTTGCCAACAATCACACTTGGAATCACAATTACCCCTTTTGTTTGATCTCTTACTTTTTTCTTGCACTCCAATCAATCAATCAAGTAAGCCTCAATCCAGAATCAATTGGAGACATCTATATGAATTGTTCGAATCTACTTTTATCTAATAGGATTCATTTCACTCAAAGGTCAAAGTCCTTAAACGTGTTGCCTTTCAAGTAATTTAGGGGTTGTCTCTGTATGGCACACTTGCCCTCCACTGACATGCAATCAGGAACAACTCCTGATTACACCAGTTAGACAGGCTAAATAACGCAAACTGGAACCCAGTGCGGGTTATGAAAAATTATCAAAGTCAATGTTAATTGGCCTGAAGAAAACTTGGGACACTGTTAATCCAGGTTTGCAACTTGTCAATCTTAAGTACTTTTTATATCAATTGTTATTTGCCGATTCCATGCATTCTTACCTACATTTCTAGTGCTGACCTATAGCAGTCATTTAGTTGCTATTCCTATATGCTCAGCTGGAAAAATAATGCTAAAGAGGGGAACTTAATGTTTTTCTTGTTATGTAGCTAATTTCCACATCTTGGACCTAAGTTGCTCGGACTCTTCACTTTTGGTGCCGCACCCGTGTCGACACGACATGGGTGTGGGTGAGGGATCCGTGTCCGATTTGGTCAACCGGTTTTGGGTACTTTGACTAAAATTGATGGGGAAAGATTGGACGGTTTCAATGATTTCTATAATCAATACAAAAGCTAAGGTGAAATTGAAGAAAATGGAATACCTGTTATATAGAAATTTCTTAGTCATGCCTTTACCTTTAATCCCCTTCGAAGATTCTCTCCAAGTTCTTCATGTAATATCTCGTAATTTAGGTTTTATCAACCTATTTTTAGATTTTTTTTTTAATTTTAGGCAAATCCCCGCACCTCTATCCATACATGGATCCATATCACCGAATCGTAAAATTAGATAATGAAGGATCCGACCTCTAGATCCGCACCCGCATTGGACACCCGCACCGAGTCCGAGCAACTTAGGCTCGGACTCTTCAAAAGGGTCCGCAGGTGCTTGTTAGATTCGCCAAAAGTAGTGTATTTTTGTTGAATTCGAAACTGGTGCGGCATTGAAAGTGAAGAGTCCGTGTAACTTATTCTTGGACAGGACACTGATTGTCCATTAAAGATCTAGTCATTGAACTGACTTCGCCGATAAATTTCATAACTTTCTGGTAAGAGTATTATCATGTAACTACCATGTTATTTACTGTCCGCATTGCACTCTACATGATAACCCATTTACTTGCCGTTATTAATAATTCTATTTTCGTTCATTTTTCCCATGAAAATATTAAATGTGTAGAGTTCTTTAATCTGCTATTTTTGTGGGCGTGTGCCAATTTTTCTACAAAACCCACCACGTGTCTTGCCCCAATTGCCATCCCTTCCGGTAATCCGTGAGGTGCATGCAAGGTGACCCAGACACCATGGTTAATTATAGAAATAGGACCAATAACTAATTACTACTTGGACGGCCTCATATGGACTGGACAAGGATATATTATGCATGATCTTTTTGGTTAGAAGTAAATCTATCCAGTTCTTGAATCAAGTATGTGATGTTGGTGCTAACCATGACAAACAAATGGCCAGGTTGTTCTTGCAGCTCAATTGTTCTGCTGGACTGGACAGTTTATAGGTCACGGAGTGTTTGAGGTGATCATTTGTAGTAATTTGATGTATGATTCTCATAGCTTCCATCAATGTGGTTAGTTGACATTCTTATTCACTTTTGTAGAAGCGCGCACCTGCCCTTTTGGACAATCTTACACAAGCCTTCCTTATGGCCCCATTCTTTGTACTCCTTGAGGTAATTATATCTAGGTCTATCATCTATGTTAGAATACATATACTTTTAGTGGTTGCATTATCTTGTGTTTTATGACTTATTGGTTCTTCACAGGCCCTTCAATCTCTTTTTGGCTATGAACCGTACCCTGGTTTTCATTCAAAGGTGAAAGCAACAATAGATGCTGAAATCAAAGAATGGCAGGAGAAGAAACAGAAAAAGATATCTTAAATTTGAAATGTGTGGTTATTATCTATTCTAATTGTATCTGTAAGTAAATGAAGGTTGTTCAAATGTGAACTGCTCGTGTACACGTCAACTTGGTTTTGTATGCATCCTTTATGAAATCAACTGTTTATCAAATTGCTCTTAGCCTGTGCTTTGATGCATCAAGTGGTGAAGTATTCGTGGGTTTTTTCATGTATGATGCATCTTACCAGTTATGAAGGACTGTGCTAGATGTGAAGTGCATTGCCTACTAAATCCCACGTTACATACTCTCTATAAATCCATGGGATTGTGATGCTAAGCATCCGAGACTTACTGAAGAAGGCGGTACTTGAATTGTTTCTAACTGCTTCCTTGGATTGAAATCCATTTCTTTTTACTCTTCTAAGCAAACTGTTAAGTGGTATAACGTCTTGGAATGTTTAATAATGCTTGTCTAATTTATGAAATCTAGAAATAATGTTTCACTTAATCCCTGTGATTTGGTGAAATTATTCTGTCATTTACTACTTCTTAATCTCTGTGCTAGGGGACAAGTAAAGTTGGACAGCTGGAGAATGAATGTGATTGCCCTCTTTTAGTGGGATGAATGTTTTAACACCTACTGCAGCATTAGGGCATGAATGATCACACATTCTTTTTTCTCACTTCCCTAGTAGTTTTGACTTTCTCCAAGTACCTAACATGCTCCCATGGGTACCGACCATGATCAAACTGGAGTCAGTAAACTACAGATGTTGCTTTGATTGTTTCATGTTGCCAGCGCTTGTTTATGTGGTGTACTGAAGGAAGAGAAGAATGTGCGGTATCTATGCTGGAAAAACACCCTTACTCTTTCCACCCAGGTATTTTGTCATCCTTAACAAGACGTTGCATGCTGGACTCTCCGGCTCTTCACGGACTCTAGCTCGCTCTCTTATAAACTTGTTCCATTGGTCCAAATGTGCGCTGGACGATGAATAGTACAGTGAATCGTTCCAGGGAAACCTATCTGGGTTGTCAATTTTCTCTAAAAATGAGGTAGTATTATCAAGTAATTTGTGCATGAACTAGTTCAATCTCTTCCAAGTTAGTACATCTATTGAAAAGAAAAGAGAGAATATTGCTCTTTGATTATGATAAAATGTATTTACAGTAACCAATTTTCATCGACTTAACTAAACTACTGGAAATCTTCACTATTGTAGTATTGGTATTCATTTACATTGCGTCTCTCTTTACTTTTTTCCTTTAGAACTTGTACATTGTGTCACGGTGTTTAGTTTAACCTGAAAATGTGACAAGCTTCCCTCCCAATCAACCAAGATTGTGACAAAGAGATGCGTCTGATCTAGCTGTTTTCTGGATTTGTTCTTAGTTCTATCACAAATTGCGACAGAAAATGGCAAGGAAAGAAACATCAGCAGGGCCTAGTGATTTAGATGTTATTGTTTTGTTCTACTTAATCATTTCTGGTAGGCCTATTATAGTGCTTTCAAAGGGATAATGCCAGAGTTAGATAACCAGCCCACTTCAATTATTTTCATCATTCTTGTAGATGTAATCAACAAAAGATCAAGTTCGGGCTCTATAGTTTATTATTAGTTTCAGTACTTCTATCCAAATGTATAGCTGACTATTTATAAAATCGATTTTAGCATCTAAAATTGTTATTCACAGCTCTATATTTACCGACAATATCTAATCTGGTTCCCATTGTTATTATCATCAACATATGTATTACTAGGGGTGGCAAAATTAAACTCAACCCACCCAACCCATTGAAGTTTGGTCGGGTTAATAACGCATCCATTTATTAGCTCAATTCATCTCAATCCAATCCATTTCAACCTATTTAAAATTGGGCTGATATTTGACTTAAGAGAGATCTTGTCAAAATATTTTTAAAATACTTGTTTTTTAATTTGTTATTGCTATGTTTTATATAGCCAAAAAAAAAAATGATTTAATTAAGTACTAAAATATTGAGAAACAACAAATAAAGTAAGTAAAACTTGGGTTAGGTTGAGTCTTGACCCGCTCTATAACCCATTACTCAACCCATTTTGACCCTAGCACATTTGGGTTGGGTTATGTCTTGACCCGTTTATTGTTATGACCCTATTATAACTCGCTCAAATTTGATCCAACTCGCGCAATAGCCACCCCTAAACATTACATTTTACATAAAGGGTAATATTATTTTCTAAGGTATTTAAGTAGGCGTTTGACCATAAATTTCAAATATATTTTTATTTAATTTGGAATTTATATCAATAGAGTTTTGTTTGGTCATATTTTATGCAAAAACGAAAGAGAACATTTTATGATGCGTTTTCTCTCTTTTATCAATATCAAATAATTGATTAATTAATTTTCTGCATCAAACTGAAATCCTGTGATTTATTGACAAACTTTAATAATTTTAGGAAGAAAAATGAAATAGTTACAACAAATGAACTAACTTGAAATGACCTAAAAGAGTAAATATAACATACCATGACGCAAAGACAACGAAAAAATTGGTGGAAAAAAAAAATAATAAATGAAAATGACTAGCAACTTTATTTTTGTTTTTTGGGCACAAAGAAAATGGTTATATATTATACGCATGAAGCAAGAAAAAGCAAAAAAATGGATCAATCATATGATAACTACCACAAAAAAACATCCTAAAATGTTTACAAGAATAGAATTAAGAAGTGTAATTAGGGGGCGACATTCTTGTATTTTTGTTTTGTTTCCGACATTAAAGGTTTCGTGTGAAATTTGCATACCCATGATTAATGGCTCCTCTTCCATCACTAATCTTCGTTAACAGACGGTAATTTTCTATTAAAAAAATAAAATTTATAATCTTGATTAAGAGTGTCAAGAGCCCAAATATAGGTAATTCGCACAAAATTTTATAGATTGGGCTCGAGATTATTTGAATTGTATCCAATCTCAACTCATTCAAACTTTAACCCATTTGATAGGCCCAATTTAATCTCTAATTTCAACCCGTTCTAAGGCTCTTTACTTGCATTATTGATATAATGTATGTTTTCTATCTATTTTATATTTTAATGATTTATCTGTAACTTTTTATTTTTATTTTCTTTAGTTAAAATTCAAATAGTAATTATAAAAAGTAAATAATAATATGAAAAAATTATTGAGATTGAGTAGGTCAAATTGGGCGGGTCATGAGCCAACCCGAATTTTAGCCTATTTGAGCCCAACTCGTTCAAAGTAAATTTTAACGGGTCATAACCCAACTCAATTTCTATTTTAACTCATTTTAACATTTCTAATTTCAACTCGTCCGTTTGACACCCTCAAATTCTTGATGAAAATATTATTTTTTTTTACAAAGATAAAGATAACGTAATTGTGTGAAAATTCTTTATATTATTTTGTTTAAAAAAAAGACCACGTGTTAGTATTAGTGAAAAAAAAAACCTCTCTATAATGACGTCAAAATCTAAAATATGGAGAGCATAATTAATCCCCAGGAAATATTTCTTTCTTTTTTTTTTTTTAATAAAAAGAGTGATGTCTCTCTCTCATGATAATCTTCAATCAACTTTTCCTTTAAAGCCTTTTTTTTGTTGTTGTTATTTAATATAGACTTAACTAATTTAGATTTCTATTGTGTGAAAATCATTAAAAAAGAAATAACTTTCTATCAAATATTTTTTTTTAAATTTCAAATTCGAAATTTTTAATTAATGATAAAGATATTCCATCCGTCATGGTTTTGTCTGGTAGGGCCTTTCTGGTTGTTATACTTAGAGAGCAAGGAATGTTTTAAAAAATGAAAAATTGAAGCGAAATGATCCAAGTTTTGCGGGGATTTGACAGGTTTTGGGGAATTTTCAAATAAATTTGCGATATCATTGTTTAATAAATTATTATGAACCAAACAATTAAATTATATGGGACTTAATTAATTATTACTGCTCTGTACAATGACTAAAGTTTGATTAATACATATTAGTCCTGTTGAAAAGAAAAAAAAAATCTATATTCGATACGATTGATTTTCTCATTTTATCTCTGTCTTACTCTAATAATTTTACTTTTAGATTTTATCGTACCTTTTTATAATAATTTTATCTTGATATATATTCTACTTTTCTTTTAGGTCTATCTTTTAGATTGTTGATGTCTAACATCATATAATCACGAGAAACGATATAAGCTATTCAATCATGCATTATACTTTCTTCATAAAAAAGGATATAATGCACCATAATACTTTACGTTATGAAATGATATTAACTTACACAATATTGTATACTGAAGATTCAAACCTGTTTCTCAGCGGAGAGTAATATATAACAATCTATTTAATTAAAAATTTAAAGAATGACTAGCTAGTATTCAAAATTAAAGCAATAATTGTTCAGATTTAAAAAATAAAATAAAAATTATTATCCTTATTTTTCTTTCAATAATTCCCTCATTTTCTTAATTATTAATTACTAGAACTTTATGATCATCCTCCAGCGCACTAGTGTATTAAGAGACATCTTGCATGATTTAATTAATAAAAAGTAATTAGTATATTAAGAGACATCTAGGTGTTTCATATTAGGACTACAGGAGATTATGAGATCAGAAAGAGCTATTATTTCTGGCAAATTAGTTATATTACTAATTCCTTATGAGATTATATAATGATTATAATTATAGTATTTATTTATTTTCATCACCACCATCGTCATCGTCATTAACATCGTTTTATTATATTTTGCTAAGAAGATCTTGATTATTATTTGCGCACATCATCTACTAATGGATAATGTTGTTTTTCCCCAAATTGGGTATGTTATATCTTCTCCATCTATTAAAAAATCAAACTATAACACACCACTTCATAATAGATACGCGTATTATAATGGTTTGAAATTTGAAATTTATTGGTTTGAACAATAATTTTAAGTTAATATACAATAATAAATGCATTTACAATCATATACTTTCTCCGTTCACTTTTGTTTGTACATTTCACTTATCGAGGTCAAAGTATATGAATTTTGACCAATATTTTAAGATGTAATTTTTTCATCATATTGATATGAGAAGGATTGCAATTTATAGTATTTTTCGTATAGTTTTCAACCATCTAAATTTTAGATTTCAAATATTAAATTTAGCTACTTCAATTTAGCTTTGAAGTTTAGTCAAGTTGACTTCGAAAAGCGAAACAGTGACAAGTAAAAGTGCATAGAAATCTCATGAATTTTTAACCAAAACTTAGATTTGTACGAAAACAAGTGAGTTACCGTGAACTCATATGGCATATACTATATTCTAAACGGAATAATAATGGTAACTAATCATCAAAACTCCTTAAAATCAAAACTAGCTGATTTCGAAAGCTTAATCAAACAGACTAATATATATTATATAGGTATGAACACATAACGATAACCTTCAAATAAAAAAAGAAACCAAACTGTACTAGTTATTAACAACAAGAAGCAATTCAGAAAATGTGAGATCATTAATTTGATTTATGGAGTAAATGATTATTATTTTTTAGGTCAAACCTTAATAAACTTTTTATCATGAGAAACATGGCAATTTTGCATCCACAGATAGAAAGAAGGAGTGTCACATAAGCCCACGTAGATAATAAAACCTAATTTAAATAAACCACATAAGCTTATTTGCAGACAATTCTTGTATGCTTTGGACCTAAAAACATGATCACAATGAGCTGACCAAACAAAAAAAAAAAATAGTTATCAAAATCTTTTTGTAAATTGATAGTTAAGCAATGCATGATGAATCAGTCAATGATTATAGCATATTTTAAAAAATTACTTTAAAGATTTGGATAGTCTATAAAGCAAATAGTAATTAAAGAATTCAAAAGTGACAAAGTATATTACCTAATTTTATTCCCTAATAAATAATTAATTTACAATAAGAACCAATATTCTTGTGCCAAGCAGAGCTGTCTCATTTCTTGATTAGTGTTGGAACAAAAGAAACAGGACTAATCCTAATCCAGAGTTTAGTGGTCAACCCTAGAGTTAATTAACCAAACCAGCCTAACCAGAGTTTAGTTAATTATTCCCCACCCCACCCCACCCCCGACCCCTCTCCGTTCGAAATATTTCTACTTGTCATGTTTTGCTTCTCAAAAATCAAACTGCGTTAATTTTGACCAATATTTTAAGAAAGTAGGATGACTATTTGTTTGTCGAGTTTTCATTTTAGTATGTTTTAAAAAGAATTAATATCTCTTTCCTTTTTTCGTAGTTCGTTAATGTAACTTTTTATTTATTATATTTATAAAATTAAGACTACAAAATTCAAAAGTGCCACTTATTATTCTTAAATTTTTGATAAGTTAAAATTAGATAAATAAATTTTAAAAATTGGAAGTATAGTTTTTCATCATATTTTTTTTTATAATATCTTTAAATATTAAATTATCTAATTAAAATTATTTCCAAACGAGTTTACTTGCTTGGATCAATTGGGAGTAGCCACGTGTGTGTATTTTGATGATGATTTTATTGGCTATATATGACGGCACTATTTAATTTTTCTTCATTAGGCAAATTTTGGTGGCTGATGTGAATGTTTGACTATTTAAGCCAATCTGAACGGTTCAATGTTGTAAAAAAAAGATTATAGTAATTTAATTCATTAAGAAAGTTTCTACTAGTGCTATTTTTTTTTTAAGAAAAGGAACGGCCACTTATCTTTTCTTAAAAAAAGAATATATGTTTTGGTTCACAATAATTAAGTAAACTTTTCTACAAGAAGTAAGAGATAAGTGATAAGCTGGGATCACCAATTCCATTTAAAAAAAAAAAGATTTTGTATTGTTTAAAGGGTGTAAAATTTCATGTTAGGGATAAATTTACAAATATTAAAATAAATTGAGTTAATAAATTAATCAGATTACATAAGTTAGTTTAAGATTTTGTTTGGATCATTGTTATATGGTTCTTGAATTGTCTGAGAAATTTCCTTTAAAGTGTAAACTGTTAATATATGGTTATCATTAATTATTGTTTGTTTATACTATCTTATAGTAAATCCACCTCTATTTTCACATTTCACTAATTCACAATAAACTTCTTCTTCTAGGTGCAAAAAAACTGTACCATTTTTAGGACAACAAAGATGAATGAATTATAAAAATGTTCACACTATATCATTTTCAATTACTAAACAAAATTAAGTGTCTTAATTAATTAGTTTTATGTAGTAAAATGTTTCAGGCATTTTCTAAATTAAATTAAATTCATGCATGTAAAGAATGGCAAACGACAAGTCGAATTCAATATTGAAGCATTTTATTCTTCTTTTTTTTTTTTTACTCTTAATTTCCCATCTGGTTTTAGAAACTCCAAATGGTTTTAATTCTTTTCCCCCCATTTTCCCTCTAAATCAAACACTTGTTTTTTTTAAAAAAAAATTTAAAAAAACTAAGCTGAAATACAAGGTAAGACTGCATAAAATAAACTCTTGTAATTAGACCCTTTCTCGAACCTTACGCATAGCGAGAGCTTTAGCACACCCTTTTTAGTGCGTGAATGTACTCATATTAACTATAGATTAGTAGGTGGACTTGTTACATGCTTTTTACTCTAATGTTCCCAATTTGGGTTCTATGTACAAGTTTCTCATCAATGATGAACCAACCAAATCCTAGAATAGAAAAAAGTAGGTTTACTTTTACCTAAAGAGTATAATTACAAGTAACTACCTCTAGAGAAATTAATTACTACAACAGTTTAAAATTCACTAAAAATTATTTTTTATAGAGTCTGTATATATTGTTTGCAACTAATAAGCATGGCAGTCTCTTGACCACTTATATGTGCAGTTGCTAATAATCATGGCTAAAAGTACTGTGGAAGAGTAGAGCATATTCAAGAAGACTATAATTGATCAACTATTAAAAAGACATGATGGCCTGCAATAATAACCCTTTTGTAAGTACATAAAAGACGGTTATAAATCAATGATTATGGTGGCCTGGTGGGGATAGCTATGGTCCCTTCATCTTTAATCAGAACTTTTCGATTTAAGTTTTGGATATAATTTTTTTTTGACGAGGAGTATCTCTCTTATATGGATCGTTTGATGTAAAGACAAATTATGCAGAGATTAGTAATAGTATATGAATTAGTAATGCAAAGATGAATTATGTAAGTGGTTGGTTCATTAAGATAAATATTAAATGTATGTGTACCATATATTGTTTTTTTATTTAAAATTCTATTTTTATTTTATTTTTTTACAATTATGTTTTTATGGAGACCCATCCATCTTTGCAATGCTTTCTTTTATGTGTTTTGATGTTCTCACTTGAATTATTTAAGGGTAAATAATTATCATCTTAATAAATTGATCACTCATAAAACGTTAATTGACAATTTGAAAAAGATAGACCATCTAATTTTAAAACTGAAAAGATGATAAACAATAGTAAAATTGAATAAATCATCTACGTTTATACATAACATTGGCAAGTTATAGTTTTAATATGAATGCAATATTATATATTGTTCAAAATACAAACAATCATAAAACCACATATATAAATCAAGAAATATTTTTGCCCCTTCAGTTAGTAACTGTTAAAAAACTTACATTTCAAATATTGTTTTTATTTGTATTGGATTTTATTTAGCAACAAGCAACTCGGTCTCCCTAAATAATAAAATTTGTAAGCTAATTTATTTAAATAAATTTTACTATAATAAAATTTAAAAAATGATTAAAAGGATTTGAGAAGTATTTTTATCTTTATATATATATATATATTAATTCTATGGTATTAAATCCTGTATTTCTCCTAATACATTTTATCAAATGACCTGTGATACAAATTTAAATTAATCGAACGCTTCGTATTTAGATAAGATAAAAGACAGTTGAAGATGAGTCCAAAAGAGTAATCTTTTCAAGTGAACGTCCTAGACCCATATTCCACAAGACCAGAGAGGATCTTCATAATTATATCTACCTTTCAGCTTTATGTTTGTATCTTCTCATGGGCCCTAGCCTAGCTCTTTATAAAGTACAACAAATATCTAATGACCTTCTAGGCTTCTACTAGTTAGTTGCACAACAGAAATTGCTTTTCATGAGAAAACCTCCCCTTTAAAGTCCCTTTTTGTAATGTCAAATTGGAGCACATAAACAGAATCTTGTTAAAACAAAATGCTAATTCATTATTTACGCTAAACTACATTATAATGCAACAGTTTTGAGCGCGTAACAATGTGTGCGATGTAGACAGACTATCTTAATGTGAATGTAGTGATTGCTTTCACGACTTAAACTCATGAGATATAGATCAAACAAAGACAATTTTACTGTTATATTCCAAGTTCCTTTTTAACATTGTTGTACAAAAACCAACTTTTTTAATTGAAGTTTTGTATCATTGTGAATTGAAAGTATGAATGGCCTTAAAGAAGCTTAAGACTTTTTGAACTAATTTTCTATTTTATAATGTGAAGTTAACGTGTCTAATAAAAAAAACTAACAGCATGGAGAATATGCGGAAAACTGGTATAAACTAAGATATTTTTATTCCAAATGAAAATAAATATAGGGTTATAAAGGTAAATTTCTTTTGATTAAATGGGATTTAAGCTAATTTCAGGTAGATGATGTAAACCTTCTCTGTAACCCCTCTTTTTTAGTATTTACTTCATTAAGGTAGCCCCTTTTCACATGCTCAAAAGTCAAAATTTTTGAAATAGAGAAGGTTAATTTGGGAAAATCACTCAAGAATGTGTATATAGATACATATTGAAAGCAATACCTAATTAAAAAAATAACTTAAAATATTATTCCGCGTCATTTCAATATATTTGTGTAATTTTGACTTGACGAAGTTTAATAACATAAAAAGGGACTTTTGATTCTTGTTGTTTTAAATTAAAGATATATATATATAATATTTTAAATTTTGTGGTCTTAAAACATGTCAAGTAAAAATTTTTTTTTTGAAACGGACTAAAAAGAAAGTAAAACAGATTGAATTGGATATACAGTTCTGGTATACAGTTGAAACAACCAATGAAAGCAACAGATTGAAGGTTCTTCAACTAATACTATTACACAACAGAAATTCTAAAAATAAATAAATTATATGTTCCAAAGAAAAACAAGACTTTAGTTAAAAAGAAGCACTATATGACAAAAGAAATTTTGACAGAATTACATGCTTTATTTAAGGAGATGAAGTGTATTTAGTCAAATATAAAAAGGGGTGTATAGAGGCTTATATGAGAAGAAGAAAAAATAGAGTTTTTATAAGAGAATTAAGGGCCAAAAACAAAAGTTCCTTAGAGCTCACGTTTCTATCTATCTCCCCCAAAGACCAGTATTTATGGCCTTCTTCTGATTATTTCTCTGCTTTTTTTCAATCTTTAACATCATTTCCATGGCAATTCTTTCCAACTTTCTCATTTTTTTCATCAACTTTTCTTCCCAATTCTGAAACACCAACTATACCTTTTCTTTTATTAAGACTTCATTAGTTCTTAAATCTTCATATACTATTGTTTCTTCAACTGTTTGTCAAGGAACCTTTTAGTCTGATTGTTAAAAAAAAATCATAAATTTTACAAAAGGGTGTTTAGGGGTTTAGGTTTTGATGATGGAAAATTTTTCTGGAAGTGTTAATATGGATGATCAACAGCAGCAGATGGAACTTCCACCTGGATTTCGCTTTCATCCTACTGATGAAGAGCTAATTACCCATTATTTGTCTAAGAAAGTTGTCGATGCCAATTTCTCTGCTATTGCTATTGGAGATGTTGACATGAACAAGATTGAACCTTGGGAGCTTCCATGTAAGTTGATTTCTTCCTTTTAGCCGTCTACTCGACTGATTAAACTAAAAATAGTCCGTGTATAACTTATCTATACTAGCTAGGAAATCGACTATTTGTGTTTCGTAACATGGTACTATTGTTGATTTTCTTGTTATGTTTGTAGGGAAGGCAAAAATTGGGGAAAAAGAATGGTACTTTTTTTGTGTGAGAGACAAGAAGTATCCAACTGGTCTGAGGACAAACAGGGCAACTGCTGCAGGTTATTGGAAAGCTACTGGAAAAGATAAGGAGATTTTCAGAGGAAGATCTCTTGTTGGCATGAAGAAAACTTTGGTTTTTTACAAAGGGAGAGCTCCAAGAGGTGAAAAAACAAATTGGGTAACTCATGAATACAGATTAGAAGGAAGATTATCACTTCAGAATCTTCCTAAAACAGTAAAGGTACAAACTTTACGCATTTTTGCTCTGTGTTTTGGTCCCCTGTTTGATTTCAAGATTCCTGATTTTCTGTTTTATTTTACTATTGCAGAATGATTGGGTGATCTGTAGAGTGTTTCAAAAGACAACTGGTGGGAAGAAAATTCACATTTCAGGTCTTGTGAGAGGGAATTCTGATGAAAATGAAACAGGCAATTCTCATTCTCTTTTGCCACCATTGACAGATTCATCGCCTAGTCACGTGCACTGCTTCTCCAATTTTGTTACTGCTCAAAAGAATCAAGAAAACAACATGATCAATTCCTTCAACGCTTCTCCTAATTTCTCTGTGCTCTCGAATTCCAACGACATTTTCCAAAGAAACTCCCTTCCAAATGCATTCACCTGGAACCAAACAGTCCCTCTTCAACACAATTTCCCTCAGCCAGGTTCATTTCCTTTACAAGATCCTGCAACTCTAAGGAATTTGCTTGAGAATTATGGACAGCAGAGTTTCAAAAAGGAGACAGACATAATCAGTGCATCCCAAGAAACAGGTATAAGCACTGACATGAACACAGAAATTACATCAGCTCAACAGGATCTTGATTGCTTCTGGACTTACTGAAATTCTTGGCAGAAAAAAGGGCAAAATAAGCACATAAAAAAGAAGAACAAATATAGAGCTCCAATAGTATTATTAGTAGCTATTATGGTGTGGAATTAATTGTTATATGTATAGGATTTACTAATCCCCTAAGTTGCATTCAACAGAGTAATCATATTATGTCCCAAAAACTACACTCCTACCACAATTTTAATTTTATTTTTTTTCTTGTCATTTTACACTTCCCATTTGTCTCACTGCCCCAATTAATTATTGTGATATTGAATTTGTTAAAAAAAGAAAAAAAAAAAGTAGTACTATGTGACTCTGTGTGAGATCAGGTTGGTGGCTTACTAATCTTTTATTTTGTCTATGGATTTTAGGCTTCATCCAAACATTTAGCTTCATGTTGAATTCTTTAATCATCAATTTTAATAAAGGATGAAAGAACATTTTGTGGGACTCAAAATAAAACAATATGTTACGGACCCGTTTCTTCCTCCACAATATGTGAATAATTGTGTCATGATTAGGAGATAATCTCAAAGTTCTTTGGGAATTAGGACCACTTTTAGATGTCAAAAAATGGTATTAACCAAACCACGTGGTGGTCTTCTCTAAGAAATGATGTTAATAGTTTGATGGCCTAGTCGTTTTCTTCTCTTTTTATCTTTTTTGACAGAGTTATAATAATCATTATTTATTGTAGGAATTAAACGAACCAAATGTCAAGAGGATTAGTTGTAATGACAATAATGTAAACATCAAGTTGAGTTAGAGATACGAAATAATTGAAAACATGCTTCTCGCCACGCATTAAATTAAAGCAAAAAAAGGAATAGTTCAAGGCGCTAAGCATGACGAAAGTTTTGCCGTTTCCATGTTTCCTTCATGCTTAAGCTGCCCCGCACACATAGTGGCCGATTAATAAAAAGCAGACATATGAATTAGTTGAAAGGTTTAACATCTATTATATATATAAAATATTATAATTTTTCACTGAAGGAGTCGAATGAGTCCTCTCATCTTATGTGGCTCCGCCACTGCGCATAGAGCCCAAGAATATTAACTTTATGGGTTCTGAATCTTATAACATGGCTTGATGTGCTGATAAATGGATTTAAATATAATACTTGTACATATTTGATAAATTTTTTAATACAAGTACAATGATAAAAAACTGTTAGATTTGGCTGAACCCATATTCGAGCTTCTAGCTTTACCCCTGGACTCCCGTATGTAGTCGAATTCAGAATTTGAATATGATGTGTTATGAATTCTATAATTACAACTTCAAGTGATAATGTTAGGATTTTTAAAAAAGTTTATACATTTTAGGGGAATTTTATCATAAATATAAGAATTAGAATAAAATATATTGGGTTCAACTAATCGATTGAAGTTGTAAGTTGTCTTCCAGTTCCGCACTTGTTTGTTTTCATTGAAGCTAAATTTATAAAAGGAATGACCAAATTGAAAAGAATAAATAATTTAGTTTATACATACTAACAAATAACAATATGAATAGACTGATTAAAATTTGTCTCAAATATGAGTTGACAAAATGGAACTAAGGCATATGATCATCAATAGTAGACAGAAATTTCCTTATCATGGAATTTTAGTGACGTGACATTGTGACTTGCAACATGTCTATTTGTTTAAGAATTGTATGTTTCCAATTAGAACTAAATATTATTGTTCAGAAAACAGTTCAAAATTTGAACTTATAATCGTATGGTATGTTCAGTGTAAAGTGAAGAACACCATGTCAAGATGTGCATTGATCTTCAGTTTAAACCCAAAATTCTATCAAATGAAACAGTTAAAGAAACTTTCTTTAAAATTATATATATATGTGTAGCATTTAAAAACTATATTTGTCAGTCTTATATAGAGATAATGCTGAGTGAGTTGATTTCTTGAGCTAAACAGGTTGAAATGAAATGGACTAAATAAGCAGGTCGAATTTAACTCCTCCAACTATACTATATTTTAATTGTGTCATTTGTTTTTCTATATGGCAACTTTTTAGTATCTAATTAAATTTTTTTTTTTATTATGATAAAGAAAGATCTTTTTGAAAATATTTTAATAAGATTTTTCACGATTCAATTTAGGTTGGATATCAACGTTCAAAACTTGAACGGATTTGGCAGATTATCATTTTGAGGACTACTTTTATCACCTCTAGTGTTAGATAGTTTGGTCTTTGATTAGCAGTTAAATTTATTCAACTTCCTTGAATATCGTATTTCTTGTCGTTCACTTTTACTTTTCAAATTTAATTATTTATTCACCAAATATTATTCAAACCTAAGATTATACATTAATTACTATAGATATTGTAGTAAAATATTCATCAAAATCGTTATTTCTTATTTGAGAGCGAATAAATTTCAAAGTAGACAAATAACCCTCCAAAGATCATGACATTGAAAATTCTAATACCCTTGTTCATACTCTCATCGATACCCTCTTGCAATATTTTTCAATCATAATATATAATTTTTACATTTTTGTCTTTCGTCACACAGAATTCAGTTATATTGATTCATCACTTGTGAGCTATGATTAGCTGGAAACAGAAGATGCACTTGAACAATTTCTACATAGCCACGTCTACACAGTACTCTCTATAAATGTTTTTTTTTATAAAAATAAAATAAAAAATAATACTCGATATATACGTGATCTCTAGTTAAAATATGTTGTACAGTTATATGTCACAAGTTAAGTTTATGAAGCTACAGACTGAAAACTTATGTTTGAAATAAAATCACATGATGAATTCAGACTGTACATTAAAGAAATAATGTTTAATATCCATACGCTATCAAAATTCAGAAACCTAATCAAAGAAAAACATTTTGTCTTGCAGCCATTCCAGTGTAGCCAATAGTAACGCGTCTATTAATACTTTTCACATTTAGCATATACTCTATAGTTTTGAATATTTAAACGCTATTCAATATATTCTCACGTGATCTTACTGCGTTACTTCCTTTTTTTTTTTTAATTGTCATGTATATTAAAATAAATTATTAATGTAAATAATTAATTTTTTAAATTATTTTTCATTATGTAGTCTCTAGAATAATTGAGTTGTTCAAAGTTCGAGATAGATGTTTTAAGTTTTTTTTCAAATTTAATATTTTCTAGGAGATATATTTATAATTTCATAAAAGATGAATTATAATTTAAATTATGTTCTTGAATGATCAGTGCATTTGAATATTTTAGATCCTTTATGTATTTTTTTTTATACAAGTAGCGGCAAATCTATACGTAAATAGGAGCCGCTGTTGCTCACCTGGCTGAATGTCAATTTGACGGATGGATAGGTGTAGTAGAAAAGAAAGGATTTAGAATCCTCTAATCGAGCCAACAATCATTCAGTGGATTATCTTGTGTTACTAAATTTCAAGATATTCATCAAATCCTTCATGTTGTTTTGGTGGTATGTACGAGTACATCAAAGCATTAGAGAGCTATTGGACTCTAAATAAGTAAATAAGCCTAAAGCTAGTTATTCAACCGTTCAGCTAGCAATGCATCAGAAAAGCACGCGAGGAAGTGAGCTAGTGTTTGTTGATTAATATTTTTCTTCATATGTATGTGCTATCGCATAATTTTATTTAATATAAAATTAAAAAATATATTTACCAAATAATATTTTTTGATTAACTTTTTTTAAAATATTATACAAAATCTTATCGTGATAATTAACTAAAAAAAAAGTATCGAGTACTACTTACTACTCATTAATGTTGTCATTGACCTTGTTAAATGCTAATCATGCATGACCACCTTACTAGACTAATTAAATTTGTTAGGACCAGGCCCCCTTTTTTCCGATGTTCACACAAATAAGATTATGAGCACAATGTTTAACAACTCCTATTAATTACTGTCTGAAAAATATTTTGCGTGTGTTGGATAATTTGTTACTTTATTTACTTTCTTTGTTCATCTTTACTTGTTCATTATATTAAAAATAAATATTGATCAATAATACTTGTCCAAATAAAAGAAATCAAGAGATAATTTTATACTTGGTTCCTAATTTACGCTCATCCTTGTTATGTTTTTTCAAAACACTCTATTTATTATATTCAAACGTAATTTGGTAAAATTACCCTATCATTTACTACTTCTTAATTTCTGTGTTAGGTCAACAGTAGACAACTATTGTTGGACGACGGGAGAGTTTCATATCAAGTGAATTTTCGAGGTTTTTTTTATTATTTAAAATAATTGAATTATTCAAAGTTAAGAGATGTTTGAAATTGTCTCTGTATTTGCGCTTTCATTTATTGAAAATTTTTATATTTTTTAGGAGACAAACTACACTATTTACAAAGTTACATTTATGATTCTACAAAGGATAACATTAAAAATTATATTTTTTAATATTTTTTTAAATATATGTATATTATCTCATAAATCCAGTTAATATGAAATAAAAAGAATAATGGTTAATGAATAAGTAACATTTCTTCCTCAAAACAAAACAAACAAAAACAATAAAGGAGGAAGTTGTTTATTATCACTGTAATATATAAAGTATATTATTATAATTGATACATAAATATCTTTTAAAAATTTGTTTTTGAAGATAAACGACACGAATCAAGTTTTAAAATGGAAGAGTGATTCTGACTCGAAAGAAGAATTGAGTCGTAAGTAAATACAGCCTACAATTTTATTTTATGTTTTCAATTCAAGATTCCTAATTATAAGCTTAAGTGTGGTGTCACGGGATGATAAGTGTCTTTCAAGGAACCATTAAAGTTTGTGTTAGGCGTTAAATATTGCTTTTTAAAATTTTATATTTTCTAATAGATAAATTATATTATATACAAAGTTATATATATGATTTTATAAATATAAATAGCGAAAATTATAATTTAAATTATGTCTTTAAATATTTCTGGAATAAAAGGGAGTACTGTATAATTTCATTCTTAATTATTTTATGGTTGATGTTCGTGTCAAACTAATTAAAAATGGATCAAGAATTTAATTTGTGAATTTATACGATCATTTCAAATTAATATATAATAATTATTGGGTCCACAATGAGTCATCTATAGAAATATAAAAATGTTTTCTCCGTCTATCTTTATTTATCTACTATATTATTTTGAGATATTCAACAATACTGGTCCAGTTTATAAAATCAAGAAATAATTTTACACTTAGTTCCTAATTCACTCTTATCATTATTATAGTAATTTCCTAATTCACTCTTATCATTATTATAGTAATTTCTATTCATTTTTCAAAACATTGTTTTTATTATATTCAAGGGTGATTTGGTTAAATTATCCTAATCATTTAGTACTCCCTCCGTCCATCTTACTTATCCACTATAATATTTTGGGATGTCCAATAATATTTGTCCAGTTTTGAAATCAAAAATAACTTTACACTTAGTTCCTAATTTATTATCATTAATTATATCATTCCTCTATTACAATTTTCCAGACATTATATTTATTATATTGAAATGATGATTTGTTAAATCACTCTATTATTTACTACTTCTTAACAATAACGGATAAGTAAAGCTAGACGAAGGGAGTATTTCATTATCCTTATGCCAAATTAATAAAGAATAAGTAAAATGGACAAGAAAGTATGTACAAAAGCTATTGAATTTGCATGAAGCCATATAAAATTTTCGAATAGTCATTAACTCGGAAAAATATATTTTTTTTGTGTGTGATTATTTGAGAAATGAATTCGTAATACAAATAAAATTACGTAGTTGTATAAAAAACAAGTGGACAAGTGGAGGACAGTTAAGTGATTGGGGCAAATGGCCAACCTCCCATTATCACTATTTACCAAACCTTTGACGTGCTTCTTTTGTTCTTCTTTGCACTGAATGACCTTTCTCTCTAACGGTTTGACACGTCATCACCCGGTCATTTCCAAATAGAACACCATCTTCAGGTTTCCATTTTCCCTATCTGGCCACCACTCACTTGCCACGTAGCACCATTTCTTTATGGCTCCACTTCTATATTCCACTCTACGTCTTTTTCACTCTCAATAGACTTCTATGCATCTTAATTTTTAAAAGGAAAAATAATATAATTAGATAAATATATGATATATATATATATTTATATTATATAATTATAATTTGAAAAAATTACAATTTATAATTCTAGTTAGGGTTTTATTGCTATTTTCCCTTCCCTCTCTTCCTCTCTCTCGCCTCTCTCCTCTCTCTTTCTGCACTTTCTTGTATATATACAATTACAAATGTATATCAGCTACATATATACAATTATTTGACAGATATACATAGTCAATTCGACAGATATACAAATACAATTTGCCTTTCTCCACTCTCGCTCGCCTCTCTCCTTCCTCTCTCAATCTCGCTTGCCGGATATACAAATATATATGTATATTAATTACACATATACAATTATTTGACAGATATATACATCCAATTTGACAAATATACATATACAATTCACCT
The DNA here is from genome assembly GCA_029948455.1 of Solanum rostratum. Taxonomy (NCBI): domain Eukaryota; kingdom Viridiplantae; phylum Streptophyta; class Magnoliopsida; order Solanales; family Solanaceae; genus Solanum; species Solanum rostratum. The sequence continues at coordinate 61,292,657 of CM057054.1, read as the reverse complement.
CTCTCCTCCATCTCTCGATCTCGCTCGCCTCTCTTCTCCCCTCCAAGTCACATAGCCGAGGTTATATTGTGTAATTATGTAAAATATAGCTATTTGACCATATTAAATTTCAAGCCTAGGCTATTTATGAAAATTCCCCTTTTTAAAATTAGTATAAATTAGACGCAATTATACGAAAAATGAAAGAGAAAAGTATTGAAAACACTTTAAACTACACGCAAGTTATTAATTTTATTCATAAACTATTGACAATCCTTAAAATACCTCTCTACCTGACTAATTAAACTACTATATATCGCGTCAATAATTTGAGAATGAAACTAATAATTTTTCATACTTTTATCAAAATGAAAAAGTTGTTATGGAAAACGTTGTGTTTTAACCAGATTACATTTTAACAATCAATTACTCGAACTTTCTACATTTTTTTAAAATGACTAATTGACAGAAAAGGGTAATTTATGTAACTAAAACAGAAAATAAATAGGTTACGTTGGACAAATCTAGGAAATGGACAAAATCATATATTGTATAGCCGTTCGTCTAGTGATCATCGTGATTCAGTAATTCATGATACTAAATATGTTCCCTTTTTTCATTGGATTGTTATGTGATAAATAAAGTGTAAATGCAAGATATATTGGTGATGCAAACAAATAAATTTGTTAAGATAAGGTATGTAAATTAATATTGAAGCTTATCCTATAGCCTTTTAACAAACAAACTCGTTTTGTTTGGCTACAAATATGCATGTACAATGTGAAACGACCAGAATTTTGAAAACGTTAAAGCCATTTATTGCTCCTCCAAAAGTGTTTTATTCTTCCTATCTTTTTTTCCTATCCACTCCTTTACGTAATACTCTCTTCGTTCTTTGTTTAGTTATCATAATTTTTTTAGAGTTAAATTATATGAATTTTGATTAATAATTTAAGACATATACTTTCAATCATATAATTGTTTTTTAAAGAATAGTATTATTTATAACACTTTTTTCATAATTTTTGTATCTGAATTTTTATTTGTAAATATTAATTTAATTTGATTTTAAAATTTTAATCATTTTGACTCTTGAAAAAAGCTCACTATGATAACTAAAAATAAGCGTTAATGGAGGAGTAACTCCTCGCCTCAAAATAGGGGCTATCAGGCGTATTTTCAATTATATCCTTATACTATATTTTTTTAATATTATTCAAATTATCAAAAAGTATTCATTAAATAGAGATAATTTAGTAAATCACGCATTATATTTATTGATATAATTTCTTCACTAACATGATAATTATTGCTAAAAAGAAATATTTATTTTGAGACGGAAGAAGTAAATGAACCGTTCGATCCTAATTTTTCCCTTTGAAAGTATTGGTATTATCCCACGTGCCACTTAAAATCTTTTTATAAATAAAAAGACGAAAAAGTAGTAACGGATAGGGCATGCAGTTACCAAATACAACACTTAGTTATATTTCTTCTAGTGGTAAAAGTCTGTCCTTGCTAAATTGTGAAAAGCATTTTGGGACTTTGCATGTTTATTCAACATATTTGTAACTATTTGCAATATTTTCTCACAAAACGTACTAAAATCACTAAATAAATAAAAATGATCACTTTATTCATCAAGATTGTGAGCACGAATCTGTTTATCTCTCATTTTTTTTCTCTTAAAAACAAATCTTTTAAACTTTTTTGTCATTCGAAGATATTTACTGGCATATTTTTCGAACTTAGAATGATTCATTTGATCTTCATGAAAGGATTTTGGATCTTCTTAAAGTATTTGGTTGGTAATAAGAGATCGGCCGCATGCATCTTGATCTCTTTGTAAATGTTCCATGAGTTTGTAGAATTTTTGAGATCGCTCTTCAAGGAAATATATCAATAGTACCTTTTATATAGGCATGAACGAGGTAGAATAACCTTCAAGAATTCTAATTGAAATCGAACTCATCTCATAGAATCTCACAAATAATAATTCATTTGATTATGACATGCATACATTTATATCAAAGCTGACAAATGTTGAAAAAAATCTAGTAAAAAATAATAACTAAGAGAATTAGGCAACCCGTCATGGGTGCTTACTTCATCTAGGAATTTTTTGATCCTCCCCAGCCAATACAGAAATTAAATTCAACCATAATGTTGGCAATATGTAAGTGAGTAAAGACAATTTCATGGTTCAAGTCAAAAAAAATGATGAACAAGTTCATTGTATGTTGGCAAAATCTGTTAGCTCATTAATATATATATTTGTCTCTGGAGCACGTTGGTATTATCCAATTGTGTGGAATAACACCACAAACGTCGATCACTACGATGACATACTGTTGATGACCTATACATATTAGCACGTGGTCGATAGGAAAACGACTAACCAAATATGAAGAATTTTTTTTTCTTTTACTTTTTCTAAAAAAAAAAAATCAAATTATGATAAGAAACTTCAATAAAAACCCAACATTAATTAATTGATGGTCATGATTAATCTCCAATTGGCGGCTATCTTAATGCACCATTAACGACAACAGCATGGAGGAGCCAAATTAAAAAATTGACCCATTGGAATTTGTCGTAATGATAATCAATATTGATAAAATGTGTAATATTAAATTTTTTCTTTATTCTTCGTCAAATTGGATACACTGTTCCAAATACAAGTCAAAATTTAGTTAGCATTGGCTGATTGTGATATTTGATAGATCTAACAAATATCTATCATATGATTGATTCTAAGGGGAAAAAATAAAAATAATTTCAATCCTCGAAAAATTTTGACTTTTGACTTTTGATTTGTGGTTCAATGTTTGCATCACTAGATTAAAAACATGTATAAGACGAGTTTTCACTTTTAAATCTTCTCTTCTTCTTAGATTGATACAATTAACTGCGTCTATATATCCAATAAAATTGTATATGTGTATTAGAAAAACTTATATACCTATTAGCAAATTGTATCTTAATCTATTAATACATATTGCTACAATCAATTATATTTATATATTGGATAAAAATTATACATATGTTTCAAAAGAAAATTGTTAAAACTTAGATATATTTGTGTATTTGAAAAAAAAAAATCTAATGCAACTATTATTTGACAAATTATATTTTTGTATTTATTTTAAGGAAGATATAATATTCAAATGTTATATTAATATTTTTTTTTCATTTGTGCATCATCAATTTTTGATACTAATTGTATCTGTGTATTTACTTTTGGAGTGATACAGTGTGTGTATACAGTATATATATAGAGAAAGATAAAAGTAGATAGATATACATAGAGAGAGAGAGGGGGGTGGGAGATTGTGTATATATACGTCTCTATATCTTAATACTATCTCCGTCCCATATTATATGAGCATCTTTCTATAAATATTTATCTCATACTATATGGACACTTACTAAATTAGGATAGAATTAATTATTATTTTTCAACTTTACCCCATCATTAATTAGTGTATTAATAATTTTTTTCAACTCAATTTAATGTAAATTGGTATAAATGAAGGGTAAAATGGTAAAAGTCTACTAATCTATTAATGATTTTCTAATAATCGTGTAAAATGAAAAGTACTCATATAATATAAAACGAAGATAGTATCTATTTAGATACATGTTGTATTTGAGATACAACTTGCTCATCTCTCCTCTTCTCTAAAACTGTTACTATGAATTGTATTAGACAAAATATAGCTGCTATTCATAATTATGATCCAAATTATGATGCTTTATAAAAATAACTTTATATTCTTTTGTTGCTAAAAAAGAAGAAGAATTGTGTATTAGTAATACTATATCACTTTAAAGAATTATGTAGCGTAATTATACTTTTCTATTCAATCTTTTAAACTTTTGTCGTAAACTTGAACAAAGAAAATTTAGTTTTTAAAAATAAAATTCATATATGTAGAGACTGATAAAAAAATATTATCAATTATAATAGCTAATAATTTAAATTTCAAATTGTGCCGCATAAAAGAATTTAATAAAAACAATTTAATTAACTCTAAAAATTTAAATCATGTCATGTAAATTATGATGGAGGGATAACTAGAAGAGTAGTGAGTAATTTTCTAATAATCTAGTCTAGAAAATCTTGAAAGGATGATTTTAAATATGTACCAAAAAGTTTTAATTTACAAAAGATATAACAAAGAAAAATAACAAGATGAAATATAGCCAAATTCACCATTTGCTTGGGGTTCATTTCTACACCGTGACTAAATAATGTTACTTTTTACTTTTTGTTAGTCACGATTTGTTTTTACTTGTTAATAGTTATAATTTGACCGTGGCTAAATAACCATTTTTGTTAATTAGCTAACAATAGTAGTGTATATATAATGTGTTAATGTTGTATAAACAGTATATATATATATATGATGTATGAACAATTATGTATATGTAATGTAGCGATATCTATATAAATAATTATGCAATGTATACGTAATATATCGATTTTGTACAAATTATGTATAAATATGTATCAATATCTTATAAATGGTGTATAAATATGTATATATAATGTATAAATATGTTGTATATGTAATATATTGTTATCATATAAATGTGTATAATCCTGTATCGAACTATATAAAAATTATGATGTAATATATTGATATTTATTTGACTATTATCTATTCTCATCTAATAAACTAGTTTAGTATATGAGTTTTGCATGTATGTGTCGTGTCAATCTAAAAAATATATGAAAATAGTACTTGCTATTAGAATAAATACAATATTCAGATTAATATTAATTAAATAAATGTTATTAAGTCGATGCAATAATTTAATCTATTATGAATGGGTAAAGACGAGAAAATCAATTCAATTACTTATAGTATAGAGATATGTTAGTAGTTTATGAATCCACAAAGTAATGATTTGGAATTGAATAGTTGGGAGTTAGATAATTGATTGATTAAAATTTAATTTTAAAAAAGACTACTAAATATAAAAAGAACAGTGTAATATTTCAACATAACTTTAATTACTTTTTTTCTTTTTAAATTTGCTATATGACATAGTTTTATTTACCTAGCCCTTTAATTTGCACCAAATTCGTTTATTTAATTAATGAGTATATTATTTCTCACTAGCTCAAAGCAAGAGTTAAGTAATATCACAGAACTAGCAAACTAATTAAGATAAACACACGTTCTAATACACAAAAATACTAATCACCTATGAATCGGAAATACTTCGCCAAATAAAATGAGATAAAATTAAGCAAGAGGAGTGGACCTTAAGCGGAAAAATCTTGACAAAAGTCTAAAATATTAGAAAATAATAATATTTTTTTTGATAGGCTAGATAATTATTTATATAGAAAAGTTTTAAATCCAGAGTGAATTCTAAATATAAAGAAATTCTAATGCAAACGTGAATCTTGAAACTAAATAAATAAAATAATAAATTAAAAAAAATTGTGAAAAGATGATTTTGTCTAAAACAAAATATTTTAATGAAGGCAAAAAGTTCAAACAATATTTCTAAGGCCTTCACACTTTTAATATATATATATATAGATATAGATAGAGATAGAGATAAAATAATTAAATAATATCGATATTCATTTTTTCATTAGAAAAAAGTGACACAATTAGAAAAGATTTTTTTTTCTTTTTTAAAAAGAGCAAATTCTCTTAATAATAATTTTTAGACATGATTTAATTGTGGCTAAATAGCGATAAATCATAAATAATGTATCAATTATATTAAGTATGATTCTTTTATTGGAAATTGATTATTTTGAGTAATTTTATAAAGTTATAATAGTAAACAAATATTAATGCATCGCCCATCCGCGACGTGAACTCCGACAGCAAAAGGAGCAGGGAGATACTTGGCCCGGCCCGGTAGAGTAAAAACAGCAACAACAACATAAATAAATAGAATAAAAACAGGCAAACGGAGTATTTTCCAATTCAATTCCCGGCCACTCTTTTAACTCAAACTCCCAAGGGCCAAGAAGATTCTCACATTGTCGGGAAAAAGCAGGGTCTGATCATGGCGACACCCTCCGTTTCTAGGGTTCCGGCGAAACCATCGGCCAGTTCTTCTGTAGTATCAACCCTCAAGGCCTACTCTATCCCTTTTATACTTTTCTCTGCATCGCTCTACTATCAGTTAATCGTTACTCCTCGTACCTTCCCTCGTTCGCATTATGATGGTTATTCCACACTCTGATTAATTCAATATAATTCTGTTTCCCAGATGATATTCCACGTTTTTCTCATTTCTTGAATTATTGGCTTGATTCTTGTAGCATTGGGTATTAGAGCGCGTAGTTCAATTGAGGAAGTTAATCAGGCATATGAAAAGCTCTCATCAAAGTGGTATCCCCTTTTCCCTGGCATTCTATTGTTAATAGTACGAAAAGTTCTTGATTATGTTTTGTTATACCCGTCAGTATATATGTTAGATACAAGGTTTCAATGGGACGTAGGCACTCCTTCACAGGATGGTTAGCTACCTAAAGAAAACCTCTTAATGACATAGTTTTGGATCAATATTTTTTTTCTCTTTTTTTCCCTTGTATGTACTTGGAGAATTTTATAAATCTTGTTAGCATAGAGTAATATGAAGATTCAATATTATCCTTTGAGAAAATAAGCAAGTGTTCTTTTTTGTCCAACAACACCATCATGTAATACCACAATTGGGGCCTGCGGAGGGTAGGATGCATGCTAACCTTACCCCTATCTGGAATTATTTTCGTGTGTAATTGTCCTTTATAAACTATTATTTGGATTCACATCCTAACCATTATCTTGGGACATTATTTTTTTGTTAGCCTGTAAATGTTTTTTCCTATATGTAGTATGATCTTTCAACACTAGATTATTTTACTACCACAAGATTTCATACTTATCTCAACTTTTGATTAAGTAGCCAATATATTAAAATTCTCATTGACACGTAAATTGTATTTAAATATTCACCCAGTTTTGAAATAATACGAATAATGTTGAATAACTTATTGACATACACAACAACATACTCAGTGAAATCCTACATCCCACAAGTGGGGTCTGGGAAGGATAGAACGTACGCACACCTTACCATTACCTTGTGGAGGTAGAGAGATAGTTCCAAAAAGACTCTCGGCAACTTATTAACATATAACAAAGAAGATTGAAAAAGGTATCTCTTACTTTAAGAGGTTTTTGATATTTATAACCTGAAAGTAGAACATAAACATTTCCTGGTTGAGTTTTTTCTGGTATTTGAGTGGTTGGCCCACCTCGTTAAGAGGTGCTCATGTCTCATTTAAGCTTTCAAGAGTGCCAGTGGCCTCCAAAACCATACCTGTAGGGTGTGGAATTAACCTCACATGTGGGTGTACTGATTTTGTTGTTCATGAAATTTGAAGATGCTCAAATCTTGTCTCAATCTGGAGGTCTCGCCACTCCCCTTAGAATATTTGAAATTCATTAGTGGGCCTTGTTAAAATAGCTGTTCTGTTTGGGTTAGCCTTTGTATTATAGGTAAACTAGTTCAGGCGGAAATGGTAGTTTAATGCGGAGTATGAATCTTCGCTTTTGCTAATATTTTGTGGATGAAGTACGAATCTTCGCTTTTGCTAGTATCTTGTGGATGACACATCACCAATTGTATTTGCAATCCTTGTATCTTGTACTAATTTTGCTTTTACTCTGTATTATTGCATTTAAGACACAGCAATCTTAGCCTGTTTTGCCGATGGATTCAGAATAATCTTTCAAATATTTGACCTCTGCACCCTCTTATGCAGATAGTTCTTATTTACACTAATCCTTCTCAAACTCATCCCCTAATATATGTCCTTATATATCCTGAATGTATTTTGCTCAATTAGAAAGTCAGTTAGTCGAGAAAACAAAGCTCCACTATGCCACCTCTTTGAAAATTTGAACTAATGGAAAGAGAAATAAGGGTGTATTCTGTATGGAGGAAAATATTTTTCATAAAATGCTTCAGGTTTGGTTGATCAAATATTTGGAAAGTTAGGAAAATAAGTTCCTTAAAAATAAGGAACATGATTTGCCTAATAGGAGTATGTATGGAAGACAAGTTGCATATATGACGTTCCAAGTTTACTGTCTCCCCCCCACCCACCGAACACCCTTCCCTTGATCATTCATTCCACCTCTGCCACCTCCCACTCCCCATCCCATCCCATCCCATCCCGCCAATAACATATAAATGCTCTTGGCTTAATATTATCTTGCGTACTTATCAAACACTCAAAAATAAGTAAGAATCTTACTTGTTTTCCATGAAAATATTTTCTAACAAATAATTTTCTTGTAAAACATTTTCCTTCATGCCAAACACACCCTACTAGTCAATCTACTGGGCTTATAAATTATCCTTTAAACTAAGCAAAGCATTAAATTTCATAATTGATGCCTGGTTTATAAATTGTACTTGAGAAAGCCGCTGCATGCTGCATACTGCCAAATTCGAGCAATGGTGGATGCAGGTAGAAGGGTTTCAAGACAAGGTGAAGGATTGGTGGGGTTCCTTCTCTGTGGAAGGAACCCCCTCTTTCATTCTAGCCAACAAGTTGAAGATGTTGAAAAGGAAATTAATTCAATGGGGCAAAGAAAACAGAATCAACTGGAAACAACAGAAGGAGGATATTCTCAAGCAGATCACCATTATGGAACAGGTACAGGAGCAAAGAGTTCTGACTGATGATGAAATATTTCAGAAGGTACAACTCTCCATGGAGTTCGAGGAGGTAGCGAGGAATGAAGAGATAGCATGGAGACAAAGATCTAGAATCCAATGGCTCAAACAGGGGGATAAGAATACAAAATATTTTCATAGAATGGCTACAGCTCACAAGAGATGCAACTCTATTGAAAAGTTGGTGGTGGATGGCAGGGAGGTGACAGACTCTGTGGGGATCAAAGCTAGGGTGATCGAGTTTTATCAGAAACTGTATAAAGAAGCTGAACACTGGAGGCCTGGCCTCACCTTGCAAGGCATTGCTGGTATCAATATAGAGGAGAGAGAATGGTTGCAAAGACAATTTGAGGAAGAAGAGGTCCTAGAAGGAATCAAGCTATGTGCCAGTGATAAGGCCCCGGGCCCAGACGGTTTTCCTATGAGTTTCTACCAATCATTTTGGGAGATGCTCAAGGAAGACATTATGAATACAATCAATCACTTTCATGAACACCACACTTTTGAGAGAAGCTTCAATGCCACCTTTGTGGCCCTTATTCCAAAGAAGCCAGGAGCAGTGGAGCTTAGGGACTTCCGGCCAATAAGTCTGATAAGCGGGGTTTACAAGATCATAGCAAAACTTCTAGCTGAAAGGTTAAAGAAGGTGATTAACAAACTGGTAAACAAGCATCAGATGGCATTTATAAAAGGCAGACAAATCATGGATGCGGCTCTTATTGCCAATGAATGTGTGGATTCCAGGATGAGAGGGGAGAAACCGGGAATTATGTGTAAGCTAGACATTGAGAAGGCATATGACCATGTCAACTGGTCATTCCTGCTTAGCATTCTTAGTCAAATGGGCTTTGGTAGAAGATGGCTGGGGTGGATTGAGACTTGTATAAAAACTGTCAGGTTCTCCATTTTGATAAATGGAGAACCTGCTGGTTTTTTTCCTTCAGGAAGAGGACTAAGACAAGGAGATCCTCTATCTCCCTTTCTCTTTATCTTAGCCATGGAAGGTTTGGATAGTATGATAAGAGTGGCCATCCAAAACTCATGGCTGCAAGGTTTTAAAATTGGTAATTCTCCGGAGACTGTGATACAGATCTGCCATTTGTTATATGCTGATGATACTGTTATTTTCTGTGAAGCAAAAGAAGAGGAGATTAGAATTATTAGAATGCTTTTGATAGTGTTTGAGGCAGTCTCTGGCCTGAAAGTTAACTGGAGAAAAAGCAGTATATTCCCAATCAAGGAGGTAACACAGATTCAGGAACTAGCAAACATCTTGGGATGCAGAATTGAAAGACTCCCAACTGTATACCTTGGTATGCCACTTGGAAGAAATCACAAAGAGCAAGGGATATGGTATGGTATAATTGAGAAAGCTGAGAAGAAATTGGCATACTGGAAGGCCCAATACCTATCTTTGGGGGGAAGAAGCATCCTGATCAACTCTGTCCTGGATTCTCTACCTACCTATATCATGTCTCTATTTACTATGCCTGCTAGAGTGGAAGCAAGACTTGACAAAGTAAGGAGGGACTTTCTTTGGTTTGGGAATAAGGAAAGCAAAGGAATACATCTTGTTAACTGGAAAACAGTGGTCCTAAGCAGAAGTTCAGGAGGGCTAGGGGTCAAAAATTTAGGTCTCCAGAACAAGTGTCTGTTGACAAAATGGTTGTGGAGATATGGAAATGAGTTTCAAGCACTTTGGAAAGAGGTCATTACTAACAAGTATGGACAGAGTAACTCTTGGCTTTCAAACGGGGTGAGCAGCACATATGGAACAGCTGTCTGGAGAGCCATCCGGAATCTGTGGGATCATTTTCATCAGTACATCAAGTTCAAAGTGGGGGAAGGAACCAGGGTGCTTTTCTGGAAAGATCATTGGAGTGGCCAAGAACCTTTGATGTCTTCTTTTCCAGACCTGTATGTTATCAGCTCTATGCCAGATGCCATGGTAAAGGAGGTCTGGTCTGAGCAAGGCTGGAACTTTGGTTTCAGGAGATCTTTAAATGATTGGGAGATAAGTAGAGTTGCTGAGTTACTTAAAGCTTTAGATGACTTTAGGGGCACAAACATGGAGGCAGATACAATGGTTTGGAAGTATAATCAAGAAGGTAAAATCACAGTTAACAGGTTGTACAACAAAAGGGTGAAGGAAATGATAGGTGCAGGTCCTGGCCCCTGGAAAAAGATATGGAAAAACAAGGTACCTACTAAGATCAGATGCTTTTCATGGTTGGTGGTTAGGAGAGCATGTCTCACTCAGGAGAAGCTACAAAGAAGGGGCTTCCAAATTGTTTCCAGATGTTTTCTGTGCAATGAGGCAGCAGAGACAAACAACCACCTCTTTCTACACTGTAGCTTCACTACTCAATTATGGACTATTTTCCTAGGAAGAACAGGCACCAACTGGACAATGCCAAAGCATACTGCTGATCTAATTAGTTGCTGGGGAAGGATAGGGGGCAACAAGACTCAAAAGAGATGGTGGAACTTAATACCTCCATGCATATGGTGGACTGTTTGGAGGGAAAGAAACAACAGATGTATGGAAAACACTGTAGTGCCTTTGCTAAAGATCAAATGGACCTGTATGAAGACCTTTGTTTTCTGGTGCAAGGAGGAGGACACAGTGGATAATAGCCAGATACTTGAATTTATTTCTAACCTGTAAATCTAGCAGCAGTGTTTATTCTGCTGGTATAGGATTGTAAATATTTTTTGATGGTTGCCAGCATTCCCATATTGCTGACGAATACAACTTTACCTTTATCAAAAAAAAAAACTTTGACGTGTTTTAGGTTTCCCATCGGTGTTGGATGGAACAATTGGTCTCCTTATGTGGTTTTTGGGAAATTTTCACCTCATGAGTTAGCTTTAGGGGTTTAGTGAGGCCCAATATCCATTTTCTTATCAATATGTGTTTCAAAGTTTATTTCCATTGTTTGGCCAATTAATTGAATAGGTCCACCAATGACATAGTACGTTTTTAATATCCCTTTTTTGGATGAGTTTTAGTGGATATAACTCATGAACGTTATATGGATGCTTTCTATGAGATATGTACAAAATGTGCTTAGAATTTACTGCACTCTCACTTTTCCACTTGCACATCTTTGCTGTCAAATCCAGTATTTCGCATGAAAAAGCATTGATTTGGATTTGTTATGTGTTTCAAAGTTTATTTCCATTGTTTGGCCAATAAATTGAATAGGTCCACCAATGACATAGTACGTTTTTAATATCCCTTTTTTGGATGAGTTTTAGTGGATATAACTCATGAACGTTATATGGATGCTTTCTATGAGATATGTACAAAATGTGCTTAGAATTTACTGCACTCTCACTTTTCCACTTGCACATCTTTGCTGTCAAATCCAGTATTTCGCATGAAAAAGCATTGATTTGGATTTGTTTGTCGGATTATATTTGCTGGAAATGAAATTGTATGTATGCAGGAATTCAGGTGTTGAAGTTCCTTCTACCATTGATTTTATCAAGGTTAGTTGTCAGCACTTATTTGACATTATTTTGCTGTGCAGTGAATGGTGCTTTTTAACTTCATTATCTGAAAGCTGAAGCATGATAAAAGTAGCATGTGGTTTTAAATGTAAAAGGTATCATCTGTGTGCCGAAAAATCCCTGGTGAATAATGTCCCTTATTTTTTCTTCTTGATCTTTTGATAGCGGCATAGAGGCAAAGGTATTGTGGAATTTCATCTATTTTTCAAATCTGCATTTCCCGTGGTCCTTGATCTTATCTAAGATTTTTTAAAGCAAGCCCTGATCTTGTTATTGCAATGGAGTCAATGAACACCCAATATTTTCCTTCACCTAAACAAGTACATGTTTACAGATTGTTTTGTCCACAGGCAATGGTCTTCTACAGATTGTTTTGTCCTTGGACAATGGTCTTCAAAGCTCAAATTTTGTTCAGTGTCAAATTTCCTTGGCCCCACCAGTTGACCAACTTTCTGCTGCTTGTCCTACATAAAATGAAGTTAGAGTGCATGTGGGGATATTTTCATATCTTTTCTTTGCAGCTCCAGAATCTCCAATTAATAGACATTTTTAAGTGCCCCTAACTAACATGTAGCTTTGGCTCCTTCAATAGAAATTGCGTGCACTTCATGCACGTCGTTATTTGGTTGTCCCGTTAACCATTCATCACTCTATGTTTGTGGATGGATTTAAAAATAGGAAAGTTAGACATGAAGCATAGTGATTTTGCTTAATGGCTATCAGATAGTTGACCAGCATTTAGCTAGCATGAGCTCCCAATTTTAAGTCTCTATTATTATAGATCTATGCTAAAGATTATACATTATGTGATGGGTGACTTAACATTATTTGAAAAGTGGACGTAGGACAAGTGAGGGTACACTTAACCAATATGGTGGCAAAGCAACCTAGTTTATAAGTCTTTCTCAAAAAATTTCCATGGCTTGAATGAAGGAAAAACCTTGGATAACCCTTTGGGGTAGCCTAGTGGTTTGGACTTGGGGCCTTCATGTTGGAGGGCTCAAGTTTGAAACCCCTTGCTAGTGAAAGCAAGGGGTTTGCAAGCTATTGCATAGGAGTAGGGGTTTTACCCTATGTGCATCCATAGGGTAGTGGCTGCAGGTTTCCCTTGTCATTAAACAAAAAAAACAAAACAAAACAAAAACTTTAGAAAACCAGGTTTGATGGACCAACAATCTAAGAAAGAAGAAGGTTGCATTGCATTTTATTTCTTCTCATGCTGTTTGATCGCCCTAGATCGACATGATGTTCTTCCTTTTTGGTCCTTCAAATTTCATAAAGCCCACGTCTCACCTCTCTGATGCTGATCATAAACATATTTAGAATTATGACTCCACATCAATTCTGTTATCTGTGATAACAGGAGGTAGAAAGGAAAACATTCGAAACTAAAAGTAAATAGTAGAAATTAAATGGTAAAGGTGTGACTGGAATGGACATCATGCTCTCCTGGGCTTTAAAGACGGGCGCCAACACCTTGAGCCAAGCAAGAAGGAAAGCATTAATTTTTTAATAATGAAAAACAGGGTAAAAGTTACCGGACACAAAATTGCATCTTGGAACTCTGAACGAATTGGTTTAATTTGAAAAATGAACTTTTTCTTTGATAAGTTAGTTTTTAACAAACTTCAAATATTTGTTTGTTGGTATTTCTGCTAAATCTGTTTGATACTTCTAAATTTGTCTTATCACTTGCTAATTTAGTCTGCTCTATTAGTGTATTTCAAGCTGACGACCTCTCCCTAGTCTCTCTACATTTGCTTTTGATTCTAACACTGTCATGACCAATTTGCCTCATTTTTTTCTCCATACCAAGAATTTTCCCCATATCATGATCATTGCATAATTGTTTCACAGGCTCGATATGCTTTTGAGTTGCTGACAAATCAAATCTGGAAAAGAGACTATGACCTATTCAGCATAGATGAGCAATTCGTAAGTTTTCTGTTCTAGTTTGTACAGATCATTTAATGTTACCAGTTTCAGTAAAAAGTTTGTACAGATGATTTTAGTACCAAAAAGGGAAATGTGTACATTCATTTCGTATTTCCTATTAATGTGTTCTATTTATATTTTAATATTTTTTTCCTTTCCCTATCCAGCATGTTATTCAAAAGGCTAAAGAGCAGTATGTTGGAAGAAGTAATTCAGAAATCACTTTTCCTCTCCTGGAGACAATTTCTTTTGGTTTGTAAACACCTCTTTAGATAGACTTTGCTAGGGCAAGCACTTGCCCTATCCCCAAACCCACAGCAATATAAACCAAGGATAATATGTGATTTTGGTGTGGTTTCAATTTGTTCTTTCTAGAGTCATCATCTATATTTATCTGATGCATATGCTGTCATTATACCTTAGATCCTGAAGACCATGCTGTTGATGTCATCAACTCTGAGAATTTTCTATCCAAGGTTGAAACTGATAAGGCATTGCTCATTCAGGTTAAATATGTGTCCCAGACTGGTTTTCTTACTCATGTGAATTCTAATGTATTAGCTAGTTTGTGTTTCATTATTCACTCCCTGTACATGGAGAGTTCCATGCATACTGTTGTATCTACAAGAATGTACCCCTTCATTTATATATCTGGGTGTTATGAAGTGGATTGGCAGATACATCATTCAATAACATGTCATGAAACTATTTTTGCATGATGAGCCTGTTTTACCAACTTAGCTCAATATCTTAGTGTAGTTTCTGAGACCTGTATAATCTCTTTTTATTGTTTCGTTTCTACCTTTTCATTTAATAACTCCTATGATGAAATGCTGACTAAAATTCTTGTGTAGATTTTTTCTCCAGGGAGTCCGCGATGTGCTCGGTTTTCAAACAAATGGAAGAGAATTGGTAAGAGTTTGAGTACTCTTGCAGATGTTTATTCACTTATTTGGCATATTTTTCTTTTACCTGGCTAATGTTATTTGGTGTATATTTCCTTTTATTTCTTCTACCTTGTCTCTTCAGTTACTTTGCTAGATGGGGTCGCAGATACTGGAGTTATTGATCTTGCTGATGTTCAACTTGCTGCATATCTAGCTGAGAAGAGACCTGGTGGACTACCATATTTTAGACATGGAAAGTATTCTAAGAAATAAATGTAAATTATTTTTTTGTTCCTTCAAAATGCTTCAACAGAATAGTGAAGCTGTTAGATATTATTCTGCTGAAATACAACTTAAAACGCACTTCATGTAGTTCATAGTTATGACTGATATTTTGTTCTTCTAGCGAATCATCTGTAGCTGTGTGGTATTCAATTTTTAACATAGTAAGTACTTAAATTTATTTTTTGGACTGAATGAGATAAGAATTTGATTGCCTTTATTTGGTGTTTGGAACTTGACGGCAACATTTGACCAGTAATGACTGCTGTTAGGTTCTGAATCATGTATGCTATAAGTCCATTTGAGGGATTATGTGTTAAAGACTTGAAATATTGTAGCTCCTCGAAGTTAGAAAAGAGTACATATGAGATGACAACACAAAAAAGCCTTGGCACTAGTAAGAGGATCTGGAGACATTGAAACTGAATTGTTGGGGCAATGGTCATCTCATGAATCTCTTTCTATGCATTATGTAAATTATCAAGTTGTGTGTCCAGTTGAGCATGCATTAAGTGCAATTAGTCGTAGAAGAATTTCTGATACACTAATCTTCTGCACTACTCAGCTCACTAGTTCTAATATTCGGTAACTAAGATGAAGGAATCGAAATTGGGTTAAAGGGCAGCCTGGTTCACAAGCATCCAGGTTAAGAGTTTCCAGGGAAGGGCCGCACCCTGAAGAGATTGACTTAAATCAGATAATTCTTACTTCTGTACATGTTCATCTAGGACTTATCCTTTGTTATTTGCTAGCTTACAATTTTTATTGGGATCATCTTGTCCACCAAAATTTAATTGGAGTTGCAGGAAGTTCATTATGTTTTTATGGATTAATTGACACGGATGCATGTATTTCCCCTATTTCTTCAACTCTTTTAAACCTAACATATTACCTCTCTTACAGGAATTCCAGCGCTTGTGGCTTTCCCCCCAGGTTGTAGAGGTTTACGATGCATGTTGAGGTGAGTTTCCTTTTCTCACCATTCTTCAGGTTATTATCTTGTCATCCAGACATGTTTCTTGTTTAAAGTTCAAAACTAGTGTGCGGACTTACTTTGCCTTCCAATTTCCTGCTTGTTGTATTTTGCTAATCTTCGTAACTGGTTAGGTATGACGGAGAACTTTCCATTGATGCAGTTACCGATTGGGTTGCAGTGTCCAGTCTAAGTTTGCCTCGTATTCGGTACTGCTCAAAGGAGTCAATGGTAACATATATGATTTAGCTTTCATCTAATGTTTTATTCTGCTGTTATTGCACAAATAGACTGATGAGTGGGTTAGTGTGTGAGAGAGAACTGAAAATAGAAGTTTCATCAAATTTTAGAAACAGAAACTTTAGCTAGAGTGTTTTCTTGGATTTGAGAAGTGTCATTCTTAGTATTAGAGAACAAATTTGCGTTGGATTGAAATTTTTAAAGAGGTCTTTTAGCACCATATTATGATGAGAAAAGACAGGTAAAGATGCACTTTACAATCCATATTTGTTTTAACCAATAAATGATTGATGGAAGACTGTAAATTAAAATTCTTAATTTTAACTACTTGTGAAAAATAAATAAATAACATACATCAAAATTTTATCTACAGATATACTTAAATCAAAGTAATAATTGGAATATTTTACTTAATATTCATATGATTGGTAAATCTATACATCTTACATAATTGTTATTACAACAGAGATACAGATTAAGAGTGATAGTTTGGCAAATATTATTCTTTGGTAAGCGTACTTCTATCCTGAAAAAATAACTTCTGTTTCTGCTTGTGCTTCTGAGGAGAAGTTATAAATTTTCGTTTCCAGTCCGAAGCAGGAAAAGTGGTTTATGCCACTACTTTGGAATACCCTTTTTCTTTTAAATTAAAAAAGGTTTGGCCAAACTCCTTGATTCTTCAATTAATTACTTTTTTGAAAAAAAATAATAAGCAGTCGTTGTCTCCCAAAAAGATTGGTTTAAAAGGCTAATAGACACGTATTTTTCCAGTTGTAAATCACGAGTTTTACCACTTTCACATTCTTATATCTGGCAACTCCTAGATGATCAATATACATGCAAAATTTGTGCTTAACTTGTTGCAGCAATGTATGCTTTAATATTTGACTAGTTTTAAATATTCTGATTCACAGCTTCTTTTTAATTTCAGGCTCAAGATTTTCTGCTGAAAAGCAAACCTCACAAGGTACAGCTTCTAACACCCTTCTAACTACCTCCGTTGTAAAAAAGAAAGAAAACAAAGTGATGAGAGATAGCCAGTTGCTGTAATTATAATTGACAAGCTTGATTAATATGCATACTAAAGTATCCTTATGAGTTACCCCTATATTTACCACCATGTGCATCTATGCTAATGATATTTTAAGAGGTCATAGCAATGCAATTATCAAAGGTCACATTCAGGCTGTCCTCTATCTGCGTAAAACCATTTTGAAGAGCATGCTGCTATTAACTCTTTTCTTCTAATTATAATATGCTAATGGCTTTTTTTATTTGGAATATTGGGATGATGCTCAAACATCTCCTTTGAAAGGTGACCAATAAGTTCTGTGAAGTATTGCCGAATGCAATCACCATTATTAAGCCGTTTCTTCTTTTAGAAATGCTCATTGTCCAAAAATTTAGATCCCAAAGCAATACTTTTCTACATGCTCTTGAAGGTATTAGGTACTAAATTCTGCATAAGGAATACCATGTTTGGCAGCATACTTTTTCTATGTATAAGATTCAACAGATATGATGTTTGGTTTGCAATTTAGAAACCCATGTAACTAAGACATGTTTAAGTTGTGCGGGAATTCATGTATTATTTTATGCGGTAATAACATGTGAACTTTCTGTTCTTATAGAGCTGGCTCAAACAGGCCCTTGTAACCAACCACCTTTGAACTTTTTTTGGGCTATGCCTGCTCTTTTAGTTATTTACTAAATTCTTTATAGGAGCAGACCTCTTTTTTGCTATAATTTTTTTGCTTTACATCTTGTTGATGCCTTTTAATGAAATCTCCTTGCTTTATCAAAAAATAAAAATAAAAAATAATAATAACATGTGAAACTAAATGCCGCGTAAAATAATACGTAGATTTCCTCATAATTAATCCTTGTATTATTGACCCTTGCATAACTCTAACTAGCTACCAAATGACCCCATAGTAATTAAAATTAAAGCTGAACTAAATATTGGCTTTGCTTGTATTACTGATCCCCGCATAACTCTAACTAGCTACCAAGCGACCCCGTAGTAATTAAAATTAAAGCTGAACTAAATCTTGCATTCTGTTAAACAAGCATCAGCCTTCTGAAAGGAAGAACATGCTTTACCATTAAGTCCACTACTCAGTTGATATAAATCCTCGAAAACTAATGGTTAGAGTAGAAATACTTTCTATGATTTCGACAAAATGGGACTTGAAGCGAAAAACGAGAAATGCGGTGCACAATTCACGACATTAAAAAGGTGCCAAAAACATATGAACCATCCTCCTTGTGTTTCAAAATTTAATAATACCAATATTAGCCAACTGCTTAAATTTGAGATTTAAAGAGCCATCCTCTTCTTGTTAGGATCACTTTGTGTCATTTTTTGATGGACATACTTTTAAGAAACGTATGGCTTCAAAATACGTGGATAAGCAACTTTACCTTTGTCAAAAAAAAAAAGAAACGTATGGCTTCATCCATGAAATTAAAGCTGAATCCCAGCCCCTGAAGTCAAGAATATGTTTTTTTTTTATTTGCACCGGGTGTCCGAGTCTCTTTGAGCCCCGTCTAATCCCGAGGGTGCACAGGCCCTTGGCAAGGAGTTTCTCGCAAGTGCACCATGGTTAATTTAGGTTTTACCCAGTCCGATGGCCCTCATAAATTGTTTGCACCCAGTGGGTTTCGAACTTGAGACCTTGAAAGGGAGCAAACCCCAAGGCGCAAGTCAATTGCCACCAGGCCGACCCCTGAGGGTTCAAGAATATGCTTTGACACTAGTTCCATTACTCAGTTGATATAAATCCTCAAGACAACAATTGGCCAGCGTCAAAATACTTGCTAAGATTTTGACAATATTGAACATCATAGACTTTAGGGTTTAAATTATGGACTGTAATAATCATCACCTTAAATAGAAGAAAATTTATATCATTGGCCAAACTTGGTTTAAAATTGGAGATGATTGTGGGAAGAAGCTTCTTTGTCCTAGAAACTGAGAGCATGTGGTACTGTGTAGCTTCCTTTTAACTGAGTAATCTTATTCTTTGATATGTTCAAAGTCCCTGTCACGGGTTTTAGTATTTTGTATTGGATTGGCTGCATGTACATTACATTCTGTATAGCTTGACTAATTTTATCCTAGGCAAGAATACTCCTAGCTTGAATACGTGTGCAGATATTTTTCAATTGTCATTGTCATGTTTAGTACCCTGGTGCTGCCATGTGTACTTGTTTATGGTTGCTTGCGTAGAATTTGATAGGTTTCTTGTTTTTCTCAACGATAAGGTCAAGGTCATTTTCTTCTCTCAAACTGGAGAGCGGGCAACTCCATTTATACGTCAAGCTGCTAAGAATTACTCAGCCTATGCTGCATTTGCATTCGTGCTATGGCAGGAAGGAGAATCTTCATTGTGGTGGAATATGTAATGTACACTAGTTTTTGCTTCTCTTTTCCCCTCTATGTGGTGTCCTTTTCCTTTCCCTCTCATGTTAATTTGTCTTTTGTTTTTCTTTTGGTGGGAGAGGGGTGTTAAGTGGGCTCTCGATTTCCTTTTCGTTTGTCCTCAAATATTCTCCCTCTCCATTCCTGATCATCTATCATAGCTTCACTAGTTTTCATTGTCTTTTGGTTTTTCCTCAGAGTGAATGTGAACAGCTTGGAAGTTGATTTTGTGTGGTGAAAAGTCTAAGGCTACATAGATCTAAAGGATAATAGTATAATAAAACATTATTGGAAGAGGAGACTTTTATACTAGCTAGAAGGCATACATTTCATATTATTCTGAATCTTAGCCTCAGTTGTTTGCACTTGGTGAAGTGCATTTGTTTTTTAATTAAAATTTAATCACTTAATGGGTCTAAATAGGTCATAATCATTAAGATCTAGAATAGAGTCTTAATATCATTAAGATGTATTCTTGTGTGGATAATATTCATCATCACTCTAACCACAGTTACCTGTCACCACCACTAACCACCTCTGCCATCACAATCACCACCACCATCATTGTCAATCACTATTACCATCGTCTACCACCACCAGCCTCTATCATCATAACCACCACCATCGCTAACTACTACAATCAGCTGCTACCGCACTTACCTCCTCCATTATTATGATCATATCCATTGCCACCTCTACCCTCGTCTCTATAGCCGTCACCATCTCCACCATCACTGTTAACTGCTATCACCACTATGATCAATTTCTACTATCGACTGTCGCCTATTCCATGATATTTTCTTTTATTATCACCACTACTATCACTAGTACCGCCGCCACTACCATCAGCCACTACCACCACATTAGTCAATCTAGGGGTGTCAATTGGGCGGGTTGGGTCAAATTTGGGCGGGTCATATTGGGTCAAGATAACAAACAGGTTAAGACTCAACCCAATTCGAATTAGTTTTGGTCAAAACTGGTTATAGAGCAGGTCGAGATCTAACCTGACCCGATTTTTACTAAGTTTACTTATTTCATTTGTTCTTTTATAATATTTTACTTTTTTTTAGAACAGTAACAGTTAGCCTATATATATCCACAGGTATACTACCTCAAAAGATTAGTTCCCTCCAAAAGTGTTATAATTACATTGGGGCTTAATACTACCTAATCACAACCAGTCTATTGTTATTGTAATTGTAATTGCTTCTGAGCTATCTAAGATTACTTGCTTACACCATACCGAGCTAAACAATTAACTCACATCTTTGTATGCTGCTCTGCTTTTCTTCAAAATATCACTGGTTCCTCTCTAGCCATACTGTCCACCATATACAAGATGAGTTAATCTTCCTCTCTCCTCTTTTCTGCCTGCATTTTCCGATTCTTGCACTTCAAAACCTCTTTGATTCTTCCTGGTTTCACCCAGTTGATCCTTCTCATGGTGGTGAACATTTGCCATAGCTGGTTGGTCCATTTGCAGTGTAAAAAGAGATGGTCGACTGTCTCTCCTTGCTCTTCACACAAAAAGCACCTAGAACACAAGTGAAGACCTCTTTTGTTCAAGTTCCCATGTGTCAAAACTGCCTCCTTAGCTAGCAACCAAGTAAAACAATTTGCTTTATAAGGTATCTTAGTTTTCCATATCATCTCCCAAGGCCAGTCTACTTCCTCTATGCCACCTGTGTTGAGATCTCCATAGGCAGAATTAACAGTGAAACACCTTTTGCTCTCCATTTTCCATACCAATGAATCCTCTTCCTCAGACAGGTTGTTTTTCTTTATTATGGGTATATAGAACATATAAATTTCAAAAAAAAAAAAAAAAATTTAAAATATTTTGACAAGATCTCTCTCAAGCCAATTTGGGTTGCATATCAACCCAATTTTAAATGGGTTGGGTTTAGATGAGTTGAGATAATAAATTGGCGGATTATTGACCCACCCAAACATAAATTAGTTGCGCGGGTTGGGTTTAATTTTGCCACCCCTAAGTCAATCTCCATACCGATTACCTCCATCATCATAAGGCCAATCACTACTCTTTTACCAACCACTACACTCTTTAGCCACCTCCAACAACATTGCCAACTAGTAACATCGACCAACTTCATCGTTACGACCACCAATACCACTACCAATCACGACCATTATGATAGTTACTACAATACCAACCACCTCCATCGTCACAACTATCTTCATCATCATTATTAGACACTAGCAACAACTATTACCATTATTTTTTTTTTAATTTTAAAAAACTAGTAGTTTAGTATCTGTTTGTTGATTCCAACATTTAGTAGTTTTTCTTTATCCCTAAATTGTAAAGCATGCATAGGTCAACAATTCTCTTTACATTTTCGACATTCTTTCAAATTTCTCCTTTTTGGACTTAAATTAGAGTAGGTAACTTGGTTATATTATCTTGAAAGGCTGTCTTATCTACTATTTTATTCTTTCAATCACTTTGGCGTATTAATTTCATTTTAATTCCTAACAATCAATCAGCTGGGCCTCAATTCCAACTTTGTTGGGCTGGACGTTAGTCCTCTGTCTTTTCTCTATATAGCCGATTATTTTTATTAATTTCTTCTGCTCATTAAATTTGACAAATAGTATTCCAAATATATTTGGGATCTTATTTTCAGTCTGCAACCTGGTTGGATTTTGTTTTTACCATTCAACCGATATGTGAGTGGATATGTGTATGAGTAATATTATAAATAATGATTTTTGTTGGAGAACCAAGCATCTCCACAGATTTGAAGCTGAAAACCTAGTCATTTATAGTTTTGTGCTTTTTTATTTGTCTAAAAAGTAACAGAATAAACTTATAAAAGTGGGGGCAACAAAGTTTGAGCATTGATTATTATTGATAGATGTCGTGAAGTAGTACCTTGAGGTACTCCTTTTTGTTAAGTTACCTTGAAGTGCTTCATAATTGATATATTTAGCTAATAACAGAGAAAGACATTATGTTGATTGGATAGTCAGCTATTACAGCTTACTAGAAAAGACTATTGACCACTCTTAGATGGAACTTTCTTGATGTGATTTGAGTCAGCTAACATATGTTGTCCAGGCAATACTTTCTTCTTGTATGATTGATTCCTCTTCCAAGTCTGATGAAAAAAGGGAGGGGGCTATACTTTTATGTGAATACGGATGTCTTTGATGTGAAATGCTTAACTTTTATCCAGTTATGACTATCCTTTTTTTTGCTCTGCTCCCATGATAAATTTTCAGTTACAGATTTTGTGATATGACCTTTTGTCCTATCTATACAGGTTAGGGGTTGAATCTGCTCCTGCCATTGTATTTCTAAAAGAAACAGGTGTCAAACCTGTTGTTCATCATGGCAAGTTTATTCTCCTCCTTATTTATTTCATTCTGTCATAACTTATGGTGGCTGTGATAAGTAATGTCTCTAAGATTGCGAGCTAAAAAATGTACATGATTGTAGGCTACGTGAACAGTTCATTGTTTGTGGATATCATGGAGAAGAATAAACATCATGGTACTTATCTTTTCTCCCTTTTACCAATGTTTTTAGCTATTTCGTCAGTTTCATAAGTTGCTTTATCTGATATGATTTGTGCTGGCTAGTTAATTTAAGATTTTAGTATATACATTCCGGTCAAGCAGGTTTATTTTTTTCATGTTACTGTAGTGATTGCAATCATTGTGTAAATTTGGCGGTCATGATAGTTTTATTTAGCATACTCCAGAAGCATCAAACCGTCTGTAATGGCTTGTCCCTAGTGCCTTTGAATGAACTGAAAGGCCTCTCTTCAACTCCCTCTGAGGTTTGAACTGCTAACCAACTCTTCCAACTGCGAGTCACCAAAAGAATGAATGACCACTAGAGGGGGAAAGCGATAGAAATTGGTTCCGTACGACGTCTTCTGTCTTTGCGCTTTCTAAAAACCACCCGCCGCCTTCCATGCAAGCTGTAGTACCCCCGGAAATCTTTTCAACCCTTAGTCAGGGCTACTTGAAGATCTTTCTTCACCACTTTTTCCATGATGCTATGAAGTGTTAATTCAAGCATAGTTCCTCCAAGTGATACCACTTCGCCTAGATTTCCTTTTGTTGATTAATGCCTAATTCAACAAAGTTATCATTGTGGCTAGAGAGCTGGCAGTAGTCGGGTTACATAAAAGGCAATATAGAATTGATCTTAAAACAATTGTTACATCTTGCCTTGCACCTTTGGCTATGCTCATTTAGAGTGTCATGAAATGGCTCTTTAAGGATAGTGCTATGTATCCAGATGTGAACAAGGATTTTATTTTACTAGTTAATTGAGGTGTAGTTTTCCATGTGACCATTGTAGTAACCATGGTTACTCTTCATATATTGTATACATAGATGTGGCAGTTCTTTTTTTAATGAAAGGTTATGGGCATAGTTATGGCAATTTAACTTATTCAAATTTATTCCCATGTTCTGCATAAACTGGTCTTGGCATTTTCATGACGACAATCGTCTTTTAGTACATTGATCATTTAATTAATTCTACATCTAGGTCCGAGGTGAAGAGTACCTACATACAAATTGATATTGGCATTCATAAACTATGAATGCATATCTATCTATCTTCAGATTGGCTTATTTTCAGTTGACAACATGCAGAAATATGAGTTCCAAAATTTGTGTTGTGACGTAGATCTAGGACGGTTATATTTGTCTCTATATGTCTTGAGTTCTCCAACTTAGATCGAGAAAACTAAGATGTTGATTACTGTTCTGTAAAACGTGGTATAGAAATATGGAAAGACCTCAAAAATTGTGCTTCTGCTAGTATGTGTCTTACAATCTTTCCTGAAAGAGTTTTTAACATGGATCTTGCTGGTTTTTGTTTCATACTTATTCAGTGCTTCCGCAATTGAGGAGTGTAACTTCGAAGGATTTGGGTTGTGATGCGCGGGGCTTTTCACGTGCTGGGAAGGATGCCAAGATATGGTATTGTGTTGTTTTAGCCGGGAGATACAGCCAGGAGCTCAATGAGATGCGTGAAGTAAGCTCTTTTTTCTAGTCCATTTTTCTTAATGAAAGCTTCTAGACTGTAATTTGGCTTTTCCATCTCAGATGTTTAGCTGGTTTATCTTTTCATCTATTTTAGAAAATCTGAATGCAGATTAGCAGCAGATGGAGTGTGATAATTGTGAGGGGGGGGGGGGGGGGTGGCTCTCTGGGTGTGTCAGAGAGATGTTGGCACTAGTAATACCATAAAACTGCCTAAATAGAGCCCGAATGAAAGACCCATGAATGACATGAACAAATAAAGTCCTACTCAGCATATGTACTTTTATGATGTTAATATGGCCAGGTGGATTGCCTGGATCATACAAAATCTGCATTGTGGGTTGCTTCGGATCACCTGATAATACATAGAGGATTTGCATCTACAACAATTAGAACTGTCTTAACATTTCTATTTAATATTTCCTTTCCTTTTTCCATATCTAGTTTATTCTGCTTATGGGTTTTTGAGACGAGGGTTCCCAGGGAACAACCTCTCTACCTTTATGTGGTAGTGGTAAGGTCTGCGTACATTCTACCCTCCCCACACCCCACTTGTGGGATTCCACTGGGTATGTTGTTGTTGTTGAGATGAAAGATCAATTAGAATTGGAACACTTAAATAAGATATCAACATCTACAATAACCTGTCCATAATGATGTCTACTAATCTGCACCTTCATATTATATATGCTTTCTCCGTTTGTTATGTCCTATATAAAACCTAAAGATTTCTTCCGCCGAATGCAATTTTCTGGTTAACTTTTTGACCCTAAAATGCCGGTAGAGACTTCCCCTGGGGCTTGAAGGACTTTTCATTTTGACCACCACTTACGTAGATTCGTATGGCTTCAGCTCTTGTTTTACATTAAGCGGCATGCAAAAATGTTTGATTCTTTGAATGTCTGTTACATTAGCTGATGGTTAAATTATCTATCACATAAGACCATGCGCAGAGTTCAAGAAACCCTTTCAAATGATGGAGATTTGACTGCAGTGGATCAAGATCTGCCATCTGCACCAGCTTTGCTTGCACTAAAACAGAAACGGCTGACATTTACCTGGCTTGATGGGGAAGCACAGAAAGTGAGCACCTCTTTCTTCAAATTTTGGCATTGGTTTGGTTAAATAGAGGTGCCATTACATTTTCTGCAGCACCGGTGGTTTTTAACTTAAGCAAAATAATTATCATTGATTTTTTATTTTATAAGATCAAACAGCCTCTCTACCTTGTGAGGCAGTAGTAAGGTCTGTGTACATTCTACCTTTCCCAGACCCCACTTGTAGGATTTCACTGGGTATGTTGTTGTTGTAAGATCAGTCTGTTAATAGATTCATAGTATCTTGTGTTGAGAATGACTAGTAGGAGTTGTCTTTTAACAGACTGACGTAGTGAAGTCCACGGAGAACTACAGGAAACATGAATTTAAAATCTTTAGCATTTATTTTCTAGGGTGAAGATTAAACTCCTACCACCTCTTATCTTAGATACTTAACTAGGCGTCTTTCCATTACTTGTTTTTGCGTATTTAACCTCTCATCTCAAATTCTTATAGCTTTCCTAAAATTTTCTGTTCTAGGGAGCTTCTGTAGATTTACTTATTCTTCTTTTCAAAATTTTGGAGAAGGTGGATTAACTGATTACCTTGATGATTTTATTTTATTTAGCTATTAGAGAATAATGGATATAGAGGATTCATATTACACAGCTTCAACTAATTTGGGATTGAGGCTTAGTTGATCGATTACTTGGAAGGCTCTAATGTCCATTTGGTTTTGGATCCAAATGTTAATCTTGAGTAATCATTATGTTTTGGAAAACTTTTTTTTTTCTCTTTCTATAGTTGAGAGATGCTTCCTGAACTTGAATATGAATCATACAACTTTCTTTCCCTATGTAATCATTCTTCTAAATCTAGGCTTTTATTAATATAATCTGAGCATGTAAATTTTGATTGGTATATGTTACTCTGGTACCCATGAGGTCCATTATGTTGGATGACTCTTCTTTGTGCAATGTTATGATTTGCTGCATTATTGAAGGTTAACAGCTTCTCCTTTTTACAGAGTTACTGTTTCTTCTACATTAATTCAGAGAATAGTTATGAGACTTGTGGGCCAATGAGGGATATTACAAACACACCACAATTGTTTATTGTACGCTATCATAGGAATGATACAGAGGATGTTGAAAAGCAGCCAACCAGCAAATTCTCAGAATTGTACCATGTTGAAACTGATCCTGCATCTCAGCTTGTGGCAAAATACAATGGTTCTAATAAAATTGAACAGGTCAGTAGGCTGATTGATCCGCTGAAATTCAGTAGCAATTTACATGATGAAACATCTTCTCCTTTGCTCTGTAAAGCAACTTATTTTTCTGTTAAATACAGCGTCCATATTGGACGATACCAAAGTTGTTTTCCACTGTTCTCTTTGCTTCACACAGCGACGAGCAGTCCTTCCAGAATTGCTTCTAGCTGAGCATTTATCTCTCTGTTTTTCCTTCCTAAACTATTTACTTTTCTTAGTGGTTTTCTTTCTTCCAAAATTCACATATTCACATGAAATCACTCTTAGATAGTTACGCAAGGTTCCTCATTAAAATAGTTAATAAAAATACTCGTGTGGCGAAGTTGGAAAAACTTGTGAATTTCTGTTTTTGAGCAACCCTTATAACTAGGACATGCAAAAACAATTCTCTTCTTTCCATCTACTAGACTCTGTCATTTATAGTCAAATGCCTCTTGCTTTTATAAGATGCAAGTAATATGCTTTGCCAATAATATTTGGCTTTCTAAATATTTCCCTGTATGGTATTTGACTGAATTATCTGCTTTAATGAGAAACAATCTAGATAGGAAATATATAGTCTATCCTGAGATTTGTTTGACTCTTCATTATCGAGCCAGCTACTTGTACGACAATGTTCACGATAATATATCTAGATATACTAATGTATGGTATATTGCCATATTGGAATGACAGATTCTGCAATGGATTTCTGAGATAATCAAAGATGGTGACTCAAAGAATCTTCCATCATTTGTAAGTTAATTTCTCAAATCTCTCTGTTCATGCCAAAAGGATCTTGTTATTTGTAAGCTCTATTCATGACAGCAGTTGCCAGTAAGTATACCAGAACTTCGCTTGTGCAGAATTATTTACCCTTTGCCTACTAAATCTATATGGAGATCGATATATCATTTTTCACTAGGGTGAAATTATGGATACTAGTCTGGGAGGTACTTTATGAACGTAGGTGGGAGGAGTGATGGGAGCAAACTCTTTTTAATCAACGTGGGAGGAATAATAGATCTCAATATCAGGAGATAATGATTTCTCATGTTATATTGTTATTCATATGTTGATTATTGCAAGGATGTAAAACATTGGAAACCCGAAACCTGTCTTTAGCCCTTTCCTAGGCTCCTTTTCTATTTCTGTATCTTTATATATACATTTCGTTGCAGAAAGCAAGAACTCCTGAATTGGTCCCAGAGGATGCAGATTCCAGTTGGTCATCTTGGTCTGAAGGAACTATTAGTCCTAGTAGAGGATTGATTCATAGGGTCAAAGGTTTCCTCAATAAAGTTCATGATTACAGTGGCGATCCAAGAGTTGGACCTTTCTTGCTCCTGGCAGCGCTGATCTCATTTGGTAGTGTTTGGCTTAAGAGAAGTCAGGTGGCTCAGTCAAGCGAGCCTGATCATTCAAGCCAGAAATCCAATGAACCAGAACGTTTGGGCCAGCAGACCCGAGAGCCTGGTCAGTCAAATGTGCCAAATGCAAAGGTAGTGATAGGCACTTTCATTTTATTCCTGAGACTTTCTTTTGACCTCTTTGGAAATTGACTTGGATCCTTTCCACCTTTTTATCTCTTTGCAGGATGCAACCATGCGAAAGCGAAGAACTCGCCCAAGAAACGATCTTGTTCCACCTTCTATGACTGACGTGGACCCGAAAGATGCTTACCAAATGGAATTTTCAGATTCTGATACTGGCTAGTGGATTCAGAAGATTTGCAGGTTGTTTTATTAATACAGCGTAGAAGCTGAAATTGGTCAGCGAGCAGGCGGGAACTAGCAATCACCTCCTTTACATAACTAGTGGTGTCGCAGTCTTTGAAACCATGTACGTTGAGAGTTTCTTGACGTGTAAACAGATTTTCTCAGTATAGTTTAGTTTTAATTTGATGAAGAAAAGAGAAAATAGAGACCAAAGAATATGTCATGATTTTGATTTTTTTCAAGAAACCATAGTAGTAATACATATCGCTATTCTGATTGGAAGAAAATATCATTTTCTTTTCTTACAAATTGTTTTGTTTACTTAGAATGATCAATCATTGATCAGGGAAATGTCTGACAAACAGTAAAAGTAAACTGTAAGGAAATACCAAAACCCACAAGATTAAAGTGAATGTTCCTGCTGGTTGCATAAAGAGTCCCCAGAGACAATTTTATGATTCAGCTTTCATCAAAAACTTTAAAACAATATGATTCTCTCCAAGATGAACATAACAATGAAAGATCTTGAAATATCAACAACTGTTTTTCCCTTAATGGGTGATCAACCTCAATGACTGTAATTGTATGTATATGGTTACAATTCGCCTTTTCGATCAAATAACTTCAATCCCAAGCTATTATCCTCACAATGTCTCACATGACTAGCAATGTTCATTGGTTTATAACTTCCTGTTTTCTTCTTGCAATCGTAGTAAGGAGGAGAGTGATAACATGGCTCCAAAGACACAGCTCGAAAACAAGGCGGATTATGGACTGTGCCATTTTCAAACTTGTATAAAACCCATGGCTTCAAACCTCCAAGACCATAAGCCACATAACCAAAAGTGGACCATCCACTTATAACCAATTTATCAGTTAAACTCAGCAAATATATTTCTGCCCAGGCCTTTCTGTCATGCATCAGCTTCTCAGTTTGTTGGTGCTCTTCATGACTTGGCTGAAAAACACTAACAATCTCTCCTGTCACAGTAGGATTCCCCCAATAAATGTTCCTAATCTCCTCAAAGTATCGTGGACTCAGAGATGTCAACAAGACACTTATAGTCTTCGTCTTGCCAGATGAATTGACTATAGGTTCATTCAGGTTAACCTGTGGTAATAGATTCTCCTTTGTTGTACAAGCTAAGATTTGATTCAACACAAACTTATCATTGGCTACACCTAAGTTAAAAACTCTAATTTGAATGCCTATTTTTTCATCTGCTTGAGCTAAATATGCTTGATAGTACCTAGTAATAAGCCCCCATACTGAATTTGTTGGATGGAAAAGATACCTACCCAAAAGGTGGAAGACAGTTTCTTTCTCCGGAAAAAGATTGTTCAACTCTTGCTCAAACGATGGGATCAAGAAAAGAGCAGGAACATAATAGTTATTTGACTTCACAAATAGCCAAGGGACTTTGTGAAGAAAAGTTTGGTCAGTGTCACAGAAAAATAATTTATCTTGTTCATCAAAGTCATGAGCTAAATGAAGGTAGAGGAATGAAGGTATTCTTGAATTGCCTGTGACATTATTTCTCACCATATAACCATAAGAATGTGGAGATTTCTGATTAAAGCTACTAAACTGATTAATTATAGGAAAATCTGGAGGAAGCAACCAAGAAACTTCAGGAAAAGGTTCACAGAAGAGGTCAGACAGATTAACTCTAGGATCAATAAGAAGGACTCTGTTTGTGAGAAGAGCATAAAGGAAAGCAGAAGTTAATGTTAGTATCCTATTCCCGAAACCACTATAGGATATCCAAACGACGTAATTACAAACTGAAGAATCACTACTGTATTCACCAGACTTGATAAGGTCGACTGTTCTGTTATACAATTCTGTGTAAGGTCCGCATTGCTTGTGAAGAGCTTCGTATCTTCTTAACCCCGAGATAAGATAAGAAGACGGCTTATGCTGCAGAGGTTTTCTATATAAGAGTGATCCATACCTACTCAAACAAGATGTTTCATCAAATTCAGTAGGAAGAAGACCACCAAGTAGTTTATCTTTTGGCACTGTCTGTGATTGCGGAATATTCTCTTCAGAAACTGTGGCTGGAAGAAAGAAACGGAACGAGTAAGATTACTGTCCATATCCAATGATTACTGCAAGAATTTTCCTAAAGCTAGATCAAAATCAATACACATTGCAAGAACATGTAAGTTATCTATGACTTACAACAATTTTTGAGCTACCTTTGACACTAAGCCAGAAACTTCCCTTACATCAAGGGGATTCAACAATTTATATATCGGGAAAAAGTTGTTTTTGACCTATTTGCACAGTATACTTTTCCAACAAAGTAATCTAATTGAACCCTCTTGCATTCACCTAGCGCCGTGGCAAGATACTACACAATAAGTAACTGATGAAATCTCAGTAGATTAACCAGGTAATTTCCCTCTAGATATGAATTGGAAACTTGTGCTGCTAAACTTGCTAGCTTTATTCATTATGAACATGTGAGTACATAATGAATGGCATGTTGCGTATTTTTCTATATCTATTATTCTGTTTTCAACAAACATGGATTGCAGAAGAGAAGAAATACTATACAAGTGAAAGGAAAAGCGAAAAAGTGGGAAAATAAAGAGGAAATGCAGCACCTTTTGAACGTTTAACATGAAAAATTCTAGCTTCAGCCAAAGTCCACAAGCAATCAGAAGGTATGTCTCCGAAAAAGAAGATGACTGTGAAAACAACCGTAAGAAGCATCAAGAGAACAACTATAAAGCCCATGAGTGTCATTGGATTCAGACCCCATTTCGACTCTGAATTCTTTAAAACAGCACCTGATTCGCGGTCAGAAGAAACTTGCTGATCATTGAAGGTTTTCTTGGATCTCTTCATAGTTACTCAAATTCTCGATGGATGCACTAAAATTGTTTTGCCAAATAGTTAACAAGAAGTTGAATGGTTGGTGGATACATTATGTACCAATTAACATTAATTCCAATTTACTAGTGATGATTTCTTTCCTTTATCCGTAATGCAAAGTGCAGAGCATCTTGCCTCTATTCTTGTTTCCTTTTTTGCTATACATGACTTTCTATGTTGTTCATTTTGGCTATTAAAATCTTTTGATCATTCATAGAATGTGAATCGAATTCGGACGAACATGATACTTTGAGCTTGAGCTTTTATATTCGACACTAACTTGCCTGAAACTGAGGAAATTCAGGAAAAACATGGAGAGTCACTGTGCTAAAGGGCAAACTGAATTAATAACTGACGATACAATATGATAGAATAGACGACAACCATCTAAATAAGGTGTAATGTATGTGATAGTTTCAGTATTACTAATGCCTTGTTTGATACATTTTTTTCAACATATATATAATTAATACCTCTATATGATATTTCGATAAAATCAAACCAATGGTATTAGCAATATCAAAATTGTATTAGCACGATTAAAATACAACTAAAGAATACTGAGTATATTCTTATTAGTTTTTTAAAAATAATTCAATACAATTATTTTTAATGTAGCGAATAAAACAACACATAAAAAAATAACCAGCATAATTAATTACCATATTATTAAAAGGATATATTCAACATTATTTTTTACACTCTGCGGAAAATGTCGGAGTTTCGTTCTCAAATCCTGATACAAGAAATTTTTTGTTATGTGTAAGGGATAAATATGATGTGGCAGACACAAGTTGTATGAGGTTCATTCACATTTTGCCATATAAATTATTGGGTCCCATAAGAGTCCTCTCTCATCTTTTTTTTTCCCTTTAACTTTTAGCCATTGGTTTAACTTATATTCCTTTGTATAATTAATTCAAATAGAATTTTTATTTGCCACATCATACTTATCTCTCGCCCGTAATAAAATTTTTCACTAAGTAATACAAGGGAAAAGAATTTAATTTAAAATTTAAAGTTAACATGAGAAAATACAAGTTATAAAATTTAATTAAATGAATTTAATTTTAATTTTAATTAAAAATTGATCCATCCTAAGTTATGAATAATTATACTTTAAAACCTACATATTAATCACATAAAAAGTTGATTGAAATTCTTTGCACGAGGAAAAAAAAGAGAGAAGGCCTGCAACTTATTAGATTGGCTGAATACCCTAAAGATTTCATCATCTCGAATCAGATTTTAAATTCGAAAGCATTCTAAATCATATCGCAAAATAATATGTAATTTTATTTTTTAAAATTGGCCAAATACATAAAGAGACATCTAAACTTGTCCTCATTTTTCACTTAGACACCTAAATTAAGACAAGTTCTTAATAGACACCTCAACTGCTCAGATTTGATCCCATTAAACACTTTTATCCTACTTGGCATTCTCCGGTACTGTTTTTCTAATTTTTCAGCTAAAAATAAATAGTTGCGGTCCAAAATATTTTTTTTTTCATAAAAGTAATTTGGATAAAAGTGTTTAATGGATCAAATCTGAACAGTTGAGGTGTTTATTAGGAACTTGTCTTAGTTTAGATGTCTAAGTGAAAAATGAGAATAAGTTTAGATGTCTCTTTATATATTTGACCTTTAAAATTTGTTATGGGTGAGCCATGAGTTGACATGCCTCACCCATAATAAAATTTTGCCTGATACAAAGATTACTAAACAAAGCAAGAGTGAAGGTGGCTTTTGGGTTTTGGCCTTTAGGCGTCAGGTTGGGCATTTCTTTGGTGCTTTAGGTTCTACATTTACCCTCTGTTTTTAATTGTGTGCTTGTGCCTGTCAGGCGATAAATGAAGGATGGGAGGTCCCCTGCTTCCCTACAAATTGAGTCAGCAAGAGAGAAGGGCCAACCATTGAAGATAAGCAAAGCCAAATCGGACACCTGTCCACCTGATATTTCATTCTCAATTTTTCTTCAAAAATACTAACAGTCTTCGGTTCTTGTCTTGGAAGACTCAAAAGGGTGGTTGGAATATTAAGCTGCGGTGCTTTCAAATTGACAAAGTACCAACCTTTATCCACAATTCCCCAAGAAGGGAAAAGTTTGTTGCAGAAAAACAAAGAAAATTCAATGGCGACTGCTTCTTCTTTGGGTTCATCAACTCTGTTACAATCCCAAATTAGTGGATTTGGCGGGAGTGAAAAGCTTCAAAAGTCTTCTTCCTCCAACCCCAATTCACTAACTTTCACCAGGTTCCTCTACTTTCTTTATTGTCTTACTTCTTTCCCCCCCTAATAATTTAGTCTTATTCGTTTATTTGTAATCTTTTTACTTTGAGTTATGGTCCGCAAGTAAATTAGATTGCTAGCCTGCTGTGGGAATTCAGGAAAGAAATCGTACCTTGATGTTTTGGGGTTTGTAGAATGGGTGTATGGATCTTTTTCTTGGTGCTGTTGTGATATATATTTCCTCCATACTGATAAAAGAGACCTAATTTGACTTGGGTAATTGTTAGAGTAAGATGTTTGTGGAGATTATTAAATCGAATTTGATAGTATCAAAAAAAAAATCTGTAAAAGATCATGGAATGAAGAAATAATTTTTTGGTGTAATATCCGGTTGATTCTGAAATGATATTCTGCAGAGCTATATTTCGATTATGTGACTCACAGGTGGATAAGTTGTTAAAGATTTTGTGATGCTCTGAAAGAGGTAAGAAGTTTAAGATATTGGATAGAAGGAATCTAGTGTGTTTATCAGGACGCAGGGCCCATGGTGGGGTATCATGGTGCAGCATATTGAGTGGATCACCCTTGAAATTTTAATTTTCGCACTCCCTATGTTTGTGAATAAATAATTTTTGCACATCGTATGTTTGGGAATATGCCTTCATATTCTATTTGAAGTTTGAGTTTCCTGTGTGTGCTAAGCAAATTGTCTTGACAAGCCAACGTTATAAGCTGGACAATCTGCAATTTAGGATTGCCTTGTGGTAGGTAATTTAGAATCTAACAGCATCAAGAACCACCATCTTCAATTGGCAATTGGTTGATAATGTAAAGCTCATTCGTGAATGCTTCTTGGCAATGTCAAGGTCTTCTGACATTCTGATTAGTTCCAGTCACTTTGACTTCTATGTTTTTCGACAGGCACCAACCGTAACTTGAAATTTTATTCCAGTTGCTATTAGCTATTTATCTCACTGATGAGATTATGCTCACTGGGTGTTGCAATTTGCTTATATAGTTTTAAAAATGAGCCGGTTTCTTGAATATATCAGCTGAGTTCATGCATTTTTTGTTCTTTTTGGAGACGAGCGATTCATTTTCTTTTCTTGCTAGCAACTGTGTATTCCTTTCTTACTTCCTATTTTATAATATAGGGAATTTTGCTAGTAGGCGTTTATTTTTCTGCACCTATGCCGCCTTATACTTGCGTCACAGTCTGTCCAAATATAGTTCCTAATTTTGTTTGTAAATGCAGGAGGAGAGTTCATACTGTGGTGAAGGCTTCTTCTAGGGTGGATAAGTTCTCAAAAAGCGACATTATTGTTTCTCCATCCATCCTTTCTGCTAACTTTTCTAAATTAGGAGAGCAGGTTTGTAGTCATATGTATCTCTTGCCCATCCATTTTAATATTGATCTTACAAAGGTGTATTTCTATTTGGATACTAGATATAAGAAATATTGCTATGAATCGACAAGTTAAATAATATTGATTAGATACATTTCTGATTTTAGGTTAAGTTCTTTTATGAATTTCTCCTTTTTTTGTTTGTGGTTTCCCTTAAAAATGGCTTTTAAGCTGGTTAATCGTTCATCACATTCAAGTGTTTTACTCTTGTGCCTTTTATGCATTTAGGTGAAAGCAGTTGAGCAGGCAGGCTGTGACTGGATTCACGTAGATGTGATGGATGGTCGATTTGTTCCAAATATAACTATTGGACCCCTTGTAGTTGATTCCTTGCGCCCTGTCACAGATCTCCCATTGGATGTGCATCTGGTATTTCCTATTTTTCATGTGGTAAAACTATTTCAGGTCTATAGGCATGAAAATGTTTTTGCTAATGTTCAATTTCAACCGACCATTGCAGATGATTGTCGAACCTGACCAGAGAGTACCTGACTTCATAAAAGCAGGTGCTGATATTGTCAGTGTTCACTGTGAGCAATCTTCTACGATCCACTTGCATCGTACAATAAATCAGGTAAGAACTGTCTCTCTTTCTTTCTTTTTTTTTTCCCTTCTTCAATTTGAGTTAACAAAAGCAATGTCTCCTTGCATAATATGGACTCCAAACTATACTTATGATATCATATAAGGAGTCTTGAAAGTTCTTATCAACAGTGTTTCAAAAGTGTTATGTTCTGCAACCTGACGAATTCCTCTACATCGACTTTTTTGGATTGCATAATAGGTTGGTCCGTGAAAAGTATTTTTTTTTGGTCAAATACAAACAGTAAAAAGGTGTATTTAGCTGCTCTATATAGAACTGTTTGTACTAAGTGCACAGTATGACATTCAAATTGAGCTATCTTAGTAGTATTGATGCATGGCTTCTGTTTGGTTACTGCAGCTAGTTGTGCGAACCGTAATATGACTACTAAAGTGTTCTTTCAAACAAAGAATTGTGTTCTTCAGTGTGTTTCTATGAAGTTTTCTGCATTTTTCTGTAGGAGCAACCTTCAAATTTGCTACCTCTTCTGTGTGACTTGTTAAGTGTCTTTGTCAGTCTTTTGAAATTTTTGGCTTCGCGTATCTGAAAAGATTTACTGTTGATTCTGTGATTTTTTGGATCTTTTGATGCTCAAAGGCATGCTTGTTTTTGTCGAAAATTTGTCAGTAATGACTATCTACTCATAGGAATTCGATTGCAACCTACGTAAAAAATGGCTACAGGAACGGGCTTCTCTTAAGTTAAGATTGTTAAGAATGTTGTACATAAGTAACGTCACCAGCCTAAAGTTTTCACTTACTACAATATTCAATTTGTAAGATCAATCCATGATTGACAGTATCCTTTATCAGAAATACTGGTGTCTTTCATTTACCTTTATTGCATGCTTTTCTTTTAGGATATCAGTTATAAAGACTTGTTGGAGTAATTGATTAATTATTTGTGATGAATTTTGTTACTTCTCTTATAGATGATGTCTCTCTGATACACTTTTGACATGATGCAAAGCACCTCACACCATGGGGGGTAGAAAAAAAATGTGGAGTGCTTGTTTTTCTTACATTGAACACTTACTCATTTAAAATTTTGTTTTTAATTTTTTTTGATTACCTTATACATGATCTACTTTATCTATTTAAAATGAACTATTTCTTCTAGAGAAAGTATATACGATCATGGTTAGGTGTTCCATGTCATTGAAAATGGTGTGCTGTAATTTGTAATTGTGAGAGTCATAGATGTGATATGGAAACTCAGCTGGTGATATTTCAGGATGTTATGATTTTGTTACCCAAAGATAGTCCCAACTTCATGGAAACTTGTGTTTTATAGCTGTCTTATTCATTATTTTATCCGTGAAGTGCGTCTTGACCACCTTATTGATTGTTCCCTTTTCAGATTAAAAGTTTGGGAGCTAAAGCTGGGGTGGTCCTCAATCCTGGAACCCCTTTAACTGCAATTGAATATGTCCTTGATGGTAAGATATTGCTTATTAAAGACAATTTTCTTTTATGAAGTAAATGGTTTCATTGATGGCATCAAGAAGATGAAAAATGACAAAAGATATTGCATCCAAAAATAAAACTGAGCTAGCTCCATAGCCTAAAAAGTCTACTCTAGAATTAGGGAGCTAACAGAGAGCAAAAAGTCGTCATGAGAATCTATAGGGAACCAAATTGTGCCAGCTAAACGGACACATTAAGCACCTACCCTTTATAGAGTGATTGGGAGTTCATACACCACCAAAACATCTCCTAGTGTTCTGTCCGCAAAACCCAAAAATTGCTAGAAGGTATTATTCTCCAAATCGTCCTGATGGCTCTATCAACTTTCCATGTGCTCCAACTTTCAAAGGCTTCCTTAGTATTCCGAGGACCCAACTAAGTCCACAATAGAGAAGAATGTGCTCCATAAATCTGTAGCAACTAGGAACAAATGATTGTAGGTCTCTGTACGGTTACGACACTTGTAGCATCTATTAACACTTCGGAGTTTTCTTTTCCTTAAGTTTAAAAGACAACTTTTCAGAGATGATACTCTTAGTATTTTTCTTTTAATTTCTGCTTCAGTTTTCTTCTTTATTATTGATGATGTGAGATTCAATAACGAAATTGGGACTGAGTGATGGGAGAGGTACTCCTCTAATAGGTGATATAGATTATGTTATCTTTTAAACTTGACTTCATATGGTAGAAAAACATGTCCAATCACCTTAGCTCCTACTAGTCTGAGCTATGATGAATATTCTGTACAATGCCACAATGGTTCAAGATTGATGAATGAAGCAAAAGCATTGGAAGTGTACCCTAGAACTACTTGTATATTGATTTGAGTGCTCCAATGAAAAACATTCCTTAGAGATATTGATTTGAGAAGCAAGGTTTTAGAGTCCCCCACCTGAGCTAGTTCTCGTACTGAGTTAGACTCAAGGTATATTATTCTTAATATCCTAAGTAGAGTCAGACCAATCCTTGTTCTTGGTTTACCTAATAATGAGCAGTTATATAGTTATAGACAATCCTTACCTCCTAAGTGCTGTTAAAGTTGAGTAAGCTCGAGGTCCATTTTTCTTAATATGAGGTCCCATAATTCAAGTTTTTAACATTTCGTCAATCTTTAAAAGGGTGGGAAGATGGACATGTAGAGATTTTGCAGAGTCCTTATTTTGGTTACAAAGGATCTTCCAGTCTATAGCCTGTAGGCTGCCTCTGGAAAGCTAGATCAGAAAAAGGCACTAAGCTTTGAATCCAAAGTGAGCCAAGGCGATAAATTGCTTATGGTTTCCTTTTCGTGCAACAGCTGTTGATCTGGTGCTGATTATGTCTGTAAACCCTGGATTTGGGGGACAGAGCTTCATTGAGAGCCAGGTCAAGAAAATCTCAGACTTGAGAAGAATCTGTGCTGAGAGGGTAATTCTTTTACCATTTTTCAGTCTCTGCAAACTATGCAATGTGATAACATTCCTATGTTAACTTTGCAGGGATTAAACCCTTGGATTGAAGTTGATGGTGGAGTTGGTCCCAAAAATGCTTACAAGGTGAATGATGCTCTCCCATGCTTATAAACCCCTCTCCGATTAATCTTGTTACTTGACCTTCATTTAACTCTGAAAAGATTTATTTTTCTTTTTGATGTATTGTCGTGATAAGTCATAGGATGTGAAGAAAGGGTAAATCTTACCTGCATCATTGCAAGTGGTGTGCAAATGTTACTACTTGATTGTATCTTGTGAATTTGAATCTTCTCCTAAATTGTTCTGATATTCTATCTGGGTTCATGGAGCAAAACCTCATCTTTCCCCATATTTTGCCATTTATTGTGGCAAGCATGTTTAATATTGCTGAAGCGTAACCTACTTTCAAGTTATAGAGAATTGTGGTGGTGATGACAAAGTGAACATAGTGCATCAAAGCAACCAAACCATTTATCCATACGAGATCATAATTTAACATTCATTTCTCCTTGCAGGTCATTGAAGCTGGAGCCAATGCCTTGGTAGCTGGTTCTGCTGTCTTTGGAGCTCCTGATTATGCTGAAGGCAAGGATATACATTCTTTATTTTGTCATATTAAGAAGTTAAGAACATGATGTTTATTGATCCCTAGACTAGAACTTACATGTTGTGTAAACATGTTTACAGCTATTAAAGGGATCAAGACAAGCAAAAGGCCTGAAGCAGTTGCTGTATGAGGTTTCTGCCACTTGGTTCAAGTAACTGTTAATACAGAGTTGTTTCTGTGTATGTTCATCGTCAATTTCTGATTTTTCTTCATCTTTTTCAGTCAAATAATATTAAGATAGTTATTTTCTTTTCATAATCTTATCTTTATAACCTTTTGTGATCAGTAGAGGGAGCCATGTTTAAGGTTAACCTTCATATCTTTGTATTGATCACACGTACAAAAAGTTCATTCCACATGTATTTACACAAATGGAGAGAATTATGTTATCCATAAATGTTCTACAAGAGGATCACTATTAGTGGATTGCGATTTCATCGTTTAGTTATTTACATTTTTATGGAGTCCTCATAGTAGCTTTATTTGCATTTGACTCAGATGACAGCGCGATACACAGAAGCAAAGCATGAATATTTGTGAGACTGCAAGCATGGTTACTCTACAACGCGTACACAAATGGGATAATTAAATAGCCCACCTCTCAGAGGTTGTGTGATACAATATGTTTGTAGAACTTTTGTTGCATGGGGAACAAGATGATTCTATACTGATTATCCAATTTTGAAGATGACATTTATAAATGTTAACAAGTTAGTGTCGAGTTCCGAAACAAACGCCCTTTACCTCAAGGAGAAGGGAAAAAAAAAAGAAGGGAACAAGAAATAAATGGTTACAAGCTGCAACAATTTTCTGTGGGGCTTTAGTCCCAGTATAGCATCCACATTCAAAATTCACCAAAATCTTTTATATTTCCAGATTTTGGATGCTGCGGGAATTGAAAAAGATGATATATGTGGAACACAATAAACATTTGATACAGATAAAGCTACAAAATTTCATAAATTGTACAAGCTAAAATAAAGTGACGGTTAGAGTGAGACCAGCTAATATATTGACTTCCAAACTTCGAACTACAATTGGCCTTTTTTAATAATATAGCCACAAAAATTGGAAGCCTACAGAAATCAGGCAACAATACTTATTATAAGGAATTCGAGAAAAGAAAAGAAAAGAAAAGGGGGAAATGTTGGATACATAACATGGAGAGAATCACCATGAAAAAGGACTGACGCCTAACAAGAAAATCTCATTCTCTATGTTCTTGATCCATTGACATACTCGATTGCACGTCTTAATAGCTAGAGCCTGCGAGGCAGAATTTACCAAATGTAAGAAATCTGAAGGATCGCAGTTAAATAGTGCAAGCATCACATTCCCAAAAAGAAAAGAGAGTTATAGGATCACTACTGGTGAATACTACCCCACAAGTCAAGCAAATTGGTGAAAGCTTTAAACTAACAAACCACATTAAAGTTTGAAAAACAAAATCAGCTTTGATGTATTTATCAGAATTTCAGTATACAAAAAAAGTACTCGTTGCATTAAGTAAACTGACGCCAGTCACGAAATAACATCTCAAATAACAGCTGTTTGACAATGATGCACAAAAATAAGTCAGGCAAATATCTAGGGGTGGCAGGATAAGATAATAATCTAAGGTAGACCTTGGGGCAGTTTTTGTGGAGCAAATAATGAGATTTTGATTTCAATCTTTAGGGGCTAAGGACCTGGCCATTAACATATCTCATGTGTCATTTATAATTGGTCACCATCTCGTTACAGTTGAAGTGAACTAAGGTTTGTTAAATCTCATTGGTCTGCATGTTTGAATTGCCAAAGTTTCAATACCTAAACTGTCCCAGGAATAATTCAGACATTCCTCAACCAAAAATTGGAGACATATCTAGCACATCTAGGTAGAAAGGCTCTCTAAAAATAGAAATGACACTCAGGATATCACTTAGACAAATAACAGGCTTAAAAGAAAAAATAAATAATAAAACCTTGTCTGCCAGGGGATCAAATGCTGCATAAAGTTCAAAATCCGGAGTAACCCAGCACAGTAGAACTGCAAGATAAAGGTAAGAAGTTATTCCAAGGGAAACTAAAACATTATTATGGGACAAAACCATGAGAGTTGTTTTTTCTACATTTCTGAATTCCCAACCCAGTATTCAGTAACCACTGAAAGAAATAAAAATAAAATAAGGGTCAAGGTCAATACTGGAACCAAAAAAGTGTATACTGAACTTGATTGTAGCGAGCCCTTCCGAAAGAAATCCAACTTTAAGGAATATGATAATGATGCCAATTAATTACTACATTTATCCTCAACAAGAACAATTCATTATTAATGTCTATGAACTACTTTTAGAATTGGCTCGGTGTGCAAATATGAAAAGTGATTTTAAAACAGTACCTGCAAACTTACACGGGATCACACTTTTCTTGCAATTATGACTCACTAGATTTATATTCTTTTTTTTTGTTCGTGAATAACGACTAACAACAACATGAAATATTTAAAAAAAAAAAGAATAGGAGAATGCTTTTATTTTGGACGTCTCTTGCCCTTCCGCTGTCACCATCTACCCACAGAGTTCTCATCCCAACCCCAAAGCTTTGACAAGAAAATTAACCTGCTCTATGGTACTACGCAAGCAGACAGATGGATAGATCTAGGTTCTATAGA
Organism: Solanum rostratum; assembly: GCA_029948455.1. Lineage (NCBI taxonomy): Eukaryota > Viridiplantae > Streptophyta > Magnoliopsida > Solanales > Solanaceae > Solanum > Solanum rostratum. The sequence continues at coordinate 61,250,399 of CM057054.1, read as the reverse complement.
CTAGTTTTAAATTTGAAAAAAAATTAGGATATGTAGCTAAATTTGTATGCTACGTTATGATGGAAAAAGTTTTGGTGACAATGATCACAAAAGGCAGCGGTGACATGTCAGCTGTAGTTCTCTGACAGCATCTAGGAAGGAAATGACCGTGAACATTGATTCATATTCACTGTTTAATTAACCGCTGTCTTCTGTCAAAAATGTTATATACAAACATTCAATTAGGTGAAGAAAATAGAAAGGTTGTCATGCTTCAAGAGCTTTACACGGGGCAGGGGGGCGAGAAGCAGCCAAAGTACGTACCATAATTTTCATCCCTTCTAAACTGAGTTTTGTGCGGTCCAATTTCCTTGTCATGCATGGATGCATAAAGCTTCTGGTAAGCTCTATACAACCTGCAGATGGAAGATCTCATTATTAAGGGGTGGGGGAAAGAGATAGAGGTATTGTTTGTTATGAGCAACTTGATTTTAAGTAATACCTTTTCTGCTGTTGTCTATTATTTACTGGTGAGGAAAACTCTGATGACACATACTGGTCAAGATAAATACTTCGATACATAAAATGCCAAAGTCCAGCAGGACCACCAACACTTCTCAATGCTTCAGCAAACCTCTCTGACGATTCTCTAGTTTGTCCAGGCTGACTCAGATGATGGGAGACCGCTCCAGAATGAGAACCATGATCAGCAGGTAAATCCTCAACACGCATGCCACCATCTACCATGGATCTTTGAACTTCATTAAGCACATTGGCCTCCACAAGTACCTTTTCAATATGAATCCTAAAGGATAGATAAGAGCTTTGCCTTAACATTACTATTATGGGAGATAAAAGTTGCCCAGTTTAACAAGCAAATGCCTCTTGCTAGAAATTAAGAATAGATATACATGGATCATATTTCCCATGGTTCAGATCATTTACCTGCAATTTTTAAGATGATGAAAGGCATCTGAACTTGTAGTAAGCAATATTAAGTATGTATCAACCTGCAATATACAGAACCAAAGTTGGGTGATTTGGAAACACAAGAAAAAAGTCCTAGAATTCTTGTAAGGCAACCTACTATCAAGAATCGAAAAAGAGATTCAACTTAAAATCTTTCATAATAGATACTTCCTCTGTATTAAGCTGGTGCTCTTACTTTGCATTGCACGGAATAAGAGTTTAACATTTATATTTTTTTTAAAAAAGCAGAAAAAATATCAAAGATAAATAATAGCTTTTGACAGATTTGAAATTTTGTAAGAATGCATCTGCAGTACAAAGTAATAAATATTAACCTTTGAAGGGAAGGAAGTTGACAATGCTTTGGGAGAAGAGGGCCAATTAAAGAGTAAATTGACACAGTCCCAACTTACATCAAGGTAATGCACATAAGCATGTAGAAATGCCATTGGATTATATCTTGGTAAGCAAATTGGTGAGAAGGATTCAGATGTCCTGCATGACATCAATGAAATGTTATAACAGAGCATCCAGGAATAGTATAAATGGAATGCAGAGTGGACTGTAACATGTGATCCATCATTTATTTTGTTATCATTTTCTTAATATGGAGGAAACCCCAGCACCAAATCCTCTCTGCCCAAGAGTCGTGAATGGTCCTTTCCCAGTTTCCTCTCTTGGTGACAGGAACCCCAAAATCAAGCTTGGGTCCTTTCACTAGGTTATCACTCAGTTTAAATATACAATCTCTCAGCCATCAATTAGACTTCCTCCATTTCAATTTCTTTGTCCTACTTTCCTTTTTAGTCTATTTAAAAAAAAAGGTGTCAAGTCAAAACTACACAAATCAATTGGAACGGAGGGGGTACTGTCATTACGCAAGGAATGATCCAACCGTTCACAGTCAACAAGAGGACATAAAAGAGAAAAAACTATAGCAACAATAAGAAAGAGAAGCACTACAAACACCAAACGCAGAATAAAAGAAAAGAATTTGGATGCAATGTCATGATGATAAACAACTCCTAGCCAGACCAAAGGATACATTAGCTACATGCTGCCGCATGACACAAGACAACTGTCCAGGAGAGAACTTGTAGGTGAGTCATTACACCAAATCAATGGGGACCATACGCATAAAAACTGAAAATTTCCACAGCAGCCCCGGATCATTTGATGACCATATGAATGTTTTGAAGCCTCAAGAAATGTTTGGTCCTTTGTTGCAGAAATGACTTGATCAAAGCACATGAAACCTAAGTGAATGAAATCTTGGAAACTTTGAAATGTAACAACTAGAAGAAGTGATCTAATTATGTGAAACCAGACTCATATAAACATCAACAACATACCCAGTGGAATCCCACAAGTGGGGTCTGGGGAGCGTAAAATGTACGTAGACCTTATCACTACCTCATAGAGATAGAGAGGCACCAGACTCAAAAAGTAATGGTTAATTTCATAACAGTAATTAGTAAAACGCTACTATACGATCCGACCAAGAACGCAAAGACAAATATACTAAAATTAGCACAGCCATTTACAGTAACATCTGTATCCTCAAAGGCCATGTCTGCCTTGATACCTGACTGCATTTAGCAACATTGCCCAATCATTTATTCTGACAGGTCAGCAAATTTGTGTACAATATGAGCCATGAATACAAGGTTTTAGGACGAGTTACCAGCTAATAAGGCTAAACAGCACATAAAAAATATGCATATACACGTGTGAAATGAGCTTGTCAATTATCACCAAACATTTGCACCAGATACAGAATAAAATGGCCCAAAAATAATCAGAAGACAGCTGAACTTGCCTAAAAGATTCAGAAGACATAATAAAGTTGGAGAGCAATAGCATATCATCAGGGTGAAGAGATGCTTTTTGTGCACCAACAAGACTGATAACCTGCAAACCAACTTTAAACAGGATGCTTTAGACAATACAGTATACTGGAACCTATGCACCTCTGAAATGTGCAATTTGAAAGAAGAGTTGAAAAGAAGAATAAGAAGTAGACACAGGACCTTGTGTTTACACATTAATAGGGCAAAAAGGACCCCTGAGTCAGCTACTTCATGCAAGATGGCACTAGCAGCTTGCCTTGTCGCATAAGCAAGTGGAAGACATGTGTACGCATGGAGGAAGTTAGCTGGGTTCCTGGAATCAAAATATGCATAGTTGATATATTAGTATAGGAAATGACATCATTATTAGTATAGAAAATGACATCATTAGCACAGGTACAAACAATTTCTATTAAAGCCAAGTAAAAAAATCTGCATCATCAACAACGTTTGCTGAACAGCATATTCTAATAATTCAACCGACAAGCTTGCCAAGAGTTTCCCCCCCGAAAGAAAGTCCAGCTTGTATCTTAAAATTGAGCAGATCCTTTTGGAAGGAGTTGAAAATAGTAAATGTCTACATCATCGAAAATATGGTAAAAAAAAAAAGCTTCCTTTAATAGTTAATGTTGGGATTAAAAAATCAGAGATAACAAAGATGCGGAAGAGAACGATGAAATCAACTGCAGGGTGAACACAAGTCTAATATACAGCATATTCATAGGAAAGAAACAATTTTATCAGACAACACTTCAGTTTATTTTTTATGACCAAGTAAATTTTATAGGGAAACAACATTTACTATATTCAACAAGTAGAAGCTAGAAAAGAAAGAACAATATTCTTTCCATCAGCTTAAGAAAACAGTTGTGCTGGTTACGTGAGAAAGCTAGAACTGATACACAGGAACTCAGCAGAGATGGAACGAAACTTTTCCTATATATAGAATATTTATGCTTTCCTTTTTGGCAATGTTAAATATTTTCTTGTGACCATCTTGTCCACAACTTATAAAGCATAAATTTTGTGCATTGTCAAATCCCCCGGATCACAGAAAATCTTCTAAACTGTAGGGAGAAAAATAATTTTCACTTTTTTATCGTTCCTAAACAGAAAAATAACTTCCAACTTCTTATATTGTTTCAGTCCCCCCTCCCCCCACCGCAGCTTTATGGAAAGAGGATAGTGTGTTTGAATTCTTCAACATCTATCAAGTATGTTTCCTTCCCATATGTAATTAAAAACAGGTCCACAAATAAGCTCCTGAAGTTCTTCTAAGTTTCAACGACACAGAATGTCCAGTACTCTTGAGATATGAGATTTCTGCGCTTACACCACACTAGACAAAATATATGTTATTAGAATTAACGAACATATCTTTTATAGTTCTTCTTTCAGGTCTCCATTGAAATGTGTGCCAACTCATCTAAAAGCTTAAGTTGTAAGAGAGAGCGCATTTACATAATTATATTCTCAATATGATTCCCCCCCCCCCCCCCACCCCCCCGTGCAGTCCTGATTCTTTATTCATGAGCCAAGCACATGGTAATTCTTTTTAATAATGGATGGCGATGAGATTAGATACCATGTTGAAGTGTTTAACATCTATAAGTTGTTAGAGAAAGCACATTTTTATCTACTTAATTATATTCTCAATACTATGGCATACTGTCACCTTGCCCCTGGGTTTTAATAAAACTTCTGTCTCATTTAATAGTAGATAAATTATATGATTATGATTAATGGATAAAACTTCCTTAGTTATTTCTTAAGTTCCAAGGAGACAGGATTATCTCAGTACTCTTTAAGATTTAACAATTGTTCTCACTCACCACAGTAGATGAAGTATATGATTATTCAATGAGCAAAAACTAATATGTACTCATCACAGTAGATGAATCATATTATGATTATTCAATTAGCAAACTAATATGTCACGAGAAGTAAAATGCACCACGATAAGCATACAGAGCGAGAGAGAGAGAGAGAGAGAGAGAAGGGAGAGCATAGACACAAACCAACTGAATGAATGGATTAGAGCAGAGAACACAACGTCAGTTCCTCCAAGCAAAGGAGTCATGTCAAATTTAGGGTTCTTCTCGAAACACTTATTCAGAGATTTCGTTAGAATAAGTATCATCTGCATAGATAACAACTAATACATGAGCAAATGCATCCATCTGTCAGTACAATAGACAGTCAATTAACATGCTAAGGAAACTATGAACAGGCCAGCATTTCAATTAGTACAAAATTAAACAATCAAAAGAACAAAAAGGAGAAACAAAAAAGAAAAAGATTTGACTTACCTGACCATAGAGGAGCTCTAGTTGTCCCTTCAGTGATTGATATGACTCTTCTGTACAGCTTATGCAAACCAAGTAAATAGGTCCTTTTACAAGAAACACAACCTGAAATACAAGCCTTAAATCTGTTAAACAAGAAATGCAAATCAGGCAGAACATATTAAAAATGTTCAAGCAGAAAGGAGGTTTCCAGTTAAGTTGCCAACTGTTGCAACTCAATTGCAAATATTTCAAAATATTTCTATGTGATTACTTGCAAAGCCAAACAGCATATGGTCATCTTCTCTTTCCTTCTTTCCTTCAATGCTGATTTATGAATAATAACATACAAGCATTTGAAAAGCAAAAAAGGACTAGCATGAAAATGAAGTAAGCAGGAACATATACATCCACAATATTGACGTGGCGCCTACAATTTCAAGTCCCACAGAGGGGGTGGTTGCTGGGCTTTCCAGCGACTCTTCCACTACGTGGATCTTTCGCTACAGTGCCCTTAATTTCTACAGATGTCATTCAAGATGAATTTCTTGGACTCTATCATGGCCTGCTGTTCACACACCAGACAATTTCTCCCCACTACTTATTGAAACAGATTCCCAGTTATTGCTAAATTACCTTCGATGCACTGTACCGAAGTGTCTAACCCTTCTGACTGCTTGCAGTGACCAATTAGATAATATGCAGGGACTGCGGATTCGCTACATCTATCGAGCACACAATAAAGGGGCGGACTTGATGGTGAAACATGGCAAACATCTAGCTAGTAGCACAGACCTCACTATTAGGACCTATGTAACTACCCCACCCCGTGTTTTACTTTCAATAATGCCGGGTAGTTACACCCTTGCTGTTAGTATGTAATAATCAGTACTACCTTACTATCTATAAAGCTTGGTTTAGAACCTCCCCCCCACCCCCCCACCCCCCCAAACCCAAAAAAAATAGGAGGAGATATCGACCATGCAAGAAAGGACAAGTTCCATCATCATTGCATTATAAAGAATTTTGACATAGACACCGACCTGGTGTTTCCCGGCTCTGACCAAGTTAACTCGATCACCCCTGAAAAAGAGACCAATCAGGCAAACTTCAATATCCCGCTATGACTTCACTGAAAAGGAAGGGGTTACCAGGTAACAAGGTAGCCAAAAGATGATCTTATAAGAAAAAAGAGCAACTCCATAATTCATTGGAGAAGTACCCATTCTCAACAAATGAAATGATGGCTTGCAAAGTGGCAGAAAATCCGGCAAGCTTGTGTTCATCTCCATATCTTCAAAGGAATGATAAAATAAAAATGACAAATCTCAGAGGACACTAAATATGATCAAGAAGAAACAGACAACAGTATATAGTACTCTAATTAATAAATGCCATTCAGCACTCTGGAGGGAGGCTGCTTCGACACTGACCTTGAATATATTGGTTTTCCTGAGTGACTCAATATAAAGAAGTGCTTCTTTCTTTTTCTCCAGGAAATAGAAGCATCATCCTGCACTTCATCAATCAAAAGATCAAAAGAACTTGAACCATATCAATAGTGGATCTCCTTTACTTTCCTTTTGATGTTACTGCAGACTCAGTTTTAGTTGTTGCATATAAATTAGTCTCATGATCTCATCAGTATATTTCTGCAAAATAGCAGTATAAAATATTTTTTGATCGTCATTTTCATTGAGGCGAACTCTTAAACATATCTTTACTTGTTATTCAACAATTCTAATTTGCAAGTTAAGTGATAGTTCAAATTGATGAAAATGCAGCTGGAAGTCTTGATAAATAGAGTGTATGCATTAGAGGAAATATTAGATGTTGTGAGCCTATAGTGTAATTGCTACCACATCCACTTATTATCTCAGTTCATGCCCTCTAAAACCTAAATGTGAGATTTCAGACTACAGAGTCATTAATTCAAACCCTATTGCAGCCTACAGTTTGTCCTCAATTTGACATTACAGTGTTAAAAGACTATCTAGAATCAAATTTCTCTGATTGCAAACCACTATTTTAGGATTTGCTAAACTAGCCACAATTACTACTTAGAGTTCACATTCACTAGCTTCTGTTGGACTCACTTCATTGCCGTGGCGTTTCCCAGGAAGCCATTGCACCTGAGAGTTGGAATCTCCGTCAAAAGAATCACCATTGCCAATTTCAAGAATCTCACCGTCGACCTCCTCAATGCCAGTGTCCCTGCTACTGGCGTTGCTACTTCCTCTTTCACCAGCATAGCCACTGCTGCTAGGACTTGCCGGCACCTCCATTTCTTCGGAGTTGTTCCTCCGCACATCTGTCGAACTGCTAATGTCTTCCACCACATTGCCTCGAGACAGCTCTTCAGCGTTATGAGCTCTGGAATCCTGATTCAACAGTCCATTCGCGAGCTCCTTCAGCTTATCCTGATTCGATGGCAAAGCTTCCTTGGTATCGCGGTCTGAATCAAATTCGGATTCGTACTCTGATTGACCAACTGAAATTGAGGATAATTGATTCTCGATGGCGTCCAAAGACTGATCGATGGAGTTAGTGCTAGGGCCAAGGTTAGGTTTTCCATCATCGTCCGATAAATCAGCGTCGGAAGGCATAGGTGAGGACTGTCAACGACCGGGGACCGAAAACAGTAACAAATCGTCGGGATTTCAGTAGGATAAGAAAAAGTACGACAATTAACCTAGCATAGGAGATGAAAAATCTGCCGTGAAAGTTGGAACTAATGAAATTCAGTATCCATTTTCCTCCTTAGCAGTCCTCGAGTCACTTCTGTGACCGGTAAGTGACTTCGCCGAAGTAGAGCGCCTGCAACGGTTGGACCGGGTTCTCTATCTCAGAACTTTGGGCTTCGAGTGGTAAAGCTGTTTGATTAGATTTGAGAAAGTGCACGCAAAGCCGATATTGGGACCCCTATTTTTTAACTTTTATTACAAAACAACAATAATAACATGTTCAATGGAATTTGACAAGTGGAGTCTATAGAATGTACGCAGATCTTACCATTATCTCATAAAAGTAGAAAGGTTATTTTCTGAGATCTTCGTCTCAAAAATCCATAAGCAGAATAAGCTAGACATGACAAAAAGGAAAGAGAACAAAAAGAACGAATATTAACGAAAAGCGTCAATATGTAACATACATATGACAGATAATCTAATATATATAGGGTTGACTTACCTTTACCATGAAACCAGTTGTATGTGTCCATATCGTCAAATTTGTACATCCCAACTGCTTGGTGTGATGGTTGGAGCATGACACGTTCACATCACACTTCGAGCCTGAGTAATAACGTTTTTAACCCTGAGGATGACATCGATCATATAGGCTATGCAGTCAAATAAATCAATCCCAGTTGTTTGGCCTGATGGCTTGAATGCTACAGAGTAAGTAGGACGCCGCAGGTTGAATCCCACTGCCAACATTTTTATTTTCTTCCATTTTTACATACCAACAATAGTGGGGCCCACTTACAATGATTAATTACCTGATCAAAAATTCAATTGATCTCAAATTTTTATGTGCCAACCATATATTAGAACAAAATAAATTAATTTGTAACTTAAATTTTCTAAAAAAAATTATATCAAAAATCTATATGTGTTTGCATGAATCAAGACAAAAAAAAAACTATTGTGGGCCTATGCTTGATCTACTTTTTAACCAAATTAAATATTATCTCCATTTTAATTAATTGTTTCTATTTAATTTCACTAAAAAAAAATTAACAAATTTATGCATTTTGTAATCTTAAATTAAAAATGTGTTAAAATATTTGACTCAAATATAGAAAAACATTTTTTTTTTGGTCCTGTGGTAACATCTCACGAGAAAAGTTAAATTGTAAAAATTATCAAAAAAAGAAACACTCTTTTTGGATCTTGTAGTAACATTTCATGTGGAAAGTTAAATTTTAAAAGCTATCAAAAAAAGAAAGAGTCGTTCTTCTCTTTTTTTTTTTAATGAACTAAAATAAATCCAAACAAATAAAAATAAATAAATATCTTATTTTAAATTTAAATTCAGTCATACGAATAAGAGCATAAAAATAATCAAACATAGTTATTGATTCCGGGCAGCGCCCAGGCAGCGTTTACTACTTTCAAATATATACGAAGCAGATACATGTAATTATGTGTACTTGAACAAATAAAAATGCTAACTTTTAAGAATAAATCACACATCCAACGACTAACCTTTTTTGATGATATATTTTATTGAAAGATAATGGATTTTTCTTAGTCATGTATTCGATCAAAATTTTAGTATGTGAATTAGATTTTATAAAAAATGTATCAGTTATACTTTTTTTAGCAATAATGTGAATGTTAATGTTAATGAGTGTTTAATCATCATTACGAAAATGTATTTGGATTTTGGATTAGACTTTATTAATAATAAAAAGATAAATTAATTCATAAACACATGCATGTTTAAAGTTGACATTGAATTCGTTATGACATGTGCTTGTTGCAAGGTTATAGTATATGATATTAATTAAATGTATCTGAACAACTTCGTGAAATACGTATCATAATATTGTATCATACAAAAATAGAAGAAAAGATAAATTACATGTTACATATTTTCAAAAAAGCAAGTTTTGTCCTACGTTGTGCCGCCCCAAGCCTCCAACTTATCGTTCAAAGTGTTTCCCTTCCCGACTTTGAACAAGCTTCCCCCGTTTCCATCCCGCCCTGCCTCATTTGTCATTGTCACATTTCGAAATTAACTTCAAATATATGGCATCGTTTGATTTGGCATAGTGTTTAAAAAAACAGACTTTAAAACTTGTGGTTTAAAACAATTTTTAGATATTTATGTGATTGTAAATCATTTCATTAAGAGCAAAAGAGGAATTTTGAAGTTAAAATGTTTCAACTTATAGTAGGTGACATTTTTCTTGGGGAGGACTAAAAAAAAAGAGTGTAGTATAAAATGAGACAGAGGGAATACAATTTTTTTGTCAAGTTTGACATAGCATCTCAAAACTTCAGATTCATATCATCATATTTTTGAAGTTTGGCGAAAGATTTATATTCTAAGTTTGATGCAGTTTACCACCAACAAGAAATGTAACTATTATCCAAGACTTCTTTCATATTGGTCATGTTAATCAAGCCACCACAATGTAGATTAGAAAGATTGCAAGCCACCACAATGCCTTAGCCTATTAAATTTTATGATATACCCCTCGAACATCGACATGCCTTAGGTTTTCTCTTTTTAAAGATTTAAATCAAGCAGTTGCTTGCCTATATGTTCGTTGACACCGGATAGTATGACAACTTATTCAAATAATTTGAGTTATCCAATCAAAGATTTCTCAAAGTAGGAAAATCAAGTTCCACAAGTGGCATTTCGTATTGATTGTTTCCTCAGCACCTTTCAACATACTTCATCTTCATCCCCACCACCCCACACCCCTGTCTCCACCCCATATCCCATAGTATTTGTCTAAATTATATACAAAAGCTTTTAGAATAATATTTCTTTTTGTTTACCAACCAAACACCAGAAAATAAGTTAAAAATCCACTTAAATTTCTAGAAAATATTTTTCAAGAAAACATTTTTCTTCATACTAACACACCCTTAATGTCCTTGATAAAAATGTTGGCCAATTGAGAAAGGTTCTTATGTACCTGTGAAATGAGCAAGAAACTGGGGCTTTTTAATTAAGGGTAACAAATAAGTCTTGAAATTAAAAAAAAGTGACTCAAGTCTTAAGAATTAGGTGTAGGTGACAAAAAATTAATTAGGGATTAATAGTTTAAGTTGACTTTGCAAAAAGGTCCTCAACTTCAATTTCTTACACTTTAACCCATCAATACAAAATACCCAAAATACCCCCAAACCCTCCCTTCTTCTTCACCTCCATCCCCGCGACCCCCAGCCCTCCCCCGCGACGCACACCCCCTCCCCCGCGACACATTTTGCTCCCATTTGCATCTTTCATTTGTTTTTGTTGTTGTTGTAGTTGTTGTTGTTGTTCTTCTTCTTCTTCTTCTTCTCCTTCTTGGTATTGTTGTTGTTGTTTGTATTTTTCCCCACAAGCTAATTTGAAGCACAAATTAGGTTGAAGAAAAATCAATTTATTTGGGGCATTTGTTTGGATAGCCGTAAAAATTTCTTGAAAGGTATGTTTTCCATCCTCATTATGGTTGATAAAAGTGTATTTGGTGATATTTATTTGTGTTTTGTGGTTTTGTTGAATATTTGGCCATTGTTGCCATTTGTGCACATTGGGGGCGATTTGGAGAAGACGCAGCAGCTGCTGGATTGTCCAGCAGCTGCTGGACTGTGCAGCAGCTGCTGGATTGTGTGCAGCAGCTGCTGGACTGAGTTCAGCAGCTGCTGGACTAATTTCAGCAGCTGCTGGAGTTTTTGACTGAATTTGTTGGTTTCATATGATGAAGTAGCTGCAATTGTTGTATTTCTGTACATGTTTTCTGATGTTGCGCTTTTAACTGTTATTCATATAGGTACCTTGAAGATCAACCATGGCAGACAGAATAGTATTAGGAGTTGATTGTCATGGTGAATGGGTTGAGTCTAATAATCGATTTATTTGGCGTTGGAAAGGGAAAGAAATGGCCGAGACGATAGCGATGATTGTGAATCGAGATATCTCGTTCGCTGATTTTGCAAATCAAATTATTTGCAGTTGTGAATTAAATTGTGAGCCGGATGATATCGTTATCACATACATGCATTCTTGTGGTGAAAAGCAGAGAGTGGCTCCTTTTCGAATAAAAAATGAAGTGAGTTTACGGATTTATCTGGAAGATGAAGGAAGACCCGTTCTACGGGTATACAAGGTTGAAAGGTTGTTGGAGAACCAAAATTGTCAACAAGATCTGGAAATTGTGAATGATGAACCTCCTTTGATGGCTATGGACATTCCAGATGGAGCAAGTATAGGTGAGTTGACGCCGACCCCAGAAGTTGGGAGCAACACACTAGCGAATACACAATCGACACAGTCGAATCACCTCCAAGATGATGAAACAGGTTTTCACAATGGTATGACCTTTAAGAATAAGGAAGATTTAGACATTTCATTGAAAATGGCCTGTTTGAAGAAAGATTTTAGAATAAAAAAAGTGATTAACTCGCGAAATGTGTATTGCGTGAAGTGTGTGCATCCCGAGTGCAAGTGGTGGTTGAGAGCGGTGAAGCTTGAAAGTTCTGATAGGTTTTACATCAGAAAGTATGAAAAGTTTCACACTTGTGGTTCTCAGCATCTGACTAGCCACAATCCCCATGCTACCGCCAAGGTAATTGGCGCATACTTCAAAGATAAGTTCCCCGAGGGTAAAGGGCCGTCTACCAGAGATATGCGAACCTCACTGCGGGTTGAATTGGGATGCAAGGTTAGTTACTGGAAACTCTGGAAGGGCAGTGAAATTGCAAAATCTTTGATAAGGGGAACACACGAGCATGGATATGCGGTGCTTGACGCATATCGCCATATGCTTAGCACTGTGAATCCGGGCACCAAAACGGCGTTGGAGGTAGATGAAAATGGTCAATTTAAATACTTTTTTGTGGCCTTAGGAGCCTGGATTCATGGTTTTAGGCATATGAGAAAAGTCATAGCCGTAGATGGAACATTTTTGAAAGGGAAGTATGGTGGCGTCTTGTTGTCTGCTGTTGCACAGGATGCTGAGAAACATATTTTTCCTGTCGCATTCTGTGTTGTTGACTCTGAATGTGATGCGGCTTATCGTTATTTTTTTGACCAAATGAGAAGTTTTGTAGACGATACTCCGGAGTTGTGCGTAATCTCGGATAGACATCCCAGCATTAAAAAAATGGTGTCAATTGTCTACCCTTCAGCTCATTATGGTTGTTGCATGTGGCACCTTGGTGAAAATATTCGAACCCAATTTCATAATGGCAGAATCATATATCATTTTTACCAGGCTGCGCAAGCATACAATGTAAGTGAGTTTCATGATCACTTCAATCAAATAAGAGATATGGTTCCACAGGCTGCCGCACATCTGGAACAAATTGGATTTCATAGATGGAGCAGGGCTTTTTTCCCTGGAAATAGGTATGTGTAATTACTGTTTTAGAATTCTCTATTCTTAATCATGGTAGTTATTAAATTCTATAATATCGGTTGCAACATTTACAGGTTCGGTATTATGACATCAAATATAGCTGAGTCGGTTAATTCTCTTTTTGTTGTTGAAAGAGAATTTCCAATTCCTGCTCTATTTGATGCGATAATCAGGAAGTTCGGGGAAAAATTTCACCAAAGAAGAATGGAGTTCATCAATGCATCAACCCTCTTGGTCCCTTCGATAGAGGAGGTCATCTCCAAAAATACTATTATAGGGAACAAGCTATTGGTGCATCCAATTGCCAACTATAGATATGCTGTCTCCGGACATGATGCAGTGGCAACTGTTGATCTTCATTGCAAATCTTGCAGTTGTAGAGTGTTCGATCTGGATAAAATTCCTTGTCCTCATGCGATGGCCGCGCTTAGGAGTCAATATGGCGAAGAGTATGGAAGGTGTATTTATGAGTATTCTTCTGAATACTATAAGGTAGAGACATACATCCTTGCATACGCGGAGGAAATCAATCCCGTGCCGTCCGAAGAATTTTGGGAGGTTCCTAGGGAGATTTTAGAAAGTGAAATACTTCCTCCACATGTTGCGACGGGAAAGGTGGGAAGAAGGGCAAATAAGCGGCGTCCAAGTATCGGACAATCTCTGCCAAGCAAGAAGAATAGATGTTCCATCTGCAAAAGGGTTGGGCACAAGAGAACGACTTGCTCTGAGCGGAATGTTTCATAAGGACACTCTATTTTATTTGGTGTTTGTAAACGTCTTTTCATTATGCATGTTAAGTATAGATGAAACAATTAACATTTATTATTATTTAATACATTGTACATTGTATATTACTTGTATTATTGTTCAATACATTTTTACTCAATACATTGTATATTCTAGCCTTTTTTTTTGCGAACAAGAACGTCTTTACTATTTTGTTGCTAATATAGTTTTATTAAATTTTTAGGTCGTTTATCCGTGGCTAATCCCGACTGAAAGTGAGAAGGATATGGACTTCTGCAAGGGATTTATGCCACTCAGGCAAAGAGAAGAGGATCCTAGGATTGTGAGGATGGTGGAAGATTTGCGCGGGGTAACGGCCATCAAAAGAGACGCTCCTGATCATGTTGGTGTTGGTGTTGGGGTTGGGGTTGCTAGTGCTGCTGCTGATGCTGATGCTGATGTTGATGCTGCTGGGGTAGGGGTAGGTGATGCTACCATGCCTAGTGCAAATGCTGGGGGGGATGAACATATACGTGGATTCTCTCCTGTTGGTGGTGAATGTGGTTTTGGAACTCCATTCACCCTTGGTAGATCCCCCGATTTGGGTGCCGGGACTTCTAAGGCCGCAACTTGTCAAACATGTGGTTGCGAAAGTTGCAACGAGAGGATGAGCAAGATGATGGAAATGATAGTGTCACATAATGAGAAGATAGATAAAATGATGGAAATGATGCTATCATTTAAAGAATCATTGAACACCATCCAATCCAAAAGAGGTGTCATCCCGTCGTCTAGGTTGGTGTCACCTTATACTCCAATCCGTCATCAAAGGAGGCGAAAGCAACTTTCAAAGGCACTCATGACTGCAAGGAAAAAAGCCAAAAGTCCCGTCATGAAGGACAAGCAGCCGACAGCATCTGGGATGGATGAGCAGCAACCAACGTCTATGGAGGAGCAGTAGATAATCTCAAAAACATTTTTTTTGATTTTTGTAATTATATGCACGTTTTGATGTTAAACGTATGAATTTTTTTGTTTTCCAAACTTTTATGAAATGTCGAAGATCAATATTTTTAGTAAACGTAATATCTCTATTTATTATCTTGTGTTGTTCACAGTAATTCAAACTCCCAAAAAATCCCTAAAATAACTCCCAAAAAAAAATTAAAGTGCTTGTGTGCGATGCATCCGCGATAAATTCACCAAAAAAAAGTCCCAAAAATACTCTCTAATTAAAGTGCTTGCTTCCCAAAAATTTGGGATTTTTCGTTCCGGGCCCCGATAAATTCAACCAACACCTACACAACCTTCAATATGTTAAGACAAGTGGGTTCACCAAAAAAAAGTCCCAAAAATACTCCCGAATCGATCGCAAAACCACGCAACATTTTCAGCACCTTAAGTAAATGTGTGCGATGCATCCGCGACGCGGACATGTCGCGGATGCACACTGTTTTTGCATCCCAAAAATTTGGGATTTTTCGTTCCGGGCCCCGATAAATTCAACCAACACCTACACAACCTTCAATATGTTAAGACAAGTGGGTTCACCAAAAAAAAGTCCCAAAAATACTCCCGAATCGATCGCAAAACCACGCAACATTTTCAGCACCTTAAGTAAATGTGTGCGATGCATCCGCGACGCGGACATGTCGCGGATGCACACTGTTTTTGCATCCCAAAAATTTGGGATTTTTCGTTCCGGGCCCCGATAAATTCAACCAACACCTACACAACCTTCAATATGTTAAGACAAGTGGGTTCACAAAAAAAAAAGTCCCAAAAATACTCCCGGATCGATCGCAAAACCACGCAACATTTTCAGCACCTTAAGTGCATGTGTGCGATGCATCCGCGACGCGGACATGTCGCGGATGCACACTGTTTTTGCATCCCAAAAATTTGGGATTTTTCGTTCCGGGCCCCGATAAATTCAACCAACACCTACACAACCTTCAATATGTTAAGACAAGTGGGTTCACCCAAAAAAAAGTCCCAAAAATACTCCCGGATCGATCGCAAAACCACGCAACATTTTCAGCACCTTAAGTGCATGTGTGCGATGCATCCGCGACGCGGACATGTCGCGGATGCACACTGTTTTTGCATCCCAAAAATTTGGGATTTTTCGTTCCGGGCCCCGATAAATTCAACCAACACCTACACAACCTTCAATATGTTAAGACAAGTAGGTTCACCCAAAAAAAAGTCCCAAAAATACTCCCGGATCAATCCGAAATGTAAAGACGTTCTTGTTCGCAAAAAAAAAGGCTCAAATTTACATGACATTTCTCAATAATTATATTACATCCTAATACGCATACTATCGTTCGCGACGCCTACTATTGCAACGTACCAATGATATATGTCTAAAAATAAATTCATATCCAAGATTAATTAATGGATGGCAATGAAATTAATAAAAACAAGGATATATGTACACAAAATACGATTTACAAAAACATAAACATTGTCTTAAATGTACACAACCAAAGTCTGAAATAAACAAAAGCAACTACACTACTGAACTAATCATCATCTTCGGGCAACACTGTGGCTAATGGCGGCTCATCCTCAACTTCAAACTCATCACTTTCAGATCCCATTGGTCCTGCCTCGGGGTCCGTCGGGATATCATCATCAAGGGGCTCCACAAAGGTAGGCCCGATGCCCAGCACAGCATTTGCAAGGTCGTTGAGAGGGTAGCGGGCCGCAACTTCTGTCAACTCCTCCTCCGTAGATGCGCGACCGCCCGTCCTATGTCTCAGCATCTCAAGCCCGTACATGCGAGCCATAATTAGCTCATCCCGATGGTTCCGCTCAGCAGTGGTGAGGATTGGACCAGTAGACTCCTCTGCCCCCTTAATGTTGGTCACATTGTACGCTGGGGCCTCGATCACGGGGCAATAGTCCGCATCATCGACCGGGACACCTGCACGCCTACACAATTCAGTAATTAGGCCCCCAAAGGCATACCTGCGACCACGATGGACTCTAGCCTTCCGCATGGAGGACTTGAGAATTGACCCAAAGTTAAGCTCCGAGCCCGTCATGAGGGCATACACCAAGCAGGTCCGGTCTCGGGTCACCGCAGTAAAGTGTTGCCCCGGAAAGAAGGAATGCATGACAATTTTGAGCCACACCCGAGCTTCCCGATTCATGTGGGCAAAGGGGAAGCTTAGGTGGTGTCCTCCAACAGCGTGCCTTATCCATCTTGCCGAGGAGGTAACTCCCGCAAGTGTGTGCCGGATGAGACGGTACGGGGGCTGCGCTAGGATATCATTGAAAGGCCCAGAATCACAATTTGCAGTGCCCAGAATGGCATTTATGGCAACGGGGCCTATGTTTACTTCAACTCCCCGCACAATAATAACCTGTGACCGAGGTTCCGTCTTCATGTTGGCATAGAACTCCCTAACAATGCTGAGGTTGCATGGTAAGGGATTGTTGAAGAAGAAAAACAATTGATACTCCATGCACCTTTGATAGATGGCCGGGAAGTCGCGTGCCAGGGAGTCCGCATCAATAGGCACATCGGGGAAGTACTTTGTCTCATCATGAGACCGGTACCACCTCTGTCCCTCTCGGTGGACTGCCCGGATCCCATATATAGTGCGTTGGGCAGTGCGTGCCGGGGCTGGGGGGACGTCTGGGACTTCCCTGTTACGGCGCCTGCGGCTACCTGAACCAACTTGACCCGGTTGTCCTCCACGTCTTGCCCTAGAAGCCATTGATAACTGCAACAACACAATTTCACGCCATTAAATATCTACTTCATTGCATCACAAATTCTTTAAAACATAAAGCATCAACACAATTTCTTCAAATATACTACATCAACCAACACATCTAATATCTAAAACAACAACAACCATGCATTAAATGTCACAAAGAGTAAAAACAAAGCCCTAACAAATTCTTTTTTATGTCAACCTTCACAAACTCTTGAAATAATATAAACCAAACAACAAATCTAACATATCTCTCCAAGTTAATAACAAAAACAACAACACCTACACTTCAAAATGATGCAATAACCAAATCCAATAACCAAATCTAACACAAATTTGAAATATCACAACAACAACCATACTTGAAATATCACAATAACCATAATTTACAATTTTTTGGGTCACATTCCTCTCAATTTTCACTACAAAACCAAAGAGTAAGAACAAAACCCTAACTAAATCTTTTATATGAAAACCATCACAAATTCTTTAAATAATATAACTCAAACAACATATCTAACATATTTCTCCAAGTTAATAACAAAAACAACAACACCCATACTTCAAATTATGCAATAACCAAATCCAACAACAAAAAATAACAAAAATTGGACATTTACAAGAAAAAATACTTACTTTAATTCAAGATTAGATGTGTGCGTCGCGTAGGAAGTTGAAAAGTTGAACAATAGGGCAAAAAAATTGAGAGAGAAGAGAGAAAATGCGAAAACGGCTTGAAATGGGTAAGAAAAAAACCCTAAAAACGGCAAAAGGACTTTATATAGTCCTAGGGTCACGCGGAAAACGAGGAAATAAATACACTACTCCGCGATCGATCCGCGACGCGGATGTATCGCGGAGCGACACTTAGCAAAATAAATACTGCGTCACATTTCAACGCTATTACGCGACCAGTCCGCGACGCGGACTGGTCGCGGAACATGCGAAAACCACCGCTGGGAAATTCGTTTTTTTAAAAAAAAAATTTAAATTTTTTTTTTTATTTTCATTTTTTTTTAAAAAAAAAATATTTTTTTTTTTACATATGGGTTCCAAAAGTTTTAAAACCTTACACTTACACCCATCATTAACTTAATCACATTATTAATTTACATAATGACAAGTTTGACCGGTCTTGGTCAAACTTGTCACCAATATTAATTTCAAAACTTGTTTGTCACCCCTCCATCAATTTTACCAAGAAACTGATCCAAATGATTAACACTTTTTTGCACAAACATTCAAGAATGCAACTTCCCCACCTCAACTGAACTGCAGCCAGGAGTTCTCCTTTGAGTCATCTCATGTCTAAGCATTATTTTCTCCTCCCACATGCCCTTGGCAGCATAGATATTAGACAATGCAACATCATCATTCACTAGACTAGCGTCTAACTCACGTAATTTAGACCGAGCCACTGCAGCAAGTTCTTTGTTGCCATGAACACCAGAGGCACCCAGTAGTGTCCTCCATATAACTGCATTTGGTTGAATTGGCATTGCCAAAATAAAGCTATACGCCTCTTTTAGCAGCCCACGACGACATAACAGATCCACAATGCAGCCAAAGTGAGAAAGCCTGGGCTTTATACCATACTCTTCAGTCATACTTCTAAAATATCTTTTCCCCTCTTCCACCATCCCCACATGAGAACAAGCCATTAGAACCCCTATAAACATAACATCATTCGGAACAAGTAATTGGTCCTTATTTCCTCGGCGTTGACTTGATCGTAACTTGTTTTCTTCTTCCAATGCTGAAAACAGCCTTAGCGCTTCCTCTGCTTGTCCATGTAATGCATGCCCAACAATCATGGATGTCCAAGTCCTGACATCCTTAACTCTAATATTATCGAACACTAACATAGCTTTTCTGATATCCCCACATTTCACATACATGTTCACCAGAGCATTCATTAAAGATAAATCCTCCTTAAACTCCAGCTTTCGACTTATCAAATCATGAATCCACACCCCTTTATCCAACGCCCCCATATCAGTACAGGCCGACAAGGCAACAGTGAATGTTACATGATCAGGCTCTACACCATCCATCTGCATTTGTCTGAATATCTCTATGGCTCTGTATGCTTGCCGATTTCGCACATACGCAGAAATCAGTGAAGTCCAGCACACAACATTCTTGTTGGGTATTTCGTCAAACACCTTGTGCACATCACCAACATTCGTGGTTGCCGCATACATATCCATAAGAGATGTTTGAAGAAAAATGATGGGTTCGTAGCCAAGTTTGATGACAAGGGTATGGGTTTGTTTCCCTTCAGTGGCAAGGGATTTCTTAGCACAAGCTTTGATGACGTACAAGACAGAGTAGCTATCTACAGCAGAAATCTTTTTCCTCAGCAAGTCAGAGAACAACAATATGGTCTTGGTTGGATTAGACTTCAGGTAGCTATTCAGAGTCAGGTTAATTCTTGATGGTTTAAGATGTTTAGGGAAATTGATTTGGGTCTGCGCTGTGCTTGTAAAAGGCTTGGCCCCCTTATGCAAGAATCTTATCATTTGGTCACAATGTGCAGAGTAGATTTTATGGCAAGGAAGTAGCTCTGTTATAACTTATATAACTCTGGTCTGAACTCTGATGTACTCCCCTACCTTCATTAAACAAAAGGAGCTTCCTTTTTAGCCTTTCATTTGTTTAAAAATACGTACTTACAGTTTCTTGTTCTTCAATTTATTGTTTTAAAGAAGAGGCTGAATGCCTGCTGAAGAATCAGTTCCCGCTAAGCAGAGAGGAGGATCAAGAGCTCTCCAACAAAGTCTCTTCTCTCTCTTGCAAAGCTGTAAATCCATCAAACAGCTAACACAAATCCACGCTCACGTAATCACCAATGGCTTTACCCAGAAAAATTTCATTCTTGTAAGATTACTTTCCCCTTTCTTAACATCTTACAGTCTTAAATATGCCGACCAAATTTTCAGTCAAGTTCAAAGTCCAAGCACTACGCTTTGGAACCAAATCATCAGGGGCCATGCCCGTAGTGAAACCCCACAGAAATCTGTTGAGCTTTTTAATCAAATGGAAAAATCAACTGCTACGCCTGATGGGTACACATATTCCTATGTGCTTAATGGTTGCGCGAAAGGGGATTTGTTCAGGGAAGGCCAGCAGTTTCATGGGAAGATTGTAAAAAATTGTTCTTTGCTAAATGTGTTTGTTGAGACAAATTTGGTTAATTTATATTCAACTACGGTAGGGGAAAACTGCATTGATAATGCACGGAAGGTGTTTGATGAAATGATCGAGAAAAATGTTGTGACTTGGAATTCATTGCTGTTTGGGTATTTTAGAAATGGGGACGTTGATGAGGCTCTTAGAATTTTTGATGAGATGCCAGATAGGGATGTTGTTTCCTGGACGACAGTGATTGCAGGATGTACGCAGAATGGAAGATGTCAACAGGCACTGGCTTTGTTTCGCCTGATGCAAAGGCACCATGTGGAATTTGATCAGGTGACTTTAGTGGCTGTTTTATCAGCGTGTGCTGAATTGGGAGCTCTGGATCTGGGAAAATGGATTCATTCAAGTGTTATTGAGTCCTCACAGTTGAGGAATGAGCCGGTGCTGGTGTCATTTCACAATGCACTTATACATATGTATGCTAGTTGTGGTGAAATAGAGGAAGCTTATAGGGTATTTGAAGGGATGCCAAGAAGAAATTCAGTTTCTTGGACCAGTATGATCACAGGGTTTGCAAAACAAGGGTATGCAGATGAAGCTCTTACTATTTTCCAGCAAATGGAAAGCTGGGGAGGAAATGATGTTAGGCCGGATGAGATAACATTCTTAGGTGTTCTGTTTGCTTGTAGTCATGCTGGTTATGTCAACGAGGGATACCGATACTTTAGATGTATGAAAGAAACTTGGAATGTTGAGCCGAGGATTGAGCACTATGGATGCATTGTTGATATGCTAAGTCGTGCTGGACTTTTCAATGAAGCCGTGGCGCTTGTTGAGACAATGCCTATGAAGCCAAATGAGGCTGTTTGGGGTGCTCTTCTTGGTGGATGCAAGATACATAAAAATGTGACGCTAGCTTCTAGTGTAGCTCAAAAATTGGCTGTGGAGCTTGAACCTGATAGAGCTGCTGGCTACTTTGTGCTCTTGTCAAATCTATATGCAACTGAAAAGAGGTGGCAAGACGTTGTTATCACGAGACAGAAGATTTTTGGAATGGGTGTAAAAAAGTCTCCAGGTCAAAGCAAAATCGAAGCTGACGGTACCACTCATAATTTTCTGGCCAGTGATCTAAGTCACAAGCATGCTTCTTCAGTCTATGAGATGCTTGATGTGCTCACCAGTCAAGCCAAATTGCAAGGTTACCAGCTAAGTATTTCTGAGGAGGAACTAATAGTTTGATGTAGATTTATGACGATTTGAACTTGCATGGAGTGGAGCAGCACTTCTTCTGATGGAATCAAGTGTTTGTAAATATATCCAGCTTACCCAGTTGAACCTCATCCCCTAGTGATTTGCTGGATTTGCTGGTGGAGAAGTAATTTGCATAGTCCATCTTCTCTTTTAGCAACTGATGGCATGAGAAGTTCTCTTTTGGAGATAGGGAATGTGATGATATCTCCAAATGACAATGGGATTGTGAAATCTGGATTTTCTGCATCAACAATAGCAATGCCAGATACATTTCTTAAATATCTCGAGTGGACGATGATATCATGATCACCCTTTAGCCAAAGATCTGGTTTGCTATGGGTTTTATGCAGGTTTTTCTGAACTTGTGTGAGGAGTCAGCAAACAGTGAGCATCTTTTACGTAATTAAATTTTGTAGCATGTTGTAGTTGGGGAGAGGAAAGTTATTGCTGAAAAAGCATAGCCACAAAATGAGGTATTAGGTAATGCTCCTCCCCCTCATCCAGATCACAGTGATGATGCTTACAGTAATTCTTGTGAACTCCTCCCCCTCTATCCGAATCATAATATATTCCCATTTCAGGTATTGTATGTCTCACAAAAGCAACAATACCCATTTGGCACTTAAATGAGATAGGGGAAGTTCAATAATGGTGACAACGTCGGATATAAGATTCATGTTAATTGCATATGTAAATGGACTCTCTGGAGAACCTGACCATTAGCTACAAAAATATCAAATTTTTCCGAGTGGAATCAAGAGGTGAAGCGGCAACATAATGCTATTGTAGAAAGCTTAGCAACATTTTACAGGTAGCTAGCAAGCATTGGGGATTTGAGGAATTCCAAGTTGCTCCTAAAAGCGTCTTGTCTCGATTTATTACTGTAATTCAATGTAAACTAAACCTTATTCATTCTGGTTAATAATAATTAGTTACACTTGAGACGTTAAAGTCTGATAATAGTCTTGTGTTATAACCCCTTGGCCACACGGTTTCCTTCTTAATCTCTTTCATTTATGAGGATAAAATAATAAAAGTTTCTTTGTTCAAATTTCACAGTTTTCATATGATCAAATCCGAATTTGTTCACAAAAATAGACATTACCCAAAATTTTGAAAACATGTAAAGCTTCTTCATATAGATTTTTAAGCAAATAAGGAAGAGAGACGTGAAGTTGAGGTATACTAAACAATACAGTAATTCATTTGACCTCTACTTTTGGTTTTAGAATCCTATTCCCTTTAGGATGTCCTCTACGTTAAACAAAGAACACATATTCTTAATTTATCAAATTACTTTTGGAAATAATATATGATAATCTTGATAAACATGTAGCATTACTGATTTTCCCTTTCTGATTATTTTTTTTAAAAAAATGTTGGCGGGATGGACCATTAATAAAAGGCAGACTTGAAATTTGAACCTGCAAAATCAGCAAGAAAATAAAGCAGAAAACATAATGATGGGTGACGAGAGGTTGGAGGTAGCCTTCTTCGATGTTGAAACAACTGTACCGACTCGACCCGGACAAGGATTTTCGATCTTGGAGTTTGGGGCTATTCTTGTTTGTCCAAGGAAGCTCATCGAGCAAGAGACTTATTCTACTCTCGTACGGCCCACTGATCTCTCCCTCATTTCCACCCTCTCCGTTCGCTGTAACGGCATTACCCCGGAAGCAGTCACATCTGCCCCCACATTCGCTGAAATCACTGACAAAGTCTATGACATTCTCCATGGTTAGCTACCCACACACCGCTCAGCTCCCCTGTTTATCTTTTTCTGCAGTGCCTTTCAAAAGTTTATTCAATTTCAGTGTTTTTGAGCTGTATTTTTTCGATTGATTGGCTTATTCATAAAGGGCTGATATGCTTGTTGTGTGGTTCGTGCAGGGAGAATATGGGCAGGCCACAATATACTGAAATTTGATTGTCATCGGATACGGGAAGCATTTGCCGGGATTAATAAGCCAGCACCAGAGCCAAGAGGAATTATTGATACATTAGCCTTATTGACTCAGAGATTTGGAAGGAGAGCTGGTGACATGAAGGTATAAAACTATTCCCAACTACCTGGAAAAAGCAGACAATATTAGTTATTGGACTAGAAGTAATCAATTAATTAATAAATCAATGTGGTTGATGCATTTTTCTGTTTCATCAAATTTGGCAAGAGTTTGCTTCAATGGTTATCAACATCTTAATGAAGGAAAAGGATTTTTTTTTTTTAAAAAAAAAACTGTTTTATTAGCCTAATAAATTGCCCTACTTTTGTGAAGCATGTCACCTAGGAGCATATGCTTTCTTTTGTTACCTTCGGTATTTTCTTTTTTGTATTTAAAATGTGGTAATTCCATCCTTCCAATGCTCACTTCTTTATTTGGTTATTAGAATAGATTAATTTATTGCTGTTCTATTTTCTGTGAACTCTGGTTTGGTCTTTATTAGGAAGTCAAAAAAAGGACAAATTGGAAAAAGTTCCATCTGTAGATATCAGATATTGTTTAAGAGAAGCAGGAGTATTCAGCTTCTTTATATGTCTCTTCCTTTTGCAGTCCTATGATAATTAAAAATAACAATTTTATGATATTTTAAATGCAAGCATACTTCACACTGCATGTTGGACATTTTACACTCGCAGTTTGGGCCACTTCTGCTAAATAGGACTGGTTGCTTAAGTTTTGGGTACTGTAATAGACGTAATCTCAAGGATAAAAGTTATGAATTCTTACTTTCAAAGGTTGGCTGCTGATTGGCTTTGTTTCTTTTTTAATTTCATTTATCAGATGGCCTCTCTTGCTACATATTTTGGTCTTGGACAACAAACACATAGGTAAAAGAGATTTTCTCTTTTTGTGCGTGTACACTTTTCCCCTCTGTTGAAAAATATTATTGCAACTTAAGCTTAATGTACTTTGGTCCCCTTGTGTCCTTTATCAACTTGTAGGTTGGACAACGTGGACTAGGCTTATTTCCTTCTTTATAAACTTCTCAATGTGCTTGTTCTTGCTCAATATATTACAATAAGCATCATAGAATACGTTAATATAGTTTGCTTCTTGTTTTTTTTTTTTTTGTTTTCCTTAACTTTGTTCGTAAGTTGCCACCTTGTTTCTAGCCTCCTTTTTTCTGGCCCCTGTTGAAGCAGGGGATTGAGATGATTACTCTTGTTATTCTAACAGATTTAGTTACTCCAATTTAACTGTCACAAAAGCTGAGAAATTTACTGCTGTAGGAAATGTAATGTGCTCTTCATTTGATACTTTGGGTGCTTCTTTTATGTGGAATTGCAAGTTCTTACTCATTCGATTGATATTGAGTTTGCAAATATTCCCTGCGATTATTTTCAGGAGTTTGGATGATGTCCGAATGAATCTTGAAGTGCTGAAGTACTGTGCAACTGTCTTGTTTATGGTAAGTTAGTCATCCATCACAGCTACTTATTTTTGTTTGTTTGTTTGGTGATGATCCATAAAGTTCGAGAATGTTGAAAGTTCATTTCTTGTCATATATCTTCATTGTTTCTTATCGGGTCCTTTGCCAGCCATCAATATTGAGTGGGATATAATTCTTCCATGTTATGCCAACATAGGAAATCTAGATGATATTGGTAATTGTTATTATCATCAAAACTGAAGTTACATAGCATGGCGGCCCGTTCCTTGTTTTTGTATGTTGCTAAACATCTGAAAGACTACAGTGATGAGAATAATTCATCAATGTAATGGACTTTTGTACCTTTCCTTTTTAATAGTCTCATCCTTGGGCGATCCCGCATCTGCTCTTCCTCCGCCTGT
The DNA here is from genome assembly GCA_029948455.1 of Solanum rostratum. Classification (NCBI taxonomy): domain Eukaryota; kingdom Viridiplantae; phylum Streptophyta; class Magnoliopsida; order Solanales; family Solanaceae; genus Solanum; species Solanum rostratum. The sequence goes on along the minus strand of CM057054.1, from coordinate 61,224,590 downwards.
TCCATACATGCGTAGCCAGAAAAAGAGGAAGAAGGGACAAAGGAGTTAAACGTGATACTTGAAGCTAATACAGATCCATTCTACTTCAACTTCCTGTTCTTTCAGGGAAGAAAAAAAATCAGTGGCACTAGCCGAAGGCAAGATAAAGGAGATCTTTCCTTTTGCCTCAGCGGAGACATGAATTGGTTTTGGCTGACTGCTGGCAAAGGCTAGAGTTTGACAACTAGGATAACCCAATGTAGAACTTGTCACAATTTTGACTGGTTTAACACTTTGTGCATTGATATATAGTCAAAGGAAATGGTGCCACAGCTGAGCCTCTGATCATGACCCTTGCGCTGGCTTTTAATGGACTAACCAAAATTTGATTCATCAAATGTTTATATTATACTGAAGCTCTGCAAGTAATAAAGTTGAGCCTTGTTTGAATTTTAATCCAGTGTTCAAGGCTGAATCCTATTGTATTTTTGTCCCCTTTAGTTCTGGTAATGCCATTGGCCTGCTGATGCTTAACTCATCCTTAAATGGACGCATTCATGTAGATGTTATATTGTTACTGAATGAACTCAGGATTGATGTTATTTACTTTCTTAACTTCTGTTTGGGCTGAACAGAGTAATTTATGGCTTTGCTGCAGGAATCCAGCCTGCCAGACATATTTACTGAGAATAGCTGGGTGTCTCCGAATGCTATTACAAGAAGCCGAACAATGGGGAGAGCCTCTCCACAGAAGATGGACTTCAGTGCAAATACCCCCTCACCAAGCATCAAGATAGAAAGTCAGAGAACTTCTCCAGAGAAGACAGGCTACAGTGCAGATACACCCTCACCAAGCATCAAGATAGAAAGTCATGTCGAATCTACAGCAGAAATCGACCCTTTTAACATGGATGAATTGGAAGAATCCCTTCTGTCAGATGTCATGGAAGATGAATCTGGTTCATATTCTCCAGGATCTTCCACAGCTGCAACTGAGAGTTTCATTGGCTGGACTGACTTCCTTGAACCAAATGAAATCTCCATACCTTCTGTCTCTGTAATTCTTAGCCCTTTTTATCGTGGGTCTCAGAAGATACTAGTATTGCACGACCATGGTGAACTACAAGTTTGTTGTAGACGAATGAAGGTGCGGTTTGATATTAGTAAAAAGTATGTAAACAAAGCTGGTTGGCCACGACTGAGTTTTGTTGTTGATGCATCGTCGGAGTTGTGCAAAATCTTGGATGTAGTTGATGATCTTGCTCAAAAGCTTTCTGTGGACTCAGGTAGCAGCTCAGACTGGAGGCCTGTGGTAACTAGAAGGCCTGGATTTATGAACTATCCTACTGTCCGTTTAAAGTAAGTTTAGATCTTTACTTTTTTTTCACCTCCTACAAGTGAATTTGCTTAATTTCCTTTTTTTTCCAGACCAGTAATTTTATGCTTGCCATTTTTTTGCATGTAGAGTTCATGTTAAATTTTTCTTTATCACTTATCACCTCAGGCGTTCTAATGTTAGAGAGTGGATACATGTGACTAACAAATTATGTGCCATTATCCCGAGTCATTTAATGAGTTACTTACGAGTTCTTTAGTTTTTGGTTATCTCAAGTTTGTTATTATAAGTTAGGACGTAAGAGTTGTGAAATACACCAGATAAAGTGGCAGTGTGATATTTTCTGTCTTCTGTTAAACCTACTCCATATACTGGAGCAAGCTGCCTCTTTTCACTGATGATGGTTTTCTTGTACTATAAGCTTTCTTCTAACATCTTTAAACATGCAGTTTACCAACTGTTATTGATGGTAATACTTTCCATTGGATCACGGAGATATACCAGAAAGAATCTTCCACAACTGAGAAGCTTGTGATCTTTAGTAGATTTGATGTGGAAGAGCTGGAATCCTTGATAACAGCGGGAACATTCGTGGATGCTTACTTCTCAGTGAATTCATATGACGTCCAACAGAATGCTGGCATCCGCTTGGTTGCAAATAAGTTGATTGTGCATTCCACCTGATAGATCAGATCCCAGATTTGACTTGTGTATAACTTGAACCTGGGTAGAACTTGGACACTCCTGTGAAATCTGTCAAGAGTGAGATTTAATTAGCTCTCTCTTGTAGGATGAATTGAAAAATGAAAGGTTTGTCATACTTTGACTTTGCAAATGATTTTTAGTTCAATTGCTTCCAAATATAGAAGCAACCACTGTTTACTCATTAACTGGTTTCATATGGATAACTTTTGGTGCCTCTCTACCTTAAGATAGGAGTAAGGTATGCGTACACTCTATCCTTTCTTGATCCACTTGTGGAATTATGTCGAATATGTTGTTGACTTTTGTTGCCTTGATTATACTTTGTTCTTCAATTTCTACTAGTAAAAACATCTAATCTATTTCATTCTGGGAAATGTTAACTACATTATAGTTAACCTAAATTTTGTCATGCATAAGTATGAGACATATAATATGTGGTGGAGTGATTGTTTTGTGACTTTTGTCTCCCAAATGGTCACGTGAACCTCACGCCACCATGTGGTCCTCTGCAGTATGATAATTACATTTTTGGTCTCTTGTTGACATAAAACATCAAGTTGCTGAATTTAAATTGCTTTTGTTTAGCTTTGGAAATGCTTTTTTCCCAGAATGAAAGGCATTTTGGCACAAATAATTAAAACGAAAATGAAGGATGAGAAAAGGACATGTTAAGTGCTACTTATTACGAACAAACTAATTAGCTTAGTTTATGACAAAAGTGCAAGTAGAACTAGATATTGATGCATGCAGAAAACTTCATTATTTAGTCTAGAAAATTCTCCCCCATTAAATTTTACTTTTTCACTGTACTAAAAATATTAACTTTTTTACTTATCTATTTTAGTATATTAAGAAATAATTAATTTGTCTATTTTTTATCATGGGCGGAGTAAGAAGGGGTTAAAACGAATTCAATAACTTCTCCGTAGACCTTATATTTGTATTAGAAAATTTTATAAATATTTAACTTGTGAATCTCTTGAAAAAACTGACGGCTCAATGGTAATGAAGGGGCCATGGAAATGCTTTTGCACACTAGAATTGTGGGTTTGAAAATATGAATATAATGATAAAATATGCGTTCATTTATTATTTTTTTAAAAATATGAAAAATTTATTATGCACAAATAAATATATTTGAAAAAGGAGGATATTTTCATCTTTAGTTGGTGCATGTATGCAAGCGAGAGTAAAATTTAGATCGAGAAATGCCAATGAATATAATCAGGTTAATTTTGCGTATGATTATATTTTTTTTCTTAAAAAAAAAGCAAACTCTTCTTTACTCACTTCCCCCGAACAACAACAACATTACCATATATCTCATAAAAGAATTTTTGACATGGTAAAATGTACACATATTTTATCCTTCTTTTATAGGATGAAGAGATTACTTTCGATGAATCTTCAACTCAATAAACACAAAAGAAAATACATGATAACAATAAAATACCAAAATATATCACAAGTAAAGCAATAAACACTAGTAATGAACACATAAAAAAAGATGAACACCACAATTACTAAATAACACTACTAATAAGGAGAAGGTTAGAAGAAGCTACCCCTTCTTTTCCCACACATATATTATGACATATACCTCTTTTTATTTAAAATCTTATCCTTAGTAAACTAAATTATATCACATCAAATCTAATTTGATGAAAAAACATTTTATTTTAAGAATATATGAACAAATGAATTTATGTGGTGGATGCAAGTGGTCGTAGCTGGCAAGCGGCGTAAGATAGTGGAATATAATACGTGGAAAGTGGGAAGAGAAAAAGTGAAAAGGGAAAAAAAAGATCAAAAAGGGTAAAGAGAAAAGTGCTGGGGATATTTAGGGGGTGAGGGAGGATATATTGTTAGAGATAGAGGAGATGACATCTGTTAAAAAAAAGTTTGGATTGTGAATTTGTGGAAGGAAGAAGAGAGCAAACGATCCCAATATGTACAAGGTTTCTTATTGGTCTTGGATTGGATTCTGCTAAATCAATTCAAAGGCTCAATTTTTTCCACCCACATATATATATTCCTTACGCGCAATTTGCTATTCTACTTGATTTTTAATTTTATTTCACTTGTCGCTAATATCGTTTGTTTCACAAATTAGACTTTTCATGAATATTGCTAGAATCGAGTGGTTACATGACAAAAAAGTTATAGTTAATAGCAAATACGTCATTTTATTCCTTAACTAAACCAATCAAACAAGTGCTACGTTCTTCAATCGTGACTCTGACTCGAACCACCATAGTCCTCTCGTGGACCTCGCTTTTGGAAATGATATTTTTTTTGAGATGAGAGTCTTTCGAAAATAGTTTTTCTATCTCTACGAGGTAGTGATAAAGTCTGCATACCTTTTACTCTCCCCAGATCTCACTTGTGAAATTTCATAAAAGATTAAAAAAAGGTTAATATGATCATTTTTTAACATAACATAGGAGGAACAAGGATAATAAACCCATGCATAATGTAATTCTTTTTTTTTTCTACCAATTAAAATTTAAAGGTAGGAAATAAAAGAGATGGGAATGGATAAGATGAGAAGAATAACACGCTTGAATATTAAAGGCAAGTTGGTTTCACACTATATGGAAAATTGGGCCTTCCAATTTATTTTTGGGGACCCGAATCCAATTCAATAACCAATAAGAAACCTTATACATATTGCGGGTCTTTTGTTTCTTTTACTCTCTCCTTCCACAAATTCACAATCCAAACACGCCTTTACCAGATCTCCGTGTGACGTGGCATCTCCTCTATCTCTAACAAAATATCCTCCCACACCCCTAAATATCCTCCCACTCACTTTTTGCCCTTTTCCCCTTTTTCATCTTTGTCTTTTCACTTTTTTTTTCCACGTAATTACATTCCACTATCTTACGCCGCGTGCCACCTACGCCTACTTCATCCAATCCTCACCGTTGATTTTTTCCTTATTCTGCGGTTCAGATATTTTCATCTCAAAAATACAGCGCACTTTAGCTCTTAACATCGACCTAAAAAGTGCTATATTAAAATATTTTATTTTCCGTCGGCCTGAAAAAAGCTGAAACTTTTGGACGACCACTCACAACCTTACGAGCCAGAGGAGACTCTTCCTTTTTTTTTTTTTGGTTCATTTTTTTTTTATCGTTTTTGTTAACTTGACTCTTACTCTAGGTTAGGTAGAACCCATTTAGGAAGTTTGTATAGATTTGCCGGAAGTAGTGGTTGCTAACTTGCACCGGCGGATCGGTCGGACGAACGGTGCTCGTTTGTGAATTTATGTTATTTTCCGGTCGTTGATTTTTCCGGTGTGCCGGAGACTTTGCTGATTGTTTGTTTAGTACATCACAGCATAAGAGCTGAAGCACTATTGTTGTTTATGCAGTATTAGGTCAAAACAGGATATATACCCTTGCGTTGGATAAGATTGATTAGGTGATCCGCTAATGAAACCGGTTGAATTAGAAATCCTAAGTTTTAATTTTACTAGTGGTAAAGAGGGGAAGGTGCTTTTGATGGAGGTTTTGTAGTAGTAATATTGGGGGAGTGGGGGGGTTTTGAGCTGGAATTTTGAAGTTTGTTGATTTGAGTACTTTTCCTGGTGATTATGGAGAAAAATGAGATTGTCAAAAGTGGGGAAGGGTTCATTGATAGGAGTAAAGTGCGGATTTTACTGTGTGATAAAGATGTGAAGAGCTCGCAGGAAGTTTTTACACTCTTGTGCAAATGTTCTTATCAAGGTAATATTCAGCTCTTGTGTCTAGTGAAGTTCTTGGAGCTCCTTGTTTATGGTTTATTTGATAGTCTTATGTATGTGTTTGGTGATTTGATATCGGATGATTTATGTTTTTCTCCTAAAGCAAGCAATATAATTAATGTACTCTTGTTCTAGGTGGAACGTTTTTGTTAATTGTAATTTAACTCCCGTTTTGTAGATGACAGATCACTTGCTTTGTCTAACATGAGCTCTGATTTCCAACTTAAGCATGCTACTTCTCCTTAATCTTTTTGAAGTTTAGTGTTCATTCAGTTGATCTCTCAGCTCATACTTAAAATTAATTTGCTGATGTCTTGTAATAATAGGATAGAAGCTTTCTTCCCCTCTACTAATTATTGAAGTGGGAGAAGAGTGAGGAAGAATTCAGTTTTGGCTTACTTAAAGGTTCAACTATCCCCTGTTCTTCCACCTTCCCAAATTCAAAAAATGAAACAAGATGAGAAGAAAACGGGAAAGGAGAATGGAACTGGATCTTTATTAAGGAAATAGTCCACACATAGTAGCTTAGTTGGTATTAATTAATTTCCATCTTAGAATAGATAGTTGAAATAATGAAAACAAACTAAGGGACAGAGGACACCTGGGGCCTAGTGGCAACTGCCGTAAGATGCTTGTGTTAGTAGGTTGCCCTTTTTCCGCTCCTAGGTTAGTCTGCAGTTGACTACTTGGCTTATAATACACATGGTACCTTTAAGGCAGCATTGCATGGTCTTGTGTTGATGGTGGTGATTGTTTTTTTTTTTTGCAGTGACTTCAGTCAGGTCACCGAGACAGGTGATTGATGCACTGAATGCTGAAGGACCTGATATAGATATCATTCTTTCTGAAGTTGACCTTCCTATGTCCAAAGGATACAAGATGTTGAAATACATTATGAGGGATAGAGAACTGCGTCGTATTCCTGTTATCAGTAAGGATAACTTTCTATAAATTTAACTTGATTTCGACTATACTGAAAGAGCAGTAAAATATTTCATTCTTTTTTTCCTTTACTAGTGATGTCATCACAAGATGAAGTCTCTATTGTCGTCAAGTGCCTCAAATTTGGAGCAGCTGACTACCTTGTGAAGCCTCTCCGCACTAATGAGTTGTTGAACTTGTGGACTCACATGTGGAGAAGAAGGCAAATGGCATGTACTTTATTTGATCGCTTAACACTTCTTCTTAGCAATTGCATTTCTTTTACTTGAATGACATCGGTAGATTTAGCGTAAAGGTAAATAGAAGGGTCCAGGCGCATCTTCTTAATAAAGAAACAAAACCTGTTTGAACTCTTTTTATTTTTGACATCATTTTCCTTAGGTGCATGCATGGAACTTCTCTACCCTTCTAGTTTTGGATTTCTATATGGTCTATGACAAACATACATGTAATATTCCTTGCTTTTCTTTTGTTTCATGTGCAGCTTGGACTAGCAGAGAAGAACATCTTAAGTTATGACTTTGATTTGATTGTATCAGACCACAGTGATCCTAATACAAATAGCACTACTCTTTTCTCTGATGATACTGATGATAAGTCCCGGAAGGGTGTCAATCTGGAAGTATGTCCGTCTATTCAGTTAGAAGATGAGGTAACTTTGCATGGAAGCCCAAATTCTCATGACATTACTATTAAAAATTCATCATTGCGTCTTCATGTTTTCAGTATCTCCAAGGTGACTGTTATGTTTGCATCAGTGACTTGTTCTTTTGGAAGTCTGTAATTTGGAGATAAACCTTGAAAGTGTAAAGGCTTCAGAATTAAAAGTTGACATAACCTAGGGGTATCTGAAATTCTACAGTTGACTTTTTTTAAAAAAAAGAATTGGGGGTGGAGGGAAGCGTTAAAACTGCAAAACCTGATGAGTTCACTCTGCTGGTGCTGACACACTCTGTTTCGTCCTCCAGGTAAACTGTCATCAGGCCTTTGACCAATTGAGTTGATGTGGGGTGTTACTTTTAGGTCTTCATTCTTATGTTTCTTTTGCAAGATAGGTTTTAATTTGAATATGGTCTAGTGTGGTCACGGAACAAACTCAATCTCTTGGAATAAAATATGGTATCTAGCAGGTTCCGATATCCCAATACTTGGATGATGAACCTAAAATTGGGGGAGCGCCAGTAGCTTCTTTTGTTTTAAAAATTACGTGCAAATTATGTTTTCTTGCTGCAGCTAACAAATTCATTCAGCAGCCACTCAGCCGTTTTCTGATCCGTTTGTTAACAATAATGAGCTGATTTAAGCTATTATTATATGTCATCATTAACAGATATAGGCATACCCCTTTACTTCAATATTCTTTTCTTGTTTTCCAGCTGTAACTGCTAAATTGTTGAGCTTATCTTACTTATCCAAGAAAATAATATTGAGCTCATCCATGAATAATTTCAGACCATTGTAAAGGGTAGTAATATTGCTAAAGCAATTTCACTTTATTAACAACCAAATATCCTACTTGCAACTCTTAAACATCTAAGCACACTATATAACAACTGTAATGCACATTGCTTTTGTATCAATTCCAAGTGACAAACAACAGGCTGAGAGAAAGCATTAGTAATTTTAGAGTGAGTAAAGGGGCTTTTTGCATCCTTACAGAACCTTCAACTTTTTTTAGGACCTAATCCGATCTCTTATCAGACAATTATTTATCAAAAATTATTATCTGATACAAAGCATAAAAGAATGTTATTCACGTTGCAAATTTCTAGGACTGCGGCGTTGTGACCATTCTATTCATGATATAATAACCTTGTTCATGCCTTTCTATGAAGCTGTTACTGTTTTCGAGAATACAACAATAGTTACTAACATATGATGGTTACTATATTTTCAGATCAGTGCTGCCACCACTGCTGCTGCTGTAGAGACTGTGATTGTGGTTCCATTTGAGTGTCAGTATAATGTGCCAGGAACTAATAATCGACAGACAGGTCAATGATTCATGTCTTGAAGTTACTCATTCTTCTCAATTGTTGAAATGAGATTTACTTGCCACTATTTTTAACCTGAGGAACATAATGATTAACTGATTTCCCTAGAAAGTGAATAACATGTTTCATCAATTTAAATTTTTTTTTCTTACTGTCAAGTTTGTTTAGTACTACTCCCGCATCTCAAAATAAGTGTCACCTTAGCAAAAATCACATCTATTAAGAAATCAATAAATACAATATGTAATTTACTAAACTATCACCATTTAACAAATGTCTCTTGAAAATTGAAATTAAGAAGATGAAGTATAATACTATAGTTGGAAAAACATACTAATTTTGTCTTGAATTCCTAAGGTGACAGTATTTTTTGCTAAAGTGACTTATTTTGGGACGAAAGAGTATTTGATAAGGAAGCAACATTGGGTTGACAGAGAAGGTTACCTATTACATATTTCACACCCATATCCAGCTCTTATTCCCCCTCCCCGGCCCCCTGCCCAACCCCCATACACAACTTTCTTCCCCAACCCAAAGAAGGAAGAGCGAGAGAGAGATAGAAGTGTAGCTCGTTACTTGGGTTGCATCTTCACTTCGCTCTCCATGCTTGAGGGGTACCTTTAGTGTAGGCATTTGAGTATATTTTTGTTGCTTTAAGCCTGAAATCATTCTGTTTTTCAGTTTTCCTCCATGCTTGAATGGTATCTTCTAGGTATTTGTGTATATTGCTGTACATTAACCTGAAATTATTAGTTAGTGATATGTTGCTCAGACTTTTCAAAAGTATCGATGTGTGTGTCGGATCCTCCAAAATGGTGCATTTTTGAGAGCCCAAACAACATGTTTAGTCTTTTACCGGCTCAAACTTTGGAGCATACACTACTTACTGGAAATGTGAGGCATGTCTAAGGTAGCGTAGTGTGCACAAGTAACAGAAGTAGGTCTTACTCTGTTTGTAGATTTGGCATATGCTAAGGAAAAGTTTGAGTACATCCTGTATTCCTTTGCCTATAGTCAAAGAAAGATGTTAAGAGTTTGATGTATTTTATCATTGGAATGGTTTAGGAGGCTAGCCTCTTCTTCTCTTACCAGTAGTATTATTTTGTAGTTGTTTGGATTGACTTATTTTTTTGGCTTTTGGCTTTTGGCTTTTGGCTTTTGGCTTTTAAGTACTTTTAAGTGTTGGAAGTGTTTGGATAACACAATTACCTTTAAGCACTTTCTTAAAGCTGAATTTTTTTATTTTTTTAAAAAAGGTCAAAAGTCAAAAGTTGGGGTTCCCAACTTATGGTTTTTGGCTTTTTAACTTATAAGTCATTTAAAAAGAGTCAAACCAAACCCTCAGGGGTTGTCCTGGTGGCAATTGGCTTGAGCCTTGGGGTTTGCTCCCTTTCAAGGTCTCAAGTTCGAAACCCATTGGGTGCAAACAATTGCTGAGGGTCACCAGACTGGGTAAAACCTGAACTAACCGTGGTGCACTTGCGGGAAATTCCTTGCCGACGGCCTGTGTACCCCCGGGATTAGTCGGGGCTCAAAGAGACTCGGACACGCGGTGCAAATCCAAAAAAAAAAAAAAAGAGCCTATCCAAACACCCTATTAGTAGTCACATGGTCTCTTATTCTTTTGTGTGTATTACTATTTTTTGTGTTGAATTTGCTTTGTACATTACTATTTTGTTGTTACATTTTTCTTGTAATCATACTTCAAAAGCTTTTCTTTTGAGCCAAGGGTTTATGAAAAACAATCTCTCTACTCCCACGAAGATAGGCGTAAGGTTTGCGTACATCCTAACCCTACTATACACCACTTATGGGATTACACTGGTGATGTTGTTGTTGGAATGGTTTAGGGCAATCATTAAGTACTTGTTAACAGATGTATTAGATGCCTTTGAATTTTTATGTTCAAATAACCCTTGTAAATGAGTTGGTTAATAAGCAACTTCAATAGTAATCTCTATTTATACAGATGGGTTTAAGTTTAATGTAATGCTTATTGAACAGGGCAAATTTCTTCATTTCCTAAGAAGAGTGAACTGAAGATAGGCGAGTCTTCAGCATTCTTTACCTATGTCAAATCAGGCGTGCCTAAAATCAATGACCAAGGAGCAGTCTCTACCCATGAAATTGTGGCTCACCCATCAAGGATGGAAGAGAAGACTAATGCAACCATAGGGCATTTAGAGATTGAAACTCGAATGCAAGTTAATGGAGATGCAGCTGAAAATCATTCACATGCTGATGACTATCCAAGCAGTAACAGTTTACCAGACTCATATTCCATGGAAAGGTCCTCTACTCCCCCTTCACTAGAAATACCGCAACTGCAACAGAGGAACTCAAAGATGGAGGAGTTCTCGCAGGTGTACATGCATCCGCGCAATGAAGCCCAGCGTGATGCTGTGAATTTTCATGCTCAAACTGCTTATTCCTATTTTATGCCTGGAACAATGAATCAAGTCATGATGCCACCATCAGCACAAATTTATCAGAAGAACCTGCAAGATCTTCACAACCATGCTAATTCAGCTGTGTCACCTCAATACAATCATATGCCACCATGTCCCCCTCATATGCATGGGATCTCATCATTTCCTTTCTACCCTATGGGCCTATGCTTACAACCTGGCCAAATGCCAACACCACATCAATGGCCCACAATTGGGAATTCGCCTTCGGCTGAAGGTAAGTGGAGCAAAGTTGATCGTAGAAAGGCTGCGCTGATGAAGTTTAGACAGAAAAGGAAGGAACGATGTTTTGACAAGAAGATCAGGTATGTCAACCGAAAAAAGCTGGCAGAACGGAGGCCTCGTGTGAGAGGACAGTTTGTGAGGAAGGTCAATGGTGTGAATGTGGATCTTAATGGGCATCCTGCTTCAGCAGATTATGATGATGAAGAAGAAGAGGAGGATGAGGAGGAGCAAACTGGAAATTTTGATTCACCTGAGGATGATCCATCGATGTGTCTATGATGATTGCAATCTTTTGGTAGTTTGCGATCTCAGAAATACCAGTGCCACAGAGCTATTGTACCGTGAGGATGAATGCATAAAGTTGCTTCAGTTTTGATCAACATGCCCACAAATGGAAGAGGCCTGCTTTTCAACTTGCCTTCAGAGACTTTGTCTACATGCATGATCACTTCTGCAATGAAAACTTAAGAAACCCTCCTGCTCCCACGCCTTTCAGCTTCATGTAATTATGTGTTAACAAGGTGAAAATATATACAGCTAAAGCCAAGATTCTAAGAGACAATCTGGACAGGAAAACTAATCGTGTCTGGAATTTAGAATCTTTGAATCTATCTTGGAGTGAGGAAGCCAGAGCCTGTAAATTCACAGTCGAGCAAGGTAATGAGATCACAGTGACATTCTTTGTGGGAACTGTTTGGAATTTTACTATATAAAAAAAGATGGAGCCTGTATGTAACTGATCGATTGCGTGGTCAACTTTGAGATTTTGACAAAGTTTAGTATAATCATTGTTTGCTGCCTCTATCCCACAACGGTGGCATATCATTAAGCATTAGGTGATACCGTAAAGTAATGCATGTTTTTCTTGTTAGAAGAGTGGTTAGAGCCTCTTGTCTCCACCACATTGCAAGTTTTGGGAGCTCTTTGTGGGTTTTTTCCCCGACATAAACAAGTTAAACCAGGGGAGCTAATTGATCTCGTATTATATCTTACATATGTGCACCCACTTTAGACCCAAGTGTTTTCTGAAACATGAAAAAGGAACATATTTTAATTAAAGTCGGTTTTCCAGGGGGAGAAAAAATTATTGTACAATGTTTTTTTAATGAATAGTATTCTGAAAGGACGACCAAGTCCTTAATAATAATTCGTTTTACCTCAACTCCTCAACTATTAAGTCAAAAGAAGCTGATGGAAAAGAGCAGGAGTTTATGAGTGGGCTTTGCCAAAGAGAAGAGACTAAATTGGCGCATAACATTAAATACATTTTACTAATGTCAGAGAAGGATCACCAAATTCAAACATTATAATAGCCAAACACGGGATGAATATAATGAAAATTGCCAGTATAAGAAGCACACTAGCAAACCACACAACACAGACCTCAAATTGATGCAACTATCTGCGAGTCAGAAGCAAAGTGTCCAAAGGTACATGTTTTTCTGTAACAAATGAGAAGCGGCGGAAATTCCGGAAGCAATCCACTGAGCTAATGGGCAAGCTTGAAGTAAAGAACCAACATGATAGCCAGGACCAAGACAGCAATGATAGTGCCGATGATCCATTTATTCCTGCTCATCCTTCTTGACATTGTAGTCAGTATCTTCTTGCTCCTGCTAATATTATCATCCACTCCATGAAGCTGTGAAGGAAGAAACTTACTGATCATTGCATTTACATAATAACAAATGCTAAACTCAAGCAGATAACTTTTTTCTAAAAGCAAATTTTAATTCGATCTATCAAAGTACATGATCTAAAATATTCATAATAATGGCATATCAGAATTGGGGGTTTTCCCCCTGTTTGTCCTCCTCTTAGTTTCGTAATTTCTTCAGGCTGATCAGATATGATAGACAAAAATGAATAGATGGTGTACCGTGTCATGTGCATGCAGCAGAGACTGACGTTGTTGATGCAAATCTTGAAGAATTGAGACCCCCAGATCTTCAGTTTCTAGCATTGTCTTTCGACTTTCCCTGATCCTGTCGCTTGAACGGTTCAATCTCTCTGTTGACATCATCAACCTTTGCCTTTGATCAGCAGATACCTGTAGCATTAGATGAAAATTTGGATCAACAAAAGCATAATTTCCAATTAAGTGTCAATCAAAAAGTGAGAAAGTTCTCACTCACATCCGGCATAAGATATCCTGACAGTACATTGATAAAGGAAATGACTGCTCAAAAAGAAGACTTCAAGCAATAGGGAACTTCTATAGCTTCATGTTTCTCCTTCCAATTTATATAAACATTCTTTCCTTCATGCGACATTGCAAACATATTTGACACCATTCCACTATTAATCATATTCTATACTACTTTCACAACTTTCAAGATTACAACATACCCAGTGGAATCCCACAAGTGGGGCACAACTTTCAAGATTATAGGCTTTAAATGTTAAGATTTTAACTTGATGTGAAGTACTCTATCAAATTCAATTATCAACTATTAGTTTAATGGTTTTTTTTTACAATATCACCAATATAGTATAAATCAAATTAGAATCTTAAACCCCGTGCCCAATCAAATACCTCTCGTAAAATGAAATGGATGGAGTAATTCAGGTTCCAACCTGCTTCCAAGCTTACACTACTTGCTATTCTCCCTCTTGACATAGATGACACCATTAAACTTCCCTTGTAAAGGAAAACCATTCAAACAACACAAAAGAGGGGAGGGGAAATAGAACCTAGTGAGAGAAGGACTATTGGGTCATACGTATGGAAAACTATGATAGTCAGTCTGTGCAGTACAATAATATGCATGCCATTAGGATTGAAGTAGCAATTGGAGATTAGCAGCCTACGTTTAACAAGGGAATGAGAATCTACTTATGCAAAGCTATAAAGGATTAAGATCAGCTTATTGTTCTTTTATGAATTGGCTAGCTTGATTCTTGAAAGCATGATAGGTAAAGGGATTACCATGTTAGCATCTGCCATTCCTGATTCCAACAAGTCATCCCTTGCAGCTTGGTTTGCATTTACTGATGTGATTCTTTTCACTTCAGTTTTTAAGTTGTTCAGATCACTCTTATATTCTCTCAACTTGGCAAGAAGTGTGGCTTTAACATTTGGAGGTAAACTCCGAGCTTCTAGGTCCATTTTGCGAATCTGGAAATGAGGATAAAAGAGCATTCTAAACCAAAGTACTCCAGAAACAAGCAAAAGCACATTGAGGCCAAAGCTTTATGAATTACCAATGCTTCAGCATCATCTAGGCCAGCTTTTATTTCATTCACTTTCTGTTTCTTTTGTTCTGCAAGTTGAACAAAGGACACAGAAACAGTTTTAAAAAGCAACAACTGAGCTAATGGACAAAGTGCAAAAGCATACAGTGAAACTATAACAGAGGTCCGGAACAGGCAGAAATAGGGCAATCTCAGGTTAATCAGCCCTGTGATTGAAAAGCAACAGAAGCAACTAAAAGGCAACAATTAACCTAATGGTAAAAATGCACAACACAAACAATTAGCAACAAGGTTCTAAACAAAACTTAACAGCAGTTCTGGGGGTAGAATTCAGGAATTTGACATCAAGAGAATGTTACATCCTTTTTTTACAAGATCAAGAGAATGTTACCACTCTAATTATGGGATTTGTATTCCTGCAACTTTCTTGTTACGAGTTACTTCCATAAACAACAGTATTGAAATAGTGATATGTATAATGCCAGACAAAGATTAGTACAATATATCAGTAGTGATATCATCTGGAACACATAAGACTTAAAGAGTAATGCCAAAATCACTTTCAGACACTCCAATTGCCTAATGTGTATCTAAAGGAAACTAGTTATCTAGGCCTTGCACATGTAATATCCCCTCCCACTGCTAATTCTACACTCCTCATTTTGGATGTCTTATTCTACACATGCTAAAATCGCTTCTGCATTTTCCACAAAAATCAATTGAAATGCTAATGGAGAGAGACTACACATTTTGGAAAATTAAACCAAGTTCTACAATTAAAAACCATTTTCATGATCTTCCCAATTGATTGGTTGTTTGAAAATCTCATCCATTTGACAAAGTTAAAATACACAGAACTGGCCAGCAGGAAGCTATGAGAAAGTTAATGGATTAGCCAAGTAACCAAAACAATCTAACCAACTTTACTAAAAGCTATAGCCACTACAGATTGGCATTTTATTTCCATCTTTAAAAACAAATTGGTTTTACAAGACATGATTTCCAAACCAGCATGAAGAACAGTGCCATTTATTCTTGTAAATTTTCTTTGTGAATTCAAAGATCAAAAATATCGCCTAAAATTTTTTTTCTAATAATTCTGGTGTTTGGGCCGGCTTATGCCTCTGACTAATTCACGGGGTACCTGCTACCTCTAATTCACGGGTACCTGCTACCTCCCACGACCCGTAACTTCATCCACCAAGGAAGATGGAAAGAAATCGTGCAGAAACTCTTCAGAAGAAACAAGAATGCATTTTTTTCCTTTATAGGGCAAGTATAGCATGTTTCAAAGAAAAGAGGAAAATGAATGTTTCCCTCACCTCCATCGAGGATAGTAGCTGAGTTGCATTTCTTCGTTAAATTAGCTGAAAGCTCACAGTACTGTCTTTCATATCCTTCGAACACCTGACTCATCCTGCCCCTTCTCAAAGTTCACGAATACCTTCAGATCAAAGAAACGACCGTAAACAAAATTCACCCAAATTAACAGGATCTTTCTTCTCTAAATTAGGTTCTCCGACAAAACAATAATACACTAAATTTTAATCCTTTGGATCCACAGGAACCATGATTCTAAGATAACCGAGAAAATCAAACCCGAAAGATACGATAATTTCGCGAATACAAGTAGATTATTTTGTTAAATTAGGAACTAATTCACAGAGCAGATCGATACGCACCTTGAATTGATCGGATAAAAGAGACAAATACGCCGGCCGGCCGGCGATCGGAGACTTGGTGAAAAGTGCGCTGGAACGGTCTGTTGGAGGAATCGCGATAATAGAATGATTATCCTATTGGACACCCCTTCAAGCACTATGTTTACAAATTACATGTTCAAAGACTTAATTACCCTTATAAAGTTTTTCCCCCTTTTTCTGAAAAAAAAATTAATTGACCGCACGTTTCAATTTGAAACATTTAAAACTTTATATGCCTTCGTTTACCTAACATTTTTTCTTTTTAATGACAAGAAAATTTACAATTGCACACACGATAAATTGTAATAGTCTACTAATTATACTATAACAATAATATATTCAGTGAAATTTTATTGATAGGGTTTAAAGAGGATAGAATATATGCAGGCTTTATCATAATCTCATAAAAATAGAAAAGCTATTTTTTGGGATAGTCTACTAATTATAGAAAAAGATAATTCGGTGTGATAAATAAATTTTCAAAATAGTTGAATAAAATATTAGTTAAAATAATAGTAATAAATAAGTTACTCGAGTATCACTTTAAAAATTGAATTTAATTAGTGAAAGAATTATTTTTTTTCTTTGCCTTGTGTCTAATCAAGAGGCCACACTAATTGGGCCCACGTTGTTTGTAACATTTGTTTTGTTATCCATGTTAGTTGGCTCCTTGTTTAGCTCCTTCAGCCATCTTATAGGGATGGTAATTGGGTGGGGCGGGGCGGGGCGGGGCGGGGCGGGTTTAATTCGTAAATTTTTTAAATTATCTTGCCTTATTTTGTATGATAATTTTTTTTCATTTTCAACCCGTCTCGTGCTATTCTGTCTCACATAAATGTGTTTTGCTTAAATTTTTAAATTTTTTATTTTTTGATTGAATTTAATATGAAAAATAAAAACTCATTTTTTTTAATTTTTCACTAATTAACATCTCTGCAACTAATTAACTATTTTCAGTTGAAATTTCAATAATTATTTTTTAATCGTTAATTAAAAGTTTCTAATTAGCATTTCAACAACTAACTATTTACCGGACATGTCTAGTTTAAATTTTAGAAAAAAAATTAAAGTTAATATTAATATAAAAAGTTTATATCTTTGATTTTTACTAATTACAAAGGTTTAATTTTCTTCGAATTTTCATTTGGTTTCTTTAAACCCGCAACCCACTCCGCCCCGCATTAGTTTTGAAATATTTACTTCAACCCGCCCCGCACCACATAATTTTAAACCTACTCGCACCGCATAACTCTAAACCTGCCCTGTATCCGCCCTGCCCCGCCCTGCCTCATTTCCCTAGCTCTTGGTTTATAATTTGTAACTAAAAGCATTATCATCTTCATATATATGGTGAAAGTGAACAAAAGAGCGCTCATCTTAAGGTGGTACTATTTGGGATGCTTTTAGTTTGTTACACAATGTTTTTTATGGACATGTTATCTGTCCTTTTGTACTAGGGAAAGACCTCCCAATGCTCTAAAACCCACACTTGATATACACCCAACTGTCCCATGATGTCTTGAATTCTGCTCATGTACCCTTCAATGAGCGAATAACTCAACTTTTAAAACATACTACAACCTCATTTGGCAAAAAAAAAAAAAAAAAGACATTGAAAATGCCAAACCTTCCCCTCAATGTGAGCTCTTAAGAAAGATTAGTTTGTTATCCCTAGAGTATACTTTGAGAACATCAATTTTAACAAGTTAGAAACATGAACTGAATATTCAAGAATCGTCGTTTGTTTTTTAAAGAAATAAGGAGAACTTCGTGCCAATCAAAACCGAATAAAAACTTTAAAAGAAGGGTAAAAAAATCTATAGGGTATACCACAATGAGATACAATACATACTTTACATAAACCTAGGAAGCTAGAACTACAACTAACTTGCAAGAAATTTGACAAATGATTTAGTACTTCTCTTTGGTGGTTCTCAAAAAGAAATGATCCCACTCATGCTTTTCTAAAGTCCCAAAAGTATGATACTTCCAACTATATTCTTCATCAAACACCATACTAGAATTCGTACCCTGTCTCATCTCTTTTCTCATTACATCCACTCTTTCAAGAACCCCTTTGACTGCCAAATCAAATGCATCTTTAATTGTCTCCAATCTTGATCTTGGGTCTGCATAAACCACATTTGGTATAAGCTTTATCACTTCCTCCCTCATTGCTGCTACCTGTGATTTTGGTATTTTTGACAGTACATTTTCAATGCTCACTTTTTTCTTCCTAACATCATCTTCCGGAATAAGCACGGAGTATTTGGTGTAGTCCTTTGGTAAGTGCCATATGTATTGAACATAAGCAGACGCCGGAGTGAAAAACACCGGTATACAACCAGCCAAAATCGAATCAAAAGTAGACCTCCTTGTGAACGAATCCCCCGAGGGTTGTAAGCAAAAAATTGAACTTTGGAACAGTCTCATAACATGTACCGGCTTGTTGCATTTGTTGTGCAAGTCCTTGCACTCCAACAGCCTGCATTTTCGTCTCGTGGCTGAGCATTGTTCCATGATCTCGCTTCTGATTGATTCCTCGAGTTGAGGACGTGGGGCACCCGCGAAGGAGAACAACACCTTCCTCCTTAACCTCCGCATCCTGTTCTGCCACTGGACCACTTCACTGTCACTTGAAGGATGGAAATACGTTGGGTATGGGATCGCGAAATCATTCCTGTTCCAAGGACTCGATTCTATTGTTAAGATTGTCATGTTCTGTGCCTCAGGCAACAACATTAACTTGTTCCCCCAAGATGCATCCTCCTCAATACATCTCCTAAAATCCCAAGTAATTCTCCCTGCAATCATGAAATGATCTCTCCCCCACATTGTCTTCCATTCAGGTTTTTCTCTAAGAAATTTCGTAACCTCAATTGAACCTGCATCCCTCACTGATGTATTAAAATCATCCCATAAGTACCTCGCTATATCGAACCCTGTATAGTATGGCACGAAAACAGCTGATGCTTTCGAGGAATCATTTGTTAGACAGTCGTACTGCTTCATTCTGTTATGAAACAGGACTTCTAACGAGAACTGATTCGTCGTAAACCAACCTTTATTCGAAAAAACCCTTTGGGGGTTTCCAAGATCAGGGCCAAGTCCCATGTTCACCAAGTATTGACACATATCTTCCCATTTGTTCAACAAGTTACATTGCTTCAACATGTCCTCATTGAACTTACTAGGTATTTCTGCAACATAAATATATCGTCCTGCACACGAATTTCCTCCCTTGTTCTTGTCTTTTTTTTCGATTTTCCCAACCTTTTTTTCTTCTTCTTTTGGAAGTTCATTTTTTCTTAATAAAGGTTCCAGTTCTTTCTCGAGTTCCTTCAAATCAGGTAACTCCATATTGTCGCTTTCTTCCTCCTTGGATTGCGTCTCGTTCTTTGTAACATCAATGGTGGTGGCATTATCAACGCTTGTAAAATCGGAACCCAAGCTCACATTAACATTTTCATGATGATATGGAGGAATAGAAGTTGGACGAAAGGATTCAATTGAATCTCCTTCATATCGCGACGTTGTCACAATACCAGGTACAAAAGACCAATCAATTCCATAAAGCAATAAGTACCAAGAAACAAACAAAAAGAAGAAAACGAACCAAAATTTATTACGAGACCTCGTTGTAAGAGAGTTGTCCATCTTCTTTACAGATGTTCTTGATCTAAATATTTGCTTTGTATGGCGCATAAAAGGTTTCTTCTTGGCTTGATCATGACGAACAAAAAAAAATGAACAATTTGATGATTTGGTAAATAACTAAGGGAGGTAAGATGCTATAATAATGCCTGTTCTATTTGGACTATTCATATGATTAGTTTAATCACTCTTTCTGACTAAATTAGTTTCATTAATCTGAAATTATTGTTTTGGTTAGGCCACGTAGGAAGAAGATCAATTCTTTAACTAACTTCGCACATTTTTATAGTAAAAAAGTACTATATTAATTAGAATTTAATTCAAACTAAGCCGGCCCATAAAAATTAGACGACTTATAAAATACAGATCAATCTTATTCAAATGCTAATAGTAGTAAGTAGTAACAAACAGATAATATCAACAAGGAAGAGTTGTGGTGGAGTGGTAAGTATTCCTTCATTTTTAATCAAAGGTCTCGGGTTTGAATCGCGTTTGTTAGGGAGCGCTCTAACCCCGATGTAGGACTGTTCGGTGCGAATCCAGATTTAGTCAAGCTCCAATGTGAGTACCGAACACCGGGTGGAAAAAATTATAATTATAGTCTAATATACGAGATTCTTTTGACAATTTTTGTTAAATTTATTGCTTGAGATCAATTTAATTATAGAATCAGTCCAAGTTAGTATACGTTCTTTAATTATAGAATCAGTCCAAGTCCAGTTTATCATCATAATAGCGGAAGCAATTAGGGAACTATCTCGATAAAAGGCCAAAGGCCAACCTCAGTCTCAACATCAAGTTAAGTGAGTAAAACACTACTCAGTTCATAAGAATAACATCAAACATCAACCTCGACATCATGTCTACGAAGCCTCTAACCTGACTCAACTGTCTAAGAATGGTGCCATGACATGCCATGGCTACGGACTCAATGAAATAAAGGAAGCATCAAATAAAGGGTTTCATCCGGATAGCAAGGAGGCTCACCAATGTTGGAACTCGCGATCTCTGATCTCAACGGTGCATCTGCTGAAGTCCTCTAACTCCTGTATCTGCATCATGAAACGATGCAGCGCCGAATGGCGTCAGTACATGGAATTTACTGGCATGTAAAATAGCTGAATAGCAATGTAAGTACAACAGCATAAAGAAAACATCAACTCAACATCATACTCCATCAGAATGTCAAGAGTCTATCTAAGGCAAGAGATTAGAATAGACAATTGATCCATCCACCTCTCATCTAACGTCATCATCACATCAAACTCATCTCAAGGAAACTTGACTCAAATCACTTAGGGAACCTCAACATCAACTCAACTCAGGGAACATCAACATCGACTCAACTCAGGAAACATCAACTCAAAACATCACTTAACATCAACATCAAAGTCCTATCACAAGGAACCTAACTAGGAGTTTCTCTAACCGACAACCATCACCTATGAGCCAGTGATGATATAACGAAGTGATGCCGATGCCACATCCATTCAATACCCTGCCCGGGGTAAAGGACATCAACCTCAGTGGATCCACAAGAAAAAAACCTCAGTCCTCATTTGGGACAAGAAAGGAGTCATCCGCATTGCGGTTCAATCTCCTCTTCCTACGCGAGCCACGTAGTTAATGGGTTCGAGTGAGACTCACTCTTATCCATTTTGATGTTTAATAATCCTCCCATAACTCGACCTGCTCATAAAACCTCAACCTCATCAGTCTCATAGGGACATAATACCTCATCATCAGTCCCATAGGGACATAATACATCAACATCAACATCAGTCCCGTAGGGACAAAATAGAATACCTCAACATCAACATCACGTCACCTCATTAACCTCAACATCAACATCATGGACTCAAGATACTCTTTTTAGAAATTAAACTTCCAATTTTAAGGCATCATAAAACATCCTTCTCATCAACATCATCATCAAGACTCTCATCAAATGTGAAATACAATCACAACATCATTGTTGACACCCGATTTTGACCGCCCCTTAACTTATTTTACGAGAACCCACGACTCAAAATATCATATTTTTCTTTAAATTGTCAGTTTTAACCAAATCATTGAAAATTCTTTTCAATTTTTAACCAATGCCCTTAAATATATTTTTATTCTAGTCATTCATTTGTATAGCTTTGCACTTGTGACCTCAAATCGAGTCAATTTACGATTTAATTTTAAAAACTTTTATACTTTTTGACTAGTATTTAAACTCGCTTTACCAATTTGTGACTCAATTTTTAAAAGTCTATGATTTTTGACTAATATTTAAACTCAATTGCCAGTTTATGGCCCAATTTTTAATATTTTTACAATTTGTGGCTGGTTTTTAAATTCAGATTATTAATTTATGGTTAATTTCTTAATTTTGGCTATTATTTAAATCCGGGTCACCCACTTTTGACCCGAATCCGACCCAGACCCGTCTTTAATTCCTAATACCCAAAAACCCTACCCCTTTTTCCCATTTTCCTTCTCCCCAGCCGCCTACCACCCTCTCTTCACTGCCCAACCCCCATGGCAGCCCCCCTTCACGTTTCTTCTCCGGCTGCCGGCATCTCCCTCTCCCCGCCGGCAGCGACCCTCTCTCCCCGTCCCCGTCTTCTCGCGACCTCTCCCTTCTCCTTTCTCCCTCGCGAACACCACCCCAGCACCGGCGCTCCCTTCTCCCTCACCGCCGCTGCTCCCTCTCTCCAAGCCGCTGCTCCCGCCGGCTTCTCCCTTTCCTCCTCTCCTCTCCCGCTTCTCCCCTCTCCATGGCTGCCGGCACATCCCCCTCTCCTCCACCCCGCTGCCAGCAAGCAACCACCACACCAAACTACCCTCGAAACCACCAGTCGCCGCCCCCTCTCCCAAAACCAACACCAAACAACACCCAAAGCCGCGACAACAACCCCAAAACCCCGTCGCAGCAGCCACCAAAATAGCTACCAAACTGCCACAGCCCCGACTTCGCCAACCACGAAAGGAGCCAACAAGAAAGGGTTCAATAATCTCATTAGAATTGTTTCGAAACTTCAAGCTGGTGAAATGGATCTCGGCAGATCCGTCCAGATACGTTTTCCGACTCCCTATTTGTTATTTTTTTTATCTCCTTCTTTAAAATAGACACATTAAAATTAATATTCATATTTTAACGTTCCTCTACTTGCTGGGCTTGCTGTATCTGTCTATGATTTTGAGTTATGTGGGAATGGTAAAGTGTTCTTTTGGGGATAAGATTAAGGTTGCATTGGTTAATTCGAACATTATTATGACTTGTTAATAACTTGGCTGAAATAATGGACTTTGTTAAGGATAAAATTGAGCTTTTGAGTATGTAGTTTTCCCTGTGATTGTGGCATAGTTGTGATAAGTTTTGCTGTTAATTTCTCCCTATAGTTTTTATTTATTATTTCATGTTTGGCAAAAGAAAATATCCTGGCACTTTCTACCAAATCACATGCATGATTCATGTCCATTATGTTTGGAAGATGGTTCTTGTTTCCTTAATTTAAATTCTGAAGGATCTTTCCTTTCTCACTATTCAGCACCAAAAAAAAAAATTTAGCTAATATACACTGTTGATTCATGTTCCTTTTTGGAATAGCTTATTTATTTTTGTGCAGATTTTAATTAAAAATATTGCCTTAAATAACGCCCTGTACAGATTCTTACTCTCTCTCATATGGTAAAAAATTTATTCCTTTGGTAAGGATCCTCATCACCTCCCTTTGATTATTTTGTTACCTTAACCGGTTATTTTTGACTCCTATAAAAGCAAAGGAGCCTTGTTCATTCTGGGGGAGGAGAAAATAGAAAAACAGAAGGGAACTCCTTGAGATTTTACATACACTCCGAAAATATCCATTGCTACTCTTCTCCCATTCTTATACCCTTCCACTCCGAGGAAGATCATCGGAAATCACTCGAGGCTTAAGTTGTTATTACCTTTATTTGGTTAGTATCTTTTATTTTATTTACACGTATTACTTCTTCATTTCCTTGTTCAACAGGTCTTGGAATTCAAGACAAGGTATGAAGAATCTCCTTAGGGAGCGGATGAACGTGGAGAACCTTTGAAGACCTTTTATTCACTACTTCCTTCATGCGGTTGTTGTATATTTATTTTTATTTTTCTGTTTGTTATGCTTGCCTTGTAAGGAAAATGTAGTGAAAACCGGGGATCTAGTGAAAAGGGGGAAGGGGGAATCTTGTACTTTCTATCTGCTTCACCTTGGCAAACTCAATATAGGAATCAAAAGAAAAGATTAAACAAACCGTTGTTTTTGTTACGATGTTGAAACCAAATAAAATTTGCGGTAGGCATGTCTTTAGGACGTTATCTTCAGATTGGTTTCCGCACGAGAAAACTAAATTAGAATATATGTTCTAGGAAGTTATGTTCATTCTTGGCACTAGTATTGTGTTTAAGTTTTGTTTTATTAGAAATCATGCTTTAGGACGCTTTTGTTTCTTTCCTTAAATTTCCATGTTCAAAACTAATATCATGTTTAAAGTCTTGTTAGAGATCATGTTTTAGGATATTACTTTTGGCGCTAGCATCATGTTTAAGTTGATTATACGCTTTATTAGAAATCGTATGTTAGGATGATATTTTCGTTTTAGCACTAATTTCATGTTTTAACATGTGCTATTTTCTAGAGATCATGCCTATAGGATTTTTTTTTTTTTTTCTAGAAAACATGCATGTAGGACATTTGAAAATGCATTCTCTAAAGAGCATATGATACATTTGTCTTTAAAGAAAAATAAATTATTTATGTTTTAATATATCATTTTTGAGGCTATGTGAAACCATACGTGCCAACTGTTGTCTTCATAAGTGTCTTTTGTTTTGTCACGCTGAGTCTAATAGGAAACCTAAGTCGAGTCTAGAACCACCTAAATAGAAGTCCAATGCCTCTTGGACATTAAGGGGGACGCTAGGCATTTTTTAGGAAACGTTAGATTTCTCATTTCATTTATTTTAATGCGCCTCTTGAGTTAATTAATAAAATGAACTTAGGAAGGGGGGTAGGGGTAGATAGGACTCGGAAAGGATGACATACGCTTAACTCCAATAGGATGAAACCTTTGTTTTCGTCCTGGGGCTTGGTAATAAAACCAAGTGCGTCTGATCCGAGAATTTAGTAACCCAACCTGTTTAAGCATTTAATATGTCTTAGAATTAGTATAAGAGACCCTACTTGTTATTTGCAACCCCCACATAAAAATACGAGACACGGTCGGGACCCGCCTTTGCGGACCTCGAAGGGTGCTTAACACCTTCCCTTCGAGGTAATTTGAGCCCTTACCCTCTCTCTGGTTTGACCTTTGACCTTAGGCTAGAATGGTGTCCTAATGCACCTCAATCATTAGGTGGCGACTCTAAAGATTTAAAAATCCCAAAAGAGTCATTGCCACGACGTCGTCCAGGTTCCTATTTCTCCGCGAGGAAAAATGGGGCGCGACAATCATAACATCACTCTCATTTAGGCTCTAGACTCACCTCTTAGTTCATTCTTGCACCTTTTTAATAAAATAGTCATAGGGTTTTTAAAAGAAAACATTCATGAAATGTATTATAAATGTAAATTCAGTTTAATGATGATCATCAGTTTAAAAAAAGTATATACATAAAGTAAATTACAAAATACATGCTCAAAACTCTTCACATCAACCTCATTATGCTCAATACACAATTTAATATAATCAGGAGGGCACATGGGAGAACATTCCCATGCTTTAGGTTAGTCTTACATACCTGGGAAGATTTGCTAACACAAATTCGCACAATCCTTCTCTTGATCTCCTCAACCTCAACTCCCCTCAAGCCTTGACTTAGTGACTTCTAGGAAGAATGCTTTAGAATTGGGTTTTTGAAAACCTTTTCATAGAAACCGACCTTTACTGGTCGTAGGGGTACGTTTAGGATAGATAGGAATGGACTAAAATGTCCTCCGTAATTTAAAAGAATTTCTCTCCGACCTGAAATAACACAGTTCGCGACGCGGACCTGTCGCAGACAGTGTATTTTCGAAAAACTCAACTCCGTTGAAAAATCACAGAAAAAGATAAGTGTGGCTCTGCGACGCGGTTCTATCGCGCAGGCACACTGTTTTTCGTTTTGGAACGAAAAATTATCTTTCGACTCGATTGCTCTAAAAATCGACCGAGACCCTTTTCCCACTCAATTTTCAGTGCTGATCACGAATCGGCTCTCGGATTTTCGATTCGAATATCGGAAGACGCATTTCGGGCACACTCTTCCCTAGGGGTATTTTGGTAATTTATCAGGCGTTACATGTACTTATTTATAATCTAACATACTTTTTTATTTTCTCTATGCATAAAATTTCTTGAAATTTAATCTTTTCAAGTTTGGAGATAATGACACATTTATATTGTACGAACATTTAAAACAAATTATAAAGTAATATATTAAGATTATTTACTGAAAAAATATATAAATTATATTGGGCCCGTACCATGGGCCTTAAATTATCTAGTATATATATAATTTTTAAAATTTATTTTATACATAAAAATAATTATTTTTTATAATTTATAAATATTTCTTATACTTTTTCATAAGTTTTATCTTTTAACATGTTATTTCAAATTCTATTTAGAATTTTAAATGGACCGATAAAAATTATAGTCCATAAATATTAGTAACTCTAATAAAGCTCAAATCAACACTAATGCTATTTTAAACAAAAAAAGACAAACCACAACTCAGAATTACAATGATATTAAATATTTGTTCTTTAATTTTACATTTATTCTAGACTTTTTTAGCCATGTAATCAATATTTATTAGACTTTTTTAGCATGGTTTAGTACTTTAAAATTATAATCATTTTTATTACCACTTATTTATTGCAATATTTGTTTTATGTTATCTCATTATTATTTTTTATTGAATATTTTAGTGTCATCAATTATATCATATTTTCTGTTGTTTTCTTAAGAAACACCCTACATAATTATATTTCGGTAGATTTTAAAAAATATTTAAACCACAAGTTAATTAAATGCTTGTATGAATACTTTATCAGAAAAACTCGAGAAATCTGGAAAAAAAAACTGAGTTTTTATTAGTTTGATTTGATTTATAGATTTAAAAATTTAACCCAAATGGTTTGGTATTTGAAAAACATAAATAAATCTAATCCATGTACACCCCTAATAAGAGAATTTTTAAAAATTTAGGAGAATTGTTAAAAAAAAAAAAATCATATGTATCTTTCTTTTTAACGAAGTTATTAACTACTTTACAGTTTTTAGGAGAATAATTTAGAAATTATCAAAACAAATCTAGTCTGAGATATTAAAAAATAATTTAAGAATAAGTAATTAATGTATAGAATACCAACGAAAAATAATTATTTTTTTACTGATATGTTAAAAATGACCAATAAAGTGGAATCTATTTTTGAAACAATAGAGAAATAAAAAGAAACGAAAACAGTTCCTTTTTTTTCCCCCCCAACTTGGATGGGATCTAAAATCCAGTTTGGGCACATTGCACATGGTAAAGTGAGACAAGCAGGCACGATCTAAGTTCTATCAACTTCTAAAGCTAATTTTTTCCAGAGTTTCTGAAACTCCCCATCAATGCGTTACACCAAATATGGTGAAAAAACATAGTACCAAAGATTCCTAAAAATAAAAAATTAAAGTTCCAGTGGATTGTATGTTTAGCGTGAAATTAATCAAATTAAGATTAAATTATGTATCCAAATACAAAATAATTCACCAGCCTAGTCAACATCTGCATTACTGGGCACTAACTATCAGATGCGTAATAACATAGCAAAGATAACAAAAGAACTATTTTATCATGTGAAAATGTATGTTTAATTTTCACGAAATCATGATAATTATAATTGTGAACGACTAACATCTAAAGATTTATTTATCTAATTTTTATTCAGTCTATTATACCTATATTCTTGGAATAATGATAAAATAAACTCCATCTTAATCTACGTCATTTTAATTTTAACTTAAAAAAGTAATGGAGGCGGTATGAGTATTTTATATGTTAGTTGAAGGAAGGGAGGAAGAAGAACATGGGCTTCGTAATAACGCGTTAAATCCAGCCCGCAGACAGCGGGATTTTATTACTGTAAATTAATCTCCGAAAGCTAATATTAAGGAAACAAATCATTACATCACGAATAACAATAATAATTTTACTGTAGTTCCCCCAGAGAAACTACAGTCCATCGTCGGTGCTTTGTCTCTTCTTTCTTCTTCCTTCTTCCTATCTGTCTGTCGTATATTCTTTTCTCCATTTCTCACGCCTTTGACTCCCATGTCACTCGATTTCCCTCTCCTCTAAAAACCCCAATTTCTTCTCTTAGAGAGGCAGAGATATTAATGGGTCCAGACAACAGCTTCACTGCTCAGAAGAGACCTGCTGGAGCACTTCCGACCACCGCCACACCCAACGGCGGCCGCGCCACTTCCATCTTACCTCGTGGTCGACAGATCCAGCGTACTTTCAACAACATTAAGATTACTATTCTTTGCGGCTTCGTCACTATCCTTGTCCTTCGTGGCACTATTGGTTTCGGCAACCTAGTCTCATCAGGACCTGACGCTGAGAACGCCAATCTTATCGAGGAGACTAACCGGATCCTAGACGAGATCAGATCCGACAAGGACCCGGATGACCCGGTGGACGGTAATTTCTTCAGCCTTAATTCAACGTACAGTTTAGGCCCGAAGATTACTAACTGGGATGAAGACCGGGAACTCTGGCTTCAGAAAAACCCTGAATTCCCTAATTTTGTTCGAGGTAAGCCTCGGGTTTTGCTGGTAACTGGCTCTCCGCCAAACCCTTGTGATAATCCAATTGGGGATCATTACTTGTTGAAGGCTACAAAGAACAAAATTGATTATTGTAGGATCCATGGGATGGAAATTGTTTATAATTTAGCTCAATTGGAAAAGGAAATGGCTGGGTACTGGGCTAAACTGCCCTTGATTCGTAGGCTAATGTTGTCACACCCTGAAGTAGAGTGGATATGGTGGATGGACAGCGATGCACTATTCACTGATATGGTCTTTGAGATCCCTTTTTCCAAGTACAAAGATCACAATCTTGTTATTCATGGCTACCCAGATCTATTGTTTGATCAGAAATCATGGATTGCAATAAACACGGGTAGTTTTCTCTTGAGGAATTGCCAGTGGTCTCTTGATTTGTTGGATGCATGGGCACCAATGGGGCCTAAAGGTCCTGTTCGTGAAGAAGCTGGGAAGATGTTGACTGCTAACTTGAAGGGTAGACCAGCATTTGAAGCAGATGATCAGTCTGCACTAATATACTTGCTGACCTCACAGAAGGATCAGTGGATGGACAAGGTGTTCATTGAGAATGCTTACTATCTACATGGATATTGGGCAGGGTTAGTTGATAGGTACGAGGAGATGATTGAGAAGTCCCATCCAGGTTTGGGCGATGGGAGATGGCCATTTGTGACACATTTTGTGGGATGCAAGCCATGTGGGAGCTATGGAGATTACCCTGTTGAGAGGTGCTTGAAAAATATGGAGAGGGCTTTCAATTTTGCAGATAATCAGGTGCTTAAGTTGTATGGGTTTGGGCATAGGGGATTGTTGAGCCCTAACATCAAAAGGATTAGGAATGAAACAGACAATCCACTGCAGTATGTAGATCAATTAGATGTTCGACATGCAAAGCATGTGAGCACAGAAACTCAGAGCTAGTGGCTGCACCAGCTTTTGCACAGAAGAATCTGCAGGTATATGAGATATCATTTTGGTTTGGCGAATCTGTAAGTTAGATCCTTAACACGCTATGTAACGTAAACATGTCCTAGCTCCCTTCGGTATCATGTTATATCTCGAAGCCAGAGTAACCGTTGCACATATTCTAATTGAGTTTTGGTCATTCTTGAATAACTTATACTCCAAATGTGTTGAAATGATTTTAGTTTCTCATTAATTTTTCTGGTTACCATAACTGTTGAATGGTTGAAGCACAATCACTATACATTTCTTTTCTCCTTCCACTTGATTTATCGGCAACTTTTTTGGTCAGACCCTGTTTTGTAAATGATACCTTCCTACCACTTGAGTTATCAGCAATTTTTTGGTCAGACCCTGTTTTGTAAATGACACCCTCCGATGTTCATTTAGATTGTCTAGCTTAAGACATGAAAACTCCTAATTGGCTTGGCTTGTTTAGTGTGTGTTGATTGGCATAACTCTAGCTCTACATTCTAGCGGGGCCCTTTTGCGAAAAGACCTTTTAGCTTCACCCCAGCCGCCACTTTTACCCCCTCACCACCCAAAAAAAAGAGAGGAGAACTGTCAAAATGGAATTTCTGACAGAAAATGTTTGTTAATTGCTAGATTGATGTCGATATTTCAGGGTCGAGTTTTTCTTTATCTGTAAACTTTGTGACTTGGGAGATTGAGAATCTTGGTTCTCCCATTTCCTCTTTAATCCGAGGTGGGATGTCTTCTAGTTGGTAGTATTGACGACTTGCCCTTATCTTTCTAATAAGAAAGCATGTCTTGCCTTAGATTGGGACCCAGGGGTGTGTCTGGTTTATTTAGAGCACCTCGATATTGTTTTTATTTGAGAGCTTGGATTATGACATGTCCTTCGAATTAAAATGTCTATATCGGTTATGGTCTTTTTTGAATCTCTTTTATTATCATAAGGAGGATTGTGGTAGATTGACAACCAGCATGTAAAACTGATTCAAATATAATGAATCCTTACAATACATGACATAGATATAACCTATCCTAACTAGATTGATTTGAGGCATAGTAGTCGACGTTTGTTTTCTTCTTGTGAAGTATCTGCTTCGTAGATGGTACATCAAGACATCCTCCAGATGCTTATCGAGTTCATCACTAGATCTTGATTTGTTGTTTTGTTACCTTTCTACTTCAACTATATTAGTCCCTGTAATAATGTGCTGATTAAGTTTTCTGTGATATATAATTGGAGATCTAGCCCATGTGTTTTCAAGATCAATTGGTTCTTCTAGCAGATTAGTCTAGTCAAGCATGGCAAATCTATTCAATGATTATCTTAGTCACCTATTAAATAATAATGTATTCATATGCTATGGCCTGTATTTTGTTTAGTTCCTCTGTTTTATGTCTTTAACTATATGATGAAATAACATACAACAATAACAAGTACTATGCCTCAGTCCCATACAAATTGGGGTTATGACTAGTGGATGTGCAAATATGGATTAACTTCTTGTATGCCTCAGTCCCATACAAATTGGGGTTATGACTGGTGGATGTGCAACTATGGATTTGGGCTGGATGCTGCTGCATATTAACTCCCATGCAAATCCCATTGAAACTGAAAATACTGCTAGTCTAGACTTCCTATTTCTGAAGCGTTGTTCTCTCTAGTGCATCTTTAAAATACCATTGTGTCAGAACTAACAGACAGAATTTGTTATATTTATACACAATTTGTTATTTGTGGCCTTAACACTTCCCAAGTTTCTTGACGTTTTACCATCCATAATAACAGTATTTCTGGATTTTCCACAGGGTGCGACTAATGTTTTGACCCGTCATGGATGAGAGTGGCACTGTTGGGATGAAGTGGTCGTGCTTCTTCTGGTTCTTATACTTTGATGGTCATCTTTTTTCCCTCCCACGGTTTAAGTTTGTGTTAGGTTTACTTATTTCTAGCAAAATTTTAGTTTCTCAGTGAGATGACTTTGAACTGTATGAATGATGTGCTTGGTAAAGAACAGCTGGAAATCAAATAGAATGAATAGAATTTGTCTAGATAGCTTCAACAGAAGTTACTCGCTCTCAACCTCCAGCTTTGGGAGGTATGATGTGATCACACTTGTATAATTGCAATTCTTGGTCACTTTTTTCTTTTGGTTAATGATTTTTTTGGTATATGATAGTGGACCATATAAAGTTGTATGAACTTGGAAATGTATCACTATTAATACATCTTCTTTCATTCTTTAAGTTCGACTATTCCATTATATTGATAACTTGTCCATCAGATTGTGGTGTATGGACAACACATTTTTTCTTTATGTGGCCAAGAAAATCGTGCAGTCTATCCACAAGCTCTGCACAAAATTATCATTTACTATGCCATTACATAAAATTACTTGAAGCAAGCATTCACCTAGATATAATCTTGTATTCCTGTCAACGTAGTTTTGTACCTTGCAGTAGATTAATGTTAGATTGATCAGCTTCAATTTTCCTCCATATTGTTTTCAGGAGTTCAGAATGTTTATTTACTGATATGATGGTCTGTTAAAATAGTTAGAAATGAGACACTTCATCTACAGTACTATTTATGTTGACTGAGTTGTGTTTGGGTGTAACGGAAAATAGAGGAGAGGAAAAGAACTTGGGAGTCATTTGTTGTGACTTGTGAGATATAAAGGAATAATAATTTTAAGATAAAGTGCCGGCGTTTGGTTGGAGGTATTAGGTAATCTTTGAATTATTTATCTCACCAACTATATCTTAGTTATGGATAGGAATAAGTTATCTCGGGATAAGTTGTTCCAAACCAAACGACCTCTAAAATACAACACTCCCTAGCATTTGAGAGCTACTGAATTTGATGCCCAACAGCCCAAGTACCAGATATTCATTTTGGGGTGGATGGAGTACTAGGAGGAAGCCAAGGACTAGCAAATACCTTTCTTCCCCAGTGGCGGTGTATGTATCGTTTAACAATCTACATAATTAACTGTAAAATTTGTTCTTCCTCATAGTTGCACGGCTCTCCTAATTTGTTCTTAAAGCTGTTTAGGGTCACAATTTTAGATTGCAGCTTTCCAATATATGGGAGTACATGACTACATTCTGATACAGAGCTGGTTCCAAATGTATGTTTAACAGAGTTCCAGCCTTTGTTGCCCCTCGGTAGAGTGAATGACCCAGCAAACGTGCAGGATGTAGAACCCTCGAGTTCAATTGCATAAAATAATGAGTCTAAAAGAAGGATCAAGCTTGAAAGCAACAAGGAAGGTTCAAGCTGAAAGAAACGGATCGGCGTAGATCTAATAATGAATGCAACTGCATATAGAAGTTAGATCAACGAGTTTTTTAGGTCCAGGGTGTTATATCTCTGGAATATCTAGGACAGAATATGGTTAGTTAGCAGTCACATCGTTGGCCGTTTGCACAATTTGTAAACTTGGAGATTTAGAGATGCTAAACCAAAGCAACCAGGTGTATCTAGAGAACAAAATGAAGCTGCTATTTTACCATTTTACAGTGTATTAATAAGAATTGAGTTTCAAACTACATATAACAGTACGTTAATGGACTTGGGGCATCGTCATGCCAATCATCATTCTAGAGTAGATGCCAGTCCATACCGAGCAGGATTACTAATGAGTGTGTGACTATCATCAGTAGAGTAAGCTAATGACCACGATCCCATAATACTACAAACTAATTTCAGCTAATTCTTGGATAGATTACGTTTGTGCATAGCCACGAATACCTGATTCATCTCTGCTATTTGACTTAGAAGTTGATTTATCCTCTGCAAAAAGGAACAATCAGGGATTGTAACTCAAAATGTAGTTAAAAGATGATTTTAGAAATTTAACCTGGGAATTTTTGCAAACACTTGAAAGCGGAAAATACCTCATCTTTCGCTCTAATGGTGCGCCTCAGCTCTTCCGCATTCTGTCCTCTAATCAGTCTCCGTCGCCAACGAAAATACCCAAACATCACAAGTATTGCCGCCATTCCAAAAGGCGAGAGAACAATCATTAAAGCCCTTCGAGCTGAATTGAAACCCCGGCTTAAAATAGCAATGCCGGCGACTCTAGAAAACAACACTTGCAGCCCCAAATTCCACCATCTTCCTCGGTAACAATCTGCTCTAACTGGGGGCCGAGGACTATCTGGTACAGATTTTGGTGGATCCACTACATTGGAATCTGAGGCTGCGAATGAACAGGACAAATTATCGTTATCTCGATGGGATGGTGAAAATGAGGATGTTGACAACGACGACAACGACGGGGATGAGGGAAACGGCGGTGACGATGACTGGCTATGAGTTCTCTGAACGGAATTTACGGATATGTAAAGGTTCTCGTGGTTTACCGGAGGAAAGACGGCGAAGTCTCCGGTAGATTTGGGGAACGGGTAATCTCGGATCGCGAACAGAGAGCAAACGGCTGGTGGTGGATCGGAAGGAGATCGAAAATCCCTTCTACGTTTCCAATTCCTAAGCTTTTCCAGCTGAGCTTCAGTTATTGCGACTTCTTCTTCTTCCACTTCTACATCGGGATCCGCCATCACCATTACAAGTTTATCAGTGACGGCCACTCCCCGTTTTAGCCCAATTATATATGTTTGCCTTGAATTCGGGCCCAAGTACAAAGATGGCCGATTTTGGTACCCAAATAAGCTTTATCCATATTTTTCATTTATTAATCGAAGTTACTCTATTTGGAATATTAACCAGCAAATGTGCAACTATAGTATCTAATGAATTTCATAAATGTTCACAGAATTATAATTTATTTATTTTTTGCACTAAAAAGATATAATTTTGTTTTGTCACTTAAAAATCATGCACTTATCTTTGACAACAAAAATAATCATGATAGACGGAAATCCCATGGAATCCTCCCCTCCCACATCTGACATCACCACCACAGCTCCCAACCACTTTTTCATTTATTTTGAAAATTCATTTCATTCTGGCGAAGATGAAAAAATAAATTCTATAAGTAATATTTTATATTAATCGTGTCTTCTCTACCCATTGCTACCACCCCAGAGGCCCACACCCGTTATATTTCACCCTCCCTCCACAACCCATCTCTTATAGTATTAGATTATATATAAATAATTTTCAAATGTTACATTTTACTTACAACAATAAACAACAATATATTCAGTGTGTTGAAAGGTTAGCAAGCTGATGTAACGTGGTTAGTTAGTTAATGCTAATCATAGTTAATTAGTAATAATAAAGTGGTAAGAAAGTTAGTTAGAAATTAGTTACATTGACAATTGTAGCTTAGCAGTTAATGTATCTATATATACACATGTATTGTATCAAGTTGTATTGAATGGAATAGAACAATTCTCAGATTCCTCTCAAACTCCACCATCAATATCAACATAGAGCTTCTTCACAGAAGCTCACTGGAATCTCACAAGTGGAGTCTGGGGTGGATAAAATGTACGCAAATCTTACCACTACCTCATAAAGGTAAAGAAGTTGTTTTCAAGAAACCTTCATCTCAAAAATTCAAATGATACATTTTACTTGCCTAACGAATATAAGAAAATAAGTAAAAATTTATTTATTTCTTCTGTAAAATATGTTTTAGAGAAAAAACAAATCCTTTGAACAGAATACACCCTAAATATTCATTTTTATTCGTTAAAAATGAGAAAGGCATATCCATTCATATATGTTCGGGTGGATGAAATTGAAATTGGGCCATCGCTGGCCCAGCCCTATTTTGGAGTTGTCCTCTTGCTAAAACTTGATTTGACATTCTGAATAAATAAACATTGAAAGTTTGAAACATGTCTATTCACTTTTTAAAATGAAAAAAAAAAAAAAAAAAGCCAAGGATATTCCTATCTACCGAAAAATAACTTACACTTTATTTAGATGGTCATTATATATTATTTTATAATGTGATGTAGTGTATTGTATTGTATCATAATGTATTGTTTTAATGAATACAATATTTAGATAGATTGTATTGTTCTTGAGCGTTGCATAATGTCATATATCCATAATTTGAAAGATAAATTGTAGGGTGTGTGGTACATGCAATGAAAATATATGGTAAATGATATATGATTATTAAATAATCATTAAAGTAAACAATGAGAAGAATATATTAAAGTAACGATGCAACCACACCAGATCAGTGGTTAGACAAAATAAGTTTTTTCGTTATTACCTAATGATGAATTTAAATGATACAATACAATGGAATTTGAATAACAATTAAAATAAACATTGTATTGAAGCTAACAATACAAATACAATGCAACAACTAACAACCATCCAAACAAGGGGGGTTGAAAATAGGGGAAATTACGTAGATATACAAAAAAGTAAAAAGTTTACAAACAAGTAGCTTATGTTTTATTTACATAAAAAAGAAGCTCAAATCAGTGAAACTATACATGACTGTACAATATAGTTTGTCAAAGATATAGAAAGTATACACTACTATATAATGTGTATTACGTATACATGACATATACACTAAATACACATTATGGTACACAAATATACACTGACTATACATGTCTATACAACAAAGGCTGAATGCCCAAAATTGTAACAAATAGTCAAAGGTCAGCCGAATGGCTACTTTTCATAATTTAAAAAAAAAAGAATTATTTTTTGTATAAATAATTTTTCTCAATAACTTATAGGTGTAATTATCCCTTAAATATCCTTTTTGACAAAATACTTATAAAAAATGACTCCGCTGTTTTTGAAAATAAGCCATTTTCCATAGATATTTTTTATTCTTTTCATTTTTATTTTTAATGTTTCAAAGAACAATCCCTAAAATAGGCAAGGATTATTAGTAAATCACAATTAAGAAATTAGCCAAATAATCTCCAAATTGATATATTTTCTTTTCATTTTGATGGTTGACTAGGGATGGCAACGAGCGGAGCGGGGCAGGGTGAGTACAGGGCGAGTTTAGAGGTATGTGGGGCGGGGCGGGGCAGGTTTAGAGCTATGCGGGTGCAGGGCGAGTTGAAGTAACTATTTTTAAAACTAATGGGGGGCGGGACGGGTTTGAAAAACCAAATAGGAATTAGAAGAAATTAAATTTTTGTAATTAATAAAAATTAAAGATATAAACTTCTTATATGAAATACAACAACAATAACAACAATCCCAGTGGAATCCCACAAGTGGGGTCGGGGGGGTTAAAATTACTTTTAGAAATGTAATTAATGTAATTATGCTTGGACCACTTTTAGAAAGATTTTTTTTTTTTTTTTGTATTAATTGATTTATTTTATTTTATTTGACTCCGTTTTAAAAAGGCAGAACAACAACATGCCCAATGGAATCTCATAAGTGGGGTCTTTGGAGGGTAGAATGTATGCAGACCTTACCACTACCTCACAGAAGTAGAGAGGTTATGTCCTGGGAACCCTCGTCTCAACAACCCATAAGTAGAATAAACTAGATATGACAAAAAGGAAAGGAATAGGAAGAACCACTACAAATGAAAAACACATGATAACTCATATAATACAGCTAAAGACAACACATGATATACAGACTCGACAAAACCTACTACCCTACAATACCTCACGGCTAGACATCAACCTAACCCTGCTAACCTATTAACCTTCTACTCTAATTCGCAACCTCCACTCCTTCCTATCTAAGGTCATGTCCTCGGTGAGATCAAGTTTTGCCATATCCTGTCTAATCATCTCTTCCCAATACTTCTTCGGTCTACCTCTACTTCTCCAGTGACTCCTAAATCCAACCTCTCGCAAAGCATTGATACCTCTTCTCTACACATGTTTTAAAAAGATACAAAATAAAATAATATTTTGATACATTTAAGATGTATTTATTTAATACCAAAAGATTAAAAAAATTTATTTACTTTCTTAAACTCTCTGTATCAAAACAAATAAGTCAAATAATTAAAATAAAAAAATAGTATAATTTGAACTACGAAGTTAAATCATTTAATTCATGTATACGTTAAGTGCATTTCTTTAACTTTTTTTTTTTTTTGAAATAAAATTAAACCTACATAGAGATACAATAAACCATTTTTATATCTAGAAATTAATAAAATTTTAAATATATGTAATACAAAAAATATAATGTCAATAGGGAAGAGACCTTTTACATGAAAATTGCGTTCGTAAAAAGTGGGAGTGGGGTTGCATTTGTAGACTGCATTTATGAATTATTTATCATTATATGGATAATATTAACGAGTGAATTAAATGTCAGTTTCAAATTAAAGCAAATGAAAATTTATTTTTTATATGTGATTTCTCTTAAAACTAACATATAAAGTGTTGGACAAATTATGAACACATCTTATTATATATCTTTTCTTTCAATACGCAATTATCAAATATCATATAAAAATTTAATATATTGTATTGGATCAAACTTTGAAACTTCTCTATTTAATATCTGCATTTAGTTATTTCCTTCATCTCATTTTAATTGTCATATTATACTTTTTGAAAGTCAACTTGAGTTATTTTCAAAACTAAATAAGATTAAATTAATTTAATATTTTAAAATAAAAATTCAGATATTCAAAATAAAAAACTAAAAAAAATATTATTGATTTCAACTTTTGTCATGTCCGTATGATAAAAAGTACTTATTAATGTTGGTCAAAATTTATATAATTTAATTCTGAAAATAAAAAATATGACAACTAAAAAAAATAAAAAAATATTAATTATCCAAATTAAATTTTGAAAATATCGAAATAAATACCAAACGTTAATATTCCTCAAAAGGAAAGCAGAAAAAGAAGTAAGCTTTTAATTTGGATTTTGGAGAGCTACATGGCCAGAAAACAGGAAGGAATTGATTGAACATTGCACATAAGTTGTTGAAAACAAGATAAGTTATGTAAATAATG
The DNA here is from genome assembly GCA_029948455.1 of Solanum rostratum. NCBI lineage: Eukaryota > Viridiplantae > Streptophyta > Magnoliopsida > Solanales > Solanaceae > Solanum > Solanum rostratum. The sequence goes on along the minus strand of CM057054.1, from coordinate 61,185,991 downwards.
CTTGACTTTGTTTTTCTTTTTTGTTTTTGGATAATCACATAATTAAAAGTCAAAATTTTTGCATTGGTCTATTTTGTGGCTGTCCTCCCTATTAGGTGTCACAATTCAATCTGTACAAAATTATTCAATTGTAAGGCTGCTTACTCTTCTGATCGAACCCTTTTTTTCCTCGGATCTTGTGTATGGTGAAAATTTTATAGTGCATCGAATTTATCCATTGAGATTAAAGTACTTATTTTATTTTTCATTTAGCGTTTGATGTTTAATTTTAAATTTTAATTATTTTTAAATTTATTTTCCAAATCCAAATAATTTGAATTTGTTTAATCTGTTTAAATCTAAATAAATACTTGGTAATGTTTAAATTATTAATTCATTTAAATTTATAATTCGAAAATAAAGAAAATCTTGATAGAAAACAATTCTTCTTAATGAGTTTTATGTATTTAATTTAATACTCTTAATAGCATTTTCTATCAAATTTTTCTTCATTTTCAAATATTGAACCTAACATTTTTTTTATGGACAAGTCGATAATTATGAATATTTTATATATTAGATAAAATCTTTTTTATTAATTCAATTCATTTTAATCTACGTCTATTTGATATTGTTAACTTTGTATATATAACATTTTTTATTAAATTATATACATGTCTGTGATACATAAGATTTTGCTTTGAGGTATAATTGCTTTTTAACTCTTCCTCACCTTAACCTTTTAGTACAAGACAGCAATAACAATTAACTGGTCTTCTTTTTTGAAAAACAAAATAATAAATAATATCATATTTTTGGTCTTTAAAAATATTTTATACAGTTGGCGTTTGATGTTTCCAAGAGAAAAATCAGAAAGCAAACAAAATAGCACGAGCCTTACGAAATAAAGACCAAATACTAAAATTAGTATCACCAAAAAAGAATCATATATATATATTTTTTTCACTTATCCATCTGTATTGTACATATAATTCGTATGTTTTTTTTATAAGAAAAAAAACAGATTTTTTTCTTCACTTATATATTTATATTTTACGCATAATTTATACGTCCTTTTATAAGCGAAAAAGAAAAAAAAAGTTGGAAATAATTTGGTTATTGCCAGCTCCTGAAGTGACATGTCACTGACACAAATTATTTGTCCATATGTACGTATTGCATGAGATTTTTTTTTTAAAAAACCAATTCACATTTTCATAATCTAGGTTTTAAATATGAACAATTAGCAAAATATAAAATTCTAAAAGAAAAAGACATTTTGGGATTTAAGTAAGTGAAGAGTATTTTATTTATTTTTTTATCACATAAATGGGCGTGAATAAAATATTGATTGTGTGAGTCAAGAGATTATTAAAATCGAAAATTCAATTTTGATATCGCACTTTGGGTATTATAATATTTTATGATGTCAAATATTTATAGTACAGATATTAGAATATCAAATATGTATCAAAGTACACATTTAAATGTACAATTCATGTATATTATTCTAATCCTAACAAAAATATTTAAGTATAATAATAGTACACAATTAATAGTTAGATGTTAAAACTTTAATTTCGCCCTTAACCTATCTCGATCAAAATGTGTTTGTTTTATATAATTATTAAAAAAAATGGATTGTTTGTACTTTTTCTTTTTTGATATTTTTTATAAGGCATGTATGTTTCTTTAAAAGCAACGGCTATAATCTATTATACGAGTATGTATAAAATCAAAATTAATCAAATCACAATTATCAACTTATCATATTATAATCATAATATAACATTTGTATAGTTAAAGATTAAAATTATCGAACCAAGATTTTTTAATAAAAACGTTAACACAATAATTATCAATAGAGGCAAAGTCAAGTTAAGAGTTTGAAAGTTCTAAAAGAGAAAAAGATATTACAAAATATATTTTTTTAATATCAATATAGATATCGAGTTCATGAACTCTAACGTAGTTTCGCGTCTAATTACCATATCCACCCATGAGCAGTAATACTTTCTCTGAATCATTCTTTTTTTCTTAATTATTATATATATATAAATTATTTAAATATTAAAAAATAAACACACTAATTAATGAACAGATGAATTATGTTTTTTTTTCCCACTTCAGCGTATGGTGCAATTAAAGGGAAGACTTTCAAGTGAGTGCTTTTAGCCACAAGTGAAAATATAGGAGCATTTATTCTTGAGAACGAAAGCTCTCGCAATAATTCCAAAATTTAATTCAACTTTTTACAGAGAGAGAGATTGGAAGAGCGAGAGGATCCGGGAAGTAAGAGAGAGAAGAACCACGTAAACGAATACAGTCCATGTATGTAATGAAGGATTCTTGAAAGAACACGATGTTAACTTCTCTTCTTCTTTGCTTTTAAGCGACGCCGCTAATCCTCTCTTTTGGTAAACCCCCTTTTGTTTGTTTAGCTCTCTCTTCTTACAATGTCCGGTGAGGCTTCTTCTTCTGGGTTTAATTTGGAAGGCATTGATGATGTTCAAGATTTTCCATGGGTCAGTTTTTTTTTTTTTCAATCCTAATTACAACTTTACTGTTCTTGGGGTTTCTTCTTTAATGGAGGCAGATACTTGAGCGGAATTTATTCTGACGAAATGCAGGCGAATTCAGGGGAGGACCCATCTGTATCGTGTGACAGGTACAGTCATCTCTGTGAGGTTGTGCAGATGGGTAACAAAGCATATCGTGAGAACAGATGGGACGAGGTAAACCCAATTTTCTTTAGTTTATTACTCGATGTGGGTAATGGTGATTATTCAAGAATTTCGACTACTGAGGATTTATAACCAAAAAGGAAGCGTCTTGCAATTAACTACCTATGACACGGTCGGTTTTCGGAAAGATTTTCGTCCCTGTAACATATCCCCATTATTGGAAAATAAAAGTGGATTGGAGTGAAGTGAAGAAGAAGTGGATCTATTAATTTGATTCTGTGTCAAACACTCCAAGTGGTGAATCCCATCAACATGACTTTGTTTTGATCACATATATGTATGAAACCACTATGTTCATCTTTCAGTTCCTTATGTTGGTACTGATATCATGAATCTAGTTTTTATCTTCTTCATTGCCAAGACAAACATAGTTCTTTGTGCCAAATAACCATTAGTCAGTGATTCTGCAAGTTAGTCGAGGAAAAGTTTTCTGCTTTTCATACAGCAGGTTTCTTACTGAAGAAAATGTTTTTCTTGTAATCATCTTATGGATCATTTTCTAGCGTCTGGGTATAAGTAGGCGGCATGTGGTAATCCTACAAGGCAGAGGATAGGTTTTGAGAATATCAATATTGGTGATAAGTATTAAAGATTGAAAATAATGTTTACATGTTCTTAGAACACCATAAGCTTTATTTTTAATTTTAAAAAAATGGTTAATTGTTCTTCTAAACATGTGAGATAGAGTATGTAGTGGTGATATTTGGAAAGGAAAAAGACTTCCACCCATAATTTACCAGAAAACATCTATTGGTAACTAAATACTGGATATGATTGACCATGGAATATTTTTCTGCATACCAAAATAAACCCGTGGTTCCTTCATTGTTTCTCTTATTTTTCTAGAGGTACAAAAACACACTGAATTATATAACTTGAAATATTTACTTAACGAGCAAGCAAAGGCTTGATTCTAGGTACCAAAAGAATGCACAAGATTCAAAACCAAAGTGTTTAAGAGCTCTCTGTTTCTCATGGTTGATGAAGAATTGATTAGGTCTATTGTTTTATACTCGATTTTGTAAGAGGTGATGTTTCTCAAGCAGTTCAATAATCCATGGATTTGGAGAAAATCTTTAGACTTGGTGATGTAAAATCAAGTGCATGCGGTTTTTAGTCAACATATTCAAATGTTTCCTTCCTCAGAAAGATCAAGTGCATGTAGTCCTCCAGCTACAACTACGTGACATAGTAATTGAAGATGCTTCAGGGACTCTGGTTCAGAGTGATGTTCTTGAGTTTTTTATTGTCAGCTAACTCAAACTAGCTCATTTAGCAAGGACGATTCTAACTTCCACTGTATTATTTGGTCATCATAAAGGTTCTTGTATACTTGCTTTTGTCTTCTTGTTTTCTCAATGTCTGTTTCCTTGTTCAGGCTATCAATCATTACACAAGAGCTTGCAACTTTAAGACAGATGATCCTATTATTCTTAGCAACAGATGCGCATCATACCTCAGGTAAAGTTTAGTTGTGTGCTTGGTATTTCTGATGCATATTGAATGTTTTACTGCCATATTGATATATCTCTGTTGACCTTGCCATCTTTACTTATGTTTTCTATTTGACTGCTTATAATTTTACAAATAGCTGAACTTAGTATTTATGGCTGAACTTTCAGGTGTAGCCAGTTTCTGAAAAGTAGATCTGCATCAGATTCAGAATACAGGCCATTGAGTGGGTTGGATCCTACAATATATGCCGGGGTGTGTCTGCTTTTTGCTATTGTCTATGATTTCAACCTTCTTAGTAAAGGGTTTTGCAGCAAATTTAAATTGTTTTACTTCAATATCAGCTTGCACTAAAGGATGCTGAGAAGGTGATGCATCTGCAGAACAATTCAATTACCTCATATATTCTGAAGGCAAACTCACTCATTTTGGTAAGGAAATTAATGTCTCATGCATCATTAGCTTTGTGAAACCACATGGTGAAATATGTACCAGTTTTGGAAAATAGCTTATTTCTATTTGCCTTTTGATGTTCTCTAAATTCTTTATATTTTGAGGGTGGGTTAAATAAGTAAATTGGGTTTATCCATGTGTGTTGGGACCCCCTCGTACACATTGTTCTATCATGAGAGTAGCAGATACTTCAACTGTCTAATTCACCCGATGGTCTTATGTTATCTCATCAAATGCTTGTTTCTTTATTTATTCTAATTGTTGTTAGTTTGTAACTGTCTGAGTATAGTGAAGGAGGTTGCTGTACTTCCAATATCTTGTTAAACATTTGGTAGGCTCATAATCTTCTTGGACACTCATCTCATGTTTCTTGAATTGGCAGTTAGAAAAATATGAGCTCGCCCAAGAGGTAATCCGTTCAGGACTTCAAATGAATCCTTCAAGGTAAAGCAAATTATTGTGATATTCATTACTATGACATGCTTTCTCATGTCAGTATCTGTTCAAAAGAAGCATAACGTGTATTTTCGAGAAGCATAGCCATAACGTTTGATCATATGGTGAGTTGTTAATTGTTATTTCTTCTGCAATGTAGCAATTCTCTTCTAAATTTGGAGAAATCGATCAAAGCTACACTTGGAAGGAGAATCCATGGAAGACCACAGCGCAGTGATGATTTTGATTGCACCCTGTGCTTAAAGCTGTTATTTGAACCTATAACAACTCCCTGTGGACATTCTTTTTGCCGTACTTGCCTCTTCCAGTCAATGGACCGATGTAGGTTTAGATTTGCATGCTCTATCTATCCAGACTTTTCTTACATGTTGAATGACAATCATCTTCTATTCTTCTTATCCTTGTTCCTTACCCTTTTGATTTTTGTAGATAATAGATGTCCATTATGCCGAACAGTTCTTTTCATTAGTCCCAGAACGTGCGCAATCAGGTTAGTTGCTTACGTTTCATCCTCCCGTTGTACTTGTTTTACACTTGCTGCTGAGACTGCGCTTTCTCTATTGTTCTTTTTTTTTCTTTAAGGATAGTAAATGATCTTAGGTAGCATCCGGTCACATGCTTTATTGCTTCCTCAAATTGTGATGCTGTCTAAATAGATTGCTTTTCTAGTTCACAATTCTTCCCGCAGAAGGAATACAAAGCATAGACCTTCTGCACCTTTACACACATTTGATGACTCTTCACTAATATTAATGATTTAATTGAACTCACGTTCTCCCATGTGGCTAAGATTTCATTATCTATATTTGTCTTGCGTGGCTAATATGCCTCATTCTTACTTGTACTTTTTCAGTGTAACGTTGAACAACATAATAGAAAAAACATTTCCTGAGGAATATGCCGAAAGGAAGGCTGAGAATGACAGTTTGATAAGCCTTGGTGCTGACTTTCTGCCTCTTTTCGTCATGGACGTTATTTTACCGTGCGTGAAACTTGCACTTAACATTTTTGAACCTCGTTACAGACTTATGGTGAGTGCTACTTAACTATCATTTTCTTGACTATTAGTATAAAAATGCAGTTTTGCATGTTTGATGTGGGATCTAGATGAACCATCATTGTTCTATTTCTATATCTTGATGATAATGATTTTTATAGAATTCTATTATCTTTGGTCCCAATCATTCTGTCTTAGTTTACCAGATATATGAAAGGTTTGAATGAAACTTCTGTGCTACTTTGATATAACAAAATTATGAGGTAAAAAGATGTTGAGATGTTGAAGTTTATCACCAATAGTAGAAGTATTATTCTATAATTAGAAGTACAATTATCCTATTTTAGTTAATTCTAAAAAAATTACAGTAATGACGACTGCGCTTTGGGCCCAAAGTTAAACTGGGATCTACTTTACAAATCCAATATGTCCTGCCTGCACACATTTGGACCCCTATCAATTCGCTACTAAATTAATCTGTTAGACGTACTCTGAAATTAGGGTTCTCTAAATATCACACTTATCTCTATACTTCAGACAATCTGTAAGAAAATTTGAAAGTCTTCTGTCAGATCTGGACATAATGCATGTTTGCCCAGAAAGTGGCTTAATTTGAAATGGGAATTTTTTTAGATATTGTTTATGTTTTGTCTAAGCTTTTCGAAGACATGATACAATAACGCATACCTGATTAAGGAGGAGCAGACCTGGCAATTATGATTTCTTTTGCTAATTTGTGCAATTTTGAGAAGACATCTAGAGCATCTCTTAAAGATAGCTCCTGCAAGTAATCCATCAGACTTAGGGCGCAGGCCTTAACTATTGTTAGCTTTAGCTAATGAACGATATGTTTAGAAGCAAAAGAGAGGAAACAAAGTATTAAGAATCTTCTTCTTCTTGTTTGATTGTATAAAAAATAGGGAAACAACACAAAGTAGAGAACCTTTTGCTATTCTTCCCCTGCGGATAGAATAGGAATGTGGAAAGTATATATTTCTTGCTGACTGTCCAACTCGAACAAAATAAATGAGAAGTATTATAATACTTGTCTCTCCTTTTTTTCTCTCGTATTTAAATTCTCTCTTGCTAACCCTTTTAATCATGCATTATTGAGATGGATTTTATAGATCTCACATGCATACTGTCTTGCAAAAGTTAAAAAATTTTGTTGTTTCTACAGATCAGGAGGATAATGGAAGGAAATCGTCGAATGGGAATGGTAGTTTTTCCTTTGATTTACTCCCCAGATATTATACTTGGATTTGCTGTCTTCACTTTTCGCTGAGGCTTCACCGTTAATCATGCAGGTTGTTCATGATCCTACGACAGGTTCGGTAGCTGATTATGCTTGTGAAGTGGAGATTATAGAGTAGGTGTTCTGCAGCCTGGACAGATTTTCAGGATATCTTTTATGTTTATTCTTCTATTGATTTCATCACCTTATTCTTGTTAATAGAAATTGATAACCTATATCTTTTCGTGTAGGTGTGAGCCACTTCCAGATGGGCGTTTCTTTCTGGAGGTGAATATCAGTTTTTTGTCCTATTAGATGCTTTTGTTTTTTGTACCATGAGCCTTCCTGTTAGCATGACGCTTATTTACTACTTATGAGTTCATTGGCACGACGGTGCAAACTGCTATAGGAGGACCTTTAAATGTAAAATAGTCAAGGTTCTTCACCCCAAACTAGCATGTATAATATAGCATTGTAAAGTATCCTTACTGCACCTGACGGTTTGTTTAAAGTGAACATTGTATCTACTTTTGCCCTTAAGCAAGTGAAAATGTTCTTCTCGAACACTTTCTACCATTTCTCTTGCTTCAGCAAATTTTGAATTCAATATCTTTGCTAGATGAACCTGTGTTTTGGTTGTTTTTCTGTTGAGGATGAATTCAAAAGGCTATTATATCCACCAGAGGTGGTGTCATGTCTAGATGTCCCACCATACTAAAGACGAGTTTCTGCTGAAGCTTTTCTTTCCTGGTAAATTTTTTTTGAAGTTCTTTTAAATTGTATCTGATTTAGCTCAAACTTATGCAGGTTGAAAGTCGACGTAGATGCCGCATCGTACGACATTGGGATCAAGACGGGTTAGTTTAATCTCTAACTCCCTATTGGTAGAGATGGTAATGGATAATTAGGTTTTTTGAAGAAGTAAGGACAGAGAAACATAGGGTACCATATGGTTGCGAAATGAAAATGCAGAAAAGTAACTTATGACCTTATCTGTTCGTTATGCAAGCAGGAGTTTTGTAGGAGAGAGTTCAAAAAGCTCACAAGAAAAGAAGTTTCTCTATAATAAGTCCTGGAAAAAGTGTAGAAAACTTGAAGAATTTGGTTTTGTCTTGTTTTGAACTTTCCTTTTCCTTGAGAAAATGTTATCCTTTCTAATTTCTTTCTCAAATAAATTTTCAAACAACTTTCTTATAAAAGAGGCCAAAGATTTGAAATTCTACAAAGGGGAGGGGTTGTTAGAAATCTCTGGGTCGGTCTGTTGCTTGCTTTGCGTTAAGTCAGCACCTATGCTATAATTTTTCTATTATTCTGCTAACTTATGCTTCTTTAAGCTTGCTTATTATTATTATTATTATTATTATTATTTTCCTTGGCCATTATTATGAAGGTATCGTGTTGCTGAGGTTGAATGGATACATGATATATACCCAGCCGAAGGAACAAAAGAGAGGCATGAAGTAAGTTGTTCATCAGTTTCTCTGAGATTGTAAATCCATTTTACTTATGATCCTTTTTTTTTCTTTTTCGCTACAGTAATCTTTTCTTGTTTACCTGCTAAAAGAAAGACTCTTGTGTTTCTGTTACCTTTAAATTCAAAAAAAGATTCTTGTTTCTTGTGGCTCTGTCCAAGGATTTTTTGGGCAAACTGTTCTCCTCGAATTCTTCTGAAATCCAGCTATCACTGACTATTTTATACTTCATATGAGAAAATTTTTGCCTTCTCTCTTACTGACCATTTAATTCATGCCTCTTCAATTTGAATTATGATCAAAATAGCACATTTTCCTATCTCAAAGGCTTATTGGTATATAGTGTGTGCGCCTTTGTGTGTCTGTAATACTTGTATACTAATTCATTGTCAACTGCTTAATGCTTTCAAACTCAAGCTTTATATATGTTGAACTGTAATTTATGAATTTCTGATAGTTACTGGAGACGGCAAATAAGGCGGCAGCATTTGCTCAACAATGGTTGAGGAACGCACAACAAGTAGCAGGAGGTAAAGTCATTAATAAGGTGTTTCCTTTTTTGTCTTTTTTGTGGCAAATGATTGTAGTAGGTCCATTTATCAGATGAAATTTGATGTCTTTTTAATCCTTCAATACATAGCTATAGCACTTCGCCACTTCCATAGGTTTTGAAAGTAGATGTACCACTTGCATATATAGGTGTCAGATTTTTGGCATGCTTGGTATACATGCTACAACACTTCATATTGGTGTGTTATCTATGAATCATTCTGAAAAAGATAGCTTTATCAATCCAAGTGGTGATAATGACCTGGAAAACTTTTCCAGAAGGCTTTACTCAGAGAGCTAAGCTTAGTGTTTTTACCTTGGGTATTATTGTACAGCCTAATTATTCTTTTGCTAAATATCCTTTCAGCACAAACATCATAACCTAGCCTTTACCTACAGATCGTAGACGTGCAGAACTCTTCAAAGCTGAAGGATTGATGCCATCACCACAGGATCCTGAGCGCTTAAGTTTTTGGGTACACACCTGAATCCTTGTTAAAGTAAAAAACAAGCTGTAGTCAATAGACATGAATTAGTTTTTTCATATTTTGGTGCCTAATTAAATGCAGCTCAACACTCTGACCGGTCAGAGACCAACAGAGAAATTAGACCTGCTTCGGATGAGAGATACACCCGAGGTATTTCTTCTTTAACACTTCACTTAAACTATCTTTTTCTTGAGCTCCTTTCTTAGAGAACAAGGTCTTGCTAAACCATGGATGTTGGTTGTAGCATGTCATGAGCACTAGGCTAAAGTGCAGTTGAGCAACTGAAACAAATTGGCTTATTCTACCATTGGTCAAGAAGGATTAGAGATGTACATTTAGATATAGTCAAAAGACGGGGTGGATCCTAGTGCTCCGGCGCTGAGTTCATCCGAACCCAGTATTTTCGACTTAAGAGAGAAGATTTTAAAGTGAAAATCCACAAAAGAATTTCAACAAATATTAGATCTAAACCCTTAGTTTATAAAGTACAATGAGTTTGTGTTTAAGAACATTATTCATTGAACCCATCAAATGGAAATCCCGGATCCATCTTTGTCAGAAGTCATGTTTCCTCCACAGTAATATCCTTATAACAAATTGAGGAACTATTATAAGCTGAGTGTTCTCCTTTTTCTCTGATTTTTTCTTGATTAGTCACTTTTATTATATGTTGATTGTGCTTAATTTATTCCGCAGAGGATTAGGCGAGGTCTGTTATGCATGAAACAAGAAGAACAAGGTTGCCGGCTGCAATAATATTTATCGAACATGTAATTAGTTCCTTTTACATGAAAGCAGGAGAAGGCTGCCAGCTGCTATAAATTTTGGTCAACCTGTAATTATAGTTCCATTATTGTATTATCTGTAAAGCTCATTTTGATTTTAATATTTTATTTAATCCACATTTTCAGTACTGGTGGATCCTCAACCGATTTCTCCTCTTTCATGGAGATTTGCTGTTGACTTCAACTTTTTCTCTATTGTAAAGGGCCTGCACTGTATTGAACTTTTGTCATTCTTTTGTTGTAAACAGTGGATCTATCCCGCAATACATTCTGTAAAACCAAAACGACGAATTTCGTAGCTTCATTATCTCCAGAAGAATTGATCTCATTGTTTGTATAGCAAAACAATCCATATTATATTTGCTTCCTTCACCAAGTTCATAATTTGTCTCTCTCTGATAGCTGTAGTGATAAACTTTTGGGTAGGATGAATCAGCTCAGTGCATCCTTACTTGAGCAGAGGGTTCATCGAAAAGAGTCTTCACAAAGTAGAGGCAAGACTATATACACATTGCCTCCTTTAGACCCCATTACACCATGATGAACAGCTCAGCACACCAACTGCAAAGCATGACAGAAGCCCCTGGGCATATGTAGTGTTTTCTTGCTGCAGAGCAATGGTTACTACTGTCCTTCAATGGGTTTTAAGATTTTTGACAGTCTTTTCACGAATCCAGAGGGACTATCTTCAACATGGACGCGTTACTACAATGCCTTTGAGTTTTGCTCGTTTGGAATCTTATTCAAAATCGTCAATACTCTCTCCCTTTAAAAAATAATGATCTACTTTCTTTTTTTAGTTTGTTTGAAAAAGAATGATCTCTTTCCCCTTTTGACAATACTCTTTCCCCTTTTTGACAATATTTTAGTTTCAATTTTTCACATGGTATGTTTAAGTCACAAGATTAAAAGACATTTTGGTACATTTTAAAAGTCTTCTTAATTTTTCTTAAACTCTGTGCTAAGTCAAACTAGATTATTTTCTTTGAAACGGAGTGACTAACATATTTACAATTTTCATTGTATATTTTTCTTCGTAATTGTATCATTTTTAGGGCAATGAGAAAGGATTTTGAGTTAAGAGTTCTGGAGACTAGACATTATTTTGACGTCTTTTTTTGTGGCATACAACGAAGACCGTAGATTTGTTCATTGAATATTGGCTAGTGGACTTATTTTTTATTTTTATTACAGCTAAATATTTTAACGTGCAAGGAAGCATTTTACATTTTAAGGCTCTTATTTTTTTCACCGTCACGTAGTTTGATAGCATAAAAATCCCAGAAAATCAGCTGGTTAATGAATTAGAATCAATCAATGGTGTGAATGAGAGAGAACAATATTTGAATATTTGTGTCATAAAAGAGACCATAATCCAAACTTAATTGGTATTACAGTTAAAAGTTATATACACTAATTATGTAAAAAAGAATATAATTTAACTTGTTATAGGCTTTTATTCATTATGTATGCTTTGCCATATTGAACTGAGGAGAGCTTTGTGAGGTGTTTAGTTGAATTCCCCCCGGGATTTTCTGCTTATGGGTTTTTGAGACGAGGGATCCTAGGAAACAATCTCTCTACTTCTATGAGGTAGTGGTAAGGTTTGCGTATATTCTACCCTCGCCAGACCCAACTTGTGGGATTGTTGTTGTTGTTATAGCATGTTATTTACTCCATAACGGTGACGCAACCTTGGGACTAATAGAGAGAAATTAACGTACCTAAAAATTCTGTCTTTGGTCCTACAAATTGCATCAAGGAAGGATGATTAACTGATTCTGCTGTAATGATAGGTCAACCAATAAAAAAAAGGTTTTCCTTAAAGCATTATATTCCCAGCTGGATACGCGCTTTGGACTTTTGTGTTTGTTGGTACTTAATCACATCCTTTCTTAAACTAAAATAATTTAAAAACTGTTTGAAGAAACAGTTTGTGAATAATTAACTGAATCACTGAAAAAGTCTACAACTTTGGAACAACTACAAGAAGGCACGTTCTGTCCCAAGTTCTAACATGTTAACAACAAATGTTCACAATAGACGTGCTATACTCTCATTCAAGAATTGCTTTCAGTTATGTCTATTCAACAATTTTAGTATCGTAACATCTAACATTTTTCTCTCATACAACAAAAGATGAGAGGAAGAAAACACCCTCTTGTTATTTTTGCTTTTCTTGTACTGGTTTTTGCAAATATAGCTACTTCAACTTCAAAAGGCCTATTTACGCCGGCCGATAACTATCTGATCAATTGTGGATCTCCTGAAACTACTTTGCTTGATGATGGAAGGACTTTTAAGTCTGACCCTCAATCTGCTTCTTACTTGTCTACTGATGAGACTATTTTAGCTTCTGTTAAGTCTTTACCAGAAAAGGTCACTTCTTTTTCCTCTGCTTCTTTGTTATATCACACAGCAAGAATATTTGAAAGTGAATCATTGTATAGGTTTCTTGTCTTTAAACCAGGCAGGCATTGGGTGCGTTTGTACTTTTATCCTCTTCCACATCCAAATTACAATCTAACAAGTGCTATGTTTACTGTCACTTCTGATAGTATTGTTTTACTTCATGATTTCTCAGTGAAAGATACTAGTAAAGTTTTGTTCAAAGAATACCTTATCAACATTACTTCATCTCAATTCACCCTCAAATTTTCACCTTTGAAGAAATCTTTTGCTTTTATCAATGCCATTGAGTTTGTCTCGGCACCAGATGATCTCATTTCTGATTCAGCTGCTGCAGTTTCCCCTGTTGGTGATTTCAATGGCCTGTCTCATTTCGCGTTTGAAGTAAGTTATCGGCTAAATGTTGGAGGGCCAATTGTCACACCTAAAAATGATACGTTGTGGAGGACATGGTTGCCTGATGATCAGTACATGACATTTCCTGAAGGGGCTCAAAATGTGTCGGTTCCTCCTAAGACGATCACATATTCAGATGGAGGGGCGACACCTTTGATTGCCCCAAGTTGGGTTTATGCCACGGCTGATATGATGGCAGATTCTGGGGTGCCAAACTCGAATTTCAAGCTAACGTGGGAGATGAACGTTGATTCAAGCTTTTCCTACTTGATCAGAATGCATTTCTGTGACATTGTGAGCAAAGGCCTAAATGAGTTGTACTTCAATGTCTATGTTAATGAAATGATGGGGGTCTCTAGTCTTGACCTTTCAACACTGACTTCAGAGTTGGCCACCCCTTATTACAAAGACTTTGTGCTCAACGCCACAGCCATCACCAATGGTTCGATCGTCGTGCAGGTGGGACCCGCATCAAACGTCCAGTCTATCCTCCCAAATGCCATCCTCAATGGATTGGAGGTCATGAAGATGAGCAACATGGAGGGAAGCTTGGATGGGCTGTTCTCATCTGGTGGACGTCATACAGGCGTAATGCCAAGATCACGTGGAATGAGAATTGCTGCAGCGTTTGGATTGGCAATGGGGGTCACAGCATTAGTATTGTTTTTGATGGGCATTGTTCGTTGGCGAAGGAAGCCAACAAAGGGTTGGAAGAAGCAGAAGACATTCTCTTCATGGCTTCCTCTCAATGCCAGTTACTGCAGCTTCATGTCAAGCAAGAGCAAGACTAGTTGTTCAACAATCATATCCTCTGGCCTCAACTTTGGCCGTATCTTTACTTTCAATGAAATCAAGAATGCAACAAAAAACTTTGATGAAAAAGCAGTTATTGGTGTTGGAGGCTTTGGAAAAGTGTACCTTGGTGTATTGGAAGATGGAAAAAAACTAGCTATAAAACGAGGGAATCCATCATCCTCACAGGGCATCAACGAATTCCTAACCGAAATTGAGTTGCTATCCAAGCTTAGGCATCGACATCTTGTTTCACTCATTGGTTACTGTGACGAACAATCAGAAATGATTCTAGTCTATGAGTACATGTCTAATGGTCCTTTGCGTGACCACATTTATGGTTCCAGTTTGCCAACTCTAACATGGAAACAAAGGCTCGAAATCTGCATTGGAGCTGCTCGAGGACTGCACTACCTTCACACTGGTTCAACTCAGGGAATAATACACCGTGATATAAAAACTACAAACATCCTCCTTGATGAGGACTTTGTCGCAAAGATGGCTGATTTTGGCTTGTCAAAAACCGGTCCTTCACTGGAGCAAACACATGTCAGCACAGCAGTGAAGGGTAGTTTTGGTTACCTTGATCCTGAATACTTCAGAAGACAACAACTAACAGAAAAATCTGATGTGTACTCATTCGGGGTAGTCCTTTTTGAGGTACTATGTGCAAGGCCTGCACTTGATCCTGCATTGCCAAGAGAACAAGTGAATTTGGCAGAGTGGGCAATGCAGCAACACAGGAAGGGCACTCTGGAAAAAATCATAGACCCTCATATTGCAGGAACCATTCGCCCTGAGGCGTTAAGGAAATACGTGGAGGCTGCAGAGAAATGTTTGGCAGAATATGGGGTTGATAGGCCTACAATGGGAGATGTTTTGTGGAACTTAGAGTATGCTTTGCAGCTTGAAGGAGCATCCCCACAGAGTAATGTTCCAGTGAAGAATGAGAATGAAAATTCCAAGCCAAGTTCTTCATTAGAGTCTGGAACGAATTCGCAGGGCAATAAAGAAGCTCAGCTCATGGACATCAATGATGATTCTGGAGTGGTGGTTGGTTCTCCTATGTTTGTAGAAGGTTTTCAAGGAAGATGACTGAAATAAGTAACTAAAACCAAAGATGATCAGCCTTTTTTGTTTTTTAATTTTTCTGCTTTCATGTTTTTTACTTTTCTTTTCAAGCAATCTTGGGTTATCTATGATTGATTTCTTGTTTAGTTCATATGACTGGAGACATGCTAGAAGTTTATTTGTATCCAAGGGGATCTAATTGACTTTCCCCTTGTATTTAACCGATTTATCTTCAGTCAGGTGTTAATTTTCAATTTGTAATGCTGCTCTCTGATAGAATTTAGAAAAACACTAAACTTGTAAAACGGACAAGTTAATATATTTCTTTTTGGTGTCTGATGAGATCTACCATTTCGTTTTACCAAGTTCAACGTTAGTCAGATTAGTGAGTACATTGTCTTTTACGCAGAAAACGAATAAATTGAAGTATATAAATAGAAGCAGACAACTTTTGAAATGGACTAATAAGAAAAGTAGGACAACTATTCCGGGTAAAGGAGTACATTTAATGATTCTAATAGAAAGGAAATGCCATAACAAGTGAGTGTAAAATTTCTAAAATTAGCTGGAAGGAGATACACGTATTTTTACTAAGAGGGAATATCACATCTGGCAAATGCCTGAAGTATAGAAACATGAAAACAAAATTTAAGTATAGGCAAGGAACATTAGAAACCTATTAACATTGATATGTACAACAAAGTTTCTCATTTGTTGACAAAATACATAATTACTCCAGACATCCTACTTTCTTTCCAATCATTGTGGTCCCTCCAGCTGCCTAATGAAACCAGCACAGAAATCCAGGAAGAGGAAATGCGGACCGCTAATTCTTTGAAGATCAAGCAAGTATTTTTCATCCTGAGTTTTGTAGAGCTGTAAAAGTATTTAACCAAATCCACATTAGCAAGATTTAAATTAAAAAAAGAGAACTAAAAGAGCTTCTACTTGTAGAATCAATGGTATTCTGTATTTAACTGGATTCGATTGATGAAGCTGAATACCAGAAGCTAAAATTGTTGTCCAAAGACATGTCACAGTTATCAGACAACCACTATGTTGAGAGCAAAAGATGATGGGAAAAAAGATAATCCTACCTGCATTTCAAACTTCACAGTAGATTGTGGCTGTAAGTGTGTATTAATGGCAGTTGCATTGCTGATAAAATGATCATCATCATTCATATGATTGTTGGCCATGTTATGAAGATGAAGATCATGACACCATAAACACTTCATATTGTAGTGCCCAATTTTTTTCCATCGAACATTTAGTCCTAGCAGAGTCCCAAGAACCTGATTCATGATCTCCTTTGGATTTGCTGGAGACTGAAAAAGTAATCAACGTGAAATGAGGAAATCCACACAATCTTTTTATTACATATACTGCAAGAAATCTAACCTGAAGTCCAACGAGCCACTTTTTCTCTTTGGAAAATGGGTGTCTCAAATTCGCGTCTTCAGAAATTCCATTCCCAGTAGACAGCTGTAGATCAAGATTTGGAAACAAACCCAGGGAATAACAATCCTGAAGAAACACAGGAATGTAAATTACAAGGACCACCAATTGAGTGTGGACTACTTAAGACTATCATAAAAAGGTATTTGACATTTGAAAAGCATAGCTCTAAACAAATAGAAGGGTACAGAAGTTACAAAAGTAATTTTGTTTAAAGCCAGAGTCCAACCACTGGTGTTCTCAAACTTTTAGTAAGAGTGACAATGTGAACCATAGTACTGTATCTTGAAATTCGTGATATACAGAAGACAATGACCTTGGACATGCTTGGCAGAGTTTCACCTTTATATTATAGAAAACCAGCAGATTCAATCAAACAAATATCAGGGGAACTCCTACCTCTCCCAAACCCCAAACACAAAAGAGGTTGTAAAAATCCCATTTATAAGTTAATAAGATTATTTATAGACTCTGATACTATAAGAAGTTCCGAGATAAGACAGAAATTTCAAGGTGAATTCCAATTAGAATCTAGTTGGTAAACTACAGAACGTAGTATATCATCTCTTCTTCCTTATTTGTGCAAAAATAGCAGCATGTCTGTAGGAGGAGTATCATCATCGTGATGGGATTTCACAAATTATAATTTTCCTATCTAACTTGACAATCCCCCAACAGCATGAACAGTCTGCAGTTCACATATTCTATTTTGACAGCAAAAAATTTATGCTTTAAGAAATAATGATGTAAAAATAAGAGAGGGCATACCACAGATTCCTGAAACTCGGCTCCTAGATAGCCACTGGTAGCTATGGAACGGTTGTCGTACAGCAGATAGTATGCAACAGTAGCCTGAGAGAGACACATAAAGGTATAAAACAAACTGAAGTAATTAAAAGGTTTACGATACCTTATCCCTTTGAAATCAATTTTACTGAATGTGACCCAAAAGTTAGTAAATCACTAAGTATATAACTCCCCCAAGTATCAGCAAATACACTGAAAAGCCTCAATTTCTAGTGTAGAAA
The DNA here is from genome assembly GCA_029948455.1 of Solanum rostratum. NCBI lineage: Eukaryota > Viridiplantae > Streptophyta > Magnoliopsida > Solanales > Solanaceae > Solanum > Solanum rostratum. Next base: position 61,168,228 of record CM057054.1, on the reverse strand, counting down.
TGTAAAACACAAGTAAATCTACAATTGTTAGATTTTTTTTTTTTTTCAGTACCATATTTTAGGCATATGCAATAGAGAAAAACCCACAAGAATAGAAAAGTATCTATGACAAGAGACAGAGTCACCGGGAGTAATGTAAGAGGCGACGTACATCATCTTGTATTCTCTTTTGCAAAGAATCAAGTAACTGGTCTCTAGTATACCCCATCCTATTAACTAGCTGGAGAATTTCCTCGTCAAGCTGCAGAAGGACAGCTTATAGTTACAGCAAGAAAGAGTAAATAAAAGTATTGCATACCACAGTATTTAACAAACAGACAATAATATGCATGAGGAACGAGATATATGGAATAAACGTGACATGTTTTTGACATCTCCAGTCAAACGAGATCCTCTGCAATGGCAGCAAGAAACATAAGTTTTCCCTGATCCTGTAAGAGGAAGTGAAGATTGATAACAGTATTTTGATGTTCTTTGGAAGCGTACTTCATGATTCTTTTATATCACCACTTGAATTCATACAAGCGTAACAAGTGGAGAAACCCACAAGATCCAATGTCCAGTATGAGTTTCCAGATATGCAGCAGCATATCTTGTAGGATTCGAATATAGCAGTCTACCAAAGGGGGTAAATACAATAGGAACCCTTTCAGCATCATACAAGATACCTTTGTTGTTAGCATAATAATGTTATAGTTACCTTTTTAAGATGGTCCCTAGCATCAGGTGGAGGAACCGCCAAATATCGAGGGAGATGAATTTTGAACCACTGGTGCTTACGAATTTCAGGTATGGTTATGCGCTTCATAGGGTCAACAATTAGCATCCTTGGTATCAAATCCCTAGCTAAAGGTGACAGATGACTTGGAAGGGTGTAGACTCCACTCTGAATGACACATGTTCAACCATGTAAACACCAATACCTCAAACTGTAACAACATGAAAAATCTAAGGAAACCAAACAGAAAAGTAGATCAATGGATATACCTTTATTTTCTTGAAAAGGTTAGGAATATTCTCATCGTCGAAAGGAAGTGTCCCACAAAGAAGAGCATATAAGATAACGCCACAACTCCAAACATCTACCTCTGGACCAGCATATAGTTTCCCAGAGACAACCTGCAAAAAAATGTTGTCTATTGAACTTCAGCCTTCCAGCACAAAAGAGAAATGGTCATCATAAAGATTACAAACTGTATGGGTTTTCCACCTCAGGAGCTGCATAATTTGGACTTCCACAACTTGTCTTCAGAAAATGTCCATCTCGCATAATGTTGCCCAAGCCAAAATCGGCTATCTTTATATTGCGTCTTGCATCCAAAAGCAGATTCTCAGGCTTAAGGTCCCGATGAACCACCATATTCCGATGACAGTACTCCACACCATCAATAATCTGTCCCCAGTGAAACAACCAAGCAATACCAATTTGAGCGACAAAAAACGAAACTGCATTTATCTTGTAAAACCTAAAACCACATTTAAAACTGTCATTTACACTATCAAAAAACCAAGAAAAAAATTTAACTCTACCTGCTGAAAAAATTTCCGAGCTTCATCTTCCTGTAACCTGCCTTTTTCTACAATATAATCAAAGAGCTCCCCTGACTTGACATACTCCATCACAACATATATATCTGTTGGTGTCTCTATCACTTCATAGAGTCGTATGACATGTGGATGCACAAATAATCTGCATATTTTTATTTCTCTTCTAACTGCACAAAGATAAATTAAATTTAGATGTTCTGTGGATGATTGTCTAAATTCTTGAAGAAACTAACCGAGATGTGGTTCAAATGAACTTGTCATAAACTTCACAAAAATATATCATGGCAGAACCAAAAAAGAAGCCGAATTTTATTGTTAACTTAATGGTACCCAGGTATAAGATTAGTACATTTTTCTTCCATGTCTGGAGTCTTCATTTTCCGACGGTTAAGGATTTTGATAGCCACTTTATGCCCAGTCAACAAATGCTCAGCAATTTTGACTTTACCAAAAGATCCATGGCCAAGAGTTTTTCCTACCCTGTAGTTCCTTAGATAAGGAGAGTCAGCAATTCCACCTCCTCTGGTACTCATTTGCCTACAGAACACCTGATTAACAATTTAGTCAAAACAGTTGGATACCTAGCTAATTCATCTTGTAATACAAGTGATCAACTAAAATTCACAACTTTAATCGTCATATTTAAAAATTAGGTCAATTGAGCATCAAAGAAAAGCAGAATAGATGTAATCCGATCCCAAAAACTTGGAGAGTTACTAGTTATCAACTTGAAGATTCCGCAATCAATAATCAAGCAAACCGCTTAACACCCAGATCAAAGCTCAACTCAGAAACTGTATGTGCTAACTCAAAAAACGATTTTGCTCAATTATTAACAAAAAAACAAGAATTTTGCAACTATTACACAGCAGAAGTAGCAGAAAACGAAGTAAAGAACATAGAAAAATACCTAGAAAACGTATTAATTGGATTTGTGAGAGTGCATGCGCGGATTCTTCTCGGGAAAGAGAGGGAGACAAGAGGACGGAGAATATAAGAGAGAGTGATGGAGAGCTTCGTAGTTCTCGGGTTTAGAATCTGACTCAGCAATACGTAAACGGGATATAGACAAAGCGGTTACATCTCTTCCACTATTTATCGATAACGACAAAAGTCAGCCCAACTCTTTGATCAGGCCCATTAAGGTTGCTCTGGCCCATCTCATTCTTTTGGGCCTAATCCAATCTAAAGAAAACTCTACTACACATAAATTTGCGTGAATGTTCCTATTTTTTGATGGTCCTTGATTTGAGAGAAGTATTCCGAATTATTAGTTTCGTCCTTTAAATTATTAAAAGTGTTAAAAATACCTTTTTACTTGACTAAATAAATTCAAATATACTCTTTGATCTTGCAATACGAGTGAAATACACTCCTAAATTCTTGCTAAGTTAAGAAATGTTTTTAGCATTTGTGGTAGATCAGGGGTTTATTTTATTTTAGTTAATCAAGTAGAGGGATGTTTTAAAGACAGTCAATTATCCAGAGATAAAACTAATAATTTGTGTCAAGTTCAGAGGTATTCTCAATACTCTTCTCCTTTAATTTTTGTCCTTCAATAGCTCAAATACTAGAAAAAGTGATGGAAAACATCGAACATTAGAAAAACTATACATTGTGCAAGGCACAATTATGTCTTACGAGGCAAAAAAAATAAAATCTGAAGACATAAGTTTCGTTTCAAAGTATTGTATCATAAGAAGTTTATAACTCACAAGTTATGCCTTATAAGAAAACAAAAATAAAAAATCTTATGGAAGAATTTATATCTTACAAGACGTAAGTTTAGTTTCAAAATCCATAATATTATGACTTTTAGTTTTCTAAACTTTTGCCGAATAAGACAAAAGTTCTTTAATCATACCATACGAATCAGATACTACACAACTTATAATGGACAAATTTTTTTTAAAAAATTAGATCGTAGTTAAAAATATTTTAGACCACAAATTTTCATGAACTAAGAAATAGGAGCAATGTTATGTTAGTCATTCCAGTCTTGAAATGATACATGACAAAGTCTTAGGGTCTACAGTTACAACGACCCATATAACTACTGAATTATACGGGCCAGGCCCCATTCAGATCCAACTCTTTTGACGGGCTTAGTCTTTAGTTGTAGTTGTACTCTTTACGCAAATAGACACTTTCAATGCCAAAATTTAATTTTTGACCTCATTAAGAAAAGCTTTGCAAAAATAGATTAGTAGCCATAATTAGGTTGGGTGAGTTGTCTTGCCTTCTTATAAATTCCGACAAATCATCAGTATTGCGAGACTTCGATCATAATCTCGATAAATTGATGGAATTAATTTCAAAATATCAACTGATCGTCGTTGTTACATAAAATTTTATCAACACGTTTTTGCTTCCAAATGAAATGCAAATTCGATGACTCTAAAGTTGATATACAACATTCTAGCATTGATTCCAATAATTTTTCAACAGTTGGATTCATCTAAAATTTTGAAAATTCATAGACCCACTTATCTTTTTTAATCAAGTTTTTCAAGTTCAATAAATAAAATCCAACAATGATGATCTTCAGTTTGCTACTATCAACAACAATAACAACATATCCAGTGAAATTCCACAAATGGGGTCTGGAGAGCGTATAATGTACGCAGACCTTACCACTACCTCATAGAAGTAGAGAAACTGTTTCCTGGAACCCTCGTTACTATCAAACTATCCAAATCATTAAGAGCTCATAATATAAACTTAATGAAAGGTTGCCTATTCAATTTCAACCATAAATAAGTATAATGCATTCTTAATATTTTACCATATACATGAAAGGAGAAAGAAGAAAGAAGAAAGAATGAAATAAAGAAGAATGAAGAAGGGAGAAAAAAGGAAAAGAAATTCTTTTTTTTTTAAAAAAAATAAAGAATAAAAAGTAGGGGGTAAGGAAAGGAAAAATGAGTGAGGGAATTAGGAGGCGAATAATAAAATCTTCATTAACAAGATAAAAGTTCAGATAATCAACCAACTGAGTTGCTAATTTTGAATGAATATTACTTTTTGGAGAGATTTCCTTTCAAAAGTCAAAAAGTAAATATACAACACCAACATACTCGGTGGTCAAAAAGTAAATATACTCTTTAAGAAAACTATCAAAATTATTTTTTTTCCTAACTACTAAATTAATAATTATTATTTCAAAAAATTACATTTCTTTTTTATTTTATTTTTATAACAAAAATAGTAAAAGTTATTCTTACTATTTCAAGCAATCATAGAGGATGGGAGGTCCTTTTTAAGTTGCTGTTTGGACATCACAACGAAGATTTGTTCATTCATATTAAAATGCATACAGTTTTCACAATCCAAATTATATGTCATAAACATTATTGAAAAGACAAAAAGGAAGATGCTAACCTGTCTTATCCTCTAAATACAGACAATATAAGTTTATATTAATGTCCATTTAAAAACTAATTTATGTGCTCATAATCCTAATCCTAATTTTTTTTATTTGATCAATCAAAATAATTGGTGGCCTACATATATTTTTATTTTATTTTTATATGATAAGGTGGGATACTTAACTATATACACATAGTCATACCTTCTTGTTACTAGAAATATGTTAATGTTATAATCATATTTGAAATTATAAATTTCATTTTTCTTTTTACATCCACAATACAAACGAGCTCGATAAATGGAAATTTTAATTCATGTCTATTGATAAATTTCTTAAATCTCAAAATTCAAATTAAAGAAGCTTCATTTAAATTAAATGAGGCAATGCAAGAAATAATTGTTTTTTCATAAAATAAAAGGAGAAGATAAGGTTGAGGAGAAAGTTCATTTTTTTTTAATTAAAATGGATTTATATATGTTAATTACACTAATAAGATGCTTAATATAATCATTAAATGCATAACCCCCGACACCCACCAAACTCATTTTGAATAAGCAAGAATTATGTACTATCATTGGAATATTTTGGCACTTCACTACTTTTTGTCATATAAAAAAAATATCGACTAAATTTCAAAATTTTAAAATCCAAATTTAAAATAAAAAAAATTAAAAGAATATTTATAACATATAAAAAAAATGACTTTCAAGTATTTTATATTTACCTATTGGTTTAAAAATATTCATAACCAATTTTTTGTTTAATATATATAAGAATACTCTTCAAACAAATACGCTAAATTTAATGACTATTTCAATTTTTAAAAATCATATGACTTATTATGATTGATCACAAATTTAACTTAGTAAAATCCACACACTCTTAAACTCATTCATTGATTCGTTTCTTTTAACCTAAATCCATATAAACTCTGACTATCAAAGAATTTCTTGAGTTTTGATTTAGATTAAAAGAAATGGATCAAATTAAATAAATCACCGAATTTGGGATTAAAGTAAAAGTGATGGGTACATTTAACTTTTAAATCAAACACTATATGTGGTCAATCATAATAAGTTGTCGGGTGTTAGTTTAAGGGGTATTTTTGAGACCAAACAAAAAAGGCTTAGAGTTATTTTTAGGTCAATAGCTAGATCATGGATGCATGCATGGTATTGTGAACCATTTTTCATAAGTTTAGGATGTTTTTTTGTTCCTTTTACGAATCCAAACACTTCTTCCATCTTCACTTACATAATATTTTTCATTATTTAAGATTGAAACAACGTGAATTTGTATTAACATTTTAAAATGAAGACGTGAGAAAAATCGTAATGTAATTTTTTTTGAATATTTAAATAATTTCAAATTCTAAACTACATTAAGTTGATTCAATTTAATTTAACTAAAATATTAATTAAATTAAGGAAAGAAAAAAGAAAAAGGACTCATAAATTGAAACATGTGAAATACAATTTTTATTTTAGTTTTTTCTTTCTTCATTTGAGGTTTGAGGAGTTAAAGTATTTTTGTTTTCTTTCTTCATCAGATCCATGTGTCTCCCACCAATTCTAATTAATCTCCATTAATTAGTCTAATCCGGTACTTAATTAAAAAAATAACTTTAATTTAGCTTTGTTTGATATAATAGCAAATAGTAATAAAGAATGTGGAAAAAGAAAAATTAGAAGTCTTATTAGTCAAAACTCACGTAGCTTGATTCTCGAGAAGCAAAACATAATCAATAAAGTAAACGACGGGGTATATATAAGACTTTGACCCCTTTTTGTTTTTACTGCAATAAAATAATACATTTTATCTTGATTTACAGAGTCTATTTATGTAATGTACAACTTGTTAATTACAAGCATGAAATAAATAAGTAGTTGTGTAAGTTGGAATATCACCATCCTAGATATAGTTTAGAGGTTTATTTAGCTTTGCTTATTTTTTAAAAGAATTATTAATTAAGTTGACTACACAGCATATAATAAGAGTACAACATGTACTGGTGCTACCAAATCTAAACTTCTCAAAGCTTATAAGTGGATTAAGAACTACTAATTATGTTAGTTAGCACTTACCTGTATCACTTTTTAATTTTTTATTCATACAGATTAGTTAACATGCAATAGAAAATCTTAGTAACTCAGTTGGTTGACTATCTGAACTCCCACTTTGTTGGTGAGGGTTCGATTTCCACATTGTAATCCCCCTCCCCATTTCTCCTTCCCCGCACCCAATTTTATATATATATAAACATGCAATATGAGTTGATTAAAGTATGGATTATTATAAGAGTGAGTAAAACTAATTATTATTGTCAATTAGGAGGAAAAATCATTAGTAAAGTGACTGAATACCAATAGATTTAAGTATATGGATATATATATTCCTTACAACCTAAACAACAAGGATGTAATATGGACTCTCAACTAATTAATCAAAATCTTATAATTAATCAACCCACCTTTCAAGTGATTTAATTAATTTAGATGACTTTGCACCAACTTCATAATGATGACACCTTATGTTAAATCATCATTTTACTTCAATTTCTTTTCTTTAGTTAGCTTCAGCCCCAATCAACTCCCCTACATACATATTCAATGCCAATATGATGATAGATTAGTAATTTTAGTAGCTAACTTAGAAATTTAAAAATTTGCTAAATTATCACATTTGGTATTTGAACTTGTGACCTAAATCAACTATTACCACTACATTTAAATCTTGTGTTGAAATAAATATTTATATACAATAAAATAAAAAAATAAATTATTTTTTTCTTATTATTTGAACAGTATAACTATTTTGGAATACTTGATAGCTCAATTTGCTGACTACAAAATTTTTACCTTATTGGTGAGAATTCAATTTCACATGTGATAATCTCTTCCCCCTTTTTCGTTTTGAGGTTTTTTTCCAATATAGCTACTCAAAAATACTTTAATTATGCTCTATAGCTATAGTTTGGGTAATTACATTTCTTAACTATAGTTATAGCAACGTTTGTTTAATTCGTGCAATATTTGTATACGTTTGTATAATTCGCTATATAATTCGTATATCGTTTGTATATTTCGCTATATAATTTGATTCACACACAACATTGCAAATTATACAAGATTCAAACTATAATAACAGCTAGATGTTTATCAGGAGCCATAATTAATTCAAACTATAGCTATATTAATTAATTAATATTTGCTTATGCGCGTAAATTTTTCCTTTTTCCTACCCCCAATTCTCTTTCAAAAAGTACATAAATAGAAAAAAATATTCAGGTGAACTCCTTCAATTTGTTTCTACATATATAGCTTCGCTCCTGAATAATTTGTTATAATTGGTTAGATATTATAGTGATAATATAATTATATAAACATTATAATTGTCAACACATATAATTTAAATTTATAAAACAATATGCACGCACGTGCTGAATTTAACCCTTCTTACAGTGCTAGATAAATTCCACAAAATTATTATTGAAAGTTTTGGGCAAATCAAGCATGAAAAGGATGGTTAATCCTAGGATTAGGACAATAGAATTGAGGTTTACGGGCGTTAATTACTTAATTAAGAACCCACCAAGAATAAGTGGAATCATGTGTCATCTAAATATATTTTTATTTGATGAAGTGGTTAGCACTTAACCATGCATGGATCATGAAGAGTTAGTAAACTGTTCATGAATCGTTTTCTCTTTTCCTAATTATTAACAATATATATTGTTGCAAGGATCTGGTTATTCCGTCCCATTTTAGATGACACCTTTTGACTTTACATGATATTTAAAAAAAAAAGAAGGACTATTAAAACTTGTACGTGGTCTAAAATAATTTTTAAATACACTACAAGAAAATAGGTCTTTAACGAGGGAAAATTCAATCGTTAAAAGTATAAATCCGGTCGTTATTAGTCAATAACAACCGATAAAAATCCCGTCGTCACCGGTCGTTAGTAGCTCCGACGTTAAAAGTTAATGACCGGATTAAATTCCGTCGTTAAAAGTTAACGACCGAATTAAATTTGGTCGTTAAAAAAGCTTTAACGACGACAAAAATCCGGTCGTCATACCTTTTTTGTAGCAACCAAATTTTTCCTTCACTAATTGATTTTCTAGTTATTAAAAAAAAAGGCAAGCCCGGTGCACTTCCGAGGAGGGGTCTAACCACAAGAATCTATTGTAGAATAGTCTTACCTTGCAATTCTGCCAGATGATGTTACCAAGGTTTGAACTCGTGACCTTCTGGTCACATGACAACATCTTTACCAGTTACTCCAAGGCTCTCTTCAGTTCTAATTATTAAAACCTTAATTATAACCACAAATCAAATCAGCAAAAGTGCAAACTACGTATGGATTTACACACAGAAACATACAAATACATGCACATATGAAAACATACAAATTTATGATATTCATATAAAATTTCATAGTTCACTACAAAGAATGATATTGCGTAAAGTTATAAGAATATAAACATACAAATTTATATAATATTATATTTTTTAACTCTTAATAAAATAAAAACTAGAATATTTTTAAACAATTTCTGAAATATGAAATGTATTATTCCTGTGCTTCAAAATTTTCTGTTTCTTATACTTCTTTACACTTTTTCTGAGGATGAGTTCTTCAAACTGCATGACCTTTCAAAAAATAAGTATAAAAACTTCATGTAAAGTTATTAATAATACTCCTAATAACTATTATCTTCCTTTTTCTTTTTCGCAAAATCAAAGATTAACCACAATGAAATATAAAATTTGCTTCTGTTCTCACAACCATATAAAAAAAGAAAGTTGGGCTTCCTAGTTCTAGACTTAAAATTGTTTGTTTTGTATTTTGCACCTTAAGATATTGACTTTTTGCACATTGCTTCATGGATAAAACCCCCAACTTCTTTAAGTTTCTCTTTTTATACTAATGGTATTCACCTAATATAAATAATTCAATATTATTATGAGACACAAATCAATTATATCATCTTAAATTTTAAATAATAAAAAAATTATGATTTCTTAATTAATTAGTTGTTGATTATGTCATGTAAAGTTTTTAAATTTTCTGTTTGTAAAATTTCACGTTATACTTTTCTAACTTAAACAAATGATTTTTCTTTGTATACACCTGTTGGTTTCACAACCAATAATGGAAAAAAATCAGCACAATATATATTTTTTTATTAGAAGAAACATTATAACTGGATACTGATTTTTAATTATGTTGATCGAGGTTTTGCAAGTGGAGAAACATCTTTCCTCTTGAGAAAATTACTTACGACCAAATTTATTTAACTTTTCTACCTTAAATTAATCTCATAAGCTCACAATTATATATTTAATATTATTACTTTTATTGTTAATTTTTTGTTTCATTACAATTTTTTGTTTTGACCTACTTCATCTTGCATCTTTAAAAATGTCAAGTAAAGATGAATAAATTGTCTCTCAAAATATAAACATATATAAAAACTATATCAAGAAAATATTTAAGTTAAAAAAATTATGTCAAAAAGATTGTAACTAAACATTTTTAAAATATTTCAAAATTTTATATAATTGACTATAATACAAATGATGGATAGATTTATTAGAAAGTAATAAATTAATATTTTTTCTTTTTATTAAACTTTTTTTATGGAATAAGCAAAATTATAAAAGATGGAGGATTTTTATCAGAATGATTAACAAAACATGACTTGTTATACTTATAATATGATTTGGTCTGATCTCTTTATTCTCATATTAGTTAAACATATTTTTATACTAACTAATATGTTTTAACAATGGCATGTTATGCTTTTTAAAAATTAAATTTCTCCCCTCGTTAATGTTAGATTAAAATTTATTTTTAATAACCGGAAAAAGATTTGGTCGCTATAAGTGTATTTATAATAATTGAAAAAACAATTGGTCGCTATAAGTGTATTTGTAACGACCGTAAAATAATTTGGTCGCTATAAGTATATTTATAACGACCGAAAAAAAATTTGGTCACTATAGGTATATTTATAACGACCGGAAAAATATTTGGTCACTATAAGTATATTTATAACGACCGGAAAAGAATTTGGTCACTATAAGTGTATTTATAATGACCGGATTCATTTCTCGTCGTTAAGAAATGGTCGTTAAAAGTCTCTTTTCTTGTAGTGATATTTGTATTTGTATGGCTGAGAATCATTTTATTAAGGGTAAAAAGAAAATTTTAAAATTAAATTATTTTTATTTAGAGTAAAGTGACATTCTTTTTGGGATGGACAAGAAACACACAAATTGGTGGACAAATTGGTGGACAGAAGGAGTATTAGTCATATAAATATCTAAAAATTGTTTAGTACATAAGCTTTACAAATCAATTCTTTTTTCTTAAACATTGTATCAAATCAAATAGTGCAATATTTATATACTAGATAAATGGCCCGCGCTTCGCGCGGTGGTGAATTATATCAATAATCTTCTCATACGAATTTTTATGAATGGTTATTTTGCTAATAAAATATATTTATGATTCAGCTATCTTTTGACGATAATATATGCATACAATATATATGTGTAGGCATGTATTAAGAATTTTATACTATCAATAGTTTTACTTGTTATGTGAGGTCACATGCCTTACTTTTATGTAATGGTAATTAGTTCTACTTGTTATACCCCTTGTTATGTTGAAATGGATAAGATTGTTTTATTCTTAATCAGAAGCTTTGGATGCAAATTTTAAGCGTGAAAAAAAATATTGCTAGGTAGAGCTTAGCTTCTCTGGCATTAAACAGGTGCGAATCAATTTAGATTAGTTGAGACTCCAATATAAATATCGAATATCATATAAAAAATTTGAAAAAAAAATAATTACTTGTAATTATCTTCTACAAAGTTAGATGGCGTCAAGAATATATAGCCTTGTAATTGAGGAAAATGCCAAAGAAACAGGGTCAGCAAAAACATCATAAGAAGATGAACATTGAGCAAGATTATGAATGACAAACAAAAGCACACATAATACAAATGTATTGCTAATTTTACACCGCTTGGTTTGGAACTTGTTTTTACTTTCTTCTTCTATGTTCATTCAGTCCAAGAAAAAAACATCTCCAGCTAACTATGTAAAGGATGATTAGCAGGTGATGACAACCAAAAGGTAGCAGACAAATTGCTAATTTGCCCTCTTTTCCAAAGCCAAAATGAGATTAATGACTTTGCCAGCTACCATGTTTATGTCACCACTCATCTAGGACTCCGTCCTTTCATTTTAACTTTACACGTTTTCTAAAAAATAGATATTAATATTCATATACAGTGAACGAAAGGAATATTAACTTTGACCATTCTTCGATCAAAAGGTAAAAAAAAACAGTAAACACTTCAAATTTTTTCTCTTTGGCACATTCCCACTGATATTACAGTACAACAACAACAATAACATACTCAGTGAAATCCCACAAGTGGGGTCTGGGAAAGGTAAGATGTGCGCAGACCTTACCACTACCACATAGAGGTAGAGAGGCTATTTCCTGGCCCACTGATATCATAGTGTTTTCCGAAATAGAAAATGAGAAAAAACACTAAGCTAAGTAAAGTTTAAGAGGAAGAAAATATTAAATGTCCCACTTTACTTATTTCCTATGTTAGGATATGCCTATGTGGCCACAAGTGTTGTGTAAGATAAAATAATTCCAAATCAAACAATTGAGGTTCCAACACATTGAAGTAAATTCCAAGAAACCCAAAAACAAGTTTTCTCTTTTCCATCACCAAGCAAGACATGAGAAAAGCCTAGTTATAGCAAAGGTTCTCAATTGTTAATCATTTTAGATGCTTTCACATTTTTGAAAAAGGTGCAACCCTTTTGACAATCCCCTGAATTTACTTTCCTAATTTATGTTAAATTTAATAGGTTTAAGTATTGAATGAAAATTAAAAGTGCTCATTTTTGACAAACGTATAGGATCAAAATTGCTAAAAGGTATAACTAAATACTTGTTTTGAGACATAAGAGACCAATCATTTTCTATCACATTTCAGTGGAAGTTTTACAAGATCCAATTAGAGTTACTTTTTGTGATAATTGGAGGAAAATACAATGATTTTATGTAATCAAAGAAAAAACATAGAATTTTGGGAAATAATAAGAGGTGTATCTGAGATTTAAATATCTTATTTCTACCAGCATCGAACCAAAAGTCTAAATTAGAGTTACTTTTTGTGATAATTGGAGGAAAATACAATGATTTTTATGTAACCAAAGAAAAAACATAGAATTTTGGAAAATAATAAGAGGTGTATCTGAAATTTATATATTTTATTTCTACCACCGAACCAAAAGTCTACTTTGTTATTAAATTCCCAATAAGTATCTTTTTAATACTCTCTCCGTCCATCTTTACTTGTCCCTTGTTTGACTTGGCATGGAGATTAAGAAGTAGTAAATGATCAGAGTAGTTTTACCAAATTATCCTTTGAATATAAATAATACAATGCCTTGAAAAATAAAATAGAGAAATGATTTTAATTAATGATAAGGATAAATTAGGAACTAAGTGTAAAATTATCTCTTTATTTCATAAAATGGGCATCTCAAAATAGTATAGTGAACAAATAAAGATCAACGACGGGAGTATTTAACATATTGTATCTCTCGATAACCCCCACCCAATCACTTAGATCCCCCCTCCCCTCCCCACCCCACCCCACCCCACCCCACCCTTGATAATAAGCACAAATATAAATGAACCCACCCCTCCCCCCACTCTACCCCACTCCACCCTAATAAGAAAAAAGTTTCTTTCTAAAACCAAGAGGATTTATTAGGAGAACACACAGATAGAATTGAGAACCAAATTCCAACAAACTCACTGTCAAAAAACAAAGCCAAAACAACTCCCACTGCAAACTCCTCTATTGTTTTTGTTAATATTTTTTTAGTTGTTGGCCTATCCATTCTCCTTCCAAAAAAACCAACTCTCCAAACTTTTTTTTTTCCAAACTACCATTGAAGATTTAGATTCCTCCATTAAAATAGAAGAGCAAAACATCAATATATAGTATCTCTATTTTCTTGATTTTGCCAACCATCTTCACCCTCCAAAAGAAAATCTCCCAAAATGGAAGATTACTCCTCTGTTCCCATGCAGAAAACAACCAAGATCATCAGAAAATCAATCTTTATCTTTCTGCAGAACTATCAGTTCTTCACTACCACAACATCTTTTTTTGCCTTTCCTTTTGCTGCTTCAGTTCTTTTACTACAATCATTCATCTACTCATCATCGTTTTACCCATTAATCTATGAACGTTTGCATTTACTTTTCGATGCTGCTGGATTTCCATCTTCATCAGAATTCTTCACTCTTCTCAATTCCAAGATTTCTCAGACGGTTGTCATATCTTTTCTTGCATTCCCTTTTACCATTTCCTTTTTTCTCTTCAGCAAATCTTTAGTTATCGAATCTCTTAACTACTCAAAACCATCTGAAAAAACTACATTCCCTTCGTATTTCCACCTTCTTCTAACTCAACTCTGCAACTCATTACTCATCATTTCTGCAAACGCCACCTGTTTCATCCTCCTCTTCTTTGGATTCAATCTTTTTGATTATGTATTCGGCCTCTCGAATCCAAGATCAATTCTTTTGTTATCAGCAACAGGGGCTGTACTCTGTTCAATTATTCTCGCAAATACTTTAATTATTTGCAATTTGGCATTGGTAACATCAGGAAATGAGAAAATTGGAGGGTACATGGCAATTCTCAGATCTTGTGTTTTGATCAGAGGAAGAACAGCAACAGCATTATCATTAGCAGTGCCTGCAAATTTGGCTCTTGCTGCAGTTGAAGCTCTGTTTCAATACAGAATTGTGAAGGCTTATTATCAAGAAAAAACAGAGCTTTTTCCTCTAGCTTTAGAAGCAATTTTCATTGCCTACATATATTCAGTTCTTCTGGTTCTTGACACCATAGCCAGCTGTGTCTTCTACAAAAGTTGTAAAAGAGATGAAGAGGGAAATTTTCCATTTTCGCCAATTTCGTCGATTTCTCCATATCAAGAAGAAATTCAAGACAGAGATCAATGTATAGTTGTGAAGATAAAGACATTAGAATAGTTCCCTTAAGTTTTTTTTTCAGTGATTCAGAAGATTATGTTTTTCAATTGGTTAATAAAAAAGACTCTGGTCTTTGCAGAGTAAATATTGTTAGAAAACATGATGAGACTAAGCCATTTCTTGGGGTCATCAATGTAGTGTTTTTTTTTTGGGGGGTAATCTCCAGAATATCCATTGATGTAATCTCAGGAAAGAAACTCTTGTAAACTGTTTATATTGCAATTTTCAATGCAAACAGAAAAAAAAGCATGAATTTCTAATATCAAATTGTTGTCATGTAATTAGGAGATCACAAGTTCGAGTCGTAAAAATGGCAATCAAAACTGCATATAAAATAGACCCTTGTGATTTGATCTTTCATTGGACTCTACACATAGTGAAAACTTAGTGTACTCAACTGTTCTTTTTAAGTATATGAGACTAGTTATGCCGATAGAAGTATGATGTACAATAATTGATGTAGGTTCGATTCACATAATTCCTTTCCCTGTCCCTGATTGTTCTTATGTATCATTATTAGGAAAAAGAAGGAACAAAAAAAGGCATTGTCCTAGTTATGCCATTGGAAGTATTTCAAACAAACAATAGGTGTGAGTTCAATCTGTTAATGTCCCCTTCTGTTCCTTAGTTTGGTAGTATGCGCTTTGTGCGTGATCAAAGCGAAAAGAATTAAATTTAATTATAAATTTATAAAAAAATAAATAATTTATTACAAAAGTAATTTTGATAATGATTTATTTATAAAGATTCTATATACAAAGATCCTATCACTAATTAAAATGTAAATTAGAATTTTTCTTAGCGAATGCATTTTCTTGATTCAAATAAGCAAGAAGTAGAAGTCTATCAAACAAGGAAGATTTAACAGTTAGAATTTCTTATTTTATCACTCTTTCCATATATTTTAAAAGTCAATATTATAAATATAATTAAATAATAATTTAAAGAAAAATGGTGAAAAAACGATTTTATCTAAAATAAAGTCTTTTAATGAAGTAGGAAAAGTTTAAACAACATTTTCTAGAGTCTTTACGTTTTTAATATAGTATAGATAAATATAGATATAGATAAATTTTATGATTGTAATTGAGATAGCTATTGAAATGCATATTTATCGTTAATGGTATATATATCTTAACAATAATAATAATAATCTTTAAGTCCGAGTATGTGAATGAAAAAATTCTTCACACTTCTCTTATAATGCACTTTATATTGTAAGAATCTAAATTAATTAAAGCTTCAAAGTAGATATGGAAGTGTTTGCTTGTGATGTACCTAAAGTTGGACGAGGTTTCACTTTGCTCAACGTAACAGTCAAGTTATGTTTTTGGTCATATACACAATGTAACGTCTACACTGTTTACATTTGCACATTAATTTTAGCCGTGCAAGTTAGTCAAGTTTTTTAATTTTTTGTTGGGTAAGGGGAAAGTGGTTAAGGTAGGACAACATACTCTTCAATTTTTAAGAAAAAAACTTAGCAAATTTGATCACGGAAAATCATGAGTTAATGCCAAATAAAACAAAAGAAAAGACCAAATGTAAAGGGTTGGGAGTTAACAATCCTTGGACTTGTTTGATTATTTCGATTTGGGAGTATTAACAACTTCATTTATGAAGTTT
The DNA here is from genome assembly GCA_029948455.1 of Solanum rostratum. Lineage (NCBI taxonomy): Eukaryota > Viridiplantae > Streptophyta > Magnoliopsida > Solanales > Solanaceae > Solanum > Solanum rostratum. The sequence continues at coordinate 61,151,573 of CM057054.1, read as the reverse complement.
TTAAAAGGGAGTTGGGGAGTTTGAAGATCCATACAGGTATTTGGTAAGACACACTCATTTATTCATGTAAAAACAACAATTACATATTTGGTAAAATTTCATAAATGGAGTCTGGGGAAGGTAAAATTACTACTATATTATAAAGATAGAAATGCTATTTCCAGAAAATCCTTGTCTCAAAAATATCATGCTCCAAAAGTAGAAGATACTAGATAAAGTAATTTATGTTGTTATGTAGTTAAAGTAAATTTTTTTTGTTTTAACTAAAAGGCCAAAGTTGTCACTGGGAATGGTTGACCGGCATGCCATGTTATAATCAGTTGTTCAGAGTTTGAGTCTTGACAATGAAGAATATTTTTGTAGGAAGTGTTTTATTTTGCACTATTTATCGACATAAATTTGAATTATTTGGATTAGTATACTTACAAAAACATAAGATGATTAAATAAAAAAATAAAGTGTGCTATAATATATGACCTATAGGTAGAGAATCTTAGTAGCTCAGTTGGTTGGCTACCTGAACTCTCACCTTGTTGGTGAGAGTTCGTTTCTTCATATTGTAATTCCCTCCCCATTTCTCCTTCCCCTGCTCCCAATTTTTTTTTAAAAAAAAAGATATGACCTATAGGTTGTTATTTGTTAATTTTAAGCTGAGTAAGCTAGAGCTCATCATTATATTACTTTTTAGTTAAACTACTTAAAGGAAAAAAGAGGTAATGGTTTGGTTAGTAATTTGTGAGTAAACAAATTTAGATATATAGGTCATTTATATACCAATAAAACACACGAGATCAGAAAGACTGGATATATAAGTAAGCAATGGTTGCATAATTACATTCTAATATTAATGTATTTTAAAATCGTATGTTTAATTGGATATAAATTTTCATTTTTATTATTATTTTTTTGTTATGATTGGTTGTTTGTAATCAATTAAGTGATGTTTCGAATGATTCTCCCACCAGCGAATTATGAGTGTCAATCACGATCATTTAAATCATATGTGTCACGTATGCTTTAACGACTGCTTACACACTTTTCAATCTAAAGAAAGACAAAATTTTCACAAGGCCAAAAATGACTACCTCAATTAATACTTGATTGAATTAATTTTTTTAACTAAAAAGAAAATACTTCTTATAAATAATGAATTCGCACCGAAAATAATCAAGAGAAAAAAGTATCACAACAACAATAGTATTTATTTTAATTTAATGATTGTTACAATCTTTACAAATTCTATTATTCTTCATTTCTAATTACAAATGTAAGTACATTAGATCTTGACCCTGAATTTAATGGACTTGATCTAGTCTTGTACTTGAATAGACTTTTAATTTGATTTTTCTCATAAAAAAAAAAAGTAAAAGTGTACATAAATAGGGTTGGTTTGAATTCTTCAATACCAAATTAAATTATTTGTGTCGGATTTTTAAATATATACACCAAATCAATAAAATTTCTAACTTTTCAACCTTGAGTTTTTTTTTCAAAATTTTCAACCTTGAATATCCGGGCGGATACGCCAAGAGTATCCGCTCGGGGCGTGACAAAGTCAAACCAAATCACTAGTTGAAATATTTTTCTCGGATTAACTCGATTTGAAGTTTAGTTTGATTTTCGGTTTGATTTTATTCACCCCTAAGGAAAAGGGCTTGATGTTCTATTTAACTTTGCGATTTAATTTCCTCATTATAAAAATAGTTCACATATACCCCTATTATTACACAAATAACCCAAATATACCCTTTTGGTCCAATGAGAGTGAAAAAATAAATTAAATTCACTTTTTATTCTTAATTTTCTTAAAAGGTATTTTTTGAAGTTTATTATTTTGATGGTCAATTCCTTTTCATTCATTTTCTTATAAAATTTAATAAAGATGCCCAAATTTTTTTTTTTTTACAAATACAAAAAAATTAATTACAATATAGCCGCAAGAAAATTAATTTTTTTTTCTTTTACTTTTTTCTCTTTTCTCATTCATATTTTTTTTCTTTTTATTTCTTATATTTTTCACTAAAGAATAAAAATAAAAATAAGAAACTCAAATAATAATAAGTAAATAGATATACGAGGGAAATGTTTAAAATTCATATTAGCCATGACTCAAAGAAGTCAAGAAGAAGAAAAAAATAGATGGTTTGAAACTATATGAAAAATGGTTATAAGTTGCACTCCTCCTCATATTAATATGTTGAAAAAATACATCTTAAAATGTTGGTCAAAATTTATATAGTTTGACCTTGATAATTGAAATAGTAACAAGTAAAAGTAAACAGAAGGAATATTTGACTAAAGTTGGATTGATTCTTTCAAATCAGATTACATGAATATTTGGTCAACTTTTCAACATCTATTGATTTTTGAAAAGTGATTTTTACTAGATGTACTTTTTTCTCGAAACAAAAAATCAATGGGTATTCCTAATACTAAGTCTCCCTTGACTGAAGCTATGATTTTTTTATTTGAGTTTTAGAGTTACTAATATGGAAAACTTACCAAAATATATCATATTTAAAAATTATTTACCATTTATAGCTATATAATTAATCTTAATATATGTATAATTCACTTTAAATATATAATTTTAATTAATCAAAACAAGTCTAATACATTTTAAAACACTTATCATACATCTATATTACATGCAAATTTATTTTTATACATAGTATAATACCTCTATATTACATGTATCATTCATTTTCAGCACATAATTCAGTTTTTTTTAACCAAGATAAATAAAATATGTTTCAATACATTTATATTACATATATAATTCATTTTTAATGTATAGTATAATTGCTATAGATAATAAATATTTTATAAATATGTTATACCTAGATAATAAATAAAAAATATATTTAAAAATAGTAAATATTTTATAAAAGAAAAGCAAAAAAGTAATTATCCCTACTAATATTTAAAAGGATAAATTTTATGTATTTATATGTTTGTGTATAAAATGATATGGGGTTGGTCTGGTCTCAGTTAACTTTTTAAAGTTAAAACCAAACTAACCTAAATATAGTCAAATATTTTTTCATACAAAACCAAGTCTATAATACCCCGTAATTCCTCCTACCTAACCTAGAGTGGATGCACAGAGGATGTTGAGAAAAGACTGAGAAAAACTGGAGGAGAAGGGTCACGAGGGCCACTCACGACTCGTAGAATGAGTCTCATAAAGCCCCTAGATGACTTGGTGAAATTTTCTAAGTCTGAGGTTTATATACGAGATGGTATATGACCCGTAAAGTATTCTACGACTCGTAGATGAGGTTTCATGATAAATTCCAGTAACTCAAAATTCAGAACCCCTTATTTACGAGAATTAGTTTACGGCCCGCAAAACATTTTATGACTCGTAGAGGTTTCGTGTCAATTTCTAGTAACTCAGATTTTTAAACCCCTCATTCACGAGAGGCTGTCTATGGCCGTAGAATGCTCTACGACCCGTAGACGGGGTCTCGTAGACTCAGACGACAGTTTTTAAGAGGGATATTTTTATCTATTTCAATTCCTATTTAATTAAATCTTTGGTCGTTTTAGGCTTGAATAAAGTCTCAAAACAGAACCTAGGGTGTATTATTCACCATTGCTCACATTCAGGGTTTCTTGAGAGCATTAGAGGAGAAAGAAAAGTGTGGGTTCTAATTCAAGCGCAAGGATCTACTGGATAATTGATTGTTCCTTTTTCTCCCAGGTATATAAGGCTACCCAAACCGTTGGATTATGTTCATCCACGCGCCCTTTCGTCTACTTGAGATAAGATTATGAGTATAAATTGTGTATTCTCAATCCTCTGAATCTTGAGTCTCGAATTCTTGTACATGTCTGAGTTTTATGAATATATTAGAGTTAAACTATGAGTTGCATCATCATTACCATGAAGTATGAATGTACTTCGAATACTTGATATCCTAACCCTAAATTTAGTATTTTCTTTGCTTACTAAATTGGAATAATGAACCTAACCTTCTAAACCAAGTAAGTTGGACCTGAGAAATATGTTTCCTTGTTTCATATATGCATGTAATAAATATCTATTATGTCTTATGTGCTGAGTATTAATGGTATGATGTTACTTGACCGTGATTCGTGAGAGTCTTGCATGATGTGAGTTAGAGTCTTGAGTTGCATTGCATGAATAATGAACCTAAGTTATTGAATTGCTAAGAAAGTGAGTTGAGTTACTGGGAACTGAGTTGAGCTTGAGTAAATTTTCATGAAAAGTTTTAGTCTAGGAAGGAGTATTGAGCAACGAGTTGGGCGATTGAGGAGCACCCCACAACTACGTTGCCCATGTAGGATAGTCATACAGTTAACTCTGGCGGCTCATGTTCCAATAGATAGACATTCTCTTTGGATCCAAGAGAGAGAAGTAGAGGTTGACTTCCTGTTCCTTGGCAAGTTTAAGACGAGTATGGCAATGACTCGTTTCGTTGTACATCACCAAACTCATGGTGGGGTGGAGAGGTATGTCGGTTAGAGAAACTTCCAAGCAACACTTGAGGTAACCTATCATAATTTTCGAACTAAGTTGTATTACATATTAAGTCTAGTCCTAAATCATGATTTCAAACTATAACTTGCATCAATTACTTGAGTTGAGTTATGAGATGAGGAGTTGAGTCTCGAGTAGAGTCATTTGATTTAGTATGAGCCTTAATTATTTCTTGAGCTATTTACATACCGTACATTCCACGTACTGGCGCCACTCGACGCTGCATCATTTCATGAAGCAGATAATGGTGACAGAGGACTTCAGCAGGCGCACCGTTGAGGTTTAGAGTTCTCGGGTTCAGGATTTGGTGAGCCCTCCTTGCCATTCGGAGGAGCCTTCTTTATTTCACTAGTATTTCTATTTTCTTTAAGTTGGGTAGCCATGGCTTGTCATGGTACCATCTAGATGTTTAGAGTAGAAGCTTCATAGACCTTGAGCAGAGTATTGTTGAGTATTTCATTTTCTAGACTTGATCTATTTTGGAGACTATTTATGAGATCTTTATATTTCTCTTAATGCTTGTGTTGAGTATTTCTTTCGTTGTTGAGTAAGATGTGACGATGAGGCCAGGTGGTTCTCTTGAGAAATCAGTCATGGTTCTTCAAGTGCCGGCCATGCCAAGAGTATCCGGCCGGGGTGTGACAAAGTCAAACCAAATCACTAGTTGAAATATTATTCTCGAATTGACTCGATTTGATTTTGTTCATCCCTAAGGAAAAGGGTTTGATGTTCTATTTAACTTTGCGATTTAGTTCCCTCGTTATAAAAATAGTTCACTCCACTGGGTATGTTGTTGTTGTTATAAAAATAGTTCACATATACCCCTATTACTTTTGGTCCAATGAGAGTGAAAAAATAAATTAAATTCATTTTTTTATTCTTAATTTTCTTAAAAAAAATTTTTTTTTTGAAGTTTATTATTTTGATGGTCAATTACTTTTCACTCATTTTCTTATAAAATTTAATAAAGATGCCCTAATTTTTTTTACAAATACAAAAAAATTAATTACAATATAGCCACAAGAAATTTTTTTTTCTTTTACTTTTTTCTCTTTTCTCATTCATATTTTTTTTTCTCATATTTTTATACTAAAAAATAAAAATAAAAAACTCAAATAATAATAATAAGTAAATAGATATATGAGAGAGATGTTTAAAATTCATATTAGCCATGACTCAAAGAAGTCAAGAAGAAGAAAAAATAGATGGTTTGAAACTATATGAAAAATGGTTATAAGTCGTACTCCTTCTCATATTAATATGTTGGAAAAATACATCTTGGTCAAAGTTTATATAGTTTGACCAAGATGTATTAACTAAAGTTGGATTGATTCTTTCAAATCAGATTACATGAATATTTGGTCAACTTTTCGACATCTATTAATTTTGAAAAGTGATTTTTACCAGATATACTTTTTTCTCGAAAAAAAAAAAAAAACAATGGGTGTTCCTAATACTAAGTCTCCCTTGATTCTCATCCTTGCCATGTCTTTAAGTTTTTTTGAGTTGTCATTTTATTGTTGTGTCGCTGATCTTCCTCGACGAACTATTTTTCTTATTGATGACTTGCCAAATCTTAATCCAGTTGTGCAAATTAAGTGTGAATTAGGATCACTTCCTGGAATTCTTACAACTTTGACAAGTAAATTCCAACAATATGCATTTGATGCTGGGTTTACCAATGACAAGTATGTATGTTATGCTTCATGGTATAATTTAAAAGCAAATTTCACTGCATATGATCCACTTGGGGAAGACAAAGGCCAACTCAATGTACGTTTGTCAATTCAAGACTCTGGAATCTGGAAAACTTGGGACAATATTACTTGGAAGTTCGTTAAAAAATGGGACTGAAATTAATTATATTTATATGTCGAGATGAAATCGATATTTATTTTCTTTAATGAAAAATTAGTTCGTGTTTGAATCAAGAGGATGTATATGTCGTCTTACTCTTTTTTCAAGAATTCTTTGCTTTTGGCTAAGTTTGTTATGTTGTTGCTTTTATTTTCTCTATTTTTACTTTGAATTTTCAATTACTTTTTGGTATTAATCGAAAGACATCAATAAATAGATCTATAAGAGAGATGTTTAAAACTCAAATTAGTCATTAAATTAAAGAAGTAAAAAAATTTAATGTGAGCCATTTCTGTAAAAGTAGAAGTACATGTGAACTAAGCATCAGTGGATTTAATAACTTTTAACAAGGGGTATAACAGCTCTAAATTGTAAAATTTAAAAATATATCATGCCCTTTTCCTTTTATTATATAAGAATTTCCTATTTATTCTTCCACTTCAAAGTTATCTTGAAATCACATTGAAATTTTTTTATAAGGTATAAGCTCAAAATATACATGTAAAGAATTTGGAGGTGCAAGTGTTTGATTTTAAAACTAAGGGGTGTATTTGAAATAAAGTCATATGATCTTCTTGTTATAAATTTAAGACACATTTGACCAAAGTTGGAGTAATTCTTTCAAATCAAATTACTTGAATAAGATATTATCTTCTTGTTATAAATTTAAGACACATTTGACCAAAGTTACTTTCAAATCAAATTATATAAATATTTGGTCAACTTTTAAAAATCTATTTATTTCGAAAAGTGCTTTTCATCAGACGCACTTTTTTTTGGTCAAAATAAACAAAACAATGAGCGCTCCAAATACAAAGTCTCCGTTGATTCTCCTTCGTCTGGTGTGTTTAATTTTTGGCTTAACTAGACACCTAAATTTGTCCTCATTTTTCACTTAGACACCTAAACTAAGACAAGTTTCTAATAGACACCTCAACTGCTAATAGACTCTGGATTCTGGAAAACTTGGGACAATATTACTTGGAAGTTCGTTAAAAAATGGGACTGAAATTAATTATATTCATATGTCGAGATGAAATTTATATTTATTTTCTTTAATGAAAAATTAGTTCGTGTTTGAATCGAGAGGATGTATATGTCATCTTACTCTTTCTTCAAGAATTCTTTGCTTTTGGCTAAGATTGTTATGTTGTTTTTATTTTCTCTATTATTCCTTTGAATCTTCAATTACTTTTTGTTAACAATCGAAAGACATTAAATAAATTATCGTTTAAAGTCAAAGAACATTACCTCTATTTTCTTTATATTCATGCGTTTGAATTTCTATTTACTTTTTTGTTATTGTTCTAAATTATCAATCGAAAGACATAAAATAAAATAAACTATCGTTTTAAAGTAATAATATCATTAGCAACTAAGCGGTGGGTTTCTAATTTTGTTTAATTAGAGTCCTATTATCTCACGAAATCATTCTTTGCTACATTTAGAACCATACATGGGAAAGTGACTTTCATCCAAACTTTTAGAGTGGCAATTTAAGTATTATTTTTCCCCACCATCAGAAGTCAGTTATAACCAAAACCCTTGTTGCAGCTGTGGTCAACTTTCTACTTAATTATCATTAATAATTACATTATTGCTAACCTAATTAACCTCCTCACAATTCCACACACAACTAAAAGTCTTCCTTAAATAAAGGGGATTCAAAAGAGTGTAAAGCTATACCTAAATTTTCTCTCCTCTTTTTTAATGACATTAATATGGAAATTTTTCCAGTGGAGGTGATTCAATCACTGAACTAATATACTCGACATCTTACTATTTTTTGAGAATGTTATAATTAGTTGAGTAATTTTAGTGATACGAGACATCAAACACATTTGACAAATTCAACAACCACGTGCGAAATTAATTCAATCAATGGTTATTGAGATCCGAATTAGATGGATCAATTTTTTTCTATTTATAGTGCCAATTTTATCGGATGTCCTCCGAGGAACTATCACTCCAGATTGAAAGAACGACTATAAAAGGCATCAATCAATTATGAACATCTTTGTCTTAAATTCTGTCTTCTTTATATGTTCAAACATGTACTACTCCCATCACATGAAACCTGGTACCTTTGCTGAATGTAAAGTTGTTAGTTCTTGCTTCCAGGAGATTACATTCGATCTCGTACAACATAATGGTTGTCTTTGGTAAGTGAAAACACTGTTGATCTCTCTCGAAAATATATATGCCTTCCAGATAATGTGAGTAATGAACGAAAAACTATGGAATGGCAATCTTGGTTTACTGAATGTGAATTACTCAAATGTCAAGAGATGAGAGCATACGTTACTGTACCCTACCTCATGGAGATATCGAGACTGTAAAATTGGCTTAAACTCGATAACCAAATATCCTTAAATCAAGTAGCAGAAGCTGGGAAATCTGGATTAGATAACCTGCTTAAGCACCAAAAAAAGTGAGACCTCGAGAGGGAAGAAGGAATATGCTGATAAATTGTGAGAATAAAAAATGAAGATATCAGAATATTTTCCAAAATTTGTATCTAGGAAAGGGGAACTAATCCTAAAGCCTACATATTGATACAATACTATCCCTATCCTCTTCTATGCTTTCTGTACAATCAATTTCGTGGTAGGTTTCCCAAAATAAACTGACACAATAGGGAACCCCTTTTTTCTATGTTACAATGAAAAGAATAACTTTGAATCTAGATATACTGGCTAGGCTTTATACAAACTGATGTTACACTTCTAATTTACAGTTGGCATGGCGTGAGGGCCGTCATTGGTAAATGCTGGACGTTGTGGCAACTATGTTTGTGCCAACATCGAGTCCAGCATGTTGGCTCTATCCGAGTTCACTCTTGATTGCAGAATCTGTTTAATCATGTAGCAAAGTTCTCCAGGTTGGATAGCATTCATGATCACCTGCCAATAACAAAAATCAAGGCGATCAATTTATGGAGCAACAGTCTGCTTGCATCATCCAAGAGCCCCGACAATGATGTGCTCGGTTCAGCTTCCTATCTGCAAAGCATTTCACTGCACTCCGGTTTACAAGCCTGAACATTCTTTCTTGAATCCAAAGAATGCAAAAGAACTTACATTAGGAGCCTTCTGGTCTGTTTTTGGAAGATATCCTCAGTCAACATGGTTAACCAACGGACACATCGTTCGACACCCAATATTTCCTGACAATGAGATCATCTCCATTCACTTGAAACCCTTCTTTGTTAGATTAACTCCTTTAGCATTCTCCATTTCAGCCTCCTTCTGAACCTTCTTCCTTTCTAATTCAGCCTGCTTCACGTTCTCTTCGTGGGCTTTGCGGAACAGCCTCACAAAATTTAAGAGGGTCGCTGTGACTGTACAGATTGTCAAACAGATGCACAAAAAAGGAGGGAAAAAAATCAGCACCTGAAAACCTCGAACAATCAAAGCAGAAGTATACAAATGAAAACAGGGAGAATGAAGTAAACAAAGCTAACATGGATCCTTCAGATGCAACTCCAATTGAAGTAAAATGCAGTAATATGGTCCAAGTACTTGAGTAATCACCCACGTAACCAAAAAAAGAGGTGGTTCATGCTCATTCATAGACGGAAAACAATTCTTCTGAAGAGACTTGTTTCTCTCTGGACAGTACAAACTTTAAATTGGTTCTGTTTATAACATTTACATTCTTCCTCAGTACTTAAGCACACAATGGTTTCAAGTAGACCAGCATGTTAGAATGTGATACCTTGCTGGAAAATAGTAGATCTGGAAGAGGTTAAAATGTGCTGAGTTGCACTTACATATGGGAGAGCATGTTGGTGGTGCCACTTCATAATTTCATCACTTCTTCCAATTGGCAAAGACATAAGGAAAATATAAAATTGTCATAAAGGACAAAATAAACACTTCGCACAAAAACGATAGCCTAAGGTCTATCTCATATTGCTAAAGCCCTAGTCCCAGGAAACCTCGATGAGGAAGACTATCAGACATATCCCAGATCAATCAAAATCTCATAAAATTAGCACACTGTTTAACAATTCCAGCTCTGACAGAGAGCTAAAAGGAATGCAGTCGTATCTTTAAATCAAACTGTGGAGCAGTTAACATGCCTAAGAGAATTAACACTAGACTAACTTTAACACACCTATTCATCTCTTGTAGTTAGAATTGAAAATGACTAGGACACCAGAGGCAACAAAGTATAGTTCAAAACTCTTGAAGGAGACAAATTTCATCCGCTCAATTTTTCTTGCAGTGTTATGGAGGGGATTAAGAATATACATATGCTACCTTGCTCAAATGGACAGCGGGCAGGATCTTCACCGAAATATAGTGCAAGTGCATCTGCATTTCTGCCCTGTTCAAGTTATGACAATTAAACATTATATTGTCATATAGGAAGATGACTTTGCAACATAATATAACAAAGAGATAATAAAACACTAAGAAAATTACCGCAACAGAATATAAATCCTTGACAGAGCCAACCTCTGCTTCAGCCACACCAACGAATTCCTTTAAGGTCTGATTTGCAGGACAAAAGAACAAACCTGTAAGGACCAAAAATTTTGTTCTTTGCCCCCTTTTCATTGAGAGAGGCAGTACACTTGTGTCTCCTAGAGAATGATAACGACAATAGTGTGCACAGAAACTTGGTACACTTTCAGAAACAATAACTGAACATCTTGTGGTTATTGTATGATTCCATCAACCCTTTTGTAAAATGAACCAAGTAGATGAAGTCACCCAATTTCCAGAGATAGAAGAGGTGGCAGAGGAGTTCAGACTCTTTTATCAAAAGATACATGGAATATTACTGCAGCAGCTTTATGCCATAATGAACATAAAATATATCTTGATTCACAATCAATCCATCAGATCAAGAAATAATAAAATAGAGATAAATAAGAACCGGAGGAAAACATAAGATACAAAACTGAGACAATTGCTTCGGAAGCAGATCTTTGCATTAATTTTGTTAAATCTCACAAGACATTAGGAGGATATCTGTAGTCCTAAAAATTATGTCCGGGCTAGAAGTTACATCGAAACCTGATGTTCAAAGGAGTGCTCTCAGACATCCTAACATCCATGTAGAATAGTTGCACATATAAACACATAAACTAAGACAGTCGAAAAGAAACACATAAAACTAACAGTCGAAAAGAAATACAACCACCATAATACCTTATGAAAAACTTCAGACACAGGGCCATCAGTCTCGGATGCCTCCAGTTCTTTTTTAACTTTCTCCAAACCCTTGATGATTGCTTGCATTTCTTCAGCCAAAGACTTCAATTGTATCTGCAAGGAGAAACGATTATCTAACCAATATTGATAAATTCAGAGATTTATAATCATATAGAGATGAGAAAGATAACCTTTGACGCAGTTTCCAGGCTTACAAGATCTACATGAAAGTCTAAAAGTGATGGTGACTTCGAAGCAAGAACCTGAGAAAAGAAAAACAATTAGATATTAAGTGGCCTTTGCTTTTATCAATTAGATAACATATTCAGGTAGATAAACAAATAAGTTAAGAAAAAAGAAAATACTTCTACGCTACAGAAATGTACAGATAACTGAGAAAAGAGCCATCTCATGCCAAGAGAATAAAACTAAGAATAGTAGAAATGGCTACCTTCATCCTTTACAAACAAAAGAGTATCTCACCAATGAGTAAGGAGAGGTAACTTTTTAAAAATGTGCTTTAATTTCAGAACTTTTGCAACAGTGTGACACATAATCAAGCTTGCACCAAAGAATGCCTAAAAATATAGCACTTTGGCAAGATGCAGCAAACTATCAGATGATAGCCAAGGTGAGGTTCTTGAAGGAATGCTTTTGGTTCATATTTCCAAAATATACTTCCCAAGGACCATCTATAGAAAGATCACACTGAGCACTCATATACCAGAAGAGAGTGATCTCAGAATCATTCTTAAGTTTACCTGATAAGTTCATTAAGTGGAAGAGAGGCTAATTCATTTATTATTTGCTGTCCTCTATTCTTATGCTTACTTATCAAATCAAAAAGCACAAGCTTAAAATGGCGAAAAGTGAATGGATGGACCTGCATCACTTGATAAAGACAGATACTTCCTCAAGCAGCCATCATGATATACTACCTCCGTTTCAAAAAGAATGACCTAGTTTGACTTGGCATGGAGTTTAAGAGAACAAAGAAGACTTTTCAATCTTGTGATCCTAAATCAAAGTTATGTCAAATGTACCAAAATGCCCTGTGGTCTTAAATATGCCACGTGGAAAGTTGAAATTAAAGTGTTGCCAAAAAAAGAAAAGGGTCATTCTTTTTTAAACAAACCAAAAAGGAAAATATGTAATTCTTTTTGGAACGGAGGTAGTATATTTTAAACATAAAAGTGGCTTCACACAAGGGAGCTACATAAAGAGCATGTCTTGTCAACAGGGTAAGTAACTTGAGAGAATGATACAATGCTGCTTTCATAGATTATTACAAGCCAATAAGGCATATAGGCAGCAACAAACATTCGAAATCCCTGATCCATCATTTCCTATATCACATCATAGCTTTGACTACATCCAGACAGATGTATTTAGCATCTCTAGACAGCAGATACAAGATCAGATGCAGACCATCTGACAGAAAGCTGGTAAAATGTAACTTGAACCAAAAAGAGGTTAGTTTGACTAATTAGATTCATTTAACTGCTTGATATTTCCTACGCCTAGGTTCTTCAGTTTGTTCCCATGAAATTCCATTCTGCAAGCTTATTACTCCGTCCATCTCAATTCCTGTGATGTATTTTGACTGGGCATGGAGTTTCATAGATAAAAACCTTTAAAACTTGTGGTCTAAAACAAATCATAGATTTCTCTATCTATGCAGAAACTTATTAGGTGTAAAATGAGTGTTAAAGTGTGTGATCTCAACTAAAAGCTTAAGTAGTTACAGAGAACACACATTTATTTACTATATATATTATATCTCAACACACCTCTCATGTGCAGAATTTTATTAGGCGTAAAATGGGTGTTAAAGTGTGTGACCATCTCAACTAAAAGCTTAAGTAGTTAGAGAAAACACACATTTATTTACTTAATTATATTATATCTCAACACACCTATCATGTGCAGCCTTGATTCTTTTTCATGAGCCTAGCATATGAAAAATCTTTTTTCATATTGGGGGGTGGTGAGAGTCAAACCAGGGCCTCTCTCTTCTCTAATACCACATTATAGTGGGTGAGCATCTCATCTAAAAGCTTACGTTGTTAAGGAGATCACACATTTATTCACTTAATTATTTCATATCTTAACAAAGGGAAGTTTAAAGTAAAGTTGTTTGTAAATGTAGAAAAATATCATTCCTTTGGGACAGACTACAAATAAAAAAATACCACATAAATATGACAAGGCTGTACTAACTATGAATAGGTATATAGCTAGATATAACATTTATCCTTTTTGGAGTCATATATATGATAAAAGAGACGGACTTTTTTAGCTATTTTTTCCTTTTATTTGTGGTATCCCCAAACATTTTTCATTCAGTACCACATCTATCATGTAAAATGCTTGTATCGTAGAGTGAAATATGCTATACATCATTTTCAACTATAGGACCTCTATAGCAAGCCCAATGAAATGTATACACACTTGCATATATAGAATCAACAAATTAGAAAGACAACTAATGCACCAAATTGATCAATCTGCTTGCCCCAGGCTTTCATCGTGTTCTAACAAAGAACTAGCGTTAAAATGTGAAACATTTTCACATTTTCATTCCATGGTTCATACTAAGAGCAGCTTGCAATCATCACATCTTCTAGGAATCTCATCTTTTTTTTTTTACTCTGAAGATAATCTTTTCATAGTGCTTCTCAGACAGTCAACCCGTGAAAAGGAAAATTCAAGGAAACATTGAAGAAATTCAACATCAACAGTATTTTCATAAGGAGGAATTGCTGAAAAGCATGATCTAAGGATGGCGTTTTGTCAAAGTACAGAAATTGGAAATGAAATAGTAAAAATAATCACTTTGAAACAGAAAAGATGAAACTGAAAGTACATCCACACCTTACAAAGATAATGCATGAGGGTCATCTTGTTGTTAGTAGCACGAGTATCAGTGAGCTTCAAAAGACTGTCCAACTTAAATCCAATGGCAGAACCTAAATTAAGAAAATGCCCAAACTTAGCTTTGGAATTCTGTATCAAAATTTCAAACTGCTTGAGCATGTACATTACAACATCCACAGTGTGAGATGAGGTCCTTAAGAACTATTTTATACGAAAAAGAACAGGCTCCATAGGAATAATAAACATAACATATCCAAGCAAGATGTTATATACACACTAGTAGCAAGAAACTGAACTATCCATGTCCAGGCACAAAACCTTCACTATCTCTTATAAGTTGGGATAATGCTTAAGTTTTATAGATCTCCAAAATGTGAAAATCATCTAGCTCAGGAGCAAAACTACTGAACAAAATTTGTTAACCCTCTAGTTCCATCAGATAGAACAATGTGTAGGTCCAATAATGGATTTGGAACAGCTAAAAAATGAAGTAACAAAGTTCACTTATGTATCAACTGAGAAGTATTATTTTATCTGATGAGTAAGAGCCTGCCTGCCTGATGAGCTTAATAGCTTATGGCTTATATGTCAGAACCCATAAATTAGTATTTTACGGCGAAAAACTGAGGTAACAAAGTTCATTTATGAATCAACAGAGGAATATTATTTTATCTGATGATTAAGAGCCTGTATGATGGGCTTACAGCTTATACCTTATAACTCGAAAGCCACAAGTTAGGATTCTAATTTATGGCTTTTGGTTATTTTTATAATTTTGGCTTAAAAACAAGTCCTTCAAAGCACTTTATTAATTTTACTAACAAATTACAAAAATACTTATAAGCTATTTTGATTTAAAAGCACCCAAAATAAGCCAATCCAAACATATCTAAGCAGAACTTTTTCAGCATATATTCTTTACTAGTAGTCTGCACACTGATGAATCTCTTAATTTATCTGAACTTCTTGTTTGCAAAATTAACGAACATTAACAACAATGAATCAATTCGGTGACGTTTAACTTGCATGAGCAAACCACCACTTTTACCGTAAAAGCATGTCCTGCTCATTTCAATAGGAAACTTAGAATAGACAACTGAAACTTCTAGTTGCGGTATTTCTCCTAGTTTATCTAATTGGACAATCAACAACAAACAACAACATACCCAATGAAATCCCACAATCGGGGTTTGGGTAGTTGGACAATCATTGTATTTAATTTATAAATTTGAAATGCCACAAGTTCCACATGGCAGCAATTGGATTAGCCGTACCGCATTAGTCCACATTAAGAAAGCTTAGGTTTTGAAGAATTACATGAGGGATGGAGATTCTTACCTCTGGCGGTTCCCTGGTTCAATGTATTCCCTAGATACAATATTTTCTTCAATATTTCCTTCAATTTAAGAGAATGTCGGACCTGCTACAAGCAAACTGAGTCATGCTAAGAAAAATAGGGAAAATAGAGAAGAGAAATACAGAACCTAGAGAAGTACCTCTTCACAAGCAGAGTTCACTGTGTTTAAGCTTTTTTTGAAGTCTGTGACCTGAGATAAACCTAATTTCAGATGATAGAAGATATTTATTTTCAAAAGATTACCAGATGCAAACAAACCTGAGAGTTGAACTGGATCTTGAAGAGAAAAACTCTTAGTTTTGACTCTACCCGAGGCACCTTCATGAGCTCCAGAAAAAACTGGAAAACAAACAATATCAGAAATACCACCAATGCATTAGGCTTGAGCAATAAGGTAGTATTATATCACAATGAAAATCAGTTATTCTTTAAATTGTTAAAACATAAAAGAGCCATCAAGGCAGGGAAAAAACCCATGAATACAAGTATTTTCTGAGAAGGGTAATGGAACAAGCAAATCAAACATCAACCAAACCAAAAGCATTCAAAATATTCTAAAGAACCACAACATTACAACAGGGTACAATTCATTGTCATGAATATCTGATGTTTGCCAGCCTCTCAAATTAGTTTTCTCTGAGACACTGAATATTTTTTTTTGCAACTGAAAAAAAGGGCAAAAAAATTCACTGTCTCAGAGAAAACTAATTTGAGACACTGAATGTAAAAATGCCATCATTTCTCATCTGGAATAGCACAGAATATTGTGATAATCTGGATAGAAGCTTTAGTCTGCTTCTCATTTTGTGTGGTAGAACAATTTTTGGTTCTTGTGAAGGCTCATTGACATATCAGACACAAAAACACCTACTTGTAATTAAATGTCAATAAAAGCAAAGAAGTGGCATAATGGTAAACATGTAATACACAGAGTGATACAAAGTTGAAACTAAGTAGGTTTTCAGCCATATATTCCACATATTTTTCATTTTTTATTTTTTGGGAAATGGAGTTGAAGATAGACCACTAGGTATGTCCTCTGTCATCCTATTATCACTTTCTTAATATTTGGCTTTAACAACAATGCCCTATCGGTTCTGATTTTCATTAAGGATACTTCCATAGCCACTACTTCATTCTGAGAGCATTGGTTCTTCAAGTTCTTTATCCCCAAACACCCAGTTCTCTTCTCAATGGTCACTGCCTTCCAGTAAACTAGATCTACCCCTTCATATGTTTGTTTCCTTGCCATAAAAATTTTATCCTGATGCTATTGATGATTCCTGTGGGGACAGGAAATCAGAGTCAGTCTTCCACCCAGAGAAAAGTATTGGACTTCCATCTTGCTAACTTCTTTTCACATTTCTCAATCACACCATTTCCAAAATTTCATAGACCTGGATTGGGCCCCAGAAGCAAACCAAGGCAAATGGTTGGAAGTAGAGGTGGAGCTACCTTATGGTGAACCCCCTTCGATGGAAAATTATATTATTTATACATGGTTAAAGTAAAATTTTTTATGCATATATAGTAGATGTCGATTTCGGAAACAATCCCTCTATCTCCATGAGGTAGTAGTAAGGTTAGCGTACACTCTACCCTACCTACCCCTACTTGTGAAACTGGGTATGTTGTTGTACAGTAAATGTCGAACCCTCCTCGACTATTCATGTGTCAACTTCTTCACATTTTCAACCTCATGAATAAAAATGTTAGCTCCGCCAGTGGACTTGGAAGAGCACCCGCTTCATCCCCTAAAATTGTCTTTAGAATTTCCACATTTGGCACATAATTAACTGGATACAGGAAGCTTTCCCTCCAATTAACATGTCCTCCATATAAGTAGAAGATGGTCATCTCCTATACTTTATTTTTAGCATGGCTTCTTCACTACAATATCTCCTTTCAATAATTGATGTTAAAATGGTTTACTTGAGTCAAGGATCTATCGGAACAACCTCTCTTCACAAGATGGGGGTAAGACTGCATGCATCACACCCAACCCTCCTTAAACCCTGCTTGGTCGTGGAGCTGAAGGTGGAATTATGTTTAGTTATGTTCTTTACAAAGAATACTTGGCATAATATTCATGAATGAATGTACTTAAATACAACATCAAAAGTGAAAAATGAGCATAAAAACAGGTTATAAGTTATTTTTCAAATTCGAAATATTTCAAGTCAAGTTGGATTTTTGAAATCTTCATGGCCAAACACTGATTATCAAATAAAGTGAAAAATTGGGCTGGAAAAAATGGCTGGTTTTTTTGGCCAAATGTGTTATATGTCAAAGCAAGTTTATCCTTCCTTCTCCTTTTTTCTTCAACATTATTTAGACCGGTTACTTTTTTCTTTCATGTGGTAAGAGTAGGCGAAGTTCCTAAATTTTCCAGATCTGGCGATCCTTTTTGCTTCCTCAGTTCTTTCCTTTCTTATCCATCAACTCATAATCCAGCCAGCCCATTAAATCAGTGTTGTCAGACTTTTTCTCATTTACATCCCATCTGCCTTTCTATCAACATTGACATGCTCCTCTATTCTCCCATCTCCTCTCTCCTCTCTCTCTCTCTCTCTCTCTCTCTCTCTCTCTCACTCACACACACACACAACGTTTCTCAGGACAATATCCACACAGGAATATACATCCACATCTACCATCAGATATCCCAATTCTTCCAGATCCTGGTTAACATATTAATATTCGGCGCAGCCAAGCAAATGCATCACATTTTGACACAAAAACTGGAACCAATTACAGCTAAGATTCAAATTAGATTATACAGGATAAAATGTTCACATTTAGCCATCAGCGCACTAGCATTTCCTGTCATCTATTTTTCTGAATTTATAAATCAGGTGTGAATTCTGTTTCAAACAGAATCTATTGCAAGTGATTCAGCAAGTTGAAGCTAAAAATATAAACAACAAACTGAAAAAAAGGTATTGTGTTATTTTCACAGCCAGATTCTGTTGTTTTTACGTTGAATAAAATTTGCTAAACTGGAATGCAGTTGCCAAACTATGTGGATGTGAAGTAACCATACAATTGTTTTCTCTTTTAGGTTTCAACACCCTCAATGTACACAATATATTCGACCTTGCATCAGATAAAAACTCACAAACACTATTGGGCATCAATTTTAATTGCCAAATGCAGCTGCTGCAAAATATCAGATGTTCTCCCTGTTTTTCACTATACAAAATACACATGGCAACATATCACAGTACAGAATGTAACTTGCAAATGAAGAATATCAATCAAGAACTGTCCTGGGACTCAGGAGACAACTATAGAACATGATTGGCTAACCTGTTCACATTTTCCCAGAAGCTCCTTGTCGCCAGTGTAATTCTGAGCAGTCGTAATATCAAACATTTAGCAGAAGTAACGGTGAAAAAGTCAACTGGTAGAGGAGCCAGAGGAAAAAGAGCAAGAAAACAAAGTTACAGCCAATATAATAGCTGCAGCATGCGTAAAGTTCACCTTGAGAAGTTCCATCTCATCTTTTGTAGGACAAAACTTGATAAGATTCTCCACTTGATCAGCATCTAAAATTGACTCATCCATTGCGAGCGCAGCTGCCTGCAGACAAAACCAACAACCATACTTAAGGATTTTGATAAGGTCAGGCAAACCAACCACCATACTTCATTGTGTGAAATAGTAAAGTTCCTATAGAATTTTATCACTTAAATACCCTAGAGGGAGATAAGGCTGCGATAGAAAACAAGCGAGCACTTTGAGAACCTAGAGAACAAGCAAACTACGAATATTCAAGAATAAAGATATCACCTAGGTCTACCAAATAAAGTAAGAACTATCAGCTATACCCACCAAGTACGGCCCCATAATTATCCACAAGGAACACCACTTGGTAAATTTTTTTGAGAAAGGAACACCACTTGGTAATAATTCCTTGCTAATACTTCTGCTATCCTTTTCGCCCAAATTTGAAGTATTACAAACCTGCGTTTTTAATCAATTTGGCCGCCTTGCTCACATCTTTCCGCCGCTGTGAACTTGCTGCCTCTTCTCTATCCTTGACCATTCTGCAACTCTTGGGTTCTTGATCCTTGAGGAGTCATTCTTGACCATTATCCGGTTCTTCAAATTTACAGATCCGGCGACGTATAATTTCAGGTGATATCTTCCATTTTCTTGCTCAGTTTATATATATTTTCCGGCGACGTTTAATTTTCTCAGTTTATATATATTTCTTGTTCCTTCTTGTAAAATTTTTGCCATTTCTTGTTTCCTTCTTGTTCAATTTTTATCATTTCTTGTTAAATTGTACAAGTTGGATTCTTCTTGTTGCTGTTTATTAGTTCTCTAAATTGGATTGCATTATTGAGTATGCTCTAATTTGCTAAATTGGATTGCATTACTGTACTTTCTCCTTCCATTAAAGTTTTGTGTCGTCAACACGAAATTTTCTTTTTTTGTGGCTGTAGCATTTAATTAGCGATCCCATAGAATTTCATTACTGCCAGTGGCACTCTTCTTCTCTGTCAATTTTCATTTACAGATTTTCTTTTCTCCACCCAAATTTATACTTGTTCAGTGCTGAAATTTAGCCCTGTTGTTGTATTTGTTTGTTATTTTATTGGAGTGTGATTATCTGACTGATTGTAAGTGGTTAGTGAGAGTAATTAGTAGTTGGTGGCGTACGGATCTGATGGTGGAGTAGGGTCATGTCGTTGGTTGGGGCCGAGGGTCATAGGTAGGGGTGGTAGGAAGGGCACAGACCTATTTAAATTAAGGGTAGGATCGTGGAATATAGGTACACTTACAGGGAAATCCATAGAACTAGTAAAGTGTCTTAAGAGGAGACAAATTAATATAGTGTGTGTTCAGGAGACGAGATGGGTAGGGACTAAAGCTCGGGATGTAGATGGGTTCAAGCTATGGTATTCGGGGGGTTCTAGGGACAGAAATGGTGTAGGTATACTAGTAGATGAGGACCTTAGGGAATATGTGGTGGAGGTTAGGAGGTTTAACGATAGGATGATGTCTATTAAACTGGTGGTGGGTAAGCACATAGTGACTGTAGTTAGTGCCTATGCGCCTCAAGCGGGTTTAGATGAGGAAGTCAAGAGGCTATTTTGGGAAGAATTGGATGAGGTGGTGAGGGGCATACCAGTGACAGAAAAGCTTTTCATTGGGGGAGACTTTAATGGACATATTGGGGCTACTGATTGTGGGTTTGAAGATGTCCGTGGAGGCTTTGGTTTTGGGGAAAGGAATGGAGAGGGGACGTCTCTCTTGGATTTTGCTAAAGCATTTGAGTTGGTTATTGCTAACTCATGTTTCCAGAAGAGGGAAAGTTACTTGATAACCTTTCAGAGTGCGGTAGCTAAAACTCAAATTGATTACCTACTTCTACGAAAAGGTGATAGAAGCCTTTGTAAGAATTGCAAAGTTATTCCGAGTGAGAGTATTTCCACTCAACATAGGCTTCTAGTGATGGACTTAGAGATTAAGAGAGAAAAGAAGAGGAAGATTGTTTATGCCCAACCGAGGATTAGATGGGGGGGCCTGACTCCTGCCCTCTCGCATGAGATGGAAGAAAAACTGAGAATCTTAGAGGCTTGGAGTAGTGGTGGAGATGTGAATAATATGTGGGACAATACTGCTGGGTGCATTAGAAAGGTGGCTTCTGAGGTTCTAGGGGTTTCAAGAGGGAACCTGTGGGGGACGTCGAGGTGATTGGTGGTGGAATGAAGAAGTTCAAGACAAAGTAAAAGCTAAGAAGGTGGCCTATACAAAGTGGTTGGAGTGTAGGGAGGAGGATGAAAAACAGAGGCTTAAGGAGATTTATAAGACGGCTAAGTCAGAAGCAAAGAGGGCGGTGACGAGTGCTAAGACAGCAGCGTTTGAGCGCCTATATGAGGAGCTAAGTGATAAAGGCGCGGACAAGCGAATGTATAGGCTTGCTAAAGAGAGAGAAAAGAAAGCTCGCGATTTGGATCAAGTGAAGTGCATCAAGGATGAGAAGGGTGAGGTGTTAGTGGATGTGACTTCCATTAAACAAAGGTGGCAAGCTTACTTTCATAAACTCTTAAATGAAAAAGGAGATAGTAATATTGAGTTGGGCAAGCTGGCACATCCCGAAAGTCACCGAGACTTTGGTTATTGCAGGCGGTTCAGAGTTGAGGAGGTTAGAAGGGCTATTAGTAGGATGAAGAGAGGGAGGGCACTCGGACCAAATGAGATTCCGATAGATTTTTGGAAGAGTATGGTTAAGGATGGCATAGAGTGGCTGACTAGACTGTTCAATACTATCATGAAAACGGCCAAGATGCCGGATGAATGGAGGAGGAGCACAATGGTCCCACTGTATAAGAACAAAGGTGATATTCAAAACTGTAATAACTACAGGGGTATCAAGTTGTTGAGTCATACTATGAAGGCATGGGAGAGAGTGGTGGAGATGAGGGTGAGAAAAGTAGTTTCTATCTCAGAAAACCAGTTTGGATTCATGCCAGGACGGTCGACTACTGAAGCGATCCACCTTGTTCGGAGATTAGTGGAGAAATACAGGGAAAGTAAGAAGGACCTTCATATGGTGTTCATTGATCTTGCGAAGGCCTATGACAAAGTCCCAAGGGATGTCCTATGGAGGTGTTTGGAGATGAAAGGCGTTCCAATGGCATATATTAGAGTGATAAAGGACATGTACGATGGGGCCATAACTCGGGTAAGAACGGTGGGAGGAGACTCTGAATATTTTCCTGTTCAGATGGGACTTCATCAAGGGTCTGTGTTGAGCCCTTTTTTATTTGCCTTGGTGATGGATGAGCTGACGCGATCTATCCAGGAGGAAGTCCCGTGGTGTATGTTGTTTGCAGATGACATAGTACTGATTGATGAGACCCGGACCAGAGTTAATGATAGGTTGGAGGTTTGGAGACACGCTTTGGAGACTAAAGGATTCAAACTGAGCAGGACCAAAACAGAATACTTGGAGTGCAAATTCAGTGTTGCGAGGGATGAAGCAGACATTGGTGTGAGACTGGCAACTCACCTTATCCCCAAGAAGGAAAGCTTTAAGTATCTTGGGTCTATCATCCAGAGTAGTGGGGATATTGACGATGATGTCACTCATCGCATTGGGGCAGCTTGGACAAAGTGGAGGTTGGCCTCTGGAGTATTGTGTGATAAGAAGATACCACCTAAACTCAAAGGTAAGTTCTACAGAATGGTGGTTAGACCATCTTTGTTGTATGGGGTGGAGTGTTGGCCAATAAAAAATGTACATGTTCAGAAGATGCAGGTCGCAGAAATGAGGATGTTAAGATGGATGTGTGGTCACACCAGGAGTGATAAGATTAGGAACGAGGTCATTCGGGAGAAGCTAGAGGTGGCCCCTGTAGCTGACAAGATGAGGGAAGCGAGACTGCGATGGTTTGGACATGTACAGAGAAGGAGTACCGATGCCCCTGTTAGAAGGTGTGAGAGGCTAGATTTGGGAGCTACTAGGAGGGGTAGAGGTAGACCAAAAAAGTATTGGGGGGAGGTGATTAGATATGATATGGTGAAACTTGATCTCACCAAGGACATGACCTTAGACAGGAAGGAGTGGAGGTCGAGAATTAGAGTAGTAGGATAATAGGGTAGATAGGAAGGAGTGGTAATTGTCTGCCTTTATATGTTATTTATCTGTCTTTATATGTTACTATCCTGTATCTACGTATTATCATGTGTTCTTCTCTTTATTGCCTGTTTATCATATCTAGCGTATTCTGCTGATGGGTTTTTGTGATGAGGGTTTCCAGGAAACAGCCTCTCTACCTGTGTGGTAGTGGTAAGGTCTGCGTACATCTTACCCTCCCCAGACCCCACTTGTGGGATTTCACTGGGTATGTTGTTGTTACAAACCTTTGAATTACAAAGGACAGCTCTAATCGAATTTTTCCACATTGTTTATCATATGCTAAAATAGAGAGAAAAGAAATAACAAAAAAATGCAGGCTTTACAACAGCTGAAAGAAAAGTACTACAAGGTCTAAGCATCTTTGCTTGTGGACCATTCGAACGAACTAAAGCATTAAGCATCTCAATTAAAAATGGGTAGTTAAAGTCACATACCACATTTTTAAAGCGAAGGATTCCAGCATGAGAAATTCTCCTACACTTATTATCATGTGTATTTTTAATATTATCCAGACAATCTGCTATATGGTCAGTCTTAAACATCATTTGCGACATAACTTGCTATATATATATATGGTGGTTCCAGACCCTTCGGGGTGGCCCAGGGGCTTGAGACTTCCATGTTGAAGGTTTCATGTTTTAAACTCCTTGCTAGTATAAACAAGGGTTTTGCCTTCTGAGTCAATATCATCACACTGGGCTTGCGTAGTACGAGCTATCTCTCCTATGTGGTTTGTGAGCTATTGCACAGGAGTGGGGGTTTACCCTGTGCGCACCCAAAGGGTAGTGGCTATGGATTTCCCTTGTCATAAAAAAAAAATGGTGATTCCAGTGGGCCATCGACAT
This sequence comes from Solanum rostratum, assembly GCA_029948455.1. Taxonomy (NCBI): domain Eukaryota; kingdom Viridiplantae; phylum Streptophyta; class Magnoliopsida; order Solanales; family Solanaceae; genus Solanum; species Solanum rostratum. The sequence goes on along the minus strand of CM057054.1, from coordinate 61,127,311 downwards.
ATTATATAACATTAGGTGTAAGACTGCATACACAACACCCTTCCCAAACCTCAATTGTGGGATTTCATACTTATTGTTGTCGTTCATGCAATTTTAAAATTTAATAAGAAACATAGAAGTGAATTGTATAACTTATAGGATATCAAGCTCTTTCTATCTCAAAAACAGTATATAAGTTTTGGCTATAATCTGAACATGCTGATAATTGGGACTTCTCATTCTGCACCGACCAGGACATGATGCTTCTACGTTTTTTTTTTTAAAAAAAAAACAAGCCTATTTGAGAAGGAAAACAAAGGAGAGAAATATTGAAGACAATAACATCAAACTTACCATCATGTCAGGCAGTGGCATTTTTACCTTTGTGAGCATTATTTCAGTATTATTTGCCCTCCTCAAGTCAATCTACCAAAAAAAAAGAATAAGTTACTTAAAGAAGGAACATTAAACTTACAGAAAACAGAATTCCTCCAACCATCAAAATTTAATATGCTTGTAACGCAATTGACAAGCATTCGTCTAGCAGATATCAAGCAAAGGTAAAAAGGAACATGAAATGAACGGAACACGTATAAGCAGAAAAGATTACAAGAACAAACAATTGGGTCAGTAACACTCAAGCACTCAAATTGTTATATTGATTACCAAGTGAACCCTATCAGGTTTAGACCCAACAGATTTCCTTCTCCCTCCAGATTTACCGGCATTATCCGACTTGGGGACTATAGCAGAGAAAAGAGTCTCAAGTTCTGAAAAATCGAATTCTGGTGACCTAGATTTGAAGCAAAAAGATTAGTAATTTAGTTGACTAGAATATAACCAACATCAAACTTTAAAAGCATGAAACATACAATTGAGTCTCTCCATTTCTTTGCAGTTCATCCCATAAGCTTCCTTGAAGTGCCCTAGTTACCTTGCTCCAATGCAATGGCTTTAAGTTGGATCTTCTTGGGGCTACACCACCAGCTGGACGTGAAAATCCCTGGGCTCTCCCTGCAGGAAGGCCTCTGCCAACTGCAGGACCTTTAGCGCCAAATGGAGGGGGGGGAGGAGGTCCCCCACCTGGAGGTCTTGGAGCTCCTGGTGGAGGAGGTGGACCAGGTGCGCGTCCTCCCGGAGGTGGTGGGGGAGGTGGACCAGGTGCACGCCCTCCCGGAGGGGGGGGTGGAGGTGGACCAGGTGCACGTCCTCCCGGAGGTGGTGGTGGAGGTGGACCAGGTGCGCGACCTCCAGGAGGAGGAGGAGGAGGAGGTGGACCAGGTGCATGACCACCAGGAGGAGGAGGAGGAGGAGGTGGACCAGGTGCACGACCTCCAGGAGGAGGAGGAGGTGGACCAGGTGCACGACCTCCAGGAGGAGGAGGAGGAGGAGGTGGAGCTCCACGTACTGGTGGAGGTGGTGGAGGTGGGGGTCCCCTCATTAGAGGAGATGCTCCTGGAGGTGGAGGTGGAGGTGGAGGTGGAGGTGGAGGTGGAGGTGGAGGGCCACCTCCCAGAGGAGGGGGAGGTGGTGGAGGACCCCGCATAGGAGGAGGTGGAGCTCCAGGCAATGGAGGTGGTGGTGGTGGTACAGAACTACGTAAAGGAGGCGGCGGCGGTGGTGGTGGAGTAAGCGCTCTAGAAAAAGGAGGGGGCGGGGGAGGGGGCGGAGATGGTGCAGATGGAGCATTGTATAAAGGAGGGGGAGGAGGGGGAGGGGGAGCATACGTTGAAGGAGGTGGCGGTGGTGGAGGAGGAGCATTTCGTGAAGGTGGTGGGGGTGGGGGTGGTGGTGGAGGTGGAGCAACTTGCGAGGTATGTAGGATTGATGATGGAGGAGGTGGTGGTGGAGGCAGAAAAGGAGGGGAATAGCCGGTACACATAGGAGGAGAAGGAGGAGGAGGAGGAGGGGGAGGAGGAGGAGGTGGGGGGGATGGTGTGGAAACCCCAAAGCTATCCAATCTTGGTACAGTGGATGCATATATAGGTGGAGGTGGAGGTGGAGGTGGAGGGGGAGGGGGAGGGGGAGGGGGAGGGGGAGGTGGCAATGAACTGGATACTACTTCTGAGGAAGTTCCATACCCCACCCAAAGAGGTGGTGGAGGGGGCGGTGGCACAACCTTACCAACATTTATTACACTGGATGATGTGGGCAAAGGTGGAGGTGGGGGTGGAGGTGATGGTGGAGGAGGAGAAAAGACTACAGTCGCCCTTGAGCTACTTGATGGTGGAGGTGGAGGAGGTGGGGGAGGTGGAGGTGGAGGTGGAAGTGGAAACGACTGGATGTTACTTGAAAGTGACAAAGATGGCCTGCTCAAAGTTGGCGGGGGAGGTGCAGCCAGAGCAGGTGGAGAATTAGGATCCAGCTGAGTCAAAGAAGCCGTCATAATATTGCTCCCCTGTAATGACGAAGGTGCAGTAGCTGACAGTGAATTAGTTCCTGCTACCTCAGTATGAGGAGTTTCATGAGATGAAGTGCTCGGTGATGGAGAAAGAAGCAGACTTGGAGGAGATGGATGAAGCTGCACGGCCTGGCTTTTAGCTGATTGTGGGGCAGACATTGTAGCAACAGACGCCTCAACCAGTGACATACCCGATGCAGGACATGAAGAGTCTTTCCCTCTAACACGACCTGCTTCAGCAGAAACTATAGCTTCTGAAGAAGCTTGAGGAGATGGTGACTTTGATTTAACTCCAGATTGAAAATCCTTGGTAAGAGCAAGCACAGGAGGAGCACTGTTATACCTTGATGGAGGATATGATACATGCATAGAACTAGTGTAAGAACCTTTGTTGGGAGGGATCCACCGAGACACTGCATTAGGCTTTGCCGGTCGTAAAACAGTGCCTTGGCTTTCCTGCTGTTTTGATTTATTTTTCGTACCTACACCATCAGCGGCTGGTTTTGCACTGGAGAATGATTGTTTCTTTAGAGATGAGGCTGTCTTATCACTTTTTTGTTTATTAATGTCAGTACTCATCTTCTGTTGCAAACCTTCCCTATCTAAATTCTTCTGTTTCAGAGTGCCTTCTTTATCTTGCTTTATCTCCCCATTTTCTGATGCAACACAATCCCCAGATGTTACCAATTCTGATTCCATGATGCTAGTACCATTGGAAACTACAACCTTGGAGGATATAGAGTTGTCTCTATCTCCTAAAATATTGGTAGAACAATTAGAATCCACCTTCCCTTCTTGCTTGTGATTTATATCGTCTGATGCACAATCTTGAAATGCATGATGTTCCACCTCCTCTTTCCATATTATTTCAATACTATCATCATCCAGCAAACTTTCCTTGATAGGGTGGGCTCCAGATTCCCCCCTTCCATCCTGCCCATCAACGGCATTGCTGAATATCTCTTCGACTTCAAAAAACTCTTCAGGTGAAGCACCTTCAGTGCCATTCTCATCCTCACTTGGCATTTCTTCAGTGACAACAGATGGAACAGCATCAGGATCCGAAAAGATTACCTGTTACAAATAAAAGCATTCTTCAACTTCACAATGGTAAATATTAAAGGTGGAAATAAGAACCAAAGTTGGAGAAATAAATACCAGACCTCTGCTTTGAAACCTCTAGGAAATTGGTCTTTTGCATCCCACAAGACATCAACATCGTCACGCATTAATATCAGAACATTCGAGCGAATAAATGTGGTATGGAACATGACCCTGAACATCATTTCTTCCCTTACAAGGTCATCTTCCAAATGGACACACTCGAGAACAACATCTCCTTGGACACGACAATGGATGTCAATTTTCACCAGTGAACACTCTTCCTGAGGTGAGGAATTTAGCAGACTACTTCAGATTTCAGCTAACTTATCTTCATAAAAAGTCTCAACTTTAAAGCTGGGAATTACCTGTTGGTAGAAGCGAGCATGTTTTTTTGTCTTTGGAGTTGAAAAGAGGAGCTTAGAGCTCCTATTAGAAGTTGTTGAAGCAGGGTCCTGTCCATAGACGCGAAGTACAGGTCGACAGCCTTTCCCTCCATCAAATAGAGGAGGACAACTAAGTTTGATGCAATCTAAGGCAAAAGGTGTATCTGATGGCAGCCATTCTGAACCAAAATTTTTTCTGGAAATGTACTGGAGATATCTAAGCTGAGATGGTTGTGGATTCAGAGGTGACAAAAGATGGAGCAGCTCCCTAGGAGCCTGCTTATATACCATTTCAAGAGTTTTATGCTCACCCGTGTACTGTTTTCGGTACAGAAGAAGTCCAGCAAGCATAAAAGCAAGTACAGGCCAGCCTCCTCTCTCACAGTGCATTAACAGGACATTTTGCTGACCCTCAAGTGAAAGCCAACTCTCACTCGAACGCAAGAAGTGGTGGATCATCTCCAGAGGCAGAAGTGGACACCCTTCATATTGCCGAGGATAATCCATCACAGTCATATCATACTGGGACAATATGTCAGATATTTGGCTCCTCCTATCACCTTCCCTAAAGTTAAAAACCATGAAAGAAGCATCTGCATAGTGGTCCTGCAGCTGAGCTACAATCCCTCCCATATATGTTTTGTACTCATCTTCATCCAACACATCAGTGGAGAAGCAGCAATCAAACACTGCAAGTATGACGAACAAAGGAAAAGAAGAGAAAATGTCAGTAATTACACTATCAACCCGAAGAATCCATCGTTCAGAAGAACTGCCTGCTTTGAGATAATGAAGACAGTAATATGGTTCTTCTTCAAGAACAGCCGCAAAAAAAAGAATCGTAGCTTCAACTTCTAAGCTAAAATAAGCTACAACACTAAAATATAGGGTGCTATATTTGTACATTTATTTCACACGGAGTTGCATTTCCTCTACTCCAGGACTTCCACTTGCATTAAAAAGCAACAGCCGTAATTCCAAATGTAGCTAATAGGGATAGTAATCAATAAGGAACTCGGTGATTGCAGAGTAAATATCAAATTGGCGAACATGATAAAAGCAAAGTAATTCCATCCCAAAACTGTAATGCATAAACAACTGGATACTGGAAACTTTTCTTAACACAGTTCATAAGCTCAAAAAACAGAAGGAAACCCAAAATTAAAAACTTTTAGGCTAGAAAAGCAGCATCTTACCGTAGACCCGCTCAGAGATCTCTAGAAGCCGATCCGGCGGCTTCCTATAAAAGAAGCGTCTGAACAGCGCCATCTAATGGCGCTGTTTCTCCCCTGATCGGATCCAAAACCCCTCCAATTTAACCCTTCACTTCAACGTCCACCAAATTCACCCCTAAAACAGATCTCTCTACAAAATTCCCAATTCAACAGTCCAATTGACCTCAAATTAACTCCCTTCTAAAAATACAGCAAAAATTCAGTTAATGCAGTACAATTACCACCAGCAGAATGCAAATACAGCTGGATTTCTTCTAGCTCAACCAATAGAATAGAATAGAACTCTCTAGAGAACTCCAGAAGAAGCTAAGATCGAGGTGAAAATGAGTTGAGTCGTACTTTTAGGGTTTGTGAGTTGAAAAAAAAAGGGAAAAAATTCAAAGGAGTTGAAGAAAGTGATTGATTAGATGAGAATGGAAGATATGATCGTTGCCATTGTTTTTAGGAAAGTCACATGGAGAGAGAAAGGGAGAAGATGAAACGAAACGTAGTGGACTGAAAAGTATGAGAATTGTCGTAAACATACAGGAAACTGTTGTACATGGATCCGCAAAAGTTCACCCGACCCGACTATACCCGACCCGTTTACGTGAGGGGCTAAATGGACCATATAGTACACGTGGCGTATATACAGAGAAAAGACTGACACAGAAAAGGGAAATATGAGAAATTGGAGTCTCGGGGTTCCGACAAAAAAAGCCAATTTAAATCATGCGTCGCCCCACCCAATAAACTCCAAAGCACCCGACCCGACCCAACCTAATCGGGTTCCATTCTTTTTTTAAAAACTTCAAATTTAAATTTTCTCTCTTTTTCTATAATTTATGAACGTGTTAATTAACGTATTTTTAGTTGATATTTTTAATTTTAAAGGTAAACAATAAATATTTAAATTTATATAAAATTAAATAAATAAATCTATGGTATATTTTGTGAAGTATTCTGTGATAATTCACATTTTATATATATGACATTGGATATATTTATCTACTTATTTAATTTGAGTATGTACAAACGTTCAAAGTAACAAGACATGAACATAAGTTAAAAGAAAATTAAAAAAAATATTTACGTATTGTTGTATTTTGTTTTTTTTTTCTTTCAGAAATTTTGTTGGCTTCCTAATGCCTTTTTGGCACACTGTTTTGCCACAAATGGGTCGATTGAAACTTTTACTATATTACCAATTAACAATATTTGTACTACCTTAGCTTTAGTGTAGTTGTTTTATTTTTATTTTTACTTAATTTCAATGAGAATGTTTTTTTAATTATTTTTCATATGTTATATATCAAATTAAAAAATATTTTAGTTCATTCTATTTATTTTTAGTTTATAAATAATAATATGTCCAGTAAAATTTTATAAGCGGAACTTGGAGAGGATAAAATGCACGCGGACATTACCATTATCTTATAGAGATAGGGAGACTCTATTTTTTTTTTAGTTTAATGTCATAAAATTTGAAAAAAAAAATGAATTTTTTGTGTCAAGTTAAAATCAAATAATACATTGATAAAGTACAAAAGATAAAAAGTTATTATAAAACAAATAAAATTATACTCTTTTAAATAACTAGAAACCCAGTTGACTCCTATTTTATTAAAAATATGATGATTATTTTACGATAATTTTTTTATAATTATTCAACTTTCTTATGATCTTTGTTGATAATGCACGAGACAAAATACAACCTCATAGAAAGTAGTACGATTAGGAGTAAATACTTGGTTTCATTCGATTCTTAAATTGATAAATATGAAAATAAAAATTAAATTAATTTAATTCGATTTTTTCATATACTCATTATAAAAAAAAAAATCTTTCAAATACTCAACCAAATGAAACATCTCCTGCAGAATTTCCACGCTAAGGTTAAAAAAATAAAAATAGAAAAAATAAACTCTGATTTAATTTTTTGTCACGTGAGAGCTCTTTTTTATTCTTCTTCTTTTTGGGGGGTGTCAGTGAGAAGCATGTTTGTTAATGCTTGGCGATATCTTAAGGTTTATATATTTATTTATAAAATAATAATAATAAAATATATATATTTAAAAAAAAAAACAATTCAGAAGATAAAAAATTTTAAAAAATGAAAAATGAAGAGTTGAGCAAAAATTTGGATCACAATATATAATTGTTACTCTGTTTCAATTTATTAAAAAAAAGGATTGAGTCAACCAAGAAGGTTCACATATTTATTAAAAAAAGTTTGGTAAGAAGATTGACACAAATTTAGAATAATTAAACTTCAATACGATATAAATTTTAAGTGAAAAAAATTGATATCTAAATATTCTGATGTTGTATATATTTGGGAGCCAAGAGTTCCACTTTAAAATAAAAAAAAAAATTCTATTAAAGATGGATTGGGTTTTCAAAATTTGAATTCACAATCTTTGATTAGTTACGACGTAAGTTATAACCTTGAGCGAAATATATGTTATCTAACTTCAAAATCTAGGTTATGTTAGTTGAAAGAATATAAACCGTTTAATATATTTGGAAGAAAGTTAATGTGCATAGATGAAATTTACGTAGTTTCAAATTAAGGTGTTGTTTTTTACGTCCATCTTTTGTTTGTTCGTTATATATATTAAAAATAGATGTCAATTTTTATTTGTGTAGTTTTTTTTTTTTAAAAAAAATGATAATTAATCAAATTCTTAATTTACTCTTATTATTACCCTCTTTGTCCAATTTTACTCGCTAATATACTATCTTGAGATGTCCAACAATACTTGTTCAGTTTATAAAGGCAAGGCATAATTTTACATTTAGTTGTTAATATACCCTTATCAATAATTATACCAATATTATAGTTATTTTTCTATTGCATTTTTCCAAGACATTGTATTTATTATATTTAAGGGGTGTTTTGATAAAATTACACTATCATTTACTGCTTAATCCCTATGCCAAGTGGGACAAGTAAAAATGCATAAAGAGAGTAACTAAAGTCATTTCTTCAACGTATTTCTCAAAGCATTGAAATTTATTATATTCAAAGAGTGACATAGTAATTATCATTCTAAGTATTGTTCTTTAAGTATCAAATATGTCAAATTAATATTAAACAAATAAAAATGAATTGAGAGAGTAATAATATCATCTCCAACTTTTAAATATTTGATTTGTCATAAAACAAATGACAAAATTTTGAAGGTTAAACTGTTAAAATATTTAAACTTAAAATTAGATCGAACATTTGATTAGTTAACTATGAATACATTTTGTACACCTTTAAGTATATGTGTAACTTTGAGTCAACCAACAAGGTTGACACATTTATTAAAAAAAAACTTTGGCAAGGAGTATTTTCTCTCAAATAATATTTCATACGGTACAAATTTAAAATAATCGAACTTCAATATTATACGAATATCTAGTGAAAAAAATTGGCATCCAAATATTTTGTTGCTATATATGTTTTGGATCAAGGAATCTATATATTATTAAAAGGAGAGGACAAAGCCACCATATTGAGCCAAATGGCAGCCTATAAATATGCCAAGTGGCATCTTAGGAAAAAAATTAGTTAGATAAATTATTAGTTAATTTAAATAATAAAAATCCAATTATAAAAACAATATATATAAATATAAAATATTTTCTACAATTACATTAATTTCAATTATATAAACAAAATATATAAATGTACAATATTTACTACAATTAAATCAAATTCAATTATAAAAATAAAATATATAAATATAAAATATTTTCTACAATTAAATTAAAATAATTTTAAAAATTTATATTTAACTAACTTTAAATAAGTATTTAATCAATATATTAACTAACTTTATATAAGTATTTAAGCAATAACGAAAATCTTAAAAAGAACAAATCAATTTTTTTAAATTGATGTCAAACCTTAACTAAATAATATTATATATTAATTGATATTACTATTAATTATTAAATTTACATATTTAAAACTATTGAAAATTTCAATTAACGGATTACACATTATCTATATCAAAACATAAAACATCTATCTTCTATATATTATTAAAAGGAAATATCTAAATAAATATCTGAAATATCTTTTTTTTTAAATGAGAAAATAATTAAATTTAAATTCAAATTTTAAAAGATGAATAACTAATTCTATCTCTAAAAACCGCTTAACCCCATAACCCACGTATTATAAAAATAAAGATTCTCTTAACTCCATATTGCTCTTTTGCTTCACATGGTGCTCTTATGATTTCAAGACTTTCTTTTTCTAATCTCTTTGTTTTTTGCCATGAATCTTCATGATTTGAAGTGATAAGTTAGAATATTCATTATATATGGTGCATACCTACTAAGTTTGGATTACTATTCGTTCTCTTCTTCTTCTTTTTTGAACACTTGCACATGTATATGTTTTCCTTTTTCTTGATTTAGAATTATTATTATTATTCAATTGAGGAATGACTATTTCATTGATAATTATGTATTACTTAATTATGATTATCTTACTTCATTTTTTAGTAACTAATTAATACGTTGATGTTGGAAATCTTTGTGATAGTTAACACTAGCTTTTAGTGTTGAAGTTTTTACAATTTATATACTATTCAAATTTAACAGTAGTATCTATATATGTATAGTATTGTTTGAATTTTTTTTTTTTTTTGCACAAATATAACACACAACACACAATGAAATCCACATAAATTCTCTAAAGAAATCAATTGATTTAGATATAATTTTGGTGTAAACTATTTGTTTTTTTAAACATTTGCTACTTCTTATTTTCTTAAAAAAAAAAAATGAGAATGACGTCCTAGACAAAACGAGGTACTGGCCATTCGTTTAATATATCAATTTTAGATATAATTTATTATTATTTTTGTCAAATAACTACTTGACTGTAGAAATTATTATTTTTCTTTACAGGTACTTTTAGTGTTCTTATAACTAATTCACATTATTTTTGAAAAATTTAACATTCTAAATTATATGTAAATGATAAAATTCCTTCTTCCTTATTCTTAATATAAATATTTGTATCATCAAGACTAGAAAGTTATTATAGTTGTAGTATAAAAAATATATTATAAATGAAAGAATTATAAAAGTTATTAATTTATTTAAAATTCAAAATATGAAAGAAAATATTGAATGTATAATTCAAATACTAATTGTTTTTTTTATTTAAAAGAATAAATAATTAGGTAGCTTTAGATATTGTGAAGAAGTGGGTGTACATTGAGCAGTTTTAAATTGACAAATTTAGATTGGAATATTAATTAGTAAAATATTATTATTTCTTAAAAAAAAAACAATATATTATAAATTTCTATGTTGCAAAATAGTGTCACATTTTATTGTTAAAATAATTCTCAACATTTCAATTTGATTATTTTGTAAAAACCAATTATCTCCAAAATATAATTTTAATTTATTAAATAATTATGAAAAAAATGTTAAATAACACTGTCAAGAACAAAAAATAATAAAAGAAGACTAAAAGATTACCACTACCCCCATTTTTCACATTTCTCTTCTTAAAGATGATTAAATTCTTACTCATAAAATTGTTTATTTTACCGCAATTTTGCTGTTCTAAGTGACAATATCTATGAAAATCAAAAAATGTCATGATAAAATTATATAAACAAAATAACAATCCATAAAGTAGAAAATATTGATAAAGAAATAGTTAAAAATATATAGGTTAAATTTTTTTAAAAAAAGGATAAAGATCAAGAAAAAACAACAACTAACCCAAAATCATCCCTAAAACTCATCACCAACTTATTTATGTTATTATCCCAATCTTTGAAAACTCAATTATATATTTTAATCTTATGCCTATATAACTGCAAATGCAAAAGTGTCATATAAACATCACAAAAAAAAACTACATTTGATTTTTAAAAAAAATTAAATATTTCAAATATGTTTTTTTGTAAAAATAAAATAAAAGATCATCGATAAAAATATTTTCAAACTATCGATTTTTAAAAAGAATACATTAAAATACTTTTTATGAGTACTCATCAAATTAGGTTAATAAATGCAAGCTTCGGATAGAAAACATTCCCGTTATATTTATTAATTTTAATATATATGCAATTTTGCTATCATATCATAAAATATGTGTATTGTAAGTCAATTTTGATGTAGTTTGGTAGCAACTACTTCAATATGAATTTTAAAGACTATATTGTATTTTTTTTTTAAAAATTTACGATCTTGATATTGTTTTATGTCATTTATTTTAATTTAAAATATAGATGACAATTTGAATACAAAAGTCGACAAAATAAGCAGGTATTTTGAGGGATGTCATTCTTAAAAAAAAAATGAATTCTTTGTAGTTGTAAATTGTAACTATAAAAATATTAAATTTATCAAAATTATTTTACATGTAGAGATAAAATTTACAAAAATATATATACATATTTAATTTGTAACAATTGTTACATAAATTGAAACAACAAAAAGATAAAGTTTATTTTTAAAAACTTTTTAGATAAAATACAATTTCATCAAAATTCGACAAATCCTGAAGTTGAATTCATTTATAACAGTCGTACTTCTATAAGAGTTTTTTTAACACCCATAAAAGTCCTTCTACGAATCTTGGTTAATTTAAATTAAACTAAATACAAAATATAATTTTCTAATTCTCAATTTAAATAAATAAATAATTTTGCAACATTAAAAATTAAATTGTATACCCAAATAAGTTTTTGAAATTCACAATTTAAAATAAATATTATTCTTTTGATTTTGAAAATGAACTGGGAGTTATATAACTTCCATAATCCCATTACACTAAATATGGTTTTTATATTTCTCAATATAAAAAATAAATAAATAATTTTTATTCTACAAATAAAATTGTTAACCTAAATATTTTTTCTAAAGACACAATTTTTTTTTAAAAATTGATCTTTAATAATTTGTCAAAAAATGTTTATCCAATTTAATGTGGATTTTTATAACTTCCCATCACATTTCCAACCGAAGGGGAGTTTTATAACTTCCCATGATATTAATTACATTTTCAAAATTCTCTATTTAAATAAATAAATAATTTTTATTCAGAAAAAAAAGTGCACCTAAATACATTTTCAAAAGTCAAAATAGATTTTAAAACTAAATTTTCCGTGCAAATTTCATTTTCATTCTTAAACTAATTAGTGAACTTAGTTGATATCTAAAATTTAAAACTGCGCACCTAAGAAATTAAATTTAACAATACAAACTTAACAAAAAACTACTAAATAGCTTAGTACTTATTTTAATGGTTTATACTGATTGCCAAATAAAATTACATAATATAGTTTATATTTTAAAATTTTAATATAACTTTTGTACACAATACACGTTGCTAAGTATGATATATGAAAAAAAAAATATACAAAAATTTTTAAATAAAAAAACATGACCACATAAATAGGAATTTTAAAACTTCCCATAAATATTATACATAAAAACAAATGAAAATAATTTAATATTAAAAAACTGTCTGTCCAATTACATTTTCAACCGTCATAATTTGAAAATCACATCAATCTTTATCTCTTTAGAAAAACAAAAATGTTTATCCAATTTAATAGGGAGTTTGGTAACTTCCCATCACTTTTCCAAGTAAATGGGAAGTTTATAACTCCTCATCATATTAATTACGAGTCAACTTTTCAAAATAACTAAATAAATAATTTTTATTATAAAAAAAATGTGAATCTAAACACCTTTTAAAAAAGTTATATAATATTTTAAAAACAAAAACTTTATTATTAATATATTTGGCAATCAATTTAAACTTTTTAAATAATAACTAATTTATTTATTATATTTTTAACTTCATATTTTAAATTTTAATATTTTGGGTATTTAGTTTTAACTTTTCATACATTAACAAACGTAACTAATTAATTATCTGGAAATATTTTAATTTAAGAAAAATAATAACAATTAAATATACTTAAATAGATTCGTATGAATTAGTTGATATCTTAATGAAATAGTTTATTTATTATGCATAACTTTTTAAATTATTAATTCAAATTTAAAACTTTTCCATTTTTTTGTAGAAATTTTATATTACTTAAAACTCTTATTTATTTGGTTACACATTTTATTGATTAAAATAATACGCTACATACGGTTTCAAAATTCTCCTTATAAATACATAAATAAATTTTATTCAGAAAAAAAATGTTAACCTAATTATTTTTCCAAAAGACACCATTTGAAAAAAATAATTTTTAATTTGAAAAAATAAATGTTTATCCAATTAATGGGGGAATTTATAACTTCCCATTACATTTCCAGGTAAATGGGGAGTTTTATAACTTCCCATTTTTATAATTCTCAATTTAAATAAATAAATAATTTTTGTCCAGATAAAATTTACACCTAAATACATTTTCAACCGTCACAATATATTTTTAAAACATAAATTCTAATATTAATATAATTGGCAATCAATTTAAACTTTTAAAATAGTGACTAATTTATTTATTATATTTTTAACTTCATATTTCATAATTTTTAATTAAAATATTTTGGGCATTTAGTTTTATACATTAACAAAGTTATCTTATTGATTATCTGTCAATACTTAATTTTGAAAAATAAAAAAATTTAATGATAGTTACTTAGATTCTTATAAAATTAGTTGAGGTCTTAATGAAATAATTTATTTAGTATGCATATCTTTTAAATAATAATTCAAATTTCAAAATTTTTCATTTTATTTATAAGATAAATTTTATCCTAATTAAAACTCCTTTTTAATTGGAATCAAGTTTTAGTAAGTGCAATACATTAGTTTTCCCAACATACATTAAACTGTATTAAAAAATAAATAATAATTAAGCTGCATAATTTATACTAAAAACACTTTCAAAACTATACTAGAAGTATTCTTATAAGATGATTACGTAAAACACTTTTATAATTGTAATGAAAGTACATTTATAATGATAAAGAAAATATTTTTACAAATGTAATAAAAGTAACCTTCCAATAAGAAAGAAAAATACTTTTACAAGATTTTTATAAAGTATAATTGCACAACGATCATAAATTTATTATATAAAATTTACTAAAATAGTTTTGCAACACAATAAGATAAAAAGCTTTTAAATTTATATCAAAAATATCCCGACAACATCAGAAGGAAAACATTTTATAAAATATGACGAAAAAACCTTCAAAACATAATTATCTATTTAATCTTATTTGTGTTTATTAAAAAAATAAATGCATTATATATTGAAGTCTGTTCTCTTTTCAGACAATATTTTTGTATATGTTATTCTACATAAATATGATTAATACTATTATACATACACTTTTTATTTAGAAATTAATCTAACCTATTCATGGATAAATTATGTAATTTTTTTAAATTGTGAAGTTTGGTTGATATAATTTTCTTGGTGACATTGGTTTTGACATTTTATTTTAATATAATAAAGATGTCTGAATTATATGATATGCTCTTCATTTTGATAATTTAATCATGATATTCTAAAAGTTTAGAATGTATTATGCTGTAGACTTCACATAATTATATTTTGTTTGACCAAATATATAGGTTGTCATTAGATTTTTAAAGATATTTTGTCTTATAACTAATGCTTATGAAGTAAGTTTTTGGTGTTATCAATATCTTTAATTTTTACTTATGAACACTATTTATTAATTTTATAGACTCGAAATTTTCCGCGCAACGCGCGGGTACGAATACTAGTTTCACTTTAAAATAAAAAGTTTTTTCTATTAAAGATAAATTGAGTTTCTAATATTTGAATTCACAATCTTTGATTAGTTACGACATAAGTTATAACCTTGAGTAAAATTTACACTATCTAACTTTAAAGTCTAGATTATGTTAGTTGAAAGAATCTATTGGTTAATATATTTAGAAGAAAGTTAATGCGCATTGATGAAATTTACATAGGTTCTAATTGAAGTTTTGCTTTCTACATCCATCTTCTGTTTGTTCACTATATATTAAATATTTGTATAGTTTTTTAAATAAAAGGAGATAATTAATCAAATTCCCAATTTACAGTTATTATTGCTCTCCCCCGTACATTTTTACTTTTTTTTATATGTCTAATAATATTTGTCTAATTTATGAAATCGAAAAATAATTTTACACTTAATTCTTATATTAAAAATAGACGTCAATTTTGTTAAATCTGCTTACATTTTTTTTCCCATCTTATAATAGTGGAATAATGTGTAACGTGGGCACGATTTAAACATTCGATAATTTCATATATAATTAAAGACAAAAGAGTTACAGAAAGTCAACAACTTTGCGTTACATTTTAATTATTATTTCTCCCAGCGAGAATTGAGGAAGAAAAAAAATGATTGTACTTTGAGTATAACAAAAAATGGAGAAGAAGGAAAAAACAAAAGAAGAAAAGACATGAACATATGATAATGGATCAAACAAAAATATGTTGTAAGAATTAAACAGAGTCATGTGACCATAATTTGTTGTTATGTTCATGATAAAGACATTGCCAATCATCACTTATCCTTAGTACATACATATGTAACGTTAACGCATACTCTCGTCTTAATCAGATCTTGAGTTCAAGTTTTAAACATGAAAAAAGCTTTGGTAGAGAGCGCTTCCTCCAATTGGATCATATATTGTATGAATTTAAATTAGTTCAATTTTGACATTGAATGTGTAACTTGTAATTTACCTAGTTTCGATAGTAAGGAGTGGTGACCCATCATGTGTTTGTCATGTGCTAATAAGTATTTACGGACACAATTAATGGAATTATAAGAAAGATAATGAGTGATGATGATGGTAAAAATTAAATTAAAGAAAAGTGGAAATTGTTGTAGATTATATTATAAAATTAAAGGTGAGAAACTTTTTAAATTTCCAGAAAATTAGAGAAGTACTATATGACTCTGGCATCATGTGTTCCCAACTACCAATTTAGCTGACTGATTTCACCTTTTTACCTTTTTTTTTTTTTTATGAATAGCTTTAAAGGTTCACGAGCAAAGATTAAGATAAAAATTTATTCGAACGTTTGCATCAAATCAGTGAATGCATGACAATAATATATATTAATAATTATTTATAATGAAATTAGAATTGGAATTCTATAATTAATTATAACAATAACATACCCGATGAAATCTTACAAAGTGGGGTCTAGAGAGGGTAGAGTGTACGCAGACATTACGATCACCTTATGAAGATAGAGAGACTATTTCTGATAAACTCTTGCTTCAAATGTATCCACCCTAAGTAAAAAAAGAAGAAAACGATGGGTTTAGAGTAACGACAAAAATGAAGAGTAATTTAGGAATTTTATAACTAATTAAATCACATTTTTATATATTCCTTGAATTGCCGTCTTAGACGTAGATGGTGTATAACAAAATTAATATTAATTTTTCTATGGAAGATATAGTATGGCAAAAAAATATTTTTTTCTATAATTTTGTTTTAGGACAAATTACCTATATATACACATTATTTTATCATAATCTCAAAAATTTTCTATCACCTAAATTTTTTTTTTAAAAAAATTCCTCTCGGATATATCACTCTTCTCGTGTTGATACATTCCTATTTCTCTTTCAGATACATTCCTATCCTCTTGGATACATAAATCCCCTCTCTGATATATCCCTCCTCCTCTCGGATACATCTCTACCTATGTATATAGATATCCTATTCTCTCTGATGCATCCCTCCGTTATGTATTCAAATATCTAGTCCAATGACGTATCTGGAAGTCCAGTGACGTACTCCAAATTTTATAAATTGTAAGAGATGGAATCGCATTCATCCACGTGAGCATAATTTTACAGAGTGCATAATTAGTGGCACCCAAAGTGAAAACCAAGCAATTGTTGCAAGGCCCTTGAAATAATAGCCCAATTGGGCCCATTTCCAAAACTATTACAGTGGTGGAGCCCAATTATATTAACTCAAGATAGCAAACTCCCATGTCCATGATTTGATACCATATCATATCAAATCATTATCCAACCAATGGCCATATGGTCCTATTACCATTACTTACCTAACTTTTATTGCTACCCCTCATTTATTTAATCACATTTCATATCTCATACTATATTATACCATCCATTCTTGCAGCTCAAAGTCTGTCTATATGAGGTAGTGGTGAAGTCTGTATACATTCTATCCTCCTTAAATCTCACTTATAAAATTTTGCTGGTATGTTGTTCTTTTTGTTGTTGTTGTATTCTTGCTGCTCAAGCTTGTGATGGGTCAAAGACTAACAAGTAGTACACACAGACACTTTAAGTGAATCTATAAGAAAGTGAATAGTTTTACGAGATATAACACAAATTCACATGATATGCATGCTTTTGGACTCGATGAAATTGTGGCCCAAGGAACAAAACACACCATGAGTTTAGGTCATAACAGAACTACTCATTTAAGTGGTGATTGACCTTCTGGGATTCATGTCCTCCCAATATGTAATTTTTGAGAGAATGCTATGCATCTTTTTCCTATATATACTTGGATTATCTTGCGCAGTGAGCCAATGAAAATGGAGTTTCTCTAACATAAATGTGATGCAGCAGCTGGTTAAATGCAGCAGCTTCTTTACTCAGTCCCCTTGGAACAACTATATGTATGTATCAGGGCTATCAGCAAGGTACAGAATACATTCACTACTCTATGATGAAGGGCAAAAATGAGTGAGTTTTTTAACAGCTAAGAACTATATACATTGACGCCGAGGATGAGAGTGGAGAGACAACACTCAGAGAATTTATTTTCAGGGCCTTCACAAATTTAACGAATGAAGGACGTTCAGCCATTGATTATTTTCTTGAAGCACTTCCAGCTCTTTGAATAGGCTCGGTTCTTAACTCTGTTAAGTCTTCTTCCCACTGCTATGGATCGAGATCACCAGCTCATCGCATTCAGCTACTTTAGAGTATATGAGACTTTCTTGTTTGATGTGAATCCACTGTCAAAATTCCTGCACCTCACTTCTTTTCTGTATGAAGTGTGAAATGGGAGCACCATACAATCAGTTTCCATTTCTCCTCACTGAAAAGGAACAAAAGAAAAAGAAAAGAGCTCAGTCGGGTGGTTGGTGATCATAGCTAAACAAAGACAAGCTGATTTGCAACTGTATGGAGCAACTCAGAAAATTCCAAAATGAATTAGACGAGAAGACCAGCAACGATATATTAACAACTGATAAGAAATTGTTTAAATGCATGTCCGGGAGGAGTCAATTTGTTTATTTTCTCTTGTCAACTTCCAAACAATTGCTAAAACATGCAACGACCGTAGAAAAATAAGTTAACTACAGGTCACTTACCCAAATTTATAAATTCAGAGGCCTATTATACACAGTTGTGATTAAAGGGATCTTCCAAAGTAGTGAAACATTTTACCTCTTTGGAACCATGATCGTCGAACAGCTTGGCGGATCTGGCGCTCATGTTTCTCCAGGAGTTCTTCAACTCTGTGTGATTGGGATAGCAAAGGTCCTGAGAATTCAACTTTGTCCATCGGATCCTGAACCTGTTCAAGGTACAATTCTAAAAGATCAATTTAAGTCCAATGAATAAATATGCAACTCCATTTATGAGTTTGCGATTGTCCATACTTTCGCTGAATGTTTCAGTCACAAACATGGATGCTTAATTATTCTAAAACATCGCCACCAATTTCTTTATTTGGAAAAATAACAGAAGAGGACAGAAAATGAATCAAACACAGAAGTTGTAATCTGAAAATCTATAGATGCATTAATTATCATGTTTTTAGTGAAAGGTCCATATTAGAATAATCTTATCCCTTTATTTTAAGCAGGTTTTAAAAATGCGATAGCAAATATGTGTATTTATTATATTTGAATCCTGAGAAAAGATTTTGACTAACCATATTGATCCTCTTGAAAGCTGTCTCCTCTTTCAGATAGAGAGCCAGTGACAGTTCTTGTGAGTGATAGCCATCAGAAGCATCAAACGAATCTGTCTGCTCCATTCGGTTCCAATGTTGTTGCATAGCATGTTTCGCGGATTCGTAGGTGTCACGGCCCTTAGAGTTGGTGCGACTTCCATTCGTAGCTTCAAAGTTCTCTTGTTTTTTTAGCTCCATGTTATTTTTCATATGAAGTGCACCTGAAGGTTCAAACTTCAGGCTTCTTGAACTTGATTTACTCCTTGATCTCATCGACGAATCATCAACCCGTCTTTTCGCCCAAGCAAAACCACTTGATCCTGAAACTTGAAGAGGGCCTGAAAAGGGGACATCGCCTTGAGATGCATTCTTAATGTGGGAAGCCTCTCCCCTCAAATCAACCGATGGCTTAGGTCGCTCGAGACCTATAATAGTATCTCCTTCTTTTAGAGTACCCAGACTACTACCATTACTTTTAGGAACACCTTGTTTTTGGATAGGTAACTTCTGCAGGGAAAAAAAAAATCTTTTAGCTTTCTCTGTCTATGATATGCAAAATGAAGAAAAAATGCACCTAAACTTTTTTATAGGAAAAAGAGAACACCTCTTCAGGTGCCAGTTTATTTGTAGCGTTCTGTTTTCTGATGGACTTTCTGGTTGTCTCAGGTCCACGGGCTCTCCCACTAGGCTTCTTCCTGAAACAACTCATATGTTTAATTCATAACTTAGCAGGATCTATGTAAAAGCTAGAAAATGTAACAAATGCAAGAGCTAGTGTCAGAACTTCGGAGCAAGATAGTGACCTTAAATATTGATATCACATTGAGGCACTAATCATTCTATCAAAACCAGTTTCGCCATTTTAGTCAGACAAGCTTATATTTCTGTTCTAAGTTATCATGGTTTTAGGAGCATTTTTTACTTGATTTTAGCATAATCATATCCTTAGAGCAAAATGACGGATGGAAAGCACACTTCCTCCCTGTCCCTTCGAGTTTCATGTAGTGTTGGTTTTAGGGGATGGAGCGCTGAGGGGCATTAAAGACAGGGTATATCTCTTTTATCCAACCATTGTGATTTCCCCTTAAATGTAAAGGTATAACCATAAAAATATTCAAAACTAGCAGAATCTTAACAGGTTCTCACCTTTTTGCTTCTTCACAATGTTTGGCATCGATCTCTTTACTTGGTGGATACTTTGGCAGGCTTGAAGGATCACAGGCATGAGGCTTTGTCTTGAAGTACTACAGATAGAATCCGAAAGTTGTGGAATTAGAGATTTTGAAATTTACGTATGCCAGATAAAACGGGTGGAAGAGGAAATCATGGCCAAAAATTTAAATGTCTTTGTACAGGAATATGGAATTATTTTTTGAATTAATAAATTTACAATATACAGGCCCGATTATTCTTTGTAATCATTCACCAAGAAGCTCCCACCAGGAGGGAAAAAAAGAAAAATAAATAGTTTTACATGAGAGGGAGGCTACATGCATTTACTATTAGTTAAAATTAATAGACATAAATAACTTATCGGCAAAAAAACAAAATAAAAGACACAAATATTAAGATAGCAAATCAAAGAAGTTCGAAAAACTAATATTTTAAAGTCTTGGAGAAGAGAACATGAGAAAGATGTCAAAATGAGCCTTGGAGGAAGAGAACATGAGAAAGACATGAAAATGCACTTGAACTTCTTGATCAATGAAAAAGCGAAGAACAGACCATAAAACAACACAGAGAGGATTTAAGAAACTGAAACTCAAGACACAATGATAAAGATAGGGAAATTAGCATTACCAATTATATATATAAAAAAAAGAGATATTAAAACAATACCTCAGATGCAAGGGCAGAAGAAGCAGTTCCACGTTTTGGTGGCTCCACAGAAAGAAGGGTCTCTATGAGTGAGACTGCACTTTTAGTTAGATCTTTAAATGTATCCCACAGACAGCTCTCGTAAGGATGTTGCGGTTTAAATAGAGTTGCATGAGGAAGTTTAGATCTCTTCCAGTAATCATCTGGTGGGGATCCACAAAGCTTAAAAATTTTATGCAGCTGTTCAACCTATAGCACAAAAGAGCGATTGTTCAGCTATTAATCATGCAGCAAAAAATTAAGAAGTATTCAGGTTATTTGGCTAGTGAAGAATTAGTTCACCTAGAAACCTAAACGAGAAGTTTGAGCTAGATAGGCACATTGCATTATTAAAGAAAGAGGAGGATGGAACAGTATGAGCAGTAAAGTTTTTTATGATGTACAATTTCCAGAAAAGTATGTTACTGACTTCAGTGAGATTCCACTGGGTATGTTGTTTTGTTGTTGTTGTTGTTGTATGTTAGTATGTTACTGACTTCTATTCAAATAAAATAGCTCTGAGGAAAGGTAATTCGAGCAAAGAATAAGTTTAATATCAACTGTAAGCTTGTTTAACAAGATTGATGATTTTGACCAATTAAGTTTAAAAGATCTAATCTTTGAAGGAGGTACCTCAGTTCTCCCCTGAAGAATAGGTTTACCAGTAAGAAGTTCACCAAATACGCATCCGACACTCCAAAGATCCACAGAGGTTCCATACTCTGTGGAGCCCAACAGAAGCTCTGGAGGACGATACCATAAAGTGACAACTCGGCTGGTAAGTGGTTGCTTCCGTCCAAGATTACAGAAGTTCGCCAATCCAAAATCTGCAACCTTTAAAATTCCGTCATTATTTACCAGAAGATTTGCACCTTTGATGTCCCGGTGCATTACACCTCGAGAATGACAATGGTCGATTCCAGACAACAACTGCTTCATGTAGCATTTAATCTGTAAAATGATCCAGCTCATCTTTAGCCCAACAATAATAGTAAAGTTTATCAATAACTTTACAAACCAAAAAGAACAGAAACGAGGAGGTCTTGCTTAAATATTAACAGATGATCCCCCACCCCAAATTCAAAACCAAAATGTAAGGAATTTCTTTGTCTTTTTTTTTTTTCGCGAACTGTTTGCTGAAAAGATTCAGTCGACAAAGCTGCAAGATAATGTTGTGAAAAGTTAGTGAACCTGTGATTCGCTGAATTCAACTTCTGGACAAGACAGGAGTCCTGAAATATCATGTTCCATATACTCGAACACAAGATACATGCTACAAGACAATCTGGAGGTAATTAGACCCTCTAATTTGATGATATTGGGGTGATCAAGCCTGCGGAGGATCATAATTTCTCGTGCCATAAATCTAACACTTTCTGGCTCAAAGTTATCAAATCGCACCTTCTTCAGGGCAACTGTCCTTCCACTTTCTAAATCACGTGCTCTGAATACGCTGCTGTATGTACCCTGACCTATCTGTAAGAGCAGTGAAATGGTATGAGAAAAACATCCATCAGTTAGAAAACCTAAAGTCGCGTAATGAAGTTAAAAATTGTTAGAAAGTCTACAAAGTAGGAAGAAGCATATTGACCCCAGTCAGCTGATGAGCAGCAAACTTGAATTGGTGTGTAGCAAATAAAAATGCAGTTTTATTTTTCTCCAAGAGTTTTAAGGTCCTTTCATCATTTAACATTTCTTTATGTTAATAACAGTTTTAAAAAGTCTCATATTTCAGCACAGCAACCTTCTTCTCTTGATTCAAAACTTCGCCAAATAGGTACTAGAAGTAAAATTTTCACCTCTCAGCTATTATGGAACAGTGATCCAAGTTAAATATATAACTTTCAACATGTGAAATATCAATACAACAGTACTCATGAATTTTTTGAGAGAACTAATGACTTAAAGACCTAGTTAACTGTTGTGGAGGCATGCATTCTGGAATCTGGATGAGTATACCAAATGAGCCAAACAAAACTGATTCACTATAATCCGAAGTCCAAACATTAGCCCATGAAAAGGGTGGAAAAAGGGCAGACTTTTCTCATGAAGCTAGCAGTAAAAAATAATTATTTCCCATTTCCTTTTCCATTTTGGACAATGCTTTCAACTAACGAGCAAAAGAACCCCAAGCAAGACAAATCTTTTCTCTGTTAAATAATTCTGGTTTCTTTCAACTAACGAGCAAAAGAACCCCAAGCAAGAGCAAATCTTTTATCTGTTAAATAATTCTGGTTTTCTGTCTGCCTACCATGAAAGCCCTATTGCCAGAAAGAAGAAAAATAAGAGATATGGTGCATCGATTGGTAAGAACAGAGAGATTGATAATTCAATAAATTAACTAAGAGAATTATGTAGGAAAACCAGACTTCACATTAATTCATTTTGCCATACATGCTTGGTTTTTGTTATGCTTTACTCTAGCGAACGTCTATAAAAAATAACATCTTACCTTAGGCAGCTTACAAACAATCTACCCAGACCCCACTTGTTACATTTGGATAAGTTGTCGCTGTAAATTTCTTATGACAAAGAGGACAAACACTACTCAGGTCTTGAATCTAACATTGCTAAAGTATCCTGCCACATGAGATTATCAGAACTACACAGTAGTAGCTATACTTTATCTGATATATCACAATCAAATGAAAAAGTACTTATGAGACATACTAAGCTACATCAATATCACAGGACAAAATTAAGTAAAAGACAAGTACTAATAAGGACACAACTTCTGCAGTAACAGAGATTTATAGCTAGGAGTTTGACCATAGATTTTAAAAATTTATCTTCAAATATTTTCAAAGTTCCCAAAAAATGACTCTTCCCCACACAAAACTTCTAATTTTTTTCAAGTAAAATGCACAAACACAACTTCTAATTTTCAAGTTTCATCTTCAAAATCTATTTGTCAAACAGAGCATCAAATTATGCTTTTGGCAAAAAACCTTTTCCAATTTCTCAAAAGACTCAGCTCTGAGAGGCACCCATCCTTGAATGGCTTCCCCTGCTACAGCACTGAGCCAAGCAGGCCAACCAGCAGCCACTTGTTCTCCTTCTACATATTTCTGCAAATTCCCCAACCTAAAACTCACCGACTCACTCCCACACCCATTCGAACTCGCCCTACCTGACTCATCCAACTCACTCCCCCCACCACTCAGTACCGAATCCGCCCTCTTCTTCACCTTCTTCAAATCAAAATCCAACCCGAACGCCCCACTCCCAACCCGACCCCTACCCGACCCGACATCTTCCCCGTCTCTAACAAGAACCCCCGAATGATCAAATGCAGGAGTCACCGACACGGTTTGCTTAGACGCCACACAACCCATGGCGGACAAAAATGTCAGTGACAACGACCCAGCAGCACCATGAAAGCTTCTTTCACGAAACAAAGACCAACCCAGATGGAATTCTTCTAAATCTTGACGTGGGTCAAGTTCAGTTGCCAAGCAACACAATGCCAATTCCAAACATATTTATACGATCAAGAAAACTCAGTTCAAAGTCACTTCCTTTTCTCTCTTCAAACTTTTTGTTGCGGCAATTGCGGAAGAAGGGAAAACTAGAAGGTTATTAATGGAGTCAGCACTCAGTACTTAGCAGCAACGTAATGAAGCGCAATCAACGGAGAGAAAAGGAAGAAGTAGCTGCCCTTTTTACACTGACGTTCTGCTGCCTTTGTTTATAGGCTGTGTTGTGTTTCTTCTCATTTTGCCTTTTTTTTTTTTTTTTGTGGGAAAAGAATTTATTTATGAGAATAATAAAGAATGGGGCAGTCTTTGAGAGCAACCACTCTTTATTGACTTTTATGAGCTCAAATTTAAAAATTCTCTATTCTTTGTTCTACCAGAAGGGTTTTTTATCGGGATGATTTCAAATAGATACGATAAATAAATTAATTTATATTAAATATAATTTTTTAATTTATATAAAAAATATATATGATTATATAATATAGCTTGCGAAAAGTCATAAAAAATATACATTAATTATATAATATAGATTACTTATACATGATTTATACACTAAATATACAATTATGATACACTTAAAAATTGAATATGACTCGACTATACATAAAATATACACCAACTACATGCTTATAGAGCGAATAGCTATTTTTCTGGTAAATATAAATATGTCATTCAATTTGATGGTTGATATTTATATTCTTTAGTCTTGAATGCATATAGATAAATAAATTTAAAATTGTATAAAGTTAAATTAGTAGATACGGGCATCCAACGCGACAAAGCACCAAGTTGGACGAAAATTGTCCACACATGATGCCAAGTAGAATGTATGTGACTGCTTATTTAATTATATACAATTTAAATATCTATTTATCTGCACCTAAAATTAAAAATACATAAATTTTAATTAAAGAACACATTTATATATTATCCTAAAAATTATTATGACATGTATGTATTGACTTGTGTGAAGAAATAAGAATTTTTTTTTATACAATATGAAGTGGTTATTTTTGGATGGTATGTGGTATTGGCAAGTGTAGGCAATGACAAAAATAATAATAATAATAATAATAATAATAATAATAATAATAAAATTAAAAAAAAAAAAAAAAAAGGGCTGACAATAACCTAAAAGAAAACAAGAGTGAATTTGCCAATTATGTAACACTGGAATATACTCCATATAGGAAACAAAACATGTTAGTTGAGTTGGTGTTGACTAATATAGCACTGTGTTTATATTATTTTTATAGTTATAAATCTATAAATATTTAATTATAATAATTTATTATGATTAGATTATATTCTCTTGTATAATAAATCGCTTAGAATTATCGTGTCTGCTTGAACTATTTGAAGTAAGCAACTGACTATAAATGTGTCTGTTAATTTGACGGTGACTATTAACTTGCTTACTTAATTTTACTATGTCATTTTTTTATTAATTATTTATTCAGTTATTGTAACTATGAATTTACAATATTGCCCCTGATTAATTATTTTTCCCAAAAATAGCTGCCGATTACCTATTTAATTATTTCTTCATCTACTTCAACAATGAAATTATAGTATTACTCGTAATTATTATTTTCCTTAAAGGCAACTGTCGATTCGTGTGACTGCTTCAGTTGCTTGAGTTTACAATATTACCCTTAATAAATCAATTTTCTGACTACTTCAGCGATGAATAATTTAAAATATTTTTAAAAATATATATGAATTTTTATTAACTCTCAAAATTTTATATGTGCAACAAAAAATGAAACAAAATAAGTTATTTAAAAAATAACATAAAATATGTTATAATTCGCAATAATTAACAACTTAAAAGTAAAAAAATATATATAAAATATCTACCAATATAAATCAAGATAAAAAAAACTTGTATTGGGCCCGTACTAACACACTCTTATGACTATAATAATTGATAATTCTAAATACTTATAAGACATATAAAATTTTTTATTAATTCTCAAAATTCTATTAAAGTCACATGAATTCATACGAAAGAATTAATATGTATTATTTTAAAATTACTTTAAAATATTATAAATTTAAATAATTAAAAAATATTAACTCTTCAAATTTTATATAAATCACCTAAATTAAAATATATATATATATTAAACTTGTACAACACACGATATTCGTCACCAGTACTATTTGAGATGAGATGAGAGAAGTAAGAGGAGAATTGGGTGAATAAAGAAAGAAAAAGAAAAGGGAAAGTGAATTGAATGATGTAAAGAGGGGAAACAATGAGATTTGCTTTTTTCTTTTAATGCCTATTAGCTGTTTCACTATTTTATTTATTTATTTATCTCTTCACTTTTTCCATTTAATTTTTTAGGCTCCCTATTAAGGCTAATTTACTCCTTTAGGCTGTATACCATAAGAAGAAAATACAAAAAAAATATTTTCATTTTTTTCCATAAAAAATATATAATTTTCTGATGTAGGTTAAATTAAAAATATTTATATTTATAGATAACCTAACAAACACAGGAAGAGGTAGGAGTGTTGGGTAGTGGGGTGGGTGGGGTGTATTAAAATGTCAACTTAATTACTGAATTTTTATTTTATGGAGAAAATATTTAACCAATTAAATATTAAAAAATTTAAAAATATTTTTCTTCTGTATCAAACAAATCTTTAGACTTTTTAGTATTCCCTCCATCTCAAATCAAACATTAAAAAATAAGAAATATTTTCCTTTCCTATCAAACAAATTTTTAATTTTTTTAATACTCTCTTTATTTTAAAATAAATTTCATCTTAACAAAGATAATACGAAAAAGTATAATCAATTTTACTCTAAATACTGATTAGTTTTTTCGAATCAAGACGATCTTCTTGGCATAGAGGGAGTAACTATTACGATAATTCATACTCCCTCGATTTAAAAAAAAAAAGATCCACTTTCCTTTTTAGTCTGTTCCAAAAAGAATGACTCTTTTTTTGGGGGGCAAAATTTGAATTTCAACTTTTCACGTAACATGTTTAAGACCATAAGATTAAAAAATATTTTGGTACATTCGACATAATTTTAATTTAGGAACACAAGATCAAAAAATGTTTTTTGTTCTCTTAAACTCCATACAAAATCAAATTAGATCATTTTTTTAAAATGGAAAGAGTATTTATTTTTCACTATGAGAATGTATTGCGTTAGAATCCGTTGCTCAAATCGAATCATGCTAGCATTATGAAAATACTTAGATCGTGTAAAATAATAATAATAATATTGAGAAAATAACTATTTCAGATATATCTGTATCATTTTATGTTTTTTTAGAAAAAAAAAACTGCGAACAAAAAACACACTAATTTAAATTGATCATAGAACTTGAACAACATTTTTGAGCATGCTTGAGCCCAACTTCCTAGCTGGATTATGATGTCAAATCATTTCTAGTCACCTTTTTAATTATAATGATTACCATCCATGTGAAAAAATATATATATTCTCTCCGTCCCATTTTATGTGTCACCCTTTGATTTGATTTGATGTTTAAAAAAAAGGACTTTTAAAACTTGTGATCTAAAGTCATTCTTAAATATTTGTATGGTTTAGAATCATTTCATTAGGGGGAAAAAAAAGTAAAAGGTAAATTACTTTTAATTATATTAAAATAATATTCTTTTTAGAACGAATAAAAAAGAAAAGGTGCCACATAAAATAAGACAGTGAAATGCCAAAACTTCTTTATTCTCTATTTTAATATTTTTTTTCTTTAATTCTTTTTTGGCAAGTGTTTACCTTTTCTCAATTTCCATTTTGTCTTATAGTAAACACACTTGTTTTTATTAATGTGAACTTTAATTATATGTAATGACCAAAATCCAAAAGTAGTGAACATTTGACTTCCAAATTCTCATGTTCTTTTGTCACATGCAGAAACTTTTTCCCTTAGAAAAGTATTTGTTGTCTAATTTATTAGTACTACTGTTATTAATCACATAAAAGTACTTAACTTTCCACTTGTCCTTGCACATCATTAGTAAATATAATTAAGGAGGTATTTTCGTTCATAGTCACTAAAAAATATTTTAATGATGCTTTACAATTATAATTTAGGTAATTAAATTTCATAACTAAAGTTATAATAATATTTGTATGATTCGTGTAGCATTTGTATACGTTTGTATAATTCGCTATACAATTCGCGTAGCATTTGTATACGTTTGTATAATTCGCGCAGAACATTTGTATAAATCGCGCGAATTATACCAAACTCAATTCGTAATTACAGCTAGATGTTTGTCACAAATCATAATTAATTCAAACTATAGCTATGGTAGCTAATTAACTAGTATATGTTTGCTTATTCGGGTATTTTTTTCTAATAAAATTTACTTAAAATCTAATGAGTAAAGCCCATCTTAACAAGATTTGGAGCATAAAATCAAATTTTGAGATATTAATTTATTTTCTTAATTAATATATATAAATTAAATAATAATAACAAGACTGGGGAGATTGATTGGTTGAAAAAAGAAGATTATAAAATTATGAAAAGATTAATGAGTTGTAGTTTCCAAATTTGGGACCATTTTCATGTTGGATAAGTAATTAGTCACCAACTTTTATTAAAAAGAAGAAAAATGAAGAAGCCATTGAAATTGGACCATTTATTCAAAATTGTAGGAATAAAATCATTATTCCCTTTGATTCATAATAATACTAGACATGGTAGCCCGCGCGCACGGGCCAGTAGTTTACGACAGAATTTCTTCAAATATGTTTTTGAATTTATTCGAGGCGTGAGTAAAACTCAAATCCGACTATATGCTTTATACACTTATTATATTTGTTACTGCACTGCCCGTGCATGTTTACGTTATAATATATACATATTTGTAAAAAAAAAAGATAGTAATGATAGTTCATCTCCGTGCAATGCGAGGCCGATAGAATTTTTGCAGTTGAAAATCTTAGTTCAAGCCTGCTTCAGTCTATCCATGTCTTTCTTCTCTTATGATAAATCTTAGTTCAGGCCAGCTTCAGTCTATCCATGTCTTTCTCCTCTTATGATATTTTTAGCTAGTCTTTTCCTGACCTGGCCGCCCATGAGAATCGGTTGTCGTGCTATTATGCGGTCCAGCGGGAGTGGATTAGATTGGGAAGCTATAGAATAGTGCTGGATATGATGCAGATTTTGGTAGAAGGCAGTGCATAAGCAAAATTGTAGCAGACCATAATTTTTTTTCCAACACACCACACCTATGAGAAAGAATCTGATCGCGAAGAAACATAGAAATTACGCTTCTAAATATGTTTGATGTTTTCTTCACGAAGGTTGTTATGACATCATAGATTTAGAGCACAGAAACATTTTGACTCAGTCCCCACACCAAAAATATCATCTTAAGCTCAGAAGTATAGCTTAATACAAGCAAATACAAGAATTTAGTGAAAAATGAGAAGGGAAAATGAAAGGAAAAATGCTAAAGGCACAATATATAAAGGAGTTTGGTGAATTTGTTGCATAAATCAATAGCCTAGGAGATAGATTTTAGAGGGTCCAAATGCTTTAAGAGTGTCGTTGCACCAAAAATTTTGTGCTATTTTCTTAAAAAACACCTTAGATAGTTATATTTTGGAAGGACTAGAATATTAGAAGCATAACTTAATTATATATTTGTATGAATACTTTATGAAAAAGAAAACTCGAGAAATTTAAAAAAATTTGAAATTGCAAAATTCAAATTTTATTAATTTGATTTATCGATTTAAAAAATTTGACACGAATAATTTAATTTGATATTTACAAAATTAGTACAATCTTTATGCACCCCTACTTTGACATATGTAAATAAAACAAATTTAGAAAAAGTTAATATCAAAGGACACTTATTTTGAACCAAAATAAATCAGAGTGGTGTATTTGTAATATGTAATTTGATAATTAAAATTGGGTCTAATTTTTAATAAAGGAACTTTAATTTGATCTTCACAATTACTCCCTAATTAAGAATTATGAGAATATTTTTTTCCTTTTACTTTTTCTTTCACCCCACCAAACACCCGGTAGTTTTCACTATTAAAGACAAATTAGGTAGATTTTGATTAATAATTTAAGGTATATTGTTTTTATTATATTTATATGAAAAAAATTTAAAATAACAATATTTTTTTTGTAGTTTTTGAATGTCTAATTTTTTTTTAAAAAAAATAATCAAATTAATTAAGTCTACTTTATCTTTGAAAATTAGTCAAATTGACTTTCGAGAAATGCAAAACGATAATTAAAATAGGACGAAGGAGTATGAGAAAGGGACAAGCCGATGCATAAATTATATCATGTTTGTACGTGATTTAAGGAAGGATGTGCACATTTAAGGACATTTGATATAACTGACCTATTCTTTAGATAACAACAATTGATTTCACAACATGAACTCGTAATTTATAGTTGATATATAAATAGTTCTACATGTACAACACGTAACTCATAGGTCATAAGAAAATAATAAGAATTTTTAGGAGAACATAATTTGAGAGAAGCCAACAACCATAAGAATGAAAATCAAAGAAATGAATGACCAAGTCTTCAACAATTGATAAAGCTAAGTATAGTCATGTTTTCACATTTAAGAACATGTGTATTTGAAGACCTATAGATATGATCAAGTCATGTCAAACATCAATTACTTGCATCCTTTTTATTTGATGGATGGTGTTTGTTTCTTTATCTTATCTAATACTCCCTCTGTTTAGTTTTACTTGAGCCTGTTTCGCTTTTCGAGATCAACTTGACTAAATTTCAAAGCTGAAATGAAGTAATGAAATTTAACATTTGGAATCTAAAACTTAGATGGTTGAAAATTATACGAAAACTGTTATAAGTTGCAATTCTTCTCATATTAATATGATGACAAAATACATCTTAAAATGTTGGTCAAAGTTCATATAATTTAATCTCGATAAGTGAAATGGTGACAAGTAAAAGTGAACGAAGGGAGTACTATATTTATGATTGCACTATACATCTATCTAAATATTAACTCATCTCGTGGCATTGATATCTCATCTTACTTTTGTAGAACTAACTTTTCATGATAATGTGATGCACAAATTATTTCCCATTTACGTGAGCTAGATTTGAGAAATGGTCGCATTGCATGTAATGTAGACACTCTACTCTAAAATGAATATCAATAATTGATTCCATGACATAAATAATCGATAGCCTATACTGCCTTATTGTTCCAATGAAGAGAAGAACGTATGATTAGCTTTTCGGAAAATTTCCAAACGAACAATTTTAATGAAATCTTTTAATTTCTCATCTTACAATTTTCAACCCTATGTATTCCTCTATCCGTAGGGTACATTGAATGTACAGAAATGGCTATAACAGAGTTTCTCTTATTCGTATTAACAACTACTCTAGGGGGAATGTTTTTATGTGGTACTAAAAATTTAATAACTATCTTTGTAGCCCCAGAGTGTTTCAGTTTATGCTCCTACCTATTATCTGGATATACCAAGAAAGATGTACGGTCTAATGAGGTTACTATGAAATATTTACTCATGGGTGGGGCAAGCTCTTCTATTCTAGTTCATGGTTTCTCTTGACTATCTGGTTCACCCAGGAGAGAGATTGAGTTTCGAGAAATAGTAAACGGTCTTATCAATACACAAATGTATAACTCCCCAGGAATTTCAATTGCACTCATATATATTCATTACCGTAGGAATGACATTCAAGCTTTCCCCAACCCCTTCTCATCAATGGACTCTTGATATATACGAAGGAATGTGATTCGTTCGAGAAATTCCTACCTCTCTATCTATCTCTGAGATATTTAGACTTTTCAAAATTTCACGCACAAAAATAACTTAATCATTGCTCTAAGATTTCTTTTAATAGTACAACAAGTGTCCATAATTAAATTTTCAAGTGCCATATTAAATATAATTGATTATAATATGATGAGTAGGTGTATAGACCAAAAGTCCATAAATCCTTATAATTTTATGTGGTGGAAGTTATTGGTAATTAATTGATCATGTAGCAAGAAATCTTGCTGTTTGATTTTTATGGTGGAAAAGAAAATTAAAAAACTAGTCTCCTCTATATATGTTATAGGAGTTGGTTGAAATTTGTACATTATAATATATAAATATTTATATTCTTAAATGCAATGGCCTATTGAACTTCAAGTAAAGTGGACCAAGTTAATAATTATGCTAAATGCATTTTGAAGTTACCACAAGAACACAACAATGAAAAAAAATCAATCTAATCTCACTAGGGAGTGAATCGGTCAGTTCAATTTTATGTATTATTAGTTTGATTTATCAATTTTGATTTTTAAATAAATTAAATCAATAAAATATTTTTTTAATCAATTTTTGGTCCTTAACAAATTTGATTTTCGATTTACTCAATAAGAAAATATTACTCATAAAATAAATATTTGACTTCTCTAACAATTTGACGCGATATAGTAAAACAATAAATTACTTGAGCACCTAAACTTAATAATATGCAACATCTAATCTCATATTCTAATTTACTTTCCGACAAAAGGCTTATATATTGGAAACCAAACAAATATATGACCTACAAGTATCGATATAGAGTCAAGTGATGTTAAATTATTAATATTTAACATTTATGAAGGGATAAAGTAGTAAATTATTGTAGTCTTAATGAATTATCAGTTTACCCAATAACCCAATACTAAATATCAAAATCGAACTGATAACCCGATATTTTCTTTTTAAAAATCCATTAATCATCTGATAACACTAAACCAATAACCTTTTTCCCAGTTCTGTTTATCGATCGTTTCAATTTTTACTCAACTCTAAATCTTATAGCTTTATTTCTATTCTTTTAAAAGTAAAAGAATTATTTTTAATACACTCTCGACTCAACTAACGAAAATAAACATTCCAAAGTAATTTTGGACACATAAATATAAAAGTGAATAAAGTACTATGATAAATGTATAAAAGCTAGGGAGCAATAATTAATGTTGTGACCTTGAAAGTTAAATATTTTTAAAAGGGAGTAGGTCTGTTATTTTATTGTGGTTAATTAATTAGGAGTTAGGACAAAAGTTAATTACTGTCACAATTAATTACATTCTCATTGGACTAAAGTATTTTTTATTTACTTGAGTTTAACTTTTAACTAAAACACACACACAAAAATTATATTATCGATGCGTATAAGTTAATTTTTTTTTAAACCAAATATAAATTAGATTTGTTTGTAAAGTAATCTTGAAAAATAAATAAATTTGACCACAATTATTGTCACGACCCGAAAATGGGCGTGATGGCACTCGTCTTAACCCATCAAGACAAGTCAGCCTAAACCCAACAAGAATATCTAAGTAACGTGCGGAAGTACTAATTAAAATAGATAACTTAAAAAGAGAAATCTTCACAAAACTTAAATACCACCCAAGGATTGGTTGTCACGTGTACAAGCCACTAGTCATACAGAAATCCAAAGAATTACAAAGTCTGAAACTGTCTTTCTTCTCAAATAGAACAAAGCAGAAAGGAAATAGGATAAGAGAGTCAGCTAGATGACAGCAGCTACCTCTCTAAATCTCCTGAGAAGCCTCGGATGATCAAGGAAATTACTACTCACAGTCCGGGCTCAGAACCTACACAAGTGTAGAAGCAAGGGTGAGTACCAAAAATAACGCGGTACCCAACAAGTCAACTAGCAAAACAGAATAATTCCGATAGAATACACAAACTCCTTTCACACCCAACCACATACCGCCAAACTACACACCTGCACTCAGAAAAGTTCCAGTCCAGCAACACATAATACATTCTAAAGATAGTTCCTACTATGTCACCGATATCAAATCACAAGTCGTAACTCAAAAGAAGCAACACAATCAAACACAGGGATAACATCATGCCACACAGGAATATGCAAGGATGAGGTGCAATGCGTATGCAAAAATTGCCGGCAAAGACCTCGGCATCACAATATCATCGCCGGCAAAGACCTCGGCATCACAATATCGCCGGCAAAGACCTCGGCATCACAATATCGCCGGCAAAGACCTCGGCATCACAATATCGCCGGCAAAGACCTCGGCATCACAATATCTCGACCGGTAAAGACCTCGGTCCCAACTTTTACCATCTTACTCATACCAATATCCAGAACCAATGCAATGTGTATGACATAAAATGAATGCATATGAGATGAAATCTACAACCAATCCACTCATAATCACCAACCACAACCATATAACTCAAACATAAATTCTCATCACTTAGCCACATGTTTACTTCAAGTGTCACAACAACACACCAACTCCCATTTATTTTTAAGCACCTCATTAAAATAGTAAAAATACTTCACGATTCACACATAGGAGAAAGGATAATTCGAGAATTCTACAAGAATTATAAAGTTTTAAAAGTTCACTTGCCTTAGTTAAATCACGATCAATCAAACACTTGAGCCTTCCCTTTTCGATTTGAATCCGTAGCACCACGATCTAAACAAATAATGTATCACAATAAGATTTTAAAATTAACAAGACCCACATTACTATAAATCTAGCGTAGATTCACAAACTAACCAATCTTACAATCACTTCCCAAAATTTCAAGCCTAGTATTAAGTTCCAATTCCTCCAAATAACACAAATTTAATAACATCTACGTAAGACAAAACACCTATTATTTATTATCAATCTCGTTGTATCAAACTTTAACTCATAATAAAATTAAAAAAAAACTACCAAATGTCTAAAGATGAAGCCACTGGTTTCAAAACCAGTGGCGGTAACTATATGGCTGCCACTGCCAACTTTTTCCCCAATTTATTTTTAATCCCAAAGTTAAATCACAATTCCTTACCCTTTTAAAGAAATAGAGAACCCAATTGATAAAAACAAGTAGTCCTTTACTTTCCTTATTAATTGCATATAAAAATTTAATAATAATAATAATAATAAACAATACATTGCTCCT
Source organism: Solanum rostratum (assembly GCA_029948455.1). NCBI lineage: Eukaryota > Viridiplantae > Streptophyta > Magnoliopsida > Solanales > Solanaceae > Solanum > Solanum rostratum. Next base: position 61,091,995 of record CM057054.1, on the reverse strand, counting down.
TAAGTACAACAAAGGGAGCATTAATGGCGCCTCCCTTTTTCAGCACCAACAAAATACGCCACAGTTCCTATACTACATTTAACATATTAATTCCACTTTCTAATTAACATATACAATTGTTTGTCACTTTCTGGAAATAAAATATTAATTAACTAATTGGATAGCAATTTAGGAACAAATCTCTATGCAATTTCTCAATTCAACCAACAATTATGCTGGCAGCAACCACAATTTCTTTTGCCTGACAACTTGTCACTTTGCATACTCTCTTGTAGCAGTTAACATATACAATCTTCTACCAATTATATTAATAAACTAACATATGAATTTACCTTCAAATTGGTTCAAGAAAAATAGCAGTTTGCTGCTGCTCCTCACGTTGTGCAGCGCCTTTTGTCGTCCTTTATTTTTTTCTTCTTCTAAAACTGATAAATTCCACTAACCTAATTTAATATATAAATCAAGTGGGTATAGAGTTTTTAACAAATTAATATTTTAGCCCACCACTTATTAATTATCCAAACTCACCCATAAAATAAATAGTCTTAGTTATTGAATAGTCCAAAATACCCATTTAAAATTTTACGATGGAGATATTTTATGAAATCAAGTGGACTAATTTCAGAAATAATATTATGGGTCATTACATTATCCACCACTAAAAATCATGTTCGTCCTCGAACATAAGGTAAAAGAAAGTACCTGAAGCTTCGAAAAGGCGAGGATATTTAGCACGCATGTCAGACTCTGTCTCCCAAGTCGCCTCTCTAACTGGGCGATTCTTCCATTGCACCTTCACAGAAGCAATATCTTTATTTCTAAGCTTACGGACCTGTCTATCCAAGATAGCTATAGGCTCCTCTTCAAACGACAAGTTTGGACTCAGCACCACCGAATCAAATGAAAGTATATGAGACTCATCGGGCACATATTTTCGGAGCATGGAGACGTGAAACACAGGATGCACGGATGACAAGCTAGGTGGCAAAGCTAGTCTATACGCCACCTCTCCAACTCGCTCTAAAATCTCAAATGGACCAATAAATCGGGGGCTAAGCTTTCCCTTCTTACCGAACCGCATAACACCCTTCATAGGTGACACTCTAAGCCAAACATGATCGCCCACCATAAACTCTAGGGCTCGAACCCTCCTATCTGCATAACTCTTCTGTCGACTCTGAGCGGTCAACAACCTACCCTGAATCATACGGACCTGCTCCATAGCATCCCTAAGGAAGTCCGCATCTAATGAGTCCATCTCAGCAGAATCAAACCAACCAATCGGAGATCTACACCGTCTACCATACAAAGCCTCAAATGGAGCCATCTGAATACTGGAGTGATAACTATTATTATAGGCAAACTCTGCTAAGGGCAAGTGTTGGTCCCAACGGGAACCAAAATCGATCACACACGCTCGAAGCATGTCCTCCAACACCTGAATCGTCCGCTCAGACTGTCCATCTGTCTGAGGGTGAAAGGCCGAACTCATATCCAACTGAGTGCCTAGACCATGCTGCAAGGCCCTCCAAAAATGTGAAGTGAAAAGTGAACCCCGATCTGAAATGATAGAAACAGGCACACCATGCAATCTAACTATCTGACTGATGTAAAGCTCAGCCAACTTCTCCGCTGTATACTTAACCTTGACAGGAATGAAATGGGCAGACTTAGTCAATCGATCCACAACTACCCAGATAGAGTCATAACCACCCACAGTAGTGGGCAAACCCACCACAAAATCCATGGTGATACGCTCCCACTTCCATGTAGGAATAGGCATCCTCTGTAACTCACCTCCAGGCCGCTGGTGCTCACACTTAACCTGCTGACAAGTTAAACATTTAGACACGAAATCTGAGATGTCCTTTTTCATGCCACACCACCAGTAATGCTGACTCAGGTCATGATACATCTTCGCTGCTCCTGGATGAATGGAATAACGAGCACAATGAGCCTCCTCCATGATCACTTTAATCAAGTCACCCACCTTAGGCACACAAATTCGACCTCCAATCCTCAAGACACCATCAGGATCCAGTGTCGCTTCCTTAGCCTCTCCTCTAATCACCTTGTCTCTAATGAGACACAACTTTTCATCCTCAAACTGGCGCTTTTGAATCTGGTCTATCAAGGAACAACGAGCCTCAATGAAAGCAAGTACACCACCCTTATCCGAAAGCTCTAACCTGACTAGGCCATTAGCTAGGCGCTGAACATCCCTGGCCAAAGGTCGCTCCTCAACTCGAATGGTAGCTAGACTCCCCATGCTAGAAGTCTTTCTACTCAAGGCATCAGCCACCACATTAGCTTTCCCCGGATGATATAAAATGGTCAAATCATAGTCTTTTAGCAACTCAATCCACCTACGCTGCCTCAAGTTCAGATCCTTTTGATTGAAAATGTATTGAAGACTCCTATGATCAGTGAAGACCTCACAATGTACACCATATAAGTAATGGCGCCACAACTTAAGCACAAAAATCACAGCCGCTAGCTCCAAGTCATGGGTAGGATAATTCTTCTCATGAACCTTCAACTGTCTAGAAGCATAGGCAATCACTTTCCCCTTTTGCATCAACACACCACCTAAACCAACTCCTGAAGCATCACAATACACCGTAAAGTCCACACCTGTCTCGGGTAGTGTCAAAATGGGAGCTGAAGTCAACAAAGTCTTGAGCTTTTGGAAGCTCTCCTCACACTCATCGGACCAATGAAAGGCTACATTTTTCTGAGTTAATCTAGTCAATGGAGCTGCAATAGAAGAAAAACCCTGAATAAACCGCCGATAATACCCAGCTAACCCCACAAAACTGCGAATTTCAGTAGCTGAAGTAGGTCGTGTCCAACCTCTAACTGCCTCCACCTTAGCTGGATCCACTCTAATCCCATCCTTGGACACCACATGCCCTAAGAATACCACCGAATCAAGCCAGAACTCACACTTGGAGAATTTTGCAAATAACTTTTCCTCCCTCAACCTCTGTAGCACTATTCTCAAGTGACGAACATGATCAGCCTCAGTCTTGGAATATATCAAAATATCATCAATGAATACTATCACAAAAGAATCTAAGTACGGACGAAACACCCTATTCATCAACTCCATGAATGCTGCAGGGGCATTAGTCAACCCGAAGGACATCACCAAAAATTCATAGTGGCCATAACGAGTGCGAAAAGCTGTCTTAGGAATATCTGATGCTCTAATCCTCAGCTGATGATAACCAGACCTTAAGTCAATCTTAGAAAATAGAGCCGCTCCCTGAAGCTGATCAAACAAGTCATTAATACGGGGAAGAGGGTACTTGTTCTTGACAGTCACCTTGTTCAACTGTCTGTAATCAATACACATCCTCATAGACCCATCTTTCTTTTTCACAAACAAGACGGGGGCACCCCATGGTGACACACTAGGACGAATAAACCCTTTGCTCAACAAATCTTGAAGTTGCTCCTTTAATTCTTTTAGTTCAGCTGGAGCCATTCTATATGGAGGGATGGAGATGGGCTTAGTGCCTGGCTCTAGATCAATAGGAAAGTCAATATCCCTATCGGGAGGAACACCTGGAAGGTCAGTAGGAAACACATCGACAAACTCCTGAACCACAGGAATAGACTCCATAGGAGTTGGTTCAACACTGGTATCTCGAATGAAAGCCAAGTAAGACAGACACCCTCTATCAATTAATTTCTGAGCATGGATGTATGAGATAACTTTACTAGGATAAGAACCACTGTCACCCTTCCACTCAATCTTTGGTACACCGGGCATGGCTAAGGTCACAGTTTTTGCATAGCAATCAAGAATAGCATGATAAGGAGAAAGCCAATCCATCCCCAAGATAACATCGAAGTCTACCATCTCCAGAATAATCATATCTACCCAAGTATCATACCCAAGTAGAGAAACAAGACAGGATCGATACACTCGATCCACCACTAAAGGCTCACCTACTGGTGTGGAAACATGGATGGGAACAGGCATACGATCACATAGCAAATCAAATCCAGATGAAAAGTATGAAGATACATAAGAATAGGTTGATCCAGGATCAAACAATACAGATGCGGATCGATGACAAACCGGGATAATACCTGTGATAACTGCATCAGAAGCCTCTGCCTCAGGCCTCCCCGGAAATGCATAACACTGTGATCCCCTACCACCACCTGTCTGAGCAACGCCTCTACCCCTACCCTGCGGAACTAGGGCACCACTCGCCCCTCTGCCTGAAGTGTGACCACCTCTAGCTGTCTGATCTCTGTCTCGCCCCCTGTATGGTGGTGGGGTAGGTGGTCTAGTCTGAACTGAAGATCTAGGATGGGTCCCTCTGTGTCCTCTTAACAAGGGACACTGTCGTATCAAGTGATCAGGATCTCCACAACTAAAACAACATCTCTGACTCTGGGACGGATGTGCTGATCCTGAAGAGCTACTATAGATGTCTCGCCCTGTTGATCGTTGCTGAGAACCACACAAGTCATGACCCGTACTATGAGATCCATGATGTGCCTGACCACCCCTAGGAGTAGGTAATGATGCATGAACTGGTCCTCGACGCTGGGATGAGTCACTTCCTCTATAGGGCCCTCTACCTCCAGATGAGGTACCAGAAAACTGACCGGACCCACGGGCCCTCTTGGGGTCCCCGAACTCTTCTCTCTCCATCAGCTCTGCCTCCTTGGCCGCACTCACAACAGACTGAAAAGAGGCTCCATCCCTAGATACTCTAAACACTGCCTGTCGGATAGAATAGGTCAGTCCTCTCACAAACCTACGAACTTTCTCTGTCTCATCTGGAATAATGGCTGCCGCATGTCTAGATAACTGGCAGAAACGGGTCTCATACTCGGTGACTGATAAGCCTCCCTGCCTTAGGCTCTCAAACCTCAAGCGGCTCTCCTCCCTCACGCTCCAAGGGACAAATCGATCACAGAAAGCACTAGAGAACACCTCCCAAGACACTGTGGGAGATCCCACTGGCAAGGATCCTGAATATGTCCTCCACCATTCTCTGGCAGGCCCACGAAGCTGAAGAGTAACATATCGAACCCCGTGTGACTCGGCTAAGCCGACAGTATCCAGCAGCTCTCTACAAGTAGTCAGAAACTCATGAGCATCCTCTGTCCTCCCACCCTGAAATTGAGGTGGGTTCATCTTCCTAAACATCTCATAGCAACGCTGCTCATTCTCAGTCAATGTGGCCATAGGTGCACCCCGAACCTCAACAGCTGGTGCAAGATCAATCTCAACTCTAGGATCCAGTGGTGGCTGCTCTACTGGACCACGAACCATAGGAGCCTGATGCTGATCTGGAGTCTGAGCCCCTCCTCCGGTCTGAGAACCGCCGGGCATGCCTGTCGAGTTACCATTCGGAGCAAAACTCTCAAGGACATTCAGCACCCTCAGTAAGGTATCCTGCAGCAAAGGTGAGGCTACGTGCTCTGAAGGAACCTGCTCCTCCCCAACCTCTATCTGTGGCTCTAGAGGAGCCCCTCTAGCCTGGCCTCTAACTCGTGTCGCTCCTCGGGCACGTCCTCTAGTTCGGCCCCTTCCCCTACCTCTAACTGGGCCCTCAACAACTCTCTCGGGAGCTGCCCCACCTCTACCACCGGCAACAGTAGCCCTAGTCCTTGCCATCTGTCAAATGAACACGAGCACAACTCAATACTAAAGAACAATTTAAGCACGATAAGAGAGAGTGAATAAAAAGAAGTTTCCTAACAGTCTTTATAGCCTCTCAAAGATAAGTACAGACGTCTCCGTACCGATCCTTGAGACTCTACTTAGACTCGGCTTGTCTGCACGTGAGACCTATGAACCTGGGGCTCTGATACCAACTGTCACGACCCGAAAATGGGCGTGATGGCACTCGTCTTAACCCATCAAGACAAGTCAGCCTAAACCCAACAAGAATATCTAAGTAACGTGCGGAAGTACTAATTAAAATAGATAACTTAAAAAGAGAAATCTTCACAAAACTTAAATACCACCCAAGGATTGGTTGTCACGTGTACAAGCCACTAGTCATACAGAAATCCAAAGAATTACAAAGTCTGAAACTGTCTTTCTTCTCAAATAGAACAAAGCAGAAAGGAAATAGGATAAGAGAGTCAGCTAGATGACAGCAGCTACCTCTCTAAATCTCCTGAGAAGCCTCGGATGATCAAGGAAATTACTACTCACAGTCCGGGCTCAGAACCTACACAAGTGTAGAAGCAAGGGTGAGTACCAAAAATAACGCGGTACCCAACAAGTCAACTAGCAAAACAGAATAATTCCGATAGAATACACAAACTCCTTTCACACCCAACCACATACCGCCAAACTACACACCTGCACTCAGAAAAGTTCCAGTCCAGCAACACATAATACATTCTAAAGATAGTTCCTACTATGTCACCGATATCAAATCACAAGTCGTAACTCAAAAGAAGCAACACAATCAAACACAGGGATAACATCATGCCACACAGGAATATGCAAGGATGAGGTGCAATGCGTATGCAAAAATTGCCGGCAAAGACCTCGGCATCACAATATCATCGCCGGCAAAGACCTCGGCATCACAATATCGCCGGCAAAGACCTCGGCATCACAATATCGCCGGCAAAGACCTCGGCATCACAATATCGCCGGCAAAGACCTCGGCATCACAATATCTCGACCGGTAAAGACCTCGGTCCCAACTTTTACCATCTTACTCATACCAATATCCAGAACCAATGCAATGTGTATGACATAAAATGAATGCATATGAGATGAAATCTACAACCAATCCACTCATAATCACCAACCACAACCATATAACTCAAACATAAATTCTCATCACTTAGCCACATGTTTACTTCAAGTGTCACAACAACACACCAACTCCCATTTATTTTTAAGCACCTCATTAAAATAGTAAAAATACTTCACGATTCACACATAGGAGAAAGGATAATTCGAGAATTCTACAAGAATTATAAAGTTTTAAAAGTTCACTTGCCTTAGTTAAATCACGATCAATCAAACACTTGAGCCTTCCCTTTTCGATTTGAATCCGTAGCACCACGATCTAAACAAATAATGTATCACAATAAGATTTTAAAATTAACAAGACCCACATTACTATAAATCTAGCGTAGATTCACAAACTAACCAATCTTACAATCACTTCCCAAAATTTCAAGCCTAGTATTAAGTTCCAATTCCTCCAAATAACACAAATTTAATAACATCTACGTAAGACAAAACACCTATTATTTATTATCAATCTCGTTGTATCAAACTTTAACTCATAATAAAATTAAAAAAAAACTACCAAATGTCTAAAGATGAAGCCACTGGTTTCAAAACCAGTGGCGGTAACTATATGGCTGCCACTGCCAACTTTTTCCCCAATTTATTTTTAATCCCAAAGTTAAATCACAATTCCTTACCCTTTTAAAGAAATAGAGAACCCAATTGATAAAAACAAGTAGTCCTTTACTTTCCTTATTAATTGCATATAAAAATTTAATAATAATAATAATAATAAACAATACATTGCTCCTTAAGTACAACAAAGGGAGCATTAATGGCGCCTCCCTTTTTCAGCACCAACAAAATACGCCACAGTTCCTATACTACATTTAACATATTAATTCCACTTTCTAATTAACATATACAATTGTTTGTCACTTTCTGGAAATAAAATATTAATTAACTAATTGGATAGCAATTTAGGAACAAATCTCTATGCAATTTCTCAATTCAACCAACAATTATGCTGGCAGCAACCACAATTTCCTTTGCCTGACAACTTGTCACTTTGCATACTCTCTTGTAGCAGTTAACATATACAATCTTCTACCAATTATATTAATAAACTAACATATGAATTTACCTTCAAATTGGTTCAAGAAAAATAGCAGTTTGCTGCTGCTCCTCACGTTGTGCAGCGCCTTTTGTCGTCCTTTATTTTTTTCTTCTTCTAAAACTGATAAATTCCACTAACCTAATTTAATATATAAATCAAGTGGGTATAGAGTTTTTAACAAATTAATATTTTAGCCCACCACTTATTAATTATCCAAACTCACCCATAAAATAAATAGTCTTAGTTATTGAATAGTCCAAAATACCCATTTAAAATTTTACGATGGAGATATTTTATGAAATCAAGTGGACTAATTTCAGAAATAATATTATGGGTCATTACAATTATAGAGAGGGCCTCTTGTTTAAATAATAAATCTCATAGATTGAATCACATAAATTTTGGGATTAATTTGAGAATTGGAACAAGTGGGATTTGACTTGATACCTAATTAGGAATATAGTGTGAGTAAAACAACTTTAAACATACTTATGAATGATTGCAATCACTTTAAAGTCTTGTGAACAATTAT